>CM061493.1:56400803-57684803 GCA_030867185.1 Tagetes erecta
TAATTAAAGCATCGATAGAGTGATGTGATTATCAAAATTCAAAAGTTAAGTAAAGTGAAGTTTTGTACGAAAACTTTACATACTTCATCGTTGCTTGCATGTTGTTTCATTTCTTCAATACGCAAACGTTGACATATTGTGAAATATATACAGGAGTGGAGGGGTCTGGATTCATAGCACGAGGCATAACATTCCGAAACACTGCCGGCCCTCAATCCGGTCAAGCCGTTGCACTCCGCTCATCCTCCGATCTCTCCGTCTACTACGCTTGCAGCTTCGAAGGATACCAAGACACTCTATTCACCGTCTCTCAACGCCAATTCTACAAACTCTGCTACATTTCCGGCACTGTGGATTTCATATTCGGTAACGCGGCAGTAGTGTTCCAAAACTGCGTAATTTTGGTCCGAAAACCTTTAACCGGACAAGCAAACACCATCACGGCCCAAGGCCGTGGTGATCCGTTCCAAAACACCGGCATTTCGATCCACAACTGTCGTGTGATGCCTGCGGTTGATCTAACCCCTGTGGTGGATTCTGTTCAGACGTATTTAGGTCGGCCGTGGCAGGAATATTCAAGAACCGTGTTTATGAAGACGTATTTGGATGGTTTTGTTAATCCGAAAGGGTGGTTGCCATGGGGGAATACCGACTTCGCATTTACTACGTTGTATTATGGCGAATATGGTTGTTTCGGTCCCGGTTCGGGGTTGGAAAACCGGGTTAACTGGACCGGGTATCATGGTGGTATGAGTTTGAGTGAAGCACAAGATTTTACAGTGGATAGGCTTATTGCTGGGAGAATGTGGTTACCAGCAACCGGTGTGTCATTTATATCTGGACTTTGATATATTATTTGTTGATATTTTTATTTATTTATTTATTTATTTTGTATATATTATTTGATTTTATTTTATTGGAATAAATACAACAGTGTGATTGTGATTATAAAACGTGTCACTTGAAAGCATAAACAAGCCATCACAAAATTGTGCTCTGGTCTTTGCATCCATTGGCTCTTTAATATTTGATATGCATCATAAAATTATTCAGTTTTTCCTCTTTAAATCATATCTATAAGTGTTCATATTAAATCATTTCTTAACCTCTCAGATCATGAAATTGAATCATTGTAAAAGTTTTTAACGTACGGTAAAATAAACAACATATAGAAAAAAGATTCACCTGCTTCGCAAGGGTCACACCTGACCATAGAGATGCTAGAAATAAATAATCCATCTCCTCAATTTCTGTCGGATGCCCAACAAGAAGAAGCTGCCAAAAGACGACGAAAATACATATAAGAAAAATATTTAGCGAGGATAAAGGGAACTTAATGACTTTGAAAAATTGAAGATTAGTATAATATTAATGAATACAGAGCTTCATACTTTGGGGATGACATGCTCCTACTATTCAGTAGCCTTTCTTTCCTAAAAACGCCCCATAAAAATGAATGCTACAACGTGCTCAGGGTCCTTTTTAAATGCTGGTCTGCAGGTTATGTATAAAATTTCGAACGCATCAATAGACTAAATATACATTATTGAGACAAGTTATTAATGGAGGCAATTTCAACCCACTTATCAATAGATTCAATATACATTATTGAGACAAGTTATTACTGGTAGGATAAAACGATTAGCTTGAAAGGATACTTTCAATTATAATTGACCCCAAGGTCTATGAATGTAGTTTTTAAAAGACTAGATTTTGTTATCCAAAAAAGGCTAACAGTGCAACTTGTTGACAATGTGCTTTCTATTTCGATGAATGAAACTAGAAATGCCATACTAAAATATAACTTTTTTATTTGTTTTAGTATGCCTTCACATATTTGACCCATTTGAACCCTTACAAAAAAATACCCTTTTTTGTCCCTTTACCCAACGAATTGATTTTGCTACCTTAGAAGTGGAACTACTGTAAACAACTCCAATACTCCAGATAAAAATGAGAGCAACATTAGTTGATGATGATATCAACAAAAAGTAGCTGCCTAAAATTAAATTGAAAGGGAAAAAACCACTTACATTAAAGGTTCTTGCTAGCTCTTGAACAGGGTTTTAAACCAAAGGGGCAGCAAATCACTGAAGCTAGGTTATCAGATAATCCCAATTTCTCCCGGACATGTAGATTCTTCATAGCTATAACTGTTGCCAGATCAATTAGTTAAATAAATAACTTTCTAAGCTATATGAACATGAACACATTCAGTTTCTTAACAAACGAACATGAACAAAAAATTTGTTCATTTAAGTGTTTGTACTTTGTAACGTACAAACATGAACAAGAAATTCATTCATTTGGTTCATTTAGAAGCCTATCTGGAAGTCCTTTAAAGCCAAATGTATACCCCTATCCCATTTAGAAGCCTATCTGCAAGTCAACCAAACTTGACCCAACCCATTCATCACATACTATAAATGATGGTTTTAACTCGAACCTATTTAGACCATTACCCACGTGTCCATCTTGCTCCTTTATCTGTAATAAAAAACATTCATCTATAAATCTTATATATCTTAGATTATCAGTTTTAATCAGAAGGAGATCAGGATCTAACCAGCTAAACATCAAGTGTTGTTGAGGGTGACTGAACTGTGCCCAACCGTCTTTATAACCTTGTTACTAGACATAACAATCCTGAAACTTTCAGCCTTTTCCCACCTTTCAGAAGCAGCATATATATTTGACATAAGCACATAACAAGAACTATCACAAGAATCTTGCAATCTGATTCTTTCAAGCACTCGGTTTGCCATGTATAAGTTAGAGTGAAGTCTGCATGCTCCAAGGAGAGTCCCCCATATCATGTCATTTGGTCTCATTGGCATCTTTGTTACTATTTGATAAGCGTCTTTTAATCTCCCTGCCCTTCCTAAAAGGTCAACTATACAGCCGTAATGTTTGACATTAACCGATAAACCATATTTCTCCATCTTTTTGAAAGTTTCTAATCCATCTTCAACAAACCCTGCATGCGCACAAGCAGATAAAACCGAGAGAAAGGTGATTTCATTCGGATTCACACTAGATTTCTCCATTTTATTAAAGAACTCCAAAGCTTCCCTACAATGGCCATGGATGGAAAAGCCTGAGATCATAGCATTCCAACACGAATCGTTCTTCTCGAGTTCTGACTCGTTGTCAAATATTAATCTTGCATTGGTTAAATCGCCACATTTTGCATACATGTCAACTAAGCCATTCAGAATAAACTGATTAAGTTTGATTCTTTTTTGAATAATCATGTTATGAAGTTCTTTTCCTGCTTCTAATGAACCCAATTGAGCACAAGCAGATAAAGCACTTGCAAATGATACCTCATCTGGTTCAAACCCATCCAACTGCATTTTTGCAAATGCATCTAGTGCTTCATTGCAAAGACCATTTTGACAATAACCCGAAATCAATGAGTTCCAATTCACCAAATTCCGAACCTTCATCCTATCAAAAATAGCCCTGCCCTCTTCCACCTCACCTTTCTTTAAATACCCTGAAATCATTGACGACCAAACATAAAAACTTCGTTCTGGCATAGCCTCAAACATATCCTTAGCAGCCTTCATCTCCCCATTACTCGCGTACCCATCAACCATAACACTCCAAGTAACCACATTTTTCAAAGACAAAGGAACCCGGTCAAAAACACACCTAGCCATCTTCGTATCTCCTACTTTAGCATACCCTGCAATCATTTCAATCCATGAAACTTCCGTCCGATCAGTCATTTTTTCAAATAAGCATAATGCCTTTTCAGTTGCTCCATTCCTCATATACACACTTATCATCGCATTCCAGGTGACAACATTCTTCACAGGCATTTTATCAAACATCTTGCATGCATTGATTACATCGCAGCATTTACCATACATGTTTACTATTGAAGTTCCCACCACCACATCAGATTCCACTCCAGCTTTGATTGATTCAGCATGCATAGCCTTTCCGTATCGAATCGTGGAAAGAGAAGCGCAAGCTTTAAAAATCAAAGGGGCTATGCTCAACACACATAGCGGGTTACGCCGAATTTGTGTGTAAATTACAAGTGCCTCTTTCGGCGTGCCATTAGAGAGATGATTTCTAATAGAAGAATACCAGTTTGATGATGGTGGGTTTCGTTGATTGATCATGTAGCATAAATTCAAGGACTCATTCGGTTTCTCTTTGAAGGTTGATTTTCAAATTTGAAGGAGCCTCACTACACGTTTTTCATCTCCATCTCGTGACCATTAAACATTTCGGTAGACATTAGACCTTCAGTATATAAACCATGAGCTCAAATCTTAATAATTATCTTTCAGGGAAGTTTAATATACTCGACAGCTAATAGTTCAATAACCCTTGACCCTTGTTCAGGTTGGTTTGGCTTTCTTAGACCACAACTTATATGGTTTCCAGTTGGTCCATTTCATTTTTAGCCAAGTTTTTTACTTTATCGGATTTATATACCCAAATTAACCCATTTTCATGTAAATCTGTAATTTTTTCACAGGTCACCAACGATGTTCTGTTTGATTAATTCTGTTGCCTTGTTTATTAGGTAGAAAAATGAAAATTGATACCTTTGACTATTCACACATTTCATTATACTGATAAAATAACTGCACATAAATATAGCCATATAGGATCATTCATACCTTTCATTTTGACTATAAATAGTTAAATACCAAATAATTATAAACATACCTCACACTTATATACAAAAGCATACTAGTTTTTGACCATTATGCATCAGTATGTATATTGCCATTCATATAGATACAGAAGCATACCAGAAACACATAAAATCATAATTTGAAAAACTTAAGCAGCTCGAATTAGACAGATTCAATTAAAATAGCAGAGAATCGTAAATATCACCAATAACTCACACAGGCATTAAATCAAACAGTTGGTGTGCATGACTGTATATTGCGAATGACATGTTACCTTATCTCAATTCATTGCATCGCTTATATTGCAACTGATAATCTACTATTGTTGAATTGCACTCTTACTAACATAGTAAAGTGATTTAAGAAACTGCATATAAAGGTATAATAAGAAAACTGGTTCACCTGTGTTTTAATCCAAGATCAAAAGGTTAGGTTGCTGATTTCCAGTTTGTTATCCTATCGGCGACGACCATCGAAACCGCTAAATTCAAAATCAGTTTGTGACTAAAAGTCACAAGAAATAAGAAATGACAATAATCTTATGATTATTCAAGGGTGTCATCCTAATCGATAATGAGTACAACCGAGATCATATTTCCCTCGTTTTTTATTTAAAGATTATATTATGTAACAAAGACGAAGCTTCGTTCCTCAGCAAAGTGTTCATTTCTTTTTCGCCAGGTTTCATTCTCTTTCTTTTTTGATTGGATGATGAAAAAACCAGTAAGCTACGGCTTGAAAGCTTACCTTCTTCATTAAGGCTTAGTTCCCGAGTTTACTTTAAGAGAAGAAAATAAAAGAAATGAGAGGAAAGAAAAAACTAGGTGTGTTCTCGAGTTTAATTAAAGGAAGGAAAAGAAAAGAAATTAAAGGAGTTGTGTTCCCGAGTTTCATTAAAGGAAATAAAAGAAAGGAAATGGAAGGAAAACAAAAGAAAAAAGGAAGAAAAATCTTTCCTTCCAAATCGGAAGGAAATGGAAGGACGGAAAGGGAAAAGAAAAGAGGAGAAGAAAAGAAGGGAAGAGAAAAGAAAGGATTTTATTCCTTTCTTTTCCCTCGTTAACTAAACTCGGGAACATAGCGTTAAGTGCTGAACCATTCAGATAATAACTCTTAATCATTCAGACTTTGTATAATGCTTAACCATTTACAGGCATTTCTGAACCATTCAGACATCTACTCGTGAAACAAATAGTCTGAATAATCATTAAGTGCTGAATGGTTAAAAGGTCTGAACCATTAAGATGTTCTATCAATGAAAGGGATATTGGGTAGAACTTCAGGTGATGTTAAGTTTGGTATGTGCTTCATTCAGTTTCATTCAGCATCTTTCAATCTCTTAATCATTAGCAGCACTTAACTAAACCATTCAGAGGCTCTCTTTTATGAAACAAACGTTCTGAATGCTGAATCTGAATGAGTAAGCACTGAACTGAACCATTAAGAGGTAAAACAAACAGCCCCTAAATGCTGAACCATTCAGACATCTGTCCCAATAAAAGGCTGAAACAAACAGCCCCTATGTTTCTTTATCCCCTATGTTTCTTTATCTTCTTCTATAAGAGCTCATTTTCGAATAATACATCATTCTTTTAACACGCAAAAGTCCCACTCGACATCATTTCTTGAACGTTCTTAGACTTTTTAAAAAATTTCTTTATTTTTCGGATGGATACGAAATAGTTTTCACAAACACTGATCAATTAAAGTAAATGTCACGTGCAAGATAGTAGCTACGACGGTAATGTTGTCGATTTACAACAACTAGACACCTTGACGCTTTTCCATCCATCTCATTATTGAATTATGCAGATTGATTGAGAACGTTCATATCATTGTTTGAACTAGATGTACCAAACAAAGCATATCAAACCCATAAATCATTGGACACTGTCACCTTAAGTATCATCATCGGGTTCTCATGATCACATCAGTGATATTGTCCTCGTAGTATCGTTTGACAATTTCTTTAAACTCAATGGTAGAATCTATCTAACTAATTATCTCTGGAATGTCATGCATTTGCTAGTGCCAGGTGTGCATCGGAAAGAAGTGCAAATGGCATGGATAGTTGGTACATGCAAAAAGTCTTTGTCGTATAAAGTAATAATTAAATTGCTAAAATATTTAAGATAATCACGTAAAGTCCTATCAAACATATCATAATGGTTACGAGTTGGAAGTTGAGGAAACGCTGAAGTGCATTTTTGTATCAGAGTGAAGCTTTTTTTCTTCTTGCCATCGTAACCTACTTGAAAATATTTAGATCTTGCATTTACGTCCTCAAGTATGTTTAAAAGCACTTCATTCGACATACGAAACTGTTCTCTAAATGTCTCGGCATTGCATTTTGGATCCTTAACGAAGTAATCGTTCATGAGGACTTCGTTAGTTGTCAGACCTCGTTCATGAGGACTTCGTTAGTTGTCAGACCATCACAACGAACATTCGTTCTTAATGATAAAAAGAGCCGTTATCACGAGTTGGCCAACGAGATCGTATACTTGTTGTCATCCTCATTGGCCCGTTGACTAGAATTGGTGTTCTCGTGAGAGCTTCGTGTACATGCCTCATCCTCGTCTTGGTGCTCCAGGTGCTTAGATGTAGTAATGTATACAAATAATGTGTCTATTATATGCTAACTATGATAATGTGTCTAACTTGTGGCAAATAACGTGTCTATTATTTTCTAACTATGATAATATGTGTTTAAAGATGTGACTAATTGGGTTGAATGATAATATGATATGGTTGCATTGAGGACTTGAGGTGGATCATCATAATGCCTAATGCATAACATTTGAACCTGATGCGTTTTAATATGAAACACATTTGTTCCATTTGACCCATTTGCATTTAAAACCTTCTCACTTTTTTCTTGGAAGATTATTCAAGGCAAAACAAACCAATCCATACAAGACAAACAATATTGTCACGTTGTTTAATTCAATAGCACCCGAAATAAACCAATCTATCTAATAATAACAATAACAATAGTCAACGAATAAAGAGATCGAATTGGAACAATTCAAAAACACTTCAAAGAAAAAATGTTACGGTTAAGGTAAGTAACTAAGTACAATTCACACTCAAATCAAGTAGGCGTAAGAAACTTTTCATGTTGATGTTGATGTTGATTCATTCCAAAATAAGTCACCATTAAACCTGCACTCATCATCGTCCAAACAACCACCATCTTCCACCACCACATCTTACCACCGTCACTACATTCAACCTTTTCAGCATCTGCCACCACCACTTCATACAACATCATTTCAGTATGATCAGCACCCTCAAAATCACTCATTTCATCAACACTGTCATTATTCAAACACGACTCACAAACCGAGCCAGAACCGGAACCGAAATCGGAACCGGTTTCACTGTTCACCGAGTGCAATGAGTTTGACCCACAAAACTTGGCCTTTAATTCTTTTATTTTCTCTTCAATTTCCAACGAGTCATTTGGTAACATACCATGAGAAGCGATCTCTGCATTTAATAACGTTCTGATAAACCCAAATTTGTTTTCAATGTTTTGGGCGAGAAGATCGTGAGAGGGTGTATCAATGGGGAGATTGGTGAATTGGGTGATATCAGCATCGATTTGTTGAAGGTTTTTTTGTAAAGTGGTGCGTGATTTTGTGATCTTGGATGGAGATGATTGTAATGTTTCTTCTTCCATGGTGGTTAAGTTGTTTTAGGAACTTTGTTGTTGTTGATTATAAGATTAAGATCATGGTGACGGTTGGCGGTTTTTGTTGTAAACTCCCATGGCCGGTTTTGATGGTATGGTGATATTATTTTTATAATTTTTTTTTATATTTGGGACTTTTAGATGAGATAGTTACAAAGTTTTGATTTGATTTGATTTTTTAACGGCATTTTGATACTATCCGAAAGGAGTGCTTGTGAAAAATTCTAATAGTAAGGACTAGGTTGTTTATGGGTTAATAAGTATTAACGAACCTAATTGTTTAGCTAGGGATTGAAACTGAAGAAGGTGAAAAACGATAATAAAGGACTAGAACGATTTTATGTGTTTTAAGTCGGTCTAGATCGGGTCTAGGACAGCTCATTAGTTTTTTCAGGTCGGCACGCGAGATGCATACCCTTAGGGTGATCATAGGTCAAGAATCGGACTGATGTAGACTTGGATTGAAACCACCTAATAGAAAAATCCATGACCAAATCGATTTTGTGTGTTTTGGGTTGATCTAGTGTCTTTTCTTAGGTGCACATGTTAGATGCTCACCCTAAGTAAGGAGTTAAGAGTTAAAATGGGACGACTTAAACCAAGTTGGGCTCTTTTAACTTAGTAAAAAAATTATTGAGTAAATTCCCATTTGCATAGTGGTTTGTCGATTTTGACATTTTACATCCCTACGGTTTCAAAATCTCACATTCATTCCTGACGTTTGCATTTTATTCCCATTTGCATGCAAAAAACTAACTCTGCTAGATTTTCTAGTTAACTTTTTCATTAGTGACCAAATAACCCTAATGATGTAAATGATCAAAACATAAACAACAAGAATGCAAATGGTAAAAACTACTTCCATTTGTATCATATATTTATATATAGGTGTGTGTGTGTATGTGTATATATATATATTATTTATATGGTAAAAACAATATTATTTTTGAATATTTTAGGGAGAATATTTTTATAATTAAAAGTGTTTATTATTATAGTTTTATTATCATTCTGTTGTTTTTTTCAGTTTATTATTTTATAAAACATTTTTTAATATACAAATAAATAAATATTTTCAAACCGTTATTTTCAAATATTTTTAATTATCTTTCTAAATCATATGTCTTTGAAACTTCTTTTTCCATACATTACTCATTTTCTAGACCATTTTGTTTTTGAAAACCGTTGGTTTTTAACCTTATTTTTAGAAGAGACTACCAAACAAATTTATGAGTATATGTCACCAATATTTGAGCCTCAAAGTGTACTATGACGGTTATGTTGAAAAGAGAAACATATAAAAAATGACATTTATAAAAATGAATGGTTTTATATAATGCATACTTATTTGTACATAAAACATGTTTATAATACGAAGGATTTTTTTTTTAAAATGAACACTTAGAAATAGAATTGGTTTTAAAAACGAAGGCTCGTAAAAAAAAGTTTAAAAGATCAACGATGTAAAAAAAGTTTATAATGGGTTTAATAAATAAGTATTTATTTTTGTATATTAAAAACATGTTTTAAAAAACAAGAACAACAACATAATAATACAAATAAAACAATAATAAATAGTTCTAAAGATAAAAAAAATTAATAAAATATAAAAAACAAACAATGTTTTTACCGATAAAAATATAACACACACATATAAATATAGGCAAATTTGACTAAAATAATCTCTACAAAATATAGGCAAATTGAAAAAAAAAAAAAAAGAAGCAGCCGAATAATAATATAACTAAAATAATAATTAATAGTTTAAAAGTAAAAATATTTTTCTCTAAAATATACAAATATAACGGTGTTTTTACCATATAAATAATATATACGCATACATACACACACACATATAAATAATATATATGTGTTAAAATTTCAAGTAGTTTTACCAGTTGCATCCCTGAAATTTTTGTTTTGGTCATTTACATCCCTGGAGATATTTTGGTCATTAATAAAAAAGTTAACTAGAAAATCTAACAAAGTTAGTTTTTTGAATGCAAATGAGAATAAAATGCAAACGTCAGGAGTGAATATGAGATTTTGAAACCATAGATATGCAATTTAGGGCTGTAAACGAACCGGACGAACACGGACGAGGCTTGTTCGTGTTCGTTTGGTAAGGTTTTAAGTTGTTCGCGAACTTTCGTGAACAAGTTCCGAACAGAAAATTTTATCCGTGTTCGTTTGTTAAGGTTTTAAAGTTGTTCGCGAACGGTTCGTGAAGTTTGTTCATGGACACAAATAGACATAAATGGACAACACGAACATAAAACAGACACAAACGAACATTTGACTACAATATAAATATATTGACAAAACATTATTAATCTTTAACATTTCACCACCAAAAAAATAGGCAAATTGGACTATAATAATCCCAACTAATACATATTGGCTGAGAATAATCTCAACTCAGTTTATCCCTTCAGTGGTCTCAAATCCAACTTTTTTGGCCTCCACTAGTGGTCTGCCGTTAAGTGCACTTAACGGCCGTTAATTTTTTTGATTTTTTTTATTTCAAAACAATGTTTATGGATATTGATCGGGAGGATGATACGATTCAACTGATGTGAACCTTACCTTGAACCGGTTTTCCAAACGACAAAACGGTCTTCAATCGGATGTTTAAACCCTAACGGTGCTTCAACCGTATGTCAAAATTAAATCATATGGAGCATCAATTGGAAGTAAGGTTTACATCAATTGAATTGTATCCTCCTCCCGATCAATATTCATAAAACATTGTTTTGAAATTCGAAAAAAAAAAGTTAACGGTCGTTAAGTGCACTTAACGGCGGACCACTGTAGGCAAAAAAAAATTGGATTTGGGACCACTGGAGGAAATAAACTGAGTTGAGATTATTTTCAACCAATAGGTGTTAGTTATGATTATTTTAGGCTAATTTGCCAAAATAATAAATTAAATTTGGCCAAATTAGACAATTATCCAAAGTTAATTAACATGACAACTAATCAATAGGTCATAATTCCTAAAAATTATCCTTAATCATATCAGCACCTAAGAGATAAAGATATTTGATTTAATGAGATTGTTTACAATAAAGACAAAAGAGATTATAAAATGATATAAAACATGATGTTAAATATAAAATTAACCTAGATGTTAAATGTAAAATTAAAAAACATGATGAACTACTAAACTTAAACGAACGGACAAAAATAAACATGTTACCGAACGTTCACAAACGTAAACGAATGAACGCAACCTCTGTTTATGTCCGTTCGTTTAGCTTAACAAACGGATTTTTTTGTCCGTGTCCGTTTTTTCATTAAATGAACGAATACAAACAAACTTCCCGTTTTCGTTTATAGTTTTAGATGCAAATGATCAAAATCAACAAACGAGAGAAATACAAATGAGAATTTACTCAAAATTCTTAATATCACTTTGATATTCTGGAAGACAATATCTAGAAAATTTATTTTTTTATCATTCAACTCTTTTGAGTTTAGAGTTTTGTTGATTAAAAGAATTTTTATGTAATAGAAAGCTAACGCTACAAACAAAACAAATGGTAATGTTATGGGGACAAGAATTTATCAATGTTTGATTTCATTAAACAAAGGAACAAGTCGTTGATGCCCCAAAGTTTTTTTATAATTTTGGAAAATGAAACTGAAAAACCAATCCTTTATTATAATACTTAGCTTAAAACTTTGAATTATTTATGTAACATTTGTCACATAACAAAACGAGACATATTCATACGAGCCCAATTGACCAATTGACATTCGATGATTAGTATTTAAAGATACACATATATATACAACCAATCCAATAAAACCTAATGTCAGCTTTTTTGAATCAAATAGAAGTAAAGAAAGTGCAGCCTTTGTATTAACTCCAACTAATCTCAATACAATCAAAAGATAGAGCCACAACCAATATCAGAGATAGGCAACTCCTATAAGCCACAACCAAACTTTATATGGAGGGCAGACTACAAACAAGCCTTCTCTAGATGCAATGGAGGGCAAAAGCACATAGATGATTGTAGAGAACAAAAAAATGAAGGAGATAGGCGCTTCTTTCTTGCTCCTTCTGCAGCAGCCATGAAACCCTTATAAGGGCAAAGAGTAACGTTCACAAAGCCCATCTTCTAGCTAAAGCCCATATGCAACTCTTAACTCTTAACTCTTTAATGTAGTCCATCTTTAGCGAGCCCAAAAAAGATTCACAACTATAACATGATAGCCCAAAATAAAATAATAAGAAGAAAAGGATGTTGGTTGGATATAGAATTGAGATGATATTTTTTTAACACTTAATTTAATAAAACTGCCACTAAATATTGTGCAATCAACAACAAATTTCACCAAACCAATACATAATACCACAACCAACAAAGGAAAATTTTGTCAACATATACAAACCCATAACACAATTTGCATAACATAAAGTTATAATAACTACAATACGCAAACACAAAGAGAAGCAAAAGATAATAATTTCCATTGACATATAAAACTTAACCACCACAAAACATATCATCATCAACCTAGCACAAAACAAAACATATTTCACAAACCCTAAGCTCTTTCACCTCTAATCCTCCTAGCCAACTGCATATCTTTAGGCATAATCGTAACTCTCTTAGCATGAATCGCACACAAGTTCGTATCTTCAAACAACCCAACCAAATACGCCTCCGACGCCTCTTGTAACGCCGCCACCGCACTGCTTTGAAACCTCAAATCGGTTTTAAAATCCTGAGCTATTTCTCTCACAAGTCTCTGAAACGGAAGCTTTCGGATCAACAGCTCTGTACTTTTTTGATACTTGCGAATCTCTCTTAAAGCCACTGTTCCTGGTCTGAATCTGTGCGGCTTTTTCACTCCTCCGGTCGCCGGAGCTGATTTCCGGGCGGCTTTTGTTGCTAGCTGCTTACGTGGAGCTTTTCCTCCGGTTGATTTGCGGGCTGTTTGCTTTGTTCTTGCCATTGTTGATGGGTTTTGGAGACGGGTTTGTATTTTTATGCAGTGGTTTGATTGTTTGGAATGTGAGTGGTGAAATGAATTGAAGATTTGGTATTTATTTATATGAAATGAAAGTTTGTTTGAAGGTAGGTTTTGGGGAGTATGAGCGCGAGAAGAGATGGGTCGTTGGATTGTAGAGGGAGAAATGGACGGTTGGGATATTACATTGGGATAGTGTTTGGATTGCGATCCGTGTGCTTTTTTCAAGGTGGGGTTGTTTTAAGTTTTGACTAGATTTTGTTTTTGTTTTTGGTGGGAGAGAATAAAAGGGGTTGGTTATTTGATTTTTTTATACTAAGACCTTCCGCAGCGCTGCTGCCCTTGGGGCATTCGTGGGTGAAGGATTGCGCCTGTCAGACGAGCAGCGATGGAGGTTTGGAATTTGTGGGAAGAAGCCCGTCTTCACAGGCGTGATGAAGATGAAAGAGAATGGGACCTAGGGGTGTTCATTCGAATCGAATGCGAATTGGGCGAATTAGGCGAATCAAATTGGTCGAATTGGGACTTTTATAAACTGTATTCGTATTCGATCCACATTCGAATAAAAATCTATGTATTCGATTCGATTAAGTTATTCGAATTCGAATGTATTCGCTTTAAAAAAATATAAATAAACAAGCACATCAAGTAACAATACAAATGTAGCACCAACATAACATAAGTCTACAACATTACCCAAACAATGTGCAAAACATCACCCAAACAATATGCAAAATACTAGCACATCAACAAGTCTAAAACATGTTAACAAAAGGTCTAAAACTGCATAATTAAACACAAAAAAGACTATAAACAAGTTTAAAACCTATAAAAACAACAATTAAGCAGTTGTCATAACACCAAATCATGTTCATATGCAGAAACAACAATTAAGATTGGGTAATGGGTTGGATTTGGGTATTTTTAACTTTACTTCAAGTCCACTAAATCATATTCATATATAGATAATTAATTAGATATATTAAAAATATATATTAAAAAATATATAAATTTCTTATTCGAATTGGGCGAATCGAATGCGAATACAGAAAATCATATTCGTATTCGATCCACATTCGACAAAATTATTCGAATCGAATACGAATAACTGAAAGTCGATTTCGAATGGCCTTAATCGATTCGATTCGAATCAAATTTCGAATAATTCGAATGGTATTCGAATAATGCACACCCTTAATGGGACCCACCAGAATATAAAGCAATAAAAAAACCTATAAACTTTAATTGTGGGACCCACCATAATAGTTGGTTCCTTGTTTTCTTTTTTTTTTTAACATTCAACAACTGTAACATACACTTTCATTTAACAAATTAATAAAAAAATGTTTTATAATTAAAAAATGTTTTGTATTTGACAATTTAATAAAAAAAATTATATAACTAACGGTTTTTTAAGTTTGTTTTGTAACGGCTAGTTTTAACGACTATTTTTTCATCTTTTTTTTATAATGGTTAGTTTTTGTTACTTGTATAATTGATTATTTATTTATATCAATTTTTTTATTAATAATAATTAAAATGTCATGCTGAAATATAAAGGTGATTTGTGGAAGGATGGTGTTGGAGGTAAAAGTTGATTTGTGGAAGGATGAGTGGAAGTTAGTGGAAAACTGATGTGGCATGCTGACTGGGCTGATTTTTGTAAGGATGGGTTGTTAGCGTTGAGGACAGTCTAAACTAGGTTTAACACCCGTGTGTTACACACGGGTTAAGTAATAATATTTATAAAAAAATTATAACAATTATGTTTAAGAATTTATAAATATTTAATATTTAAGAATTTATCTCCATCAACTTATACATGGTGAAAAACTCTACTTAGTTTTCTCTCCCAAGTTTCCTTTTATAAAAAAAAATTCCCCCTAAAATATAACTCTCTAAAACCTTAATTTATTAGATAGATTTTTTTGTTTGCTCGCCTAAAATGTTACAGTATTTTCTAGCCTTCTACGCTTGAAATATTCTAATTTTAGTTTGATGTAAAATATCAAAAAAATATAATTAAAGGTTAGTTAATAATTTTAACTACTAAATAAAGTTTTTTTAAGATAGTGTAAAACTAAACTCGTTAAACGGCTTAGACGGACTACAAAGTTTTCATTTCTTTGTGTTTTATTTTGGCAGCTTTAAAACCGGCATGTTAATTTTTTGGCTTGATCTAACTGAATTCAACTGTTTAAGTAGATTTATTCAGTCGTGAAATCTTTCAATTTGGTCTAACCGAATAGAATTTAACCGTTTTAGCAGGTTTATTCGGTCTGTTTATCCGACTAAACCGATTATTATACAGTTTATTCAGAATACCAAACCGAATAAACCATATTTTTTGTAACCGATAACCGAATTCACAATTCGGATACGGTTAGTAACCGAACCAAAAACCAAAGTTGCAATTCGGTTCGTTTTTTAGGTTACGGATACGATTTATTCGATTATTTTTAGTTTCCGGTTTGTTTGAACGCCTCTAGTTGATACTCACCAGCTAAATGCAATAGTTTAATATAACATTATAACAAATGAAATCTTAATTTAAGAAGAAAATATAGTTTTGTAAAAAAAATTTGAAATTGTATTTTTTTTTAAATTTTAGGAAGGGGATGTAACAAGTAAAAAAGTTAGAAAAGGGGATGTATATATTGAGTGGAGTTATATTACAAAGTTCAATTTTCCTAGAAAGTCTAAGAAGCCATGAGATGATGACATGTGGCACTCCCTTAAAATTAGAAGGAAGGGTAAAAATGGTAATGTCTCTATATTTTAAGTTTCACCCCATTTTTGTAAACGTCCATAACTTTTACATACGATATTATTTTTTTAAAAAAATTGCACCATAAAAACGAGCATTTTCTTATCTTTAAAACGCATATAATATTCATATATAAAAAACAAAAAAAAATTCACGTTTTTCAGCTCATTATGTTATTTGTCAAGTCATTGTGTTATTTATTCATGTCATCGTGTTATAACACAATAACCTAATGAAATAACACAATGATCTGAAATAACACAGTGACCTGATGAAAATATAACACAATGACCTGATGAAAATATAACACAACGACGTGACGAAAATATAACACAACGACCTGATGAAAATATAACACAACGACCTGATGAAAATATAACACAACGACCTGATGAAAATATAACACAACGACCTGATGAAAATTTAACACAACGACCTGAGGAAAATATAACACAACGACCTGATGAAAATATAACACAATTACCTGATGAAAATATAACACAACGACCTGACGAAAATATAACACAACGACCTGACGAAAATATAACACAACGACCTGATGAAAATATAACACAACGACCTGACGAAAATATAACACAACGACCTGATGAAAATATAACACAACGACCTGATGAAAATATAACACAACCACTTGATGAAAATATAACACAACGACCTGATGAAAATTTAACACAACGACCTGATGAAAATATAACACAACGACCTGATAAAAATTTAACACAACGACCTGATGAAAATATAACACAACGACCTGATGAAAATATAACACAACGACCTGATGAAAATATAACATAATGACCTGACGGATATAATCTGAAAAATATAACACAATGTCTTAACTAATACTATAACACAATGAGCTGAAAAATATAACACAATGACCTAACGAATATAACACAATGAGCTGAAACTTCAAAAAAAAAATTCATTTTTTATATATCAGTATTATATGCATTTTGAAGATAAAAAAACGCTCGTTTTTTTGGTGTAATTTTTATTAAAAAATATTGTCGTATGTAAAAGTTATGAACGTTTAAAAAAGAGGGTGGAATTTGAAAATGAGACAAGACTAATATACCCTTGGTCTACCATTTAAAGTTCTAACTATTTACCATTATGCCACCTTGTGTTTATGAGTCATTGATCTTCATGTATATATTAACATCCAACTTATATAATGTGGCCTTTATACATGCTACTAATTACGGTTATGGACTTATGGACGAGGATTAGGATTGTAAACGAATTAAGGGAAAAGAAACTAATCGTAAAAATTCATTTGTTCGACTCAATATACGAAGGAATGTCTTAATATTGGTCTAAGGAGAGCATTTACAAAAAAAAAAAAAAGTTCATGTTTATTATCGCCAAAACGGTTTTACCATTTTATCCTATAAAACTCTCAGATTATTAATCCAACAAGCTAATTGCTAAATATCTAAAATGGAAGTGATGAATGGGTCCAATACAAGCCCATTTGTGGGTAGTGTTATCAATTCCTTTTCTACATTGCCAATGTGGGTTTAAACTTTCAAGGAAAAAAAAAACACAGTTTATTGAGACTAAAGCAATGAATCGAACATTCATTGAATAATCTAAACCCACACCCATGTTTGTGCACACGCATTAAATACGTTTCATAATATAATTTTTTTTAACAGAGAATTTGTTAAAACAAAACCCGGAAAACTCACAAGAAGAGAGGACTAGGGAAAACATTGCCACATAATGTCTACTCGCCTAGCCCTATATCTCATCCAAAGGATGACTTCAGTTCACCATAATCGACTCCACTACTTTATCCACAGAAAGTCTCTCACCATTGAAGATGAACTTGTTTCGGGCAATCCAAATATACCAAACAATGGTCATCCAAATTAAGTTTATCACCCATTTAGCATCATTCGGCCCAGTTGCTGCGAAAGGCTCATCCAACCACTCTCTAATCATCACAGATGAGCCATTCGACCTCCCAACCCATAGACTATCCCATAATATAGTTATTGTTACGGACAGAAACCATTGCAAAATATGAGACACGTCGGGCATGATTACTTTCAAAGCTTTTCAAGTTTTATAATAGCTCAAAAGTAGTTTGAGAAGATATAACTTTGAAATAAAACATTGTTCACTCCAACTAATGCATTATTATGAAAATGAGCAAGCAATGATTCATTAGCACAAAACATAAATTATCTTAAACTGAATATGTCATATGAATACATGGTGTGCACACTATATGCACTGGTACACAAGATAATACTAGATTCAGTTTCAAATTTCAATTTTGAAACTTGTTCAAGAATCAATAGTGTATAAACAAGCTGAAGCTAAAATTACTAGATTTTAAAGATATTAAAATTCCATGTTTCAAATTTGAAACTTCTTGAAGAACTTTGCCCCCCGTTTTCCCATATCAGATGACGAGAGTCTCGTTGACTGAAAAGACGTGTTACCTGGGCACCATTTGAAGTCTTTAAGATTCGAAAATACAACAGATAACGTAGGAGTGACATCATCATCCTTAATGTTTTTACATGATATCACTCTGAGGCTTTCAAGTTCCTTCCATGTAAGAACTACAGTTTCTAGACCTTGCGTTGTTAGCCTTGCGCATCCTTCTATAGACGCATATTTCATCCTCCTGCAATCAAACCAGAAGTTAGATGCAACGTTGTTTCTGAAGACATAGTAACAACGTGTGAACGAAGAACAAAATAACAATATACCTGCACAGAGTTGCGTTGAAGAATATGGCATCGTTTAATCCCCAACAGTTCTTGAAAACAACTTCCTGCACAGTTTGACATACAAGAAACAAGGCTCTAACACTTTGTTTATCTCTTAACTGACACCTCTCCAAATGTAACGTTTCAAGCATCGCGCAAACTCCTAAATGCTCATCAAGCTCACGACTTTCATCAATTCCCTTACACGAAACGAATCTCAAAGTTTTCAAACTTTCACAAAAAGAAAGTGCCGACAACCACCCTTTATCCATTCTATGATCACAAAACGTCAACTCTTCGAGCATCTGACAACACTCACCAACAGCTTTAATCCCCTCATAACCGCCCTCACATCCTTGAAGCTCAAGCTTCAACAACCTCGTACACCCTTGTGCAAGAATAGTTAACCCTCGGTCAGAAACCAACGACCTATAAAACCCATCAACGACACCAACAAGCTTCAACGTATGCAGATTTGGAAACGCTGCTATAGCAATCAACACATGATCATTACACTGATGCAAAACGAGCTCTTGCAATATACAACACCCTTCAGCAACACTCATTAACCCAATCTCGCTACAATTCACAACCACAAGTCTCCTTAAATCCGGATACACACTAGCTAAAACTCTCAAACCAAAATCAACTTCATCAACAGGTAACAACACATAATCATCACATAATAAAAACTCATCATGCCCTAACCGAAACGACCCGATTTCATGACTAACCAACACGCCAAAACTCGTACCACTACAATTACTATTAGAAACCAAAGTTGCATTAACTAAATCAACATGTGTAAGGTTAGGGAACCTAAAAAACATTCTACCAGAAATAACAAAATCCCAATCATAAACCTTAACTGATCTTACCAACCGTCCGAGTAGATTCATCCACCGTTTCGACACTAAACAGCTCGAGTTCCGATGTGATCTTCCGTCAATTTTCGAGAGGATTTGGAGTAGAATCTCGTCGGAGAGAAGTGAGGTGAAATCATAAGGTAGGGGTTTGCTGGTGGCGGTGGTGGGAGGACGATTGCTGGACAATGAACGACGGCGAGTGGCGGAACAAGTGACATGATTGAGAGCTAAATTGTTCTTTAACCAGAGATTTACCTGGTTATGGTTAGGGTTTTGATTTTCGACAGAGCACGATGACATTGAAATGCTTTGTTGTTGTTGTTGTTGTTCAACTACAGTAGCTGATAATTTCGTCACTGATTTGCATTTGTTGCAAAATCTATTGAAAGTGTTGTGAAATTTGATGTTTGAAGGTTTTTTGATTAATTTAATTGGTGTTATTTCGGACTGATTGACTTTTTCCGTTTCTCGATTTTGAACGCAACGGTCTGAAAATTGGGGCCCAAAGGTTTGAATCTCTTTTTACATTTTTTATGTTTTAAGTGAATTATTTTTTTGTAAACAACGATTGATGTAAGCTTTTATGACGGGTGGACTTAGAGGTTAAGGTTCGAGATTGAAATTCCGTTTTTAGCATCAATAGATGTTTTTCGTCGGCATTAGGGTTCTTTCAAAGGCTCATCACAACCTTCCATACGTGTCAAGTTAACCGAAATCGAAACTCGTCAGTTAACTGTTTCACGAAAAAACCGGCCAGAAATCTTTAAGCATGGCTGAGTGTCATTGTCATGTATGAAATCTGATTTGAACATGGACCTTTTGGTCACAATGCTCTCCCCTTTACTTACACTAAAATCAATATTATTTTGAGTAAATTGCAGTTTTAGTCCATGTGTTTTGATTTATTTAACATGTTCAGTCTCATCCTAACAGTTTAGATTCTCGTGATTTTTAATATAAATGGTCTCAAACACTAACTTCGTCCAATTTTCCGTTAACTCTCCCACATGTCAATATTTTTATTCGGTCGTTGCAAAATAGGGTGAGGGAAACGACAGTTTTACCTCTCGCGTGCGGGCACATGGACAAGACATTAACGGCAAATTGGATGAGATTAGGTGAATAATATTTTTTTTAAATCTTCATGTTATCTTTTTGCTCTTCTCCACTTTTCTCTCCCCATTCAAAATCACTTATAACCATCCTTAAAATATGCAGAATCTACTCAGAGAAAAGTTACCAAAATGTGAATGCTCTGTTATTGTTAATAGCTATTTTACATCGAAATGTCAACGTTAGCAAGAAGAAAACAAGTTGAGTTGAGTAATTTACAACCAATTTATAGCCACCGATCAACTATTTATGGTTAATTGGTTATAATAAATTAGTCATGGCTTGAAGTTTGAGCCTTTGTAAAATTAATTTTTCAGAACTGCAGTTGTTACAATGGAAATACTTAAACGAAGTGCAATGACCGAGTTCTAAACCTCTGCATACGTACTTAAGAGCGGCGCTTTCGATGTTTCCCTATAATGCAGACTTACCCCAACCTTTCTTTTCGGGGACCAAGTTGATCGGATTAAAGACTCGTCAAATAACCATTCGAGTAGAAAACCATAATATAAACTTTTAGTCATACCATATATGACCTTTATGCTTAAATTTAATATTCAAGTTTTAACCATTGTTTGTAGGAGTGTGCATGGGTCGGTTTTTGACTCAAATCGAACCCAAACCCAAAACTTCAGTTTTTGTGTTTTTAAAACCCATGGGTTTTGGGTTTGGGTTCGGTTTTTTTTTGGTTTTTAAATGGTCTTTAATTTTATCGTTTTTTAGTAGTAATTAAAAGCTAAAAACACAATTCTTAGTGATTCAAGAAATATGTTATAATAGTAAAGTTTAAATTTATGTTTCCATAAGTTTTAAACATTAAAAATCAACCACATTTCTAAAGAAATTTGCTAAAAAAACAATAACCATAAACAAAATTTTGAATGTTTTCTTACTTCAACAACAAACAACCAATAAATGGGTCATAAATAATGTATTACAATATGGGTTTTTGCATAATATAAGTTATGTGTTTTACATATATGATATTTAGCATGCACATACATTATTGGGTTTGGTTTGTCGGTTTTTTCAGTTTCGAATCGATTTTCAGTTTCATGCTCACCCCTAATTATTTTTTTTTTTAATTTAATAATTTTTCATGCTCACCCTTATCTAATATTTTTTTTTAATTTAACCTAGAAGAGAATTGTAAATATACTCCGATTGGAATCTCAAAAACAATTTTTGCTAAGATACCACTGATTCATTCACTTTATCAATTTAGACTCATAAACACATTTTTTTCATTCATAACCCAACAATAAAAAACAACTAGAAAAAAAAAGAACACTTCTATAATCTATACCAATCCCCACCACTTGAAACCAAAAAAAACATCTTCTATTAACATTCAAACACTAGACTTTTGTGCCTGTGGTTTTCCACCACCATTCATAACTATTCTTCCACTAGAGTTCGGTGACTTCCTCTTAGGTTTAGCTTCTACCAACATGGACACTACATCCCTCATCGACGGCCGGTCAGCCGGGTTTCGGCTCGTGCACAACATTGCTACCTTCAACACGAGCAACATTTCTTCCCTTACCAAACTACACGAACCACCCGCATTTTGATCCAAAACCTCCTTTGTACCTTCTTTGCTCTTCACTTTTGACCTCACCCAATCAACAATGCTATTCCCGTCTCCGAACTCTGAATCCACCGATCTTTTTCCGCTAATAAGCTCCATTAACAACACACCGTAACTATATATATCACTCTTCTCATCGACTTGCAATGTGTATGCATATTCTACACAAGTTAAATGATTTATAAGTTTTAGCATCATACCATAGCTTAAAAACTTAATAACATAAGGGAGAATTTCATATATACCGCTAAAAACTGGCAAAATAACATACCAGGGGCAATGTAGCCATAGGAACCTGCGATGACTGACATCGATTCAGCGCAATGAATGAGCTTGGCGACCCCAAAGTCCGCCACTCTCGCCTCCATATCACCATCCAAAAGAATATTGCTTGGTTTCAGATCTCGATGCACAACCACCGGATCACAATCGTGATGTAGATAGCAAATCCCCTGAGCCACCCCTAACGCGATCTTGTATCTTGTGACCCAATCCCCAACCAAATTGTCACATTTGTTCTTCCCGTGCAGTAAATCGTCTAAACTCCCGTTAGGCATGTACTCATAAAGCAACATGGTACAATCTTTGTTGCTACAACACCCTAACAATCTCACAATATTCCTATGCCTCACGTTACCCAAAACCTCTACCTCTGCCAACACGCCTTTCCTCCGTCGGATCGTTTCCTTATGCTTCCCACGCAGTTTCTTAATCGCTATGATCTCGCCACCTGGCATTTCTGTTTTGTACACAGTACCAGTAGATCCCGTCCCTATGATCTTCCCAGTCATCGATAAGCTCTCAACCACATCATCAGCCGTGAAATTTAGCCGCTGAAAAGCGGTTAGTTTCCACGGCCGGGTCTCTGTTTCTTCCGCCACAAACTGTTTTTGACAGTTTGCACGGAAGAAACGGATCCCAGCAATAAGAATAAACAAACCTACGCCAAATGCTGCAGCCATAATCCACATGATTGCACCAGTAGACTTTTTTGACTGACTCGTTTTAACCTCAGTTTCCGTTTCCGTTCCACACGGTTTATCAATAACTCTTCCGCATAGTCCTTCGTTTCCAGCAAACGACGAAGGATGCAAAGTTGAAAACGCGATTCCGGACGAAGGAACCGGACCTGTGAGCTGATTATACGAAACGTTGAACGCTTCAAGCGTCCTACAGTTACCAAAACTAGACGGAATCGTACCCGTAAGTAAATTATGCGATAAATCAACTTCTGTTATCGAAGGAAGCGAAGAAATCTCCGGTGGAATAACGCTCGAAATCGAATTATGTCGTAAATTCAACGATAACAGCTTCACACAATGATCAATATCCCAAGGTATACCACCAGTTAACTCATTTCCTTCAATTTCAATCTTGTACAAGTTTTTACACGTTCCAAATCTCGGAATTTCGCCTCTAAGCTTACTAAAACTCGCCGAAAAAATCTGTAAACTCGGCGAATGCCATATGTTATCAGGCAACACATCGTTGAAGTGATTTTCGGATACGTTTAAGTACTCCAAATTAGGTGCATTGGCCAAATCCTTTGGAAATGGTCCTGTGAAACTGTTTTTACTCATCTCCATAAACGAAATGTTCGGTAAACTTCCGAAACCGATCGGAATCGAACCGTTTAGTTCGTTGTTTTGGATCCGAAACCGGTACAACGAAGTGCATTTTGCTAAGGACATTGGTAGCGGACCGGAAAACTTGTTGGAGAAGAGAAGCAGTTTGAGTAAATTGTTACCGAGACAAAGGTTAGGTGGAATTGGACCTGAGAGATTGTTTGAAGAAACATCGAGTTTTTGTAAGTTTGAATTTGAACCGAGTTTTTGTGGCAATGATCCTGTGAGTGAATTGTTCCAGAGAAACAAATATTTAAGATTTGGAAGATCGCCTACACCTTCAGGTATGTTTCCGGTGAAATTATTGTTCATTAGGCTCAACTCTTGTAGGTTGTTCAGTAGCGAAATTTGTTCCGGTATGTTACCTGAGAATTTGTTATCTGATAGATCAAAAACTTCAACTGATTGAAGTTTGCCGATGGACGATGGAACTTCACCGTGAAAGTTGTTTTTGAAAATCAATAACGATTGAAGCTTCGTCATGTTTGTAACACCGATCGGAAACTCACCGGAGAGATTAGCGTTTGAGATGTCGAGAAGCGTTAAATTGAACAACGATGAAAACTGTAATGGAACAACGCCGGAGAATGAATTGTATCCGATTTCTAAATGCTGTAATGACGTTAACCGGCCTAATTCCGGTGGAATTTGACCTGTTAAAGCGTTTCCGGCAAGGTGCAGAAAATTCAAGGTTCTAAATCCGCCATAACTGGTCGGAATTTCGCCGTCGAAGTAGCTTCCACCGAGATTTAAATGCTCGAGAAACCGTAACCGAACAAACTCCGTTGGCAATGGTCCAACGAAGCTGTTACTGAAGGCGTCAAAGAATTGAAGCCATTTCAGTTTCGATATCCCGGGAGGGAAACTTGAACTGAAAAGGTTATGATTGATATCTAAGGTTTGAAGAAATGGAAGATCAAAGATTGGTGTTGGAAATGGACCAGTGAATTGATTTTTACTAATGTTCAAGTAACGTAAACTTGTCAAGTATTTGATACTAGCCGGAATTGTTCCGGAGATGTTTCTGTTAGAAATGTCTAATGAAATAACGTCACGTGTTTCGGGGTCACATGTGACCCCGGACCACGTGCACCAAGCTGATGATTCCGTTACCAGCTTGGTCACTTCCCATTCATGGAAAGTATTGAGAGGGTCTTTGAGAGATGATTTTAGGGAAAGAAGTGATACAAGCTGGGACGGAAGAGGCGCGGTGGCGGAGGAGAAGAAATAGGAAGAGGAGGATATGATAATGAAGAAGAGAAAGAGGTGGTAAGGGTGGTGGTAATGGTGGTTCATGGTGGTATGATAGTATGGTGGTGAATTAGGAGATGGGTGAAAAAGTAGTGAATATAAGTATATAAGGGGAGGATGAATTGAAATGGGGTGTTGGTTGATGCTTTTTAGGAGTGGTGTTGATGATGATGATGATTATGGTGTTGAGTGGGGTTTGTTTGTTTGTTTGGTGTGAAGAAAGAAAGAAGAAGAAGCACACTCTATCACACACCGCTATATATGTTTTCTTTCTTTGCTCATCACTTATGTTATGTTCTGTTCATTCACACCTTATTGCTTTTTGTTTTTCCCTCTACTTTTTCTTTTAAATTTTGTTTTTTATTTTCATATTTTATTTGCTTTTTGGCCTCACATGAACCATACAGTTTTTTGTTTTAATTTTTTAAGAGATGGGCATGACTAGTGTGTTATATGTATGGTAATAAATAATAATAAATATAAATTTTGTATTTTCTACACACTTTATTTGTAAGAAAAAGGTTTATAAACGTGGTATCAGCAGTTGCAGTTTCTTTATACCCTACAATAAAAAAAAGTGTGTGCACTCATTTTACATTATTACCCTTTTACCCGAGTTGGCTTTTTAAATTTACTTATTATTATTATTATTATTATTATTATTATTATTATTATTATTATTATTTCACATCTACCTATTCTAATAATTGAGTAACACATCCACATATCATCATTTTAACTACTTCACATAGGATTTTGCTTAGGTGTCATGTTCTAAATTAATTTGATGGAGAATTTTTAGACGGGTCATGGTATGCTCCATATTTGAAATAACCCCGATATGTTTAAATAAAAAATTCACAAATTATCATCAATTATCTTCTAACCTGATATGTAACAAATTTTACTAATTATCATAATCTATATCTTACCCCCGATGTGTTCAAATTAATAATTTACCAATTATCATGAATTATCTTCTAACCCGATATGTTCAAATAAAAGATTATCAACTATTATGATCTATCCTAACCCGATATGTTCAAATTAAAATTTTACCAATTATCATTAATTATCTCCTAACTCGATATACTTAAATAAAAAAATTAACAATTATCATGAATTATCTTCTAACCCGTTTAAATAAAAAATTTACCAATTATTATAAATCATATCCTTTATTTTAACATATGATTTTTTATATGAATATATTTGTAAATATCCAAATCGATTTAATAAGGAATATGTTAAAAATAAATTTGATAGCTAAATTAGTTAATACGTTTAAAACTAAAATCCGTGTAGTACACGGGTACTAATCTAGTATATTAACATAAAAAAGTTATTTTAAATTTTCTTTTATCTTAACTTGTTCAAACTAATGATACTCCACATGACTACATTGAATTAAAGTAGTATTTTTCGTTAAATAAATGTACAAATAGTCATATGATTATCGTCTATTTGAATTTTGACGTATAGTAAAATGTAAGTTTCTAATAATGTTATATTTCTCTTATATAAAATACATAGATTATAAATTATGTTTTAGTTTAAACTTGCCAAACATCAAGGCAACGTCACCCTTACCTTGGCTCGGGCTTGGCTAGTTCTCTGTTTACAAAAAACCAATTTCACGCAATATTTTTAGTTCTAGCGTCAACCAAACCTTGTTTAAAAGAAATCCTTTTTTTGTTAATACAAAACGTTTTAGATCATAATATATATTAAATTAATTCCGTAATGGAAACCTATTGGAATTTATTTTAGTATTTAATTGTTAACATAAATATTATTTTTATGATTGGTGGGTAAAAAGCTTAAGATATAATATTAGTGTTGACTTTGCATCGGTAATAAGTGCAATAGGGAAATGAGGAGATGGATGACCGAAAGTTGCATTATATATATACATGGATGCATGCATGCAAATGCAAAGGGATCAAGGGACATGTGATAGATCGAATGCAACCGTCTCCTAATTTATGTTACTTTATTTTTTCAACTTCCAAATGTTTTGCCTAGGATTTTGATTTTGTTTTTCACTTGCCGTAAATTTCGCCATCGATATGTAATATCTCTCCTCGTTATACTTTTTCCATATTAGATAAACTTAATTAATAAAATATTATACTTCTCACGGAAAAATATACTACAATACGTCACACGTGTTTTTCCACCTATTTGAGCCTTATGTTTTAATTTAAAAAAAAAATAGATTTAAAACCGCTATTATTCTCAAGAAAATGTCATAAAAACTTTATTTGTTTTAATTAGGTAATTTAGGCTTTTGGGTTAGGATCAGCCGGTCAGGGTTTATGTAATCTGAATGACGTTTTTGGAATGTGCGACAAGACGTTTCCAACGCATTAAAAATGATGTTAATCTGATTTCGTTTGATTGCATTGTTACAACTTTGTAAATTCAAAAGACTTTTTAGTATGATCCAATCCTTTTTTATTGCTTGTGCTTAATTTTCTTTTCCGATTCCACCAACAATCTTTCAATACGGTATTTTGTTTAAAAAATGACGCTCGTTTTCCGCTTCACTAGTCACATCATAAAAAATGAACAGAGAGATTGTCCTTAGTAACAAAATGAATGTTGAATTCTCACTAATCAAACTTTTAATTGAGATTAAAATTGACTAATATGTAATTTTTATATTGCCTTAAAAAAGATAAGATTTGTATTATTTAAATTCAGTTTTTTAAAATCTTTTTAACGAAGGTTCATGCTTTACTTTTTTTTTTTTTTCTAAAATAGTAAAATAGGAATTTTAGCCAAGTTCTAGTGAAAAAGCTCCGTTCTTTTCCCGTGTTATTTTTACATGATTATAAACAAACGAAAAAAACATGATATTCACCACGGTACCTTTTCAAAACACCCGGTCACAATATTTATCAATCTATAAAAACAATATTTATCAACCTATAAAAACAACCGACCATTAATGTCCCCAGTGAGCATTTTAGTCATGTAGCTAGACGTTGATTAGACAAAGACATTATACAAAAAAATAGTATAATGGTTAGCAAGATGATATCACTTGGTACTTTTTCAAAACACCATTCACAATATTTATAGGCCAGTAAATTATTTTTTCTTCTGAAAACCAAGACTATATATGTGTCATTAATGCCCCAAATGAGCATTTTCTCTCACGTGAACATTGGACTAGGCAAAAAACATAATATCAAAATGGTGTCATGGTTAACAAGAGGAAGGGGCGTGATGTTTTAGTGATTAGCAGAGGAATGTGTGGGATGAGTGTGGGCAAGGCATAACGCAATTTTTTTTTGTTAATAACGTCCCACTTTAATGGTGGTGGGAGAGTGATAGGACATGAAGGGTGGTGACGTTTTGGTGATAATGGCCACTACGCCACTACGGATAGTCTAAACAATTAAGCTCTTATGTGGACTTAGACGTTTCATAATCTTATTTATTTAATTAGAAAACTAAATTTTAACAATCCACACATGATTAACTATTTGTCATTAGTAATTTCAACTAACAATTTGACGAGTGACAATTTCAACTTTTATATCTGCCCGTTCCCAAAATATATTTATCTAACAAAAGAATTTTGTAGAAGCAATTAAGATTTTTTTGGAACAAAAATTCTATCGTACTTTTAAATTACAGGATACACTTAGATCTGAGTTTGAATCTAGACCTTTATCAAGTACGTAAAAGAGATTCCTTTGGCATGATCTTAAAAATGGAAACGTGCAAACGGTGGCTGGCATGATCGACACAACCCATGCGTGGCATTTTTCAACTCCACCATATTAAAATCTTAATATATAAAACATTTAAAGAAGTTAGATACATGCTCAACCTAAGAGCATAAATAAAGAGAGAATAAAACAAAGAATGATTTTAAAGGACGGATGTTTGTCTCAACAACAGCCCACACTAAAAGCAAAAGAACCCATGTCCAATGTCAGCAACCTTTCCATTTGTCTTGAGTATTAGCAGTCAACTAGGTCTGGTTTTATAATTAATTTTATGAATATTATATCATTGTTATTAGTTATCATATTTAATCATTTATTAATCAAAGGAATTTGTGTGGAGTGGTAAAGTTGTTACTTGAAGTACCAAAATATCCCAAGTTTAACTCTCATAAACCTCATTTCCAGTGATACCAGTCAATGATCCAGTTAATGCTGGTGAGACAAACATGTTTTACCCACGGACAAGGGTTCAATCCTTGATAACGGTTTCTACGTCGGCCTCTGTTTGGTTACCACGTGAACGCCCTGCCAAGATAGATGCATTACGTAGTCCCGCTTAAGACAACATATGTGGTTGCCTTACTTGGTTTACAGACCCACATGTGACGAAGGGTCGTGTCCATCACAATTCATGAAAGTCGTCGTTCAAAAAACCATTTATCAACCTTCATTTATAAAATGAAATTTCAAACTATTTATTTGGATTAAAATTTTGAAGTAAACTATGCTTTTAGTATAAGATCAAAAGAAAACAAAATAACACTTTAAATAACAATCTCAACTATTTATTATTGTTTACTATCGGTTACAACTACTGTAATATGTACTGATGGTCTCAACTTTTAATATTTTTGCCAACAATGGACTGTCGTTACAAAAAATTTAACAGTGTAACTGTGACATCTGCCCCAAACCCGAACCCAAATGCCCTACTCGAACCCGAAACCATCTTTCTTTTTATTGTATTCGTATTTAATCTCCAAAGATGTAACGTTTCGTTTTTATTAAAATAAAAAAATATGTCGGATCTTAAGTTCCGTCTTTAATAGAACGATCAAAATTATTATGAGTTATTGCCAAAGTCTACTATTTAATTTCGACTACTACTTATAATAAATAAATCTCAAATATATATATATATATATATATAAATACTAATTCATAAACGAGATTTGTAAATAATATCCAAGTTAATAAAAAAAAGAGAGAGTCAAGAAAATAACCATATAATGTTCACAACAGCTTAAACATACAAAAACGACAAGTTTATAAACGTTAAGAGATTACTCGGTTAAGTTGGTTAGTTAAAATAGTGATCTAATTAACTTTGGGCTATTTATGTAAACTGTCAAACTTGTATCAAAGTTAAAAACTGAATTTAATAACAACTCAAAACTGGAAGGGCCAGATCTGTAACTTATTTTGAAACCAGCCCCCCAGTTGTTTCCTGTGTTTCCGATTATCACAAATTCCGGCTACCTTGGCCGGAAAGTCAAGAACCCAGGCGAAGTGCATTTCGGGTGTTTAGGCCGTTTTAAACTAAATTAGATCAAGGAAAAATCTTGCTAGGGGTGTTTCGAACCCGCTATCACTTTCCAAACGCATATAATCAACTCAATCAGCGTTTAATCATGTTTTATAAACGGTTCAAAACCCTAACATCTAAAACAATCAAAGGGATGGTTTCAAACCAAATCGAAGCGTTCAAATCATTACTGACGTTGTTTCGGAACCGTTCATATCATTTAATTGCAACTAAAACACATAATTAATCACCGATTAAACCCAAATAACTCGAAATCAAGTCAATACCCGTTCGACTGTTTCTTCCATAACAATCAACACAATTAACTCGTCCAAAACACTCCTACGATATCTCTCTCACTCTCTGGTTAAGCAGTTGCATCCTAATCACCTAAAGAACCAAATCCCAAAATTCTAGGGTTCATCTCTCGTGTTCATCACCATCTCCGATCCGATTCGTCTAAAATCAAGTAAGTGTGTTACAAGAAAATGATCCACTCCATGTGCTGATCAAAAGCCCTAACTTAAATTGTTGATTCAGAATCGAATTCGTGTTCAATTTTATAATTCTCGTTTCTAGGGTTTTGTTTGTGATTTGGGGTTGTTCGTAATAGAGATGTTAAAAACATTTCTGTTCTAATGTTAAATAAAAAGTCTCTGTGGCGCATCTGGTTTGTTCAGTTTGCTGTGATCATGCCAACCCGAGTTCGAAACCTAGTGCTAGCACTGTTATATATTTTTTTATTACTTCTTTTGCTAACTTATATTATATGTATAATAGATTAGTTCATATAATGATTACAATTTCTATAACGATAATAATTCAAAACTATATATATAAACATATCAAAACCATGATTTTAATAAACTTAGTTTAATAAATTTATTTATTACAATACTTTTAATACTATAAAAATACTATAAAAATGTATTCTTAATACTTACAAAATGTATACCAAGTGTTGTAAAATAATAGTTTATACAAATAATACTTTTAAATAGACTTTTGTATACTTTAAATTGGTATAAATGTCTTAATTTATTTCCAACAAAAATAACACATTTTTCATTACACTATTTGAGTGTGGTTAAAAATATATTGTTAGAAGTTATATTGTTTATCAAAGTAATTATTGTAACTATTTCCATCGTTCCGATTTAATTAGTTTTTATATATTTAATCGTTTAACGAGAAACCCCCAAATTTCAATTCGAAACCCTAGAATTCCAATTTCTTATGACTTCTATTTTTCCAATGCTAGTTTCTATACAATATGTTTTACTAAGTTAGGATTGTCATTTAATTAGGCGATTCTAACATTTTGACGATCCTCGTTCCAATTCAAAACCTACATTTTTGGGCTTTTGATCAGAATGAAAATATGAGCCGATTAATTTAAAAGTCACTTTGAAACGATGCTCTAAATTACGAGTTTTTTAATCCAATTGAAGCATCGTTAGATTTAATCACCCAGTTGAAGCACCGTTACATCGTTTGAAGCACCGTTTTGAGGTAATTTTTATATCAATTGACTCATAAAGCCCTAAAACGTTGGTCTAGAATTAAAAAAATTCACGCCGTTAATTGTTTTTAATGACGGTCTATTAATGTAAAAACGATTAAAGTTGGAACCAACATCATATATTTTGATAATTGAGAACAATAACGATAAAAAAAAGCTAAGACTAATACAATTCAATAGCGGTTAAAAGAGACTAATACACAGTAATTTATTGATAACTAGATTAAACCGCGTGTGTTATACGGATAGAAACATAAAAAAAGACAATTAAAAACTTTATGAAAAAATAACATTTAAAAATAAATTACACACTACATGAAACATTTAAAAATTAATTACATACTACATGAAAGATATATAAAAATAGACACATAAATTGCATTCAAACTCTAATTTGAGCCTTCAATAAATAGATTTAAACTACAAATACACTATTAGTATCAAATTAGATATATATATATATATATACGATTTTAAACTGGGTACCTTTTAAATCCTACCAATTAATTAAAAAAGAAGATTAAGAAACACAGACATACAAATCAAATGATAGATATAAGGAAAAATTGACGGTGACACTCTTATGTAGCGGGTCGAGCGTGCGGGTCGGCATGCATGGGTATAGGTAGTAAATAGCGATGAGTTATTTGTTTAATTTGTTTGTTTTCCGTTTTTATAGTGATTTCAGTGATGCAAATAAGGTAGATTGAAACCTTGAAATAAAAAACATGAGTGAATTAATGTTATTGATTTTTTCCATACATAGCTTAGAAGTTAGATTCTTAGTTTTGAGCGGAAAAATGCTTCAACACTCTCTCCAATGAATAACACGTGTTCTCTAAAACCCTCTTTTATTAGAAGTTATAAATTTAGGTTTCAATTAATTTCTCCAAAAACGGTGTCATTATTGCAATTTATAATATTTTTCTATAAACAAAAATAGAAAATAAAAAATAACTAGTTTTACGATCGGGACACGCATTGCGACGACCGGGTCCGATCCGATCTTGTATATGTGACTTCGTCACACACGTTGATAGAAAAAATTCCATATCTCGCGCGTTACAATGTAAAATCGTAAAACGTCACATATTAAAAGACGGAAACATTTGTCAAACAGATAAGTCAAAGTCGTAAATATGTCAAAGTTGAGTTTGGGGGCCAAAAGTGTAAAAATGACAAATTAGCAAAACTATATTAGTAAATTAGAAGAACGGCGAAATGGTAATTTTGAAGTTTGGATAACAGACCTTCAAAATTAGAATGTAATACGACTGATAAAAAAAATTCATGTCTCGCACGTTACGGTGTAAAGTCGTAATGCGTCATATATTAAAAGACAGAGACATATATCAAAATGATAAGTAAGTTAAAGTCGTAAATATGTCAAGGTAAAGTAGAAGGTTTAAGTCGTATATATGTCAAAGTTAAGTTAAAAGATTAAAAATATAAAAGTTAATAAAGTAGAAGGACTATATTAGTAAGATGACAAAATGATAATTTGAAGTCGAATAAACGACTTTCAAATTTAGAATTGCAAAAAAATAATCACTCTCTACAAGCATAATCATGATTGTGTTGAAAATCTCCTGATCGAAGTGTTATTGTCACTAACCTACGTGTTTTCAAATCTTGACATTATTTCAATTCATATATATTTCATCGAACTTATTGTTCATGTAACAACACCTATTTACTATGTGGCCTATTAGGCTATTTTACTCTTTTACACATCCAAAGATGTAGTGTTTGTTAACTATACCTGCTGTAACACAATACTGTCATTTATGAAGTAATTAGTAAATAAGGTATATCTTTGCCGACATAAATTTAATCTATGGACCGAACGAGTTTTACCGGCTAACTTGCTATCGTGCTTACGAGCGGCTGGGTTGGTGGGATTTTTTCGAACTGTAGTCGGGTTTCCGGCCCCCGAAATAGGTGGGTTGGGGCTACCAAACATTGTCTATATTTGAAAAGCGTATGTGGTCACATTTCACTATTAGATTACCCAGATAGTCGGGCTATATTTGTTTCGTTTCAATTTTTTTTATAAAGTAAATAGTATGATTTTATTTTATAACGTTACAAAATGTTTAATGTATTTTAATACACATTCGAGAGAGCTTATGCTACATGGCCGTGTAAACCACGCGACCCATATAAACCTTTTATAAAAAAATAGAGAAAGTAAATACAAATAAAACATTCGTATTTGATTCTCTCCATATACATGCTTATAAACGAATCAAACAAACATGAATATTGGCATGTTTGTGTTCATTCATTTAGATTTAACTGACCACAAACATATAATCGAAACGGTTATCGTGCTCATGTTCATTCATTAAGAAAACGGAAAAGCTCGTATTCGTTCGTTAAGAAGCTAAACAAATAGTTAACAAACGTAAACGAACACAAACATAAGCACGTATCAACGAACATAAACAACGTTGACAAACGTAATAAACAAATAAAACATATGTTCGTGTTCATCCGTTGTTAAATAAAAAACAGACATAAACGAATTTTGTATCAAACTCATAAACATTCGATTTATTTATTTAAATATCTGTAAGCATGAGACATGAGGGCATGAGTGACGAATAGTTATCCCATATTTTAGTTGATACATATTGACAAAGCAGGTGTGACTAATATATCTCAGATCGGATGACATGTCTGCAATATATTTGTGTATATTCAGTGTTGTTTAAGTTTGCTTTATTTAAAATACTTTTCTGTATATTTAAAAGCAGACCATATAAAAGGTGAATATCCATTGAAGGGGAGTGGGCCTAAAGAGAATTTATAGATGTGACAGAAAGATTTCATAATGGGCCCACTTCATGATGGCATTTAAAAATAAAGTAGGCATAATTTTTATTATTTTTTCTTTATAATGAAAAAACGAGACAGTAATAATATTCATGGTTATTAAGTACTTCAATGATCAAAGTGTAACATTAGTTTAAAACCAAACCACCATACTAATCCATTTTTAGTATGTAGTCTGTATCATCTGTTTTCTTTTATAAAATGCCTTTCCAGTTAAAAAACTAATATATTTTTACTATCATAATTTACCAATTAAATTCAAGGTTTCCGGTCTAAACAATTACATGATAAATATTAAATAATCTATCTATATCATTTTTTAATAATAAACGAGGGTTTTGGATATCACATGACATTCGATAGATCCACTCTTGACATCTAATTCCTGCTCAAAAGTGTATAATTTCGTTTTTACGTCAACATTATTCCTCCATCCATATTTTCTCTTTCAAAGATCTATCAAATGTGTTTTGAAGTTCATGCGACTAATTGGCTGGAAATTAAGAGATTTTCAAGTTCCCTTCCTTACTAATTGATTAAAGGATTTTTTTAAAATCTTCTTCATGATCGATTTGACTACGATTACCTTCTTCGCTCCAGTATATGACTTTTAAATAAAAACACGAAGTATCAACCTAGGTATTTAAAGACTTCTAATTAACTTCTCTTTTTATAATTAAACATTAATTATTATAGTTATACCTAAGTTTCATCATATTTTTATGAGTTGGGTTGTATTTAGAAGAATATGTGTGTGTCACTTTATCGAGTAAAGGCAGGGACATGGTAAACAATTAATATTAAATAAAAAATGTTAACATATAAATAAAATGTATTTCTACTTTAACAAACTTCTATTTTATGTAACTTCCTTTTGAACATAGATTTTTGAAAACTTTGAAGTTATTATGCCTCTTAAAGAGTTTGAAACTAGTTTACTAATGAATTCTAGCTAAACAAGTTGGACTTCAGTCCACATCGTATTTGTTATATATTTAATACTTAAATAACAATAATACCATAATTAACACCGTTTAATTTAAAGAGTTATTGGTGACAAAACGATAAAAGTTAAAATCGCTTACATACATGTTGGTAGTTGGAACCGGAAGAGCCAATAACAAATAATTATAACTGTTTAAATCCAATACTTTGAAGAGAAACTAGCGGTAAGTAACTTTTACCGTTAAAAACATTTATATGTTTTTTCATTGTACACTCTTAATTTTTGAATATTAAAACTAAAACTGAAAACAATTTATTCTGAATTATCCTACTCGTGTTTGCATCAACATTTATCGAAGCATGTTGTTTTCAGATTTTTACTACTTTAAGTTCTTGTCAATAATGTTCATGTAATCATGTCTCCAAACATATGACATATCCGCAACCTTAACCAAACTATTACAACTTTTAGACTTGCAAAACCTTGGACCATCTTAAGAGATTGTTAAACAAGTGTGGTCCAACAGGTTGGGTTTGTGTAACTGGTTAAGATGTATTTGTGTTGGTATATATTTTTTTAAGACAGCTTAAATTACTAACATACCAGTGACCCATTTAATCATCTTCATTTTTCGAGTATAAAATTTTAAAGCTTTATGCTAGCACGGCTGAACCATTTTGACCATGAATCATTGGCTCGTGTTGGTCTGTTATACTTGGACCACATACACCTTTTTTTTTATATAAACATAATATTTTACTAAATTAAAGACTACTTTTGAATGGAATTTTATCAAGTTGACTCCTAAAGGGGTCGTAAGAAAATCATAGTAAACTCGTTTTTATGGCTAAAATATTATAGCAGACGAATGCATTTTTTTTTTTGCATAACTAGTGTAGTAATCCTTTATTGTAGAGGACTAGAGGTTAGTGTTGTGTTTTGGTTGTATTTTGTTAGGGCCTAACATCTTGCTAGTATTTGCATTTGAATAAAGTCTGCTGTTCAGAAAAGAAAAAAAATACTTATTCCTATATCAGCATATCACTTTTTAATATTTATGGTTTATGCACACGGTGCACCCATAAAATAATCCAATTAAAAACATTTATAATAATTATTTCTAAGTATCATTATGCAGAGTGGACTAAAAACAGTCCAAGCTAAACGATCCAAGACAAAATGACGTTTCTGAATCAATGTCTTCATTCTTATTTTGTATTAAAAGAATCTTGGTAATTTTTAACAAAAAAACAAGTCAATTGTCAGAAACAAATGATTTGATTCATGACTAACAAAAAGAATAATGAGTCATGGAAATGGATGTTTTTGAAACCCGCCCAAACTAAAGTTGTTTTCAAAGATTGCAACCAATTCAATTATCATAGGAATAGGAAAAAAACATATGAAGTAAACTAAGCACCTAATTTCATTACCATCCAAAAACCCATCATCATATTTGACTGGCAAACATTATCCCAATCCAGTGGCTCACCACTAAATTTGTTTTTATCGTAGGGTCACTCGGGGTCACTCATCAAAGATAGATAGCTTACACATAAGAACAAGTATCGTATACAAAATAACACGTCTGGGTCGCTTGGACCCAATATCTAGGCCATAGCCAAACATGTTAGTTTCAGGTTAGACCGGAGATGATCAGTTTACATTAACTAGTATTAACGTGTGTTAAAACTTGTCATCGGATGCCAATGGCCATGAGAGAGGGCATCATTAAAAGTTTTTAGTTTGACATGATGACTTTTAACCACAATGTCAAACCATAATAACACGTAATAATTCAATGACACAATAATAACTAAAATAAAGAAAAAAACAATCATTGGGGCCCAAAAAAACAATTAAAAAATCAACCTAAATTTTCAACACACACTCTACCAATCTCATCAAAATTGCAAGTAACTAATTTGAACCAAAAGTCAAGTATATGAGGTATCCAACATTTAAAGTAAAGATCAAGGTATCATGATGTTGTTTTAGAAGATTACAACTACTTTTTTTTAAATAAAAATCAACTTTTTTCACACTTGTTTGTTTGTATTGAGATAAAGGTCAAAAGGTACATGCTTCTTTTCTACATTCTAATCATCATTTTCATTTATTGTTATCTTTTTTCCTAGCTGCAAACATCTCAATTGCTTATAATTAGTAAGTGCATGAGTTGTTCACTTTATCAGCATTGCCTACATCCTAACCCTCAAACTATAGTTCTCAGTTTACAACTATCAAAAGCAAGTTGTATCATTCAGCAACACTGTTTTGTCTAAATGACAAAGTACCTAGGTACAACTACCAATGCATTAAGTACTACTGCCCAGATGCATGAACTCTTGACAGCCACACATGTGTAAAGTTTGGGCTTTAAATCTTATACCAATGCATATATGAAGTCCTAAGTTTTCATAAGTTATACCATTTACTGTCACATACAAAATGGTTATTTATTCTAGAACTAAATAAATATAAAAATCAGCATAATCATAAAAGATAATTTAAAAAAGGAGTGGGGCAGACTTACCATGGTCCAGCAAAGTGGTGGAGAATGAGGTGCAGACACTGAGTGCCTCTTCTTCCTTAAGTCCTAAAACAGCTTCATTGCATATTTAAAAGCAAAATTATTGTAATAACATGGCCTATAACTTCATTACAGCTGGCCATTTATTTATATAAAAAAAAGAGTCAGTTGCAACACTGAAGAGAAGCACTTTTATATCAAGTCAAAATCTTAAAATATGTTCATCAAGTCATAAGTAAGATATTAAACTAGGAACAGCAGAGTAAAATAATTTGGCTATAAAATTAAAACAAAAAAAAATACATTGTGGTTACTCAAATGTGAAGCTTAGTTAAGTAACAGAGATAATGTACCCATGGTTTGCAAGTCATTCAAGGGTTTCCTGAAATATTTCTCTACATGACTAACAGACAGTATGTTAGATTCTTCTGGAGAAATAAAATCAAAGGTTGGAGCACCGCGCTAGAAAACAGGTTTTTCCTCTATGTTCTTGCTAGCCTGAACATAGAAAACCATTGATTAACATGAGTGCTGAACAAAACTTATTTGTTGACGTTTAACGCGTGTTTGCCGTTTGGATGTCCGCTTTGAAAGTTATTATGTGATCATGAATACTCAGAAACAGGTTAAATATATGTATAAAACCAGTTGTAGGAGATAGTGTTTGGATGTGTTTTTGTTTTTTGAAGTTCTAATTAGCAGATGTTTAAAAACCAATACATAAAACGAAAAAAAAGGCCATCATCCTTTGATAATTTATTCACATACAAATCCAAACACGCTAGGAGTCTAAAATTTATCCCAGATTCCCACCTTCCTGCTCAAACCTTTGTTTTCAGTCAGAATGTTCACGGAAACGAATAACTTTGTAGATGAAGGATCTCTCCCTCTGGTAACTGCATGCACAGAAGATATTATTAAACAATTATGATGTTAATGCTATGATTCTTAAATTTGAGATTGTAATACTTCTTTACATGTTCGAAATTGTTACCCAACAATATTCCAGATGGTAGCCGGACAACTTACATTACAAATGACGCAAAACAGAAGCAAGCAAATCCATTGGAAAAATGAATGCAAAATGTTGGCCAGAAATTATCACGGTCCAGAAATATTTTCTCGGAAACAAGAGTCGCTGCACTTGAAAACAGCAAAATTGCCCAACCACCAGGTAAACAGCTGTGGAAGGAAAAAGGCGAAGAATCCTGCTACAGGATAATACTCAAGTTAACTTCTGCAAATAATATTTCATCAAAGCTATAAATTTACCTTAAAGTAACGTCTGATAAACATGGCGGAGTAAATTATACGAAAAATCATATCTAAATAGCAGTCAAGGAATTGCAATATCAACTTCAGTTTAATGAAGAATAGCCGTACAATCTTGCAGTCTTATCAACTTATGGGAACCAGATTTAAGAAATGGTCAAGGTCAACCAGTTTAATAAATCATCGTTTCACTATGGTCTTCCAGGATTGTTAGTATACATAACAAAGATCACTACAATATGTAATTTTGTACAGACATAAAAAAGCAGCGCGGCCATTTAAACCCTTATACTTACGTATAGAGTGATCTGGGTTATATTAACGAATCAAATGGGTAAATATAGAAAATGGCTGAACACAAAACTAATCAAATGGGTCAAAAGTAGCCCAAAGTTTATATTAGAGCATAAAACCTACTAAATATGCTTTGGAGCAGGGGGGTCTCTTGGGAAGCAACCACTCTGTCCCTTGGGATACATGTGAGGTTTGCCTACATCCCCGCCTTCCCGAGACCCTATCAATAGTTTTGCTTGGATTTACGGGGTTTGGTTATGGTATAAAACCTACTAGATAAGTTGATTCAGTACTATTTATTAACATGTTTGGCAGTCAGTACAATTAGGCTTTAGATGTATTAAAAAATATGTTGGGTCAACCCAGCCCATTTAACCATTACTAATATTATACTGTAAACAGGGTCTAAAATGAAGGATACTAAGAGCATTTGCAAAAATCAATCCAACTGCACCAGCTGACCGAATGAGCAGAACGTTGAGCACCACATATATAAATGAAAACAAAACTAAAGAATTGTTTGAACGCTTGAGTTGATCCTCAGTTGCCACTGCATGCAAGAAGGCTTCAGATGTTCCTACAACAGCACAAATACACAATATAAACCATTTAAAGAGCGAAGTTATGTTCATGTACAATTTGTTGTACTAGAGCAGTAGGACATGCTGTAAGATCTATCACTTTCAGTAAATCTAGATTCTTATGATTATGTCATAAACCCACTTACCACAATGTTTTAACACAAAAAAGTTCCCTAATAATATAATTAGGAGGTTTTAACTTTTAACTACAAACTAACTTTTAAAACAAATATGATTGTTTTAACTATAATCTAACTTTTTAAACTAAAATGATTTAGGAGGTTTATGCATTAAAAAAAACTTTCAGAATAATTCAGCCCATTAGACAGTTTCCTTTTCATATCTTTTTATTTGCTTTATTCTACCTATTTGATCCTGTACAGATCACACATAAACATAAATCAGCCCATTCACAAGTTAACAAGTCAAAATTGCCACATGTAGTCTTGACTAAGAATACTTGATTTGTCACGCATAAAGTTACAGGTTCAACCAAAGAGAATGACAATGATTCAAACTATAACACATTGATAAACTATGCAAAGATGGAAAGACTGTTTATTTGACAAAACTAACCAACAAAATAATAGTTAAAAGAGTATTAATTGCTACTCTTTTATTGTGATAATTATTATTTCAAGTAAAAGCATAATTCAACCAAAGAGAAAGAAAGAAAAAAGGAGGATACAAATGTCACTTACCGTTGACAGCTAGAACAACAACATACAAACAGTAATACTTTAAAGCTGCAGTGGCTTCTCCATCACTCCATTTGCGACCATACAACAACCTTATGAGAGAGTAAGAATAGCTGGGCCCAAATGCCATAAACACCAATCCTATAAATAATGTAACAGGAACATTAAATCATTAGGCAGAGAATTAATAGTTTTATACACACTTACAATCAATAACAAGGTAAATGAAATAGCATACCGACTAACATCACAAGCTTCAAAGCATCTCTTAAAGAAGTCTGTAATTTTTTTTTCTTTTGCGTATCTTCTCCTGTCAATAAATATGTAGAAAGAATGGCCAGTCTGACAATATTATAAAATAGCTTGCAGGCAAAACATTCATAAGCAATGATACTGACAGTAAATTTACAGACAAGTGAGGTCATAAACAACATACATGTTACATCTACAGCACATGCAGACTTAAAAGCTTGTTATGGAATAAACAGCCCATTTATAATCTATCTAATAAATCAAACTTTTAGGGGGCAATTTTTGGAGAGATTTTTTTTTCTATAATAGGAAGTTTGGGAGGTAAAATTTAGCTAAATTTTTCACCATGCAAGTTGATGGAGCCAACTCCTTAAATGTTATATATTTACAAATTGTTAAATATAATGGTTATAATTTCTTTATAAATATTACTATTTAACCCGTGTGTAACACACGGGTATTAAACCTAGTGTTCTAAATAAAACAAAGACAGGAAATTACAGTGCAGGTGGTTATCGTTCACTACTTTGAATGCCTAGATTGCTCCCTCCAACATTTCAATGAAATCCCAGATAGGGCCATAAACCCATTGGAGCTGCTCCACGAACCACACAAAATGACCCACCCCGTTAGGCTCTTATAATGTTAGCTCGTGTCATCGTGGATAAAAACTTATCCCAGTGAGCATCAATGAAGGCAAAACAAGTATTATGACGAAAAAGGAAAGTCAATATACAAAAAGTAGCAGACCTGCCAGACCACTTAGTGACCACTGACCAGAACAAACAAGTTTCACAAATGAAGCCACCATTTGGTATATAGTAAAAAGCAGATATGAAAGCTAAAGGATTAATTAAATAAAAATATTACAACAAAAGAATGTATAAGTAGGAGGCTTCAATTGCATAAATTCATGAGAAATGAAAAGCCATGGAGAGAACTAAACCTGATGCAGACCTTGCAAATGTTGCATACGAACTTTCTTCAAAAGGTAGCAACACCAACCTCACAACTAAGCTACCTAAATCATAAAAGATGCTTGATAAGGCAACGCTAGATGAAACGGGTAGATTAAGATTTAAGGTTAGATATTTCTATTTCCTTTTGCTTCTGCTATTGCTTAAGCCTTGAAAATGTCATTTAATAAGTTTAAGCCCTCTAAGGTTTATGGATCTCAAATTCACTTTTCAAAGGACATGATTCAAAATATTGAAGCATAAACATACCTAATTTGTCTACGAGCCCATATACAGCTTGGTTATATGGCGTATCAAACCACACAAGAACCATCTTTTCTCCTTCTTGCAGAATTAATTTTTGGAATGACTGAAGGGTGAATAAGGTGCACATTTTTGAGAGCTGTTGATCATAGTTTCCAACCCTGAATACGTACTGTGTTATTTGCAAGACATTAATGCCATAGAAACAAAAAAATAAATAATGATTACTGACACCAACTAAGAAAATTTAACAAAATTGAAATCTGATGCTACCTTTTTTATATTTTTTCAAATTACAGCTCTTTAAAACATTCATTTTCCATTATCAATAACATTTTTTATTTGGGACATGAGAAACAGATTTGTTTCAATGTAAATATACCTGAAAGGAAAGAGAGCAGAAATTTTATATCCATGCAGAAGTAGAAAATAACCCCAATAGCACAAGAAAATGCAAGCTCCATATGCTGCCTGAGACAATGCAAACACAATAGCTCTCTCCTGCAAGACACCACGAATCACTTCTAATAATTCCAAATTATAACCAGTTTTAAGTGTCTCTCATTCACAGTATGTACATCCATATCCCTTATTTTTGCCTCCTGAAAAGAGGTGGCAAAAAAGGAGGGTCAAGGCGATTAGGTTATGTGTTAAACGGGTAATTTTCGGTACATGTCAGGTTTACCAGAAACACTTTTTGCCCAAAACATTTAATATGTTAAGTAGTGAGTCAATTATAATTATAAAGGTTATACTTTTCAATCATAATCAAACGTTTCAAGTAGGTGATCTAGAAGGTTATACATGCTAAGAATACACTCTGGATGACTTTCGAATACCATGTCAATTTGCATAAGAATAAATATGTAGACTGTTACGCAACGCAAAAGAGTTGCTGTAGTTTCAACCAACAATCGAAGTTTGAGAAGAAGCAAGTTCTGTGAAAGTATATACAAGGGTTCTGCTAACAGCTCCAAAATACAAGCAAATGCTGCATCAAATTTCCATAAAAGTTTAGTTCCATATATCGATTATCCAAATAATCAGTGAAAAGTAAACTTCTGAATCCTCACAAGCAGATTTCACATTTTACCGTTAATTAAGATGGCTTGTGCATATGAGTTTGAGAAACTTAAATCTTGTATCCAGAAGACAAACACACAGCCAATAACTGTAATAAACACTCCCCATGGAAGAGTTATCCAGGCTAATTTCAAAAGCTTTGCTGCATTATCACCAGTTAAACCACCTTTGCTGCCAAAATAAGAACTTTTTATGATTAATACATTTACAAACAACTAAACATTATGATTTTATAGAAGTTTCAGGTACAAAGTTTGACTTCTCTACCCTCACTCAGGACCATTTTCTCAGGAAAAATAAGCCAAAACACATACCCACAAAGAGAAACTGCTGAAACACGTTAAAATGTTTGTCTAAGTACATATTTTTGAGACCTCAAAGATATCTAAAATCTTATATGATTCAAACTGCTGATAATATAATATAATAAACATGTATATCACAACAAAGCATTGCATTAGATATGTTTACTTGTAATTCAATAATGTAACTATACCATCTAATGTCTGCCCTCATGCATGCTCTCCGGAAACCCTCTCGACTAAGAAACAATACACATGTGACGAATAGATGAAACTGCACAGCATACAGCTGCATTGTTCAATAACAAAATATTAGGCATTCAGAAACACAATCCCCAAAAATTACAAGGCAACAAGAGGCAAATATTACCACAACTAATTTTTCGATTTTTTTATTCTTTGGTAACACTGCAGCTTAACAATACATTAATAAGATCCAAATTTGACATACAACAGCAAGCCAATTATAGGTTCAACTGCTGAATAAAATTCAAACTTCAAATTGCCAGTGGAAAATTCAGCTTCGTATACATGAAGCAAATCTCATATATACAGCCGGAAACATATGAACGTCAATATTAACAGAAACAAAACAGATTGAACACAATGCTTCGATGAAATCAATTGTGAAGTGATAGTAAATAGTAAACAGTCCTTACAGCGTAATCTTCTTCGGTTAAATGTCTTACAATCCATGAATTGAAGATGAACGGGATGCCGCGAGAGAGAAATTGCGTGGCTGTTTGCGAGAAGGTTTTAGGATGGAGAAAATGGAAACGATTGAAGATGATCAAGGAAGGAAGGAGACTAACCTAATAAATACTTGAAGGTGCGAGGAAGATTAGCAGCAGGATCTACATCTCCATCTGTAGATGTAATGATACGATCATCGTTGGAAGAAGAAGAAGAAGCATCTGTCATTGTTTTCAACATCAAAGATGTTCGAGCATGGAGATATTATGATGAAATTGTTGTAGCTTCAAAGATGTTCCACCACCAGTAGACCCTAGTCAATTGTTACCAAAAGTTCATACTTTTTATCGCTTTGACAACTAATGATCAGTTGTTAAATTTTCTAATGTTGTCATGTTTTTTTGAATTCAAGACTGATTTTTTAAGTTTTTTGATCGAAAGGAGAATATGATTCTATTTATGTAAACGTAACCTTGAAACAAACTCCGAACGACGAAACGGTGCATCACTCATGTGTTTAAACATAATGGTGCTTCAATCGAATGTAAAAAGTTTATCGTTCGGAGCGTCATTTTGAGAAAACTTTTACATCAATCGACTCGTATTCTCCTTCCGATTAAAAGGCCTAAACATCGGTCTTGATTTCGAAAAAAATTAACTTGGTTAAAAAAAATTAGCGACGGACCGTTGGTTGTCAAAATGATAAAAGTTGGGACTGCTGACAGCCAATTCAATAGTTGAGACCAGTAGAAACCAAGAGGTGATAGTTGAGACCAGTAGAAACCAATATACATTTTTTAAAAAACATTTTGTTTACTTAAAAAACGAATTTTTACTGTGTCTTATCGTGTAATAACTTGTTAATTATCGTGTTCGTATTTAAAAAATATGACACAATAAGTTATCATCATGTTCGTGTCTTATCATGTACTATATACATGACATATAAGCCAATCAGCCATACCCTAACGGTGAACGTGCGCACACCAATAAGTCGTAGATCAGTTGGTTACGAGGAGACGGTCTCATGGCCTTTAATTTAACGTTGAGGTTATAAATGGGTTCAAGTCTCATGTTGCTATTTGCTTCTGGTGAGTCATGTGTTTTACCATAACTTGTGGGCAATGGGTCTCTCCTAGCTAGAATAGTGGGTGGGCCGGGTCAACAACGTTTTTCGCGTTCTCGCAAGACGTGGGCATCCATTCGGCAATGGATTTGCTATGGTGGCCACACTTGTATAGTATTCGTTGGCCGTTAAAATAACAGCGAACAACACCTATAAAAATTTATTTTTAAATTCCATGATGTTAAACATTTTATAGAACTCGAGCAACCATAAATTTAGTAAAGATAAACATCATTGTCAGTTCGTTAAGCCCACATCTAAATATTAACAACATTATATACCTTCCCAATGTAAATGGTAGATGTTAACGTTATATATATTAGATTTTCAAGAATTGAGCCGGCCACATCGGTGCCAAATTGATCTCATATTTCAATTGTTCTTTTCTTCTTTGCACTACAAGACTAAAACACGATCACAGACGAATAGGGGCGTTGGAATGGTTCTAACAGATTTATGTCTCGAAAGAACTTTTATTAATCATATATTATATACTATATATACTTACTATATTGAATTAGAAGTGATATGAATAGTGTTTTATAAGCGTTTTTTGTCATTGTGTTTCTATTGGTTCTTACTTTGTGTTGGCATTTGCCTTTTGGCTGAATTATGTGGGCCTTACGTGGCACATATGTTTGTTGGTGGCGGTAGTGAGTCACGTTTGTTGGTGATGAGTTACATGTGATGTGTTTAAGCCTTGATCTTCTCTCAAAGTTATTGATAAGGTTATTGTTGTTAATAAAATACTAACTTAACTAACCAATTACTAACAAACTTTATACAACTTTATTAGTTTAAAGTTATATTCTTTTTTTTATATATATGATAAAGTTTTTTATTTTTGAAACTAAAATTTATAATTTACTATTCCATTACTGTATTTAACGAATAATATACTTAGTGATTAAGTTCTATTATTTCAATAAGACAAAATGAGTAAATAAATGGTTTTTGTCTCATGCTAATAAGTTCTATTATTTCAATAAGACAAAATAAGTTCTATTATATGTATACCCATTGGATCCGGGTTTGACATCTCGGTCAGCTTGGTTCAGAAGTTAGAATAAATGTTACAAGCTTACATTCTTAGACTCGATGATTAACTATATTTAAATAAATGAGATATTATTTTTGTTGTTTACTTTTATTTATTAGTTGTAATTTTTGTTTTAATATTAATGAAATATTAAAAGTTTTAAACAAATGAGAAATAAAAAATTTAAAAATGATGTGGGGTGGTGTGATGTGGATTTCATATAATATGGGGTGAATGTGAGATGAATGTAAAGTGTATTAAAAAATGTGAGGTGATGTGAAGTGGTGACGGGTAAACTCCCCTCATCCTTATAGAATATATTTACATCCAATTCCAATTAATTTATGGCAATCAAACTAATTTATCTTATTTTTGGTCTTTGATTTGGATGTGAAGAAGATATGTGACAATTAAATTAGTATTCTTATCGATGAATTGATCATTCTTGGTCTTACACTTTTAGTTTCTTCCGAAAGGCCATTCGAAAATTAAGTTTTATAACAGAATGAAAAATAGTAAGTTTGGTTGACTAATAGAATGAAATTGACTATTACAAATGAATGAAAAAAATCCTTATTTTTATTAAATTCACACCCCATATTTTTATTTCATTCATTTAAGGAATGAAATTTTTTTTTAATTCATGACTAGAGACTATGACTCGGCCCATGCTCCAAACTTTGACCCAACCCAAAACCCCCTGACCCAATCCATGAATTGAACCATGACCCAAACCATGAACCGACTAACGATTCGAGCCATGAATTGATTAATGACTAGAACCATGATTTGACTCATGTCCTGACCCATTGCATGACCCATGTCGATCCATGCCCCGAAACCTGACCTGAACAAAGATTCGACTCATATCCTGACACGTGTCTTGAACCATAACCCCACCCATGGCATGTTCCGGGAACCAACCCATGAACAGATCCATGAACTAACTCATGACCCGATCCATAAATTGACCCATGACCTGAAACATGAACCAAATAATGAACCAAGCCAGGAACCGACCCATGACCTGAACTATGATTCGACTCATGACCTGACCCATTTCTCGAACCATGACTCGGCTCATGACTTGACCTATTTCTAACCATGCCCCGACCCTTCCATGACCCGGTATATGGCCAAACCAAGACCCGACCTATAACTATGAAAAGATATTTTTTTCATTTTTAGTGAACTGTATTTCATTCAGTTGTCTTTTCGTTCATACCAAACAACATAGTGTAATATTTTTTTTCATTCCCGTGGCAACCAAACAAGAATTAGCTCATTTCATTCATTTTTTTAACTCATTTCATTCTCTTATCCATTTTATTATCCATATGAAACACACCAAAGTTTATATAATTTGATTGGAACATTGTAACATACGTTTCCATTATTCAATCAAGTATACTTTTTTTCCATCAACTTAATTGAACTGATAGATACCATACAACTAATTAAAGGATAAACCCTGATGAGATATATATCATGGCTGACTTAGTGATTAATTAAACACATTATTACCTTACGTTGATCTTGAGTTTATTTATTAAAATGTAGACTTAATTTCCATTAAATTAATTGGTAAATTAGTTGGAAATGCATGCGAAACTTCATTAAGTCACTCACCACATACAACTTAAACAATCATCATTCTATTTATAGAAACATTATATTGCACAATTCACACAAACTTAATACACTTTGATTCATTTCAGACAAGTTGACATTATTATGGTTCTTCACTCGACGAACGCGTTTCTCCAACTTAAGAAACATCTGGCGTCTTGCACCGACCTTCCTGATGGATTTCCGTCTTTCTTGGAAAACTTAATGTTCAAGTCAGAGCTACAAAACAAGTTCAGTAAGCCTATGGTATGGATTGGGATTTATATTGCATTAGCTTCTTTTTTCTGCATCCTACCAATGGTGGCTGATCTTTTACATGGTTTAAAAACCAAAAAACTATGGTTTCCATGTAAATTTTTCACTCTGAATGCTGCTTCACTAACTGTGATAGCTATTGCAATAAAGCTACCCATGGATCTAAATAACGCAATGCTAAATGATGTTGACCAGGCCGCAAAGCTCGGAGGCATGTCGTTTATGTGCACCATGATGGCTAATTTATTGCCTTCTCTAGCAGCCATGGACAGTAAGGAACATTTCACAAACATAGTAGCTTTGGATGTTCTAGTGATTACAATGGTTGTGAATATATGCATTCAAATTAAAACAGGCGTGGTCTCGCATGACGATGATGATAAACTCAGTCTTCTAGCACATAAAAATTGCTTTATAGCAATCATTTATATGGCTGAGTTAAATACCATTCAAATGCATTAGCCTTAGATGCAAGATGTTGATCCAGGATCTAACGGTAATGATTTTGAGTTTATGCATAGGATATCAAACGACGGTTGTGGTAACATGCAAGATGTTAGCATTAATTCCAGCATTGTTTGTAATTGTTGTCTTGTGCTGTAAACATTGCTGGAAGTGGTTAACGGTCATGTTAGGTATCTCAAACGATACGTTGGTAGAGAAACCTGCACAACTACAACATAAAGATCTTAGCCGGTATGTGCTGCAGCTTAAAGATGATACAAAGCTTGCTGATAGAACATTGAAAAGCATTTCAAAATCGATGACCAGTTTGATCCAAACCGCTAAAAAGCAACAACGTACCTAACAATCTATTGAAGCTTCTACACGAGTCTAGTGGTTTTGAAGGAGTGGGAAAATATGACACGTATCAAGTCCCACCTTTAGCTCATAGAGAGTACGTGGATTGTTGGAGCTTGCCGATAATAACCTTGACAACCATCGCTATATCTCTTGCTAACATCCAGAAATATAAGGCTGATAGGTTGTTAAGGAGTGTGAGCGAAGGTCTTACGTATGTGAGACTTGTTGAAGAAACGCTTAATGCTACCGATGAGTATTTAAACGTTCAAAAGGCTGCTAGAATGTTGTGGCTAGAAGTTGAAGTTTACCATAAATGGCTAGGAAACAAGTTGCACAACACCGCTCGTCAAGTTAATTCAACAAAAGAGATTGTTCAATGGTTCAGTGATACAGCTAAAAACATTGCCACTGAGGTCGAAAGTAAGTTTATTGAAGGTGCAAATGACAGTTCACTTTACATGTCAGTTTCTGCCAACTCAATGTACCATATCACACAAACAATGCTAGCAGCTTATGATCATGTCAACATGGAACAAGTAAGCCAAAAGGAACTATTCGCGCAATTATCATCAATGATTTCTCATATATTGGCGGCTTGTCTCACCAACTTACCGCGAGTCATAGCAATGAAATGTCACACAAGTGTCATAGAGAAAAGGGATGCGAGTGTACATACTGCAGCCCAACTTCTTGGCGAGACTATGCAGATAATCAACAACCTTCAAGATCGCGAACTCCCGAGTTTGAATCTTGATGAGTTTCCATTTATTGACAAATGGCGTGATTGGTTTTTGCATCATTTTCCTTAAAACATTTATTTATCTTTTAAAAAAGATTTTGTACGTTCTTTATGTAACAAACTGTGTTTCTATATATTCTCAAATTTCTCTTCATTTGACTGCAAATTTGTGTTGAATTTGAACACTGCACATGAACTAAAGGATGAAATTAAACTAATGTTATTGATAGTAGTTCTGGAAACGATCAAATGGCTCAAGAATTCTTTGTAATCAAAAGTCCCGAAAACAAACTAAAAGTTCATGAACAAATGTCCAATAATATTCAATCATCAAAAAAACTAATGAAAATAAACCTAAACACCTCTATTTATAATTTAAGAATCCTAGACTAACTAAATAATATTTTAAAGATAAACACCAAAATAAAGCCTCTAAATGAAGAAATTCAAATTTTAAATAAATATAGAATGCTCCTGCATCATTCTCACAGTCTTCGAAAAAACTCGTCCTTGAGTTTTTTCTTCTAGTTACAGTCACCTGGATCGAATGGAACATCAACCCGATTCTTATTCATTAACAACGCGATCCACCCAAACAATTCAATACCAACCGCGACTGTATCGCTCGACTCTACCTCCGTCTTCACGTCTTTAAAAAAGACTCGTCCTTAAGTCTTGTATGCATGATTGTTAATTCGTTTTACACAGGTGGGACCAAGAATAGCATACGCATATTTGACTAACTCTAACAAGCTCTTGACCTTGTCAGATCCCGTTACAATTATCAAAGTCATGTGTTAAACGAGTCATTTACATGTTTGATATTTGTATTAATCACGTCGCTTTTAACATGTTAAACACTATAAGATACGATTTACGAGTCCTATTTAAAATGTGAACTACCAAAGGTATAAATATGAAAACCATGATAAAAAACACGAGGGTATTTCATGCCTCATGTGAACTTACATGCATGGGTTTCACATGTCACATGTTTTCTTTTACATAATTCCATTACATGTGAACTTACTACTATAAATTCCTTCACAATCCCTACAATTATTATTATTTATAACAATTCTTTCTCACGCCATATTTCTAATATTCTTACTCAAAAAATGAGTTTGAGTTATCATACTCTTCTATCGATATTAGTTGTCTTCGGTTGCGTTTTCTTTAGCAACTCCCTTGTAACAGGTGCCCGAATACTAGATGAAGATTGGAGTCCCATCTCACCAACTGACCCCGACTTTGTGAAGGTTGCAAGCTTCGCAGTGTCAAAACACAACGAAGGCCGCCTAACTCATCTAGTCTTTGATAGTATAGTAAGTGGTGAGACCAAAAATGATGGTGGACAAAACTACAAGTTCATTATCGCTGCCAAGGATGGAGATGATGGTGGTTTATTGAAGAAGTATAAAGCCCTTGTTATCGATAGGCCGTATGCCAACATGTATGAGCTTGAATACTTTGAGGGCCCTATTTAATTTGTTGTCACCATTTTGTCAAAAATATGCCTAGATTTTTTTTAACGTGGTTGCCAATTGTTTAACGTTTTCATTGTCTTTGTTGCCTAATATCATTATTATTATATTAATAAAGTTGAATCATTATGTTTCGTAAAATCAAATGTGTGTCATGATCTTATATATAGCTAATTAATTATGGATTAACTGGGCTCAACTAAAAGTTTTTTTTTTGTTGAGATATTATCAAATTAGTTCGTTTGTTTGTTTACGATCTTAATCTAGTCACACTCTACGCCTCAAGTGAGATTTAAATTCAATGTCTATTTGGTGATGGACATATACGCCTTTGCCACCAGACCAGTGTTAGCGTGCATATTATCAAATTGGATATATAATTTTTATAAGGTTATTGGATTTTAATAATCCAAACTTTTGTATATTGGCCGATATTAATCCCAACTTTAAAAATTGTCTGTGTCAATCCCAACTTGTAACTTATTTTCCAACAATAATCCTCCGTTAAGATTAACTTAACACCGTTAAATTTTTTCGAATTTTTGACCAAGGCTTTAGGGCTATTGATCGGGAGGACGATAGGAGTCTATTCATGTAAAAATTACCTTGAGCCGACCCTCCAAATAACCAAACGACCTTCAATCGGGTCTATAAACCTAACGGTGCTTAAATCGCATGTTAAAATTTATTCGTTTGGAGCATCGACTCAAGTTAAGTTTTACATGCTTAGACTCGTATCGTCCTCCCGATAAAAAGCCTTAAAGCCTCGCTCAAAAATTCGAAAAAAGTTTAACGGTGTTAAGTTAACTTTAACGGAGGATCATTGTAGGAAAATAAGTTACAAGTTGGGATTGACACATGCAATTTTTATAGTTGGGATTAATATCGGCCAATATATAAAAGTTCGGATTATTAAAATCCAATAACCCTAATTTTTATACACATGTACTAGTTGTCTTTTTGTCAACTAGCTTTAATTTACATTTTCTTTAGTTATAAATGTATTATAAGAGAATATAATAAACCTAGTTAATACTTATTTTCAAGTGTGTTTGAACCGATATCTATTGTATGAGGAAAATGCACACTTGACACTACAAGAACAATTTAGCGTGTATATTATCAATATGGTTAATTTTTATTTACATGTATTAGTTATCTTTTTCTCATCTAACATTACATTTTCTTTTAGTTATAACTAGTTTCTTTACCTTTCACTCGTGATGCGTCACTTTTTTTTACAACATTACGCATATTAAATAGTCACACCAAAGTATGATGCATGCATGTGATGCGACGTGTCAGTAACTTTGTTACACGCGTTACATTAGTGTACTAGCTTTAAAACCCGTGTATACACACGGAATAAATTTTAAAATATATAAATAAAAATGATAAAAATAAAAAATATAGAACATAATAAATAAAGCTTCAACAACTGGGTTGACTGAGCATGCTATCAAAATCGAGTACTTGTTATACACCATACTGAATTTGAAATTAAGGTTTGTTTATAAGATACAAAATAATAAATAAAGCTTCAACAACCCAATTGATTGAAACCACAAACGTATTATCAAAAATATAGAACACAATTGACTTGAAATCATTGAGTGAGAGTTGGCGTAAATAGTGATGAACTTTTTGAGTCCAATTTGAGCGCTTAAAAAATTTCCCTCTTAAATTTGCCCCCAAAAAACTCTGAAATATTAGATAGATAAAGACATGCGTGTAATCAGTGGCGCACCCTTAAAGGGACAAACCGGGGCGCCGGCCCCTGCGGGTTTGTTGTCCCGAAGTATCGATTTTTACCCCGATACCTTAAATTTATATATATATGTTGATTTCGCCCCCGTGAAAAAAAATTACATGTGCTATATACATATTGAGCTCGCGGCTCGCCCCCGTGCTGAAAATGTTCAGGATCCGCCACTGCGTGTAATATGAAAGCATGTGTTTGAAAGCATAAAAACATGAAAGTCATGATGTGACTATTTTGAAATAAACTGGTTAATGTAACCGCAACCCAATTCATCCGACACATTCCCTTGGCAATCACATGAACCTATCATGAGTGAGCTAGAGTTAAAGGTATGGCAAAAAAATACATTACTCACAGTTTTTGTTTAGTGTTTAAGACATGCATGTCATGTGAAATCATCTACTTAAATGCGTAAAAACATGAAAATCATGCATCATGATGTGAATAATTTGAAATAGGAAATTTATAATGGAAAATTAACTTGAATTTTTCACCATATATGAGTTGATGGTTGAGTCAAATCTTTATAAATTAAATACTAGTACAAGGTTTAAATATATTTTCTTAAATACGGTTGATATAATATAATAAATATTTTAATAACTAAATACTATTTAAGTAATTATAAATAATTTTCTAAATTATAAGTAGCGGTAATTTGATGATAAATACTTTTTAAGTAAACACAAAATTTTAAGTATTTTAATTTTAAAATTTGAATAAGAAACTAAAATAACAAAATTGGTTATTAATAAAGTTGACATAGAAACCCTGGTTAGCCCTCATATTTTTCATTTCCTTTATTTTTCTCTCTTATTTTTAATTTCCTCAAAAGAGACTAAAGTGGCCCCCTAAGACATTGAATTATTAGATAGACTAGGTTTAATACTCGTGTACTACGAGTTAAATAAAATTTTAAAAAAGATTATAACCATTATATTTAAATATTTGTAAATATTTTGGGAGAAATACCATTAAGGCATTAATCACAAAGGTTTGGCTCCATCAACTCTTATGCTTAATTTTTTGTCTCTCAAACTTCCTTTTATAAAACAAATGATTTTTCTCCCGATAAAATGTCTCTCTAAAACGTTGATTTATTAGATAGATTTACAAATGTTTAAACATGATGATTATAGTATTTTTTATAAATATTATTATTAAACATATGTGTAACACTTATTAAACCTAGTTATCTTAATAAAGTTGAATCAATACTCTTTGCTTAGTTATCTTTGCTACCACAAGTGGAGTTATACTAGAAAGTCTATTTTTTCTCGAAAGTGTAAGAATCAATGAAATGATGACATGTGACACTCCTTTAAAATTAGAAGGGAGAGTAAAATTGGCAATGTCTCTATATTTCAAGGTTAACTCCATTTTTTACAACGTTCATAACTTTTACATACAATATTATTTTTTTAATATTGCACCATAAAAACAAACATTTTCTTATCTTTTAACACAATGACCCGACAAATAACACAATAAGTTGAAACATGGATATAATACAATGACTAGATGAATATAACACAATGACCTGACGAATATAACACAATAACCAGAGAAATATAACACAATGACCAAATGCATATAACACAATGACCTGAAGAATATAACACAATGACCTGACAGATATAACACAATGAAGTGACGAATATAATACAATGACCTAACGAATATAACACGATGACCTGACGAATATAACACGATGAACTGACGAATATAACACAATGACCTGACAAGTATAACACAATGACTTGAAAAATATACACAATGATCTGACGCAACACAATGAGCTGAAAAATATAACACAATGACTTGACGAATATAACACAATGAGCTGAAACTTTAAAAAAAATTCATTTTTTATGTATCAATATTATATGCGTTTTGAAGATAAGAAAACGCTCGTTTTTTTGGTGTAATTTTTATTAAAAAGTATTGTCGTATGTAAAAGTTATGGAAGTTTAAAAAAGAGAGTGAAATTTGAAAATGAGACAAGACTAATATACCATTGACCTACCATTTAAAGTTCTAATTATTTAGCATTATGTCACCTTATGTTTATAAATCATTAATCTTCATTTAATATTAGATCTATTGGTCTAAATTTCTTTTTAGACTTTCTAAGAAATTTAGACTTTCTAGTTATAACAAAATGAAAACAAAGTCAAAGATGAACCTGCTTTGAAGCACAAAAACCAATTAACTAAAAGAGAAGACACATTAGCCTGCTGCCAAAACTTAGAAACATCAACAAAAATGTCTCAAACCACAAACTCATAACCAAGTTCCCATCAAAATTGACACAAAGCATTCTTAGTCTCAGATCCTCAAACAGAGGGTAAGAACAAGTCGAAAAGCAACAAACAAAACAGCAATATTGCATAAATGATCAACGGTATCGGCGGAGAGACAGAGTATTGTTCCTCTTCCAAGTAGCCCTTCGTGATGGACGCGCCTTGTGGTTCAAGTGTCCCTTTCCACGCAGTCCTCTGTACTTCTTACCTGCAGATGTGAGTCCTCTAAGCTCTCTGTGTTTGTGCACCGGGTTGCAGATCCAGTTGATCCTTGGATCGTTGCGGATAGCAGCATGTGCAGGATCCACCAAGATCACCTCAAAGTACTTGTAAGTTGAGTCCTGCATTCAACGATTGTAATCATTGCCTACATAAGTGCTCTCACTTTAAAACTGAACATTAGTATACAATACTGTATGCACATTTGCATACCTCATTGAGCCAGTAAGAGTTGAGAACTTTGAGACCGCCCAATTTCCTTCCAGCACGTTCCTCCGCAACAGACCTCTTGCTTCGTTGAAACTTCAGTTGAGTGACACCCTGGTTCGTTGGCTTTCCGTACACAATACCTTTTGGAACTGGCCTCTTCCTTCCACCACGTCTCACACGCACACGATAGATCACATAGCCCTGTAATTATTGATGATATAAATCATAACCAACTCTAAGCTTTGTAGAAAAATATACAACATCAAAACCTATGGCACAATCTACTAAAGCATTGTCAATCTGTGCAGACATTTAACAAACTAATACCATCACTGCTATAGTATCAATTAAAAACCAGCATTTTTGCAACTAAACAGCACCAAAGTATTATCATTTCTTTCATAGAAAATCTCGGTTTAAAAAAGAATAATGCATTCCAAAACATTCATGTCCCAAAACCGTTGCATCACGTACACAAGGCTTTTCTCAAAGTATAAAACCTTAATTTGTGTCTCTATCGTCTGTTTACATATAAACCTTTTTATAACGTAAATCTTTATAAATTCTTCATACATTTTGTTGTTTTGACATAAAAGCCTCATAACAATCAAACTCTAATTTTACCAGTTTTGACCCATAAATAAAAATGTTTTGCTCATTACTTCACTTATAGTATAAAAGACAACATTGACCAAATTAAACTGGTTTCTAAAGGTTTCTTAAGATATAAACTACAACATGATCAAACCCTAGAGTATCAGCTCAATTCATCTTGATGATCATTAACACAAGCCTCTTTTAAACACTTAAAAAAATGTAGATGCCCTAAACTTCATGTTATATGACAAGTATCACTCTTACCATGTCAATTAGACATAAAAATCATATTTTTTAGTTCAATGCATACTAATCCAAATATAAGAAATGAAAGCAGCAATAAAATTGAAACACAAATATGATCAGTGAATGACTGAATGATCTTTTCAGTCTACATAACAAACAAAACCATAACATAACCAAGTTTATAAAACAATCAAAAAGCTACCTGCTTGGCTTTGTAGCCCATACGACGAGCTTTATCGGGTCGGGTCGGGTGAGTAACCCTAACAATGGACGGAAGCTGACGATACTCCCAACACCTAACCCTCTGCATAAACCTCATCACATCCGATTGCTTCTTCCTCCATAGCTCCGACACATAGGTGTAAGCACCTGTTACAACAGATTAAGATGAACAAATACACGAAATTGAAGCGAGTGTTATGAAGTTGTGAATAGATCTTGAAGAAATTGGTGGAATAGAGATGTGTTACCCATTGTTGCACTCTTTCGATCTGCAGAGAGATGATGATGCTATTACGGCGTGAAAATATGTAGCAGGTGTGAATTAGGGTTTTTGAAATGCGATGATGTAGAAAGATGTGTTGGTGGTATTGGGCCGTTATGAAATGGGCTATGGGCCTACTATAATGTAAGCCCGTTAAGTCATTTGGAATATCAAAACTTAAGAAGTAAGTTCGGTAATCGGGGCTTCGAACTCAGTCACAGACTCATAGCATTGTATCTGTTGAGTGCCAACAATCTTTTGAGAAAAAAAAATATTAGGACACTAAGATACAATATCCTTAGGTGTTAAACTAATGATTAACTATTGAAATCTTGTCGGGGGTATAGACGTATTTGACTATGAAGAAACATGTTGTTGAGCTCGAATTGTAAATCATTGTTCAAGAATTAATATTAGTACAATAAGTTAGACCAACGTGGTCGTGGGCTTGCCCTTGGGTGTTGGAAGGCATTGGTGATGAAATTATGGTATTTGGTTGGTTTGTTGTGATTGTCATAGGTTGTGGTTATGAGTTCAATTAACTATTTCTGAATCGTTTATTTAAATAATATAAATTACACATTAAATTTAATAGACGTAACAAAATTTAAATTTACTACTATGATGACGAAATTGTTGGAATTCTTCGTTTTAAATTTACTATTATGATGACTAAATTATATGAATTCTTCGTTAAACCATTCAGTTTCAATTATAGAAAGTATTAAATTCCTTAAGGTGATTTAAAATAGGTAATAAAAATCGTAGTTAAAATTTAAATTCCAATTTTATCATATTAAGGAAAGAAATTGTAAGAAATAGTTATGTAAAATTGATTTAATTAATAGCCAATATTTTAATTTAATTGAGATGATTATTATGAAAGTGACACATAAGATAAAGTCAGGTGACAATTATATGTTTTACTTGAAAGAAGGACATTTGGAAAAAAAAGATAGATTCTCTCTAAAATGAAAATAGTGGGTATTTAGTGAAATATTCTCAAGAGTTAATGGCCAAAATGGTCCCTGAGGTTTATAATGTTTTGCAACTTTTTACACTTTTAAAAATTTTTGCATAAATAGTCCCTACAGGCCAAAACCTGTTGCAATATTGGTCCACGACACTAACGGTGTTAAAAAATTTCAGTTAGTTTGTGGTAAATTGACTAAACTACCCTTAGTTATTTAAAAATTATTAAAAAATAAAATAAATACAAATCCACACACAAATTCTTTCTCTACTCTATCTCTCTCTCACTCTCTCTTTCTATGCGCCTGGACCAAGAACAAGTAACTCTTTTCAGATCTTGATTGATTCTAAATGCAGGTTTCGTTGTTTGAGAGGCGAACGATGTCGGGATCCGGGTTGTCGGCCGATGGATCGGGTTGATTGGAAGAGGTATTGGGGGATGGATCTTAGTACTTGTGTTACGAGTTGGGTTGAAAGTGTTTGGTTTGAAGAGAATGATGAATTGGTGAGATGGGAATTGAATGAGTGGTTTTGGATGATTGCTGATAAGATTTGGTGAATGATTTAAGTGTGGGAAGTGGATGCATGCTTTGAAGACATTGTTGTGTTTGAAAAAAACACGATTGAACTTCAATTTCTGCAAATTATTGATCTTCATACGGCATTGGTGGTGGTTGCGGCATGGTTATACTTGCACATAATATATCCACCACGACATTGGTGGTGGTTGCGGTGGAGATTGCCTGCGATGGAGAACCAAGAAAGAGTAGAGATGGAGATAGAGAGGGTAGAAAGAGAGAGTAGAGAAAGAATTTGTGTGGATTTGTATTTATTTTATTTTTTAATAATTTTTAAATAATTAAGGGTAGTTTAGTCAATTTATCACAAACTAACGGAAATTTTTTAACACCGTTAGTGTCGTGGACCAATTTAGCAACAGGTTTTGGCCTGTAGGGACTATTTATGCAAAAATTCTTAAAAGTGTAAAAAACTGCAAAACCTTATAAACCTCAGGGACCATTTTGGCAATTAACTCTATTCTCAATGTGAAATGTTAAATTTTGTTTGGATACATGATAAATGATATCATTTGTAGGACATATATGAAATTGAGTAAATATTATCCATATAAAACTTAAAATATGATTTATATGAAACTTAAAATTTAGTTTATATATATACATATATATGAAATTAAACATAAAAACTAATAGCTTATTTAAATTTGTAAGTATTAACTGTTTTTAGAAAATGACAAGTGAGAAAAATTAATTTTGCTATATTATAACAGATTTTATTATATTTAATAAACGTTTAACATGTTTTTTTAATTTCAGTTATCATAACATATTTGATAACTGTTTTTAATAACAAGTTTTTTAATAATTGTTTTTATTTTCCTTTAGATTTATCAAAAAAATTATATTTTTTATAACATTTTTTAATACGCTTATAATTTTTCTTTTACAAAAAATGTTTTTTTGATTTTTTTTACAAAAAAATTGTTTCTAAATATGAAGATATTCATAGGGTTGAATATGAAAAAGGTATTCACATTTAAGGGGTTGAAGTGTGACAAACAACAATGATTATGAATAGCTTAACCTTAATTATGTTATGTGACATGCGATAACACGTTAACGCTCTGTTTCTGAGTTTACATTAGTAAAGAAAAGAAAAGAAATAAAAGGAATTTATATCTATACCTTCTAATAAAAGAGGGTTTTTGATGCCACATGACATGCAATAGAGCCATTGTTAGCATCATTTTTGTGACACTCCGCCTCATACGAGAATAAAAAGACTTAAAAAAAATATATGTATTCTACGCGATACGCGCAGAAAAGGATTTAGCCTGCGCGTATCGCCTAAGGCAACCAAACCCGGGTACGTGAAACCATGGGCAGCCGCAGACTCGCGTGAAACCACCTCCCCTACGCGATACGCGCAGGTGGAGGCATGCCCTGCGCGTACCGCGTAGGGCAGAATCACCAGCTATAAAAAGGGGGCGACCCCCCTTCATTTCTTGCACCATATCATCAAACTCCCTCTCTCTCTACACTCTCTCTAAGCCAATTCCGGCCAAGAGTGTCCAGCAAGGTCCCGGCGAAGTCCTGGTGGGTTTTCGACACGTAGCGGAAGCCTCCAAAAGTTCGGTTCGAGTGCGGTTTTGCTCACAAGGCGCCTACGGAGTATCTTCGGTGTTCGGTAAGACTCGTCTTTAGATTTTTTCGAGTACTTACCATTTTATATATATATATATACACCTTAGATATTAAACGGGATAGGAACCCCGTCATTGTAGTGAACGGTGTCCTCCCATACTCACGCGTGAGCTCGAGACTGCTAAACGGGGCGAAGCGCTGCTCAAGTCCAGAGAGACTTTCGTACCTAGGCCCCCACTCTGCTCGACTCATTAGGTAACGTCTCTGATCCCGTACTCATTCAAGACATGTATGACTTAAGTCCATGGAAAAGCCAGGGTTTTAGAATAGAACATTTCTAGTTATACTAGGAAATACAGTATGTTTTCAATGAATGATAGAATCGTGTGAGAAACACGAAGATATGATAATGTGGCTTTTTAAATAGAATGATAATAAGAACATAGGATAACCCTGACTCAGATGCTAAAAACACTCTGAGTGAAATAATTATGCCAAGGATTAAAGCCATCACTGAAGTCACATAATGTGACTAAGGTAATGAAATGATAGGATTATCCATAGGGGAATGAATCCTGATAAGTATGAAATGTTTACAGGGTTGTCTCGATTAGCCATCCGGTCGTGATACTTAGGCTACACTAAGGTGAGTCTAACCGCCCCTCTTTTTATATGTTTTATGATTTCGGGGCTGTATCCGAGCTTATATGAAAAGTATGAAAAGTATGAAATGTTTTATAAATGTTATGAATATATATATATATATATATATATATATATATGTGTGTGTGTGTGTGTGTGTGTGTGTGTGTACGCGTATATATATATATATATATATATATATATGGTCATAAGTATATCGCTACCTGGTGATTCAACACACCTCAACTCCAGGTTCGTCCGGTTGTTGTGTTGTTAGTCCGCGGTAATAAGCTTCTTGACGAGTCATCCGACGAAAAGGATGGCGGCTACATACCACGGGGCAAGTCATTAAGACAGGGCTTCTGGGGATAGATCCATTGAGTGCTACCGGCCTCGTCTCGTGATGTATATGCGTCTAGTTGGATCCAATTAGGTAGACTGACTGCTCGTAACAGGAGAGGTACCAAAAAGCCTAGGCAATATGATGATGTGTCCAAAACGGGGTCAAAGAAAAGGGTACCTTCTTTATCCCTGTATGCGGCATATACGTTAACAGGCTCTAACGAAAGTTGGCCACCATCAGATATGGCGTTAGAGAAGAGTTGGCTTGTAGATAACTTATCACCACACACATATATGAATGATAATGTCTAAATATTTTATATGTCTTACGTCACTGGTTACGACTCACCAACACGTAGTTGTTGATGTCTTTTAGCTCGTGATGCAGGTGAAAGAAATAACCGTGGACATTAGCTAGGAAGGCCTAACTAGAGATGATCGGATGATAGTACCCCACATAGGAGGAAGGAAGATGCTTGGGAATAGTGTCTTTAGTTTTTTTTTTATGATGTAATACACTCACAGCGAGTGTCAGACAACGTTGTTATATTTAAACAATTAATGAAAAGTTTAAATTTGGGACCGTGAATGTGGTCTTTTATTAAGTCTCCCGCTGTATTATTTTATTTGATTGGCTGATGTTATGCAACGTGTCGGGCCCTGGGAGTCGGGGTGCGACAATTTTCCCGCTCAATATTTAATCCTCCTACTATTGCACAACATACAACCCATCATAATATATTTCCATATCAATTACAAAAATTATTAACATATTTTTAGTAAACTTATCATTTACCAAAATATATATTGATATATTTCGATCCAAGAATATTTCATAAATTTTTTAGAAGGTATAAATTCATTAGCATATTTATTAGCTTAGCTAACTTTTATTGAAATAACTTTTGTTGAGAAGGGAATATAACTTTTGTTAATGGAATAAATGTTAAAATTAACAAATATACATGCGGCATGCTTCTTGATTATTGGTATTTGAGTAAGAATGTAAAAAAGTGTATTAAACACTATTTAAACCCATTGTTTTTTATAGTTAATTAGGTGATCTTTTAGCTCTATATCAAAGCCTATGGTTTGTAGTAGTATAAGTTGTCATCTATTTACATGATTTTATGGGAATATTTTGCCTTTTAACTTTTCCTATGTGTTTTTTTCTTTGCCGGTGTTAGAGAACATACTTAGAGTGGTGATGATTTATAATGTAATGTTTAGTCTTGATAAGATTCTTTGTTTACTATGCTTGATGATTGTTACATGTTTTAGTTATTCAACCCATTTTACACACAGGGTATAATCTAGTGAATAAATATAAGTGTGTTCTTGAGTTTAGTTAAAGAAAGAAATTAAATTAAATGAAGGAAAGTTGTGTTTCCAAATTTCATTAAAGGAAAGAATAAGAGAGAAAAGGAAGGAAAATAAGAGAAAAATGAATGAAAATGTTTCCTTCAAAATTAGAAAGAAATGAAAGGAAAGAAAGAGAGGATGAGAAGAGAAGAGAAAAGAAAAGGTTTGTTTTATTTTTTTCTTTTATTTAATGAACTCGGGAACACAGCGTAATATGGCTCTTTGATGGTCGTTACACACCGCTCCTATAGTGCCTTTAAAGGGCAATTCGTTAGCACGTTACATGCACTTACTAAATATTTTTTTAAATTATATTAATGATGATTAAGAGACATGAACATATATAAATACACATAAAATAAGTCTCTATCGAAGAGGTAAAAGGTTAAATTTTTAAAAGGTGCATGTATCGTGGGTTATATGAAAACTGGACTGGATCAGGCAGTAGACCGGGTTAGATCGGGAAATGGTTTAGTTCAGGGCGTTTAAGTTGTCTTTCGTCTATCTAGCCGGTCAGACAGAAAAATGAAGGTCAAACCGTAAAACTTGGAGGCTGGGCGAGAAAATGGGAGGTTTAACAAAAAATATTTAGAATTATTCTAACATTTTATGTATTTATATCTAAATATTTATAATCCCATCCTCTTTTTAAATCTGATATGACCATTCCGATTCAGTAAACATACTGATTTACGTTCGGTAAAATCCTAAAAATATTAGTTTATAATAGCCCTTCTAAAAAGCATACAATAAAATATACACATTTATACTAATAAATCAGTTACTAGAGACACGTATAGACTTAAGACAAGGTCTAATTTTTATTTTCCTTTGTCTCCTATTAAATATTTACTCTCTTACTAAGTTAGAGCATTTTTTTTTCCCAAACAATCAAATATTTTTTTTTGAATGGCCAAACAATCAAATATTTAAAACTTAAATTTTATTGTTTAGAATTAACAAAACCATAAGATCTCAACTATATCTTATCTTAAAATATAACTTTATAGTTTTATTATTTATAACATTTTTCTTATATATCTCTAATTTTGTTATTTTAACATTGATTCTTTTAGGATGACGATTAGCGTAATGGTAAAACTGTTGAACTCAAGAGACGCAATGTGGTGACTGTGTTCAATGCATCGGCCTGCCGATGAAACCTAAGATTCATAATCTTCAAAGATACTAATGGTTTTAACAAGCCAAATTTATTTAACTTAATGTATAACATGAGTTTCTAAAAATATAACAAGCTAGGATATCATTGATTCATATATGATCTAAACTTTTAGAGTGTTAACATATTTAATATTTCTCATATTGCATATTATATATCTTCCCAAAACAGATATGGCATTGCCAATTTGCCATTGCTACAAAAACTTCGGATCAAGCTACAAGAAAAGCCAAGCCATGTTTGAGTTACTGAGAGATACACATACCATGCCTCTCACTCAATATATCGATCATATGTATATAATAGCTAGCTAGGCATGCAAGTAGCTAATTCTCTTTTAAGACATAAAACGACGAAAAGACAATTATGATGAAAAGCCGGAGTTCACACAGAATCATAATGCAGTGATTCAGTGAGTACCCCGGCTTGGCATAGTGAGATGGAGCTAGATGATGTGACTATGGGTTAGCGAGTTGATGGTAGAGGGCGGAGGAGGAAGTGTGGAAAGAGTGAGTGGGCGTCTCTCGGGGATGGGTTTAACGGGATCAGATGGAAGGAGTTGATAGAGTGGTTTAGGTGGAGTGATAGAGTTAACAGAGGGTGGAGTTGGGACCACCAACAGATCTTCAACCTGAGAAGATGGTTGTGTGGTGGGGGGTGAGTTTACCATATTTGGCCATAGGATTGTACGTGCTTGTGGTCTGCAGATAATTCTGAAAGCACTCTTTAGTCTCTCAATTTTGGCTGCTTTTCCCTCAGCTGCATTTGCAACTAATGTCCGACCATTACCTGTAACATTCTTTTCTGCAACTTTTTCTGATCCTTTTTCTTCATCTTCTGCACTAAGGCTACCCTTTGTGGCTGCCTCTGTTTTCTCCTTACCAAACTCTGCCGTCTGCTTCCATGCCTATATATAATTTCCAACTCTTTTAATACTATCCTCTTCATACAGATACATACATATGTGTATTAATTGTGCCGTACGTACTATATACTAAACATCAGATCATGTTATCTTCAATTTGCAGTTAATTAATTAATACACAAACAACAACTTAGTAGTCAACTCTTGGAGCATGGATATATATATGTATGTGTAACGCATCCTTAACCTTCTTCTTTTCCATGTAACCAATATATATTCTTGATTTGTCATCAATATGCACTAAATTAAATCTTTTTATTAGATTTTCATACATACTTTATCTTTTTGAAAGACAGATTAATTAACCAAATCAACAAATGTTAACAACAATTAACTTGTATGAAATGAGAATTTTCCTTGTCGCATTTAAACAAACAGAAATGAAGGCATATTCAAATTATATATCATAATTAAGGAATCATATATATCGGTTAGAGATTCGAGAAACTCTCACCTTTGGGAGGATTGAGTTAGCCACACCATCATGACTTTTTCCAGACTCTAAATGATGCATCAAGTAGTTAAAGATATCCATAAGCTGCTTCGGATTGGAGTCAATGTGTTCAGAAACCACAATAGCTTCACTCTGATCTTGCTTATTCTTCGAAGCTAACTCCTCAATCTCCCTGAAATATTATACATGTACCAACCAGCTAGTCTAATTAAAGACGGCCAAACAGCCCCTAAATGAACATCTCAAGTTTATATAACTAATTAATTATTTTACCTTCTGATTTTTGCTATTTCTTCTTCACTCTCCCTGTGAATTGAAGGAGACATGTAACTATTAATTAAACTTATAGACTAAAAGTAATATTATCTCTTAAATAACCTGTACCTTTTTATATTTGAAATTTCTTGTTTAAGATGATTAATCTCTTTAGCCACAATTGGATCCTGGATGGGAGAATCACCAAGCTTCCAACCTGGTGGTGGGATCCAGAAAGGGTCTTTAACACCAGCATCCTTCCTGATTTTAACAAGATCAGCATCTTCCAACCAATATTCCATTGCACCATCAGCATTGTGCGATCGTCTAAACCGTAAAGTGCCACCGGGGGCCACCTTGTTAGCCACATGCTTCAGCAGGTGGTCTAATAGACCAGTATCGCCTATCCTTTTTCGTGCTTCAACTCTAAGTTCAGGCCTCGTAATCGGATTTCCAATCATTGCTTTCTTTTCCTTCATTGCTTCTAGAAGACTCACCTCAGCAGCCAAATACCTTAATTTACACATGCACATGAAAATAATCAATGCATTGCTTAATGATTAACATATAAAAACTAATTTAATGAACTTGAAGATCAAGAAAGTTTTACCTTTCTTTTGACCATCTATCTGTTGGATTCTTTACTGCCAATTTCCTGCATTTCTTCATAGCTTTTCTATTCACCTGCCATGAATGATTCACTATTTTACCCTTCTTTCTTTTTCTCAAAGTTCTGGTACTAGCATGTTGGATTTCTTCTTCAGCCTCAACATTCTCTTCATTGCCAATTTCCTCATCTTCTTTGCATACAACATTCTTAATTTCTTGTTGATTTTGCACTTGTTCTTCTTCACCTTGAACAAAGCTTGAAGAAGATTGGGTATTGCTCAAATCTTTGCTACTTTGAACAAACATAACTTGCCTTCTAACACCCCAAGTTATCATATTGTTCTTCAATTCTCTAGCTAACCCCATTTCCTCATTTTTCACATGTGTTTTAATTACTTGAGAGTTGGGGTTCACCACCCAGAAACACTCCAAATGCTTCTTCTCTGCAAATTCTTTAGATGGAACTTGCCTCAGAAGCACTTTTCTTGCAAGCTTAGTTCCCATTACAAACTTCTCATCCAAAGCAGGATACATCTCCCTAACCCCACTGCTAAAGTAAACTCGCAACGATCGACTGCTCGGATACCTAATACCAACATTAAAAGCCGTCTTCTCACTTACCTAAAAATCATCAACAAACCCATTGTTAGTAATAAAAAGAAACTTAATTTCATTTTATCAAATCACTAAAAGGTCCAAATTTTCAAACTTTATAAAATGTTAGTCAATAATTACCATAACAACACGAGTAGACATCAATTGAACAGGAGTTCTAGGGGGAAGATTTTTGTGATACATTTCGTAAACAGAACCAAGTTCAATCTCTTCATCTGGGACTTCTCCTGCTTCAAAGTTGACCATCCATTGACTGGCCAAATGTGGCAGTTGACTCTGTGCCATTTTGTCAGTTTCTTGCCATTTTAAGCTCGTGATCTCCTGCACCCATTAATACTTATCAATACACAAACATACTATATGAATGATACATTGATAACAAGTTTCATTTGATTGTGACACTTTTGCTTTTGTTTGTACTAGAAGTATTGACTTAATTATTTAATAGCAAGAGAATATGAAGGCGCGTGTGTTTGAAGAGCGTGGGTTAAGTTTAGAGAGAGAAACAGACAAAACGGATTCTGTAACTGCAAAAGCAAAATCCTGTATTTGCAATGCCATACACGATCGCTTCATGGCAGTGTGTGTGAGTGAGTGTGTGTGGGAGAGAGAGAATGAGCTTACATTGTTAGCGTTAGTTGCAGGTCTTTTTGATCGTTTACGATGATAAGTCTCCATTTTCAGTCACAAATATAAGCTGTAAAATTTCAAAAAAGTATCCAAAATGTAAGACAGTTTGTATAAAAATTAGTTCACGATAAAATGATTTGTATGCAGCTGTTGAAGAAGCAAATCGGTTCATGAACGTTGATATTGCAATTAGTTTTAGGGAAAAACTTAAAAAATATGAACATTATGAACTTTGGTGATTGACTGATTGCACTTCACGAATCATATATAATGATTGATTTCACATAACGTTGGTGATTGCATGAACTTATTTCGATAAATATTGTTCTTAGGGTTAAGTTTTCGATCTAAAAACGAAAACATTCCATAAATTTCGCAACACAAACAACTTAGATGAACAGAAATTAGAAGATTCATACGATGCAACATTAACACACAAATTAACTCATATCACATACACATGACCACATCCATTAATACGAACATGGTTACACTAAAAAAAACCCTAGAAACTGCAGAAATAGCAAAAGGAATAAAAGTTTCAAATGATTTGAAAGGATTTGACTATCAGATCAAGCTAAAAACCCATAAAAGTCGAAAAAAGCATCAACTAGCTCATTTACTCTTCACAAACAGAATGATTTCAGATCAATCAAAACACATACTCTATCAACGATCGTTTTCTAACACTCAAATCATCCAGATCCATCACATACTTTCATCAAAAATTCAAACTATCAAACTTCATTTCGAGCTCCATACACTTCACGATTCACGAATATAGCAAACTTAGAATCACTGAATCAGTATAACATTCCAGAAACAAGTAACGAAATGAAACTACGGAGAAAAAGCTCGTTGATACCTAACGATTTGGTTGAACAGATTGCTGATAGTAGACTGATTTTCAGGAGAATGAATGTTGAAAGAAGTGATTGAATAGTTGAAGAGAAAATGAGGAAGAATTTGCTTAATCCGCCATGAACGTGAAAATGAAGGTTTCTGCAAATCGTTGTGTGAGATGATGAAGATGATGATGATGATTAATTGTAGAGAGAATGTTTGTATGTGTTTGTTAGAAGATTTTAGAGAGAGAAAATGAGTGAGGTGTGTACGTGCCGTTGGTCACGTGCTTTTTGTAATAAGCACGGTTGCCAAATATCAAAATGTTTTCCAGATTTGAAATTTCTTATATGAAATTTGTTATGACATTATATGAATTTGATGCGACGTCGTTACGTGATGTATGTTAAATCAAACTAAACCGATCTCGTAAATCTCAATCGATCATATAACTGATATCTCTACTTCTCGCAAGTCGCAGTCGTGCGCTTTAGATTGTTGTTAAGCCATCTCACAAGGTCTCAATCAATCGTTTTAAAAACATGCATGTATATGTTACTTTGTCAATGCTTAGACGGTTGTTATTGTGTTACTTTGTTAAGTTATCGCCCTTAATTGAAAGTTGAAACATCATATAAAAACATAATGTTAAATCAGAAATACAAAATACAAAACAGCTTTAAACATTATAGTTCAAACGCCACACGTCTGGTTCGTTCAAAGCCCGTGTCTGATCGACCGAGTTAGACCTCCTTCCATTCAGACGTGCCAGCCAAACGGTCTCATGTCTGACCGATTCAAACATTCATATTTGAATGCACCCATTCAGACCCAAACAAACACAACCTAAGTCTGAATAGTTAAGAGGTAACATTAAGTAGTTTTTTAACCATTCAAACTTAGAGATATATTTTAACTATTAAGAGGCTATGAACCATTAAAAGATAGCCTCTTAATACCATTAAGATGCTTACCAAACAACTTCTTAGAATGTAATTAATAAATGATCTCTAAAGTCTAAATAATCATCATTTTATTTAGTTCGTTAAACGAGTCGTGAATTGAGAAAAGTTGATTAAATTTTTAAAGGACGCAATCGCTAATTGATCTGGATGCAAATTTTAATAGTATTATTAAAAATAGATGTTCTATAAAACGGCTGTAAATTTGTTAAAAATAAAAAAGTCACATGGATGGTCACGATAAGAGTATGAAAAATATAAACCCCATATTAGGTATTGCAAAGAATTAACGACTGATTATTTTTGGTACGTGTTATGTTTAGCTAGGTGCACGGTCGACATGATGGCAAGTCTAGCTACGTATCCAGCTGCAAGCTGCCAATTTTATGGTCTTTTTACTCTTTGTGTTCTATTAAAGAGAGGTTAAGGTAGTAAATGGTCAATATATTTTTGTCCAACAAAAAAAATGCATACGAGTCATTTTTTTTATGGTTACATTTATATTTATATTTATATTTATATACATACTAATTGACAAGGTCGGTGCTTTGCACCGGCCGAGTCACGTGACGTCACATCGCGTTTTAACTTTTTTACTTTAACGTATTAACGGTTTTAATCCCCGACTTTTTACGTATTTACGGTTTTAATCCCCGACTTTTACAAATTGTCATTTAAGCGCCTGATGAGTTTTCGACTTTGATCTCTTACTCTACTTTGACATATAGTACGACTTTAATATTGTTATCGTTTTGACCTATAACTTTTGATATTTCATCGTTTTTTAATATGTGACACATTACAGTTTTGCGACATGAGACATTTTTTATCAACGCATGTGACAAAGTCAAATACGCAAGATCCGACTGGGTGACTCGGCCGCTGGAACGCGCGACCCGGTCTTAAATCTAGTTATATTGGATAATTTAACCTATAGTTAATATTGAATTACTCGTCAATACCTCGGAGTTTATAATTTATCGGCTGTGAAATTGCTTTACTTTTTTTTTTTTTTATGTCACTAGCTAGCTAGTAGATACTTTGGATTAAGTGGATAACAAATAATAAAAAAATTTAGGTGGAGTGGTAAAATTGTTATTTGTATTAAAAGGTTTAAAGTTTAACTCTTATAAGTCTCATTTTTCAATGATACCAGTCAATGATCCAGTTAATGCTGGTGACACAAACAAGTTTTACCCACAGGCATGGGTTCGATACTCGTTAACTATATAGCTTCTGTGGGGTTTTCCTGTAAGCGTCATGCCAAGTTATAATATTGTTAAAATCAACTTAATTTTTTCGTTCTTAGGATTTTTAGATTCCAAAAAAAGAATCGAACGCAAACAATATAAAATTATTGAAGATAAAGGCTCCCAATTTTTGTAACCGTTTAGGGCCCTCAAAAAATTTGAGACAGCCCTGAAAAGACAAAGACTATGCGTGATGATAAGTGAGTAACGTTAGTGTGTCAACTATGCTCTCCGAAGTCTAAAGTTTTATTTAATGCCTCAAGTTCCTTGTATAGTTGTATTTATGGGTGTTCATTATTCGATTACGATTCGAGTGATTCGAAATTCGATTCGATTAAGGCCATTCGAAATCGACTTTCGGTCTCGAATTTAATTCACATTCGATTCGAATAATTTTGTCGAATGTGGATCGAATACGAATATGATCTTCAGTATTCGCATTAGATTCGCCCAATTCAAATAAGAAATATATATTATTTAATATATATTTTAACATATCTAAATAATTAACTATATATGAGTATAACTTAATGGGTTTGAAGTAAAGTTAATAATATCCAAACTCAACTCTTTACCTAATCTTAATTGTTATTTCTACATATGGACATGATTCATTGATTTGGTACTGTGAAAACTACTTAATTGTTTGTTCTGCAAGTTTTAAACTTGTTTAAAGTCTTTTTTATGCCTAATTATGCAGTTTTAGACATTTTTTAAACATATTTTAGACTTGTTGATGTGCTAATATTTTGCATATTGTTTGGGTGATGTTTCGTATATTGTTTGGGTGGTGTTTTAAACTTATGTTATGTTGGTATTGCATTTGTATTGTTGTTTAATGTGTTTATTTATTTATATTTTTTAAAGCGAATAGATTCGAATTCGATTCGAATTCGAATAACTTAATCGAATCAAATACAAAGATTTTTAGTCGAATGTGGATCGAATACAAATACAGTTTTAAAAGTCCCAATTCAACCAATTCAATTCGCTCATTTCGCATTCGATTCGAATGAACATCCCGTTGTATTATATGATGTATGTAATCAAAATAGCTACTAAAATTGTTGGGCAACGCTTTTGAAGAAAATATTATGAAACAATAGTTATAATTTATCTACAAGAAAATTTTCACAATTTTATTTATCTTATGAAATTTATACATATAATTGAACGAGTGTAGTCAATGATTTCCTTGAAAATTATGTCTTAAATGACTTGTAACCTTTAATTCGTTGTATTGCTTATTTGATATCAAACATTTTAAAATATTTTTATTTGCTAAAATATCGTATTCTTTGTTTTATTTTAATTGTTTTGAATATACAATTATGTTAATTTTTTTTTACAATTCTATCCGTATGAACACACGGGATTTAATCGGAGTACGAAAAAAAAAGATTATCCAAGGGAAAGAAAATAACATCTTGGAAAAGCTAACTAATTTTTTGGGTGATAAATATATCGACTCATTCTTGTATAGAATAAAAAGTGTGGACTGTGGAGTATACTTTTAGCTACTAGCTAGTTACCATTCTTTTGACCATTTCGCTCTTTTCATTAAGGTCAAACCAATTAACAATAACATAATAATTAAACGTTTAGACCATATGTAGTGGTGAGCTTTTAAAGAGCTCTATGGCAGGTCCACGTCGTATGGCAAGGTTTTTGGGCGTCTTCTACATAGCGCTAATAAGGAATTTACCCTTCAAAGCACCTCAAAACACCCCTACGTAGTGGGAAGGGGGCGCTTTCAGACGTTTTTAGACGTTTTTGGCGTTTTTGAGCTATAATGGGGCGTTTTTGAGTGATAAAAACCCCAAAAACGTCCCAAAAACGCCCCATTACACATGGTCTTACAAAAATATACTTTTTAGTCCATAAACCTGCCTTTTATCTCTCAATATCGTTAGTCCAAATGATTGAGGTGAAGTGTACAACGTAACGAGATGAAAAAAGCTGACGATTCTTAGTCAGCTCACCGAAGATTTTTGTACGTACCGGAGATCATCATTGATGCATGTTTACCCTGGTCTCATTCATAACAATATATGACAAGTTAGAACTAGTAAAAATAGAACCGATTGCAAAAGTAGTTAATTTGTTTGAAAACATAACGTCTCATTTTCTAATAAATCGCTAACCCCTCTCACCACAATGCGCCACGTGTCACCACCATATTCATCCTCATTATGGTTAAAGATTTGATATCCATCCAAAATTACTAAACAATGGCAAACATTATTTTCATACATGCAAATGGGTGTTAACCAAGTATATTAATATATAATTATATATATATATATTTTTATCATTCAACCCCGTGTGAACACACGAGTGTTAATCACGTTACATAATATCTCACTAGAAAATCTCATGGTAGTTTCTTCACTTTCTTAAAATAGTGGTCATAAATATCTCTATTTAACTTTCACGTATGCATAATGCATGTATAATCTTTGAGACAATTTATGTTACTTAAAGGTGCTTAGATTTTTTGGACCACTAATTTGGAATGTTATCACATCGGCGAACTTTGAATATATATACACACGGGTGTCTTATCTTATTGTTTTTCTTTAAATTTACACACTTTTTCTAGTAATAAATAGACTTGAGTGTGGCATTTCCCATCCATTCAATATATGATATATCCCTTATTGTTTCTAATTAAAGGTAAGGGTGTAAATGAGTCCAATCGGCTCGCAAGCTATTTGAGATCGACTCGGTAAAAAGCCCGATCGAGTCGAGTCTTAACGAGCTCGAGCCTGATTTCGAGCTTTATATATTGTTCGTTTTATTATCGAGCTCGAGCTCGAGCTTTCGTTTCAAAACTCGCGAGCCTTATCGAGCCTATAGAGTTTTTATAAGTTTTTAATTTTTATTTTAATACAAACCCAAAAGAAAATAAAACCCTAACAAACAACTCTAACCTCACAATCACATAACCAGTACGTACATGATTACATCGACCACTCTGGCACTCACTCACTCAGTCTTCAATCGCCGTCGCCGGTCCCTTACTGTCGCCTCCCCCTGCCGTCGCCTCTTCAGTCTTCAATCGCAAGGTTTTTTCCAGTAATGTATGTTCAATCGCAAGGTTTGTTCAATCGCAAGGTTAGAGTCTGCATACTCTTGTTACAAGTGAATATAGGCTGCATATTGTTGTTAAAATCGCAAGCTTTTTTAACTTTTTTAACTGTTATAGGCTGCAACTGCATAAGTTAGGTTGTTCGAGCTTTTGTAAACGAGCTTTGTAAACGAGCCCATCGGTTGGTAAAAATTCGAGCCCATCTCGAGCCGATCTCGAGCTTTCTTTATAGTTCACGAGCCGAGCTCGAGCCACCATACAAAGGATCGAATCAAGTCGAGCTCGACCTCGAGCTTCATGGAAAATTCATATAATCGAGCTCGAACATAGTAAAACTCGGGCTCGGCTCGGCTCGGCTCGATTACATCCCTAATTAAAAGCAAGTTAGGTAGGTTTTATAAATAGTTTTAAGACACTTTAAGCATCTATCAAGACACCCAAGTTACAATATCAAGACACCCAAGTTACAAACTGCTCAAGTTTAATATTTTAGTTAATAACTAGCATTGAGATCTAGGTCATGGGATAGCCCGTCTTAGTCATTCGTGTGTCCGTATTTTTAAACTTAATGAATTTTGTCTTTCAACATGCAAGACACATATAAATTCATATCAATTTCCTTATTGTTCAAACTTTATAATTTTTATATATGACATTTTTTTTTAAAAAAATAGACAATAAATATGAGGGTTTAAATATTTTTATAACGAGTATCATTGTCGTTATATAATTTTTTTAAAAATTTTTCAGTTCGTCATTGTGTCTTTGTGTTTATCATTGTGACTTTTGTTGGTTATTATGTCTTTCTGCTCGTCATTATATCTTTCTACACATCATTGTGATTATATCTTTCTACACATCATGTATTACATTCACCATCATTGTGTTTACGTTCATTGTATTTTGTTTGGTTCATTGACATATGACATTCACTTAATTTGAGAAAAAGAGTATTACATTCATTGTGTATTACACACAAGTCATTGTGTAAAATGTATTCACTATTGTGTTTAACGTTTTAAGTCATTCTATAATATGATCCGCCATTGTATTTTACGTTTCAACTCATTTTGTAATATGTATTCATCATTTTGTTTTATGTGTATTAGATCAACTTGTTGCTATTTTATTATTATATATACATATTATGATTATACAACTACGTTATTTCATTGTTATAACTTTCAGATTTCAATCATTTCATCAGTTTTGAAACACAATGATGAACAAAAGACACATGAACGAAGATAATGATAAACAAAAGACACAATGCCAAGTTGAAAATTATAATTTTTCATATTTTTTATATAACAACAATGATGCTCATTTTTAAGATGTTAAAACACCCGCTTTTATGTTGTATTTTATAATAAATAAATAATGTTATATATAAAAGTTATGAACGTTTAAAAAACTTAAAGATTAACACGTACCTTCATCTAAAGAAAGAAAGTCAACAAAAATGATTTTGGCTAAAATATCCATCCACAAACTCGATTTCAACAATAATGTAGATTTAAATGTCATAAAATTTTCTTAAACTTTTTATAAAAGTTAGACTTTTTAGTTAGAATTTTTTTTCTACATTAGTAATATATGACATGATTAGATGAGATTAATTAGATTTAGTTACAAGATTTATAATAATAATAGTTAGATAACGTGTAACAATAAAGCAGTATTATCTGACACGTGTTAACCACCTCATCAATAGACTTTTAGATAAAAAAGATGATGTAACCATAAAACCTCATAACCCACCATCAATGAATAAATAATTATTGATTTTTGCAATTTCTAATTTTAAGTGAAAAAAACATTAAACAATATGATTGGGTGGATTGAATATGAATGTGGCGGGTGACGTTATAGTCAGCACGCTTGGACACACTTTTGATAACTATAGAACATAAAATTTAGGGTCTGTTTGGTATCAGGTAATGGAATGGACAAATGAATTGAATGAATGATGGAAAGAAATGAACAAAAGAATGAAATAGACTATTCCATTCCTTTATCATGTTTGGTTATCTTACATGAATGAAATGAATCAATACTTCTTATTGTTTGGTAGGCAGGAAAAAAACAAATGAAAGAGATACAAATCTCTAAAAATAACAAAAATACATAGTCATGGTTATGGGTCGGGTCTTGGTTTGAGCCATGGTTCGCGTCACGGTTCGAGGAAGTGGTCACGACATTGGTCGGTTCATGGTTTGGTTCACGGTCGGGTCATGAGCAGTTCATAGACCAGGTTATTAGTCGGTTCATGGATTAGTTTATGTGTTGGGTCTTAGATCGAGACATGCGCTGGTCATGATACGAGACACATGTCAGGTCATGAGTCGGATTATGGTTTGTGTCATGGTTAAAGGGCATGGATCAACATGGGTCGCGTCATAGTTCGGTTGATGGCTCGGGTCGGGTCACAGTTCGATCGGTTGATGGCTTAGGTCATGAGTCGGTTCATGGGTTGGGTCCTGGTTCGATTCATGGGTTGGGTCATGGTTCGAACCGTGGGTTAGGACAAGGGCCGGTTTATGGGTACATGTGTCGGGTCAAGGTTTGAGTCATATGTTGGGTCATGGTTCTTGTCATGAATTAAAATTATTCCATTTTTTGAAGGAATGATAAAAAAAACATGAGGGATGTATGGAATGAATATGAGAGTATTTTCATTCCTTCGTAATGGTTTATTTCATTCCTTTAAGCAACCAAACACATTTTTTTTCATTCTCTCGTAATGGTCTATTCCATTCAACATCTCATTCCTGCATATCAAACACTACCTTACAGAATTGATGTTAGAAACTTTGTGAGAGTCGGGTGGGGGTATAGAAAGAGATAACACCTCCTTACACGTGGCTTTATAGTTTGACTCAGTTTCCTTTGTAATTATCACTATGATACACCTACAAATAATAATCAATATTCAATAATGCACAACACTTGGTTTTTTATATAGCTCTTATAATCATGAAATTTGAAATGTACATTCTTGACTTTTGCATTATAAAAACAACTAGAACATATAAGACTGGAATGAAAACATTTTTTTTTCACCTTTTAAAGGAGAAAACCAAAACAACCTTTGACTTGGATAAATTTACAATTCACAAACAATGCTTGCTTATTATAAGAAGAGGAAACATAAAAACAAACACTCTTTCATATAACTTATAAAGAGTACAAACATATAAAAGCACCTCATGAACTCACAGATCAATTAACACCATCAGGTATGAGCACAATCGACCCTGTTGTCTTCCGATTTTCGAGGTCCAAATGGGCTTGAGCCGCTTGAGACAAAGGATATTTATGGTTAACCCGAACCCGTAAAACCCCAGTTGCAATGTTGGCAAACACCTCACTAGCAGTGTCAAGTAACTCGTCTCGTTTGGCGGTGTAGTGCATGAGAGAAGGCCTCGTCAAACATAGGGATTTTGCTGCAAGTGCTGACAACGGGACAGGCTCTGGCGTGCCAGATGACTGCCCGAAACTCACCAATTGTCCTCGGGTTTTTAAGCAGGCTAATGATCCCTGAAATTGTTCATGCTAATTATGATCAATAACATTGAACTTTAATCATGATTACACATGTTTAAGTTATTTTATTTTCTCGGTTCCTTGTTCATTGAACTTCAAGCGCAAACCAAACCAATCACTTTCAGTTTGGAACCAAGATTGAAATAGATTATGTTAACTGAATTTCGGGTCGAATTATTTAGTTTATGCGATTAGAAAACAGATGGAGAAGATCAAAATACCTCAAAAGTGTCTTTCCCAACAGAATCATAAACCACTTCAACCCCTTGACCCGATGTGATGTCAGCAACACGTTCAACAAAATTTTCGTGTTTGGTGACAATGACATGGTGGCACCCGTCTTCCTTTGCTTGTGCAGCCTTCTCTGCAGTTGATACGGTTCCAATAACAATAGCTCCAAGTGCATTTGCCCATTGACACAACAACGATCCAACTCCTCCAGCCGCTGCATGCACAAGGATTGTATGCCCACTTTCCACCTGTTCAAATATGGTAAATTTTAGTCATAAATTCATCAAATACAACTGATGTTAAAAATATAACATGTGTAGACGAAAGTCACGAAACATTAAATGAAGATTTGACCTTGAAGCAACGACGGAGAAGGAACTGAGCAGTCATTCCTTTGAGCATAACCGAAGCTGCTATAACTGGGTCAACAGAAGAAGGGACAGGTACAACTTTATCTGCAGGAAGTATCTGCTCTTCAGCATACGCTCCCATTGGATTCCCGGCATACGCAACAACGTCTCCAACTCGCTGCTCTGTTACTCCCGGGCCGACAGCTGTTACAACTCCCACTGCCTCCATACCTTCACAAAGAACATAACAAATTCATATACTTAATCCACAAACCCTCCAAACACATACTTTATTTCTAGATAACAAAATATGTTAACGTAAAAGAAAGTTAACATCATAGCGCGCAACAAGAGCTTAATACTGCGTGTTGTACATTGATGAACAATATTGAGATGTTATATGATAAAAACTAGTATAACATCAGACCTGGTGTGAATGGAACTGCAGGCGCTTTGTAGACACCTTTACGGTAATAAATATCAATAAAGTTTATCCCAATGGCCTTGTTCCTCACCCTAATCTCTCCATCTTTCGGGTCTCCTATTTCGACGTCCTCCCATTTCAAGACCTGTAAGTATTTGATTTGATTCGTAGTAACAGAGCTCGTTTTAATATAAAAATGAATACAGCGCACGGTGCTATTTATAAGCATGAACATATATTATCTTTATAGGACAGATCAATTCAATTTTCAATGGCAGTGTTTCACTTATAACTTAATTTCAAGTTACAAACTGGCAACTAATCATTTCCTAATCCGAAATAATCGCAACATGTTGACAACAAACTGCATTAGCCAGTACTCTCACTGGTTCACTTAGTTTGGGTTGCATTTCAAAAATTAAGCATGATGATAAACTTACGATGCTTATTATTTTTTTTACAGCGAAAGGAATAAATCCCAGGTTAGCCCAATGACGAGGCGACCCCATACCGCCATACGCTATGCAAACACAGACAACGCTAGGCAGCCAAGCCCACCTACGGCGAAAACCAGACTCCAATTTTGGAAAAAGCCAACTAACCCGCCACCTGTAGGCACGACAGCAAGTTAACGGCAAAAACCGTTTGGCTCGGATATCAAACTTGTGCCGCCACAGGTCTACCTTACAAAGTGTTGCTTATTTACTTAGAATCATAATCTTGTGGGCGAATTTATTAATTTAAGTAGTTAGAAATTGGAGACATTATTGTAGATATAGTTGATTAACAATCAGTGAAAACATTAATTTCTAGTAATTGAAGTAATGGCAGAAAGAAAAAGACCTAGAGCTTCAATTCAACAACAACAAAAAAACATAGAGTAAGGTAAGAAGGTGAAAGACCTCAGGGCCACCAAGTTCATGAACTCTAATAACTTTAACCATGGCGGATTATGATGATGAAATTGCACTGATTTCGCAAAAGCTGATTTCAATAATTGAGGGTTGTTGAAATTGAGTTGTGTTAGGTTATTGACTTTAGCAAGAAATGAGTTTTGTAAAGTGGCTCAAATAGTTTAATTAGAGGTGACAAACAAGGTTAAGTGAGGGGTTCTTTTGGGTTTTTTTTCTTTTAACTTTATAAGTAGGTAAATACTAATTTATTAATTTTTCCCATTATAATTTATGAAACATTTTTTAATTTTCTTTTTTTATTAAAATTAATAAGTTAAAAGTTGCTTCAAATAAGCAATCTCAAACAACCCTAAAGTGTTTGTGATTGTCTATTTGAAGTAATTTATAACTTATCAAACCACATACAACGATTTTAAGAACTTTTTAATCGCTTTATTGGATCAAATCATTCTACTTTAGCCTCTGATTGATCTGAAAAAACCATTTTTTAAAAACAATTCAAAGTCAAGTAGTTATCCATTTTGTCTCTGTCCATCGTGAATTGACGAATAACTTGAAGCTTTTCGTTGTGATTCTCTCTCTCAAGTGTAGGCCCTCTTACTATAGGGATAAGATAAGGCTTAGACACGAACTAATTAGCAACAAATAACCATCTTTCCACAAAGATCATTGACATTAACCAACGCTTGATCATTTTTGTGCCTTTTAAACTTACCTCAAGTGTAGGCCCTCTTACTATAGGGATAAGATAAGGCTTAGACACGAACTAATTAGCAACAAATAACCATCTTTCCACAAAGATCATTGACATTAACCAACGCTTGATCATTTTTGTGCCTTTTAAACTTACCATCACCAACATAGAGAGAGTCATTACCATGTAGGGTTTGTTGATGCCAAAGTTGAAGAAATATGACGTGACATGATTGTTGGCAATTACGACGTCTAGATGTCAAAAATGATACTCTCAAAGAAACTGTCTACATCAAGCAACCATAAGGCTTCATTGATCTAACCTATCCAAACCATGTTTGCTTACTTCACAAATCCTAGGGATGGCAACGGGGCGGGTATGGGCGGGTATAGGTAATCCCATACCCGTACCCGTTTAGAAATGGGTGTCCCATACCCGCCCCCATACCCGTCGGGTATATGTCGGGTATTTACCAGTCGGGTATCGGGCATACCCGCAGGTAATCAGGTATACCCATTAATAACATAAAACTTACCCGTCGGGCATACCTGTCGGGTATATAAATTACATCATAATATCAAAATCAAATGACACTTCAAATTACCATTTTATCATATTTAATAATGCTATAATCTATAAAGAAATTAAAATTATATAATGAGATACATATATATTTAACTAAAAACGTAATATATAAATAAAAAATAAACGGGTATGGCTAATCGGGTAATCGGGTCGGGTAAACGGGTATTCAGGCAATCCCATACCCGCGAACTTTTTTTTTAATCCCATACCCGACCTCATACCCGTTTACCCATCCCCGTACCCGTCCCAAATATCTCGGGTTTCGGGTTTCCCCATCGGGTTCGGGTTTGATTAATGCTATCCCTAACAAATCCTTATATGGCCTCAAACATGCTCCTTAGGTTTGGTTTAAACAGTTCTTAAATGCCCTTCATAACTCAGATTTCATGGCTCTAAAACTGACCCACCTTTGTTTATTTACAAATATGGAAGAACCTAATTTTATGTTGATGAAAAAATTGTCACTGTTATCAATCCAAATGTAATTAATACCCTTATCACTCAACTAAGTGATGCCTTTGCTATCAAAGACCTTAGCAACCTGGATTACTTCTTGGATCTTGAACTAGTCCATCAAGGTTGTGACATTCTCCTATCACAACAAAAATATATTACTGAGGTTTTACACATGTGGGAATATCCGTAGCTAAGCATGCCTTCATATATCGAATACAACACACTCTTTACTGACCTAATACGTTACGGAGAAATTCTTGGTGCCCATTAATATGTCACTCTTTTCCGAGCAGACATTGCATTTGTTGGATGTCAACAAAGTATGTCATCAAAAGTGTAAAACTACCAAAGGTGGAGGACTAATTTACTAAACTTCAAGAAGGGCATTTTAGTAATTTACAAGGTCGGGTAACCGACCTTGAAAATTAGAATCATATACAATGCTTAAAATTTTGACATAAACTGAAATACAATCTTCCTATACTAATAAAAGAGTAATTCTTGGTAGATGTCCCAACTTTATAATTTTTTTTAATAAAGGCGCGTTAAAAAATACGTAACAACGTTAAGTTTTTTTTAAATAAAACTAATTATTACATATGATTGGAACACTTAATGAAATTTCAGTGACTTATAGTCTTTGTTGGTGTTAGATGATGTACCAAGATGGTAATGATTTATGATTTTTTTGTTTATTATAGTCAATAATAATTAAATATTTTTAGTTTCAACTAGTGTAACACATGGGGTATAATCTAGTAAAAACTAATATTCAATATTATTGCTTTAGCTGTTAAAGATTTTGGAAATTTGTCATGTGATAATAAAAAAATTGGGTTATTGGATTTTAATACTCCCAACTATGGGGAATTGGCCGCTGCCACTCCCAACTAAGACACTTACTCTCGCCACTCCCAACTTAACATTATACTTGCCGTATCACCCCCGTCGTTAAAAAACAGTAACTTCGTTAGTGTTTGGGTTAAAAGTGTCATTTTTCAAAATTGAGGGGAGACTTTACAATTTTCTTTAATATATATACACATCTCACCTACCACCCACCACAACCTCTCATCCCCACCACCAAATTTGGTCAACTTCTTCGGCGAGTGTGCGAATGAGAGCATATGCTATGGTCTTCAATGGTGACTATGATGGCTGGTTAGACCCGACGCCGTCGGTGGTAACACCAAAACAACAATGACAATAGGCGGTTAGCCATTCTTTTTCAATTTTCTGGTGAGATGCTCCACTTCTTTTTGTTCCATTTTCACCCTCTCACCCGAACGAATTAAGGTGATGGATTTGTTGATGGCTCTTGTTTATCTATGAAATGATAGGTTCAAAATGCTGTTAGAGATTATTGGTGGTTGTGTATGGTTTTTTTTCCGACGAAGACAATGGTTTCTGTTGGTGGTCAATAATGGTCAAAATTGGGCAGCAAGACAATGAGGATGGCATTGGTGGTTCATGGTTATTTGTGATGATGTTGTGATTGAATTGTTATGGGTTTTTGTTGCAACAATGGTAATTAGTGGTGGAGTGACGGTGGTGTTGAAGGTGTTAGTAGCGGTTGAAGGCTAGACGAGATGGTATCATTGAGTGGTTAGCAATGGTGGTGGTTGTAGGAGGTAGCATCAGAGGGTTTCTCGCCGGAGATGGTGAGGATTCTATGGTGGGTGGTAGGTGAGATGTGTATATATATTAAAGAAAATTGTAAAGTCTCCCCTTAATTTTGAAAAATGACACTTTTAACCCAAACACTAACGAAGTTAGTGTTTTTTAACGACGGGGGTGATACGGCAAGTGTAATGTTAAGTTGGGAGTGGCGAGAGTGAGGGTCTTAGTTGGGAGTGACAACGGCCAATACCCCATAGTTGGGAGTATTAAAATCCAATAACCCAAAAAAATTTGTCATGTAACACATGTTGGCATATTAGGTATCTTTTTTTGTGTTAGATATAGAAAATATGGATTTTTACATATTTCTCATTCCTAACCTTATAATTACATATATCTCTAATCCTTAATTTTTATTACATATTTTCCCTTGTATTAAAAGTTAACACAATTACTCTTTCTTTCAATTCACACAAATAAATATGTGTGTAAATGAGATTTAGACAAAACTTGTTATTGTTATATCAAATAACAAAGCTAGATCCATGACGAGTTTTAATAAACAAGTTAATTGCAACGTTATTCAAAAAATAAAATAATATAAATAATTTGTAAACATAATGGCATAATGGATTCGATTTTGATTGAAATTAAAGGAAACTAGGATTATACGGCGCTCGCGCGTTGCGCAAGCCATTTGTACATTGTTTGTTAGTGGCCTATATTAAAAAATTGACGCCATCACAACCGTTAAAACCATACACATGTTACAATCAAACGAAAAAACTAACCTCATTCACTTCAAAACAAAGCCAAACAAAACCAAAACATCAAAACCATAAAGACATCTATTTTTCAAAATGTTATTTCATCAAACAAAACAAAGTAAATAACATAGGCCCACAAAAGTTCTAAATAAACAAACATCTTTAATTAATAAATTAAACACAATTAACAAAAAAAATTAATACAACCAACCAATACAAATAACACACATCAACCAAAAAACACAATTATAAAAAAATAATGACAAAACACTATTCATACACTTTTACTTTCAATATAGGTTAATATGTAAATAATCATTTAATTAGTTCATTAAGAGTAAAATAGTAATTCAATTAATTAATTTTAATGGAATTAGTAAATCTACCTCTACCTATTCTAATAATTAAGTAACTCATCCACATGTCACCATTTTAACTACTCCACATAGGATTTTGCTTAGGTGTCATGCTCTCAACTAATTTAATGGACAATTTTTAGATGGGTCATGGTATGATTCATATTCGAAATAACCCGATATGTTTAAAAAAATTCACAAATTATCATCAATTATCTCCTAACCCGATATTTTCAAATACAAAATTTACCAATTACATTCATTATCTATATCTTAACCAGATATGTTCAAATTAAAAATTTATCAATTATCATGAATTATCTCCTAACCGATATATTCAAATAAAAAATTTACCAACTATCATGATCAATCATAACCAGATATGTTCAAATTAAAAATTTTACCAATTATCATTAATTATCTTCTAGCTCGATATGTTTAAATAAAAAATTTAACAGTTATTATGAATTATCTCATAATCCGATATGTTCAAATAAAAATTTTACCAATTATTATAAATAATCTCCTTTATTTTAACATATGATTTTTGATAGGAATATATTTATAAATATCTAAATCGATTTAGTAATGGATATATTAAAAAAATTAAATTTGATACCTCAATTTAATTAAAACCTATAAAACTAAAATCCCGTGTAGTACACGGGTACTAATCTAGTGTGTAATATATGTGCTTAAGGAAGGAGAAATATGTAATTGATTTTTAAAATTGATAAATATGTAATAAAATAACTTAGGAAGAGAATATATCTAAATGTCCGTAGAAAATAATTAAGATTTTAAAAGGAGTGAATTGTGAACTATAACTCATACAATCAGAATTTACGGTTTACCCAAGGATTCGTTATTGGGGCATGTAGCATGTTCGAATGTTCGATTATTATAATTTACAAACCCTCTATTTTTTTTGTAAAGTCCAAGTGTCCAACCCACAAACCGTGTTTAGACTTTTGAGTCCAGCCCAACTAAACAAACATATTTAACATGACTATATATTATCAATTTATTTCACTAGAAATTATCTTCATTATAAACCAGGTATATTACACAGGTTAGAACCATTCATACTAGGGGTGTTCATTCGAATCGAATGCGAATTGGGCGAATTAGGCGAATCGAATTGGTCGAATTGGGACTTTTAAAAACTGTATTCGTATTCGATCCACATTCGAATAAAAATCTATGTATTCGATTCGATTAAGTTATTCGAATTCGAATCGAATTCGAATAGATTCGAATGTATTCGCTTTAAAAAAATATAAATAAACAAACACATCAAGTAACAATACAAATGTAGCACCAAAATAACATAAGTGTACAACATTACCCAAACAATGTGCAAAACATCACCCAAACAATATGCAAAATACTAGCACATCAACAAGTCTAAAACATGTTAACAAAAGGTCTAAAACTGCATAATCAAACACAAAAAAGACTATAAACAAGTTTAAAACCTGTAGAAACAACAATTAAGCAGTTGTCATAACACAAAATCATGTTCATATGCAAAACAACAATTAAGATTGGGTAATGGGTTGGATTTGGGTATTTTAACTTTACTTCAAGCCCACTAAATTATACTCATATATAGATAATTAATTAGATACATTAAAAATATATATTAAAAAATATATAAATTTCTTATTCGAATTGGGCGAATCGAATGCGAATACAGAAAATCATATTCGTATTCGATCCACATTCGACAAAATTATTCGAATCGAATGCGAATCGAATTCGAATGACTGAAAGTCGATTTCGAATGGCCTTAATCGAATTCGATTCGAATCGAATTTCGAATAATTCGAATGGTATTCGAATAATGCACACCCCTAATTCATACGTTAGCCAAAAAAATGAAGTCTTTAAATTTTATAGTTTTAAAATTTTGATTGTGTCATAAAGGAAACCAATCTTTATTTATTTTCTATATTTTGCTCAAAAACCTAAAATGTAGTAGTTATCACAACACATAACCCTTAATCATAATACATATGTCATCTCTGGTTTGTCTTTTTTTGATATAATATTTTCTACCACGCCTGACTATGAATTCATTGAAATCTCCATAACTTCTCATTGATCCTCTTATTTTTAAGGGAAAAAATGATAAGAAAATGAAGAAATGGGTGACCCTCACCCACGTGGAAAATATTTATTAAATCTTCATCCATCTCGACTCTTGTTAAACACATTTCAATACAAAAAATAATAATAACAAAGTCAACCTTAGACCCGTGAGACTCGTTTAAACTCCAAAAGGGTGGATAAAATTGTAATAACATAGAATTTCAAAATTGAGACCTTTTATAAAGTTATCAAATGGGAACACATAATTAAACGTAGTTTGAATATTGTAATAATAGATGCATAGATACATATATTGTATCATAAGCATAACAAATGGTACTTACTTAAGTTTATACAAAATCTTTTTAGATTAAAAAATTATAATAATACTAAACTCAAAATTAAGAATAAAAAATGTTCATTTTTATGGTGCATGGTTTTTTTAAATAACAAATGAAAAAGTTATAGCTACTTAAATTTCATGGGGGAAATTCGTTTAAAAATATATATCCTTGTACTTTTGATTGCATCGGTCATTGACCGGCCCCATTTTGTTGTCATTCCCTTAACGAGCCTTGGTCAAGGCCAACTTTTCAAGGTCTGGGTTGGTCTTTAATCGGTTGCTCAGTCCCGTAATTAACGCGTTATTCTTTCCCGGCCACAATGTGCATGGTGTCTACGAAAATAAAGAAATGATGGGTTCTTTGGAGGATCGATGATCAAGAAATAATACATAGATATTGTCTTATCTTTGACGTTAAGAAAATAACTAATAATGTTTATACCATTTGTTATTATATTATTATCATTGTTTCTATCGTCATTTCTATATAGTTAACTGTAATGTCTAATTCGATCATTTGGGTTTTGAATGTTATTTAACACCTGATACTATATATATTAAATACGTTTCCTTTCCTTTATATAAGAGTTTTCTGTTCGCATGCATATGAAAATTCTTTTAAGTTCTATCTAAAAGGAAAAACAAAAATAAACTTTAAAAGATAATTCAGGGAATTAAAAAAACAGTAATATAAATAAATTAAGTCTAATTAATTAATATACATTTTTCCCATTTTGTTTGTAGCACGTGTTAAAGTGGGTACAAATTACAAGATATGTAGCCCGTGTAAACGGGAACCGTGACTCCACACATGATCAGGATATAAACAAAGAGACCTGCTTTTTTTGACTTACAAAATTTTAACAACAAAATATTCATATAAACGCGATTTTATATATATTTAATTTATAAATATACGTACTATATCTATTTTTAACATTATTGTTGTATGCTAAAACAAGTCAGAGGGTGACGAACACTTACTAGAAGCGAACATGAAACGGGAAGGATGATACAAAGTAGACGTCACAATATCCTAAAGACGGATTGTGAGTTGCCAAAGAGGTTATTGCAACATATGAATATATATAGTTCATGTCGATCCAAATTTGCCAAAGAGTCACATAGACTTGTATTAGAACAATAATATTCTTGAACTCTCGATCGGTTTCTAGCAGGGAGTAGATTAACATGCTGCAACAAGTCGATCTCTAACCGTATCCTTTATGGAAAGAGAAATGCAACATGACCAGTTGAATGTCAGACAAATATATAAGAGTGGAGAGAGTGCTTGAAACTTCCTCCAAAACTTTAACGAATGTTGTGTGACATTACGCCCTCACTAACGTACTCGGCAAGGTTGAAACTTTCTTGATCACGACATTTGGTTGCCGAATACAATTTTATATTTTAAACATTACAACATTAAATGTTTACTTATTTAAAATATTAATTACATGAAACATCGACATCTACTAATTTTATATTTTTTAAATAGTAAACTAGTGAAACTACATGATTCATCCACCCGGCCCTTTCACTATAACGTGTAATATCTTTTACGAAAGTCAAGTTTTTACATCTAATATATAGGATGACTCGGTTTAAAACAATAATTCATATAATTTTATAACTTACCAATTTTATTTATTTAACTTTATAGAAAGAGAATACAATAATACAACACATTTATAGAAACATTAAAATCTATTCATCCAAGTATTTTATAATACTTGATGCATTTTAGTAAAACAAAAATACAACATAACTCTTCACTCTAAAAAGGGCAACTTAGCGGTCAACTGTCATTCACAATATAATGTGAAACAGATTTTTGACTCTTCTTTATATCACCCTTTCATTCTCACTCATAACTATAGTTTAAGTACTTAATTAATATGCCCAATTTTAAACGTAGTTGACCACAGATCTATAGGTTGCCCCAGGCGTCCATCCACTTGGAATTACATTTTTCGCCACAAGAACTTGTTCTGAGTATCGCGATATCAATCTTATCGAAAATGGAGGGTGAAGCTCCCTCCCGGGATCAACTTTCCAAACCGCACCCCACGATTGCACCATTTTCAACCATTCGTTACTATTTTCCTCTTTCAAACTTACCCCAGCTAAGTCTCCATCTCCTTCTTCAAATTCAATAACAAACGCCATGTAGTTAGGGTTCGATCCCTGGTCTACATGGAACACTAGGTTCGTGTGTGAATAATCACATTTAACCCTACAAAACAAATACATAAAGAAAAGTATTATAGCACGAAATTGAACATTATTTTTAGAATTATAAAACATATTTTTGAAGGAAAATAAGTTAAAATCACCGTGCAAACCGAATTTGTATAACTCCTGCATCGCGTAAATGTTTTTCTTGTCCTGGTTTTGCCATTGCACCGAACGCGGTTCCACTAAGATCAAAATGTGCACGGTCCGAAGCGCATGGACCTCCCGGGCAAAAATCAGTTATGACTACCCGAGCAGGCTTGTGTGAGCATGATGGGTGTTTTGTACATTTTACCTATGATGATAGTCAAACTATAATTAAGCAACAAACCAATTAACAAAATCAACTCTTGACTTTGTAATGAAATAATGTTTTATATTATTTATTCTAATGTGTGTTTATTTAATTGTTAGGCAAATATTGTAATAAAATCTAGTGTTAAAAATAAATACATTAAACAACTAAATAGACACGTTTATAAGTGATAATTTGTTTTAAGTAAAGTATATAATAACTTTTTAAATAAAGAAAAAAAAAAGAATTTGTAAATATGGGTCCATTAATATATATTCTACCTCATAACAAGCCCCACATTCTTTCCCTGCATTGTAAAGGGATGGACCTATTCCGGTCACCATGGAAGAAAATGGTGCTTGTGACACTGCATTTCCATACCCACAAGAACCTCCTGCATTGAATTTACCAAATTAACCTTGCTAAACATGTTTAGTAAATCAAGATGCAACACACTCAACAAGGGCATATATGGAAGAAAAAGAAAATATCTTATTATCTTGTAATTTATTCAATGTTAGATACCATAAATGTAAAAGTTTATAAATGGAGCATGGCGGTGGAGGTGAACTTACCGTCGCTTCCGGCACCATCGGGACTGCCGTACCAGGTGGCGACTGCGGAGGACCAATGGGTGGCGACGGTGGATAAGTTGAAGTGAGTTGGTCTTATAGCAAATGATAATGTGAAGAAGGTTAGAAGGGATAAAAAGAGAAGATGTGAAGAAATGGTGGCCATTGGTACTTAGTGTTAATTATGCCACTAAGTGCACTAGCTTGATTCTTCTTGCTTATTTTAGGGGTTCAAAAGTTTGGTTTTTATAGAAGGATTTTGTGAGCATGGTTGCTTTCAACTCCACGTTAGCCATGTTCATAATTTGTCATGTTTTTGTGTGTAATTTAATATGGTGTATTTTTTATTATTTTATATATATATAAATGCTTTTATTTATATATAAAGATAACATTAGAAATTGCATATGTCACAAGTCATTTTTTTTTCTTTTGGGTTTTTAAAGAAAAGAAAAATCAGAAGAATGATCATTTCTAAATTCTTGTTTTGAAAAAAGTATTTTGATTAATACAAATAACTACATTCAATCGAAATATATCGTACGTGTACTCAAGTGTATGAAACTTTTATGCAAATAAAGCAAAATTGTTGAAGTTACGTGTCAAAGGGCATGAAAGTCTTAACATTTGGGCTGATTGTGCGAAAAGATGGACATGTGTTAAATACTTTTGCTTTTAAGAAATAAAAAAATGTTTTAAATAGTTTTAGGCTACTAGGCTCAAAACTTTTTTGGTTTCATAAGAACTAACTCTTTGCTATGTTTTTGTGACAACCAACTTAACACCATCAGTTGTGAATAGGTTTTTCATGCGGCTACACTGAAAGGTGTAACAATCAAATTAATGATTAAAATATGGTATATTGATTTTTACCGGTCTTAACTTCGTCTTTTATTTTCTACTGCTCTCAACTTTTGTCAACGGTCCTAACTTTTATCACTTTGTTACCACTGGTCCGTCGTTAATTTTTTTTTAACGCTGTTAAGTTTAATCCAAATTCAATACCAATGTTTTATGCATTTTGATCGGAAAGATAATATATACAAGTCACTTGTGTTCCTATTGGTTGATGGTTTGAGGTGTGTGTTGCTATTGATTGATGTCATGAAATAGTGTTTTGTGTGTGACTTGTGGTGTTGTGTTGGTATTACTTGATTGTTTGAAGTGTTGTGCTGTTATTGGTTGATGTCATGCTGGCGTTTGTTTGTTGGTTGTTTTTTGTGTTTTGTTTTTTTATTTGAATTTTTTTTGTGTTGTGTTAGATTTTTATTTATGGGTTATTGTAGGGTTTATAAGAAGTAATAAATAATTCGCTTAACAACTATTACGCAATATATGAGAACGTGAATATACCTAGTTGATTATATATAATTGGTTTTCTTTCTAATAAAATAAGTATTTTCATGATTCTTCCGAAAACATATTTTGAGAAGGCAGAAAAAAAGACTAGTGGTATTTGGCATTTCAATTTAAAAAGTACTACACAGTACTCTTACATTTCACTAGTTTAGTCTTTATTGATTTACATTATTTAGTTTGTGTTTATTTTAATGAAGGGTCGTTATTGTTATTAATAAGTGAAATATATACGAGCATGACTTTCTTGTTAACTCTATTCGAAAAAGAGTGAGTGGTGGGTTCAGAGAAATACTATTCTTCTTAGCAGTTTTACAAATGAATAGAATAATTCTTCCCCCAAGGGTGACTTCATTATTTGGATCCTCATCTTCAAAACTCGTTCTAGCAAGCGATTTGGCCAATTTTCTCTTTCATGGTAATAAGCAAAGACCTTTTCCTATCATGACCGAGTACTTTTATTCAAAATTTATTAGAGCTAGTTAACCACAATACCATTTTAAGCAAATACTAATTCTATTTAATTAGTATCTAAAAAAATATGTTTATAACATCATATAATCAAACTATCATGCACTAAACAAGTATAAAACTATTCTCTAGAGAAACATTTTATGCAACATTGTTTTTGTTTACTAACTTTTGCCATCAATTTTTTGGTATTGCACAACTTAGTTCTTGGAGTTGTGATTCCATGTGTTATTTTAGCATTATTTTAGCAAATATACGCTAATGTCTTTTTTTTATGTTCTTAATAATTTAGATGTCTACATGCTGATTCCATGCTAATGTCTTAATAATAGAATAGACATCTACATGGTGGTTTTCATGAATTCTAGCAAACAACTAGAAATATGTGACTGGTATGGAGTGACTTCGTTACACGCGTTGCTAAAACAAGTTTCATGTATCACATGTTATAGTGTAAAGTTGTAATGCGTCACATATTAAAAGATAGTGATATATCCAAATGTAGATGTTAAAATGACAAATAAGTCGAAGCCTAGGGGTTAAACTCGTAAATACGTCAAAGTAGGGGGTCAAAGTAGTAAATTGACTAATTAAATTCGGGGGGCGGAGGTCAAATTCGTAAATATTCTGTAATGTGTTCATTTATATTCGTTCCCTTTTGTTCTTTTGTGTCCGTTCATTGAGAGTTTTTATATGTTCTATTTTTATTTATTGATTTTAGTTTTAAAAAATTGGTGTTCATTTATGTTCGTACACGTTTGTTTGTGTTCGTTTATATTCGTTTAAGAAATCCCGTTTGATAAGCGCTCGTAAGTAGTTCATGAATACATTGATTCTTTAACAAACAAACACATACATGTCTTGTTCGTGTTCGTTCATTTCGTTTTTAGCCTAAATGCATGTGTTAGAATTGTTAACTCCATTACAATGATGGTAACTTGATCTTTTAACATCTCCAAACACTAATTTATTAAGCTCACCATTACACTAATTTACTATAGATCTTATCATTGGGGTTTGTGACCCAATTTACAAAGCTTCTAAATACAACTAATTAAGTTTAAAGATTATGAGTTCTAGCCCTACAAAACTAAAAAACATTCTAAGAAAACAAAAAAAAAGGTTGCAATAACTTAATCACTCCATTAAATTTGACCATGCCGCCCATACTATTTGGTTAAGTGGAATTTCCTAAGAAGTTAAAAAAAAACGGTCATACATTAAAGAATGATATTTGTTTTGAATAAAAGGAAATAAAATATCCCCCCATGTTCCTGCCGTTAATGGTGGTTATTGGTCGTTGATTTTAGTCCCAACGTATATGACATTTTGTCCCTTTTATAATCATATCTTTTTGATTTCATTATTAAATTATTGCTTTTTATTTGAAAAAAATGAGTTTGATGTGATATTTGTTTGGCTTTCACGTATAGATTCAATAATTTAGTTAATAAATTTGTTGAGAAAGAGATTTTACCCACCGAATCTTTTTTGCTCACTTCTTTCAAATTAAATATTTATATTTTAAATATTCATAGATTTATTGTGTGTCGGCAGAAAAATAATACCACGATGTCTTCAATATAGTAACATAACCAATATTCTAGGGGATTCGAAATTGTAACTTTTTGAAAGATAGACGTGAAAGTATTTCCTTACTTTTTTGCAAGCTAAATTTTACGAAAGAGAAAATAAGCGTGCATGCGTGATGTGGTACTTTTATGAATTTTGTTACGTGTGTTATGGCTGTGAAATTAAAATGGTTAAGTACATATAATAAACGTATAAAGTTGCACTAACTTGATTCTGAAAACCGAAACATAGATAAACAAAACCACAATTATGTTTATAATAAAAGTTAACGAACTTAAGCTATTAAAGAAAAATATCTACGATTAGGTGAAATATATAATATTATATATTGTACATGGGTCAATATGAAACATTAGAAGTCGAGGTTATAAGTTAAAACTTGTGTTAGTTAAGTTGAGTTTACAAAGTTTAAAGGTACAATTTAAGATTTTACAACACTAAAAAGCAAGGTGATACGGGTTCTAACAGTCCCAAGACTCTACCAAATGGAAATAAGGTAATGACAATGTCTTGTGATCTTTAATGTTTTAGGTTCTAGTCCAGATTCAAGGGAGGTTTTTGGTTTTTCACAGTGGTACCTTTTCTTCTGGATGTTGTTTTTTAGTGAGTCAAACTGAAACGTTAAAATCAGTATAAATGGTTGATATCTTGTTTCAAGATGACTAGCCTGAGTATTAGGATAGTTATAAACTTAGTTAAAAAAAGTGAGCCAGGTGACTTTTGTTTTTAGTATTCTAAGAGGTAAGAAAAAAAGGTCTTTGCAATTGGCATATGAACACTTAAAGCAAATTAACGACTAGATGCAAAATAAAGGTCATAAAGTATAAGAAAATTATAAAATAGTGGATATTGGAGCACAAGTGTAGTCAGTCCCTTTATATCGACGAAATTTTTATAGATGATGAGTGGGTTCTCAATAATCTATCAAAGATGATTGTTAAATTGATAAGCATTGAGCTTTCTTTAAATAGAAATAAAAGAAAGACACGTGAATCCGGTTGAGTGTTACTTTTTAATACGCATTGATATTTAAAAAAAATTATGTCTCGCATGTTATTGTGAAAAATTATAACGAATCACATATTAAAAGACGGAGATATATCCAAACATAGATGTCAACATGATAACTAACTCAAAGCCGATGTATTAAAGTTGTAAATATGTCAAAGTAGATATGAGGGTCAAAGTTGTAAGTTTAGTAAATCCTCAAGGTTCAAAATGATAATAAGTCAAAGTCGTAAATAGTCAATGTATTTAAAGAGGTAAAGCCATAAAAATATCAAAGTTACAATGCGTGTTGGTAAATTGTTGAAGGTTGTCCACCAACCTTGTTTCATAATATGATAAGGAGTTACTCTAAATGTTTCGTAGGTTGATGGATGATCCAGATACGTAAAGGTAAGTTACACTGTTCATAGTTTCATACTTTATTTTAGTTTACGGTTTGACTAAACGTCATCCTTCTTAAACTTTTATTTTACCTTGAGAATTTTTAGTTCATATTAATGTCAATGAAATCAGTTGATTAATATTTCACTAAAAACTTTAGAAAAAACGTTTTTCATTTCCAATCAAAATAATAGCTAAAAAATAGAATCATCATGTTACTCAAGTTAAATTCTCCAACAACTCTAAATATAGATGGTTTTCAAAAGAACCCTAATAAGAGGTTGTATCTAGATATGAGATTGTCTTGATATGTTGCTAGGATTAGTGGTATAGAATCTCACTGACCATGTATTGATGATTGAATTTATGAAGATCAATGCAAAGATTACAAAAAATATATGAAATCGAAAGGATAAGAAACTCTTACACAATGACTAAGCGTGTGTGGTATTTATACTCATACCAGTCACTTCACAATTAACCTAAAGTAAATAATTAAGCACAATATGATTACACATATATTCTAAGTCGAATAAAATTAGTTATATCATCATAAGTCTTCACTCCCGCTTGCTCGTTAACCTGATGTCGATGCTCGATATCTTCAGTTATCGATGACTTTGCTTATTTTGTATAGTTTCATGTTCACAAGACCCAATAATACTCCCTCTAAGATGACATTTTACAAAACCTTCTGATTGGCTATGAGCATACTTAAGGTTTGGTATACATCATCTTCATTTGGACCCAACAATACCCCCTCTTAGATGATGCTGCCAAAATTCCGACTTTAACAAACAATTTGCAGTTTCTCTCCTTTTTTGGTACCATCGATGGCTAAGGTATGATAATCAACAGAGAATGTAGATTCAGTGGAACCTATTTCAGCAACGAGATCTTCTACTTCAGAAAAGCGTAATGATTGCTGATGAGACTTCTTTGACATAGAACCCCCTCCTCCCCCCGGTTCAAACTTTTGCCTTAGTAAGTGAGTAACTTTTTGTATGAGAGACTTCGAGGAGGATTCTCAGTATCAACAAATGAAATGGAAATCTTTATTCTGGAAACAAGATTGATTAGGAGCATCTTCAACTCTTGAATAAGCTTGTGCTTACAAATGCAAACTCTTTCTTTGACTTTCAGAAAAGCATTAAATTCAAGCAATAATGTGCAATTTATATTTTGTAAAGACTATGTCTCCTTTGATTGAGGTATTGCTTGGACTTTTACTCTCACATCAATAACACATGTTAAACTGCCAAACAATAAGAAAAGTACTAAAACTGACAATATTTTTGGATATTTTTGAATTTTTCATTGATTTTCATATTTTAGATATTTAATTTTTACCTTTATGAATCTTTACCTGTGCACTGCAATGAGATCATACTAATCCAATATTCTTCACATGAAAAGAAAATAATGTTTTAGATAGACATCTACATAACACAAAGATGATTTCAAGTGTTTGTAGTACTTTGAACTCAAGCAAACTTACTTTTTTCAATATATAGTGATGATTTATCATGTTGCGGGCTGTTTTAGATATGACAAGTATGAGACCCATACTTAGATACAATGAAAGCTTTACCCTCGTCAAGTCACTCAAGAAAGCACTTTATATCATCTTTAATATCGGGTCATTTACAATGAACATAATTGGGTTTGAAGAGATCCATGAATCTCCCTTAAGTGGTGTTCCTTTTGGGAATCTTTTAAGTTGTGATCCATATTGGAATTATTTTGATTAATCCTCATTGGGGTTCTTTTTGATTAAACTTTTTTAGGGTTTTAATGGCTATGATCCACAATGAAATTGTTTTGAATATTGGCAAGAAATCCATGTCTTTATTTATTACTACAGTGGATTCTTTGGTGTGAAATTCAGGTCTATGATGACTCATGACAAAGAAGTCACTGATGTTGGCTTACCTGGTGTGATTAAGTAGGTAGATTTATAAGCAATCAGTCGGAAATATGAATACTCTACAAATGCATTAAGATGAAACTTAACACACAAGCATGCAACATTTAGTTAATCACCATAGCATTTACTTTTTAGATTTACTTTTGAGCATACCCGCACATCACACAAAGGATAGTAAGTCTTTATTGATGTTTGAAAAAACACATGTAGAAGAAAATAGATCAGTTGTACTATCGTTTCTCATGTACAAGAAAGGTAGACTCATGAATTTAAACAAATGCAAAATTTTTTGTGATTTTCAAATTTTCTATGATTTTTATCTTCATCCACCTAAACTTTAAATTTCTTTAAAATTTAAAAGTTTATAAAGAACATAAAATTTCTTTATTTTCTGTTTTTTATGCTTTTTCGTTTAATGAATAAAAGAAATTGACAGTTGTGTTATTAGTGTGTGTATGGAGTGTAAGATATATATTGAAAAGCATTTTTAGCAATATACTTAATCTAACTAGATGGTATGAAACATGTATTATTTTTTATTTTGAATGTTTTAAATTCCTACAATTATTCTTTTTTTCCAACTCCATTTTGTGTCAAAAGCATAAAAAATATTATGAACAAGATGCAATATCTTGTCATGATAAGGGATCAACCATTGTCTTCTTTTTTCTGTTTGACAAACCTCTATAATTGTCTGAATTTAACACACACTTTGGTTAATAGTAAAAGCCGTCTATCTTTGATTTCAATATCATTTGTAACATTCAAATATCTTTGCTATGATACCATTTAATGGTTTTTAAAAAATCTCTTAATGAGTTTGGATTTAGATCTATGATTGTTATGTGATGTTGTTATAGTCAATGATGAAGAATCTCATGATGATGTATTACTGATTGAATATTCATAAATACCAATGCAAAGATGATAATAATTTGTAGGTAATTGTATTGAATATGTGAAAGGTTACAAAGGATATGGAAATGAAAGGATATGCAACTCTTACACATAATCATTACAAAACACCATAAACGATGGGGAAAACCCACACATGCAAAATGAAAGGGAAATCTTATTTATAAAGAGTCATAGAATTCACTAGTCGCCTGTAGTAGGGATGAGCGTTTGGTACCGAAATACCGAACCGATACCCGTACCGTACCGGTACCGTACCGAACCGGTACCGTACCGATAGATTCGGTACCGGTATCGGTACCCACTTTTACATGTTTTCGGTATCGGTATTTTCGGTATCGGTACCGGTTCGGTACCAATACCTTAAATTTACCTAAAAGTACTTGTTTCGTACCTATACCGTACCGGTACCGTACCGAACCGGTACCGTACCGATAGATTCGGTATCGGTACCGGTACCCACTTTTCTATGTTTTCGGTATCGGTATTTTCGGTATCGGTACCGGTTCGGTACCGGTACAGTACCAATCTCATCCCTAGCCTGTAGTGAGAGGTCATGAAGTCCAACGACTTCAACCGAATTTCTTTTCTTTTGATCACGATCTTGTGATTTCATCATCTCTTGTTTTCTTAACTACTATATGGAACCTTCAATCAAATGTAAATATTAATTTGGAAAGTTTAACTTTCTTGGGACCCAACAAATATTGTCCCCATTTTCCGTTTAGAAAAGCTAAAAACTGTGTCATTCATACTGAAAAACATATAAAACCCACTACACAATTATAACAAAAAATATTTTTCATTCTCTATTATAATATACTTCCTTCATCCTATTAAAAGTGTCCATATTTCCTTTTTTGTTTGTCTCATTTCATGTGTCCACTTTAAAATTTATTAGTCAATTTCTAAATTTACTCTTAAAAACATAAACTAACATGATCAAACAATATGATGTGCCCACATAATATTTATTGTCAAGAGGTATTATAGTCAAATGACAACAAAAAAAGAATCATTTAATATGCATAAAACTTTGTGATTTTCAATCCAAGACATCTTAATGGACAAAGGGAGTACTAAAATAGTTTTGACCCCTGGTGATTTATGTAGAAGTAAATTGTCATTTGGGAAGTTGTTATATGCTATTGATTTTATGATTATTTTATATATATCCTTATAAATAATATCAAATATCAAATATATCCAAACGAAATTTTAAATTTTATATAGATAATATTCCATATATATCTCTACAAATCATATCAAATATTATATAATAGGTTTAATACTCGTGTAGACACACGGGTTGTTGAAGGTTATTTTGAAGGCTTTTTTCTTAGTAATAAACTAATAATCACTTACAATTAATGAAAATCACCTGAACCCACTTTCTAATATCACCCGACCTTCTGGAGTTTTGCAATCGAAGATTCATATCGAGCAAATCTAATAGTAAGAGAATCAAGTTGAATAAAAATGAAAGCGGTCAAAATCGAATAAAAACATCATACGCACTGCACTATAATCAATAAACTAATCAAATTCGATCTCGATAAATACACAAAAACAACTAACGAAATCAAACAATAGGTAAAATATGATTCAATTTTATCTCAAAACACCCCTGCAATGCTAAGCTTCGGTATGGTGAGTCACTGTGTTACACAAACAGAATGAATTTGGTAAAATTATTAGCATATTATTAATATTATCAAAATCTCTAGATTGGTAACTAAGTTCCAAAACGAAAAAAAGTTATTGAAGAAAGCAATCAATGTCATATCAAGATCCGATTTTTCTTGTTTCTAAAAGGGAGTCAATTTTTCAAACTTAAGTTTTCCTCTGAAAATTCCATAAATAAAATATCTCAAAAGGATTCCCTTTCAAAGTTTCTCTCCAAAAACCTTAATTTATTATGAAAGATGATTACGCCCAACACAACCCCATAACAAAAACAGAATTGTGAGAGGAGTTTAGTCTGATTAAAAATTCCATCAAAAGAATTTGGGAATGACAGGTGATCTCATTGAGGTGCGATTGACTGACAGAGTGTGTGAACTAGTTATTTAAACTGTGAAATTGCATTACACAACAGAAGTTGAAAGGTATTCTGAGATACCCATGAGCTCTACATAGATCATCCCCTAGTATGTGGTTAGTTTGCTAGCATTTGGATATCTACCTAATAAATCACGATTTTAGGGGAGCCACTAAAACCTTTTTTGGGGGGAAAAATGAGGGGGAAAGTAGGGGAAAGAATAAAAGGAACTTTGGGAGGGAAAATTAAGTGGATAGTTGATGAAACAAAAAAATTTGTGATTATGACATTTCTATAAAATACTAGATTATATCTTGTGACGTAAATATGGGATAATACATTTTTTTGTGAGAATTGAATGCCAACAGTAGTTCCATTGAACGACATGTGGCATCCAAAACCCTCTTTTATTAAAATGTATAGACTAGATTATATCTCGTGTGTTACACGAGTTGAATAACTAAAAATATTTAATTATTAGCGAGTATAATATAAAAATCATAAATTATTACCATCTTGGGTACGTTATCTAACACCAACAAAGACTATAAGCCACTGAAGTTTCATTAAGTGTTCTAATCCTATGTAATAATTTTACGAATATTTGATTTTTTTAAAATTGAGTTCGGCAAATGAAACATGTATAAACTTTGGATACTATTTAGTAATTATTTTTATTCATTTTGACTTATACTTAAGAATTTTAAAATCTTTTTATTAAGTTGCAAATTGTTATTCTTCACTATTAGATCCCGATTTAAAATAATTGGAAAAAAACTTTAAATTTTTAGTAATCGTAATTGATACATGTTTCATTTGTCCAAATCAATTTTAAAAAATTCAAAACTTTCGTAAAACTATTACTTATGATTGGAACACTTAATAAAATTTCAGTGACTTTAGAGACAAAAAAGTTGAAGGTACTTTATTAAAACAGTGAGTAATCTTGGTTACATTTCTATGACATATGACTTAGAAAATAAAAAATAAGTTAATAACATCTATAAATACTTTGTTGCCAAATCGTAATTTTAATTAAAAATTATTTATTGGAGCGAAGCCCGTAAGTGTAGTAAGTGAATTTGTCCATGAATTGTATAAAAGATTTGGAAATCTTTTAATCAATTAGTTTAGGAAGTGAATTTAAAAATTCCTTATTTATTATAGCGCATGCATGGAAAGTATATTTTATAGATCCTTGAAAAAATTAATATGAATGAAGGAATGAATATAGACGTAAATATGAGATAACACATTTTTTTGGCGGGAATTAAATGCCAACAGTGGCTCCATTAAACGATATGTGACATCCAAAATCATCTTTTGTTAAAAGATATAGATATATATATTTCAAACTAGATTTTAACTTTTATATACAAATAATATTATACTAAGATGTTCACTGTAGTTTTTTAGGGAGAATTTCATATATACCACTGTAAACGTATAATATATTATATTTACTCAACAAAAACTTAAAATTTTTATATATATGGTTAGTTTAGATAACTTTGTGTTTTGTGATTATTCTATCACTACTACCTATATGGTTTTTCTAACATAATTCTTAACAATCTGAACATGCTTATTTTTTAGGGGTTTTCTAATATGTGCCCTAAGGGCACATATAACATGTTTTTATTATGGTAAGTATTCTTACTAATTAGATAAATATTCTACTATTTACCATAATTACCAACAAAATCATGTTTTTATATTTAGTTTTTGTTGGTAAATATGGTAAGTAGTAGAATATTAATCTAATTGGTAAGAATACTTACCATATTAAAAGTTTGTTATTTGTGCCCTTAGGGCACATATTAGAAAATCCCTATTTTTTAGTTTAATGATATACAAAACGTACTTTTTTTAGAACGATAGGTTAACAGTTAGGTAGCTAGTAGTTAGTATCACCAAGTTATTATTTAAACGTCATTCTCTGGATTCAAACCTAGGACCTCCAAGAAACAGGAAAAGCATCCCACTCCCTTGACCACTAGATCTGTAGATCAATGACACATAGAAAATACTCACTTGATTGAAATTAATGTTAAGCTATAGTTTTCCTTTATTATCTGGTTAAGTTGTTAACCTTCAGATTTTAATGTGAGACGTAAATTGTTGTTAAATCGTTTTGGTGATTCCATGAACATTTAAAATGAATATTTTAACTTTTTTATTATAGTATGATCAACTTTAATATAGGTTTCAGTGATCAACTTAATATTTTAAAATTGGATTGTTAATGATGTTAACAATATATTTTCTTTTTCATTTAGATATCTAACTTCCTTTTTTGATAACCAGTTTAATTTTGAAATTCGAAGTTTTATAATGTTCAACTAGTAATTGCCTTTTATAATAATATAATATTTAAAAAAAGCTATTATTTAAGGGTACATGTAAAAAGATTATAATTATAAATGGGTATATATGAAATTTTAATATTTTAGGTAAATAAGGATAAATTAGTCATTTGTAAAATTGTTTTTAGTGAAATATAGTTGTTAAACTTTTTCGGTAGTGTTAAATTATTGATTTATGTTAGTTTTACTTACATGTAGTTCTTTTATTGTTTGATAAACTACATTAATAACTATTTTTTTAATTAAAAAAACTACTTTTGAATTTTACCAAAAAATAAGTTAAAATTGAAACAAGGGTTATTGGATTTTAATAATCCGAACTTTTGTATATTGGCCGATATTAATCCCAACTTCAAAAACTGTCTGTGTCAATCCCAACTTGTAACTTATTTTTTCTTACAATGATCCTCCATTAAAGTTAACTTAATACCGTTAAACTTTTTTCGAATTTTTGACTGAGGCTTTAGGGCTTTTGATCGGGAGGACGATACGAGTCTAATCATGTAAAACTTAACTTGAGTCGATGCTCCAAACGAAGAAATTTTAACATGCGATTTAAGCACCGTTAAGTTTATAGACCCGATTAAAGGTCGTTTGGTTATTTGGAGGGTCGGCTCAAGGTAATTTTTACATGAATAGACTCCTATCGTCCTCCCGATCAATAGCCCTAAAGCCTCGGTCAAAAATACGAAAAAAATTTAACGGTGTTAAGTTAATCTTAACGGAGGATCATTGTTGGAAAATAAGTTACAAGTTTGGATCGACACAGACAATTTTTAAAGTTGGGATTAATATCGGCCAATATACAAAAATTCGGATTATTAAAATCCAATAACCCTTGAAACAAAAACAACGAAGTATGAGAAGACAGATGGGTAAAAATATAAATAAAAAATAAGAAAAAGATGAAGTCAAAAACGAAAAAGAAAAAAGGTTGAACTAAAAACAAAAAAAATACGAAACTGTATCTATATATCCGTTTGTAAGTACTATAACGTTATTTATATTTCATTATAAGTTTTTACTAGGTTAATGTGTCGGATCGCGCTTTGCGACGGCCGGGTCTTGCGTATGTGACTTCATTACACGTGTTCATAAAAGGTTCAATGTCTCACACGTTACGGTGCAAGGTCATAATGCGTAACATATTAAAATACATGTATATAACAATCGTAAATGCCAAAATTAAAACTAAGTCAAAACCGAATGGGTAATGCAAAAAATATTTTAAAGTAGAATAATAGATAGGGTCAAAGTCGTAAACACGTAAAAAAATTCATGTCTAGTACATTACGGTGTAAAGTCACATATTAAAATAAGGAAACATATACAAACTTAGATGTCAAAGCCAGGAAACAAAGTCGTAAATATGTCAAAGTAGAGTAACGGTTCAAAGCTATAAAGTGACGAAGTAATCAGAGTTTAAAACGATAATAAGTCAAAGTTGATGTTCAAAACACAAATATATTAAAGTCGGAGGTCAAAAACGTAAACATGCAAAAGTCTAGGGGTCAAAAACATAAATATTTATAAGTTTAAAATAAAAAAATACAATGACGAATCAGTCGGTATCACCCTCAAACTTAGAGTTATATACAATATCTATTTATTTAATACAAATGTAATTTAGTTTGTAGGATTTTTGACAACAATTTCGGTTTCAATCTTGTAACATATATAACTAAACAATATAATTGAACTAAACGAAATTAATACAAAACACAATAGAATCAAATAGTTATATGGTATATTGGTTTTCACTGGTCCCAACTATTACCTTTTGTCTTCTACTGGTCCCAACTATTAAATTGGTTGTCAACGGTCCCAACTTTTATCACTTTGGTAACCACTGGTCCCGTCGTTAAATTTTTTTAACGCCGTTAAGTTCTTTTCTAAATTCAAGACCGATGTTTTAGACCTTTTGATCGGAAGGATAATACTTGTCGATTAATGTAAAAGTTTCCTCGAAAAGGCTCTCTGAACGATAAAATTTTTACATTTGATTGATGCACCGTTAAGTTTAAACACCCGATCGAAGCACTATTTTGTTGTTCGGAGCGCCGTTTTGAGGTAACTTTTCCATCAATCGGCTTATATTATCGATCCGATCAAAATGCTTATAACATCAGTATTGAATTTGGAAAAAAACTTAACGGCGTTAAAAAAATTTAACGACGGGACCAGTGGTTACCAAAGTGATAAAAGTTGGGACCGTTGACAGCCAATTTAATAGTTGGGACCGGTAGAAGACAACATGTAATAGTTGGGACCAGTGAAAACCAATATACCTAGTTATATCCATTGACCACAATGATACATGGTAAGTATTAATTATATATAACTCAACCATCCATTGCACTAAAGTGTGGGGTGTGATGCTGGAACACACCGGCCACCAACCGCCAATACAAAAGAAGACATATATTATCCTAAAATTAATCTATACGCCTCTTGAAATCTTTGCTCAGTACGTTACAATTCACAAACATTGTGGTCCAATCACATGCAATGCTAACGCCAATTAACTTTTGGTACAAAACTACAAACTGAAACATGAGTTCAATGAACATATATGATACAATTACACTATGAACTATCATTTAAGTAAAAGTTTATTATAACTTAATTTCTCCAAGTTAAAACAAAGGAACATATATAGTACAATTCTAGTAATTTGCATGGTATGCACAAGTTATAACAATGTTTAAGACCATATATATGAGAATCTAACAAGATAACAATGAAATATAATAGTTATCAAAAGATAAGGTCATGAGGTATATTCTCATGCCCCTTTAATCATACGTAGACGTCATATCATCCAGCTTACCATTTTTCACTACACCTCATATCAAAAAAATGATTTAATATCTTTTAACGCCCCTTAATGTAGTTAAAAATATATATAAAGCATGTTGTGTGTGCGCGCTGGTTCCCAACCCTTGGTTTTCTTTCTTTCTCCTCATTGACGTCTTATTGCGTGAGGCTTTTAATTCCCCTTAACGCCTCATGGGAGTGGTGTGTAGTGTGCTAGACGTTAAAGGACATTAAACATGGCCACCTCAGCCTAGCTAACCCCTTTTGGCCTAATTAAGAAAGTGAAAGGTAAATCAACTAATCAAGGTCACCTATATATAATTCATGATAATACACCCAAACAAAGAGAATAGTAACTAAACAAAATCTGCTTAATCAATTTCAATAATACCTCAAAAGCTAAAGTCTTCTCATATCATTATAAATTAGATTGATTTAAGGTTCATGCATTTGATATCATAATGTAATTTCCGTCGATTTGATGTGTTAATCTCTAATTTGTGCTAAATATATATAGCATCATATAATTCATATCCTTTATCCTTATTATAATAGATACAAAATAAGCATCAATTATAACAATTTTATTTTATATAATAAATAAAGTACAAGATCCATTATGATCTTGCATATTTAGTCTTTAAGCTTGTGGTAGTTACAATCTTACCATTCACATTTTCAACCTTTTTTTATTTTTATTTTTTTATATTATAATTTTGATATATTTACAATTTTAATCCTGATTTTGACTAATTACCATTTTGGCCTCTGATGACTTAGCCAGTTTTCAACGTTGAGCTTTTACTCTGCTTTGACATATTTACAACTTTAACCCTCTGGATTTGACTAGGTTATCATTTTGACTCCTAGGTTTGGATATTAGTTTGTCTTTGTATATGTGACACATTTCGACTTTACAACGTAACAAACGAGACATGAAACTTTTTCTTATCAACGCATGCGACGAATTCATGTACGTAAGATCCGACTGCGTCATCATGTGACCCGGTGTTAGATCTAGTATTAAAGACAAACTTAAGTATTAGAATTTTCAGCATAAATCATTTGCATTTGGAACTGCGTTTTATTTCAAAGAAGACACTTCGAAATTTATTTGCATTTTATCAAGTTCTTTTGGGCCTTCTACTTCAATGTCATAGGAATATTAAGGCCTTAGAGATATCATGTTCAAATTCTGATCTTGATGGTTTTTCTTTTATTTTTTTTATGAGTTTTCATTTGTTCTTCGTTGTTTAGGCATCCCGCTTCTTCTAGGTCAGCCCTGCTTGATTTTGGATGGACTATTGGACTTGATTTTTGGGTGGTCTGATTCTTCATTGATGATTGTCGGTGTAAAAAAGTGTTTTAGATTTCTATTTTATGTTACGCATTGTGAATTGGTGATATTTAGGGACGGTCCTGAGAATCGCCAACAAACTATAAGTCATGGGCGAGTAAAAAAACAGGGTCCCATATAAATATATATATATATGTAACCTAATAAATTGTGGAATTGATAAAAATATATAATACAATGATAAATGATATAACAATAAATAAAACAAAAATGGTGTAAAATATAATCTAGTTTACTTACTTAAGTATACCGTACAGCTAACCTAACGTTTTGAGAAACAAAGTTTTAGATCGAGTCTTTTACTATTCGTACTCTTTAATATGTCTTTTTCAACAGCTATCAAATTTGACACTTTTTTCGTTTATGCCATTTGTTGCCTTTGTCTACACTCTACAACAGCTTGTATCGATCATTTTCTTTAAATCCTAAGCGTTATATTGTGCTAATTGGTTGAGTTAATGAGCCATCATGTTAGTTAATTTAAATAGCTTTGTTGCTAAATAAGTTTATTTAGTTAATCATATATATATTATACAAAATTATATATATGATATAAAAAATTAAAGGATTAGAGCTCATTTAGCAACTGGACTCTGGGTAGTCGCCCTCCTCACCTACCTCATGGCATCCCTTGGTAATATTGATAGAAAAAGTGTAAGAAAGTACGTGTTTCTACGTTTTCATTAATTATGATGTGTTATGTTATTCTAGGAAATCTGTAGATCTATCACATACGATAATAGTATAGAAAGGATGGCGGTGGTTACCGCGACGTCTGAAAGTGGTGGTAGATGCCATGAACGGCTGCGTTGCACGGTGACGGCGGTGGAAGAACTATTAGTGATGGTTGCGTTCGACGGGGATGGAGATGGTGATAGTTGCGGCGTGCGCGGCAGGTGGCGACCAATAGAGGTGGCCGGAGTTGTTACCGACATCAGTATGTAGGTGGCTAGGGTGTTTCTCTGTTGACATTGATGAAGGAGAATGACGACATTATTCGATGGGTCGGTCATATAGACCAACTAGGTTAACACTCGTGGGTATCCACGGGTTGAACACGTACAAAAAAATTTATAAAATTTTATGTTGAAATAAGTATTGAAAAGTTGACAAATATAAAAGATATAACATATATTTATTTGAGAGTGGTTGTGGTGCTGACAAGTGGGATACCCATGGAGGTTGTAACTTTTACCTCTAATATAGCTAACAACTTAATTGAAATAAAGCTAGATATAATCACGCTAACTTAGCAGGCTTTACAAGTGAACGACTAACTACAATTTCATCAGTTGCATAAAGTATGTTTATTTTCACTAAACATCAAACGTACAATGCCACTAAACATATGTAATGTTAACCATGCATGACAAACTATGACAAAACTTAAACATGACAAGCCATCAAATAGATATAGGGTCACCGCATTTTATGAATTTATTAATAAATCCTTACATACTTTTCACAACTTATGATCACTAAGTAAGACCAACACTGTTTAGACGTGATGGCATTAAAACTAGCAACGATGTTAACGATGATGTTAGCCATGATTTCATTCTTGAACTCGTCTTCGTCGTTGGGGAGATCAGTCGTTACCTTTAACAATATTCCATCTTTTGTGATCTCTTGGTTTGTCTTGTCGGGTAACTTGATGCCTTCAAGGTAACTCTCTTTCGTGTGGTGTTCGGCGCATGCCCTCTTAATGTAGGAACCGCTCGTACAAAAACTAAAATTCTTTTATAAATTCAATTACAATACAATGAAAGTAAAGAACATAAATGAATTACAATGTGATTACAATTGAAAAATTAGAAATACAAGAAATGAGTAGAAGCAGAATTATAATATGGGCCGAGGATTCGTGTTCAACACGGGTCCCTTAAAACAAATTTCGAGTCTCCCAAGAGAACTCGTTTGTTTCCCAGGGTACAACAGCCGAAGCAGTATGTACTGCCGGGATGAACTTAAAACCCGAAAGAGTATTTTTAGAGAATGGAGGATAGCAAGAAAGTTAGAGAATGAGAGCTTTCAAGTGTATGATGATCTTTGGTGTTTCAAGTGTTGCTTACAACTAAGTTTCACATAATATTTATAGTGAACCAAAGTTGAAACATGTTTCAAAACATTAATAGAGTATTGAATTCAAAATTGAATTCAATATTAAACTCTATTTGACTTGAATTTTGAAACAACTAATTATCATTACATTAATATTTATTTTCACAACAATTAAAAAGGGTTTTCCAACAATCCCCCACATGTGAAAATAAACAAAATCTCATTTTCGTCATGCGAAAACAAATTTCACACATCTTCCAACAATCCCCCATGAGGATGGATCTCAATCCATACTCTATCAATATCAAAATACAATTTCAACGGTTTAATATTGCCGGATAGGTAGTGGTTAACTTTGAACCTTCCGTTGTGATGTATACTCAGTCTCCTAGTGGTTCGGTAGACGTGATGTCCTTGAACCAACCACCGTTTACGTAGACGACAATACACATTACACAATATTATTCCTGGTCTAGTCAACCCCTCATTGTCGTGTCCGTTATGGTCGTGGATCACTAGCCTGGTTCTGCGAGAGCTCTAGGATTTGCGCTCCCTACAAATCCATTCGAAGCGACCTCACTTCTCTCTCACATAGGTGATTATCAAAATCATTAAAAGCATTAAGGTTATGATGATTTCACTAGATCAATAACCATATGTTATGCTTATCCTCACGTCATGTCACTGGTCATTATAGGAATGGGCTAGGAAGTGTTAAGGTTAACTCCCATTATTGTGTTTGGGGAACCCCCACAGTGACCATAGTTTATGCAGTTAGGTTGTCCTATTGAACCTAGATCTTGGGATCTCCAGTCACATAGGTTAGGTTTTCCTTTGCATTCACTTATCTCATGGGCTTTAGCCACATTCCAATTGACGACTTGAGTACTAACTCTCTGCTTAAGCCTTTTGTATGTTGTACACAATGTTATCTTTTGACTTCCCATAGTCAATCTTGATAACCCCGTTGAGAGTAGTTGTCGTACTTTATTGTGTTTACGTAACAATTTTTGGGTCCTATCTTTTGAACCTTGGGCTCTGGTATAAATACCTTTGCTAGACACCCCCACACTTTTAAGTATTTATATGATGGTTTTTCTTTCCATCCATATCTCATAAGGGTTTTCTCATCCCTTTTCTTGTGAGGTATCTTATTTAAAAGATAAATGGCCGCAAGTATAACCTCCCCCCACATTTTCGAGTTATTAGATAACATCCGAATGATTTATGTAAAATAAATTGGGTCTAACGCGCTTGTTGGAAATTAAACGATTGCATAAAATCGTGTTTAGAGCTTCATATGGTTAGACAATAAAGTATTTCTAACATGCTCGTTAGATAGAAATGGTTACAAATACCATTTTTAAGCCTTATGTGTTTATAAAATAAACACTCAAGTTAATCTCATACTTGATGGGTTTTAATTTATTTTCATACTTAATGAAATTTAGTTTGATTATAAATAATCAATTTCCTTCCAATTGTCCAACACACAAATGACTACAATATCATTTTAAAGTGTGTTTTTTTTTTGTTTGTAAGATAAACATGTTTCTAACACATTTGTTAGACATAAATGATTACAAAAATCATTATAAAGTTTTGTATAGTATAAACCTTTTCTAACACATTTGTTAGACATAAATGATTACCAAAATCATTTAAATGTTTTGTTTATTTATATAAACTACCATTTTCTACTTGATTCTCAACATAAACGATTACAAAAACCGTTTTCTCTTTTCCAATGTGTGATATATATCTACAACTTAATAATATTGAATCTTAAAGTTCATATTTCATTCACACAAAAAGAAGACAAACTTCATAACTTAATTTTTATTAGTCATAACTAATATGACCCAACTCCATATTTAAAGTTGTATTAATCACAACTTAATTATGGATTTAAGAGAAACTAAAACTATTTTTGAATCATGACATGAGTTATGAGTGAAATAACAAGAAAATATTCTTGAAACTTAAACAGGATAATGAAAGAATTAGAAATGCTTAGCAAAATATCAAACTAATCTAATCGTAAAACAATAAACCTACAAAAGGTTTAAGAGGTAAAATATATATGAATTACTTTGATTAAAAAAACGGTTCAAGAAAGAAGTCACGTGTAAGTTCTCTAAGTCCAACTTTGAGAGACAACAATGACTTTTTTTTTTAAACTACGAACGGTATTTTAAAAAAATTTGTTTTAAGATTGTAGGAACCGCTCCTACAAAAACTAAAATTCTTTTATAAATTCAATTACAATACAATGAAAGTAAAGAACATAAATGAATTACAATGTGATTACAATTGAAAAATTAGAAATACAAGAAATGAGTAGAAGCAGAATTATAATATGGGCTGAGGATTCGTGTTCAACACGGGTTTCTTAAAACAAATTTCGAGTCTCCCAAGAGAACTCGTTTGTTTCCCAGGGTACAACAGTCGAAGCAGTATGTACTGCCGGGATGAACTTAAAACCCGAAAGAGTATTTTTAGAGAATGGAGGATAGCAAGAAAGTTAGAGAATGAGAGCTTTCAAGTGTATGATGATCTTTGGTGTTTCAAGTGTTGCTTACAACTAAGTTTCACATAATATTTATAGTGAACCAAAGTTGAAACATGTTTCAAAACATTAATAGAGTATTGACTCTATTTGACTTGAATTTTGAAACAACTAATTATCATTACATTAATATTTATTTTCACAACAATTAAAAAGGGTTTTCCAACACTTAATTCCTTCTTTTCTATTCCAGGCATGTTCACTGCTACATATCCATCACCTACACCTAGTGTTAAGCTTCGGTCCTCATAACCATTAAAAGGTATCCACGAATTGATAAACATTGAAGAAATTTTGGGATACATGTTTCTCAGCCATGAACGATCAAACAAATCTGAAAAGGAACAAGATTCATTATATGTTATCAATATATATAGTTAACTTTAACGTTCAAATCAATTAACATGCAAGAAATTAAAGATATATATGAACATGAGTACCATTTTGTGGCAAAGTAGCATTATAAGTCCGGTGACAAAGGAAACGAGACGCAGAGACAAATGTTGGACGGAACGATCTTGCGACAAGGTTGGAAGTGATGAGGCGCAACGAAGAAGCCATCAGGAATAATTAGAAGCTTTTTTTTTGTGTGTATCAGATCAGTTGGGATAATAGGGTTTGTGATCAAGTTTCTTGGAGAACACTAATTGTTAACAAAATTGGGTCAAAATAGTCATCTATTTTATTGAATTTTTATATGATACGATGACAATAATTTAGATCGGGTAGTTATGAACAAGATAGGAATTTTTTTTATAAATGGGGTTGATTTAAAATGTTTGTTGACAAGAGGGGTAAGTCTCCCAAAAGGCTGACAAGAGGGGTACCCGCCCCTGTCATGGGCGGGTTCTCAGACTTTGTGAAACGTGCCAGAACAAAGATTCAATGTTGACTGTCCTCTAGCTAGAACACGCCCCTGACAAGGGCGGGTTCTCCAGTCAAACTGCTGGTGCTGTCAACTATTAACTAAAGACTGAAAAAGCTTATGGAGACATCACATCATTTGAAGAACTCGCCCCTGGCAAGGGCGGGTTCTCCAGTCAAACTGCTGGTGCTGTCAACTATTAATTAAAGACTGAAAAAGCTTATGGAGACATCACATCATTTGAAGAACTCGCCCATGGCATGGGCGAGTAGTACACTTACGCATGCTCACATCACATCAACTTTAATAAAAGGCTGAAACGCATGTGATATTCATAAGAGGTTGGTGTGACACCCGGCAAATTTCGGTCAATATTCGTACTAGCTTAAAACGTGCTTATTATTTTGTGATGCGTCATTTGATTTAATTATGATAATTAATGTGTTATTAAAGTTAGATAAGCCCATTTTTGTGCATTGTTTTGCAATTTGTGATTTTTGAAATTGCTTAATCGCGTAGCGGTTAAATACCCGGTAATGAACGTTGGTGACTGCCTAATAAATTTTAAATGTCCAGTGATTGATATAATGCTCGAGATAGCATCAAATAATATGTTTTGGGTGTGTATAAATGAAAGTATAATAAAAACTAAAAGCGATGTATTTTATCCGATGTTTTTTCGGTTATCGCGTGTGTTTCAGTTTTTGCTCGGTTTTACTACCAGTACACTACCCGGAATACATTAAAATATTTATTAATATATTTTTACTAATTTAAGAGTAAAATAATAATATTGGAAGTATTTTGGTATATATGGGGTTAAAATTTTACAATACTTGAAATTTACTTGATATTTAAATGTGTAGTGTTTATATATAATAAAGGGTATATAATTTCTTTTTTTTTAATTAAAATTCGGCCCCCTTTATTATACCCCTAATCCCCATACAAAAATCTTATTAAATCTCCTAAAAACTACACAAAATCTCTTTACACACTTCCCATTACACCACTACCACACTCCAACATCCTTTCACCACTTCAACACTCCATCCCCTTCTCCTTCTTCTCTCTAAAACCGAATCCAACACCCCCATACTCAAAGATTTCGGCCAAAACTCCCACAACACACTCCACAATCATTTCTTTCACTTCCTTGCAAGATCTAGTGTTCTTGGAGGTGTTTGAAGCAAGTAGGAGCATCCAAGAGGTGTTTAAAGGCCAAATCCATCTTCTTCATCTTTTTCTATTGTTCATAAAGGGTGTGAACATTTTCCATTTTGTTTTTATGATTTGAATGTGTTCAAGATTGTGTTCTTGAAGTGTTGTTCACCAAACCTTAAACCAAAAGATGAATGTTTTTGAAATGGAAATGGGTTTTCAAAATGGGTGTGTGTGTGGGTGTGTTATGTCCGTATGTATGTATGTATTTGTGTGTGTGTATGTTTTTGATTTTTGAAAACAAGATTTCATAAGTGTTAAATGAATGGTTTTGAAAGTTTGATAAAGGAAATGGGAAGAAATGAACAAGTATATGTTATGTGTGGTCATCAAAACATGATTTTGGATATGTATATGTGCAAATCCGTATGTATATATGTGTGTGTATGTATTTACATGCTAGTGATGCCATGTTAAAAGATGTGTTTTTGCATTGAAAATGTTTAGGTCAAAGAACATGAAAGTTGTTTTGTTGGAAATGGGATAATATGAATAAGTATAGGCTAGTTGTGATATTGAAATATGAATGTATGTATGTATGTATGTATATGAAACCGTAGGTATGTATGTATATGGATATATATGTTGGTTGAAATCATGTAAAGCTTGTTGTGTAGTTGCATTTAAAATGGTTAGATCTTGACATGCAAATTGGTTTTAATGAAAATATGATAACAATGTCATTAGATGGTTTTGAATAACATGAAAAAGTGTTAGGAAAATACTTACAAAAATGTAGTCATATGACATGAAATTGGAAGATGTTATTTTTGTGAAAAACTTGCTACATGTTTATTTATGAAAATGGCTAGATGTAAGTATGATGGGTATTTTGTTATGATGATTATGATATGATAAAATACATGATTTCTTAAAGTGTAAAAGTTGTTTTTAGATGTATGAAATATTGATGTAAGTAGTGATATATGATACTTGAAGGTTTAAAAAGACATAAAATGTAATTTTTATACATTTTTGCAATGATTTAAAAACTAAATTATATTCTGAGTTAAATCATATTTTTGAATATTTATAAACTTTATAAAATAAGTATTTTAAATGTATTACAAGAAAGATGTGATTAAACCTTACAAATAACGGTTTTTGATACAAAAATACGCGTAAAACGCATCGATTTTTACTTAAAAATGTAAATATATAAAAATATTATTTTCAACAGATTATAAAGTATATTTTTATATAAAAATATGAGATTTAAAGTTTGGTACAAAAACTTAGAGTTTTAAACTCAAAAACGTGCAAACTATGTACCTGAAAAAGCCGAAAACGACGCTTTTCGACTCTAAAACGTAATATTTTGTAAACTGATTTAGATCAGAAACTTTGGACATATTTTTAAGTTAACATACTGGTCTAAAAGTATTTATAAAGTAATGACAAGAATACGGGTATTGGGTTGCTTTCGGTGACCCGAAAACGTTCCCGAAAATGTTGAAATTGACATGTTTAGCTAATATTGTGATTTTTATTGAAAATGTATGAAATATGATTTTTGTTATGTGAAAATATGTTTAGATATATATAATTTCATATGATTAATAAGTTGTTTATGAAAACATGGTTAAATGTCCCGTTAAGTGTTAACCGTCATGTTGAAAATTACATACTAGTTAACTAGAGAAAAATGTATATTTTTCTAAGTGTTATGAACTTTACTTATGACATGAGAATATTAAATTATATTTTCCTAAGTATATGAATAATATTGGATAAGTAAAAGTGTTTGTTTTACTTAGAAAAGTTAAAGGACTAAATATGACTTTTATGTGTCACTACATGTGTGTTATATGTGTTTATGTGATTAGTAGTATGAAAACTAGTCAAAGTTATAACAAAATAACAAAGTGTGTGTTATTATATATAACATTAATCGAAGGCTAAAGATCACCAACGGGTCATTAAAATTAAGGGTTGTTCTTGTAAATGAAATTGTTTTCACATGAGTCTAGTTAGGTTTTGGTGAACAACCTACATGGTTTTAGACTTGATATATGTGTGCATCTTTTGAACGGGTCCTTTGTATATAGGATGTTCTTAGGTGGTGTTATTGTTGGGCTTATATGTTCTAGCTTTTGGCGTATTCACTGTGAGTTCTTCGGCCCCTTTTTAACTAACGTTTTATTTAACTGTTTTGGGGGAAAAACATGTATTTGTTTATAATGTTTTGATATGAATTGAGAGACCTGTGAGTGTCTCGGCCCCTTTTTAAATAATGTTTTATTTAAATATTTTCGGGGGAAAAACATGATTTTGTTTATGTTGTTTTTGATATGTATTGGGAGACGGGTATTGTTGTTGACCAAAATGATGGCATGAGTGTTTGATGATTTTACGCGTAATGCCCTCTCATAATCATTAATTTCTCTTGGAGTGAGAAACCACATGTTATATTGGTAGATCTATCGGGATTGGAATTCCGCCCCTCGTGATCAGTCGCTCTGATCGTGTTGACATGCGGGGGAATATAAGTTGATTGTTGTGAGGGAACTTCGTTTCTTGGTTTGATTATGGACTCATGACTTTGATGATTCATTTGTCTCTGGGCCTAGCTAGCCCTTGACGTACGGTCTTGTTGACGTCTCAAAGCCAAGCATATCTATTGTGAATGAAAGATGACTTTACTTTGATTAAAACCCGAAAACTCACCAACTTTATGTTGACTCAGTTTTTACATGTTTTTCAGGTACAAAGTGTTGGGCATGGGAATTTGTGGAAGGATAGTTTTTGGACTACAAACTCCACATTTGGTTTATGTGTTTTGGGATCTCTTTGTTTAAAATTTTGTTTGGTTTTACTTCAAACAATCTACGCTTTATTAAGACAATATCGTATTTTAATGAAAAATTGTGGGATGTTGACGTATCAACATTAACACTTTTAATTACCTTTTAAATTAATGTGGATGTTTGCTTTATAATTAATGGATGCCAACTTCGCTCTAAGCACCAAATATTCGTGACTTCCGCTGCAACGGGGTGTGACAGTTGGTCTTGGTTACGGGTTACCAAATAATAAAAAAAACGTTTTTTTATTTATTTAAAACTTTATATATCTTAACAAACAAAACACTACTTCTCACATTCCATTTCTCTTCACACAACACCATTTCTCTTCTCACAACACCATTCTCTTCTCACAACATAATTTCTTACAACACCATTTCTCTAAAAACATTTCTCATAACACCATTTCTCACAATTTCAAACATTACTTAACCAAAGACATAATTACTTCTACCAAAAATGGCAGGATGGGGAGTTACACTGGGTCCTTTAAACAACGAATTGTTATTCTTGGCCGGTGACCATAGAGCTGCTCATTACTTCCAAAATCCAACAAGCGATGCTGGTATAATACGTCCTAGACGAGGGGACGCCAATTTTTGGAAACTCATTCAGAAAAAACCCATCCACAATGATGTTATGACACACATAAGGATGGAGGGGTTTGGTGGTATAATTGATTGCGGTAACCGTAAGCTGGACGTGGTCTCATTACAGTTTTGGTTGAGAGATGGCGACCGGAGACCCACACATTTCACTTACCTGTGGGAGAATGCACGATAACCCTACAGGATGTTCAAGTGTTATGGGGTTTGAATGTTGATGGTGATGCGGTTTCTGGCACTGATGTGGTGTTAGAAAATCAACAATTAATTGATGAGTTTGAGCGTTTGACTGGTTGTAAACTACCAGATCAATCTATAGACGGTCACCGAATAAATCTGGTTGCTATTTTCAATGAAATAGCAAAAGACTTCCCTGAAAATCATACCATCGAGCAATGTCAGGAACGTGCCCGGTTAATAGTTTTATACCTAATTGGGGCTACTTTATTCCCTGATACCTCTTCCAATTGGCTTCATGCAAATTTTTTAACACATGTAGAAAATTTACAAGAGTGTGGTCAACTAAGTTGGGAAAGTGCTACTTTAGCATGGTTGTATAGACAACTATGCAAGGCAACAAAAATAACAGCTAGGGGCGTTGGCGGTCCGTTATTTTTGTTACAATTATGGGCGTGGGAAAGGTTACATTCTCTTGCTCCAATTAATAATCGTCCTATTAATACTAGTTTACCATACGGTGCAAGGTATGTTAAAATCACATACAATTATTATATTGTATTTTTTATTTAGTTAATATTATTGTTTAACCGACTTTGTTAAACTTGTATACAGATGACAAGGCGGGGAGCTTAGCTATGTTTCAACAACCCTGCACTGTTTGAGCGCTTATAGATCATCTTTACATTCATTAAATAATAACATGGTAAATGAAATCAACAAACGATTCGTATGTCATTTTTTTATGAAGAACAATAGTGGTACTTCTGGTAGAAGAATTACACATAACATTTCCGTTTACAAACGAAACTTCACCACCATAGTATAACTGTAGAAAATAAGGTCTAGACATGATTAGAGATGAGAGTGAGTTTCTTTTTCTTGAAATTGAAGGTGAAGAGATGGTAGAAATATGGATAGAGAGATTGTAGAGATGTGGATAGAGAGATGGTAGAGATTTGGTTAAATATGGTTGTAAGTTATATAAGAAAATTTTATTTATTTAATATAAATATTAAAACCTAAAAACCCGACCAACCCTAATTCGTTTTTTCCTAGAACTCGCCCATGGCAGGGGCGAGTAGTACAAATCGTCATGTCATTTCACTGCTCTGTACGTTTGTGCATGTGACTGGAGAACCCGGCCTTGCCAGGGGCGTGTTCTAGCTAGAGGACAGTCAACATTGAATCTTTGTTCTGGCACGTTTCACAAAGTCTGAGAACCCGCCCATGACAGGGGCGGGTACCCCTCTTGTCAGCTTTTTGGGAGACTTACCCCTCTTGTTAACAAACATCTTAAATCAACCCCATTTATAAAAAAATTCACAAGATAGGCCTACTTAAATCTTTTTTTTTTGGAACGGCAGTTGTACCACCAGCTAGCCGGTGGCTCAAGGGAGTGTTTTCTTTCAATCGGGTAACTTATTTCTAGATGCAAAGCACTTTTATTTCGATATGTACATTTTGGAATTTGTATATTAGGTTACCGTCCCATGTAACACAATAAGAAACGAGTTAGCTAGGTTAATTGCTTTGCAAGGTTTTAATATACATATTCTTTTATGTTTAGATTAGAATACAAGAATTGTAGTTGGGTTATAGTTAGTATTCTAGTCTTATTAGGATATCCACATATGTTTATATTTACTTCTAATGTGTGGAGAATAGTTACGAAAATATTATAATCAGTTTTGAGCTATTTTCTTATATAACATGTAAGAGTTATTTACGAGTTAATTGTTTGTGTTCTTAATCATGTACTGGACTTGAATTGATATCATAGTAAAAGTTTATAAAAATATATATAAATATATATAGATATATATATAGGGTGAGGATCTTTACAGAACCACTTCTTATTGCGAGAAAAAAAAAATTATTTTTATTGTTGTTCTCGAAATATTTAATGTTTTCGCTATAAAATCATTAATAGTACAAAAGAGCAAGACCCAAATACACGCTTATGGTTTGAATAACTTTGTAAATCAGGAAACAAAGAGCACTTTTTTCCCTAGCAAATTAACATCATTTTTGTTTTTCAATTGAACTTGTTCTCCTCCTTGTTCACACAAGGAATAATTGCATAAAATTCTCCACTTTTCACATATCTCTCAATCATATTATGTTTTTTCTGGATGCCCTTTGGTAAACGTATGCCTGTAATATAGTGTTTCTCGTCTCTTTCTCCTTCGATGAACAAAATATCATTGTAATCGAAAAATATCTTCACGTCCTCTCTCTTCACTTCATCATCCATACATACGGCCACCTGTAGACCTTGCGGGGTTAACTTAATCTCCTCGGCCTCTCCAGGCATAGACATGTGTATCCGTAGGCAATCTTCATACTCAGTCTTATTGATAGAGAATGAACTAACAGGCGACTGCATCGCTATTAGAGGGTAAAATCTATTGACTAGAATCGTCCGATCAAAAAACATATCTAGACAAGAAACAAGATATATAATCAGAATATATATAATATTCATCCATTTTCAAGAGATATATAGCTAGCTAGCTAGGGTGAAAATAAGCAACTATACCATAGTAAGCCCAACTGTGTTTAGCACTAATGTCACGAAAACTAGCAAGGATGTCATTAGCGAGGATGTTCGCCATGATGTTAGACTTCAACGTTCCATCTTTCATCTCGTCATTGATAATATCATTACTCGACTTATCAGGAAAATTGACGCCCTCTTTATGCATTTTGCTTTTGTGTTCAGCACATGCTTTCAGCTCCTTCAATTCTAATCCACGAATGTTCTTCTTTATACACATGTCTTCTTTTGAAGTCGACCCATCAATATGCATGACAGTTTGGTATTTTCAGTTGTAAGGACCATTCATGATCATCCGGTTCCACCGACGTATTAAATGACATTGAAGAAATTTTAGGACACAGGATTCTTGGGCATGGTTGATCATAGAAATCTGAAATCAATTACGACGACTCGTTAGATTATATGTTTGCAGGCCAAAATACATCAATGATCAATAGTTAAGGACTAAAGCAAACAAGAAAACTAGAAAAAAAAAACAAACAAGAAAAATTAAATGAGTTTTTGTAAGGGTAAGAAAAAAACCTACCATCTTTTGGCATAGTAGTATAACATTGGTGAGCAGGCTCAATGATGAGAAAACGAGATGCTGCGACGACGGTTGATTGACCGAACGATCTTGTGACGAGTTTAGAAGTAAGGAGGTGGAGTGAGGAAGCCATATATATCTTGGATATATGTAACGTAATGAAGAGAAACTATTTTTTATGTATAAGCAGGAACGTTAGTCAAGGTTAGTGAAAGTTTCTTGGAGAATAAGGGTTTTATATATGTATAAGAATATAACCCTTTTATAAGTGTCTAAAACTTTAAATTGTAAATAATAAGAGTCAAAGTTATAATCTGTTTTATTGATCAATGAATATTTATATCCAATATTTTTTAAAACAAAATAATAACTTGAGCCAATATGTTTTATATGACTAAACTCTAAAACGTTACTATTGCATTTAAAACTTACGTTAAGAGTGATGTGTAGACCTGGCAATCTTGACCCATGATGATGAAAATGGGTTGGTTTGGGTGAAAAAACTTTTACTTTGGGTTGAATTGGGTAGCACCAAAACAAGAAACGGGTCAGAATGGGTTTGTCTAGAAATCCTGTGAATCTAAAACGGGTTAGGATGGGTTTATAACAGATTCAGAATGGGTGAGAACAGGTCACTGCATCTACATGTTTGTTAAGTCCATGTTGAAATGTATAAAGACAACCACCGTTCACCTTCATCGAACCACCCCAACAATCGCTACACCACAATCAACTAACGCCTCCGCATCCATCACCACCGCCGCCACTAATCAACGTCTCCGCCGGCAACACCACCAACTAGCACCTCCGCCGCAACCATCAACAACCAACACCGCCGTAACCAGTGGCTAAGTGAGTGGATTTTGATTCCGATTCATCTTGTGCTTCCCCCACCCTTCAATAAACTGATCATTCTCCGGTGGCCGGAAAAGTACGCCGGAGAGTATATAAATACGACGAGAGAGAATGAGATACAAGAAATTGTAGACTTTGGTTACTACAATTGTAAAAGTGATTTGAAAGTGTGTTACAGCTCATGTGTTTTATATATATTTTACATAGATAGATGTAATAATAAAAATAAATAATAAGTATTGAAATAATAATAATAAATAATGAAAAGAATAGCTGAATTGTGAAAAATATCTACTCTTTTTCAAGGTTAAAAAGCCTTACAACTTTTATCTTGAAAAAGCTTTCTATTATGTATGAAAAAATGTGGCAGACTCCAAAGAGAACTTGGGCCATGTTTAGGTATAACCCATCCTGACCCAACCCATTCTGACCCGAACCCATTTTAACCCGACCCGTTCTGACCCGTTGTTAAAACTGACCCATCTTGACCCGGACCCGTCTTGACTCGGACCCGTTCTGACCCGGGTATATTACCCGGCCCGAACCGCCCATTTTGTCAGGTCTAGTGATGTGTAACCTTTCTCGCGTACATACAAACACTTAATGCATAAACATAAATAGCAGCTTTGAGCCACGTTTCAACGATACTCCCTTTTCTTTTATTTCCTCACGTCTCACACTATGGGTGGAACGGCGGCTGGGGTAAAACACCACGGCAAGAGGAATGCCGCACCCGTATATAACTAGGGGCGTACCCACCCTTTAGATGTGGGTGACACCCGCTCCCTCTACAAAATTTTTGTTTGGTTTTATTTATTAAATTTTCGGTCGACCCCCGTAAAATTTAACCCTTAACCCCATCCAGTTTTTAAAAAATCAGTTTGATGCTTAGTCCACAATCCATAGGACACATGTGTTAAATTATGGTTAGATACAATCGCACCAAATTATGTGTTAAATCCATGGAAATTTAGTGCGGGTTTAACATACAATCGCACCAAATATTTTAAGCTTAGCACTATTTATCCAATTGTGTAGTAGTGGATAATATTTAACAATAGATTGGGTTAAATTATGGTTAGATGATATTAATATATATTTATTTATATTGTCATATATAGTCAAAGCATTGAGGTATTAAATTATAACCTCAAGTGAGAAGTGATACAACTGAGAAGAAAGAAATGCATAAATAATACAAGTGAGAAGTGATAAATGGTGGAAAGTTTAGTTGTAAAACCAAAATTCTCAGCATCATCATTTTTATACCATAACACAAGTCCCTTAACATAGTCCTGTTGGGAAAATGGTTTAGTTTCATTAACTTCTTAAGTTTAATGAAGATTGTACGAGCTAGGCTTGTGTACCGACCACTTATGGTAAATGAGAATAGGATGAGAGTAGTTGTGTGTTGGCTATTTGTGATTGGTGATTAGTAGTAAAAATGGTTGCTGATCTTTTGATCTATGTGACCTATGGTTTGTGACGGTTGTTGTCGTTATGGTTACCACCGATCTTTGAATTCGTGTGGCATATAGTCTGCGACAATGTACGATTTGTTCTTGCATGTTGTCATTTACGTCGTCTGATGCCGGTGATGGTTGCCAGTTGTTAGATCGGTACGTTCTTGACGATATGGTTGGTTATAACTGGTTGTGACGGTTGTAACATTTTCCCGTATTCGTATCTAAACCTGAACCCATTTGGGTATTCATGAAATTCCTTCAATTTATGTACTCGTTTGATTCTTGTTCTTAAGTTCTTACACTATCATTCAGTCTCATGCATACATGATTCATCATTCATATTAGTAACGTCGATGTGGATGACGTTGATGAAGATGGAATTGGAAGTGGCATGCATGATCGATTAGCTAGAAGAAGATGAAACACAAATAGATAGATATGAAAGAAAACAAAAAAAAACTACACTATTTGATAAATAACTTCTAAACTACATTCATTGAGTAAAGAACATGACATTCATTTGTTATTGTTTGAAGACCTTTTTAATCAAGAAGCAAATTTCAACTTTTTAGCTCCTTGTTCACACAACAAGGAATAATTGCATACAATACTCCATCTTTCACTAATCTCTCAATCATATTATGCCTCTTCTGGATACCTTTTGGTAATTTTATGCCTGTAATATAGTGACCATCCTCTCTTTTTCCTTCAATGAACAAAGTGCCGTCGTAATCGAAAAATATATCCGTGTCCTCTCTCTTCACTTTACCCATATCTAAGGACAATTGTAGGCCTTGTGCAGTTAAATTCATCTTCTCCTTTCCAGGCATATACATGTGTATGCTCAAGCATTTAGTAGTCTCCGACTTATAGAATGTAAATGAATTAATAGGCGACGCCATTCCTATTATAGGATAAAATCTATTGACTAGAATTGAACGATCCGAAAACATATCTAAAATGGATAGAAAATAGTTAGTCAGAATATGCATTCAGGGGCTGTTTGTTTACCTTTTAATGGTTCAGTTCAGTGCTTAACCATTCAGCATTCATAGTGTTTGTTTTAGAAAAAAATAGCCTCTGAATGGTTCAGTTAAGTGCTGAATGGTTAAGAGACTGAGAGATGCTGAATGAAACTGAATGGAGCATATACTAACTTTATACTCATCTTTATACTCATCTGAAGTTGTACCCAAACATCCCTCTTATTTATGGAACCTCTTAATGGTTCAGACCTCTTAACCATTCAGCACTTAATAATTCAGTTTATCTATTATCAACTTATATATAGTTAGGGTGAAAAGCAACTACCATAGTAAGCCCAACGACGTTTAGCACTGATGTCACGGAAACTATCAATGATGTCATTTGCAAGGATGTTCGTCATAATGTTAGTCTTCAACGTTCCATCTTTCATCTCTTCGTTGACATTATTACTGGACTTATGTGTTAAATTTATGCTCTCTTTGTGCATTTTGCCTTTGTGTTCATGAACAGTACTTGCTATGAGGTCCTTCATATCTAGTCCATGAATTTTCTGCTGTATATGCAGCTCTTCTTTTGTAGTCGACCCATGTGGATCGTTCCTTGGTATATACAAATCTAAGTACCAGTCGTGTTCCTCAGGATCCATCCACATATGGAACGAAATTGAAGAAATTTTAGGCCAAATGATTCTTGGGCATGATTGATCATAAAAATCTGAAATTAATTACGACTCGTTATATTAGATATGTTTTCAGGCGAAAATGCATATATATATATATGAATATATGATCAGTTGTTAAGCAAACGGCACAATAACTTAGCTCTCTTCTATATATGCTTAAAAAAACAAATCAACAAACAAGAAAATAAATGTGTTACATATAGGCTAAGAAAAACACTATACCATCTTTTGGCATGGTAGTATAACTTCGGTGAGCAGCATGAATGGTAAGAAAATGAGATGCATAAACAATTGTTGGACGACGGATCGAGCTTGCAACGAGGTTGCAAGTAATGAGGCGTAGCAACGAAGCCATCTTGGATTGATGTAACGTAATGATCGACGAGAATTATCTAGCTAACATTATATTATATTGTTATATCAGTCGCCACAAACTTAGGGTTTGTGACTTGCAGAAGAAGGGTCGCTTTTTTTTTTATTTTATTTTATTTAATTAAGATTCCATATTGAATAGTAAAAAATAGGATAAACATAATGAGAAAAAATTATTTACATTTCAATCTAAATCATTAATATCCTTGAAAATTGAGTTTCTTTAAAAAGTGTAATACTTTTTTTCAAAAAGTATATGAGGTAATGAAATATATGGACGAGTGAATAAATAAACAAAGGAAATGAATTGACGAAGAAATGAAATGGATTATTCAATTCTCTTAGGGTCTGTTTGGTATGGGGTAATGGAATGGACGAGGGAATGGAATGAATGAAGAAAAGGAATGGACAAAGGAATGAAATATATCATTTCATTCCATTCTCCTGTTTGGTTACCGTATAGAAATAAAATGAATCAATACTTATTGTTGTTTGATAGGCAGGAAAAAACACATGAAAGAAATACAAATCTCTAAAAACGACGAAAATAACTAGTCATGATTATGGGCCGGGTCATGGCTCAGACCATGGAATGGCTCCTGGTTCGATACATGGGTTAATACATGAGTAAGGTCATGGATCGACACATGGGTCGGGTCATGGTTCGAGTCACGATTCGAGAAATGGGTTAGGACATTGGTCGGGTCATGAGTCAGTTCACGGATCTGGTCATAAGTCGGTTAGGAAATTGGTCGGTTCATGGGTCGGGTCATGACTTAGTTCATGGATCTGGTCATAGTCGGTTAGCACATTGGTCGGTTTATGGGTCAGGTCATGATATGAGACATGGGTCAAGTCATGAGCCGAATCATTGTTTGGGTCATGGTTCAGGGTGTGGATCGATATGGGTCGAGTCACGAGTCGGTAGATGGCTCGGGTCGTGAGTCGGTTCATGGGTTGGGTCATGGTTCGAACCATGAGTCAGGACATGATCGGTTCATGGGGTCTTGGGTCGGGTCAAGGTTTAGGGCATGAGTCGATTCATGGTTCTTGTCATGACTTAAAAAAATATTTCATTCCTTGAAGGAATGAAAAAAAAAACAAGGGTAATGGATAGAATGAAAATGAGGCATTTTTCATTCTTTGGTAATGGTCCATTCCATTCCATTGACTAACCAAACATACTTATTTTCATTCACCCGTAATAGTTCATTCCATTCCACCTCTCATTCCCACATACCAAACACTGCCTTATTCTATTTAGTTACCTTATAGCAATGAAATGAATCATTACTTCGTGTTGTTTGGTATACAGTAAAAAACAAATGAATGAACTATAATTCAATAAAAATTACAAAAATACGTAGTAATGGTTATGAGTCGTGGAATGGGTCGGGCCATGGATCGAGCCATGGTTCAACATATGGGTCAATACATGAGTCAGATCATGATTCATTGAAGGCATGGGTTGGGTCATAGGTCAGGTCATGGGTCGGTTCATTGGTCTAGTCATGGTTCGGGAACGAGCCATGATATTGTTCAGGTCATGGGTCGGTTTATGGGTTGGGTCCTTGCTCAGGACATGGGTTTAGTCATGGAGGAGACACGAGTCAAGACATAAGTCAGTTCATGAGTCGGATCATAGATCGAGTTATGGGTCAGGGCAAGAAACCGACATATGTCGGGCCATGGGTTGAGTTATGGTTCGAGGAATGGCCGAATGGGTCAAGATATGGTTGGAGTCATGGGTCGGTTCATGGTTGATCGGGTGGTGATTCGATTCATGGGTTAGGTCAAGGTTCAAGGCGTGAATCAGGACATGTTTCGGTTCATGGGGTTTTAGGCCGAGTCATGATTCTATACATGAATTAGAATAATTACATTTCTTGAAGGAATGAAAAAAACCGTTAGGGTGGATGAAATGAAATTATGGTATTTGTAGGTACAGTTGTTCCTTGAGGTAATAGGTGATTCCATTTCATTGATCAACCAAATACATTTTTTCACAATAGGTCATTTCATTTCATCTTTCATTTCACATACGAAACACTACACTGGTTCAACTAAAAAGTCATTTTTTTATGGAAATCGTAGAAAATTTTTATTAAGTCCATTAAATATCTTAAATGAATTCTTATTGAGCTTATTTTGGCGCGTTAGAACCAACACGTCAAAATCTACACTATGCCAAAAGAGACCTTTAGCCATGTTTTTTCGAAAAATGCCCTGCTATGCTTTTGATAAAAATGTGTGGCTAAATGTCATTTTAATACATGGAAACCTTCTAACGTACTTTTAGCAACTCATTTTAATTAACGTGACCCCGTTCTATATATAACAATTCCAAACCTTTTGCCACACTTTAAAAAATAAATGTTACATTTAGTAGTCACGCTTAAAAAAGTGTGCCCAAATGTTACCAACGACCATGATACTCATTTGATTTTTGTTTCATGTGACCAAAAACACAACTATTAGCCACACTTTTAAAGAAAAATTTAACAATTATTAGTCATGCTTGATAACTGTGACACAATGTAACCAACTTCCATGGTGTTGTTTTTTATGTGGTCAAATGTGACATGTATTAGTCATGCTAATAGAAAAATGTGACTAAAACACCGCTAATGTGGCCAAATATGACCAAAAACACTGTTAATTAATACAGAAAATGTGACATGTATTAGCCACACTAATAGAAATATATGACCAAACCACCCCTAATAGAAAAATATGACATGTATTAGCCACGCTAATAAAAAATTGTAGAAAAAAAACAATTAATAAAGAATGTGACATGTAATAGCCACTTTAGAATGAGTGTATAGTTGGTAACATAATCATACATCAAATGAGCATTTGGATAATAAGATCCAGAATCCTTTAGCAAATTAGGAGCAAAACCAAAATGGGCATTGAAAGTAATCAAGGTCACACCAACAATTATGCGATATATATTCATGAACACAAATTAGAACTTGAATATGAATCACGTACGTGAACCTAAAACAATAATTAAGGAGATCGACAACTCGACAAGTGATCGAATGCAACTCATCAAGAGGCATATCGACGAGTGACAACCAGATGTTAGTTAAGTTCTCACAAAACATAACAACTAAAGGAAGGATTTGATACCATTAATTAGTTATTGACATAAGGACACTATAGGTTTCAAATGATCTTGATTTAATTCCTCCTTTTACACACAAGGAAGCCATGCATAAAAATATCCACCTTTCATCTCTCTTCTTATCATATTATGTTTTTGGTGAATGCCCTCTGGTAAATGTACGCATGTTATATAATGTTCCTCCTTTGTTTTTCCCTTTGCCTCAATGAAAAAAGTGTCGTAATCGAAAAACGTTTTCACGTCCACTCTCCTCGGAATGCCCCTTTTACGATAGCCTCGATTCATATACAAGGACATGAGTAGGCCTTGCTTGGTTAACTTCATCCCGTGCTCTCCAGGCATACTAATCTGGATGGATATGTTTTCATCAGTCTCTTTCTTATAGATTGAGAATGAACTAATCGCCGGCAACTTCGCTATTACATGGCATAATCCCTCACCTAAAATAGACCGATCATAGAACATATCTGAACAAGAAACAAACAACAAATCAATCCATTTTCAAGAGACATGTATATAGTGTGATCGATCTAAGTAATTAATTACCATAGTAAGCGCTACTACGCTTAGTACTAATGTCACGAAAACTAGCAATGAAGTTAGCAATGATGTTAGCCAAGATGTCCGTCTTGAACGTCTCGTCTACGTTTGAAGGAGTTACCTTTACCATTCCATCTCTCATCTCTTCCTTACTGGTCGTATCCGGTAACTTGATGTCCGAAAGGAAGCACTCCTTATCTGTTTTTCCTTGGATGAGAATGTTTTTGAGTTCGGTCTCCCGGTTTCCTACTCCGGGCAATTTCAGATTTACGGAGCGATGATCGTCGTTCTTTAGGCGTAGATGTAGGCTGCTACTATGAGCATAGATGTCCATAAGTAATGAGAATGAAGAAATTTTGGGACACACATTTCTTACCCAAGATTGATCAAAGAAATCTGAAATAGAACAACACTCATTTAAATATATACATTTTAAACAAACGTGAACAGTGATTTACAATTCATATTACATGTGGTACTTATTGTTATCCATATTATACTTATTTTATTTTAAACAAACGTGAACAGTGATTTACAATTCATATTACATGTGGTACTTATTATTATCCATATTATACTTATTTTTAAGTGTATTGTAAATACTCCTTCAAAGTTCGGTTACTTTTATCCGCTTACGATATATTCTTTATATCCATTCATACACTTTTTCTAGATTCCTTCATTCCCTCTCTGTCAATTTTCTTTTGTTCTTATCGTAAACCGGTATGTCTTCCTATCCTACTAATAGGATCAATTGCTTTTTTCTTTGTTTTGTTTCTAATAATAAATGGCCGGGTTTTAGATCTATTGGGTTTGTGTTTATATAAAACTTAAATTTTTTGTTCATCTTGATTTTTCGATCGTAATCATGTTTTCAATTGCAATATCGGTTTTGACTTGACTTTAATTTTTGTTTTCTCTTGGTTTATCGATCCGAATCATGTTTTCAATTGCAGTGTCTGTTTCCACTTCAAAGTCAAATTTTTTTCTTTTACAGAGGTGTATCAGGTTGTATAGTTTTACATTGTTTTCCCGCATACGTTTTTCTTAGTTGAGATTGGTATCATGTTTCAAATAGCAGGTATATTTTTTTGACATAAAACCAAATTTTTTACCCAACATGTTTACGGTTTTAGGATTTAGTTTCTTCTATTGTTGGGTTTTGCAATCTGTAGGCTTTTTAAAGTGGTTTTGTTGTTACTGTTTGAATAAATCTAAACGTTTTTGTTAATAGATATGTTTCTAGACGCAGGTTTTGCATAGGCAAATAATTCTTTTGTTTCACTTTGTACTTTTATGAAAGTAACCATTTAAATACGATCAGAGGTTTTGTTTGGTGTTGTTTGATTTTTTAAAATTTGGTTTATTAAACTGTTGTTTTTCGAAATCTATGAACTTTTTAAACCAATTTCTTCGTTCCTTTTTAAAACATGGATTTACATCCTGTTAATGTTATTGTCAGAGGTTTTAATTTACAAAAATTTGTTTGTTATGAAGTTGGGAATATACAAACTTTCATCGACTAATGTGTATTATTTAAAAAATCATTTGTTTTATAAATCCTTAGTAAGATTTTAATTTCTTTGATGTATGGCATTCGTCTCAGGTTTTTTTCATAGGCAAATAATTCTTTTGTTTCTTTGATGTATGGTCATTATCTATAAATGTTTAACTCTAATCGAAATATCAACGTCTTTAAAAAAAATAGCCCCGATTCCGCCGCGAAGCGCGGGCACCATGACTAGTTACATATATATAATATATATAATATATCAAAGTACATTTACAAGCTAATAAAGCAAAAAGGTCTAGCTACATTAATATTAAAAAACTGTATAGGTTAATGTTAATTAAGAAGAATATTGGTACCATATTTTGGCATGGTGGTGTAAGTCATGGTAAGATAACGAGAGACCAATGTTGGACGACAGAGCGATCTTGTGACGAGGATGGAGGTCATTTTGGATCTATGTAACGTAATGAAAAGAAGCTATTTTTTTATATCACGCATCACATTGGTAGGGTTTGTGACTTGGAGAAGAAGGGTCACTTTTTTATTTATTTGAAAAATTAAAACTAAAAAATTCGATTTTATCTTGTATTAAGATTGTAAAGATCTCTATCAAAATCATTAGTTACATTTTTCTTTATATATTTGTTATATCGCTAAAAGACAAGGTTGGTGAAACTTTTGTTTTAGTCCCTTTGTTTTGAAAGTTTAATTTATATTTCTAGTCACCCAACTCGATTTTGACATACTTACAACTTTGACCACCGTACTTTGATATATATGTTTAGGGCTACAATTTTGTATATGAACACGAATACACAACACGAACCTACACGGCCTTAACAGGTTGCAGGTAAGTCCTTAACAGGTAGACACGAATCTACATGTTAATTTTGATGGATTAAACAAGTATTTACCTGATACCTGTTAGTAACTGTTAGTATCTGATAATACTTGTTACTACCTATATAATTTATTTAAAATAAAAAATATAATATAATATAACATTATTTTACCCTTTTTACCCTAATTCCCTAAATTCTAATTTGTAAACCTTAATTCCCTAAAGTCTTATCGTGTATACATGTTATAAACAGGTACATGTACAGGTATAGGTAACAGGTACACGATAAGTTATCGTGTCGTGTACAGGTACAAAGTATCGGGTTCGTGTCTTAACAAGTACATGTATACACAATTTTTCAGCCCTATATATGTTATACATGGGGCTTTACCATCATAGTCGCGCCCCACCTTGGGGTGTTTAAAGTCGGGTATTAATTTGTTTTAAAACACGTAAGTTATATTATAGATTTTACCACATTTTAACCTCTTTTAGTGTAAATATGTTAGATTTTGGTTTCTATTTAGTTTTACCTTATTTTAGTAAGTAAATTTGACAAAAAGAATAAAAACCGGAGCTAAAACGAAGAAAAAAATCTTTCAGATGCATTCTTAGATCTAGGACCTCTAAGAATGTACCTGTACAATCTTAGAGGTCCTCTCTAAAATTGTACCTAACGCAAAATCCCTAATTTTCAGCTATTTAAACAACTTTGGGATTTCTAGGTGATTCTCTCACAACTTTCACACATCAAACGGTTGAATGCAAGGGTTTTCAGGTTTGGGAGCATATTTGTGCTTGATTCAAGGATTTGGAAGCTAAACTTAGATATTTGAAGCTTGATATTGGAGTTTAGAAGATGGATCTTGAAGATTAAAGCTTGGATTGAAGAATTTGCTGATGTTTGGTGAAGATCAATAAAAAGTTTGAAAATCTAGAGCTAAATTGGTGCAGATAAAGCATTGATTTGAATATTGGAGGAGTTTTTTGTGGTTGGTGTATCTAAATTCCTCTCTTTTGATCATTGTTCATCTTTTAGACATGATGTTGTTAGATCTAGTGATTATTATGTTTGATTTGATGATTGTGATGATGATTATTGGCTAGATTTAGTATGACTATTTACGCATTATGGATGATTGATGATGATTTGATAACTTTTGGTTGATTTTGATATGTTGGATGGATTTTCTAATTGAGAAGATTGGTTTTTTCATGGTTTTGTATGCATTATATGTATTGGTTTTGTGATCCTTGATGAATCTTGTCTTGATTATGGTTGATATTACATTGATTTGATAACTTTGTAATAAAGATCATATTTTTAATGTTGAAATCACTAGATTGAGACATTATTTAGGTAAATCTAGGAATAGATATCCATAAGATAAGGTTGATTTGTGGATTTGAGCCAATGTGCTAGTCGGACTCGATACCGGGAGGTAGGAGTTTGTAGATTTCATCTTTTTGTTAGTTGGTTTGGGTTAAAACACTATGGAGTAGGTTTTACTTAATAAAAACTCACAACTTGTATTATCTAGTCTTAATTTATAACAAACCGATTGATCCGATTATTTTAGTTTACTGAGTCAATCAGTTTCTAGAATAAATGGACTAGTAAACTAAGTGGTGAGTCAGTTTAGGATCCCTTAGACACCGGAGAGTGATTTGTAGACATTTCTCACACCGTGAGCTTCACATATTTATTTTAGGACTTTCTAGCATCCACCAGACCTTAGTAGTATGTATAGAACCTCTTAACCATTCAGACATCTTAACCATTCAGACCTCTTAACCATTCAGCGCTTAACCATTCACCATTGCCAACAGCCCCTAAGTGTTAAATCAGTAAGAGGTCTGAACCATTAAGACCTAGTATATTGCTTAACTATTGAAAGGCAAATGTATGACCAATTCAGATAATAGCTCTTAACCATTTAGACTCTGTATAATGTTTGACCATTCGGAGGCAAATGTCTTAACCATTCAAACATTTACTAGAGAAACAAATAGTCTGAACCATTAAGTGCTAAACCATTCAAACATCTGAACCATTAAAAGGCTGAAACAAACAGCCACATAATATGTTCGACTCAACGAGAGATTGAATAGAAATGTTGGTGAATTCCATTGAAATGCTACATTATAGAAATTCAAAAACACTTCCAACTTAAAAAAGGAAAAGCTATTCAAATCTTTAGAATATTTTAACCATACCCAAACCACTCCAAAAAAAAATTCACAACTTTTTTATTTATATTTTGAAAGAAATTTTTTTTAGGGATAGAGATGTGTTAGAGCATTCACAATAGGAGAATCAAATGTATGTGTGTGAGGTTTTTATATTTTAGGGGGTTGTTATGAGTTGTTGTGAGTGAAGGAGAGAGAACATTTGATGGTAGATGAGAGAGAAACTCTATATTTGAAAAACTACTGTTCACCCCCTATAATTTTTTAATATTTTTTGAAAGTATTGTGAGTGGAGGAGAGAGAAACTGTAATGATAAATGTATAAAAGTATTATTATTTAAATAGAAGGAAAGAGAAAATGTAGTGATTTTTAGTGTAAATTTAAAGATAGGGATGGTTCCTCTACTGTGAATGTTCTAAATAGGGGCCCCTCACCGCACCTCTGTCCCCACCAACAAAATATTTTTTGAGGGATTGAGGTGTGTTGTGTGATTTTTTTAATAAAATATATTTTTTGCCCAGGGTGAGATTGGTGTGAGTTCCGGTTCCATTAACTTACCAACCAAGCACAATGAGGATTTCCCAAGAATCCATTCCATTTCCCCTTCAATTCTAAATCCAATTCAAATTCCTTTAAAAAATTCGAGAACCGAACACCCGCTAAAAGAATTGTTTCAAATGGCAGGGCAAAAACCAATCTAAATTCTAAGGTATCTTCAAATGCATAAAAAGATTTCTCAATTGCTATTTCCTATTTGCTATATATAGTTGAAGGAGAATATGACTGAAGATTATTACTTTTGGCTTCGACCATCCGTTCAAATGGGCTAAAACTAATGTGACAAATATTTTCAAATGCATAAAACTATAAAACCATCATATCTAACTTCAAAAAAATTATTGACATAAATCTTAGAGCCATCAAATGGCGAACTGCACAACTTTTCCGATCACAACAGATTTTGTCTAGGCTATGAATATTTTGCAAAGTTGTATCCCAAAATAGTATAAACATAAACACACCTAGCTTGTTGAACTAATTGAAACCTGATCATCAGTCATATGTTATAACCCGACTATATTGCGATTTAGAAATAACATCTATTGGAACCATACGCGTCAAGTAACCAGTGACTGGTTTTCAACTGATCTCGATCTCTTCCTTTTTGACACAACAAGGAATAAATGCATAAAGCGTTCCATCATTCATCTGTCTCCTGATCATATTATGCTTTGTGCGGATGCCTTCCGGTAAACGTATGCATGTAATATAGTGCGTCTCCCTTCCTTTTCCTTCAATGAACAATGTGTTGTAATCGAAAAATATCTTTATCTCCTTCCGCTTCAGTCCACACATGAATAAGGACAAGCGTACGCCTTGCCTGGTTAACTTCATATCCTCGTTTCCAGGCATATCCAAATCTACGGATAGCTCTTTATCCGTCTCTTTCTTATAAATTGTGAATGAATTAATGGACGACAACATCGCTATTATAGGAATTAACTCCTTCCCTAGAATCGATCGATCAGAAAACATATCTGAATAATTCATCAACAACAAACATTAGAATATATGTACATTTGTTCTTATTCAAACAGATTTGATCTAAGCAATAATTACCATAGTAAGCCCAACAGCGTTTAACGCACATGTCCTGGAAACTAGAGACGGTGTAAGTAATGATCTTAGACAAGATGTCATCTGTGTCTGGCTCGAACAAGTTGATGGTTTTGTCTTGGATGAACAAGTTGTTGTGTTCAGCACATGCTCTCATTTCCTTTATGTCTAGTGCAGGCATAAATAGTTCGACAGTCACGCCATCGTAATAATCCCCTTCCTCACATTTAGGAGTATAGAGTTTTAACCCTCGCTCTTTAGCCGCCATCGTCGCCTCAAATGACACTGAAGAAATTTCGGGCGACATGCTTCTTGGCCATGAATGATCAAACAAGTCTGAAATGAAACAAGATCAATCAGAAATAATCAATGCTCATTTTTCAAAGGCATAATTAGTTACGTACGCAAAAAACAAATGAAGTGACAAATGTGTATGCTAACTTGAAGAAAACTACCATGTTTTGGCATAGTAGAATAACTAGCAATGATGCTACGAAAACGAGATGAAGTGGCATGTGTTGAACAAAGCCGGACCATAGATCTTGTGACAAGGTTGGATGTAACGAAGCGCAACGAGGGCGGCATATTCTCGATCTGATCAATGTAACCTGAAGAATTAATCACGACTAGAAACAAGTTTTATATCAGAAGGGGTGTTAGGGTTTATGTATAGGTTTGTTATATAATTAAGGCAGTATATATTTTTTATAGAAAAAATATATTGGTTGTAAACGGTCTCAGTTATCATCTTTCGGTGTTGATCGTCCTAACTATCAATTTGGCTGGTAACAGTTATAACTTTTATCACTTTCGCAACTAATAGACCGTCGTTAATTTTTTTTAGCGGCTTTAAGTTTTTTCGAATTCAAAACCAACATTTAAGGGATTTTGATTGGAAGAAAAATACAAGATGATTGTTGTAAAAGTTACCTCGAAGCGACGGTCGAGGACGGGGTCACGGATTAATCGAGTAGGAGAAACAAGGGAACAAATTGCAACGTGGTTAATTCTTTGATAGATTTGATCGATTAAAAGAAACACCACAAAGAGAATGTTGTTGCGATAGTGTTGAGAACGAATCAGAATTTATAATTTTCAGTTGGTCGTTTAAGGAGGAAAAGGTTAAGGTTTTAGTTTCATTGGTTAGTTTGGAGCAAAGGGTTTTTGCAACAGCCTTTTACAGTTGTGTGGAGATTGGAAAATTATCTCAAATACTTGTGTCGATCAAAGTATATATACATTAGTTTTTTTTTTTTGCTGCTGAGGACGAACAAATTAAAACAAGAAATACATATATACAGGGTTTATATTATTTTTATTCATACAAACTAGTTTAGTGCCCGCGCTACGTTCGGGAACACAATATTCAAGTGATGCTTTTAAGGATATTCGTGAATTTTCCAATCAGTTTTGAAACAAAACCGTGGTAAACCGAAGCACATTATATATTTTTAAAAATTAGATTTTTAGTATAGCAATATTATACTCAAATTAAAGAGAATAAAGTGCTTAGTTTTATGATGTTGTTTATTTAAAAAAATTCTTATAAAAATGTTATGTATATTTATAAAACATTAAGGTCTTTAATTGTATGGTTTTATAAAAATTTTTCAGAATTCTCCAAAATATTAGGGGACCAAAAATGTAATTAGTTTTATTATAATATATTTTATATACATATATAATTAAAAAATCATTATTTTGAGATAATCACTCAAATGATGCAACATAAAGTGGAGTTATACTACAAAATCTAATTTTCTTAGAAAGTCTAATAAGCCATGAGATGATGACATGTGGCACTCCCTTAAAATTAGAAGGAATGGTAAAGATGGTAATGTCCATATATTTTAAGTTTCACCCCATTTTTTTAAACGTCCATAACTTTTACATACGATATTATTTTTAAAAAAAAATTGCACCATAAAAACGAGCATTTTCTTATCTTTAAAACACGTATAATATTCATATAAAAAAACAAAAAAAAATCACGTTTTTCAGCTCAATGTGTTATTTGTCAAGTCATTGTGTTATTTATTCATGTCACTGTGTTATAACACAATAACCTAATGAAATAACACAATGACCGGATGAAAATATAACACAATTACCTGATGAAAATATAACACAATGACCTGATGAAATATAACACAACGACCTGACGAAAATATAACACAACGACCTGATGAAAATATAACACAACGACCTGATGAAAATATAACACAACGACCTGATGAAAATTTAACACAACGACCTGATGAAAATATAACACAACGACCTGATAAAAATATAACACAATTACCTGATGAAATATAACACAACGACCTGAGAAATATATAACACAACGACCTGATGAAAATATAACACAATTACCTGATGAAAATATAACACAATGACCTGATGAAAATATAACACAACGACCTGACGAAAATATAACACAACGACCTGATGAAAATATAACACAACGACCTGATGAAAATATAACACAACGACCTGATGAAAATTTAACACAACGACCTGATGAAAATATAACACAACGACCTGATGAAAATATAACACAATGACCTGATGAAATATAACACAACGACCTGACGAAAATATAACACAACGACCTGATGAAAATATAACACAACGACCTGATGAAAATATAACACAACGACCTGATGAAAATTTAACACAACGACCTGATGAAAATATAACACAACGACCTGATGAAAATATAACACAACGACCTGACGAAAATATAACACAACGACCTGACGAAAATATAACACAACGACCTGATGAAAATATAACACAACGACCTGATGAAAATATAACACAACGACCTGATGAAAATTTAACACAACGACCTGATGAAAATATAACACAACGACCTGATGAAAATATAACACAACGACCTGATGAAAATATAACACAACGACCAGATGAAAATTTAACACAACGACCTGATGAAAATATAACACAACGACCTGATGAAAATATAACACAATGACCTGACGGATATAACACAATCTGAAAACTATAACACAATGTCTTGACTAATATAACACAATGAGCTGAAAAATATAACACAATGACCTAACCAATATAACATAATGAGCTGAAACTTCAAAAAAAAATTCGTTTTTTATATATCAATATTATATGCGTTTTGAAGATAAAAACGCTCGTTTTTTTGGTATAATTTTTATTAAAAAGTATTGTCGTAAGTAAAAGTTATGGACGTTTAAAAAAGAGGGTGGAATTTGAAAATGAGACAAGACTAATATACCCTTGGCCTACCATTTAAAGTTCTAACTATTTACCATTATGCCATCTTGTGTTTATGAGCCATTGATCTTCATTTAATATTAGATCTAATGGTCCAAATTACTTCTTAGACTTTCTAGGAAATTTAGACTTTGTATTTGAACCTAAACCATGCCACATAAACCATAACCTTTAAAAAGATGTCACATAAGCTATTTTGGTTTTGCTATATTATATAAAGATATTACTTTTTGAGTTGAGATGGGTAGTCGATCTTCTAAATCTCTAATGTGATACGGATGTTAATTATTTGAAGTTTGAAATTCAATTATTGATTTAATTTAGCTTTATCTTGTTTTGCTTTGTTTTGGTATTTATCTTTTTTATTTTAATATCTTTACGGTTGTTAGGATTAGTATATATAATAACATTCTAGGTTTATTGTTTAGAAGTTTTTGATTGAGATTTAATAAAGAACATTGTTCTTGAAACCTTATGGTTTGATTTATAGTCTTTGATAATCAATTGTGTTTGAGCAATTTGGATATTCCGTAGAATCGGTATCATTTGGTATCAGAGCTTTGGTTGCAAATGGCTCTACGTGAAGACAATTGTTTTCTTGTTCGAAGATTCGCCGCCGGAGGCATCGACAAGAACGTTGGTGGTTCACGTGCCGGTGGAAAAGATAGATCTTCTACTTGCAGAGTCGCCGCCCGAGGCAGCAATGGTGCCTATCCCGACCCCCGGGATCTTAAGATCAAAAGACTTCAGAAACGAGTCCAAGATCTTAAGGTATCGTCGACATGGCAGGAAACGGAACCGGAACAACTTGTCGTGGACGAGTTAACCGGGGACGAGGAGCATCCTACCCATGACGATGTTATTTCTGATTCTTCACCTTTGTATGATGAATATATGAAGTGAAGACTGGTATAATTAGTTTATTGATGGTGTGGCTGAATGATTTGAAGAGCATGAGTCGCCTACACTCTCGCCAGGTATGTTGGATTCGTTTGATAAATATAATCATGTGTCGAAAGAGACAGAAAAGGTTACGGTTATTATGGTGGATCGTGGTGGCCCTATGGTGGTTGGGGTGGAGGGTCGATTACTCTTGGTATGGATAACTTTCAAACTGATTTGGTTTATGAAATAAAGATGCAGTATTTGGAATGTTTGAATTTGCTTTCTCAATATAATCTTAATGGTTCAAAAAATCGAGATGCGCATAAAGTGACAAAGTGTTTTCTCAAGAATTTTAACAATAATATGCATGAAGATAATTTGGTGTTTTCAAATGTCAAGGATAATCGATATGTTCTAATTATTTCAATGATTCAAGTGGAGGATAATCATGGAAGTTTTAAAGGTTTGTATTCTAAGTTTAAGGATATTTGTTTTGACATCGGGAATAAGTTATATGGTTTGAGTGAGGATTATATGGGAAAATGGTTTAAACTACACGTAGAAGAACAAAAGAAACACACAAGGGAGGAGATGACAAGAGGATGTGTTTTTCCATTTGATCCTGGTGGCTTTGATCCGGAGACAAAACTCGAGGACGAGTTTTTTCGAAGAGGTGGAGAATGATACGGATGTTAATTATTTGAAGTTTGAAATTCAATTATTGATTTAGTTTAGCTTTATCTTGTTTTGCTTTGTTTTGGTATTTATCTTTTTTATTTTAATATCTTTACTGTTGTTAGGATTAGTATAAATAATAACATTCTAGGTTTATTGTTTAGAAGTTTATGATTGAGATTTAATAAAGAACATTGTTCTTGAAACCTTATGGTTTGATTTATAGTCTTTGATAATCAATTGTGTTTGAGCCATTTGGATATTCCGTAGAATCGGTATCATAATGTGTACTTGTGTTAACATATTGATTATGGGCCAACATCGTAGGGGTCGAAGACCGAGAGGATTCTCCTCTTTGTACGTCTCCACCAATGTCCCCAGACACTTGCTTCTGAATCAGTTTCCTCTCGTTGATCCTCATGGTAAACCGAGTGCTTTGTACTCATTGTTGAAGACACTCGATTTTCTTAGATGTCTCGTGGATCTCATAGTTGGTGATCACCATTTCGCCTCTCACCATGACTAACAGCTTCCTGGAATAGATCACCAATTCACCATGGCCTACCATTGTGTGTTATGCGAAACTTCAATAAACGAACAAGGAGAAACACCAATTTATTTCAAAAAAAGAAGAATTAGTTGTGTTCCAGAGTTTGTGTCTTTTTGTTTGTATTTGTATATTTTATTTGTATTTGGTTGCATCGTCACAAGTTTATATAGGTCGGGGGAAGTTTTGATCAAACAAGTTTAATTTTGCATTTTGTTATTAACGTTTATGCATGGACGTCGATTAGATGCTTTGTCCCGTGAAAGTAGTGGTTACCTTTTCTTACTAAAATCAAGTTTCGACTATTAAACTCACATATCCGAAAATCACACTAACTACATATGTTATATCATCATCTTTATGATTAAGTCGATCCATTTCATATTTCATCCATATTGTCTGCTACAATCTATTTATTACATATAACATGGTTATTTTTATGCTATATGGTTATTTTGTTTGATGATATTTTTACACAATTTATGATAGATGGTTATTTTTATTATCATTTAAAAATCAAACTTAAACCTATTGGCCGGCGAAAGTCCCAACCCAGTAAATTCTTGGTTTGTAGAGGTCTCAAGTTTTTAACTAACATTTTAGGGCATTTGATCAAGAAGATGATACATATCGAATGATGTAAAACTTACCTCGAATCGATGCTTTAAATGACGGAACAGTGCTTCAATCGGTGTAAGGTTTATTGTTTCATAAAAACGTATAATCGTTTGTAGCATCGTTTCGAGGTAAGTTTACATCAACTAATTCGCATCCTCTTTTTTATCATAAACCCTAAAACATTAGTTTGAAACTCGAAAAAAACTTAACATTGTTAAGTGTTATTATAGCAAGGACCTCTAGCATTCCCGAGTTTACTTTATGAAGGAAAAAAAAAAAGAAATGAAAGGGAGGAATAAATATAGGTGGGTTCCCGAGTTTCATTAAAAAAAGAAATGAAATGAAATGAAGAGAAGTTGTGTTCTCGAGTTTCGAGAAAATAGAAGGAAAATAAGAGGAAAAAGGAAAAAAAATGTTTCCTTTCAAATTAGAAGGAAATGAAAAGAAAGAAAGAGAGGAGAAGAAGAGAAAAGAAAACAAAAGAAATGATTTGTTTTCCTTTTTTTTTTGTTTAATGAACTCAGAAACACCACGCTAGTGAAAACCAGTTTAAAACTTGAGACCTTAAACCAACTGAAACACTGTTTCGTCGTTTGAAACACCAGTTCTAAGTCTTACATCAATTAATTTGTATCATCCCTATGATCAAAAGCCCAAAAATATTAGTTGGCATTCGAAAAAACTTAATGGCATTAAACGTGTTTTAATGAGGACCTAGGATCTAGTGAAAATTAGTTAAAAAAAAAGAAAGTTATTTGAGACCTCTAATAAAAATTTGTTGAGTTGAAACATTCACCTGCCAATAATTCAAAGTTTGAATTCTTTTTTTAAATCTAATTTTCTTTATATTATTATGTTATATTATTAGAATTTATATTATTATGTTATATTTTTAGAATGGTCAATATTCTAATCTTCTCATGTAAATTACAATGGAATGAAAATAAAACAACAAAAGGAATATATTGACAAGAATATATAGGAACGATGTGAAGATATATATTACCAATAATAAAAAGACTATATGATGATTAATTTGATCATCGTGAACAAGAAGAATAGATGATGATTAGAATAGTTTCACGATTTTTAACAAATTAGTACATAAAACCAAGACATCGTAACATTTACCCACAAAAACTTAGACTAGAACACCTTAAATCCTTGTAGAAGTTGATCAAAATTGGACGAAGATTGAGAGAGACGGAGAAATCGAATGAATGTGAGAGAGAGAGAAATGGAAGATTGAATGATGGAGTAATGTGAATGATGAATGCCATGATCAAAGTGATAATTGAGTTATAATATTTTGATATGTACAGATTTGTAAAAGAATTTAAAAAATTGGCAATTTTTAGTTTAGGCAGCAAAGTTTCAACATAAATATTTAAACGGTCGCAAGTCATGACAGTCGCAAGTCGATCACCAAGCTTAATGAAGATGAGTAGGCTACAAGATCTGTCCAAAGTCTTCACAACTTTTGTTTCTCAGTTAAAGCTATATTTAGGAGATGAACCTGATAACTTGAGTTGAGTGAAAAATAATTGTCAAATTATGCGCTTATTTATTTATTTGAACCGTCAAGAAAATTGATGCAGATCATGACTGTTTAATCTATTTTACACAGCTCGGATTTAATATGGGCCAGCGGTTGAGTGACCGCGTTCCATATTACATATTTAATTTGAAATTTACTTAAATGGTTAAAAACCCCAAACCACAGTCTCTCAAAGAGTGATTTACTGACCAATATTATTTGATCTTGATCTCCTCCTTTTTCACACAAGGAATAAATGCATAAAGTGTTCCATCATACATCCGTCTCTTAATCAAATTATGCTTCTTGCAGACGCCCTCCGGTAAATGTATGCATGTAATATAGTGCATCTCCCTTCCTTTTCCTTCAATGAACAATGTGTTGTAGTCGAAAAACATCTTTATGTTCTTTCGCATCAATCCACGCATATTTACACTACTAGAAAATAGGCCTTTAATGACGCGTAATACGTGTCATAAAAGGGTATAGATGACACATAAAAGTGTGTCAAGGAAGCCCATGTCATAAATTATATACGACATGCATTTGTGTGTCATCTTTTTATGACACATTTATGACATGAATTGCATGTCAAAAAAACTCATGTCATAAAAGAAGATGATACTTTTAAATGCGTGTCATGGATTTTGATTTAAAAAAAAAATATTTATATTTTTTTATAGAATTACTAATTTTCACGATAAATGACAATTAATAGTTGATGTATAACAACATCGAATAAAATACATAGATTGCAAAGCAATTCATTTTATAACATAATAATAGACATTACAAAAGTTAACAATATTTTCTAAACGAATGTTCTGATATAAAATTTGACCTAAAAATGAAGTTGGCCACATAACTCTATCCTTCTTCCCGAATACCATCAATATCAGCACCCGATTATTCTTCAGTTTCATACTTGCTTTGGGAGTATATGCTCTGATCTGTCTCTCTCTCTCTCTCTCTCTCTCTCTCAAACCTTTCCATTTGCTAGAAAAACAAAGTAAATTTGTTAGAGAAAATAGGAAAACACATTCACACAATGTATATACATGAAACAAGTTGTTTAAAGACCGAGTAAACAAGTCAATTACACCTTTAATCTCTAAACAAAATGCCTATTTTCTCTTTATACAGGTGAGATGCACGAATTTGAGCAGTAGAAATAACATGTATTATGATATATAACTTATGTAACAATCAACTTAGACACTTATATAAATACTATATACCTATATTTATGTGTGCACATAGCTCCCTATATCTTTTCATACTATATACCTATATTTTCAAGTTCAGTCTTCAAGTGGGAGTTAACTCTCTAGTCTCTACATATTGATTTTTTGTTGTGAAGTCAATTAAGGGATATTACAACTCAGTATATGATTTTCAATTTTAATTACCCTACATTAAAAAAATGAAAGCCTCCTAAGTTACTCAAAGATTAAGAAATAAACCTTCATAGATTAGGTAACCAGATTATCAGATTAATGTACGGTAACTTCATCATTTATTGGGGAAGTATAAGTTTAAATTATCTAAATCTTAATGTAACCCATAACATTAGCCTGTTATAGATTCTTAATAATCCTATATTCCTAGGCTTTTACCAGAGTAATCATTCAATGTAGCTTTTGAAATTCTACAAACCAAAAAGATAGTTAAAAAACTTCTCTAAGTTGAGAGATTTAAGAAGATTGAAGCCTCGTAAAGCAATTAGAGTGCCAAGTTGCTCCAAGTGTACTCTCTGCAGCAAGTTGCTCCAACAACTCTCTTAGAGTGCCAACATACTGCAATTTATGTTACAAGCATGATTCAGCAGAAAATAAAACTCATACTTGAACTAGATATTAACAATCAATTGTTAATGTGTATATGAATTACATGAATAAGTTTGGATTGAATGTTTTGTTGAGGAGCAGCTGCTACCAATCACCTAAAAACAAAAGTTGCCTCAAAACACAACCATTCTTCGCGAATTCCATCAATATCCGCATCCGTGTATTCGTCTCTACCTCCACCAACCTGAGAAAAAAATCACCCAAAAGGCACTAGCATATGATTATCCCACAAATAAATCAGCAACAAAAGTTGCCTCAAAACACAACCATTCTTCACGAACACCACCAACTCTTAAAGCAAAAACAGCAGCAGCAGCAACAACATATAAACAGCTGCTGCTGTTGTTAATCATAAACAACATAAACAGCAAAAACAGCACAAACACACAACACAACAGCAGCAACAACATACACATTCACGCATTCATTTTTTAAAAACAGCAACAACATACACATTCACATATTCATACACATATTCATACACATATTCATACACAAACAACACATTCACACACACACACACTTTCAGATTCATACCTTCAAAGCAAAAACAGCAAAAAATTCATACAACATCAATAGCAACAACATTCAGTTTTCATTCTTTTGAACCAACACAACACAACAAAAATACACAACACAATGCAACACAACAAAATACAACACAACACACAACACAACACAACACAACACACACACATATACACAACACAGCAGCAGTAACAAGTTTCATACACATACACACAGCTGTTTCAAACACACACACACACAAAAAATGGCCCAAAATATTATATTTTAAAACACTTAGTGCTGTTGCTGTTGAAATGTGCTGCTGCTGCTGACAAAATGGTCGTTTTACAGAGCCATAAACCCAAATACAACACAATAGAACACAAATAAGATACAACACATTCATTCACACGCAAAGTTTATGCAGTAGCAGCAGATTTTTTTGGTGTTTTTTGGAAGTCATTATCACATTCACATTCATACACAACACAGCTCAACACACGTTACTGCAATGTTTGTTTTTTTTAAATTATCATCCATGTCAAACTGTTTTTGAGTTATACTGTTTGTGAGCTTGAATGTGCAGCAACAAGTTAACAAATCTTGAATGTGCAGCCACATATACACAGCAACAGCAGTGTATATAAACAGATTCAATTAACATGTGCAGCAGCAATATATAAACAACAGCAATATAAAACTGGCATTTTTTATTCTTGCCAAATGAATCTGTTTTTTTTATTTCTTTTTAGTCTTTATCAAGTATAAAAAGCAGCATGTTTAACTCATGCTGCTGTATATGAACAGCAGCAACAACAACTGTTTAACCCCCCCCCCCCTCCACACACACACACACACATTCATACAACACAACACATTCAATTTCATAAGATTTAGCACATTGTATATCATACCAACACACACACACACATTTATGAAACATTAAAACACACACATTTTTGTAGTCTTTATCATTCACAACACACACTTATAGATTTTTTTAAACACACACACATTCATACACACATTCATCTATACTACAAAACAAAAGACATTCCATAGGAGCCACACACACACAGGTTTGTTTCATAAGCAACTGTTTTTAAAAAAAATTGAAGTTCTATATAAATAACAGCAGCAAAAACAATATCATACTGTTGTGTTTAACTCAAACTGTTTTTGAGTTATATAAACAGCAGCAGCAACAAACAGTTTTTTTTAAATTATAAGTTGTTTATGTATGTGAGCTTCCTTAACAACATGCAGCAAGCAAAAACATCTACAATAAAGCTAATGGGTCAACATGGTTAACAGCTAGTTAATCCCCCCATGCCACACACACACACATTCATACACACACAACACATTCACACATTCACACACACACAACTGTTTATACACATTCATGTTATACATAAAACTTTTTATAACTCTAAACTAAAAATCTATACATGTTTGGACAACAACTACAAAACACCTTATACATGCCAATAAGGTAATATGAATACACACATTCATACATTGATAATTTCATTCATACATACTTTTATACCACACACATATTTTTGAGTTATACTGCTGTGTTTATGTATGTGAGCTTGAATGTGTAGCAACAAGTTAACAAATATTGTATGTGCAGCCACAAATACACAACAACAACAGTATATATAAACAGATTCAATTACCATTCAATTACCTAACTGAAGATACAAATGTCAAAATCAAATCGGTTTCCATAAATTTATCACAAAATACCTAAACTCATATCCAATTGAAGATCAATAAAGTAAAATGAACACCTAGATTACGAAACTAGAATCGATTTCATAGAGAACATATAGTAATCAAAGATGATAATTGAGCTACCAGATCCGATTGAAAAACACAAATTCGTATAGATTTGAAGTAATTGAAGATTTGATGATTGTTAATTTAGATGATATACAACTTAGCAAATTGAATCTAGTTCTCAGATGCATGAAGAGTAAACAGCTAGAACACGATTGCAGAAACTTGCTTGAAGAAATATGCCTTTCAGTTCCTCTTGCGGTTATAGATCCAAGTTGAACGGCGGTGGACCGGTGGTTGTGTTTCACTGGTGTGGTGGTGGTGGCCGGTGGGAGCTAGAGATGGAGAAGACAAACAAATTAGGGTTTTTGCTTGAAGAAATATGCCTTTCACATCTTATAGGATCCGATAATTGTAATACGGGTCAAAATAGATCCGCGCTTTTTTCTATTATGACACAAAACCAATGACAGAAAAAGTTATGTGTCATACTATCTTCAATTATTTTACAAAGATGACATATTTTTCTTTGACACATCCTTTTTCATGTCATAAATTTAAAGCGTGTCAACGTTCGTATGTCATTAAAGGTGTTTTTTCTAGTAGTGTTAAGGACAAACGTATGCCTTTCCGGGTTAACTTCATGTCCTCTTTTCCAGGCATATTCATTTCTATGACTATCCTTTTAGTAGTCTCTTTCTTATAAATTGAGAAAGAATTAACGGACGACATCATCGCTATTGCAGGGCATAATTCCTTGCCTAGAATTGATCTATCAAAAAACATATCTATACAAGAAACAAGATTTATCATTAGAAAATATATATATTCAGCCATTTCAACAACAAATTTAAAGATGAAGAGCTAGCGCAACTATACCATAGTAAGCCCAACTGCGTTTAGCGCTGATGTCCTGGGAGCTAGTGAAGATGTTAGCGATGATTTTAACCATTATGTCATCTTTGTCATGAACAACTACCGGCTCTGACGTTCCATCCTTCATCTCTTCCTTGAATTCACTACCGGTGATCTTGTCTGGTGACTTGATGACTGATGCCCTCATCTCATTCACATTCGGTCCAGGCAGTGGCGGATCCTGAACATTTTCAGCACGGGGGCTGAAAATCATAGGACGCATAATTTTTTTTTCTTATCACTATGTTTCGGGTTATATTTTCGGGGCAAAGATTTGATTCGGGTCGGGTCAAACAATAACAACACTAAATATCTAAATTTCCTCATTCAAACAAATGATTCAACTAAAACATATAAAAACTAGATAAGTTTTAACAAAACAAATACCTAAAATATATATGATAATGCGAGAAAAATGGTGAGTACTTTAAAGAAGAATTACAACGCTACCCGACGACATTAAGATCTTGGAATTCATCGATTATAGAGTCGGAAACAAACTTTTCAGCAACTTGTTTTTCCAGGTAAATCACCAAGCTATCCGCAAGATACTCATTTGACATCTTATTGCGAAGACTAGTCTTAAATATTCATTGATGAATAATGTTCAAATGTAACATGCCCATCTTTTTTACGAGGCCGATAGTTAGTAAACTTGTACGAGCACTCAAATCCGACATTACTATTTGATGCATGACACACAAAAAAGGATATATGTGTTTTTAGTTGGGTTTTTTAGCCCAACCCAATTAATTACCCAATTGTATAATGGAGTAATAGGTTTAAATTGTTATGGATTTAATTTGTAATAGACTAATGGCCCAACTACCAACTAGTATACGTGTCGTTCATTATTGACGGGGGCGAGCCGCGAGCTCAATATATATAAAACACATGTAATTTTTTTACACGGGGGCGAAATCAGTATGTATATATAAATTTAAGGTATCGGGGTAAAAATCTGTACGTCGGGGCAAAAAACGCGCAGGGGCCGACGCCCCCGTTGGTCCCTAAAAGGGTACGCCCCTGGGTCCAGGGATACGAAGATTTACAGTCATGCCATCATAATTCTTGGTATCCACCAATTCGGGTGCATGCAGTGATAACCATGCTTCTCCATCGGTTATAAGCATGTCAAATGACATTGAAGAAATTTCGGGCCACATGCTTCTTGGCCATGATTGATCATAGACTAATTCTGAAATCAAACAAGCTAGATTAATCAACTCCACTTTAACATTTAAGAAACGCGCGGATCTAGCTAGCAATGATCGTTTAAAGTTTAACATGCAAAAACATATATAGCCATGATGCATATATCGATCAAAAAGAAATACGAACCGTGTTTTGGCATAGTAGAATAAGCAGCAATGATGGTATGAAAAGGAGATGTTGTTGGACGGAAACGGAGCAGGGATCTTGTGAGTAGCTTGGAAGTAACGAATCGCAAGGAGGAAGCCGAAGCCATCAGAGATCGATCGATGAATTAATGAAATGACGATTAATTAAGAAGCTATTTTTCTATGAGATGGGGAGTAGGGTTTATGAATTTCTTGGACAACAAGGTATTATATTTTTTAAAAAAATCACATGAACTTTTGTCATATTTGTTTCTTTATTTAGTTTTCTTAAGAGACGGTTGACGCACGGAACGGTAATTCTGTTGTTTACGCGCGTCAACGGTAATTCTGTTGTTTACTGGTCGCATCGGACGAATAGGATGTATTATACTTGATTTAAAAGTTTTTATTATATATATCCTTATATAATATAACAAAATCTATTTTGTTTAGTTGTGATCATTAGAGGTGATTTTCGCATATGTGACATCATAAGAGAATTTATCTCACAATAATATGTTTATATTTGAAATATGTATATATATATATCTATAATAATAATAATATATTATAAACCTTAATTGCATTTTGATCTCCTAAATATTCTTTTACTAGGGGCGTAAATGAGTCATCTTATATTTGACAGTGTATAATTAAAAATGAAACTTATGTATAAAGTTGGTAATAAATATTTACAATTAAATAGCTCAGTTTTTTTAAAGAGTCATAACTTTTTTTACACAACATTATTTAAAAAAATAAAGCATAAAGCCGAGGATTTAAATATTTTTAAATTGGTATAGTATTGCAATAGTAAAATAATAATTTTTTTAAATAAAATCTTTTGTTATGTTTTTACCACCGTTTTGTCTCAAAATTGATTGAAATCATCCTTGTCTCATTAATATTCTTAAAATCATCGTTTATGTGTTATGTTCCCGAACGTAGCATGGACACGTACTAAACTAGTATTTACATACAGACACTTACATTCACTTACATTTCAGTAACCAAAAGTCTAATTTGATAGACACATATTAAAAATGATAATTGTTATAATTTTAAAGTTAAAAACACATCAATCTCCTCCGTTAAAAAAATACCAATCTTGAATATGAAGTCATAAAAAGACCGGCTCTTATGATCGGCCAAAATCGAGATAGACATGACCAAAACCATATTACTCTATGAAGATAAGGTATAAATTTATGGTAATGATTCTAATGATAGTTCTATTTGGTATTTAGATAATGGAGCGTCTAATTATATGATTGGTCTTGTATCAATTAATTAACAATGAACTTGATACTCGAGTAAACAGGCTGGATGGTACGGTTTGGATACGGTTCGAAAGTAAAAATTCAAGGCAAGGGCTTGGTGATATTTGATTGCAAAAACGAAGAACACAGAAGCCTAATCGACGTGTATTAATTACATACCTGAAATTAGAGGCAACCTAATTAGTCAACTAGGTGTGGATGGTTGTATGGAGAAAAAACGAGTTGCTAATGAAAGTTTCAAGATCTTAAAATCGTTTGTACAAAGTCCAACTAAAAATTGCCACACCGATATGTCTAGTCGACTCAGTTAATGAAGACACATGGTTATGACATGCAAGATTGGGTCACTAAAATTTTAAAGAGATGACCAAATTAAGTGACGAGATAGTTAGAAATTTACGACGAATTTCGCATAAAAGACGTATTTGTGATGCATGTTTAATGGGAAAACAAAGTCATTTTTCCCTTGCTATTCAAGCATCGTACTACGCAACAAACCACTCGAGCTCATACACATCAATGTGTGTAGACCTATATCACTGCCTACGTTGAACGATCGTGGTAACTGGTACTTCATGTTGCTAGTTGATGTTCTTCTAGATTTATGTGGATTTATACCCTTAAAAGTAAGAATGATGCTTTGCATATTTGTGTCAAGTTTAAAGAAAAAGTAGAACTTGAAAGCATGATAGAAATTAAGTGCTTAATTGAGAAGTCATAGAGGTGGAGAATTTCTCAACACGCTGTTCACATAATATTGTGACCAAACTGGTGTAAAAAGAATGTTTTTGGTGCCTTACGCGCTTGAACAAAACGGGGTTGTATACTTTATTTCTCCTTAACGGAGTATGATGAATTAAGTCCATGCAACTACCTCAAAATAGGTGGGGTGAAGTGGTTAGACATTCGGTATTTATTTTAGAGATTTTTATATATTTCCCCTTTCCAACCTTCTAAATTACATATATCTTTAACCCTTAATTTTTATTACATATTTCCGTTCAATTAAAAGTTGACATAATTACCCTTTATATCAATTCTCACATTTAACTATATATTTATGAATGAGATTTAGACAAAAATTGTTATTTTTATATCAAATAACAAAGCTAGATCTATAACGAGCTTTAACAAACAAGTGAATTGTGACGCCTTTTAAAAAATAAAATAATACAAACAATTTGTAGACATGATGACGTAATGGTTTCGATTTGGATTGAAATTAAGGCAAATATGTAATAATCATTTAATTAGTTCATTAAGGGTAAAATAGTAATTCAATTAATTAATTTTAATGAAATGGATAAATGTGTAAAATAAGTGCTTAAGGAAGGGATATATGTAATTGATTTTTTAAGATTGGGTAATATGTAATAAAAATACTTAAGAAGATGATATATGTAAATGCCCTTTATTTTAAACCGAGTGCCAACAAAAGCATCGTAAAAAGTGACTACATATGATGCATGGAAAGGAGGAAAACCGAACATAACTAACTTGAGAGTTTTCGGGTGCAAGTGCAACATGAAAACGCCACCCGGAAATATGGCAAAACTCGACGATCGAAACAAAGATATGGTTTATTTGGGAACGGAATTAGGCACCAAAGCTTATCGCCTATTCATTAATCCAAGTCAGAAACGTTTGTACGTTAGCAAAGATGTTATATTGAGGACAAACCTTTTAATTGAAAAGACCATAATGATGCAATAATGCGGGATGAGCGTCACCCAAAATATTCATTCAACAGAGAATTTTGCCGTTAAAAATTAGCAAACACAAAACGACCCACGTACATACATATAGTTGAAAACCCTCTTCATTAAGGAAACAAAGTTCAATTTTCTACCTAGCTAACATTCACTCATTTATTCAATTGATCTTTGATCTTACTCTTGTCCTCTTTTTTCACATAACAAGGAACAAATGCGTAAAATTTTCCATCTTTCATAACTCTCCTGATCATCATTTTGCTCTTTACGCGAACGCCTTCAGGTAAATGTACGCCTGTAATATAGTGACTCGTCTTTCTTTTACCTTCAATAAACAAAGTGTCGTAATCAAAAAACACCTTCACGTCCTCTCTTTTCAATTCTATCAGTTTCGGATTTTCATGATCCGTCGTACTCTTCATTTCTAAGAACACGCGTAAACCTTGCTTGGTTAACTTCATCTTCGCCTGTCCCGGCATATACATCATTATGTGTAGTTCTTTCGCAGTCTGTTTCTTAACGATTGAGAATGAATTGATTGCCGGTGGCATCGCTATTTGTGACACCCCGACCCTGAGCGACGTGATGTAACTGAGAAATAAATATAGAAATGAGTCACCCGAAGATTTGAACCGGTAAAGATGCATAAAAACTGGAAGTTTGGCGAGAGAAAACGCCTAAAACGGTTAAACGTGTTAAATACGCGATATTAACGAGTACCGAGCCAGTTTATCTCCAGATACGTAATATCTGGCGAAATAAATATTCCGTGAATATTTATTATGTTGTTGATCATTATCATCGAGAAATTAAAAAAACGCAATGAAGAACGGGTTGTACGCAGTGCTGGCTGACGCGGTGTAAAACCCGGTTAACAAATCGCCATATATATATATATGAGTGCCTTCACTCATTTCTTTCATTCTTTTCAAAATAAAACACACACAAAGTGTGTGTTTAGAGAGAGAGAGAGAGAGCTGCTGCAGAGAGGTGGCTAGTGGTGGTCCGATGGTGGTCCAGTGGCGGCCGGTGGTGGTTCGCGGTGGTCCGATGGCGGTCGACGGCGGCCGGAAAAGTAATTTTCTACCCGGAACCATTTCTCGACGTACTGAACATCATGGTAAGCTCCATTTAGCTTAAATCTTCCATTAGAGTCGTGATAATGTCCGGAATATTCTGAAACTCGTTGCATGTGTTGTTCACCCAAAAACACAGCTGGTTCTAGGACCGATTTAGGAAGATCCAGCCGTTGGATACGTCTGGAATTTTGATGGGTTGTTCCTAACATACAAGTGTTAGCATCTACCGTTCAGTTTTAAAAGATAACACACAGAGGTACGGTTTTTATGTTGAACAGTATGGCTGATCGGATTTTCGTCTCTGAAAACACAGCCCCGAAGATCATCACTTTCCCGGAGATCCGACCGTTGGATTGTGACGATTTTTGGACTGTAGCTTCTTAAGACATATATGAACATATCTACCAGAGGAAATTCCGATCAGAGGTCTAGAAATATGGTTTTGGTTCTGATCAGTTTGTAACAATTTCTATGTCGAAAACAGGAAACTAGGTTGCGTTGTTTGTTAGTTGAGATGAGAATTTACAAATGATCCGAGTCCGGATAAATGTTCGTAATAGAAAAATGAACGTAATGATATATTGGTTTTCATTAGATGTCGGTTTTTAAGGGGTTCGGGCATGCAAACCGACCCGGTATAAACGCACAGTTAGCCTATGATGATGCTGATGATTGTAAACCCGTCATAATATTGACCATTATGAGACGGTGTTTGATTGCTCAAGAGTTGAGCTAGGACCAACGGGAATCAACGAGTACCGTTGGATAATTGTGAGTGGCACTATGTTTGCTTAGATACGGGCTAGGCTTCGAGTTTCTAACACGCTTCACACAGGTGAGTTTCATGACCAACTCCCCTTTTTAAATGTTTTGGGGTGAAATACATGCTCGTTAATGTTTTTGAGTTCAAATGATTTTGTGTATTATTAATATTACTTGTACGATGACAAATCATTAAGCACAATGGCTCGGGATATATATACGTATAGTCGGTACCGTCTATAATTGAATGCAATCATTTGCAGTGTAACAGGTGAAACTCAGATGTGTATATATATTATGCGAAGGTTATTTGGTAGGGAAACCATTTTGAACCAGAATTGATTTGTGTACAATTGATTTAATAATACTCTTGGAAATGATTTATGTGTCATTATCATGAACTCACCAGCTTTGTAGCTGACTTGTTTTAGCATGTATTTCAGGCACATTAAGGACCCCCAGTATTAGGACATGGCATTACAAGTCATGGAAGCATCGGATGACTACTTGGCAAGGCTTAAATTTGGCATAGATAGACTTTTAGTGCATGGCTGTTTATAAATTTTAGGTATGGACCTTTATGACTTCCGCTGTACTCTGACAAAATGGCTATGTACTGTGAAATACCAACTGTTCTTCTAGGCCCGAAAACGGGGTCTTACAGGTTGGTATCAGAGACGTAGTTTAAGTGAACTAGACACTAGCGGTTAGTGTTTGGACTTAAACTAAATGAGAAGATTTTGCGGATTGCTAAATTAGCCAAGTAGCCTGATGCCAAATTTGAAGAATATAGTTAGCCACATGACTAGAACACTTAGTAGCGTAAATGGCTAATCACACGTAGCTAATGTGATTAGGGATTTACTGTTACAAAACTTAGTTTTGGCTTGTCATCTGTTATGTTGGCTTAGACACAATGAAAATTTATGATTTTTATCCATTAGATTATAGAACTATAAATGAAATATTTATTATAATTGATTAGAATATAGAATTAGAGGCTTTAAGAGAGTAACGATGTGACTTTCATATCGACTCCATATTAGAATGCATGGATGGAGAAAACTAGAATATCCATGTGAGGTAAATAGACAATTACACTTGATCAACGTAATTGTGAATTTACAGTTACATGCGTATCCTAGTAGATCCTATTAATTATGCATATTAGACTATTAGTGTTTTCATCTTAGTAATGACTTGATAGTTCTATTTGTGGTTGGATAGTTGTAGTCATATAAAACATGGATTATGAGCTAGAAGTACATCATTAGATGTCATATTGGTATGAACCAATTCAGGATATTTATCTCAAGATGAAATCTCAAATATAAGTTATTGAATAGTAGATTGTAAAAGGATAAAACATTGAAGACGTTAAGTTAGTACCGAGTAATGTTAAAAGAAACTTTTGTACTTTAAAGTTTAGACCTCTACCTGGAATGTGAATGCTTCAGAAGATGCGAGCATCAGGAACTTGTGGACGCCATGAGGAATAGTCGCCCATAAGTATTAGAGACAATTGCTTTTAACTGCGCTATGTTGAGCCTTGTTTAATTTATGCATGACGTGTATTTTCTTTGATATAATAGCATTTAGTAGGGTACCTTAATGCTAGAAGACACGTTAGAGGCCTTGAATTATTTTTACATATAAAAAAAAAGCTATGATTGTGACCGATAATTATCCATTTGGATATTAGAAATGAAAGACAAAGGCAGCATGACGGTCACGATTGCCACTCATCATAGTTCATCAGAAGAGATTACATGGAGAACCTATTAGATTTTAAGTTTATAGATAACTTCATCTAGGTTTTAGAAATCCTCCCTCTAATCTGAAAGATAAGAGAAGCTGAAAACATTGCTAAACTACGACAGAATATCACTGTCAATATTACCGCAATGATGTCAGACTTCATCAATGGTATTGCAAAAGACGTTCAGGAGGAAGGAAGGAAATGTGAAAGAGTGAGAAGGAATTAGTCCAAGGGACAGGACAATGTTTCGGTATAAACTGACCATCTGAAGGAAATTGTTAACTCTTTTCAGTGGATGAAAGAGATCGAGACCACTTGAGATGTTAGTGGCTATAATGATGAAGACGGGCGGATAGGAAAGTTGAAAGAATTTGAAAGAAAATAGACCACTATGTTGCAAGTTTAGAAAGGTAAATTATAATGGATGATTTGATGCCCAAGAATGCAAAAGATGCGGTAGAAAAGGGCATTATACCAAAATCTGTTTAGCCCATACCTGAAGGTGTTACGAGTTCAGAAGAGGAGAACACGTTGATAGCAACTTGTATTAACTTTCAGAAAAGAATAACAACTAGCCCTGGTAGCAAAAATGATGGTACTAACATTGCAAAGATGAATGCTTTGGTTTTCCTGATGAGAACCAAGGAGACTTTAGGCGATGATAACATGGTTACAAGTTAATCCATGTTAATCACACTTATGTCAAAGTACTATTCGTCTTAGTGTGAATATGTATTTTGTGTCCCTTACTATTATTCCATGTTTAACTAAATTAATGATTTAGTTATTCGTGCATTTCAAAAAAAAAAAAATGCTAACAAGCAAAGAAATGAAGATATGTTTCCATTAAACTGCTTTCTTAAGATAGATAAGAAGAATGCTTCTCTAGAACTCTTGCCTATATATGAATTAGAAAGATTTGACATAGTTCTGGGTATGAACTGTTGTCTAAGCAGAAGGCATACATAAAATATATGACTGGAGGTCGTTGAATATCGAGGTGCTGAAACCGGAGTTGGTAATTAAGTATCATTTTCCGCGCAAGTCCAACGAAGATAATCTCCAAGATTAGAGCGGACAAGTACCTCTGACATGGTTGCAAAGGATACATGCTGTACTTGATGTTCGAAAGGAAAGAAAGAAAGATTGAGGAATTCTTAGTGGTAGCCGAATACCCCGACATTCCTAGAAGACTTACATGGATTAGCTCCAGATCGATGAGTCAAGTTGCATACTGGCTTAGCGCCATGTAAAACTCCTACTATTAAGGCATCATATTGCTTGACGCCTTCCAAGATGAACGTACTCATTTCACAAAGTCCAAGAGTTGTTAGATAAAGGTTTTATAAGACCTAGCTCGTCCTCTTGGGGAGCTCCGGTCTTATTTCTGATGTAAAAAGGATGATTCAAATACGAATGTGTACTGATTACCAAGATTAGAATGAAGTGACGATAGGGAACAAGTATCCCTTACGATGTATGGATGACTTGTAGAATTATCTTCAAGGATCAAGTTACTTCACAAAGATCGATATGCAATGTGGTCATCACCAAGTGAAGGTTTTCGAAATCGATGTACCAAGGAATGGTTCTAGAACTAGATGGGCCATTTGGCTTAACTGATAGATTGTTGTCTTTATGGACTTGACGAATCAAGCATGCAAACCACATAAGGACAAGTTCGTAATAGTATATTGGTGTATTCCTACACCAAGAACGAGCATTAAGAACGCTGAGGATGCTCCTACAAATGATAAAGAAAAGAAAGATTATACGCAAAGTTCTCTAAGTGTGAATTTTGGTTAAGGAAAATTCAAGTTTTAGGTTATGTATCAATAACAAAGAAATTCAGGTAGACCCTTCTGGTATAGAAGCAGTGATAGGAATTGTAAAGAAATTAACGCTGGGAAGCAAATGATTGCTTCGGATTGGCTGCCGTATTTGGTTTGAATACTGAACTCCGGGAATTTACGGAAGATAACAATATCCGAAGAGGCTCATAAGACAAGATGTCTGGTGCATCCAAATGCAGATAAGATGTATTATGCAATGTAAGGTCATAATCAATACCAAGAATGAAGAAAGACATAATGATCTATATGAAAAGATGTATGACTTGTTTCCAAGTCAAAGTCGAACATCATAAACTCTTGGGTATGCTACAGCCTCTGAAATTCCCACATGAAAAAGAGAAATAATCATAATGGATTTTGTAGTTAAGTTACTCAAGACAAATAGAGGCAAGGATGTTATGTGACATATAGTAGACATACTAACTAAGAATACACACACTTCTGACAATCAAATAAATGTTTAAACTAGAGCGATGGCTCGAATGTCTATTGATGAAATTTTGACGAGGCATACAGTGCATGTGTCTATTGTATCTGATAGAGACGCAAGGGTTACGTCTAGCTCTTGCCAAACCTTTCAGAATGACTTCATAACGATATTAGATATGAGTACATCATATCGTCCCCAAAGAGATGGTCAAAGCGAAAGGACCAGTAAGACCATACAAGACATGCTTCGCGCATGCGTAATTGAAATCTACGGTAGTGGTAGAGATGTTTATCTCTCACTAATGGGATTTTTCTTATGAAATTGCAACCGATCGAGCCTAAATGTTATTCCTTTTAAGGCACTACATGACAATAAGTATAGAACTTATTTTCAGATCCTAATTGGTCTTGGACATGACTAATAAAGTAAAATATAAAGTTATACAAGTAAACGGCAAAGGTCGCTAGAAATTATGATTAAGGACGGACTATATTGGAGGTGTCGCCAAGGTAGGACAGCACATGAATTAGAAAGAAAGAAAAGTTGAGTTCTTATTATATCGGTCATTTGAGGTCATACTAAAGGTAAGAATGATGACCTAAATGATATAACTCTCCAATGAGTTAAGATAAGTACGTCTTGTACTCAAGATATGTTTATCTGACGAGACATCAAGGATTCCACTAGACAAGATCTAGGTGGATATATAAATACATATCATTAATGAGCCATCGACATAAATCGATAAGAAAGATAAGGATTAAGAAATGAACACATTCCAATCGTAGAGGATAGGTGGAGTGTTAAGCGTGATCCAAACTTTATGTTGGACATGAGATACGCTATGAAGAAGATGTATAATCATGATTACGACTCGATGTGATTCCGGGACGGAATCCTTTTTAAGGGGGAGAGGATGTGACACCCCGACCCTGAGCGACGTGATGTAACTGAGAAATAAATATAGAAATGAGTCACCCGAAGATTTGAACCGGTAAAGATGCATAAAAACTGGAAGTTTGGCGAGAGAAAACGCCTAAAACGGTTAAACGTGTTAAATACGCGATATTAACGAGTACCGAGCCAGTTTATCTCCAGATACGTAATATCTGGCGAAATAAATATTCCGTGAATATTTATTATGTTGTTGATCATTATCATCGAGAAATTAAAAAAACGCAATGAAGAACGGGTTGTACGCAGTGCTGGCTGACGCGGTGTAAAACCCGGTTAACAAATCGCTATATATATATATATGAGTGCCTTCACTCATTTCTTTCATTCTTTTCAAAATAAAACACACACAAAGTGTGTGTTTAGAGAGAGAGAGAGAGAGCTGCTGCAGAGAGGTGGCTAGTGGTGGTCCGATGGTGGTCCAGTGGCGGCCGGTGGTGGTTCGCGCTGGTCCGATGGCGGTCGACGGCGGCCGGAAAAGTAATTTTCTACCCGGAACCATTTCTCGACGTACTGAACATCATGGTAAGCTCCATTTAGCTTAAATCTTCCATTAGAGTCGTGATAATGTCTGGAATATTCTGAAACTCGTTGCATGTGTTGTTCACCCAAAAACACAGCTGGTTCTAGGACCGATTTAGGAAGATCCAGCCGTTGGATACGTCTGGAATTTTGATGGGTTGTTCCTAACATACAAGTGTTAGCATCTACCGTTCAGTTTTAAAAGATAACACACAGAGGTACGGTTTTTATGTTGAACAGTATGGCTGATCGGATTTTCGTCTCTGAAAACACAGCCCCGAAGATCATCACTTTCCCGGAGATCCGACCGTTGGATTGTGACGATTTTTGGACTGTAGCTTCTTAAGACATATATGAACATATCTACCAGAGGAAATTCCGATCAGAGGTCTAGAAATATGGTTTTGGTTCTGATCAGTTTGTAACAATTTCTATGTCGAAAACAGGAAACTAGGTTGCGTTGTTTGTTAGTTGAGATGAGAATTTACAAATGATCCGAGTCCGGATAAATGTTCGTAATAGAAAAATGAACGTAATGATATATTGGTTTTCATTAGATGTCGGTTTTTAAGGGGGTTCGGGCATGCAAACCGACCCGGTATAAACGCACAGTTAGCCTATGATGATGCTGATGATTGTAAACCCGTCATAATATTGACCATTATGAGACGGTGTTTGATTGCTCAAGAGTTGAGCTAGGACCAACGGGAATCAACGAGTACCGTTGGATAATTGTGAGTGGCACTATGTTTGCTTAGATACGGGCTAGGCTTCGAGTTTCTAACACGCTTCACACAGGTGAGTTTCATGACCAACTCCCCTTTTTAAATGTTTTGGGGTGAAATACATGCTCGTTAATGTTTTTGAGTTCAAATGATTTTGTGTATTATTAATATTACTTGTACGATGACAAATCATTAAGCACAATGGCTCGGGATATATATACGTATAGTCGGTACCGTCTATAATTGAATGCAATCATTTGCAGTGTAACAGGTGAAACTCAGATGTGTATATATATTATGCGAAGGTTATTTGGTAGGGAAACCATTTTGAACCAGAATTGATTTGTGTACAATTGATTTAATAATACTCTTGGAAATGATTTATGTGTCATTATCATGAACTCACCAGCTTTGTAGCTGACTTGTTTTAGCATGTATTTCAGGCACATTAAGGACCCCCAGTATTAGGACATGGCATTACAAGTCATGGAAGCATCGGATGACTACTTGGCAAGGCTTAAATTTGGCATAAATAGACTTTTAGTGCATGGCTGTTTATAAATTTTAGGTATGGACCTTTATGACTTCCGCTGTATTCTGACAAAACGGCTATGTACTGTGAAATACCAACTGTTCTTCTAGGCCCGAAAACGGGGTCTTACACTATTACAGGGCATAATACCTTGCCTAGTATCGATCGATCATAAAACATATCTGAACAAGAAATTAACAAGACATATAATCATCCATTGTCAACATATATATAATTAAGGTGAAAAACAAACAACTACCATAGTAAGCCCAAGTGCGTACAGCCGTGACGTCACGAAAACTAGCAAAGATGTTAGTCATGATTTCGTCTTTGTTGGGAGAAGATACCAATTCTAACATTAATTCTTTATGTGTTTTCCCTTGGATGAGCAAGGGTTTGTTTTCGTCACATGCCAACATGTCCTCCCCAGGACCGTCTCAAGCTTTTTGGAGGCCTCAATTAAACGCAAAAATCTGGGCCCTTATCGCGAGTTATATATTTTTTGCTTAGATTTTATTTATGCTTAAAAATCATTAAAACCCCAAAAACTAAGTCTCAAATAGTGTACCAGATGACTATGAGAACTCGATCTCCAAATAGAATACCTTGATGAGTTTATTTCTTCTAAAATCGTGACCTTTCTTTGCAAATGGTGACCAACAAAATATGATTATCGGTTGAGATTTGAGACCGCTAATTGTTATAGAAGAGGGCAAGCTTCAGTGTTTTGAGTTTTATCAATCACCACCATTTTTCACATTGTTCTCTAGAGACTAACCGGATCATCTACATGATGGTTAGTACAGTTGTTCACCATGGCCCAAATAACATTACAGTATAAGTTAAATTTGGGGGCCCTAATCAGGTGGGGGCCTAAAACCCTAACATTACTTCACATAACTGTTGAGACGGCCCTGGTCCTCCCTTTCAACTCCTGGCATATTATTGTTCAAAATCAAGCCTTTATATGTATCGAAATCGTACATGATGGGTGTATACAACTCTAAGATTTTTTCTTCAGGTGAAATTTTCATAAAAGTCGACATTGAAGTAATTTTGGGGGCCAAGATCTTTACCCATGATGGATCACAGCAAACTGATGAAAAGAAACAACATTCATAAGGTATATATAATCAAACAAACGGGTCTTTTAACATTTGTAAACAAATTAAGCCATATGTTAATTAACAAGAAAAGATATATACCATTTTTTGGCAAAGTGGTATAGCTTCTTACAATGGATCTTGTGACGAGGTTGGAAGTAAAAAGACGCAAAAAAGGAGCCATTAATTCGGATCAAATGTAAACTAAGAAAGGATTTGGAGCTATTTTTATATAAGGGGAGAAGTTAGTAATTAGGGTATATGAGTTTCTTGGAGAAGAAGGGTTTATAATCTATATTATATAAAGGGGAAAGTGAATATGGGGCTGTAACGCATCTAAGCTTACATGCGAAATACTATAAAACTACGTAGTTTTGTTTAAATCTACATCAAAACTATAATTTCAATTAGTTTAGTTCAAACGATATCTCCTAAATTCAACATCAAAACTACAATTTTAAAAGTAATGCATGATTTCCGAATAGCCTTCTTTGTTCGATCCATTCAAATCACATATTGATTTATATCACCAATTTAAAATAATAAAATTTACTACATTCTATTGATCCTATATGAATTTCCTTTCGGTTGGTTAAATACATTTTTAAAATGCAATGATTCATTTTGAATCAATAGATTACGGCATATGGAAATATAGTATGCATATTGTAATCGTAATTGTGAACCTAATAGACGAGAAAGATACGTAATAATAAGGGAGTAATTTAATAGAGTTAAGGAATTCTAGTTAAATCTAATGAATCTATTGGCTAAAACTACATAGTTTTGATGTAGATTTAAACAAAACTACGTAGTTTTATAGTATTTCGCATGTAAGCTTAGATGCGTTACAGCCCCATATTCACTTTCCCCTTATATAAATTATAAAGAAATATATTTTCGATCGTTTGAATAATTTGTTTTTGTTTATTTCTATCCAGATTCGAGTATATATTATTAGTTTCTTTTAGTTTTGAAACTTAATCGAAAATTTCAACTTTCAAAAGTTTATATTATTTGCGATTTTTAACAATTATGACATACGTACACCACCCTTTGTCATATGGGATCCCTAAATGAAGTTACGTAAAAATTATGTTGTTTTAATTAACTAGCTAGCCACGTATATGATGCATTTAACTTGGCAGAATACTCACGGAGAAAATCTAAAAGAGGCCAACATAGCAATCGTTAACGAGGATTGAACTTTCGCCTGTGGGTAAAATATGTTTGTCTCACCAGCAATAACTACTGGATAATTAACTGCTATCGCTTGAAAAATGAGACTTCTAAGAGTTAAACTTGAGATCTTTTGATACATTAAGCAACACATTTACCACTCGACTCAAATTCCTTTCATTATTATTAGTTTTTTTACAGCATTTTTTAAACTTTAAAGACGGTTTATTAATATACGTAATTGTTTTTTTTCTTTATATCCCGTTCTTTTCATCTCGTTCACGAATATATTTTTTTTAGAGTAAACTTCTTTTTGCCTCTCTAATTAACGTTTATCTAAAATAACTGTTTGCATACAATAATTTCAAAATTGCTTTTTGCCTCCCTGATGTTTACCTAAAATAACTATTTGCATACAATAGTTTCAAAATTGCGTTTTGCCTCCCTACGACCGGCCCTATATAAAAACACACATACAAATTTCAAAAAAAAAAAACTTATCAATGATTTAATGTTTTTAAAAATTTCACTTTCTACATACAAATGTGTAGAGTATATACAAAAAACCGTTAAAATATTTTTTATGTATGTATTTTTAGCATTTTAAATTTACCTACACATGTGTATGTTATGTGTAAATAACATAACCTACACATTACTTTCACATTTAACAATGTTAGTAGCACCTCTCATGACAATAAAAAACCTCTACGACGTCAATATGTCGTCTTAGGTATTTTTTTCTTTTATGAAAACAAAGTGGGGTTAATACATATATATCGCGCGTTTAGTTCACACCCTCTTACACTTTGTTTTAGAGTTTCATTAAAAGGTGAAAAAGGATAGAAGTTGGAAAAAATTGTTACAGGCTTTTTTTAATGAGAATTTTTTCCAACGAATAAAATGAAAGGAATGGTAAAAGGAAAATTTTATTATGATTTTCTCTTTCTTTCAAATTGAAAGTAAGGGGAGATAGAGGAAGAAAATTATATTAAAATGATTTTTTTTTTCAAACTTTGAAACATGACTTGAATTCACATTTCATTTCCTTTCTTTAATTTCTCTTCTAAACTTTCCTTTATTTTATTTTTTTTTGTTACTAAACTCGGAAACAAAGTGTTAAAGTGACAACCTAGGTTCAGTCCCGCAGATTACATCTTTTTATTTTCTGGGGCTATATATTTATATTGTCTTTTATATATTCAATTAATTTCAAAAATTTTTGTACGTACAGCAATATATATACCGGTCATAATAGTGTTTTCTATCCATTTTTTTTCTTTTATACGTGCCACCACGATACAAAACACGAGTACAGACGTGTGTACCAAAGTTTGTGTAAACGTGCTATTTACCACATGCATGAATGTCGTACGACGACAACGCGAAGTGCGGATATCTTTGCTAGTCATTTTCCCAAGACCATAATTCATTATCTTCATCTTCCAATTAAGCACCATATATATAGCATCACCCATATTCATCTTTCAAGCATTGGTCACCACCAGTTCATACCGGCCGGTTAAACTGGTTGAATCGGTGATCATGCATTTTTGTGGTATGATTTAGGGCGATATTTTAGGTAATCGGCATGTATATCATACCACCGAAATGTTCCGGTTAAACTATTAAACCGGTTCTCATTTATCCTAATTTGATAAAAAAAATACCTAGTATTAGCAAAAATTGTCTCGTACATCGATCACTAATCACCTCGTTTCTTTGATAAGTGGTCAACCATTGATTAATTAATTTGGGTATTCAATATCGTATTTGTTGATTTCAGTTTTGACTCGATTAATTTATGAGATTTTTCTCATAAAAATATCTCAATTGAAGTTATATTTTTTATATTTTCCTCCGAACATCGTATTTGCAAGTATTATACATGAATTAAATAAACCACTTGATCCGTTTTATTTAAAAAACTTTGTTGGAAAATCAAGTAGTTTGAAATTTTTGGATTTTGTTTTATTATGAGTTAAGTTTTAGATTATTTTTATTATTGAATCATGTATTTTTTTAAATTGTTTTAATAAATGTTAGTACTTTTAAAGAACAATAGGATAAATAGTCATTCTGATAATTAAACCATCCGGTATAAGCCAGTCTAACCGGTTGAACCATTTTTAAGTCTAATCTGGTATGATTAAAAACTCGGTTCTAAAACATTTGACCACCACTAGCCACTCCTCTACCATCTATTTTTTTGTGCCTTGAGGTTTTACGTTGAAGAGTACGTGTTCATAAATAGTTAGTTAACATGAATCAGAGAGTCTCGTTTAATTCAGTCCGTTTTGTTTACAACCCTACCACGACCACAACAATTACTGTCACCACCGATCGATCACTCATCACCCACACCATTAAAGCCATCATCTCTATCGCATCTACCTCCATCACAGCTCTTAGATCTGTTCTCTGGCAACTATTCTTAAGCTAACAATGGTGTACTGGTCAAATGTAAACAATATATGGTTTTTTGCTCAAATATCCACTGCTAGAAAATAGATTTTTTTCTTATAATTCTTTGCCATAAGTTTCCACAACACAACATTTGTCACAAATTTTCAATAAAAGCAAACAAGACTAATATTTCACACAAATTCCTAACAAAAAGTGAACACAAAATCCAGATACACGCTTAGGATAAACCTTACAAGTAAATAATATAATCTTCGGTTTAGAACTATGTCATTCATAGTAAGCATAAACGTTAAACGCATTTAGCAATATACATACGTACGTACGTACACTTAGTCTTGGATCAAATGATCTTAATTTCCTGGTTTTTCACAAGGAAGAAATGCATAAAAAGCTCCATTTTTCATCTGTCTTTTGATTATATTATGTTTGATCTTGTTGATACCCTTGGGTAAATGTATGCCTGTTATATAGTGGTCCTTCTTTGTTTTTCCTTCAATGAATAACATGTTATAATCAAAATATATCTTTACGTGTTTTCTCTTCAATTTAGGCATGTATAAATACACACGTAAGCCTTGCGTGGTTAACTTTATCTTCTCGCGTCCAGGCATATGAATATTCATGGATAGGCCAGTGGTTGTTTCGTCCTTATAGATTGAGAACGAATTAATGGGTAACATCGCTAGTAAATGGCCAAATCCCTCTCCTACAATGGATCTATCATAGAACATATCTGAACAACAAACAATATATTTAGTTACAATGGATCTAACATTGCACGTTTCCATTTTGAATCATGCATTTGTGAGTTATGTCATTTGAATTAGTCATGCATCACTCCCACGTTTCCCGATTTAATAGTATAGGTTGCAATTTCAAACTTTATAAATTGTACTGCTATTATTTGGATTGAAATCAGAGAAAAATTACAGCAAAGTTTAGTCTATCTTCTTCATCTTAATTCTTAAAGTTTAACCTACTTACGTGTCCTTATCAGTAACTTTGTAAAAAAGAACAATAAAAGGAAGATAAAACTACGCATGTCAGATCGGTATATATATTTGAAAGTTCTTAAAGCTTAGCCTGTTTCTAACCACAAAAATAAGTTTGGTTGAGCCTATTGGCTATTTCAAAGTCGTCGCCACCAGTACCGGGTAAGTACATAACAGGAAAATTAATGAGATTTTAAAGCGATCCTAGAATGTGAATTTTCCAAATATTATTATATATGTTGTAGAAAATACCATTGGGATTGTTGCACTACTACAAAACCAGGTATTTGTCACTGCCTTTTCAGTCGCAAAGCGGTGGCAAATAGCTATTTGCAACCAAATTGCCACCGAAAATGTTGTTACAATAGCCTTCGTAGCAGTTGGACAATTGTGACCGTTTTGCCACCGGAAGCTATTTTGCAACCGAAATTAGCCACCGATTTTGTGGTGGCAAATAATGCAACTGCTTTGTCACCGCCCATTTTGCCACTGATTTGCGACTGCAGTTTTGCCACCGCTTTGTCACTGCCTTTTTGCCACCGTTTTGTCACTGCCTTTTTGTCACCGCTTTGCCACTGTTTGTTTGCAACCATCTTTTGGTCACAAAGCGGTTGCAAATCTTGTAAAAAAAATTTAAAAAAAAAGCTTTATATATATATATATCATGCATACAAAACCATTCACACCAAAAATTGATATATTGTGACAAAATAATACAAATGTTCAAGCCATCATGTAAAATACACATGGTATGCCCCACCTTATTGAAAATGAATACATTCATGAATCATGGAATTCATAACACGAATAATACCACCTTCTGTGATCATCCTGAATCACTCCTGACCAGCTGCATGTGTCTCACATTTGACATTTGATTTGTTTTCCTTCGAGCTCTCAGTGGACCTTGTCTTAAAATCAAAAGTAGGAGGTTCAAGTTCACTGAATGTGAAAGTACATAATTAATATAAACATTTGAAGTAGTATATAAGTATGAACCTACAAAATCTTGGCTACCCTATAAAACCAAATGAAAGCATATAAACAAGTTAAAACATGGATTAAAAGCATAAGTGATATAGGTAAACGCTTACAAAAGATTTGGTTGTCATGTTAACATGTTAGTTGGATCCGAATGCTTACAAAATCACTGCTCCTTTGTTTTGGCTTCTGTTGCCGGTCTGTGCTGCAAAACAAAAAAAAGTACAGTTAGAAAGTAAAAAAAAGTTGGATAGAAGGTGATTGTTTTAGTCTTATGGTGGTACATGTTTCATGCTTTTGTTTGAGGGCTTTTCAAGATGGTGTTTATGTAATTGTTGTTGGTGTTGCAGATGCGTTGTGGACATATGGTGTTTAGATTTTGCAGAAGCACAAACATATTCTTGTTGCACCACTGGTTCCTTCAGCGGCGTACAAAAGTTTTTGTTCTTTGTCCTTGCATTATACTCTAACCTTTGCACCTACAGACCAATAACTAATGCTAGAGTTTAGTTAAGGCATTTTTCTATGGAAATAGTCAAGTACTTTATTCGTAAAACTTGTTCGAAATCATGAGCTTAATTAGGACATTTTCTTATGTAATTTAGATCAAGTTCCTACTTTAAGTGACGCACAATGCGTAATGCACAAACTTCAAATTAGGCCCATGACCCGTTACCATGACTATCTCAAACATATAGCCTTACCAATGCAAATTGATGAGCTACGAGATAACTATATAGTTTCAAACTTGTAAAAGAAAAGCAAGTTCAAAGAATGAACGATCCAAACAAAGAACCGCATTGGCCAATCATATAAAACAACATTGACTTGAGCAATATCAAAGCATTTACATACCGAAAAAGCATTCTAGTGATGTACAAACTAAAATTATTCCAAAAAGTTATTAAAGCATAAACACTCATAAACTAGTAATCAGGAATCATGGAACAACTTAAAATTTTTATGAAAATACCTACACAGCAGTTTGAGGTTAATGCAATTGAAATAATGCCCTTACATATTAACATACCACCACAGCATGGTCAATTCAGAATGTGAAACGTTAAATGATTAATACTACATCATATGTTTCACTGTTTTAGACATTTGGAAACTAGTGACCTATTTTAATCAATCTAAGAATCTTACAAACCTAAATTATATCAGTAACTTGATTCATACAGAGTCGATAAACATGAGCTTAAAATTTCATCAGCAACAACAAGTGCAGAATATTCACATAACTTTTTTGCTGCAAGTAGATTACTATATTGATATCAACTAGGTTTTTTCAGATCTCGCGAATCAACAGGAAAACATAATGATAATCTAATTCATTCATAAAATCAAGAGTTTAATGACGAAATGATACGTTTCAGCATACCTAAAGAGAAAATTGGTAGAGAGAACTGCTAATTCGCTGCACCTCAATATTACCTCCCTGCAACTGACGCCAATTTGAGCAAACTAATCGAACATTTCATCAACGTTTATAGATTAACTTATAAGAGATTTATGAAATACCTTCGAGTTACGTCTTGTTTTTGTTCGTTGGAGTTGTTGTTCTTCGAAGATGAGATTAACCGGCGAGAGCAAGGATTCAAGTTTCAATGGCGTTTACTCTACGGTTGTGATTAAACAGTTATTAGCGTTGTTGCAGATATGATTATAGATATTTGGTGACGATGGCATCATTGACGCCATTGTTGTGAAGCTCAGTTGATCGTCTGGTGTTTGAATAGGAGATTTGGCCATTTGGGGATTAAAAAGATATTTGGGGAAGGTAAAGTTGAGAAATTGATCGAACGGTGGAAATGAGTTTCACATTTTAAGATGAATATAATACAGTAAATAATAAAATAAACGGGAAAATAAACATAACTACCAACTTAAAGATTTGCTACCGCAATGGACGGTGGCAAATGTTGCTACTGTATTGCCACTGATTTCTTTTTTAATTTATTTATCCATTTATTTTACTACTGTTTTGCTACCGTATAAAAACGGTCACAACTTTAGCGACCGGTTTGTTACCAAATATTGATGTTGTAAATTTTGTCATTGTTTTGCTACTGGGATGATTGTCGTTGCTAAATGTGTGACCGTTTTAGTTCGGTTGCAAAATGGTTGCAAAATTTGTGACCGGTATTTTCGGTAGCAAATTTCGGTAGCAAATGCCCATTTTGTAGTAGTGTTGGCCCAGTGAACGAGGTTTTACCTATAAGAGCATCATTATAGGGAGGTCTCAGGTGGACATATACATATTTGGGTTTAATTTAAATACATGTTTGTTTGTTATTTGAAAAAATATGTTGTAGCTAGTGCCTTGCGTGCTACTTGTTCTACATGACGTAGATCAAGCTTTTACTAGTTGCAAGTAGTGAACATAAATATATATAGGGTGAAAAGCATGTACCATAGTAAGGTGAAGAGTGTTTAGTGTTGATATCACGGAAACTATTGATCATGTTAGTCATGATGTTCGCCATGATTATGTTATGATCAATCTTGAACTGATCTTGTTCGTTTGGAAGGGTTACATTAAACCTTCCATCGTTCATGATCATTTCCTTACTGCACGTCTTATCTCCTAACTCGATGCCTGAGAAGAAGCGCTCCTTGCGTTTTTTTCTTCCAAGGATCAAGGCTTTGAGTTTCGGAAACGGCCACTTTTTCTTGTAATTTTGTAGTCCAGGAACTAAAAGGTCTACGGAGCCTTCATCAGGTACACATATCTTTAAACTTCTACGTCCAGAAAGCTCATATATATCCATATCTAATGAGAATGAAGAAATTTTGGGAAACAGGTTTCTTACCCATGATACATCAATCAAATCTGAAATGGAACAAAATTCATTAGATGATATCAAAATACATCTATATAGATATATGATCATTTGTTACGGCCTTTAAAAATATAATGGGTCTATTATAATATTCGAAAACTGTGTCAGGCATCATCAAACTATTACACATGACGATATTAGACTTCTTTAACGACGATTCGATAATTCTCATGGGGTGGCTTAGAGGAGAATTAACTAATAATAATTCGTTTGTTATTAAGAGTCTATATATCTAGCATTAATTAATTAGTTTAATTAAGTGTTTGAGTTAGAGTCTAGTTGGATTAAGTTTATTACTAATTGTCTTCTAGTTCTAATAGGATTAGAATGTTATGGTTATCTAAACCATAGTAGCTAGTAGGGCTGGCATATCGTGTCAGACACGACACGATAAGACACGAACACGATAAGACACGAACACGATAAGGTCAAACACGAACACGACACGATAACTTATCGTGTCATTTTTTCCAAACACGAACACGATAAAAAGCAGGTTACACGATAAGACACGATATGACACGATAAAAATTCATTTTTAAAAAAAATTAACATTTTCAAAAAAATTCATAAATTTTAAATAATAAATATGATTTAATATGATAATTCTTAAGACCTAAAACAACAAAATTACATAAATATAGTATTTAACCATAATAATACTTGATAAACCAATATGAAAAAAAGATTAAAACTCTATATAAGCCATTTCCACCTCCATTCTCCACTAACATTTCATATAAATAAATATTAACAGGTGACCTATCGTGTTAACAGATCTTTAACCTGTTAAGACACGATAATTAACGTGTCTTTATCGTGTTAACCTGTTAATGACACGGCACCTGTTAAGGTCAAACACGAAACCTGTTAATTCCGTGTCGTTTCGTGTCGTGTTATCGTGTGCGTGTCAGAAATTGCCAGCCCTAGTAGCTAGACATCTAATTTATGTATCGAGAGAGAGTTTGTAAGTCAAACTTATTAAATAAAAGTGTGTCTTTATTTAGTATTATTAGTTTTATTGTTTTTGAGTTCAAGTATGTTTAGGATTGGGTGATTATATAAACACATTTAGGAGCCTTCGATTATGTATCCAGAGAAAAGTTGTGAGTCAAGTAATTGTATCAAAGTGTGTCTTTGTTTAGTAATTATCTAGTTCAACAAGTGGTGTCAGAGCCTAGGGCTCCTGTCGTGGGTTTAAGAGTCTCGCTCTAAGAAGAGGAGCAGCCCCGTGTGGGGCTGCAGCGGCGGCGGTCAAGTGGATAAGTTTTTGATCCGTGAACCGTTGATCAAAACCAGGTCCGACCTTCTAAATTAGAGTTACACAAGCAAGGTTTCTGTTCGTTAAAGTAACCAAATTGCTTTTGTGTTAATATATTAATTGATTAAAAGCTTCAGTTGTTTCTTTGTTTATTCTCATCGCAAGTCTGAGTGGAAGAACCAATCAATTTTGTTAGTCGGAATTGTTAAACAATTTCATCTTTATTGGTCCGTGAGATTTACAAAAAAGAGGTTATGTGATGTATGTGTGGTCATCATGAAGCATAAGCAAACATAGCTTTAATAAAAGTGTGGCCTTTGTTGGATTAATATATTCAATTGGTAAAAGGGTTGCATCTAGCCAGGTTATGTGTCAACTTAGTTTTGGTGTTCATCAAATTAAAGATTGTCCTAGTTTTAAAGTTCTTTCAGTTAAACCTCTCTCCGTTACCAAGATCGGTCAGTTTGAACGCTCTAAAGTAGTGTTCGACGTTGAAGGTTTCAATGTTGTTGTGTCATCACCGTGTGTCAGGATGATTAAATCTCTGTGTGTCGGAGTAGTTTAGTAGGCTGAACAATAGAAGACTCGTTCGAAGGTAGTGGTAAAAGATCCCGATCAGATCTTGGTTAGCCCTTTGATTAAATTTAGTTGAAAGCAGTTGGCATGTTATCCTTTCTTCCAATTGCTTGACTTTCATAATTGGTCGAGTACAAGAGGGAGCAAAACTACCGAGCTAAAGGACTACTGAAAGTATAGAAGCACGAGCTATGAACAAGTCACAATTGAGAGGGAGTCTTGAAGAAACTAATATCGAGAGAGGGTATTAAACATGACGATATTAGACTTCATTATGAGCGATTCGTTAATTCTCATGGGGTGGTTTGGAGAAGAATTAACTAATAAGAATTCGTTTATTATTAGGAGTCTATCTAGCATTAATTAATTAGTTTAATTAAGTGTGAGTTAGAGTCTAGTTAGATTAAGTTTATTATTAATTGTCTTCTAGTTCTAATAAGATTACAATGTTATGGTTACAACACAAACATTTTTTTTTACCATTTTAAGTATCATGATACTCTCCAGACGAAAATTATGACACCTTTGAATAGAAATTTTTCTTTTAAAATACCCCTAAAATTTTGATGTAGGTCTACCGTCTACCACTACTTTATATGCAATCAAGTAACGGAATATAATATATGTATACAAAAATTAAATATTTTAGGCCAAGGAAAGACCGGGTCCTATATGCGGCAGCCCCCCTTGACCTCACTCGAGCTGAAGAGGAGAGGGGGGGCCTTTGGTGAGGGTTCAAATTAAATTGTACATTGGTGACACATTTATTAAGCGGAAAAAATAATACACACAATAAAAGATCAAATAATAGGCATGTCATGTTAATTAAGAAGAAACGTACGTACTAGCATCTTTTGGCATGATAGTATAGCTTTGGTGAGCAGAGTCAATGGTAAGAAAACGAGATGCAGAGACAAGTGTTGGATGGAACGATTTTGTGAAGATGTTGGAAGAAATATTAGTGAGGCGCACTAAGGAAGCCATTTTGGATCTATCTAATGTAATGTAATAAAAATGAATTAAGAGAGGCTATATATTTTTTTATCACACATAACGTTAGGGTTTGTAAAGTTTCTTGGACAACAAGGGTCAACTTTTTTTGTTTGTAATTGCCAAAATAATAAAGGTGAAAATTAATTAGAATAGAATCCGTTTATATATCGTTTAATTATAATAAAAAGATATGTATATATTATACTAATATTTACGTTTTAAATTTTTGACACAAGTTTTTATTATTTTTTATTTTGTTCAGGCTGTATGTGTAATTGTAGTGTCGTGCAGCCGTAGGTTTGTGAGTATTTGTGTATTTGTGATATGATAACCGATGGTTTTTCATTTTTATGGGTTTTGTAACGTAGAAGAAATGGAAACACTATTGTCCATGTACTGGAACCACTGAAATTTCCCGTTTTTGACCGATTATGTTGCCTTTACCTTCATCTTTTGATGATGTTTAGTGGTCGTTACGAGGATGAATGGCGGCGTTGTCGACTGTTTCATCTGCGATTCTCATCTCGCGATGGCGTTCGCAGGTGGTTTGATGGTTAGATCAGTTTGATTGTGAATGTGATATCTTATGATATTTTCTTTATGTGTTTGTAAGGCCGTCAAATAAATTGCTCGCGCAACACGCGAGTATGCGCAAATAACTAGTTAACATAAATAATGAGCAAAGATGCTTTAATTAGATCTGAATCTAAACCGTTGATTAATGATTATATATAAAGATATCTATCTTATAACATTTTGGTAAAAAATACTAATTAATTATTTATGTTCAAATCAAGTTAATCGTATTTTTCGCTAAAATTTTCAAAATAATGTTGTCGTCTAGTAGTTCCAAGAAGACATTAACCATTTACAGAACTTTTTAGTCATAAAGCCCTATGCTAATATGGTTGGCACATGACATATAATATAATGCCTCATGCTCTAAGATAAATTTTTTTACATTTTTGACTTTTTATGGGCTGGCTCAAACCATGATCATCTTACTTCCACATCATTTGATCTTCTATACATTTAAATTTCTTCAAGTTTTTGACAAATTTGTTTTATATCAAGTCTCAGTGAAGGCGATGGCGAGCAACAAGCTATTGCCAGCCGGAAGAATCGCATAGCACGTTCTTCATCCTTCAAACTTCCATCACCATCATTTTCATCAAACAGGATGTTATGATGATACAAATCTTGATCAGGATTTGCATTAACCGGTTCTTTACATGTAAGCAATTCTAGTAAAATCATTCCAAAACTGTAGATATCCGTTGCTTTGCTCATATCCTGTATTTTGATCAACTCGGGTGCTTTATACCCCTCGACAGAAGCGGTTTCCAGCATTTCTTGAGCTGCATTTAGATTCAAAAAAGCATGTAGACCAAAATCTGAAAGAAGTGGCTCCTTATTTTGAGCAAGAAATATGTTCTTTGACTTTAGGTTTCCATGGATGAGCGGTTTTTGAAGGCCGGTATGTAGATAATCTAATCCTCTAGCAATGCCCATTGATATTCTGGATATCACTGTCCATTTACGACATTCGTCTTTTTGATCTAGTTATAGTTAAAAAGAAGATTTGAATAGGTTAGAGACATGGTGTAGAAGTTTAATAGGTTCAAATGAAAATGCATGATACATTGAAGGTAAATCATCATAGACTCATATATATAGTACATTGTACCCAGCTCGGCTCAGCTTGGACTCGGCTCATTTAAAAATCAAGCCGAGCTCATTTATCTTTAAGCTCAAAAGGGCTCGGGCTCGGCTCATTTATAAACGCGCTCACACTGCTCGGCTCGTTTACAACCCAAAGAATGATGCACACTAATATGTTGATTATAGGGAGTAAGAAGTTTTCTATCTAACCATATTCAAAATTTATTCCAAGTTTTAGTTTGTAACCTGAATTGTTATTATTTTTTTTAGAGTACACAAATAGATTTGTTGCGATCAAAAGCACATTCGGCTTTTATAAAATTAAAGAAAAAAAAGAGAATGGAATTCGTTAATAGTTTGAAATATTAAAATTCAATTTTCTCGTAATCAATTTATAAAAACATAAAAAGGAAAAAAAAAAAAAAGAAAAAGCTAACAAAAGTGTAGGAAGTTTACCTTTAATGAACTGACTCAAATTTCCTTCTTCATAAAAGGGATGAACAAGAAGCTTTTCATCTCTTGGCCCATAATAGAAACCATATAAAGGGACCAAATTAGGATGTCTAGTTGACCCAATGATGTGTACGATATGCATCAAATCTTGTACCTTTTGTGTACAAGTTGGTCTCAAGAACCTTAAACAAACAACTAAATCAATCCTCTCCAAATTAGCCTTGTACAAAGTCCCATAACCAGATTTCCCAATAACTTCACCAGGAGCATCTAATATATCAACAATTGTAACATCTTCACCACCATTAAACCAAATCAATTCCCCATTAATCTCCATTTCTTCTACACCTTTTCCTTTAGTTTTAAAGCTTGCTTCTTTATCCCAAGATTCATCTTTTCTAGACCCTTTTGTTCTACATACACAAATAAAAGCCACAACAATGAATATACCAAAAGAAATGGATAAAGATATGATCAATGCAATCTTGTGGCTGTTTTCCATGTGGGTATATGAATTATGATCAAAACCTCAAAGAATGAGGTGGGTGTGAGCAAGAAATGTGGATAAAGATACAATGAATGTGTTTTTGTGTTTGTTCTTCATGTGGGTTTATGATCAAAAGGTTAAAGAATGAAGAAATATTGAAACTTGTGTAAGGAATGTGAAATTTGATCACTAGTTCAAATCTCATGTATATATTTTGGCTAAAAAATGAATGTGTGTTTGTGTTTTAGGGTTGTTGATGAGAATAGTTATGTTTTGGAAGATGAAGTTCCAAGAAAAAAGTCTTGTGTAGAGAGATGAGAAGAGGAAAAAGGATTCTTGACTTGTGAAGGAATGTGTGATATGTATATGTGGAATATGATTAAGGAATTTGTTTCACTTTCAAGTAATCTAAAAGACATAAACTCAATTTAAATTAAGTTTCTATTTTTGATTAATTCATCTCTTTAATGATATGGACGGAGCTATAAAGAGCCTTGGGTATTTTGGGATACCACACAATTTTCGTTGTGAAGTGCAGTTTGTACTGAGTTAAGTATTGATATACAAATTTTTTGTCTTACTGTTTTAAGTATCAAGATACCACTGAACGAAAATTAGGATACCCTTAAGCGAAATATTTTTTAAGACATCCTTGAAATTTGTTCTAAATTATATCCGTCACTGCTTAATGATATATCAAATTATAAAAATGAGTTAAAATATGTTTAGGTATAGGTATTATGTATTTTGACTTTATTATGGCGTTCCAAATATGACTTAAAACACATTTTCTATCGTTTTTCTGATTTCAACAATTTAACTATTTGAATCAATGTATTAGTTTTTTTTTTCTTTTATATATAGGTATGGTTTCTTTTATATAAAGTAATAAGTTTTTTTAAGCTATTAACAAATTAAAATAGTTTATAAAATCAAAATATATTGAGTCAAATGCTTTCGGGGATTTGGAAGGTACGAGACAAAGAGGTTAGTTGGCGCCACGTATTGGGAACTTGATTGATCAATCCATTTATAAACGCAATTTGACATCCACTAATACTTTAACACAATTTGGTCCGTGCATCTTTCCAACCATAAACGCACGATCGATCCTTAGTTAAGGGATCATTTCGTCTTAATGGAAAAAAAATATATACATGTTTGTTAATCACATAAAAATGAAATTGACCATTAATTAAGGTTATGTATTATCTTCATTTGAGTAGTGTCTAATGGAAAAATGCATGTCAAATGACATGGCATGGACTTGAACACCCAAAATGGGTGTTATAAGTGATCGAATGGGGAAGGAAAGGATGGTGTGGTTATTTTAACTTATTAGCTGAAAATTAATAAACATTAAAAAGATATGAAAAAAACATAAGAATCAAATTGGTCGATTAGATACAAACCCAGGGACAAAAAATGCATATGGATGTTGGGACATTATGAAGACATAGGACCAAAAGTTCGACGTAGCTGGCAATTATAAGGATGTTGAGGTGGATGTGTGGTTTTCAGAAAAATTATGAGTGACGATTATATCATATGAGACAAAAGATGTGAGATGTGAGATGTGAGATTGAGATGATTTGGGCGCGTTAAAAGGAGATGACTGTCACATTTATTATCGTGGAGACCATCATTATGGAAGGGAGGCGGAATAGAGAGAGGTCCAAAGTCCAAACTAACGTGGGAAGATAAAATTGGGCTTGATTTGATAGACTTGTCTATTTTTAAGAACGTGATTGAGGATAAGAATTTACGAAAACATAGGAAGAACTATTAGGATGATGATACATATTTAGGTTTGTCTTAGGAGCTTAACTACACATAGTCACACTGGATGATATCACTTAGCTATGTCCGTTCATAATGTTATATGTTCCTATTACTAGGTTTAACACCCGTGTATTACACACGGGTTGAATAAAAATATTTTTAAAAAATTATAACTATTATATTTAAAAATTTATAAATAATTTTTTACATTATTATTAATCATAAAGTTTTGTCTTTATTAACTCTTCTATTTAATTTTTCCTCTCAACCTTCCTTTTATAAAAAAAAATTATATTTTCCCCCCAAAAAATTACCCGCTAAAAACTCTAATTTATTAGATAGATATTCACGCATCCGTTTTTATGTTATTAGCATTTTACTAAACTATTTATAGTCCGATCTATCACCACTACGCTAGCAAATTGTTATATGATTTTTGTGCAGCCCCTTTAGAGCCGAGATTTTAACCAGAAACACTATTTGAGGAGAGGCGTCATTTGTCTGCAACCCACCTTCCACAAACCTAACCAATAGTCATATTGTAAATGAGATTTACTAGGTCCGGTTGTTGTAACATAACCATCACTTCAGCCACCAACAAACCACAGCCAGTACAACTGTTTATCCCCCAAAGCAATCTTTGTGAAATTGGAATCTATTACCATAACTAGACCACAAAGACAAACCATATTTAACTATTGTTTTTATGATTGAAGCAACATGCACCGTAAAGAAAAACACGACATCAGCTATTTGAATATTATTGAGATTTAAGTTGCATTAAACAATAAGCAACCAAATCATGATCCAGGAACAGAAAATTAGCAAGTTCATAACATCCCAAATCAATTCCACATGACTAATAAAAACAGATTTTGTACCTTTCTTTTTCCCTATGTTCATAATTCAATTCAACAACAACTACTATCACCATCATCCCCGCTTCATCCACCTGTGCCGCCAGCCGCCTGCACTATCGCTTCCTTCTCCCCAACACAGTGGAAGCAACCCCTTTTCTGTTTCTTTCGGTAACATATATCCATTTTGAAAGCTAAAATAATCTACACACTAACATTGTGTGTTATGAAGAAAACAAATGTTTATTCAAAGAGACTAAAATGCTATCCATATAACTGAATCTTCAAAGGTAGGGTACTGCTTTTTCTGTATGAATAGATTTAGGGTCTTGGTTTGTCCAGAGGAGTGAACATGAAGTTTCCAGAGAACATTGCTTCTTTGTCTGCACATCCACAATTGTATTTTCGAATGTAAATTTGATAAGCTAAGAATGTAAAATCATATCAAAGTGGCTAATAAAAAAACCCAAAGCTCAAAGTTAATAAAGGGGTGAACCGGGTTGGGTTTTATTTCTCACATTCCAAATTAAAAGAATAAAAAAAGCTTAAAAAGGAAATGGGTCAAACGGGTAGATCATTTTGAAAGTTGCCAAAGATGTATTTGTTTAAAGCTTATGTTCAAACCACCTAGATCATTTTATTTAAAAAATATAGCACTACTGCAGTTAATATATCGGTTATTCGGTTGCAACTTGTAACCATTTTTGACATTAAATTACTTATATTGAATCTAAGTATTCTATATCAACTGTAAAAAAGCGCCGCCTTTTGACCCATTACCCGACTTGCCATTTTGCCGCATCAAAGTAAGTGCAACAGTAGTACTGCTGACAAGAGGAAATCTCGATACATTTACTTAATGGGGGCCAATTCTGTGTTTTTCTTTATATCTAAAATGTGAATGGGTAAAACTAAAGGATTTAACCAAAGAGAAACAAACAGGTTAAACAGGGTGAAAGTCATCTATAGTGTATTTAAATGCATGAAAACAGCCTAAAGTGTGCCTTTTATATAATGCATAACATCAGTATATGCAAATCATATTTACACATTATATGGATGGTTGTAAATTGAATTCAAAAAACATTTGATGGCCGGCGACATAATGCTGGGTTTGTATGATGTTTTTTAAGAGGTTACATGCTCTGTCCATAACCTGTTCTATCTTATTACTGAAACAAACTACTTTTTGCCTCCTCTACAGGTAACAAAAGGTATTCAAGGTCACCAGGCGAGGGAAAAGGCTTGTAAGTCCTTTACTGGTGTAACTAAACAACTCATGATTGATTTTGCAATCAACTCATTTAAGGCCACGAGTTGAACACTTGAGGTGGATCTGAATCTTAACAACAAACTGATTTTCTTTTTTCATTTAAACTTTACTCTTTCACACATTGATTAGAACTAGCAACTCAGCTTTTGGTCCAAAAGTTCCCTAGTTAATCATTTTTAAGTGGTATTTTAGACATCTTGCCCCTAATCAGCCATTTTTGTTTAAGTTTCCTAAGTCAAATGCTGTCTTCTCTTTACAGAGGAATTTTATAAACATCAGCATATGCAACACTGCAAGTAAATCTATAAGAAAGAAACCATAAGGTACCTGTTAATGACAAGGAAGTACATTCTCGTCGAATATATCTTGTGAATGCCTGAAAATATCAAACAATAAGATAATTTGAATGTAGAGGGAGCCAGATATTCACTAGTACATTTTTTTTATCAAAGCAAATGTTAGAACTAACCAAAACAGCTGGTAATGCAGAGGCATCTAGCTTTGATGAACCATCTTCAGCAAAAACATTCCTACATAACATGTAAAAACGATTAACAAAAGAAGGCAAACTAGAATACAGTAACAGATCAACGACAAACTCTTGACTTCACAAAAATTAGGGAATTTCTTACTTCCATATTGCATTTTGCAAATCATCCTGTTTAGCTTCTGGAAGCATTGCGGTATCAAAAGCAACAATATTGCCATAAAACACTTTTTCCAACTCCCTCATCCATTTAGATAGCAGCAAATTAACCTGCACTCGAGTCAGAAAAAAATTATATTACTAATTTCTGAAGAACAATCTGTGTAGTCACCAGAAATGGGGACCATTTAACTAAATATGGTCCATTTTTGGATATTTAATACAAAATTGCTCGTTTTTTTAATTGTATTACATAAAAATATCAACTTACCATGCTCCATCATCACTAAAAAGGTACTCAAGTAATTGCATATGCAATTGTATCTGAAACAATCCTTACTTTAATTTGAAGTTCTCATATCGCACAATAGATTATAAATTTTCTTCCAACATTTTACCAAGATTTGCTAGCATGCTAATTAAATGTAAGTGAACTTTGAGAAACAAGATAAAGTATATAATACATTTCTCAGTATGGCTCAAGAGTCATTTGTTCCAATTGTTATGACGGATAGAGTATACTAGTATAGCATGCCAAAACTAGAAAGTGAGTAAATAAGTTGAGAAATTCAGTCCCATCCTAGTTCCATGGAATTACAATTCCCTAGACAGATGGCAAGAACTTTCATATGCTTGTGACGAGTTTGAAAACAAAAACATTTTTAGCAACCAAGACTATCAACCTTTCTACCTTTAGATAGATTAATTACAAAATATTGAAATTTTAATCAAAGTTCAATCAATGAAGAATACCAACCCCAGCTTTGGAAACTCTCGTCTCCAAATCATGATTGTAGATTTCATACACGTATTGCCCCAATTCAATGCCTTCCTTTCCTTCTGCTTTCAAGCGACGCAAACAAAGCCACATGTGAACTACTAGCATTGAAAAATTTGTTCTAAAGGTCCTCTCCAACCTAAAAACTGCATTTTTAAAGCAAACCATATCCATTAGGGTGTATACAGTGCAATAAAAAGTGCTACGTTTCTCATTGATTAAATTATACGGCAGCAACTACACAATAACATTTGTCTATTTTCTCCAGAACCTATAAGATATGAAGATGTAGTCTCTCTATCTACAATAAATACAGTTTCTATTCTAGGATGCTGCAAACTAAATGCAGCACTTCTATTTAACCCAAAATCACCTATTTGCTTGTTATTAAAAGTCATCAAACATCTATTTAATTGGCTTTGGTCAACAAAATTCATCTTGTTTTATCATTGCAGATGCCATTTAAAATATTTGACAAGTAGGAAAACCTTACATGTAACCTTTTTTGGAAAATCTTATGGGCTAGTTGAGCTGTATACAATCAGAAAGATAACCTAAATCCCCTCTAGTCTAGATAATCTGTCACTAGGTAATAATAAAGCACTAAAATAGTCCATGTGAGAAGAGTTGAAACTACACATCAAGAAGTTCAACTCATAGTTCACTAGCATAGCATTTCAGATATAGTTCCAACAATTTATCCTAACATGATGCAACAACAACAACCGTTTCCAGTAAATCCCACCCATAGCCAAGTAATCTTATCATGATGAGAATAATAAAAGACTAACCATCATAAATGACAGGTTTATCTACTTGAGATACAACACGCCGGTAAATAACATTCGCTTGCCTAATAGACTTGCTTTGTTTGCTATAAAACAGCATCATTTTGAGGAGAAAATGACGGAGACCCTCATAAGTTGGTTCCTCAATCCTCATAGGGGATTCAGGTGGCAAGGCTAAAGAACAAGGCTTAGAACGAAACATCTTATTCAGATTTACCTACAGATAACAACGCAATCATATCAGAAACAAGTAAGCACATCCAGTAATATTCATCCTGAGAAACAAAAAACTCAACGATCATTTGTTATTGATTAGAGCGACTGCTACTATTACAAACTTGAATCAAAATCATATTACCATTTGATATAAACTTAACAAAAAAATCACATTTAACATTCCAAATTCATGAGACATTAAAAAGAAATGATCATCAGAACAAGCAGATGATGATTGCATTCAGGATCTTAAACACTCAACATCTTCAAAAAACTCGTTAAAAGATCAAATAGCATTAGCTATATCCAGCATTAATAAGACCTTTATCTCCTAAAGTCTAAACTCTAAACTATAATAACAATAGCTTTAGAAATTACAAAAACTGTAACAATTTAACAATTCAGATTTAAAACTCGATATACAGAGTTAAAAACTAAGATCTAAATCAAGCAAAAGTTAAGTAACCAAAAGACACCTCCGATTTAGCGGAAGCATCTGAAGCTACGGGCACTTCAACAGCGGCAATTCTAGAAATTCTCCTGCACGGCAACGCATAAAAATCTTTTGGCATGGCTGATTTGCTGTGAGTGTATAGATAACCTAGGGTTTTGCTCCATCGAGGCATCATGGCTGATAACAAGATCTATAAAACAAACAAAAACAAAATTGATGAAATTGCAGTGAAATTGGAAGAAAAAATACGCAAAGTGAAGGCATTACGTGAAGGTGTTAAGCAATCGGAGATTTCTTTTGCAGGATGTCTTAAACCCTAAAACAAAAAGTTGGATGAACGAAGCACAAAAAGCGTCTGGTGATTGTTCTGTATTGTCGATCTTAAAAAATGTTAAAAATATGAAATGAATAAACCGAGAACTTATTTTGCATATTGTTTGGGTGATATTTAAGACTTATGTTATGTTAGTGCTACATTTATATTGTTGTTTGATGTGCTTGTTTATTTATATTTTATTAAAATGAATACATTCGAATCAATTCGAATTCGATTCTAATTCAAATAACTTAATTGAATCGAATACATAGATTTTTATTCGAATGTGGATCGAATACGAATACCGTTTTTAAAAGTCTCAATTCGAACAATTCGATTCTTTCAATTCGTATTCGATTCGAATGAACACCCCTAGTCTTATGGATTCATGGAATACGGGTTGGAGTTATAAGTGGTGAGGTTGTTCTCCGATCGGTTAAGTGTGCGAGCTTCACCTTTGTTGAGTTTATGTATATTAGTTTTTTGACAAAATTACAAAAATTATCCTTTATTTATACATTAATTTGCGAGATATGTCTTTAATGTTGAAAAGTGTCACTGATTGCCCTTTATTTATTATGTTTGTTGAATCATACGTCATTTACGCTAACTTTCATCCATTTCATCCGTTAAATGAGGGTCATTTTTTGTCAATTGTGAAATTTTTAAAGACGAAATGTGTAACTTTTTTACATGAATAAATTAATAAAAATGATGGGACCCACCATCACTTCATCTTGTTTGACTAACACACCACCACCCTCTTCCACTTCCCCACCACCACATGCCCTTGCTTCCGTCCAACCACCCCCTCTCACCGTCATTCCTTTAAATCCTCTCCATGTCCATAGCACCACCCTCTTCATGGCAAAAAGGGAAAAACATGGAGAATGTCAACTTGCAAATGCTCCTCACAAACTCTTTTTTTCGGTGCAAAACCACACACAACACATACAAACGCAGTGGGATCGCCTAAACTTTCAAGTTATGTTAACATTATTCAATTTTTTATATATACTTTTTACCTAAACTTAACAAAAACATGAAATTGTAATTACTAAGTGGAGTGTAGCCAAGTCAATCCATATTCAAGAAGAACTCTTGGTCAGAAAAACGACGACGATTATAGGCAGACTTAAAAGTTTCGAATCTTAAAAACAGGCGGGTTAATGTTGGTGAAAAGTACTTGGCGCGAATGTTAAAATGATCAAGATATTATGCGTGCAAGAAGAAAGGGCATGCCTACTAGAATTGCCCCGAAAACAAAGCCAACAGACGATCCATACACCAATTGTGAAGGAGAAGGAGAAAGTACAAGTTTTTAAAATCGGCGTAGGTAAGGAGATGGGTAACGACAAACTTAGATTGCACAAAACGATGACAAGAAACTAGATCGAGACAAATTACATAGTGCAAGACATGATTATAGCTATTGGGATTTAATCTGGCATATAAGTAAACTACTTCATGGCATTTGGCATCTTCAAACAAGACAGACATGTGTTAACTACAAACCTTGTAATAGTGTTAATGAGGAACACAAGGTTGATTATTTTGTGTTTGTGTTGGAGAGATGATTGTGACTATAAATGAGCAACGAATGGTTATTCCATATCTGTTACACATGTTTCCAAGTTCAAGCAAGACCAACAGAGAACCGGGATGAAGGGAGAAACAATGCAAGAAACTCTTGATAGTTAGGAAAGGGAAGTTGAAGCGAATATGACAAAGCACGTTGTTAGAATATATTAGTGAAAATTATATACCTACCATGAGTGTTAAGAATGATCTTATGGTGGCCAAAAGTTCTATAAAAGCTATAGCATGAGGGGGGGGGGGGGGGGGTTACGTGGGGATGAGGGTGAGGTGGGATGTTTCTTTCAACTCTGGTGGCTTTGATACGGAGGCAAAGTTTGAGGATAAGTTTTTTTAGCCGTCTAAAGACTTAAATTATATTTATTATTTTCTTAATTATCGAGTTTTTCTTTAGTTATTGTATATTTTTTATTTATTCTATGTATATTTATTTCTAGGTTGTTAGGGTCTACTATAAGTATTAAGGTTCTAGGTCATTGTTATTAGGTTTGATTATTATTGAATTATGAACATTTGTTCTTGAACTTTGAGTTCTATTGAACATTTTGAACAATCAATTGTTCTAGAGTCATTTGAATGCTTCTGTAATTGTATCAAAAGGATTAACGTAACTTCTAAATAAACTATGCATAATCGAAATGAATTCAGGTAATTTTAATAAATAGAATATGAAATTTGTGAAGCGTACTTTGAATTCGATTCAAATTCAACTAGGAACTAAATTATTCGATTCAATAAGAACGAAATTATTCGATTCAATAGTGTTATTTGAATTAGAAATAAAAGAAGTAATCCATAGATTCTTCTATCAATTCGACCAGATCTTCTAGATTGTAATCTCATTTTCCAGCCTCGAGTAACTTTACTAATAAGGGAAAAGCCCTTAATTAATTTAATTCATATTAGATTAGTATAATATAAAGCGCTGGCGTCCAACCGGCTTTCCGCCCCCTATGAATGAGTGAAGGCGAGCCAGGAAAGCACCACGAACTCATCTCGTGCTCAGAAAGTTCGTCGTCAGTACGTTCTTACTCGTCAACTTCGTTTCCTGAGGTCACTTACGAGAAAAATACTAAATCACTACTTTACAATATTTTAACGATCTAATTCATCAAGCATTGCAAAATAAACATGAAGATACTAAAAATATAATCAAAACGACATAAATTTAGTCACATCTTAGGTCAACGCCTTTTCCACCACCGTCTACACCATCAATCAATTACCAAAAAAATATCTAAAGGGCAAGTCACTTTTCTAAATACTATACAATCAACCACCAAACTACAACACCTTCTGACTTTCCGTTTGTCACATGTATTCAGTCCTACGAGACTACTCGGAATGCAAACTCGCTTCAAGAAGCCTAAAATGCATGTTTATTATATATTCTTTAAATAATGGAATTATAATTTAAAATAATATTTATAAAAGTTATCAGATTATTCTTTTAATAAGACTATAAAAAAATTAACACGGAGTTTTGATGTAATTTGTTTTTCTCGAATCCAATCCCTTTCAATTCACGAGTTGATATCCAAATTAAGTTAACAAAAATTTAATGCTGATAATTGGGTCATCTGTTTATACACGATAAGACCTGTTAAGTAAAAAAGTATCTTTTGTATATTTTTAAAATAATTAAAACTAGAAGGCTAGAGTTTATTATTTTTCATCTTTGATATATAAAACACTAGGTTAGATACCCGTGTCTTACACGAGACTGTTTTAAAATTAGCTGTCAATTGAAAAAATGGTTGAAATTACATAATATGGGTTTAATTATGTGGTTTGGTTTCTACTTATCAAACAAAAGATCCGTGTGGTTTCAGATTTTGAGTAAAAATAAACCTGTGTGTATATTTTTGAGGTGTTACTTTATGAAGCCAATTGACAAAAGTAGTTTAATAAATTGCTATGTGGCAAGTATTGCTTAATATTATGACAAGTGGATGAAATTGGTTTCTTTTATTATATAGGATATAACTGTCATATTCAAAGAATGGAAACCGCATGTTAAACGAGTCATTTTCATGTTTGTTACTTGTGTTACACGCACGGTCTTTAACATGTTAAACACAATAAAATACGATTTTTCAGTCCTAAACAAAATCATTCCATAACGCCATACAAACCATACCCACCAGGCACCAAGTTAATTGATTCAAATCATTCGCTAATACAACCCATTACACTTCGACCAGAACTTGGGTTCAATTAACATTTGTAAAACACTCCATAACGCTCTCTTATTCTCTCTCAACTCTCAATTTCACCATAAACATACACTCACACATCGATTAATCCCAGTTTAAATTAAGCAGCCGTGAAATGTTTTCTTTAAATCGATATCAATTCGTCAAGTTCCAGATAATTAAACCATCTATTAAACTCGTGTTTTTTATGCAAATCATTATCATCCTGATTCCATTTGGATAATTTTAGTACTATGTGAAAATTGGGATTCATATTCTTACTGTTATTAAGTTCGGTAGTCTTTTACTTTGTAACAATATTAAAACAATTTTTTTATCTTTTTATTTATTTATTTATTTATTTATTTATTTTATAAATAAAAAATGGGAAACTTGCTCCCCAAGCAACTTCAAAAACCCTAACATTCTTGCTGATATTAAAATAGCCGTGAGTTTCACTACTTTATCCATGTTTGTTGATCGGAAATGGCATCCTCAATGCGCATAATTACTTCAAACCACTTCACAAGATCAATTGTTTATGCATCTTCTTCTCGTGTTGCTCGACGACGTTATACCACGGTGCCAATACATGGTACTTTTCTTCAAACCTAGTTACTGTGCTTATAAATGAATATACAATTAGTCATATATTGATGTTAAATTTCAGATTATTTAGATCAATCATGGTTAAGAATATTGTATCCCAAAATAACTTCAATGTCAATATGTATGGAGATGACGGCCGAAAGAAGAAACTTAAAGCTAAATATATCCGATGAAGGGCCGAGTGTAGACCTTGGTTTGCCTGGAATAAAAATGGAGGACATGAGGGCGTGTACTAAACCAAACACATTGTTCACGCAAGGCAAAACACGGTTGGTTAACAAAGACGCAATCATGGCTAGCATTATTGCGAACACTGTTGCTAGTTTCCGTGACATCACCGCTGAACGCAGCTGGCCTTACTATGGTAGTTGCTTTAGTTTATATTTGTTTTTGAAAGTGTATATTTTGTTTACACGTCTTTTTTTGGTTCAGACATGTTCTATGATCGATCGATTTTAGGTGAGGGATTATGCCCTGTAATAGCGATGTTGTCGCCCATTAATTCATTCTCAATTTATAAGAGAGAAACTGAAGAGCGCTTGTTTACAAGTATGTGTATCCCTGCAAACGAAGATATGAAGCTGACGAAGCAAGGGTTACGTGTGTCTTTGTATCTACTTGGACAGGACGTGAAGACGTATTTCGATTATGACACTTTCTTTATTGAAGCAAAAACAAAGAATGGGCATCATATTACAGGCGTACACTTACCTGGTATTCGTTTACCTAGTATTCACGAGAAGCGTAACTTGATCAAGAAAAAGATGGAAGATGGGAAACTTTATGCATTTATTCCTTGCTGCGAAAACAAGGAGAAGATCATGATCAGTTGAAGCCTAATTAAGTCGCGTATCGCTGGTTAAAAGCAAGGATTTACATGTGTTTTAATACCCGAATGTAAGCCTACGGTTGATGTTAATACATTGTTGTAAGCAGCATATGACCAAAGTTGGGAATTGGCTTTTTAGGTACAAAGGTATATTGGAGTTTTCTTTGTTTCACCAAATAGGCCTAATTGATGTTAATTAATGGGAAAATTCCGAAAATATCCCTTTGATCGTTGACTTCCTAAAATGTCTCATTTGACTTCGTCAGTCATGGTCGCCGCGACTATATATAGTCGTTATAGTCGGCGACTACAGATTCTAACAAATAAGAACCTATCACGTGTCCACAGTAGTCGGCGACTATAATTGTTTTCCCGACAAAGACTATAGTCGGACGCTCGTATGACATCGATGTCGTAGGCGTCGGCGACTACGTTTTTTTTTTTTTTATAATTTCTAGGTCTCATTTTTTAATTTCTCATAAATGAAGAATAATAATAATTATAAAAATCTTATTGCTGTATGAGAATATACTTAATCAGTAATTACATTCCATACACAATTGATTTACCATGATAATAAAAAATAATCAAGGGATTAAATGTTCCTTGTTAAAACTTCACTCTATCTCGTTAGTTGTTTTCTTTGAACTCATGAAGCTACTTTTTGCAAACACACATTCTTTTTTAACATGACCACTTACAAATTTCATATTAATTAACAACTATACAATGATCTTGCCTAGCTATCGGTGTAGCAGGTGGAAATGTTTAATGTGCCAAATCTGCAATAATAAAAATTTAAGGATTTAATTATATATGTTGTCATCAAAATCTTAAAACTTACTTTGTTCAATGATTACAACCGTTATTCTCATATGACAGTTGATACCATTTAGATATATATAATAAACAGAAAATTTGAGCAAACAATAACTAGAGAATTTGGAGCAAACAATAATCAATCAAGTTGAATGAATCACTTAAATTTACAAAATATTGAATAATATGAACAATCAAATAGGAACCGCGAAGAGAAAAAAAGAACAAAAAAATCGAACCAATTGAATATGCTATCAGTTTAGAATACAATTAACTAATGTTAAACACAACCAATTAATCACATATTCTGTAAGCAAATACAATTGAAACAATTGAACCAAAAAACAGGCTGTTTGTTTACTTCTTAATAGTTAAGTTCAGTATTTAACCATTCAGAATTCAGCATTCAGAGCGTTTGTTTCAGAAAAAATAGCCTCTGAATGGTTCAGTTAAGTGCTGAATGGTTAAGACTGAGAGATGCTGAATGAAACTGAATGGAGCAAATACTAACTTTATACTCATCTGAAGTTGTACTCTTATAACATCCCTCTTATTGATGCAACCTCTTAATGGTTCAGACCTCTTAATCATTCAGCACTTAATGATTCAGATTTTGCCAAACAGCCCTAAACAAAATGATGATGAGCATAAAGTAGAAGCATATAGCCAAGATATAACACAAGGTATAAATACCTTAATTATAATATTTATGCCCAACAGAGTTACCCTAATTAAATATATTCTTAATCGATAATGAAACCTTATAGTTATCATTGACAAACAATAAACTCAGAAAAGGCCACATGGAACATCATAACATGCATTAATCACCACATAAAAGAACAATCATACACATTTCAAATTATCATATAACCATATGAATGTGTAAGTAACAAATGTCAAACACAAACCTGACCAGACTTACAAGACTTTAAGACAAAGACATCTCATACACCAATTTTCTTTAACACCATAGAAAGACAGAAACAAAAAATACAAATTCTGAGAGCATCATTAATGGTAAGTTTTTGGATGTTTTTAGATGAGTGAGAGTATGAGGTGGAGGAAAGAGAAGATGATCTGGATGAGAGAGAGTGAGATGAAGTTCATCGCCAAGAACGTGCATTTTTAGCTTTGTGAGTATAAAGGAGGAAAGAGAAAATAGGAAAGAGAAAGTGTGGTGGACCCATTTTTTAGTGTTGTGAGTGGGCAGGAAAGAGAAATGGTTGGGCAGTTGCCACTTAGGATTTGTTTTTCAGCTCTCTATTGGTGATGCTCTGACTATAACAAAAAGAATCACATGATTCACTATAAATACCATAAACATATATGACAAGAACAAAAAAACACAAAAACCTGCAAGGTCATATGAACACAGACTCACATATGAAGATAAGGTAAGTGAAAGACATACAAACTAATTTTGACATTGCCCAAAAAACTTTTACATGCAATTACACATATAACACGGAATCATAAGATTCAAACAGATAGAAGACGTCTGGTAATAAGACAAGTTAAGAACATAAAGACTAATTTTGACTTTGATCAAAAAACTTTTACAACTTCACATATAAGATAGAATCATAAGATTTATAGAGATATAAGACGTCTAATAATAAGACAAGTGAAGAACATAAGACTGACTTTGACTTTGATCAAAATAGTTTTACAACTTCACATATAATACAAAATCACAAGATTTGTAGAGATATAAATACGTCTGAAGATAAGGCAAGTGAAGAACTTAAAAAGACTAATTTATTTACAACTTTACAAGAAGCAAATCAAAATGAACTTGTAAAGAACATAAAGACTAATTTGATTCAAGCAAAAAGTTTTATAATTTCACAAGCAAGATTGAATCACAAGATTCAAGAAACATCAGACATGAACATAAGATTCAAAGACAAGTCTGACACAACGACGACGATAATAATAATAGCATATATAAGCTATATCATACTAGAATAGGCAACCAGGCATACCCAGAAGGATAACCTTTACATAAAATAAATCATACAAGGTTGTCATGAATATCAAGAACACACTTATCAACATTGTCTTTAACTCTTAAACACAAAGCCCATAGTTTGATCAGCCAACCAGAAATAAGATTATAGGCGATAAGACATATGGGTCAAGAAAATCATCATAAAAACAAACACACTAGTAAAAATCATAATTTTCTTGTACAAAATAACACACATCATGACACGGTAATAGCAGGACAATATTTTCAATTTTCAAAATAAGGTAAAGAGTTTTTGAGAAACGGTATACTTAATTAGCAACTAACCTAGCACACAACTAACAAAAACTATGCTCACATAAAAGTAAAATACTATCTAAGTACTCATGGTTTGAAGTCTTTAACCATTTGAGTCTAAATTTCAAACCTTTAACATAATGTACCACGTGGTTTGTATTTTATGACCATTGGAGTCAAAATGACTAACAAGGTTAATTTTTTCAGTTAGTTTATAATAAAATGACCTAAATGCTCATAGACTTAATTGGTATATTTCATAACCTTGGGAACCCATATATATGTATATACACTTATTTTTCAAACTTTTTTTAAATCTTTTAAACTGAAATGTTTTTTAAACATCTAATTTTAAACGTATCTTTTTTAACCGTTAGTTCTTATAAATGTTTTTTTTTACTAAAAAACACATGTTTATTTTAAAAAACTTTAATCGTTCGGTTTTTATAAACACTCGGGGTTTTAAGACCTTTTTAAAACATTCAGCATTTTAAATATCTTTTTATAAAAATTCATCTTATTTAAATAACTCTTTTTAACTATTTGTTTTATATTTAATCATTATTTTAAAAAATTTCATCTTATTTAAAAAAGACGTCAAAAAAATCAGAATGATTTAAAAAGACGTTCAGTTTTTGTGAGACTTAAATGTTTTTGTTATTTAAGCGTCTTTTTTAAATATAATGAACAATTTTAAAAAATGATTAAACATTACAAACAGTTTAAAAAATAAGTTAAAATAGTCAAACGGTTAGAAAACTATTTTAAATAAGACGAATGATTTATAAAAAAACATTTTTGAAGCCAAATGCTAGCTTTTAAAAGGCAAAAAGTCTAACTATTTGTAAAACCAAACGATTAAATTTTTTTTAAAGAAATTATGTTTTTTAATATAGACATTTGAAAAACTTAACGATATATTTTATAATTTGAGAACTAATTGTTTAAATAACATATGCATATATATATATTTTATACTTTGGTCCCTAGGATATAAAAAATACTCCCTCCGTCCCATTAGAAGTGCCCACATTTCCCTTTTTATTTGTCCCATTTCAAATGTCCACTTTTAAAATATATTGGTCAACTTCCAAATATACCCTTACAAACACAAAACTAACATAAACAAATAATGTGATGGACTCACATAACATTTATTTATAAGGGGTATTATTGTCAAATTATAATAAAAAAGAGCAATCATTTAATGTGCCTAAAACTTTGTGTTTTTCAAACTAAGACACTTATAAATGATTAAATACAAACCACTGAGTTCAATATGTTAAAGGTTTAAAATTTAGACTCAAATGATTAAATTTCTCAAACCACAGGTACTCAAAAAGCAATTTACTCTTATTTAAAATATAAATGAACAAGAATATGTATATTTTAAAATAAATAATAGTTTGATATTGAATTGAAAATTAACATATATTTTAACACTAACTTTAGCTTCTAATCTAGCAATGATACCGTATTATTATTTAAAATAGATATTATCTTCCTAATTTAATAATTGAGTAACTCATTCATAAGTTAACATTTTAGTTATTTCACTTACAATTTTGCTTAAATGTCACGCTCTAATATAATTTTATGGAGGATTTAAAGGTGTGTAATGGTATGCTTCAAATTTAAAATAACCCAATATGTTCAAATAAAAAATCACCAATTATGAATTTTCTCCTAATCTGATATGTTCAAATATCAATTTTACCAATTATTATAAATTATCTACTATAACTTGATATTTCCAATTATAAAATTTACCGATTATTATAGATCTTCTCATTTATTTTAGCATATGTTTGCTAAAATAAATTTGTAAATATTCAAACCGATTTAATATGAGATATGTTAAATTTAAATTTGATACATACATTTAGGTAGTGTTTTGTTTTTCTTAAAAAGGTCTTGCTCGGACATGGGTTTTTTGAGCTGTATTCTTGTCCGTAGGTCGTGCGTGCGCTGCATTGTGTGAAAGAATTTCACCCCCTGCGCGCGGGTAGATGCTAGAGTAAAACATGACACAAGAACTTAACATGTCATAAATGTTTCCATATATAAACTAAAAATTATTTTGTCTCCACTCCAATGTGGAACCAAATGAATGAAATAAAATTTTTAAAAATCTCATTTAGATGTCTAACCAAACAGAACCTCATAACCATTAACTACTTAACCATTGAGACATTTTAACCATTCAGCATTTAATCATTCAACACTGTCAAACAGCCCCTTAGAGTGCATAGACATATGAGCTATCATTTCCACAAAAACATATATAAATTTATCTCGAGATATATCATATACATTCTCAAGTAAATGTTACTGATTTTTTGTGTACTTATCAGTAAATACATGATAAGAGAAATGTTTAAATGCAAAGTGTATTTTCGGTATAATAGTGTGAGAAGACAATCAAACGAACTTTATTTGACCTCATTTCGATGGTGTTAGAACTGTTTCATTAAACTTTACGATCTTAGGTTTGAGTGGGGGTAGGGGATTTTAGGTTTCAGGGTGGGAAAGTTGGGAGAAAAGTTTGACAAGCCGAGGGGGTCCAAGTCGGGAAATAAGGTCAAACGGAGTTTCTTTAATTGCCTGCTTACACTAGTGTATCAAAAATAAACTTTATACAATAACTTCACCCAATACATATTCAATTTTTTAGAATATTCAGAAGTCGTATTAAATTGTTCTTAACAACATTTTCCATAGAATATTTTTTAAATAGATATCTTTTAGAGAACATTTTTTAAAATAGATATCTTTCAATCGAAGTGAGAAAATTAATTCTTTTTAAAAAATTGATTTTGATAAAAAAAATTTAAATCATTCAATTCATTAAATAACTTTTCTATATAGAGTGGAGTTATACTACGTACAAAGTCCAATTTTCCTAGAAAATCTAAGAAGTCATGAGATGATGACATGTGCCACTCCCTTAAAATTAGAAGGAATGGTAAAGATGGTAATGTCTCTATATTTTAAGTTTCACCCCATTTTTTTAAATGTCCATAACTTTTACATACGATATTATTTTTTTAAAAAAATTGCACCATAAAAACGAGCATTTTCTTATCTTTAAAACGCGTATAATATTCATATATAAAAAACAAAAAAAAATTCACGTTTTTTAGCTCTTTGTGTTATTTGTCAAGTCATTGTGTTATTTATTCATGTCATTGTGTTATAACACAATAACCTAATGAAATAACACAATGATCTGAAATAACACAATGACCTGATGAAAATATAACACAACGACCTGATGAAAATATAACACAACGACCTGATAGAGATATAACACAACGACCTGATGAAGATATAACACAACGACCTGATGAAAATATAACACAACGACCTGATGAAAATATAACACAACGACCTGATGAAAATATAACACAACGACCTGATGAAAATATAATACAACGACCTGATGGAAATATAACACAACGACCTGATGAAAATATAACACAACGACCTGATGAAAATATAACACAATTACCTGATGAAAATATAACACAACGACCTGACGAAAATATAACACAACGACCTGACGAAAATATAACACAACGACCTGATGAAAACATAACACAACGACCTGATGAAAATATAATACAACGACCTGATGAAAATATAACACAACCACCTGATGAAAATATAACACAACGACCTGATGAAAATTTAACACAACGACCTGATGAAAATTAAACACAACGACCTGATGAAAATATAACACAATGACCTGGCGGATATAACTAAATTTGAAAAATATAACACAATGTCTTGACTAATATAACACAATGAGCTGAAAAATATAACACAATGACCTAACGAATATAACACAATGAGCTGAAACTTCAAAAAAAAATTCATTTTTTATATATCAATATTATATGCGTTTTGAAGATAAAAAAACGCTCGTTTTTTTGGTGTAATTTTTATTAAAAAATATTGCCGTATGTAAAAGTTATGGACGTTTAAAACAGATGATGGAATTTGAAAATGAGACAAGACTAATATACCATTGACCTACCATTTAAAGTTTTAACTATTTACCATTATGCCACTTTGTGTTTATGAGCATCTTCATTTAATATTAGATCTAATGGTCCAAATTCCTTCTTAGACTTTCTAGGAAATTTAGACTTTGTAGTTGAACCTAATTCTTTCTATATATAGGTGTATTTTTTGAAGAAAAAAAACTCAACTCTCTTTTTTATTTGTATAGTACGTGATGGTGATCAATTATTATCAAAAATAAAATTTTGAAACCAAACAAGATTTACTTATATCACGTACATATATATTGTCTTTGAAGCAAATTAATATACTTAGTTATAGCTTAAACTTTTCTGTGTACGTAAAATCTAATTTTTTTTTTTCCGTTGTGGCAGTTCTTAATTTACAGGTTGTATTGTGGTTCTAATTAAAAGAAATGTTGGTTAAAGAAACCCAAGAATTCATCTAAAAGATATAACGTATAAAAGATAAAAATAAAGTTAGTTTTTTTTAACCAAATATATGATAAACCTTATTCCGAATTATTTTCACAATAATGTGACCCTTCCTCCAAGTAATTTCAAAAGTGGTCGTTAATTACTTCATTAATTTGTGGCCCATTATTATTTTCTTAAACCCTAATTAACATGACCCTTCTTCTCCAAGTAATTTCTTAAACCCTAGCTAGCTAGTTCCCCACATATATATATATATAAATATATAATAAAAACATTAAAAAAGCTTCTAATCGATCTTGTTTTCATTTTGAAATAAAAAATGGCTTCTTCATTGCGCCTCATTACTTCCAACTTGGTCAAAAGATCGTTACTTCCAACTCTTGTTTCTTCATCTCGTTTTCATAGCATCATTGCTGGTCATCGAAGTTATAGTACTATGCCAAAAGATGGTACGTACTTTTCTTCTTCTTTGCTTTGCATATTTGTTAATTTAATTGCTTTTTTTTTGAAGCAGTGAAGCATGACTATGTTTTTTGCATTGTAGATCATACGTTTCTTTAAGACCTTATAAGTTGTTATAAAGTTATAAACAAAAAAAAGCAGAGGTGCATCATTTAGAGCACTCACAATATATAAAGTTGGTAAAATGACTCTTTTTATCATTATATATATTTAAGAAAAAAACATCCAAGTTACACATAACACGTTACCTAAATCACTTGCTCCATATCTTTTGAACTTTAAGAACAACATATATGGTTTGAATAATGGTTTCTTATATTTAACAACTCGATCACTATGCATCCCTTATAATTCTTTTGTTAAAGGAGGAGAGAAAAAAATAGTAAAATTAAGTTGATTAAAAAATATTATTTAATTAAATGAGATGTGAACACGTACTTTTTAAAAATGAAATGTAAATATAAGGAATGGAGATTTTTGATATTTTATAAAGATATGAATCATGTAGAAGCTATTATGATAGAGTGCTTTTCGATCTTTGGGATTTGATTTAAAAATATGAAATTGTTTAAAACGGTTAATTAGCCACTCAGTTACTCTGTTGATCTTTATATGATATGATATTTATTTTATAAAAAAAAATAGTTTTTTGGTTCCCTTTGGGTAACTAAAAATGGCTAAAATGCATGTTTGAGTGTGATCAACCCTGTCCACAAAAGTTTTGTTACTGGTCTAGCTAGTTGAAATTATTGTGGTTATAACAAACTAAAAAATAAGAACAGTATAGTATAATTTTGTTGAAACTTATACAACACGTACGTACCAACACTCATTTTATGTTCAATTATATTGTTAACACTCATCTTGTGGACAACATTTTTATTTTTAACTTTTTGTATTTTTTATGTAGATTCAATATCATCTCAAACCTTGAAATATAACCGGAACAAGCCGTTAGCTAGTATTATTTCGATTCTAATTTCTAACCGTTGCCTTAATTAGGGTTCGGCATGTTGTTACAACTAAAAAATCGTTAAAACCGAACCCTCCTAATATGTCTTTTTTGATTTATATGACTCTTGTTCCATTTCAGATTTGTGTGATTACTCATGGGTAAATGTTAAATGTCCCAAAATTTCTTCATTGTCATTCAAGATGGAGATGAGTGATAGAAAGAGAAAAATATCACTTGCTATACCTGATGAAGGCCTTAGTGTAGAACTGGATGATTTTCCTGCACTAAATATTCAAGAGACGAAGGCATGTTCCGAACAAACCTTGTTCGTCCAAGGCAAACCGCACAAAGATATCTCCCTCAACGTACTAAACAAGACCTCCTCAAGTGATGATACTACTCCTAACAAAGATGGCGTCATCTTAAACATAATTGCTAACGAAATCATTGCTAGTTTTCGTGACATGACCACAAAACGCGGCTGGGCTTACTATGGTATACTTGCTAATTTTCACCCTATGCATCTATTGAAAATACTAGTTTATTGTCCGTGCTACGCTCGGGAACATAACACAGAATTTGTGATTTTAAGGATATTTACGAGACACGGATGATTTTAATCAGTTTTGAGATAAAACTGTCGTAAAGGCGGAACACAAGACTTTATTTAAAAGTTTTGTTTTTTAGTATAACAATATCATACTTAATTTTAAAAGTTTTAAATGCTCGGTTTTATGATTTAGTTTTTTTTTCTGATTGTATATCTTAATTATTTCTTCTTCAGATATGTTCTTTGATCGGTCTATTCTAGGCAAGGGATTATGCCCTATAATAGCGGCAATGTCTTCTATCAATTCATTCACACTCTTAAAGGAAAAGACACATAGAGGAGGCCTAGAGATAAAGATGAGTTTGCCTGGACGCGATACCTTGAAGGTAACCACTCAAGGCCTACGCGTGTCTCTAAAAATGCATGGACTGGGGAGAAATGACGTGAAGTTATCTTATGATTACGACACTTTCTTCATTGAAGGAAAAACAAAACAGAAACATTATATTACAGGCATAAAGTTACCAGAGGGCTTTCAAAAGAAGAATAATAGGATAAGGAGAGAGATGAAGCATGGAGAATTTTTCGCGTTTCTTCCTTGTGATGTGAAAAAGACGGAGCTGTTGCTGGCTGATCATTTGAAACCTCAGGCGTATATCACTGCTTCCGATAGGTTTCTAGATTAAAGATAACAGTAATGATTTGAGTTATTCATAAGCTATGAACTTTGCTAATTAATTTCCTGAATGAGTGACTATATATTTATGCATTCGCAACTTTTGCTAGCTCGTGTTGTGGCGCTTTGCTATTCTACTGTGTTTGATTTTCAGAAGGTTTTGTTGACTTGTTGGTGTATATAAGACTGTATATATTACTTCAAACAGTTGCAGATCGATTAACAGTTTTGAAAGCTTGCAAAAGCAGCTCATGTAACTCTCAAAACTAAATACTAATCATAAAATTTTTTATACTTTAAAAGCTCACTGGATTTTTTCATGTCAACATGATCAAAACCTTGAGACAGCATAAATACTTATCAATTAGTCTTCATCTTCGTCTTCTTCATTGTCGCATTCATCATCTTCATCACTGCTAAAAATTTGCATCTTTTGCTGAACATTCATGTTCCAGACTTGATCTCTAAAGTATGGGTCTTGAAACAACATGTCAATTTGTTCCTACATTATAAGATAAGACAAACATTTATAATCTACTAACATTTATATACAAAATCTACTACCATTTACCAAACTATTAACATACATATACAAGCATATAATTTTTAGGTCAAAATGGGTCAGCCTACTACCATGTAACTACCTAATAACATTTACATACCAATTATTCTACCATTTGCCAAACTAATAACATACATATACAAACATACAAATTCCGGGTCAAAACGGGTCAACCTACTAATATTTACCGGTTCTACTACCATGTAGAGATGACATCAAACTATTTTAGGTACCGATACCGGAGATACCGATATCGATTTTCATGAAAAGTGGGTACCAAATACCGTACCGAAAATACTGGTTCGGTACCAGTACGGAACCGGTATCGATACCGATTTTTCGGTGTCATACCGATTTGTTATGATTTTATCATAGTTTCCTCAAATTTAACTTGAAAGTACTCCGATTTAAATTCATATGTTTTTGGTCATAGGGGGCTTATGTGACACCCCGCCCGGCGGCGGAAAACACCGGGCGCGTCAAGTGAATCGGATATCAAAGTACAAAGCACATGGCACACTAATTGCATATTTTAATATTAATTGAGCAATAATGTCGTGACATAAAGAAGCATTCAATAGTCATAAAAACCGTAATAGAAACCGACAAATAAATATTGTTTATTGTCTTTTTATTCTAGGTCCGAAGCATCCTACGTGTCTTGAACCAAAACTGTATCAAACTTCACCTGAAAAACGTGTAAAATAAGTTAGCTAAAGAATTAGCTAGTGAGTAAATCACAATGTATAGTACATAGTATAAAATCCGAGATCATTATAGATTGTGTTTCGCAATCTCATGTGCATAGCAATTTCAGCATATATCTCAACCATGACCATAGAAACACATAGAAACAAGTATCATAGACCCCGCAGGGTTACCTTTAGCAACAAGTCATGAGGAACCAACTCATGTTACATTTATTGATAACCATCGTTTAACCGTCATTTAACCGTCTCGATATGCAAGTTATCAAAAATGTTTAAGCATCTAAGGGACAAAGCAACGTAGCAACAAGCATCACATGTAGTAACTAGTAACATAGAATCAACCAAAGAATCGCCGGGTCAAAATCACCTATCAGGCCATTAATGTAGGTGGGCTTGTCAAGCCATTAGCGCTAACATTGTACCGGTGGAAATTACAAGATAATATAACTAATATTGACTATCACACAATTTTGCTACATGCGGCCAAACACGATTAACACATCTAATGATCTCATTTTCGAAAATAGAAACATCAAAAGAAACCGTTGTATTATAGAAACACGTATTTCAGCCCCAAAAACGTAAACAGTAAAAAGGAGTGTGAGTTTACTCACCTTAAAATCCAAAGATAATAGTAACACTAGAATCGCAACTAGAAAGAACCGAGGGTCGCCCAGATATTAGAATCACCTAATTAACCGGGAAAACCTAATTTAGAAACGAAGCAAGTAACGTAATAACTAGAATCAAGAAACTATAACTTCTAGGGTTTTGGATTTGGGGTTTTAGGGTTTTAAAGTACCAATTGAAAATTAAGGTCTCAAAATATAATTTGGGAAATTAGGGTTTAAGTACCAATTGGAAATTAGGGCTTCAAAATATAATTTGGGAAATTAGGGTTTTAAAGTACCAATTGGGAATTAGGGTTTCAAAATATAATTTGGGATTTTTAGGGTTTTAAAATTCCAATTAGAAATTAGGGCTTCAAAATATAATTTGGGAAATTAGGGTTTTAAAGTACAAATTGAGATTTTGGTACGAAACGTAGTTGTATTTTCATAGGGTAGGGTTCAAGAGAGAACTCATTTTAAGTTGAGAACTAGAGAACTACTAAAAATACAAGTGGTGGAATTTTAAAGAGTAAGGGTAAAATTGGAACTTTAAATATATAAATCTTTAAACATTTCTATCTTTTGCATACGTTAATATTATTTTAAAAAAATTGCACCATTAGATCAAGAATTTCATTATCTTTCATTTGAGTATAAATAACGTCATAAAAAATATTTTTTTTCTCGTTTTTTTAAATTTCATACTGCGTATATGTAGTATTGTGATATTGTATTTGATTATATTTTTCTTTAAACGTTACTAACTTTTTCATACGTTATTTACATTAAAAAAATTTTAAAAATCACATTTTGGTTTTTTTGATACTACATAGATGTAGTATCAATGTACTTGATGCATTTATTAAGTAGTCAAATGACTCAAGAGTCTAATAATTATTTAAAGTGTACATATGATCTCAAATAACCAATAACAAAGTTCATAAGATTTCATATTAAAAAACTTATGACAAATGAAAACAAAACCAATACTTATACTATGTCTAAACATAAAGATAATAATAAACTAATAAACCAACGATAAATATCATAAAAAAGTAAAAAAAACTTGAAATTCAAACTATAAGATAACAATGCATCAATATTGCATATACTGCATATATGTAGTACTTTGATACTACATATATGTAGTATACGATACTGCATATATGCAATACTATAAAATTTAAAAGGGGATGGTGAATATGGTGATGTTATGCACCTAAGTTATACGTAAACCCATTAAAATTACGTAGCTTTGATAAATTAACTTAAATTTTTTTATTAAAAAACTTAACTCATTGATCTTTATTCAATGTTAATGGACAACTCAGTCTTCTCCTCTTAGATCATAATTCTTCTCTTTCCCATTACTCAATAATCGTCATTCATTTTAAGAAAATGATTACTCACCCTTTAAAAATCGATCGTAACTCAATTTGGCTTCTCAATTCCAACTAACAGATTAATATAACATGACTCGTATAATTGGTATTGTGATACGCCCTTGCTACACATATTCATACCACATCACATAACGTGAACCAACTAATTGCTAGCAATATCAGTACGATCATATGAGAAAAATCCAAATTTAGAATCAAGGCATGATGGTGTTGTTTTTTTATGATGGTATCATCAACATCAATATCAGGGAACTTTTGTTTTTATCAAAGTAGTAGTTTTGATGGTTTGTCTTGTAATTTAGGTGCATAACAACACCATATTCACTTTCCTCAATTTAAAAACATATAATATCGTATACTACATATATGAAGTATTGAAATTAAAAAAACGAGAAAATTTTATTTTTTTATAACGTTATTTATACTCAAATGAAAGATACTAAAATTCTTGATCTAATGGTGCGAAAAATTTTTTAAAAACTTAACGTATGCAAAAGATAGAAATGTTTAAAGATTTATATATTTAAAGTTCCAAATTTGCCCATCCACTTTATTATTTCATCCCTTGTCTTTTGGGAGTTCTCTAGTTCTCAACTTAATATGGAGTTCTCTCTTGATCCCTCCCCTATATATATATATATACATACATACTATACGAATCCATTTAGTTTTATATATGAAATATCGTATCAATCTAATATAGTGTAATATCATTTTTGAATCTAAGTCATATATTTTATAAATCTTTAAGATAAAAGATATTATTTATTGGTTTATTGCAGTCATGATTCAAGGTTAATAATTATGTAAATGGACTTAAAAAAATAAAAATTAAACAGAAACTGACAGCAGTGTGGTTCGAACCTGAGGTCACAGCTCCAAACACAACACGCACAAACCACTGGTCCAGGCTTGATTTTTGTTAATAAAATTGATTCTTAATTGTTTTAACTTTCAAAACTCAAGAACACCCTTTTTCCAATACATGCCCTAGAACAAGAATCAATCCAATTCGTTTAATCCAGTGAATCAAATCCAAAACCAACAGAGGGCTTTTGATCTACAAAAACACACGATCATTTTGATGTATGGGACTTACTTGATTGTTGCAGAAACAAGTCGATGAAAAGATGATCAAGATGCGACGGGTTTGAAAATCAAGGATTGAGATTTTGATGTTTTTTCCCGAACTTGGATTGACAGAGAGTGAATAGGGGTAGGTGAGTGAAGTGGTCGAATGAATTTGATTAATTTGGCTGGGAAGTAGTCGAACGAGTTTGGTTTTGGTTGCGGGTTAAATGCGATTGATAGGGTGGTAATTAGTTGATTAATGTCCAATTGAATGTCATTTACATGCTGGGTTCACTGCGAGGATCGTTTCAAGAGGTTTCAATTTGATTACGATTACCGTTTTGGTCAAATGAGATTAATGGGTTTTAACCACGGTTTATAAAACCGATTGGAGCATAAATTCGATCAGTTAGAGGACCTTTAAGGTTTGGTGCAGGGTTCGAATCGGTCGTAGGGTCGTTTGTATAGTTTTAATTTGATTTTTAAGTGTAGAAATTGAGTGGAATTGCTTCGCCGGAAAATCTGCATATTCCGGCCATTTGGCCGTAACAACTTGTCACCGGAAATGCGGGGTAAATGGGGTGGGGGCTGGGTGAGTACGAATGTTACATAAATGGTCCCTTGTGTTTCAGTTTCGTTTTATTTAGTTTAATAACATTTGATTAAAGTTTCATAAATTACACTTTTGGCCCAAAGTTAATTTATAAGTAAAATTAACTAACTAACTTAACTAAATTGAAACGTAACAATTATATACGTGACGTTTTTATAGTTTTAGTTCGTTTGAGCCCTTACGAGACTATTTCGAGACTTAGGAGCGTTTTCGTTTAACGTTTTCAATAATTTTCTTTTACGAACTATATATATATTTATTTATATATATATTTTGACTTTTATTGTCACAAATAATAATTATTTGATATGCGGGAAATATTTTGCGATGTAAATTTAATTGAGACGGGAATAACGTAGAATCCATGGGTTTATTCATAATAATAATAATAAACGTTACATTTTGAAGAATTAGATACGATTACAATTTAAAGGATAACAACTTCGGGTTCGAGTCGGGCATTCGGATTCGGGTTTGGGGCAGATGTCACAGCTTAGAGGGTGTGTGGCATGTGCGAGCGCACAGGGCATTTGTTAGACGGGGACACCAAAATTTTTTTAAAAAATGTATTATATTTATTTTATTTATAAAACTTATATTTAGTCAATAGTCATGTAACAAATAAGCAAAGATTTAAAGCCTAAACCTAAAGGTTAAAGCCCACTACAACTAATTAACAAAACATCTAAAGGCCCACACAATCAAATGAATTATGGAGTAATGAAAACTGGAATCCTACTGCTGTCAAAAACGTAATTCACTAATTTAAATACCTTGATTTTCTTAGTTTATATAATTTACTGCGTTGGTGCTTCGGGTTGAGGGGCGGGGGTCCTTTTTTTCTCGTCTCGCACATGACACCTAAATCCTTAAGACCGGCCCTGTTCTTGGTCATCAATTTTCATGAAATTATCCTTCATGAAGTATTTGTTTATATGGAGAATGGAATAAAAAAAGTCATTTATTTTAATCAAAATTTAAACAAAGAAATCAAACCCACTATTATAAAAACAGAAACATGATCTATATTGAAAAAAAATGTACAGTTAAAAACAAACTTCATTTTTTTTAACATTCAAGAACAATATATAATTATGATTTATATAAACATGAAAGTGAAATTAGTCTTAAAAAAGGAAAATTTTTAATCGAAACAAAGCATATTTCAAATCGGTATCATTTAACAAAAATACTGGTACTGTATCGGTACCGAAAATGACTAAAATCTAATACCGGTACCGGTACCGATTTGACCAAATAATACAAGACCGGTACGGAATCGAGACGGTACCGGTACAATATCGGTATCGGTATTCAGTTTAAAATCCCATCACTACTACCATGTACCAAACTAATAACATACATATATAAGCATACAAGTTTCGGGTCAAAATGGGTGGGTGCTTAACAAGTTTGTTAAATGCAATATTGTTTGCTTCTAATGTATTTACGGTTAAAAAAAGTAATTGGACTGACAAGTGAAGATGTTTATGACACATGGAAGCATTGAAAATCGTTTAGAGCCTATACTTGCAATTAGTGTTTTGAAAACAGGATCGGATCAACCAATTGGCCCAATTGAACCAGAAATCGAGCATTGAATTGATCTGGTTTTTTAAGGGGTTGAACCGCTTTGAGTGTGACCCGGCCACTCGGACCGGAAAGAACCGGAAAACCGAGCGGTTAAACTGGGAGAAAAAGAGGTTGGAGCGGAAAATTATAAAATTTTCTACATTTTATGTATTTATATTTAAATATTTATGAATTCATGCCGGTCAATAAATCCGGTTCAACCGGTCCGCGGTCAAACCGATGTACCGATAAAAAGACCGGTTTGATGTCCGGTTCGGTTCTGAAAACATTGCATGCAATACCACACCATTCTTATCTAAAAATTTAAAGGAAAAAAAATCTCATAAACTAGCTCGATATCCGATCGAAAAATGTTCGATTCGAATTTAGTTGATCTACGCTCGGTTCGATTTGTATAGCTACCGATTACTTTGAAAAATGTTAAATACTCAAACTAAAATATGACATGGGTTCAATCCCTGACAATGTGATATTTGGTGTAATTTAGTTTGAAGTGATGTAATGTAATAATAGATGTAGACATATAGTTTGCCGTTAAAAAAAAATCTCATCTTCTAATAAATCACTAACCCATTCTCCCACATTGCGCCACATGTCACCACCATATTCACTCTCAGCCGGGTCGCGGATCCACCTTTTTACCCGAGATCCTTTTCATTTAACCCGACTTTAATATGGATCCAATATAATGCATGTTTACACAGTTCATACTTCCCTTTTCACTTCTCAAAACCCTAAATCAAAACCATTCTCTCTGGATCTATTCTTACTCCGCCTCCATCATCATCATCATCATCATCGTCATCTTCTCTAACAAGCCTTCTCGATTTCTATCTGTTGTTTACATGTTGCATCAATCCAAGTCTCCGTTGATCTTCAAGTGTTGATCAAGGTAACGTTTTCTTAATCTGTTAATGGTTTTGATTTTGATTCCAAGGCTCAATCAATCCCGACTCACAGCTTTGTTTAACTCTTTCATGGTTTTTTTTTCGCTTCAATGGATTATACATCTTCAGTCTCATGGTTTTTTTTCGTTTCAATGGATTATACATCTTCAGTCTTCGTCTTTGAACGAGACTTTCGATTCATTGTTTAACCTATTTGGGGCTTCAGTTTTCATTTTAATTGTAACAAGCAATTGCATATAGATTTGAGGCTTAATTTTTTCTCCGGGTATCGTTTCTTTGATGATGAAAATATGTAATTACTTTCAATATTTTATAGATTTTGATGGTATGATGGATATATTTTGATTTATCATGTGATATCAATTTAAACACACATTAGAAGATAATTTCTTAACTGACTTATACGTTTTGTTTTGCTTACATACAGACTCTTTTCAAAGATTGGTTGGTTGGACCTGCAAACTAAAGCTGCATTGAGGGATAATAGGTAGCAAAATATTAAATTTTTAGTGACCCGTTTGATTAGGTAGTTGTGGAATAGTTTATATTTAAGATTTATGGGTTAAAAAGGGAAAAGGGATTATGTTTGGGCTGAAAACACCATTATGACAACATAGAATAGCTTTTGATTAGGTAGTTGTGGAATAGTTTATATTTAAGATTTATGGGTTAAAAAGGGAAAAGTGTGAGTCCTTTTTCTTTAACCCTTCTTTTTTAATTCCATTAGTTGTGTAATCAGTAGTGTGTATATTTTGATGATTTGTACTTGTAGTTGAGTTTCATGTTATTTAGCTTCTTTTTTTGTAATTAATTTCACAATTCAGGTTCATCCTTTTCTAAAGCCATGTATATATGCTTTGTAAAAAAAGGATGTCTTCTATAATACTTAGAAAAATAAAATCAATCTCGGGTATCTTAGTAGCATGGACCGAGTCAAATATTCAACATTGGTCTATTAATATCACAAGGCAAAATGCACCGTATTTATATGTTCATTTGTGGTTCAACAGTATCAATTCATTATATTCACTTGACCCATGTGAGCAACAAACATAAGTCTCGTTGAGCTATCTATAGGTACATATGTCTAAATTGCCACCTCTTCTTGACATTATTAATCTATAGTTGATTCTTTTAAGGGTACATTGTACCTAATTCTACACATCAACTTTTACATGTGTATTGATGAAAAAACAACTTATTTTTATTTTCATTTGACATTGATTCTTCTTTTTTTTTGCCGTTAGAATTGTAGCACCGGAACCAAAGACCATAGTGTTGATGGATCAAATGAATCAACCACTGTAGTAAGTAGAGTTGATGGCCGTAATGTCAACAAGTGCAAAGGTTGTATTGATGAGGTAACAAAATCCTTCACAAATTTTGAATAGCATACCAACTTTCCTTCTAATTTAGCTTGTCTTTGGAAGCTTTTTAAAGACTTATTAAAAGTTGCAAATGCATATTAGAAACTCACGTACATTACTAGAGTTATGATCGGTGAATTTAAACTAAATATGCACATTTTTTTGTATAAAAAATTTTGGTGATAGGTTTATGGGTTTGTTGATATGAATGATGAGTACATTTGGATTTTGATTATAATGTTTGCTGTTTTTTAATTAGTTTTATAATTTATTTGGCATTTATTTGTAGTTGTGACTTTTATGCAAGCTATGAAACTGAAGTTCAATTAAGTTTTGAAGCCATTAATTTATAAATAGTATATTTAGGTAAAACACATTAAAAAAAGGAGACCATGCCATAATTTATAAAGGAAGTGTTAATGGTTTTGAAGCCGTTGCTCTTAAATAAGATGAAAATTTAAGTATGATTGAGTAATTCATATTTTTCGTGTACATGAGATAGTTTATGTTCGGGGATTGATTATGCAGGTTACAAAAGACAAATTTTAACAGTGGATGTAGATTTTTCAGACCAAAATGGTGGCCTCGCTATACAAGCAAACTGATTAATCTATTTTGAGGTATAACCGGTGTGTGAAAATTTCATATATAAGCTTTAAACAAACCTTTATTATGTGTAAACTGCAGCCTAATTATAGTCACAATTTGAAAGAACTAGTTATATTCACGCGCGCGTTGCGGCGCGCAGGATTCTATATTGAACTATAGAGATTGTCCGCATGCACATACATCTTTTATAAATGGGTCAGCAGTCAAGGTGTGATGTTTACCATATTACAGAAGAGGAAAATCATTTGTCCAAACTGAATGCGTAATAGACGTGTTATCATGTGTTATCATATAGCAAAAAAGCCATTTATATTTGACAATTAATAAAGGTGTGATCGTCACGACCAAAAACCTTTGTTTAACTTGACTTGAAGACTTCCCATTTATCATCTTTTCACAAACACCTCCTCCCTATTTAACAAAAACTTGCTTTTCCCTGTTCGTTTTGTTGTTAGTCCGGGTATCATGCCCTCTTTCTGCCGCTACTTTTGCCGCCTGCGTATCATATGTTTAGTTTATACGATACTTGTCTCACCTATAAAAATAATCTACTTTGTCATCAATATCCATCCGTGAGATTGCTCTAAGGCAATCCCTTAATTAATCATGATAAAACAGGTTTTGTAAGTTCTAATGTTTCGGTCAGTTAAAGAAGAAAAACTCTGACGTACTTGTTGACGCAAAGAGGGCTCCTTTTACTATTGAGTTGCTTCTTGTTGCTCTTGTTAATGGTGTTGGTGTAGTGTTGGAGGTTAGCATTCCTGTAATAGTTGAACTGGATGCAAGGTCTCTAATCAGTTCTTCTGTCTACGGGTTAAGTTCGTCGTTCTGCATCTCAATAGTCTTGTAGAAAGCAAACTACACTATATCATAATAACGACACGGTTTAAACACTATTGTAATAGTAAAAATGCAAACTTATCTAACCTTTGGTTCCTTAAGAGAAAACCATGAGCCTCCCTAAGTTTCATGTTGTATTTCAGTGTTTGTCGGTGAACGTTAGAGTGAAGTTTACCGCTGGCCCCGTAAAATCCTTAACGTGTCTAGCTGAGAATTAATAGACCAGTTAGCAGTTAACATTTAATTGTACCATAACCAATGTTAATAAAGGGATAATCACTAAAAAAATCATCTAATGCGTTTTGGGCCTTTTGTTACTCTTTATGCTAATGTTAGTAATTAGCATCTAAAAGTTGATTTATGGTATCTAAATCTTCAGAAATTAGCATCTATAATTATTTTGACAGATCGTCACCTAATTCGACCACCCATGACATAGTTATAGTCTAATGAAAATATTCGAAATCAGTAAAAGAATAACAACATTTAGCGAATTAAATCTAGAAGAATCGTACCTTTATTCGCCACTATGGCCATCGATCGAGCCTACAGCTCCGATCTGCTTCATCTTGACCATCGCCGGAAAATCAGTTGTGTATGTTGGTCACAAATGTCGCCGTCTTCCACCCACGGCACCACACCGCCACCTCCGCCACCTACAACCTGATTGCTATCTCTCGGTCGCTTCCTTTTCTTCTCCTTCATTATGTTTCCTTCTGTCCATCTCTCTTGCCTCTGATGTACAGTCACTTCAAAGGAACACACGTGAAGCATGTATAGATCTACACGTAGCTAAGGACCAGTCAGCTATAATCAGTTGTACCACTGTGCATCATATACTTGTATAACACTGTCATACACTGTTCAATTTCTTTCCATTTTCAATAAAAGGAGAATATAAACTATCTCATTGATTGACATATGATTCAAGATCTTGTCTGCTATGATATTATGGTCTTGCCCTTTCTTATATGGCAATGGGGTCTTGATTTTACAATTTATTAGATGTTTCATTCAGATTCATATAGATCTTTGATAAACTAGAAACTATAAAGTTTATACTAAATCATTCCACCATATTATGAATGAAACATAGGCCGATTATTTAAATTAATGTAGTGAATTGTTGACTAGGTTAATACTTATTCTTTCAATAGTTGGTATTCATGTATGCAAAGCAAAAGATTGCATACATAAAGTGATTTTAACAAATTTGTAACTTCTATTGGGAGTTATGAAGTTGTATATTTTAATGTAGCATTTGTCGTTTAATTCGTTTAACTTATATTATATAACAAATAATTACATTTTATCTTTCACCCCGTGGGTACCCACGAGTTCTAACCTAGTATATATATTACATACATAGTATATATATATATTACATACATATTACATACATAGTACTTTCTTAACATAATTTGGTTCTAAAAAGTGTTTGGAGGACGGAGATTACTTCAATTCAGACAACAATCATTTAAACGAAAATAGTCAAAAGATTCGATAAATTATGACTTTTCAAACTCTGTGAATAAATTTCGGTCTTATAACAATCAATCTTTTAAAAATCGGTTTTTAATCATATCGAATTTGATTTAGAAACAGTTCAATCGGTTAGATTGGATTATACCGAACGGTTTAACGTGGTGACTATTTACCCTATAATTATTTAATTTTAAAAAAATATACTATTCAATAATAAATATAATCCAAAAGTTAACTCATAATAAAATTAATCCCAAAAATATTTCAAAACTACTTGATTTCCCAACAAAGTTTTTTAAATAAAACGAATCAACTTGTTTATTTTATGTATAATACTAACAAATACGATGTTCGGAGAAAAATAAAAAAAAATATATAACTTCAGCTTAGAAACTTTTGATGGGAAAAATAATGGTTGGTCAAATTAATCGATGGTTGGTGACGTACCAATGAAATGAGGTACTGGTGACCGATGAACAAGACTATTCTTACAAATACTAGGTTTTTTTTAAATAAAATTTGGATAAATAAAACCAGTTTAATGGTTCAACTAGTTTAACTGGAATATTTCGGTAGTATGATATACATGCTAGTTATCTAAAATACGCCATAAATCGTACCGGCAAAATATAGAGTCATCAGTTCAACCAATTTAACCGGCAAGTTTGCACCGGTTTTTATAACATTGATAAGAATACGTTTATCTTCTAAATTTTTGTAATATGACCAAATCACTTACTTTTCAAACAATTTGAATTCATCTAAGTTATATGACAATTTATTATTTACTAGGTTTAGCACTCGTGTGTTACACACATATTAAATAATAATATTTATAAATAATAATAATATTTATAAAGAAATAATAATAATATTTAATATTTTATGATATTGCTCCACCAACTCATACATGACACTTAATATTTTCTTTCTCAAACTTCCTATTATGGATTATAAAAACCCCCTTCAAAAATTGTCTCATAAAACCTTAATTTATTAGATAAATTAATAACAATAGTAAAATTATTAATATGGATCTTGAAATTAAAAAAATTAAAATACTTTCTAATATTATATTTCATATTCATTTCATTTCTTTTATTACTTCAAATCAAATCAAGATTCTTAATATATAATGGATTTAAAGTTTCCAAATATGAAATGAGATAGTCTAAATTTTATATAAGGTCTAAGAAGGATTTGGACCATTAAATCTAATATTAAATGAAGATTAACAACTTATAAAAACAATGTGACATAATGACAAATAGTTAGAACTTTAAATAGTAGGCCAATGATATATTAGTCTTTACTTCATTTTCAGATTTCACATTCTTTTTTAAGCGTCTATAACTTTTACATACGATAACATGTTTTAATAAAAATTACACCAAAAAACGAGTTTTTTAATTTTCAAAACGCATATGATGTATAAAAATAATTTTTTTTAAAAGTTTCAGCTCATTGTGTTATATGCGTAAGATTATCGTGTCATATCTTTCAACTGATTGAGAATAAACTTATAACTTCTATTAAATTTATCTTATAAATAATTAGTTCGTTAATTGGTGATAAAATTTATAATTAAATGAATTAAATGCAATATTAAATAGAACAAACTGATTAAATAATTACGTTAATTTTTTATAACGTAAAACAATTTTCATGGATATCCGTTTAGGTTCGTATTTAAGATTTGAACCTCGACAATGTTACAAGTTGTCCCATATCAAAGCCAATAACATCTTATGAATATATATAGTCCAGCAAGTTGTAATAATCTCTCACGATCAAAAATTTTGAAACAAATTTTTAAGATCAAGGCACGCTATACACATAAACAATTCCGAGTTTGACTTCATTAAAGATTAATTCATCTCATTAAGTAGAAGATCAACAACCTAGAATCATGTGAAGAACATGTAATTATATTCCATCGTAAAAAAAATCGTAATAGGTAAAATCTTGTAAACTTAAATGAATAGAAAATAAAATTCCTGATTAAAGAGATCAACATGGAAACGATTGAGATATGTTTGTGGCTCATCATCAATTGTTCACCTAAATCGGCCAAGAATGATAACTTCCATATTATGCATATGAATCTCATTATGAGAGCAAAATGTAGTGATCGATTTCTTTCATTAGTTCCTCATACCCATGTTCCCTATATTTTTATATTATATTTCACATCTACTATCAATCGAACATCTTTACCAATATTTTGATTTTTTAACTACAGGACCTATGACAGGTCATTTGTTTTTCTTAATAAATACAAATTTAAAACTTGCTATCTTTTCAACCAAACTAAACGAGCACAGTAGCTCGATTTTTTTCAACAGTGCCATCTTTAGATAAAGCATTTAGTACTTCTCTTACCGGTTTCCACAAGTCTAATAGTTGATGTATTGTTTTAAGATAAGAACCCCAACGAGTGTCACCGGCTCGAACTAAGCTCATTTCTTGGTTTTTGTCGTTCCCGTACAAATTTCACCCATCGATATACATTTAACGAAATCATCATATTGTTTTTTTAACAGAATCTTTCCATTTACATGAAGCTCCAACAATATTCACACTCATCGCAAGGCAATAAAAAATTACAAAGCGATGGATTTCCAATGACGTAGCCACAAAAACTAACTATAGCTGGTGAGCAAAACAATGAATGTATAACGCATATTTATTTTCATCTAAAATCTTTTGTTTCAATCCATTTAGCTTACCATGCATATTGGAAGCGCACCAATCAAAGTCTATACATTGATAAGCCATGTTTTGCAAAAAAAAAAAATTGTCAATCGCACTTTTTAAAGATGATGCACAAGTGTCGCTAACATGCACTACCCCAACAAACTGTTCAATAACTTCTCTGGTATCATCGGTGTATCTTAAAACCACTGTCATTTGCCCTTTATAGAACAGTCACAAGACTCGTCAATCAACAAAGAAAAGAACTTGCCTTAATCTCATTTACCATAATGTTTCTTACCTCTGTAGCACAAGCATTAAAACTTTCACATAGATCGTTCGTGACATACCAAAATTTCAAAAAGCTTCTAATTTCTCAATATCTCTTTTCCTTTCAACTATAATACCTTGCTGAAGACAACCAGGAGGGTCAACTACAAGAAAATTTTCTGACTAAGTACTCCAATTGACTGAAAATTTCACCGGCCGAATGGTCAGCTGACCCCCAACAGGTTCTCCGTTGTTTCTTTCATAGATCAACAAGGTTTGCTGCATGTTATGACATGCATTCATGAGTCGCATGATACACTTAATTAACACTTCGTCTTGGTTTACTACTTTACTATTTATTTGAGTTTTGGGTGCATGTCTTTAGTGCATTTACTTAATTACTTTTTTAAATGGTTTTAACATTAACTTGTCGTTTCCGCTTCCGCATACTTTTAAACTATTTCTTTGGATACATTTTTCTCATTTATAGAGATACTTAAATTATTGAAACACATATAGAGTCGTTTGCTGTAACTAATGATTATGATTTTGGTTTGTCACGCTTCTAACAGTAAAACCTCGTTGTGAAATTTGGGAGTGTGACATTGTTTTTAAGGTTGATTTGGGTTGATAATTCTCATACTGATTAGCTCTAATTTCAAGCTTTGAAATCACGGGTATATGTTGATTTTCACTAGTTTAGAGCCTTCATTAATTGTGCCTGTATTGCTATAGTAGAAATAGATAGTTTCTTGCTTAGATATGTGTGTTTGTAAGATTATACCTAAACTTACGAGTATTATAACTGTTATTCAATATGTGTAACATACATGTTAACCCATGAAGGTTTAACCTAGTATAATTAATACATAAAAAGTATGTTCTCAAGTTTTATCAAAGTATAAAAATGAAAGAACCCGAGCTTCGTTAAAGGACGGAAAGAAAAGTAAGGATCGAAAAGTAGAGCAAATAAAGGGTTATTTTTTAATTAATTTAATTTTGAGTAAACTGTAGTTTTGGTCTCTATATTTTAATACCATTAACAGTTTTGATCCATGTGGTTCTATTTTCAAATATAAATGGTCCCGAACACTAACTCCGTCCAATTTTCTGTTAAGTCTCTCACACGCGCCTCGCATCTGAGGGGTAAATATGTCATTTCTCCCCGCGCCTCGCATCTGAAGGGTAAAAATATTATTTCTCCATCTCTTTTATTTAGGTCATTATGTAGTTTAACATCTTTATTCAGACACATTTAAAAAAGAATAGACAAAATTACATTTTTACTCCGCATGTAAGGGAGAGTTAACAAAAAATTGGATAAAGTTAGTGTTCAGTACAATTTTTGTTGGAAAATAAAAAACACATGGACAAAAAATATTAATGTAAAAGTAAAACTGTTAATGATATTAAAACATGGATAAAAGTTACAGCTTACTCTTTAAACTTTTTTCATTTTAAATTGAGAAAAATACAAGAAAAGGGAAAGAGAGGAGAGGAAATGAAAATATTGGAAATCGAAAAGAGAGAGTGAACTCGAGAACAAATTTCGTTTTTCCTATCATTGATTTATCCACCCCTCTTCTAAAAAAATACATAACCCACTAACCCTAACTTTCCACATGGTATAAAAGAGTAAATTACTATTTTGGCCCCAGTAGTTTAGTCCTTTTAACCCTTTTGGCCCATAAATGAAACTTTTAACATATTAGCCCCTAACGTTTTAATTTTTAACTGTTTTGGCCCAAAACACTAACTTTGTTAACTTTTTATGTTAAGTGCAATAAAGTTTTGGTCTTTAAATATTTTAAGGGTTGTTTATGTAAATTATAAAATCTTTACATACTTAAGGGACTATTTATGTACATGCATAAATTACAAATATAATACCATAAAATTTAAAATCTTAAAAAATTAAAAATAATAATAATAGTAATAACAAAAATAATAGTAATAATAATAATACTATTATTATTAATACTAGGGGTGTACACGGTTCGGTTTCAAACCGTGAAACCGCCCAAACTGTTCATTGGTTTGGTTTCGCGGTTGGTTTATATTTATAAAAAAAACGTTTGTAAAAAACCGGACCGGACCGTTATGAATGGTTTGGTTTACGGTTTATACGAAAAACCGTTTGTAAAAAACCGGACCGGACTGTACGCTCACGTGTGTGTGTGTGTGTGTGTATATGTTAGATCTCATATGATTCGGTTTAGGTTTGGTTTTTTACTGTAAACGGTTCGTTTTTGGTTATTAATGGCAAAAAACCGCAAGTAACGGTTTGGTTACGGTTTTATATCCAAAAACCGTAAAAACCGAACCACGTACACCCCTAATTAATACTATTATTTTTATTATTACTATTATTATTATTATTATTATTATTTAATTTTGTAAGATTTCAAATTTTATAGTGTTATATTTGTAATTTATGCATGCACATAAATAGTCCCTTAAGTATGTAAAGATTTATAATTTACATAAACAACCCTTGAAGAGTTTAAAGACCAAAACTTCATTGCACTTAACATAAAAAATTAACAAAGTTAATGTTGTGGGCTGAAACAGTTAAATAACAAAACGTCCGGGGCTGATATGTTAAAAGTTTTATTTTTGGGCCAAAAGGGTTAAAATGACTAAACCACAGGGGCCAAAATAGTAATTTACTCGGTATAAAAATAGCCTCTAACCCTGATTTTATGACATTTGAGAATTAATATGTCTTCTTCGATGCGCCTCATCGCAAGATCTCTTCTCCCAACACTTCATGTCTCTGCATCTCGCTTATTTATCATTGATTTTGGTCACCACCGAAGCTATACTACTTCACCAACAAATATTGGTAGATTTTTTCAACTCCTATCTATATATCTCTCTCTCTATATATATATATGCATATATCATTTTCATTCTGTTAATTTGTTTATTTATGCTTAAGTTTTCTAATGACCAGTTTGTTAAGTTGAAGCCCTAGCCTTAACAAATGACCACATATCATATGCATGTATTTTCGCCTACAAACATATATATGGCTACATATTTTAAGGATATATAACTTTTTAAATATTTAGCTAGGGTAAAATTTCCATATTGCTTGTGTACGTAGTCGTATAAGGTTGAATATTTCTCTATATCCGCTTGTCACACGAACAAAGTGTCATTTCTAGACCCTGCTTGTTCAATTATAAAGTTACAAACTATATTTTAATTTTTTTTTACGACATCCGGCCTATTTATTTAAAGTTTTGAGTTGATTAATCTTGTTTCATTTCAGGTTTGTGTGATGAATCATGGCAAAAAATCATGTCTCCTGAAATTTCTTCAATGTCAATCCGTATGGCCGTATCTGATACTGGTAGATCCTTAACAATAAAAATAGATGATCAAGACCTGACTGTAGACATGCATATGTCTGGACTAGAAGTGGAGTACATGAGGCCATGTGTTGATCCAAACGATTTGTTCTTCCAAGGGAAACCACAGTTGGATAACAAAGATGCAGTCATGGCTAACATCTTGGCTAACTCAGTCGCTAGTTTTCGTGGTATCACTGCTAACCGTTGTTGGCCTTACTCCGGTATGCAGTTGCTTTTATATCTTTTTAATTAAAATGGATGATACTTTGATTATATATACATGTATCTTGTTTCTTCTTTAGATATGTTCTCGGATCGATCAATTCTAGGCAAGGGATTATGCCCTATAGTAGCGATGCTATCGCCCATTAGTTCCTTCTTAATCTCTAAGAAAGAGACCGCTAAAGTCCTATCCACATTTGTTTGTATCTCTAGAAACGAGAAGATGAAGTTAACCACGCAAGGTCATGCGTCCTATTTTATGCGTTTAGAGAAGAACATGAATGTAAAGGCATATTTCGATTACGATACTCTCTTCATTGAACAAAAATCAAAGAAGAAACATATTATTAAAGGCATACATTTACCGGATGGCTTCCACAAGAACAATATAATGCTCAAGAAAAAGATTAAAGGCTTGGGTTTTTATGCATATATTCCTTGTAAGAAAAAGGTGGAGGTTAGATCAGTTGAAACCTAATTAATATATCACTAAATGACTGCTTGGTAAAAATTCCAACTTTTTGCTTCCTGAATGAAAAGGATTAACCATGGTTATGAATGGATATGCTTATTTGTGTTTTCTCTTGTTAGTTTTTAAAACAGTTATGGCTATTGTATGTAGGGTGAGGAACAAGGCCAATAAATTGATTCTTGTATTATAAAAAGTAGCTATAAGACCGGGTTGCAGGATGCGACGAGCGGTGCTTGTGTATGTGATTTTATCATACGAGTTTTACTAAATGTTGAATGTTAAGTTGAAGATATATCCAACATTATATGTCAAAATGATAAGTCGAAGCTGAAGATTCATAGTCGTAAATATTTCAAAGTAGAGATCAATGAGAGCTAAAGTCATAAATATATCAAAGTTGAGTTTGAGGCTAAAAGTATAAATTTTCAAAGTAGAGGCACTATTTAATTAATTAAGTATATAGAACATTTTAATAATTTAAAATGTCGGACTCATCAAACTTCCAAATTAGAAGTATATACAATTTTCTTGTGGCTTTTTATTTATTTAACAACCATAGCTTATTCATAAACTAATCTTAAACTAGGTTTATGAGACGGGTTGCGCGATGCAGCGGTCGGGTGACTTCTTTACAGTTTATACGTGTTTTGATTGTGACATTAATGTGTGATGTTCCCGCGTTACAATGATCATATGTCTTATACGTTGCGGTGTGGTGTTATGTCTCGTACGTTGCCACGTAAAGTAGCAAACATTAATGTGTCATGAACGCACGCAACGCGAGTCGTCTATGACTTCGTTACGCACGTTATGTTTGTGACATTAATACAGTTAGACATAATTAAAAAGTTTATAATGTCTTGCACGTTAACACCTAAAGTCGTAAAAGTAATTGAGTGTGAGAAAAAAGCAAAGAAAAATGCCAACACAATTGCCAGAAAAAACACACGAATAGCAGATTTCGAACTTTGGTGTCCAAGTTCAAAGGCCAGGCACCTAACCTATGGGCTATGACCTAACAACTATCCGCTTTGACGCGACACGTGACTTGTGTTGCGGCAGTAAAGTTGTGTTTATAATTTCTTTACAATGATGCCATTAGCGTGTGTTGCTCGTGCATGCGTTACATTAAGTGTTTTTGACTTTGTCACACATGTTGTGCTTATGACATTACCATCATTAGATATACATAAACAAATGTTTCAAAGGTTAAGACATAAAATCATAAAAATAATCTGAGCAAAATGAGAAGAAAAAATTGAAGAATAAAAAAAAAATAAAGAGTCAAATAAAAAAACTCAAAAAAGAATTGCAAAAGGCAAACAAGATATGGATCGAACTAATGACATGTACGTAAAAAAACAAAAAAGAATTGCAAAAGGCAAACAAGATATGGATCGAACTAATGACATGTACGTGCAGCTAACTAGTTTTATACTTTTATTCAAAGTCAATTACGATGAAAAAAAAAAGAAACACCGACCTTCCTTTTTAGTATTTATGGGAATAAGTTTGAAATTTTGTGGTGTTTGAAGAGTTTTTTACTTATACACTATATATGCAGAGCTTATACTTAGGATTTTGGTGCCCTGTGCGAATTAAATAACATAAACTAATTTTGATAAGATAAAAAAACGACGATGAGCTTGGATATAGATCTGTGATTGTTATGAATGTTGTTTAAGATCAATGATGCGTAATCTCACTGATCATGTATCGATGCATGAATGTTCATGAAGATCAATACAAAGTATGATGAAGATGAAAATGAATATGAATAGCAAATTGTATTAGATCTAATAAATGTTACAAAATGCTATGGAATAGAAATGTAGGCAACTCTTTTATATAATATGACCTAGGTGATGGTATTTATAGACTATATCATGTTCACCTTACAATAAGCCTAAAACGTACAATTAAGCACAAAACGAATACACAAGTAATATAAGACAAATACAATTAAACTAAGTCTTCACATGTGCTTGCTCGTGTCAATGCTCGATATTTTCACTCGTCTCGGACATTGACTAAGGTTTGCTCATTTTGTAAAGTGACATCTTCAATTGGACCTAACAATACTCCCCTAAGATGATACTTTACAAATCCGATGAATAAGCTTAAGTCTTCATATGGCGAGCATAGCGAGCAACCTAAACTCAATATTCCAACAAGGAAATTGCATTCTTCTTTCCCTTTTATGTAATATCAAAGACTATGGAAAGAGATAAGCAGAGAATGTAGATTCCGGTGAGTCTATATCACCAATGGGATCTTCTTCATCATTCGAAGTAGAATGTGAAGACATCTTTGACTTAGAATACTCCCCCCAACTTTTTCTAGAGGTTAATGGGATATGTGTATTGTCACACCCCGACCGATGACGGAATCATCGAGGCGGACGAAAGTGAATGATTGTTCATAGCTCATGGTACTATAAATAGTTTAAATATTATTAATATCCAATTATTCAAACAAGACTAAATGATAAATCCAAACAAACAAACCAAACAGAACAAATGAAAAAGTCTACTTTATGTTATTTAACTAGGTCCATGTCCCTAAGCGTTTGGCATCCAAAGTTCCTAACTTGCTCTTCCTAAAATCATGTGAAAAATAATTGGTCAGCTAACGAATTAGCTGGTGAGTAAACATAGGTTTGAAATACATATAGATACACTGATAAAGAAAACTCAATTCATGTCGTTATGTCTAGACTCATAAATGCAGAACATGTACATACAAGATAACAACGCATAATCAAACCTTGAATAATGATAAAGGGGGGTCCACATGATAATGATACTCAGTTATAATCACCCAAGAATCAGGGGGTGGGTCCTTTCGACCAATAGATCTATCATTAGTAACTGTCGGTTTCTACAAATTAATGATTACGCTTGCACAAAAATTGCTATCAGGCTATGAACACATAATTTGCAAGTAAAGACATAACATGAATTGTTTTAATGATAACATGAAATCTGATAACTGAAATAACTGATAAACTGAAATCTGATAACTGATTTAATAGATCACATGATATCACCCCAAATTGAAAACCATAAAAGGGGCTATGAATACTCACCTGATAACTGATTTGATGAAAACGAAATAAAAGTAAACTTGAACAAACGCACCGAAAATCTTCTTAAGGATCACCTAAAGAATGTCGGCTTATGTTAAAATGATAACTAAGGTGGATCTAGGAATTTAGGGTTCTAATTAGAATATGGGTTTAGGTAATTAAATATTACAATTGGAAATAGATAATAATGTAATAGTAATAGATTTATTTTTTTTAACAATGATTTAATATTGATTAAATTGTATACGAAGTTTACCTCTTTACGAAAATAATTAACATTTCATTAAATGACACGCCCGTTATGATATAAGTGACTAATTATTTATATATATGGATTTATAAAAAGACTCATCTAAATAATACCATTATCATAGTTGTAGGTAAACTAAAATGTGTTTTGATTATAAATTTATACACTATAAAAGAAGTCTTATATGTATAAAGTGATCAAAATGACTCGACTATAAGTATGTATTTCATAAAGTAAAGCCAACACGTATTATATGTTTCAAACATTTAAACTCAAAACCTCTCGTAAAAGAAACCCATAAACATAATTATATACCAAGAAATCTCGTCTTGTACTCATATACCTTGGTAAAATTATGTATATTATTTTTACAATAACTCATGAACTTCTCATAATGAAAATATAAAACCTTAGTTTTTGTAAGGGTAATATTAGTTTATATATTTATGCAAAATACTACATAATTTAACTTAAGTGACACTTTCATAAATATTAGTAATTAAAAGAGATTTAATGTTACTTGATGTAAGTATTTATTTAACCCAATGAACTTAAAACAAAAATATAAATAAAGCACGTGTCCAGGGATCGAACCATGGACCTTAGGGTCGACAAACACCTGAACAACCACTAGACCAGCGCCAATTTAGTTGTTGAAATTGAAAACGAAAGTGTTTTAAAGTATTGCTTACCTAAACCCAATTCTCACATATAAACCCTAAAATCATAAACACCAAAATTGAACATCAAATGAAGTCTGTAATCGAAATCGTATACTATAGTGATGACCAGAGTGAGTAAACGAATCAAATGAGCAGTTTAATTACCTGTTGTGATGATGCGATGATGAAGATAATAGAAAGAAAAGAAGACACGGTTGCGGATCAAAATTTATGATGCAACGATGATGATAATGAGATTGGATTTGCAGAATCATTTGATGGTGTTAGAAGATTAAAACCCCTAATGACTTGTTGATTATGATAACACCGAAGTATGCTGTCGACTAACGAGCAGAGCCACGAAGAACCGTGAATCAAAATGATAGTATGTGTGTGTTAAGGTTGAAACTGAAACTGCAGATCGATAATGTGAAGTCTAAGGAATGAATTGGACGATTTATAACAGATTAATTGCGAGTGAACTGCTGTTAACAGACTCGAGTTGCTTTCGGATGGAGTTGAGTTAAATTTGAATGATTTCTTATGATAATTACCAATTGAACTAGTTTATCTCATTGTAATCGACTAAAGGGAGGTTGTGGATTAAGTTAATTTGATTTTATCGACTGTTTTGGTTGATTTGAAATTGAAATCGGCCGGAATATGTGGGTGTCGTTTTAGATTGGTGTTCAACGCGTCTTAACTGGAAATTAGGATGGATAGAGGTTCGAAACTTGCAGATAAAATGATAAGGCCAGATTAAACGAGTCAAAAACGCGTAGATTGGGTCGATTTCAGTGTTGCCGGAGCTTGCCGGACTCGCCGGAGAGGTGGCCGGAAAAGCGGGAGGGATTTGGGCTGGGATTTGTTTTAAAAGATATTTACATCTTTAGTCCCTGCTGTTTTATGTTGTTTGTAAAAGGGTTAAAAACTTTAATATTAGTTTCAATATTTACATTTTTAGCCCAAAGTTTAACTTAGCTTTAACTCAACCATCTAATTTAGTTTAGTAAATTTAAGCAACTTTTACAAAGCTTATGAGATTAATGTTTATATATTTACAACGACCCTTATGCTAAATTCCATATTTCTTGATATTTAACTTGTCTTTATTTTATAAATTTGCTTAGTAAGCAACTTTTTATTAATCATTACAAGAAATATTTTATTTGGCATTAATAATTCATTTTAAGAAATAACCCATGGATATTAGTTTTGTTCATTTTCTTGATAACGGGAAAAGTCATGGATGATCCGATCGGGTCGGGTTTGGTTCGGGGCAAATGTTACATGTATGAGATATTAAGAGGAAGATTCTTAATACTCAGCAATTTGACATGGAGATCTTTGATCTAGAAACATGTTTGATTAGGAACATCTTCAAGTTGTGTGGAACCTTATTCTGCAATGGAAATTGTTCCTGCAACTTAAAGAAAAACATTAACCCGGACAATAATGTGCATTTATCATCAATGTAAAGATTAAGTTTTCAATTGGATGAGATATTGCTTGATGAACAACTCATACATCAATAACACATGTTAAACTGTCAGACCAAAAGAAAAACGATAAATAATTAGACAAACTTTTTGAAATTTGCATTTTTCAATGTTTTTGATATTTTTAGAATTTTCTTTACATTTATGAATCTAATACTTGCAATGAGATCATACCAGACAAAAGACTTCACACAAACAATTTTGAATAGACAGACAATATTTCAAAGAGGATGATGAGCATTTAACCTCGAACACACTTACTTTTTCAAACACTTGGCGATTTTTATCATGTTTTGGTTCGATTAACTATGCAAGTATGTGACCTACACTCAGAAACATTGTAAGCTCAACCCTCATCAAAACATACAAGTAAGCACTTTAACATCTTTAATACCCGGTTATTTACAATATAATCAGTGAGGCTTCGGGTCATTTAAAAAAATCGACAATGATTTTGGATCTAGATATGAGATTGTTATGAATGTTGTTTACGATCAGTGATGCAGAATCTCACTGATCATGTATCGATGCATGAATGTTCATGAAGATCAATGCAAAGTATGATGAAGATGAAAATGAATATAAATAGAAAATTGTATTAGATCTAAGTAATGTTACAAAATGATATAGAATAAAATGTAGGCAACTCTTCTACATAATATGATCTAGGTGATGATATTTATAGACCTTACCATGCATGTTCACCTTACAATAAGCCTAAAACATACAATTTAGCATAAAACGATTACAAAAATATTCTAAGACAAATACAATTAACTAAGTCTTCACCCGTGTTTACTCGTGTCATTGCTTGGTATCTTTAATCGTCTCGAACCTTGACCATGATTTGCTCATTTTGTAAAGTGATCTTCACTCGTCTCGTCTAGCGTGTTGCGCCAAATTTTTTAATTTGTAGATTCAAATCGTGTGGTTTTACAAAATTTAATACTTAATATATATTAACCATTACAAACATGTGAAACATAACTATGAGTGTGCAATTAAATGGGCTAGATTAAAACAAAAGTCATAATGATAGGCGTTAAAATTTAATAACTTACACATCTAGCTAAAATCAAGTTTTTATGTTTTAGATTTCTAAATAGTAACACCATGGTTGCAATGATGGACATACCATTTCTGCGTCTTAATTTCATGCCATGATGAGCCCCTCATGAAATGATATAACTATAATAATTAAGAATAATTTTTAAATTTTAATTATATTATATAGAAATATGTATATATGTATAAATTTATAATATAATATTATAATAACACTAATTACATTTTAGTCCCATAATATTTAATAATTTTTAAAATTTAAGAGTATTTATATTTTCAACCCTCTTCTAGACTCATGTTAGGGGTGTGCGTGAGTCAATTTAAATTTGATATGATATAAAAGTAAACTTAAAGATAAAGTTGGTAATCTATATAATAAATCAAACTTTTAGGGGGTAATTTTTGGAGGGATTTTTTTTCTATAATAGGAAGTTTGAGAGGTAAAATTTAGCTAAATTTTTTACCATGCAAGTTGATGGAGCCAACTCCTTAAATGTTATATATTTACAAATTGTTAAATATAATGGTTATAATTTCTTTATAAATCTTACTAATTTCTTTATAAATTTCTTTAAATATTAAATATTTACAAATTACAAATTTTTAAACATAATAATTCTAATTTCTTTATAAATATTATTATTTAACCAGTGTGTAGCACACGGGTGTTAAACCTAGTCTATCTAATAAATCAAACTTTTAGGGGGCAATTTTTAGAGGGAAATTTTTTTAATCTATAATAGGAAGTTTAAGAGGGAAAATATTAAGTTTCATGCAATGAGTTGATGGAGCTCCTTAAATATTAAATATTTACAAATTACAAATTTTTAAACATAATAATTCTAATTTCTTTATAAATATTATTATTTAACCCGTGTGTAACACACGGGTGTTAAAGCTAGTAACCTATAATAAAATACTTCAGTATTTTCTAAAAATACATAATTTTTATATATGACATTTAAAAAAATACACCATAAAATCAAGCATTTAGTTATCTTTAACTTGAGTATAATATTGCTAACTAAAAATAATTTTTCTAAAAAATATTTTTTTTAAAAAATCTTTTGTTCCGTTTTACCATGGTTAGAAATGAGATATTTTAAGTAGGGCTGGCAATTTTGTACACAGACACGAATACACGACACGAACCTACACGGCCTTAACAGGTAACAGGTAAGGCCTTAGCAAGTAACATGTACTAAACAGGTAGACACGAATCTACCTGTTAATTTTCGTGTATTTAACCGGTATTTACTTGTTTACCTGTTAGTACCTGTTAATACCTGTTATGATTTTTTAAAATATTAAAAATATAATTTAAGATAACATATTTACCTTATTTACCCTTATACTTATAGACAATTTTTATTTTACTAAACAAGTTCTTGAATACTTGTTTTTAAATAAGCCTTATCGTGTATTATCGTGTCTTTTCGTGTATACCTGTTATAAACAGGTACAGGTAATGGTAACAGGTACACGATAGCTTATCGTGTTGTGTACAGGTAATAGGTTTCGTGTTCGTGTCTTAACAGGTTCGTGTCTTAACAGGTACAGGTATACTGTATACACGATTTGCCAGCCCTAATTTTAAGAACACCCTCTAGTTGTGAGAACTCGTGAGAACCTTACTTCCTGAGTTTTTTTATAGTATTTTTTAATTTGCTCAAATGTTGCGTATATTAAAAAAACTAGAACCTGAAAAGAGAACATTTAAAAAAAGAAGTTCTCGTCATCAAAAACATATATGTAACTAAAAAATATTTGCAGCGAAAAACGTTGATGTATTTATTACACCTATGTAATATTATGACGTAAATATTTTTTACTAACATATACGTTTTTCAACGACAAAAACTTTTTTTTTATTTTCTTTTTTACATCTTCTAGTTAGTAATGTACGCAATATTTGAGAAAAAAATATTAGAAAATCGATTGAGAAGTAGGAGTTCTCAAAGTTCTCATAACTAGAGGGTGGTTCTCAAATTACCTCTTCCTATATATATATATATATATATATATATATATAATGATTGAAACCGTCTATGTTCTTATGAATATCCTTAAAATAACCAATTATGTGTATATTATTAATTTCAAGCGTAATGCAGACACTAAACTAGTATGTATTGTATTTGAATCAAATAATACTTTATAGCTTAAAACTTGTAATAATAAATAGTAGAGTTAAGTGCAATTTGCACCCATGTGGTTTACATTCAAAGTCACTTTGTATCCTCATCTAAAAAAATAGACCGTTTGCACCTTTATGGTTTTTAAAACGGGTCATTTGCACCCCTAATCAAGTTACTCCCTTCAATTAACATTCAACTAACTGACAAAGTTAAGTAGGGGTGCAAATGACTCACTTTAAAAATCATAGGGGTGTCAACAGTCTAATTTTTCAGACGAAAATACAAAGTGGCTTTCGATGTAAACCACAAGGGTGCAAACTGCAGTTAACTCTAAATAATCTATATAATAATTCTAAGTTTTATGTGGGGCCACCAAACCCATTTTGGGGGGAAATTTAAGGGGGAAGAGCGGCATTCATGAGTTTTTGGCTCCAACGTTTGGGCGCCACAATTGAGGGGGAAAAGTTCCACCGCCCAAATCTTCAATTTGTACTTCCGTGATTTTGGGTTTCCTTTTTTTCCTTCTACATCGGTTTCTTATTTTCAGCAAATCATGGATTCAAAGAAGAAATTATGGATTTCTATTTCTCCGTATCATTCGCATCATCGTTTCAAATCACAACAACCAATTTGCAAATTCATAATTATGTTCATATACAAATCTCGATTGAAGTAATCGAAGTGGACGGTAGGATTCAAGGATAACTTTCGATTTATATTTGAAGGTAAACTTAAGTAGTTTGTTTTTCATCTTAATTTCACTTATTTATGTTGTTGTTGAGTGTTGATGAAAGCATCAAACTACGATTTAGTTTTTGTTGATGAAAAAGTATGAAACTAATATATGTTTTTGTCGAATTATCATATCACTTGATTCTTCATATTTTTACATTATATGGATCATCTTTCACTCACACTATGCAATCTTTTTTTTGGTGATTTTATTATTGGTTCAAAATTTTGCTAATTTTAATAATACCGTCTTAGTTTAATGTTTTAAGCTTGTCATTGAGCACCTAAGCAAAGCTGAAATTTAGTAAATTAGAGTTTAGGTTATATATTACTGACAAATGTTGGTAAAATTGCATGTAGAGATATTTTATGGGTAAATAATCATGATACTATTTCACACTGTTTCACAGATTAGTGAAAGATTAGTGAAAGAGATATGGAGAGATCGATGAAGAGAGCTTTATTCATATTACAAGATTGATAAAATCCTAAATCGATGCATAAGGAGAGTTTTATTCGTTTGGTTATTGTTTACACGACGAAACCTCACTAACTTTTGCAGTTTTGTATTGTTTGTGCCACACTATTTCTGCATTTTTAGTCATTCTTTTGTAGCAACGTGATAGAATTTTTTGGTCTATATTCGCTGCATTTAGTTGGCTCTTTTAGAAGCATTAAACTGTGGATTTTGTAGATGTTTGACTGCATTTTTATTGCATTCAGTGGGCTTTTTAACAGTGGTTTTTAATGACCTTTTAACATTGATTATACTGCAATATTTGGGGCTGTTTGGCAGGGTGTCTAATGCCTTTTTGGGACAGTTTTAATAGTATTCATACTGAAATTTATGAATTAATTTAATAGTGATTAAACCAGATTCAAGTCAGGTTTTGATCCTAGACTTGAATTAGGTTTGGGTTGGTAAGAGATGATAAAACTGCATCAAAATTGTGGATTGATTTTGTTAATAAAACTAAAAAAAGCACTAGGTATGAACTCTTTTTGCTGCTGAAACTGCATCAATTTTGGAACTCATTTAAGTTTGAATTAAGTTACATCAAATCAAGGTTTGTAGGTTTAAATTTGAAGAGTTTTTTCGAAACTAATTTAGGATCTTGAGGTTATTTATCAAACGCTATTTTAAAGAAGGAATTATCTTGAGATTATTGTTGTTAGTTTTTGTTGATATAGTGGTGATCGGGCCAATAAAGTTTCATAGTATAGTATAATAAGTCAATAAATTTCTTAGCCAAGTTTCAAGATTATTTATGTAGAATCTGTGTTTGACATCAGCTGATGGCCTTAGCCTTGTCGGTTAGTGTTATGCAGGTTCAAATATATCCGTAGTTACATATTTAACATGGTTTTTTTGGGTTTGAGCTGCTTTGAATTGGCAATTCTTGAATATGCAACAATATATGTTTAAGTGATTATATTCTATGAGAAGTACAATCCATTGACGAAATAGAGTTTGTAGTCGCAAGCTGCAATAAACCACTAATCACTAAGTAAATTTTGTTATAAATTATCATTTTTAAAGAAGCTCTATTACTCTATAGCAAATTCTTTGTTTTCTTGTGTTTTTAAGGGTTAATTTAACTGTGGTGAAAACTATAAACATTGGCTAAGTTTAATAGCTGATTTGCTTTGTTTATGTGTATACATGTTCTTCATGTTTAAGTGTAAATCATAAATTTTCTTTATGATTGTTTGGCCTGTGTGAAGAACTATAAGTGTTGTGTTTTTAAATTATGTTTTTGACTATTTAAAACACGTTCTTCAGGTGATACTATATGTTGTTATTGTGATTGATGGAAACCAAATTTGTATGTTTTGTAGGTATTTTATTAGCCATGACATTAATGGGTGTAGTGTTGGTTTTACTTCCCGTAGATCACTTGAATGTTTTTCCGTACTGTTTCTTGATCATTGCTGCCTCTAAGAAGCCAATCAATTTACCTACTTTATTTACATTTTGGTATTAAAATAAGTTTCTTTTACACAACGGTTCAATGTTTTGACATTTACAACAATAATAGACAACTTTACCTCTTAGTGGTTCCGTGGATTTTGGAACCGGAACCGACCCACTTTAAACGGGTTTTGAACCAAAACCACATAATATTAAACTGTCGATTTGTGGGTCTTTTCTTGACCAATATATGGGTGAATAGTTCTCGTGGCTCCGAGTTGAATCTCGTAAGTCTGGTCTAAAACTTTATTAGAAGAGGATGATAAACATAACACTAAAACATAAAATATATTATAAACGAGTAAGTCTTAGAATGTGTATGAGTTATAATTTTATTTATTCATTATATTTTTTATTTCTTTGTTACCATATATGTATTCACTATCAAGTAAATATAATGTTATTAATATGTTTTCTTAAAAATCATTTTACTATTCCTTAAATATTTACGTTCTAACGTTTTATTTATATATTTTAAGTTTATTCCGTGTGTACACACGGGTTTTAAACCTAGTATAACTTATAAAAGATAAAGATAGAGTTTAATATATACTTGATCAAGTTTAATGATTTGATATATTTTAACCAAATATATAAAAAAAACGTGACCCTTCTTCCCCAAGAAACTTCACATATATATACCCTAGCTACCTAGTTTCGACAAAACAAAACAAAACAAAAAACATCCGAAATGACTTCGTCGCTGCGCCTCATTACTTACAAATTTGTCACAAGATCGGTTCTTCCAGCACTTGTATCTTCGTCTCGCTTCATCGTTGCTGGTTATTCTACTATGCCAAAACATGGTAATTAATTTTGTTCTGCTTATTTGTTTTCGTCACGATCAGTTTTTTTAATGTTAAAATGGATCCGTTTGCTTACGAAATGATAATTGTTTTTGAAGTACGTAGCGTTTGCAAATATGTGAAGGTTTTTTAGTGCATATATGTGGTTTCGAGTTTGTTTTGGTTTAAGGTTGTTTAATAAAAAACAAACATAAAACCGGCCATCTGATATCTTATAATTAATCCATCTAGTTCGATTTCAGAATTATTTGATCAGTCATGGATAAGAAACATGGTGCCAACAATTACGTCCACGAGCTTCAATATGGAGATGCATGCTAATGAAAGAAGCTTGAAAGTGTATATATGTAGATCTAATGAACGCACGTGTGTATCCTTGGATCATGTGGAGAATGATGATATACACGACACCTTGTTAGTCCAAGGCAAAACACATAAAGAGTGTTGTCTCACGGGCATCAATTTACAACACACGACCATAAAGGAAGAAGAGATGAAAGACGGAACATTGTTGACTGTAACTCATCCCACCGAAGATGACATCCTCGCAAGCATTAGTGCTAACATCCTCAATAGTTTCAATGATATCGGTGCTACGCGCAATTGGGCTTACTATGGTAATTAATTTAATTATCTCGATCATATATATTGGTTGGAAATGGATAAATCATAAATGGGGAAAGTGATCAATATGAGGCTGTAACGCATCTAAGCTTACATGCGAAACACTCTAAAACTACGTAGTTTTGTATAAATCAACATCAAAACTACGTAGTTTCAGCCAATAGATTCATTAGATTTAATTAGAATTCCTTAACTCTATTAGATTACTCCCTTATTATCACGTATCTTTCTCGTCTATTAGGTTCACAATTACGATTATAATATGCATACTATATTTCAATATATATGCTGTAATCTATTGATTCAAAATGAATCATTGCATTTAAAAAATGTATTTAACCAACCGAAAGGAAATTCATATAGGATCAAGAGAATGTAGTAAATTTTATTATTTTAAATTGGTGATATAAATCAATATGTGATTTGAATGGATCGAACAAAGAAGACTATTTGAAAATCATGCATTACTTTTAAAATTGTAGTTTTGATGTTGAATTTAGGAGATATCATTTGAACTAAACTAATTGAAATTGTAGTTTTGATGTTGATTTAAACAAAACTACGTAGTTTACTAGTTTTAGAGTGTTTCGCATGTAAGCTTAGATGCGTTACAGCCTCATATTCACTTTCCCCATCATAAATATACCGGCCGGCCGGCCTTCTTAATTATATATGTTTGTTCCGTCCGGCCTTGTGATTTCAGATATGTTTTATGATCGATCACTTCTAGGGAAGGATTTATGCCCTATAATAGCGATGTGGCCTTGGATTAATTCATTCTCAATCAGTAAAGAAGAGAGTTCTAAAGCACTACAAATTTATATGGATGTGCCTGGTTGCATGAAGATGATGAAGCTATCCAAGCAAGGCCTGTGCGTGTCTTTAGAAATGTGTGGAGTGAAGAGAGAGCACATAAAAACGTATTTCGATTATGACACCTTCTTCATTGAAGGAAAAACAAAAAAGGTGCACTATATATCCGGTATACATTTACCTAAGGACATCCGCAAGAAGCATAATATGATCCGGAGAAAAATGAAAGGTACGAAATTTTTTGCATTTATTCCTTGTTGTGGAATAAAGGAGGAGCTCGATCAATATGAGTTATACCGGTTTCGGTATTGAAGAAAATATATCAAACTTTGTTTCCTGCATTTGTATGTTTCTTTGTTCCATATGAAAATATTAAAAAAAAAAAAAGTTAAGACGTTTAGTAATTGAAACCCTATGCATGGAAGTTCTTGTTGAATATTTGGTCATATATCTCTTCATATAACTTAAGGAATTTTGTTGAACCTGCATATATATATATATATATAGAGTGAGATTCACCTACATAGTGTTATAAATCTAAGAAGGCTAAGAAGCAATAAGAGATTGACATGTGGCATCTAGGAAAATTAGGAGAGGGGGTATTTTAGTCATGCCCACTTTTTTAAATATTCTCTCTCCACATGCAAGTCACATGTCAATGCCCCCACTTTTTTAAAACGTTTATAACTTTTACATACGACATTATTTTTTTAAACAAATTACACCATAAAAACGAGAATTTTTTTCTCTTTAAAACGCGTATAATATTGATATATAAAAAACGAACTTTTTTTTCACAATTTTTCAGCTCATTGTGTCTAACGTCAGGTCATTGTGTCTTCCGTCAGGTCATTGTGTCTTTCATCAGGTTATTGTGTGATTGTGTCATCCGTAAGGTTGTTGTGTCATTCATCGGGTCATTGTGTAATCTTATTTGACAAGTATTACACAATGATCTAATAATAATTACACAATAACACAAAAAGTATTCTAAAAATCTTGCTCTCACATCATCCTCCTTAAAAAATAAATAAACAAAACTTAAAAAACTACTATTTTCTCATTGTGTCTTTTTTCATTGTGTCTAATTTAAAAAATAAAAAAACGGTAATTTTTTTAATTTTTTTTAATTTTTCATTTATTTATTTTCTGAAAGAGGAATACATGGGGAACAAGGTCTCCGAACCACTTTTTTCAAGTTTGATTTATATTGTGAGTTATAATTTTTTTAAAAGTGTCATTGTGACTTTGTTTACCATTGTGTCATTCTCACACTTTGTAACAAAAAATGACGTTGTCTTTGAACATTTCTCAAACACATATTAACAATTTGTGACACGGTGATAATTTTCTAAACACATAATATGACACAACAAATATTTATAATAAGATGATATTATATAATGACTTAAGAATGAACCGATAAAAGTGATATTTCACTAGTTATAATAAAACACAATCACATGATATTACACAAGGACTAGACAAGTGCCGAAATTTTTTTTTATTTTTTATATATCAATATTATACGCGTTTTAAAGATAACAAAACGCTTGTTTTTTTGGTGTAATTTTTTTTAAAAAACAATATCGTATCCAAAGTTATGAAAGTTTTAAAAAAAGTGGGGGAATTGGCATGTGCCTTGCATGTGGAGAGAGAAAGTCAACAAAAGTGGCTATGACTAATGTACCCTTCCACCAATTTCTTTTCCTACAAATTAATCTCAACCATTAAAAAAGAGATCTAAAGGTCATAAATCCTTCTTAGCCTTCTTAGATTTCCAACACTATGTAGGATAACTCTCCTCTATATATATATATATATATATATATATATATATATATATATATATATATAGAGTGAGGTTCACCTACATAGTATTATAAATCTAAGAAGGCTAAGAAGCAATAAGAGATTGACATGTGGCATCTAGGAAAATTAGGAGAGGGGGTATTTTAGTCATCCCTACTTTTTTAAATATTTCTCTCTCTACATGCAAGTCACATGTCAATTCCCCCACTTTTTTAAAACGTTTATAACTTTTACATACGACATTATTTTTTTAAACAAATTACACCATAAAAACGAGCATTTTTTTCTCTTTAAAACGCGTATAATATTGATATATAAAAAACGAACTTTTTTTTCACATTTTTTCAGGTCATTGTGTCTTCCGTCAGGTCATTGTGTCTTTCGTCAGGTCATTGTGTGATTGTGTCATCCGTAAGGTTGTTGTGTCATTCATCGGGTCATTGTGTAATCTTATTTGACAAGTATTACACAATGATCTAATAATAATTACACAATAACACAAAAAGTATTTCAAAGATCTTGCTCTCACATCATCCTCCTTAAAAAATAAATAAACAAAACTTAAAAAAACTACTATTTTCTCATTGTGTCTTTTTTCATTGTGTCTAATTTAAAATATAAAAAAAACGGTAATTTTTTTAATTTTTTTTAATTTTTCGTTTATTTATTTTCTGAAAGAGAAACACATGGGGAACAAGGTCTCCGAACCACTTTTTTCAAATTTGATTTATATTGTGAGTTATAATTTTTTTAAAAGTGTCATTGTGTCTTTGTTTACCATTGTGTCATTCTCACACTTTGTAACAAAAAAATGACGTTGTCTTTGAACATTTCTCAAACACATATTAACAATTTGTGACACGGTGATAATTTCTAAACACATAATATGACACAACAAATATTTAAAATAAGATGATATTATATAATGACTTAAGAATGAACCGATAAAAGTGATATTTCACTAGTAATAATATAACACAATCACATGATATTACACAAGGACTAGACAAGTGCCAAAATTTTTTTTATTTTTTATATATCAATATTATACGCGTTTTAAAGATAACAAAACGCTTGTTTTTTTGGTGTAATTTTTTTAAAAAAATAATATCGTATCCAAAAGTTATGAACGTTTTAAAAAAAGTGGGGGAATTGACATGTGCCTTGCATGTGGAGAGAGAAAGTCAACAAAAGTGGCTATGACTAATGTACCCTTCCACCAAATTTTTTTCTTACAAATTGATCTCAACCATTAAAATAGAGATCTAAAGGTCATAAATCTGTGACAACCCGCAATTCCAGGTTAACACCGTTAGTTACTTCTAACCATCCCGTTAAATTTTATTAAATTTGGGGTTAAAATTGCAAATGACTAAAATCATTAATTAACTTAAAAACTAAATTTAAACAACTTACTAAAGTTCAAGGACCAAAAGTGAACATTTGTAATTAATTAAACCAACCCTAAAACCCCACCCGTTTTCTTCTTCTTGTTCCTGCTTCATTATCAACACGACTCATCATCTCTCTCGTCTTCTCTTCTGCAGCAGCCGACCAGCCTCCTTGTCACCACCTTCTCTCTCTCATCGCCTATAGCATGACGAGAAGCAGCACATAGCAGCCCCGTCACAACTGCCACGGCACATCCACCACCTGCAACTCCGACGTCCGCCAGCGTCGTCTTCACCATCACTGCTTCTTTCGTGTCAGTCACCGCAGTCTCTGGTATGTATATATCTCGACACCATGTAGTTTCGATCGAGTTGTTTAACTTGTTACGGATCGATCGGGTTCGTTTCGGTTTTTCGCTTCAAAGCATTATATAAGTGCAACCACGCAACTGCTAATTTCTTATGTGATTGAGAGCATGTATGTATATGTGCGGCGTACGGAAACAGTAGGATTGTTTGCGCGTGCTGACTATGTATGTATTATGTATTATGATCATTTTGGGTGTGTTCTGGATACGTGTTGTATGTATGTATAGATATCGAAGAACGTGTATGAGTATATGTTGCTGAATGTATATGTAAATGTGTTAATGTGTGAGGTTATGCATTATGTATGTATTTGTGGGTATTGGGAGGAAACAACAGCAGTAATTAAGGCATGATGTGTGTATGTATGTGTTAAAGTATGTATGTATATGCAACTGTGATGTATGAATGTATGTGTGCAATATGTGTATATATGATGCATGTATACGTACGAAGCAGTAACTAGGTGATATATGCAGTGTTATGTGTATAGAGGTATACCAAGAAACAAAATAGAAATAGCAACCTTTAGTTTTGTTACAAGTGATGATACGTATACGTGTATACGTATGCGACGTATGGTTATGTATGTGTGTATGGATTTCAGTAAATTACTGTGTGTACGGTTATGGTGGAATGTATGATGTTTGTTTAGTATAACAAGTTGTATGTGGACATAATGATGTAATTTACATACGTACAAATTCGGGAATTATATATGTGAACCGGTGTATGCATATCATAGCAATTGTGTAAGGAAGATATATATATATATATATATACATATGTCATGTAGGTGCATGGATAATTTTATGTGTATGAGACCGTATGCAAGTTGAGTATGTATAAATTGTTAAAATATGGCTTGATATGTGTATGAGTAAAACAGTGTGTGTGTGGGATATGTGTGTGTACTTGTGGTGTATCGGTGTGTATGACAGCAACCGTAGTATATATGTGGTGTTGTTTGGGTATAAGTACATGACATGAAATGCGAGTATGAAATGTATAAGAATCATGCGACGATAATTTGAGTCGGGTCAAATTAGTGGTAGGATGCATGAAAGGTGCTACATGGGTATGTGTAAACAAGTATCTTTGTATTTGTGTAAATATAAATAATTAATAATCAACAGTTAACTACTAAACAGGTCGTAAGACGGACTAGGTCCTCTTGTCGTAGTTGTGCTGTTTATTTGCTGTGCGCTTCAAAGGTGAGTTCACTAAACCGCACTTTTACTGTTATACCCTTTTATGGGTTGAACTCGGACTTTTACTATGATACCCTTTCATGGGCTGAACTCGGACGAATACTTTCACGGATTTACAAATTCTGTATGTCGCATGTCTGGATTAGAGCACTTTTATTTTTGTTCATGAAAGACCTCATGGATACATAGTTGACCGTTAGTATTTGTGAAATAGCGGGGAAATTTTGAGTAGTACTACTGGGTTTGACAAACCCCACCCGGGCTAGTCGCGCTAGCACGACAGAAGGACCTGTCGAACGGGTGTTGAATGACCTAACATACTTACAGTGCATCCTGCTGGGATGTACGAACAGGCAAAATGCACTTATTGTGTACGAACGTCAGCTTCGGTCAGATACATACGCCTCTAAGGACATGTGCTGTAGACTAGCTACCTACAATGACATACTTAATTTATATTTCTGCTTGCAACTGAACTTATTGGACTTTATACTTATTATGTGAACTCACCAACCGTCGTGTTGACACTTGTTAGCCTTTCACTTTTTCAGGTCATTGATGTACAACGCACTTAGGACATGGCATGGAGTCACAACTTTTCATTTAAACATTTTCTTGCTTTAAAAACAATGCTTTGTGTTTAACAACTATTTAAACCGTGTTTTCTCTACTGTTGGGTGCGTGTTTGCGCATTTAGTTCCATTTAATATTATTGACATTACATTTCGATTACGCTTCCGCAAATTATTAAACGCTAACTCTGTATTAAATTTTCTCATTTAATGAGACAAGTATATTTTAATTTCATATAGTGTCGTTTGGTGTAACTAATGACTGAGATCCTGATTTGTCACACACTTAACGGTAAAACTCCGTTAGTGGATTTTGAGGGTGTGACAAAATCCTTCTTAGCCTTCTTAGATTTTCAACACTATGTAGGATAACTCTCCTCTATATATATATATATATATATATATATATATATATATATATATATATATATATTTCTACCAATGAACAAACAAACAAATATGACATGATTCTACTTTCCCCAATTGCTTTTGGTTCCGGCTTTAATTAGGGTCTTTCTTATAATAGGATATTAATAATTTATTCTTTAAAGAAGAGCTTAGAGTTATGGTCTCACATTCTCTAGTCTCATAATCGAAGACTACTACCTACTCCTAGTATATGTACTATCTTGCTTAGGTGTCATGGACTATCTTGCTTACCATAGACTCTTCATATAAGTCAAGCATGGCTCTTAGCCACCATAGCGTTGGGTTGCACTCTTTCTTCAATCAACTATATATATGGAAATATACCTTTCGTTTGAGATGTTCTTGTACTCCTATCTACTTTAAGTCTCTTTGCTTTGCTCGGTCCAAAAAGGATCAAGATCAGCAAATTCTGCCATACGTTGAATTTTCTCAGTTTTCAGAAAAAGAATTTGATGTATACTTTATGGGGGGAAGTATGTCATCGAATTGTAAAAACATCGAAAGTCTTTCTTGGTCGGGGGCCGGCCACCAGCTAAATAACCTCTAATACTCACTAAGGGGTTGTGTTAGCAACTTCTGAATGGATAAGTGTTGAACCAGATTTAGGTCTGAACCATTAATTAGTGTTGAACCAGTAAGAGGTCTAAACCATTAAGAGCTAGTATATTGCGTAACTATTTAGAGGCAAATACCAATTCAGATAAGAGGTTTTAACCATTCAGACTCTGTATAATACTTAACAATTTAGACTCGGTATAATGCTTAACCATTCAGAGTCAAAAATCTGAATCATTTAGACATTTGCTCGTGAACCAAACAGCTTAAACCATTAAGTACTTAACCATTCAGACATCTAAACCATTAAGAGGCTGAAACCAATGTTTTCAGAACCTAACCGGACATTGAATCAGTTGTCTAACCAATTCGCTGGTCGGACCGGATTCAACAACCAGATAACATCATAGTTAGTTTAAAACTTTAAAAAGACATATATACATCTTCAATATCAAAATAGTTTAATTTTAGTATTATATTAATAGTTATAGTTTCATAAAGTCAAAATTACTAATCTATACGTGTTATTTAGTTGTAAAACAAAGTGGTGACAAGTATATATGTCTTATAATAACAACTAAAACAACTAATCCAAGTTGTCTAGATGGTAAGTTAGTTTATTTTCTAAACTAGTGGTCGCGGGTTTAAAGCTTGGCAGTTTCATTAGTTGGTTTTGTTAGTTTTAAGTGTTTGTTTTCATCTAAGCTTTACTTTATCAGTGTGTTTATTTTCATTTCTTCAAAGCATTGATCCCACTACATAAAACCCGTCCAGGTTTGACCACCAAACGCTTTAACATGCTAAAACAGACCGACAAATGGACCGATCCCCAGTCCAACCGGTTGAATCGGCCGATCGGGTTTCAAAACATCGGCCGAAACAAAACAGTCCCTAAGTGTCTGTTATATATTTTTGGATTGTGAGTTATTTTGTTGAAGTCCTTAAATGGAAAATTCAGCCTTTTCTAACCAGAATGTTGTTTTGGAAAATTATTTGTTTCATTTTTTCCTTTTAAATTATGTGTAATAGATAATGTTCTTGAGTCATTCTATGTCATGTGAATAATGACTAAGCAATGTGCATTATAAAAAAAAGATACAATGCTTAATGCTCTCAATCATCATTAAGATTTGAGAGTAAATTGGAGAATTTTTATACTAGGGTTTGAGTGTGGGCATATGCATTATATAGAAACGCCTTTTTTTAGCAAAACACCCCTGTAATGGTGTGGGCGTTATTGGGCGAGATGTGGGTGTATAACGCCCCATTACACATAGTTTTAAACAACATTGGCGCAGCTTAGTGGAGACACGGGAGGGTCACGGCCCTCCCATTTTTTCCCGTTAGAAGTAGTGATTTGTCGGTTTTTAGTGGATTTTATTATATAAACTGGGTACGGGCCCTCCCATTTTTAAAATCAGGCCCCCTTACTAAAACTCAAACTCATTACCAATTACTATAACCCAATTATCAAAACCCAAACCCATTACCAATTCCCTTTTAATAAAATTAAACCCAAACTCAAACCCAAACTAAAACCCAACTAACAAAAACCCATTAACCCAATCCCACCCTTTCTTTTTTTTTTTTCCAGTCGACACAACACAACTACACAGTGCTTCCCTGCTGCTTCCGGCCCTACTTCGACGCCTACTGCGTAACCCAACCCGACCCGAATCGTCGACCCGAACATATGTACCGAAACATAGCTTTAGGAAAAAAAAATTATGGGTAGTATAACTTTAGGCCCCCCTGCTAGTAAATTCATGGCTTCGTTACTGTTAAACAACAATACCTACATTTCTAGGTTAAAATCTTCATCATTTGTAACCTATTAAACTATTAATGAATAAATTTAAATATTCAAAATGATATTGATGGAAACTTTTATGAGACAATAGAAAAATGATAGCTTTTATGTGAAAAAAGTGTTAGGGAGATTTTTAAGAGAAAAATATATGATAGTTTTTATGGTATTTGCCCTTTAGAATTCGATAGCTATTTTACATGTCATCACTCAAATTCTTGTTGTTTTTCCTTCCTCAATAATCCATAATCGCCTACGTTGCATCTTCTTCCTCTTTTACGATTGCTAATGACTCCAAGCAGCTCCCACTCCACAGACAGTTTAATATAATAACCATAAAAAAATCCTTCACAAATTATCTATTATGGCGCAACCAAATCACTCCGCTCCTTTCTAACCAATGCTTTTACATCAAGGAAAGAACCGATAAGAAGGTGTTACTCCTACGGTCATAGCTAACTACAGAGGCCACGTCAGAAGTTCGCGGTGTCTCCACTTCCAGTCAGGTGTGATGTGTTCTTAAGGTTGCATATCGTCATGATTCTTTCGAACTATGCATAGTGGTGATCCCAGGTTATAGAGTATCGATAATTAAAGAACATGAAAACCCTTGAAGATAATTTGCTATGTATTTAATAAAAAATAGTTGTTACAAATAATAAGGAAACACCAAGCATGGTTGTGCGTGTAACAATCCAGCATAACTGCATGATGATATTATCCGTTTTGGCGGGGTAGAACCACCATTGTCTCATTAATTTAAAACGTGCCATGATAGGGAATGTATCAACCCCATATCTGGAAAGCTTTGCTCCCCTTTACAACCATTGTGGGATGTCACATGCTACCCCACTTAGGAAGCTCAGCGTCCTTGCTGGCACATCAGTCTGGCCCCCGACTCTTATAACGATGTTAGTGTCGGGGATTGATTTAGCAGGTTTTAACATGTATGGACCATTTAGACAAAAATTCTAAAAGTGTAATTTTTGAAAAAAAAAACAGACAAACCTCATGGACTATTTTGACAATTAACACTTTAATTTAAATTCGTAACGCTATATATTTATACACCTCAAATTCTTTGAAAAAACAAAGTTTTAGTTTTTATCTCTAAATATTTAATTACAATAGAATAAAGATAATGTCTTGGTATTTATCTCTAAATATTTAATTACAATATAATGAAGCCAAGTTTTAGTTTTCATCTCTAATACTTTAAATTTTTTATGTTTGAAAATTTAACATCGAATTATTTCATAAAAAAAGTACACGGTTATTTATATGAAAACCAATGTCGGTGATTCAGGCTTTGGTATTTTCACTTCACGCCCTCAATAATTACACAATCATCACTAAACCTTTGATAGATTACACATCGACCCTTCAGTTTTGGTAATTAAAAATTTTGTCCCGTCAACTTTTTCCACTTAATAACTTGACATCTCATTTTGTTTAAATTACTTTTACGACTTTACAATGTAATGTTCAATGGATTATTATATTATATGTGTTTAACCACGTCAGTCTAAGTCATTTCCAAGACTTTACACCTCTGTCTAAATTACCTTTACGACATTACATCATAACATTCAAGACACCATACTGTTTATTATCTAACGACATTACATCATAACATTCGAGACATTATATTATTTATTATCCAACAACATTAATATCACGAACGCAGACAAGTCATGTTGCACACCCTCACATATCTAGTTAACATTTTAATTATTTCATAAAGCTAGCAGTTGCTTTCTAGTCAAAATCAAGAGGAGAAAAACAATAATATCAAGAACATTCATGAAGATGAGAAGTATACCAATTAACATCACAAAACCACAGATGTGCAACATTTATTTTAACATCACAAAACCACAGATGTGTTGCTGGTTGCGTGACCCGTTCGAATAGATATATACATAAAAAATACGATAACTCCGTGAGTATGCTTAAATGAATATTTGAGGATTTATAATGACGATTGCGATGATTCATATGATACAAATGAAAGATAAAACAGTGTTTGTGTGTGAGAGTTCCAAAAGGAATAGTGTATGAGAGATGAAATATTTTTGGGTTATAACAAGCGTGCTAGATAGCTTAACGACTATAAAATTTATTTTCAATTTAAGACGATATTTAATTAATATCTTCAGGTCATATTGAATGTGAGTATCGATTATGTTATCTTTATTTAGCTATATTTTATTGTTATTATATGTATTATTATCATTATTATTATTATTACTAATATTATTACGATTGTTATCATTTATTTTTTTATTTATTTGATATAAAAAAAGTGAAGGTGTTATATTCGTATGGTAGGTATGTACATAAGTAGCCCTTAATTTTATAAAAACTTTAAATTTACTTAAACAACCTTAAAGCTCATTAAAACCAAAATACCTTTGCACTTAGTAGAAAAATGTTAACAAAGTTATTGGTAGTGCTGAAACAGGGGCTAATTTGTTAAAAACTTCAATTTTAAGCTAAAATTAAAACTATCAATTGGGTAATCTTTTTACACGATAAGACTTATTAAGCAAAAAACAGTTAATGCTATTTGTTTTTAAAAAAAAAGAAAAATCTATTTGTTTTTTAATTTCTACCGTGTACCGAAACAAACAACACTCGTGTTTTTATGAAGTTGAGGAGTATAAAAGTGAACAATAATAATAAAATATAACCGCCCCGTTAAACCGTTCCGTCAACATCACGTCTTCTTCTTCATCTTCATCTTCGGTTAGTTTCCATCAACATACATTTCATTTCCACGTGATATAATAATATCTTCTTCATCTTCTTTGATCTCAATACGTTTGCAAGCATCATATCTTCTTCACATCAACAATTTCACACTTCATTCGCATAACATTCAATATAACACTTCACATCCAACACCTACATGATGGATAATGGCGGTGTTTGCTCATCGGAACCTGTTACCGGCGGCGAAAATGTATTCAGTTCTCATGAATCCGATGTTTCATCCGCCGATCATCTCGTCGTCATGGTCAATGGGATCCTTGGAAGGTATGAACTTACACAGATCAATTTGTTGTTATTCATTTCAATTAGTATCCGGATGTTGTTAACTTGTTATGAATCGGAGATTGTTAGATCGGTGTAATTGTTAGTTTATACTGTGTAATTGGAGAATTGTTGCTGTGAATGTTGAAATTAGGTATGTTTTCTGTCGGTTGATGAGTGCGAATTTGTTAATTTTGTTCTGAGTTCTGGATCAGAAGTTAGGGTTTTATCAGGTTGTTTATCGATTAGTTAATTTTCCTAAGGTATTTGGGTTATTTTTGTGGATAATATCAGGTTTGGCCTCTGTTAACCAACAGACATGAAGTAATATTCTAATATGTTGGTAAAGTTTTCATTAAGTTATCTATATGCAGATATTTATAACTTTAACTAGTTATTATGATCATGTAAACATGTTTTGAAGCTAAACTTGTAGTTATGATCTTTCTACTTACAGGAATTAGTAAATGTTTATACGTTATTATAATGAACTTAAGCTGTTTGCCATTTGCAGACATGGATTTCTTTGGGAATGCAAGTAAATTTATTCTAATAACATGGGTGCAGCATTCATGAATTACAAGTTTAACCACTATATGATGTTAAATGAAAAGCTTGTGTTATCTTATCCGTAAATCATGGGTTTTGGATGATTTTAGCACTTGAAATGACTTGAAAAATAATGTTATAATATGCATTTGTTCTGAATATAGACATATATAGGATGAAAGCAGGGTAAGCCGTTAAAAAGCTTTTGAAAACATTACCTAGTTCTTGTTTTTGTCAAAATATTTTCTCAATTAGGGAGAACATTACCTAGTTCTTATCTTTGGCAAAATATAAGCTTAGATAAACCTGTACTAATGCATGCTACTTGAAATTTTTGGTGTTGATCAAGTTGTTTTGATGATCTTTACACTTCCGATTAATTTCTAAAGTGATATACTTTTTTGTATTACAGCTCTGCAGATTGGAAATTTGCTGCAGAGCAGTTTGTAAAGTCACTGCCAGACAAAGTCTTTGTTCACCGTAAGGATCAATTTTGGCATATTATTTTCTTATCACTTGATAAACTCCCTTTTATCTTCTTTTAATCTTAAGTGCATGATTACAGACTATACTTTTGATTTGCATTTAATTAAGGTGTACTTAAACTAAGTTGTCACTTGCATTTGCTCTGTTATGTTGCTCAATGTAGGTAGTGAAAGGAATGCAGCATCTCAGACACTGGATGGCGTGGATGTAATGGGTGAGCGATTATCCCAAGAGGTTGGTTTTCTTTTATTTTCCACTTGTTAGTTTTCCTTCCCTTTTTCAAATGACATCCATCAACAAAACACCTTAGCTTGATATTATGCTAATTTCAGGTTCTTGAAGTGATCAAACAAAAGCCAAATCTTCGTAAGATTTCTTTTGTTGCACATTCTGTGGGAGGGTTAGTGGCAAGATATGCTATTGGGAGATTGTATAGACCCCCAAGAGAAAATACGGATGATTTGCCTGTTGAAAACTGTGAGGAAGCAAAGGCCACAATTGGTGGTTTGATTCCAGTGAACTTTATTACCGTAGCAACACCTCATCTTGGTTCAAGGGGTAATAAGCAGGTAGTTTTTTTGGTTCTCTTGCTCCCTTCTGTTTAGGATGTTATCTTGAAGGAGGTCGTAGAATTGGACTTCTGGTGCATGTTCAATAGAGGTGACAACATGGGTAGGTTGGGTCTCAGGTCAAAACGGGTTGGATCGGTTTGTCCTGAAATATTTTCCCCAATTTTTTAAATGTATTACAAACAACTCGTGTAATATGGCTACAAAACTTACATGTTTTAGGAACAATATAAGTTTTAATAAAACGATTGAGGAGGTTTTATGCATTAAAGACATAGTTATCAAAAGCCCTCGCCTGAGGGACTAGGCGACCAAAAAAAGCAAGTCCCTGTAATTGTGCTTTTCTTTGCTACGAAGATTTAGTCCCTGAAAAAGCTCATATACGGCTAATTTTTTTAATTAATCTAAAATAAGGAAACTGACATTACCTATTTTTACTCCATAATTGGCACCAAAAGTTCCAGTTAGTTTTAACAGTTTTAAAGGGTTAACCCTAAACTGTATCCAGCCAAGAAATCTTTTCATTAAGGTCTCATTCCAACCAAAGTTAAAGAGCAGTTTTTTTTTATAATATTTCATTGATGTTTATGGATTTCCATCATGATGTTTACGGAGGAAGATGATGAACATGTGATTGAAGTTGATTCTGGTGGTTTTGAAGATTTATGAACTTTTGGTTTGCATATTTTACTAATGATTACTTTATGAAGTTTTTGTTTTCATGTATTAACAATTTGGATTTGAAGTATTTTGGTATATGAGATAATTTGGGTACTTTCTGTTGAGATTATGCAATTATGGCATTGGAATATTTTGGGTATTTGAAGTAATTGTTATTTTCTATTACATGTTATATTTTACTTTTTTTTTCTTTTAGTGCGCTTTTTACTTCCCAGGCCCGCTCTTTTTTTGCGCCTCTCGCCTAGAGTGCGCCTTGTGCCTTTGATAACTATGATTAAAGATACACAATGAGCGACTTTTAACCCATCTAATATGATTCCTGTTTAACTATTCTTTATTTTACATGTGTGTTCCATTAGAGATATAAAACATAACATGTCTCAACTCATTCTTAAGTATTGGGTCTAAGTTGTCACCTCTAATGTCATACTTATACATTGAAGCACTTTCAGGTTAGAGATAATGACATTGCTTCTAGGCTGGCTGGTAGAGATCTTGTGACACCATATACTTCTCTTATCTTATTACCTTCTCTATGTTATCTAAGAATTTCTGCACTGAATTTCAGTATGAAATCAGTCAATCATCCACTTCAGATCTTCAATTGACCACCCTTTACTGTTACAACTTATTATAGGTAGTCTAGAGTAATATCCTAATCATTAACGTCACACCTTTAATTGCGTTTTTATATGATCTGATCTTGTTATTAGTAATGCTATTAGGGGATGCTCTAAGCAAGAATTGGAGCATTTGCTTTTTTACCAACTCTTATAAGTTTTTGGGCTTAATGAACCTTACATATATTGGCATATTGCTGCACTAGTTCTTCTATAAGCCTTGATGTTTATTGGAATGTCTGTAAGGTTCTATCCACTTAATTGGTTTTAATTCCATTTATGTTTGTTGTATGATTGAAAAGGTGCCTTTTCTTTTCGGGCTATCTGCGTTAGAAAAAACTGCTGTTCTTGTTATACATTGGATATTTAGAAGAACAGGTCGACACCTTTTCCTTACAGATAATGATGAAGGAAAGCCTCCTCTACTTAAACGCATGTTAGAAGACTATGGTGATTGTTATTTCATGTATGTTTGAAATACTTGCTTTCCATTTGAATTCGCGCTACTAGATTGTTAATGATTTGGTTATGTGACATTACTTTTTCCAAACTGCCAGGTCAGCATTACGCTCCTTCCATCGTCGGGTAACATATGCAAATGTTGGCTATGACCGTATCCTGTCAGCCTACTTTCATTATGGTCCGAGCCGGGTTGGGCTGACTTGCAAAGACTTCTGTTCATCATAAATTTGATTACAAATACAGTATTGTTACAATAATAATCTGAAGTTTTGAATAAATTGATTTAGGAGGTTGTATAAATTAAGAAAAAAAAGAGACTTTGGGTGATTTTCAAGTTTTAACCCTGATCCCTGGTTGACCAAAATTTGAATTGTGACGTATTTGTCCGTTTGAGATAAAACTCAATCCAAATTGATTGACTTATAGAATTAAAATTTTTTACCTCTACTGAAAATATAATATGCCTCTAGTGATATTAAGTTTCGTCGGTTTTTCTTGACCAATGTATTAGATATCGTTGGCTGGAGAACTTCATCAATTAGGCGTAACATAGAACTGCCAAAGGTACATTTCAAGATTAGATTATTATCTTGTGTCAAATATTGTTTGAGACAAATTGTGTCTGCAGTGGGAGGACTCAGTAAATGAGAAGTATCCTCATGTTGTATATGAAGAACGCTGCAAGGCATGTGATTTTGAGCATGACTCGGCAAATGACGACACTAAAGATGACGTGGAAGGTTTGTTACCCTAATCTCTGTTCTTCAAAAGATTTTTAGTTGTCTTAAGTTTAGAGTTTTTTGCACATTAATCAATTAGATTTCTCATCTTGGTTTTTGGGACCAAGTATGGGGAAAACGAGTCACTTGCAATTATACATGAATCTCTCATCCAAGATATATTAAAAATTAAAAATACTAATAATATGGGAGAAATATGGTAAGAACCAAATCGATAATAGAACATAAATAAACTGGAAAAGAACAAAAAACATAAAAAGATAGAATAATTAACTTTCGAGAGATTGCCGGAGTTAAGTCGGTCTTCCCAATGGTTCAGAATCTCATCAAGTTAAACATGTTGTAATCATAACCCTAATGACTTTAAATACAAAAGATATCCTAATCCTGTTTTAACTTGATTAAAATGTAACCTGTTCTCAAGTAATGCCAATAATATGAATACTAATAAACTTCCTGATCCCAAGATATATAATGTATGGAAACTACTATTCTTGTTGCTTATCTATTAAATAAAACACTAATAACCATGATCTCCTAATTAAGTTCTGAACAAGCACCGTCTTATTGAATTTCTAGCTTAGCATTTCAATATAAATACTTATACATGATTTATCATGCTGATTGTTATTCTAATTTGTGTATGCAGAGGAATTGGTGACTGGTCTTTCTCGTGTATCATGGGAAAAAGTCGATGTCAGCTTTCACAATAGTAGATCCAGGTTTGCTGCTCATAGTGTTATTCAGGTACTCATTCATAATCAGTTAGTCATCTTTAAACAAATAATGTATCTGTTCTTTGAAAAAAGTTACCTGTCTTTAAGTTATCAAGTATTAGTGCTGATGTTATCCTACAAAAGTTGCATCTTTGCCATTGCACTTGTTGTTCTGCCACTGTTCACATCGGTTTGACCGATTTACCCATTGTAAAATACTAAAATGACATTATGGCAACCATTTTTGGTACAGATACGGAATTGTGTGTGTTCTGTTAACCTTTGAAGACAAATAACTCCATATCTAAGCACGCAAATAGTGAACTTATAAAATAAGGAAAAATCCAAGCAAAAACAATAATTGTTTGTTTTTATTATGCAGGTCAAAAATCATAACCTGCATACAGATGGGGTTGATGTTATTCAACATATGATCGATCATTTTTGTCTTTAAAACTCTTGCCAGCTGTATAATATTCAAAGGTCCTGGCTTAGAGTATGCTATCATCTATATTTAAAGGTAAAATGAGTAAAACATAAGTTTCTGCAAAATCTTTATACCATGCTTTTGTTGCCACTAAATGGGAGTGGGTCTCAGGCGAGTTGTATGATACATCAAAATGAAGTTAAGCCAGAACATTTAGTTTTATAGGCAGATTGAAATGGGTAATGGGTCGGGTCAGATTGACCTGAAATAAGTTTTGTCCATGTATTAGTGCTCTCAGATTTGAATAAAAATCTTGCATGTTTTAATAAAAAAATGATATGGGAGATTTTATGCATTAAACTTAAGTGAATTTTGAGCTGTTTTCTTTTAGGAAGATTTATTGATTTTACTCAGTGATAGAGATAAAGCTTATCATGATCCTCGCCACAAAATACTTCATTATTTGTTTAAACACATCTCAAATGGTATAAATTGATAGTTGTAGTTGAGTTGATACAATGTTTGTATGCGGCATTTGCAGGAAGAATGTGTTTAGAAGATGGCACGTTGAACATACAGTCTCTCACATTTTAAGGATTTGTAGATCATAGTTGATAATGTGAAACAAGAATTGTTATGGAAACTAACGGCTGTATCGGACTTTATATTTTCATATAAATTGTTAGCAAATGCTAGTTGATCGTCAATATCTATGGTTCCTATATTTTTTAGCTAAATACGAAAGATATTTAACCAGCTGAACCAAAACCAATTCATAACCGAATATGGTGGAACTGGTTATGTCTATCGACTATCGTGGTTTATATAAGCAAGCAAATTTATAAGGGATATGAAAGTCTTCAACTTGTATTTGAAAACCGTTTGCTTGTTATTTTCTAGCACATCTTCCTATACAGCTATAGGAATTAAGAAATAAATAATTTGTCACTTACTCTCTTTCTCGACTTGACTACTTGAATAGTATATTTTGAATACCAACTAATAAACAGTGAAGAGAAAGGGACTTGAACCCGGGGCAGACTGAGACATAAAACATGTGCCAACCAATTGCTCTAGCCAAAATTTTATTAATGATTCAGATATATAACATATAGGGTTATTGGATTTTAATAATCCGAACTTTTGTATATTGGCCGATATTAATCCCAACTTTAAAAATTGCTTGTGTCAATCCCAACTTGTAACTTATTTTCATACAATGATCCTCCGTTAAAGTTAACTTAACACTGTTAACTTTTTTCGAATTTTTGACCGAGGCTTTAGGGCTTTTGATCGGGAGGACGATACGAGTCTAATCATGTAAAACTTAACTTGAGTCGATGCTCCAAACGAAGAAATTTTAACATGCGATTTAAGCACCGTTAGGTTTATAGACCCGATTGAAGGTCGTTTGGTTATTTGGAGGGTCGGCTCAAGGTAATTTTTACATGAATAGACTCCTATCGTCCTCCCGATCAATAGCTCTAAAGCCTCGGTCAAAAATTCGAAAAAAATTTAACGGTGTTAAGTTAATCTTAACGGAGGATCATTGTTGGAAAATAAGTTACAAGTTGGGATGACACAGACGATTTTTAAAGTTGAGATTAATATCGGTCAATATATAAAAGTTCGGATTATTAAAATCCAATAACCCTAAAATAAGGTAGAAACTTGAAAAAAAAAGAAAAAAACAAAAGTTAGAACAACCAATTGAAGCGCGTCACGGCAGTCGGTGATTGGCCTGTGGCCAGCACCGACCTTACGTTATAGAGTTATATACAATTAGATTATCCACTTAAGCATTAAAATTATGAAAAGTATGTACATAATAATAAGTTATATTAATATAGGAATTTTAAAAATTAGAGTATCCATTTACCATTCAATTAGATTATCAACTCAATTAGTTTTTGCATATTTATAGGAACTAGTTTCATGCTCATTATTCATTAACCGTAACCATCTTGGTTTAATGCCAAGAGGTGCGAGCCCACACCTGCCGGGCGCCGGCCAAAGTGTGGTTACGGTACCTAGTGACATCTAATGTTTATTTCAACCAAAATATTAATAAAAATAATATAGATTAAAGTCCGACAAAATAAAAAAATTGTATCTAGAGTATATTTTAACATTTGGGTTTAATTAAGTCTCAGAAAATAAAGAAGTGGATTTAGAGTATATTTTAAAACTTTAACATTAACTAGAAACATTATCGGGCCATGCGATGCGGTGGCCTGATGTGTTTGTGAGTTCGTCACACGCGTTGATAAAAAGAATTTATGTTTTGCACGTTACGTAGTAAATACTTAATGCGTCACCAATTAAAAGGAAAAAACTATAATCAAATACAAATATGTTACAATAGCATAGGGGGTCAAACTAATATTCATTTTAAAATTAAGTTAAGGGGTCAAATATGAAAAATGTTAAAGTAGGACAAAATGAAAAAAAAAATATGCCTTAAGGAAGATTCAAACCTAAGGCCTCAAGGTAAAACTATACTAACCTCAATGTGGGCAAACCATTGGACTAACCAAACATTTGATGATATTCATTGAAACACAAAGTATTTATCCTTAAAAAAGTCGAAAAAAATAAAAACAAATTAAAAAAAAAGTTAGTGGATGACACGTGTTGGTCCACCATTTGACCGACTTTGTCTTTTAGTAGTAAGGTATAATTTTGAAAATTATCTATGTGCAAAATAAAGTATAATGATATCTTTTCTTTTAGATTTTTGTTATAGCAAGACAAATTGAATTGGATATTTAAGATTTCCTTAAGATTTCTTCCATTATACTGTGTTTCTAAATATTTGAGCTTATAATCTAATTGACTCTTAATATATAAACTTTATATAAAATATTAAAATAATTATTTTATAATTTGATTTAAAAATAATTAATTTATAGTTTGATTAAAAATATGTTATTACTGTTTGATTTTAATGCAAAATGTTAAAAAATGCAGCATTCAAATTTAACACCATGTTAATAACTTGTTAATGATTGCAGTTAGTGGGTTAGTGATTGCAATAAGTGATAAGTTAAGCAGCATTGCAAGGTCATGCAATAAGTGGGTTGGTTTGCAGCATCAGTAGAACATCTGTTTGACACGGAACATTAGTTGTGATCTGTAGCATCAGCTGAACACTCGTTTGACCCGAAACATCAACTGTTGATTTACAACATCATTTTAACCCGTCTGACCTAGAATGCCAGCTGCCTGACACCATCTCGCACCCTAAGTAGAGCAACACCAGACCTACAACTTCAATAGGGTTTACTGGGTCTGCACCCTCATTAGACCCTTCCAAACCTACAACCAGAGTAAGCCAATTAGGTATGCACCCTCAGTCCAGCTAAAAAATACTAAGGTGGCTTTCAAGCAGCTCGCAACCAAAGAGTAATGTACTAAAGCGCACCATCAAAACGCCACATTACGCCCATCGCCTCGATCCTAAGCCTGTACCCGGGCACGAGTGCGCGTTGGGTGTTTCACACCATTGTGCCAACTATTGGAGTATTGGGTGTCCCTACACATGTAGAAAACAAGCTCCCTTGGAAGCTTCCACTTATAACCCACTTTTCGTTTTGTGTTTCCACTTATGTGGATCAAAACCCAATTTTCCACATGCTATTTTACAACTTTTGTGTTTCAAACAAACAACTTTAAGCATCAATATCTCATTTATCTTAGCTTCATTTTAGACAAGGTCCGGCTCGTTGTGTTCATCTCACGTAGTAGAACACAACCGAAATGACTTAACATTTCTATTGTAACAAATACAAATATTTACTATTGTCCAAAAAAAATATCATTTTTCCACTAAAATTCCAACGCCTTTGTGTCAAAAAGCATTTAAAACAACATTAGTCCATTGTGGACATCAATACTAGAGCTTCAAGCTCATCTATTTGACAATACACTACACTTCCAAGGCCCAATGATGGTTTTCTTCATCGGTGGGTTGTGAGTGAAGCGATGGTTTTGGTGGATGATCAAAACACGTTTTGGAAACGCCAACTACATTACATAACATTGATTTATTTGTAGCACCAAACCAATAGAACTAACCCGACACCAATGGCGGAGCCAGCCTGAAAATTCAGGGGTAGTCTGAATTTTTTTTTCCTTGTACATTCATGCAGTAATAAAAATAACACCAAAAAATTATAAAAAGGCAAATTGGCCTAAAATAATCCAAACTAACACTCATTGGCCGAAAATAATCTCAACTCAGTTTATTCCCTCCAGTGGTCCCAAATCCAACTTTTTTGGCCTACAGTGGTCCGCCGTTAAGTGTACTTAACGGCCGTTAACTTTTTTTCTATTTTTTTCGAATTTCAAACCGATATTTTAGGGATTTTGATTGGGAGGAGAATACGAGTCTGTTGATGTAAACCTTACTTCCAATTGTTGCTCCAAATGGTTTAATTTTGATATCCGGTTAAAGCACCGTTAGGTTTTAAACACCGGATTGAAGACCGTTTTGTCATTTGGAACACCATTTCGAAGTAAGGTTTACATCAATTGAATCGTATACTCCTCCCGATCAATTTCCATAAAACCTTGTTTTGAAATTCGAAAAAAATCAAAAAAAAAGTTAACGGCCGTTAAGTGCACTTAACGGCGGACCACTGGAGGCCAAAAAAGTTGGATTCGGGACCACTGGAAGGAATAAACTGAGTTGGGATTATTCTCGGCCAATAGGTGTTAGTTGGGATTATTTTTAGCCAATTTGCCTTATAAAAATACCTAATAGATTTATCTCCTTTGTTCTTTCATAGCTTAAAATCAAAGATTCAGAGGTGTCCTTATACATAAAACCGGAGAATATATATATTTTTTACACTTCGCAACGAAATTTCAGCCGTAGCCCGGGCTACCCCTGGAATATACATACGTCCGCCCCTGCCCGACACCCCATTCTTTTTTTAAGCTAAGATTTTATCCCATGCTAGCCAATATACTTTTAGTATTGTCGCCCAATGTGCCAACAAAACTTTCATCTTATTCGTTCCAACTCATTAATAACAGTAAGTGGTGCTCGGTATAATGACATAGAATAAATAGGCAAGCTAAAGGTTTTCAATTTCCATATATTAAGTCTCTTGGCCACTTTTTACGTTAAAGGTTTTTAACTTTTTATTAAGCTTATTGAGGACTCTACCGAAAGACTAAGGTAAGAAAATGAAGCAGACTCAACCTGACAAGAAAGGAGGTGAGCTAAATGAGTTGTTGTTGTTGGATCAATTTCCACCATTATTATTGTGTTTTTCTTAATGTTAATTCTTAAACCCAAAGCTTTTTCAAAACACTTGAAATATCTACTTAAGTTTTAGATATTGCTAGTGAAGAAATCATCCAAATAAAAAAATCATCTCCAAAGAAAAAGATAAATATGAAAAGCTTAGTGTTAGGGAGTTTCAAACCTTTAAAATTACCCATTGATATGCCAAATCCAAAAGATGGGCATAAAGCTTCCTTTGCAATAAAGAAAAGGAAGGGGAGGCCAGAATATCCTTAACGAAGCTCACACGTGACATTAAACTCCATAGTTAAGAAGCCATTAATGAGAATGGAAGTTCTCGCAAAAAAACAACTACCAACAAGTACTACTCCATTTCCTCTAGATAGCACGCATGATATCCATCAAGTAAGCCCAACACATCGAATAAAAAGCTTTCTAAAAAACTTCAAAAAGAATATCTTTTGTCTTTTGTTTTGTTTACCCATGCCAAAATTTATACACATTATTAATACTCGAAAATTCCCAAACTATTTATTATGATCACATTTTGCCTCAAAATGTCCCATTTGACTTTCCATTCCTAAAATGTCTACCTTTAATCATTATCAGACGTCTTATAATGATTAAACATTTTAAGAAAAAAAATAAAAATGTAAAATTAGGAGTTTATTTTTTAACGACAATTTTACCGAAACAAAAACCGGCCACTCATAAGACGCTAGGCCCGGAAAAAAAACAGAAACTAGTGTTACTAAAATTAGGAGTTTATGAATAAGTTTGATCTAGAGACGTTGTGATATTGAGTTTGACATACCCATTCCCAAAGCTGTTTTTTTCCCTCTCCTAGATCTTCGGAGAAACCATTTTTGATTCAATTCAATCGCCAATCATCAATGGATCTTTCACAGCTACTTGCATCTTCCCCAAATCATCATCTTCTTCTTCACTTTTCCCCCACCAATAAATCTTTGTTCAACTTCCATAAACCCCTTCCGCTTTTCACAAACTTCAATCCCCAAAGGAGATCATCAATCACTAATTATCACCCCATCAAATCTCAAACTTTAAATCACAATAACACTCCGCTTGATCATGACGACGGTTTTATCCTCGAAGATGTTCCTCACTTGACCCATTTCCTACCCGATTTACCGGTAATTGTTTCTTTTTCTTTTGCTTTGACTTTTCTTTTCAACTCAGTCAAACCATATTGTTTATTTATGATTGTGAAAAGATGTTTAGCTTTGTAGTAGACCAAAGAATTAAGGATAAAGATAAGAAAGGTAACAACTTTTGGATGCATTTCATTAAGTCTTAACAAAAAGATGAAATGGGGATATACAATAACTAACATGTTGAAGATCTACCATAGTTTTTTGTTTCAAGTAGCCTCGTAGGTTAAAATGTATTTAGTGGTAAGCATTAAGTGTGTTTGGTTCACTAAAAGGACACCTTTTAATGGTTCATGGAGTCGTTAACCCGGTAAGTTTTACATGCTGAATGAAAAATAAGACAATTTTACCCCTTTCGCGCAAGTAAGCTCGTCCCTTCATCTCTTACCCACAGGTCTTTTACTGGCTCAGCACCTACCAATGTAGAGGTTTGACAAACAGCCCCTGAAACTTGAATCTCAATAGCTTTCGTATTTGATAATTTTATAATCGCATCGCTACTACTATTTTTTGAATGGAGGGACTAATGTGTGATAAGCTACACCAGTACATGGAAATAAATAAACAACAATATGAAATGGGGATGTACATAACTAACATGTAACGCGAGGGGAGTAGGTATTTAGACTTGGGGATTTCATGTTGTGCACTCGTGCCATAATAGCAATATAACATAACCCTGAGAATGAACTTCTATGCCTTCATGTATGTTAATTCTGTTATCATTGTAGTTCGGGTAATTGTTTTATCATTGCATATTATCATCTCTTTTTTATGACGTAGTGGTAGTAAATTTTTACTGATGAAACATGCCAAAGTGAATGGTAACCGTAGTTTTAATCTTTCTTTTTGCAGACCTATCCAAACCCATTAAAGTATAGCCAAGCCTATGCAATAGTCAAGTAAGGTTTTTCTTTTTCTTATTTCTTTTATGTTGTTAGCATAATTTGTGCACTGGTCTTTATGAAAATGCCCTTGTACTGTTGCACACGCACGTATATGATCATTTTTTAAACTCATCAAACTGCATATAACGATTTTCCTCAGGAATACTTTTGTTAGTCCAGAAGACGTTTTAGCACAGCAAGTACGTGTTTTCTTGATCCATGTTAATGTCCCGCACAGTTTTTTCACCACCAATCTAACTAGGTAATCATGAGATGGTGTTGCAGGTTGTCGTTCAGAAGGGCAGTCCCAGAGGAGTGCACTTTCGGCGCGCAGGACCCAGGGAAAATGTATTATTATTATTATTATTTACTTGTTTAGCTGGGCCTTTAGTTCATTTTGATCTATGTTTAATTTCTCTTCTAATGCTAGGTTTATTTCAAGTCGGAGGAAGTGCGAGCTTGTATTGTTACTTGTGGTGGTTTGTGTCCAGGGATCAACACAGTGATTAGGGAGATTGTATGCGGCTTGAATTATATGTATGGTGTTAATACTGTACTTGGGATCGAGGTTGGCCATATCATCCCTGCCCATTTTGCTTTACATTATGAAATGGATGTGTGGTAGTTATATACTTATATCCAATTTGTGGCTCCCGTCTCCATTTCTTCTCAAACCGTGAGATGGGACCCGCAAAACGAAAAGAAAAGTTTAAACAACCACATGAATCAAATTTTCAGTTAATATAAGAGTAAGTGACACTGTACTTTGTTACAGGGAGGCTATAGGGGCTTTTACGCAAGAAATACAATGGAATTAAATCCAAAAGTTGTTAATGATATCCATAAACGTGGCGGTACCATTCTTCAAACTTCACGGGGAGGCCATGATACCAACAAGATAGTTGATAACATCCAGGACCGTGGGATAAATCAGGTGGAGTTTTGTACACTTTTTCATTTTTTCTGAAAAGCTAACTCAGATGGATGTTATTCACCTCTACACTATTTTAGTGGCATATCTGAACTGCTTAAAAGAACTCATAAACGTTTTGGTTTTCCAGGTGTACATAATTGGAGGTGATGGCACTCAAAAAGGAGCGGCTGCCATTTACAAGGTAATTGATTGTTTAACAATCATGTTTATTTTCAGTCGGTTTTTCAAATTTTAGTGCATATGGCAAGACGTTAGCTTTTATTTTTCCTGAAAGGAAGTTGAAAAGCGTCGCTTTCCTGTGGCAGTAGCTGGGATCCCCAAGACAATTGATAATGATATTGCTGTAAGTTCTTTTGAACGCTTTTTTTGGATCCTTTTTAGTGGCTTAGCACCAAAAGTTGTGGGACAATCTAGATCACTTAGTTGAAACGGTCTTCTTTTGGCGTGTGTTGAAACGGGTAATTTTTTGTAAGGGTGAAACAAGTAGACCTGGAACGTTTTTTAATCTTATATTATGTAACCCACTATCCAACTCTCTGAATAAAATGATTAAGGATGTTTCTGTGCATTAGGGATATGCTTTTGGCGACTTTTAATCTGTTCTCTATTTAGCTAGACTTCTAAATTTATCTTTTGACCCACTAGAGATGTAACATAAGCCGAATAAAACTCATTTATGGGGGGCGATATAGCCACCTTGGATGCTCAGTTAATGATCATCATTTAACAAAAAACGCTATTTTTTTAGTGTTGTCATGTTCCAAATTGGGTTTCATCCAATAAAGAAAACCTGGAGAAACATTACACCTCCATATACATTATATATTACTTGGAAATATTTCTCATAGGTGATACAAAATGTGATTAGCTCTTTTTTTTTCTTTAATTATACAGGAAGTTAATATTTAATAATTGTTTCAGGTGATAGACAAATCTTTTGGATTTGATACTGCTGTTGAGGAAGCTCAGAGGGCAATAAATGCTGCGCATGTGGAGGTAGAGAGCGTCGAAAATGGAGTGGGAATAGTCAAACTTATGGGTCGATACAGTGGCAAGTATCTTGAGCCATGTGTACATACATTTCTCTAAATTTTATTAGATGTAAATGTTTATAATTCTTATCTTTCTAAATGTATGTGAAATTTTCAGGATTCATTGCTATGTTTGCCACACTGGCAAGTCGAGATGTGGTAGGTCCTCAATTAACTAAACCGAGAACCAATTGCTTTATAGCTTGAAAACATGCCGAGTTACTTGAATTTAGTTAGTTGTTTCTCAAGTATTGCATACTATTATTTTTCTTAGTTAATTAGAATCTAGTTGGTAGATATCCAATGATGGGCAGGGCAGGCAACCCGTCAAACCAGATATTTTTGGTGTGGGTCGATAGGGGCCAAGTTCAAATTTTATTTCTATAAAACTAGTGTTTCAGATATGATATCCCTATGCTAAGCATAATAATATTGTTGCTATAAGTTTACCCTTTTCATGCTTTCAACTGGTAACTATAATATTAGTAACTATGAACCCAAAACAACGGGTTCGCTTAATTAAACTGGGGCAATAAAATTACCATTCTGTATGTTGGCTCATTAAAATACTGATTTGTTTTATTATCCTGCAAGATATGTTAATAAGTCTGCACTGGAACAGGATTGTTGCTTGATTCCAGAGTCTCCGTTCTATCTGGAAGGGCAGGGTGGTCTTTTTGAATTTGTACAGCAGAGACTTAAAGAAAACGGGCATGTGGTTATTGTGTTAGCGGAAGGTGCAGGTCAGGAATATGTTCTTGAAAGTGTAAATGCAGCTGAAGAGAAAGATGCTTCTGGAAATAAGTTGCTTCTTGATGTTGGTCCATGGTTGACTCAGAAAATTAAGGTAATGGCTAGGGATGGCCAACTTTCTTCGTTTTAATATTTTATCTCAAATTTTATTGATGTTGCTTCTTGATGTTGGTCCAGTCAGGCTGACTCCTTAAAATTTTATTTGTCATCTTCTAATTTGTATCATAAATAATGATTTCATTAGCTATGATACTAAAACACAGAGTTATAATGATAATAATCTAAATCTTTGAATAAAATGATTATGTGGTTGTATGCATCAAATAGACGTTGGATGACTTTCAGCACGTTTTGACCATTCACCTTTTGACAGTTTTGACCTGTTTGAGATTTATAAAAAATAAAAGAAAAATCAACCGACTCATAAGTGAATGGATAAAAATTGCCACCTCTAGCTAGTACCTTTCGCCTCTCTAGACACTTGAATTTTGATGTCTTCTTACCTGTGCATTTCTTTGATAAAAAACTTAACATAATTGTTTGTTGGACAACAGTTTTTTATTCTTATTGAGTTGCATGTAACAGGATCATTTTACAACGGTGAAAAAGATGGCCATAAACATGAAATACATAGGTACGTTTTGAGGCTTAACATTAGCGATTATTTACCCTTGTCTCACATGAATTTATTATTTCCTTTCATTCATTATATGTATATTTTCAAATTTATATTTTTCTGTGAACTATCTAATTGTGCAGATCCAACATATATGATCCGTGCTGTTCCAAGTAACGCATATGATAATATTTATTGCACACTTCTTGCTCAAAGTGCAGTTCATGGGGCCATGGCAGGATACACAGGTTTCACCGTGGGACCTGTGAACAGCAGACACGCGTATATTCCAATTGGGGTAAGCGCGCATATGCATATATACCCATACCCCATACATTTAGTATATACAAGTGGAAACCTGGTTAAACCAATGACCTATCTATACAAACGTTGAGCAACAACATTAACACAATTTGTTGTCATGTTCTCCTTTTTTCCATTTCAGTTTAGAATTTTCTTAAAAAATCTTTTTCTGCGCTCATAACATAAATAAACTTTATTAATTTTGATGTGTGTGTGGTGCAGCGTGTAACCGAGGCTACAAATGTTGTGAAGTTGACAGACAGGATGTGGGCAAGACTTTTAGCTTCTACCAATCAACCCACTTTCTTGGACAAACATGAATAGATTTGAAGGCGATGATATTCGTATGTTTCTTGCAATAAGTTGGTCTGCTTCTGAGGTGATAAGTTTTTTGTCCCCTTTCGCATTTGTTCTTCATTAAAGACGAGTAACAAAGAAACTGGCTTTCATTAAGAAAGATCCCTCTTTTATACAACTTTGTAAACCCATTATGTAAGTTATAACTCTACCACCTAGAATTGGTATAATGAGCCGGGTTAGACGACGTTTGAAAATGGGTAATTTTATGAGGCGGGCGGGTTGCCCGTAATACCATTTTGTCAAAAAAAAAAAAAAATCTTTTTTTAGGTGATGATTTATGTGTTAAATATGATTGAAAAACTGTTGATAACAATCAATTTATTTTTTACGTTAAATATACATTTTGGGCAACCATATTAATTCTAGTATCACAAACTACTGAAAACTGAATTTGGATTGTAAACGATTAAACCCGGGTTCAAGTTAATTCATAACCTAAATACCACTTTAAACGATTAATTGTAACACAATTAATAAACTATACTTCTGTTTATTTGGGTTGATACCAAGAGTTATCAATGTAGAAAAAAAGATGAGAGATGTTACATGTCAAAAGTATAAGGGCTTTACTTGTAAATCTCTAATAGTTGTAATGTTGTACTAAGGGGGCTTAATTGTAAATTTTCTATAGTGTGAGGGCCTAAATGTAATAATTGTTGAGAGTTGTTAATTGGTAATTAATAGGGGTATCAATTCCTGACACGACACGAAACACGACCCGAACACGATACGAAAGTAATCAGATTTTGGGTTGGCAAATATAACCCATTTAAAAATACGAGTCATGTTCAGGTTGACCCGTATAAAAAACGGGTTGTTTTCGGGTTGAAGTATTTAAAAAACAGGTTGGCTCGCTAAGCCGTTTGGTTTCAAAATTAATTATTCTTTTTTTTTTAAATGATTGTTAAATTACTTTTATCTTTAGAATTATTACTCACAATAAATAAACTTGTTTACCACTTAAAGTTTGTACCTTTACATCTTTAAAGTTAAATATTTAATTATTTTTCTGTTTGCTATAAATGACTTTGATATGAATAAAGTGTTTTATTATTTTGAATTAAGTAATTATATAGTTAATTATATTAATATTTTTTAATTAAAATAAAATATATATAGTTGTCATACGCAAACTCATATATCAAACATGTCATCCTTAATCAATTTACACAACTACTCACAACCGTAATTTTTTAGTTCGTTTACACAACTACTCACAACCGCATTACAATCCGCAACCGGTTTTTCTCAACCCCTAATGTTCAAGTTCTTCAACATAACCGAAGCCAAAGAGTGGCAACATTGGGATTTAGTTGAGATGAGTGACGGGTCACACAAAGCTCGTTGCAAGTATTGTGGAGCTTTGTTGGGGGCGGCTTCAAACTCGACTTTGGACAAGCATATTACAAAGAAGTTTTTTCCGGTGTTGAAAAATGCCACGAGTCCGATCAAGCCGATATGGGAGGTGGTGGCGAAGTACCAAGTAGAACACTAAACATTGGTTTCACTAACCCTACATCTAGGCGTGATCACATGATCCTAGATGTATATAGTGTGACATGGTTATGGATTTATTTGTTAGAACTTGATTTGGTGCATGTAACCGATTATTAGATTTGTAAGTGACTTATTTCTTTTGGCCGTTTTTGCTGTCTTAAGTCGTTCTCTTTTCTTTTTGATTTTAGGGGCTCTAGAACTCCTCCAAGCCCCCAAATTCATTATCTTGTCTAGGGCACGGATGATTTCAAAACCCTAATAATACATCATAAACAGTAGGTCAAAATCCAGTTTAAAACACAAAACTTGACGACATGTTGTAAGTTACGATCTTTTTCACGGCCTTACGACTTCTTACAAAATCTTATTTTCTTCGTTTTTGATCCTCTTTCCAACCATATGCCTTTTGAATAGAGCATCGTATGACCTGCTTTTCAAACATAAAAACAAATTAAATCTCACGTAAAATACCTAACACATCACATATTTTTATGTTAACGAGTCAAAACTCTAGCTTGTATATAAATTTGGTGCTTGCATTGTGAAATTAATGCTTGTTTGGAGCTTGATTATTTGATGTTTAAGCATATTTAAATTTCGGGTTTAATTAGCTTGTAACAACCTTTGAAATCTATGAGTTTTTTGTTTACAAAAGGTTGTTGCTAGTTAGACAATAATGTCACTTGATTGATTAAATAGTTTAATACAAATGATTGAGAAATGTTTAATTGTGTTTATCGAAGAAAAAGCAAAGCACATGATAGTTGATGACTGAAAAGGTTATTTATTTATATAAAAAATGCATTTAACAAATATTATGTGTTAACCTTACGTCTTGTCGTTTATCCAGCTAATTGAAATTCTTCTTTTAATTGAAACACCAAATGATTTTTATAAAATTCTATAGTTAACTCTTTTATTTGTTATTTTTGCCACAATATTTGTATAGTTTACATTTTAGTCCCTTTTAAATATTGTTATTTGCATAATTGAAGAATGTTGTTGGGATTGAACAAGGAGAAGAAAGAAAGAAAAAAAAATCCGATGGGTCGCTTAGCGTGGATAGAGGAGTGGTTCGACAGTGGTAGCGGTTTGGTCGGGCATATAAGATGGTTGTAGGCGGCGATAGTTGGTGTTGTACGTTATGGTGTCGTGGGTATACAACGTCAACATATGTGCAACTTGTATTGTATCTATTGAAAACTCATGTAAATAATATGTATTTTATGCATTTTAGATGGCAGTTGATGTGACTGTCAGAGTGTATGTTTAATAAATGTGAACCAAACATGAAGAGCTAACTAGAAACATATAAGGCTCGCGCATCGTGCGAGCCAACGAATACATCTAGTTCAATTAATAAACTCTCAAGGAATAAACCAAAAGTTAAGGGCTCATAAGCACGCATCAAATCATTGCATTGATTAGCATTTGTGAAGTTTAATTTACACACCCCACCCAACCCCCCATATATGTCTGTATGTATACATATAATACGCGGAAGGGAGTAATCATCCATGTTAAAAGACTTTTATTGTTACGTATAACTAAAAATTCTGACCGTCTCTCATAAAATTTCGTAAATGTTCACTTTAAACTTTTGAAACCAAAGAGAAAGGGAAATTTACATTATTGGATATGTAGTTGGTACGAAAATTAATGAGATGAAAAGAGTGAGATTTACATTATCGGATATTTTTACTCAACACTACTGTTTAGATTTGACATGATTAAGAAAGAAAGAAAAAAAACTAAGGTCGGTACCGGTAATGGAGATGAAAATATTTAAAAAATATTCTGTTGTCTAGTAATTATCAAGGTTGCGTAATTGTAAAAGATGTATTGGTATTGGTAATGTAGTTTTCAACTTCAAAGTTTATATTTGACACGGTTCGTTAAATTGCATTGTTTTAACATGGGAAGTAACACCAAGTGTACCATTGGCTGCTTGCTAAGTGAAGACAAAATTGAAAAACTTCTATGTATTTACTTGTAGATTACTCTCGTGATTACTTTTTCTTAAAGGTATACTAGTTTTAACTACTGAATTGGCTGGTAACAGTATCAACTTTTATCACTTTGATAAACAACAACCCATCGTTGAAATATTTTTAACGCCACTATATTTTTCGAATTCTAAGACCCATACGGAGTATTAAAACTTATGTGTTTATATAAAAAAAACTAATGTTGTTAAACGGCCGGTCCGAGCTGTTGGACCTTTTTTTAAGAATCCTTAATTAGACACGGTTTGATATGTGTTTGTGAACCGATTTGAACCGCTCGAATCGGTCCGGTCAGACCGGAACCGGACCGTAGTTGAACCGTAGTTGAACCGGATTAGTTTTAAAATATATATTTTTTGTTTTAATTTTGTTGAATTTTATGTTTACATATATTTATTTTTTGTTTTGGTTATGAAAGTCAATATATTGATGTTTTAAGTGATTAAGATGTTGAGGTCATTTTATTAAATGATGATGATTTGGATACTTGTAGTTACTTTTGAACTTACAACTTATGATTTTGTTTTATTTTATGATTTTTTAGTGATTCTTGGCGTTAAAACTTGTTTAGATTATAAATTTTGTGGTATAACTTAATATTATTAAACTTACGTTCTGTTTAAATTAGAATTCTTATGAATTCTTATAAATTTTATAATACCGATTCAGTATCATGTCCGGTTTTCAAAACATTGAAAAAAGTTCACAAATTGCATAAAACGATATAACATATTTTATAAGTATAAAGTGTCATATAATAACTACACTTATATATGTATAAGTAAAATCAAAATTGTTGAAAGTAAAAAAATAAAAAAAAAAAATTTGAAAAAGGAGCATAGTAATAATTGTAATGAATTGAAAAATCATATGATCTAAAGAGTCATGACACGTTTCACTTCTTTTCTATGGAGTTGTTAATATGTCTATTTTTATCCTCAATTAAATAGGCTTTCTTTGTTAATAATTTATTTCTTATATATTTTAATATTTGAAAGATATAATTATCTTTTTCTATTAAGTTAATGATGTGATGAGTATGTACCACCCAAAGAAAATAGTAGATTTAACTTTTAGTAAATCAAGTGGTTCTACATGTTTACATCACGCAAATTATAGTTTAGTTTAGAATGTACATATGACCTTTCAGGAGCCTTGATACTTGATAGTACCAAGCCATGTATGAAAGGAGAGAAGCAACTTAACATTTTCAAAGAACCTGCAAATCAAAAGGGGAGAAGTGCCATTGAAGGCAAAGGGATGAGAACCTACCTGCAAAAACATAGAAACACATGTATCTATCAAACAACAGAATGGCGACACATTTACAGGTTGAAATTACAATCATACTCGCCAAGATCTTGATGAGATACATGATTTGAGAGTTGAGAATCTTTATCCTCACCAGCAGCCTTATATGGAGCCAATTTCCACTTTCACCGCGAAGCCCTCCCCCTAGATATTTACAAATTCTCTCTTAGCACTTTAGTTACACACTAAGATCATGCTTAGTAGCTTCAGAACAAAATGAAACATATTGGTTTAATTCAATTCCAAAACAATAGCAACCACAGTTTTGATTCAATGCCAAACCATGTATTCTAACTACAACAATAGCAGGTATGAGTCGATAACAAAATTACTAAAAAATTACAACACAGTTTGGTTAAAATGATGTGAGATTGAACACTTGAAGCCTTAATCTTGAGGTTCAGTTGACCTTCTCCGTCTTCGTAGCACCGCCCACTTCCGAGCATTCTCGCGACGCATTTTCACCATACCATCAACGTTATATCTGCTGGCTACCACCAAACGCCTACGCCGACAACGGTGGACAATCTGAATTTACCTCTCTCTGTCGTTACGCTCGTCTTAAGCTTCTTCGTTAGAACACTGTTCCCAATTTGCTCATCTCCTCTTCACTTGTTTCTCTTGTCTCTTTCTCTCTCTAAAAACGTTATTCGGAGGCAGAAAAAAGAAAAGCAAGTCTTGGAGGGAAAAAAAATATGACAGCCGGAAGTACACGCGTTAACTACCGTCTGTAGGTGCAAGAATTGGTTGTACATATGCATAAATTCCTTGTAAATTATTTTTACTGTTTATTTCGTTTGTTTTTCTACTGTTTATTTATATGTTTATTTCGTTTGTTTTTCAGGATAATTGTAAATTTTTATTATCACTTGATTACATGACAAGATTAAAAAAAAACATTTCTTATATTTTGTTTACAAAGCCATCAAACATATACTTTCTCGGACAAGTTTGTAACCAAGTGTATGTTAGACCTTGTTTCTCAATCATAATCCAAAATTAGTTAATAACTTGGATCTTTATTTTATTTTGGGCGTTAAAGTTGTTAAATCAACAAGGCCATGGGTATATTAACATCAATAAACTACATGTACACGTTATAAGTTTCTAACATGCACTTTAGCGTGTTATAGCCAAACATCATATCATCTTAAGAAAAAAATTTAATAAGTCATTTCTAACTTTATATCATCCATTTTTTTATTTTAATATTAAACATTTACCTTACATACAAAAATAAATAATAATATTAATATCGTAGAATCTAAACACGAAATCGATTGATCTTATAGGAGATCTAAACGAATTTTGAAAAAAATTAACCATGTTTCTTACATGGAGGATTAACTAACTATATATATTAACAAACTTGTTAACCGGAATTAACAACTAATCTTTCATCTATAATATTTTCTATATATCAAAGCACCCCTGAACTATGATATTTCTAACTTTAGCACAAAAATATCCGGCAAACTTCTCCTTTAGCAATGTTAAAAAAATTCACAATTTATTCAAACACTCATAAGAAAAACGGAAGTTTTTAATAAAAAAATAAATGTCACCAAAACTTGAAAATAACATATTATTTTTGTAAAATTGAACATATAGATATCATTTTAAATTAATTTACTTGCTAATAACATATTTAAATTTTAACGACAATTCGTATCCACAATTTAAACTCATATAACTTTTTGATTGAAGAACACATCATTTACAACCAGATTAACCCTTAAAGATGATAAAATAAACTAATTCTAAAACAAAAGTTACAATATTTACATTTTTAAAATTACAAACCGTAAAAACCCAAATAATAAACACCCGTTTGATATTTCCACTCAAGAACACTCCTCAATACTCGGAGCGGAGTCATGAGGAGCCACCGAGCTCCCACAAGCTCTCCTCTTACCTATTCTTCCCTCACAAGACGCCCCACGAGGAGCCCAACACATGAACGTGCTCCTCACCCTATTTTCCCACCCCGCAAACGCTCCGCCCAGGCCTAGCTAAGTTACCATACACCCTGTGAAGTCCATACTAGGATATGTTAACGGTTGCACCTGATCAAATATACCTTTAACCATACCCTTATTATTATTATTCTTATTATTATTATTATCATCGTCGTTACCACCACCGTTATCCGTCGTGTCCTGTTCCACTTTCACTTCTTTCCTACCACCTCTCTCTTCACTCTCAATCTGCCTCACACCTCTCTTACGACCAATATTATTACTCCTCACCACCACCGTCTCCGTCTCCATAACCGTCTCATTCGAACTTCCGATTTCGAGCGGAAAATTCAAAATCGCTTTGTTTCCACGGAGCTTAAACGCCGCCGTATCATACGCTTTCGCTGCATCAATCGCAGTGTCATACGTCCCAAGCCAAACCCTAGCTCCTTTTTTACTCGGATCTCGAATCTCCGCTGCGAATTTTCCCCATGGACGTTGTCTTACACCTCTGTAATGCTTGTTCTCAGCCAATTCAGTTCTCTCAACCGCAGTTCGTTGAAACGGAGGATGATTTTCGTTAGTTTCCGGTTGAATAAGCGGTGTTTCTGGTTGTTGTTGTTGTTGTGATGTGTACTTAAGTTGGTTATTGGATTGATTTTGTGATTGAAGAGATGAAACGGTATGATCGGAGAGAACGGTGTAGGTTTGAAGGAAGGTTGAATCGTCGATGAGGAGGTGTTGACGGATAAGATCTAAAGCTGAAGATTCATCAGGTGACGCCATTGATGACGAAAGAGAGGTTGTTGTGGTATGAATGAAGATGAAGATGAAGGGGGGATGGATTTATACATATACATGATATGATAATAAATATTGATAAATAAATGGATCCAGCGAATTTTATAAAGAATATGTTGTCATGACAGATGATACGATTAATTATTTTTTGTAACATTTATTTGAAGTTAATCTGTACAAGAGTCCATTATACAAGTTAACTCAATCGTTAGTTTGACGCAGAAAGATGACGACAACCTACTTTTGTCTATAACCTTTTTACGATGTGGTGAGATTTTTTTTTTTGCTTTTATTCCAACAACTTAATTAGATAGCTAGTCATCACTGTTACCTCTTCTTCAAATCGAATTTACACATATCGAATTCAGTAAAGTCTTGAATGGATGCCTTCTTTCAAATAGTTTTTATCATGTTGATTGTATTTACTATGCTAGGGCTAGATTCGGACTAATCCTAGCTTTTTTTTATGATGGAAGAATAAGGAAGATGAGCATTAAGCAACAACTAGATTCTCACAGACACGGTAGAAATCTACCTATTCTAATAATTGAGTAATTCATCCACATGTCATCATTTTAACTACTCTACATAGGATTTTGCTTAGGTGTCATGTTCTAATTAATTTGATGGAGAATTTTTAGACGGGTCATGGTATGCTCCATATTCGAAATAACCCGATATGTTTAAATACAAAACTTACAAATTATCATCAATTATCTTCAAACCTGATATGTTTAAATACAAAAATTACGAATTATCATGATCTATATCTTAACCCGATATGTTCAAATTAAAAATTAACAATTATCATGAATTTTCTCCTAACCCGATACGTTCAAATAAAATATTTATCAACTATTATGATCTATCATAACCCGATATGTTCATATTAAAATTTTACCAATTATCATTAAATATTGCCTAACTCGATATGTTTAAATAAAAAAAGTTAACAATTATCATGAATTATCATATGTTCAAATAAAAGATTTACCAATTATTATAAATCATATCCCTTATTTTAACATATGATTTTTTATATGAATATATTTGTAAATATCCAAATTGATTTAATAAGGGATATGTTAAAAATAAATTTGATATCTAAATTTATTTAAAATCTATAAAACTAAAATCCGTGTAGTACACGGGTACTAATCTAGTGGGTTAATAATTAAATGTGCTAAAGCTTGCCTACCCTAATTTTATTAATAGCTGAATTCAGAATTAACCAAGTAAAACTATTATATTTATTTTTTAATTTTGTGATTGTATTTTCAAAATTTACATATTAAAAAAACTAAATGGGCAATGGTGTCATTAGATAACAATGAGGTCGGTAATATAAAAAGATCGGGGTCGCTCAATTTTCTTGTATATAAATTACTCTACGTGCCTAAAAAACGCTTGGGTCAGACAACCCTATGTGGCTCCGCCCCTGGTTCTAGAGGAAACCGGATAACTTGTAAAATTCTCTGACTTGCATATAGATATAGAGAGCTTAGTTATAGCCCCGCTGTAAATAACAATAAAATTTAAGAAAGTAAAATTAAACCTATGACTTTAAGACCATATAGCTATTCACATTTCACCACACTATAAGTATCAGTGCAACAAATGCCACCATCAACTTCATGCATAAATCCCAAAATTAACCTTATTTTGAGTTCAACGGTTAAAAAATTGCACCTCTATAATTATTTGGGTTCAAATTAAATGGGCTTAAATGTTGTATTCATGATTCGTTGAGTAGGTTGGTGAGTTAAAAAAGACATCCATCACCTAAGTAATTTATTCTTGAATATCTGAGAACTGTTAGTTAATTTTTTTCTTTTGTAATTATAACTGGTTTATTAAATTTATAAATAAATTTTATAAACCTAGCATGGACTTTTAATTAGAGCATAATTTGTCTCATGTAAATATCTACCAAAAGAAACAAAGAAAAATGACGAATAAGACGACAAACAACAATTGATAGATTTAATAACTAATATTTTTTTTGTCCTCTTTTGTTGTCAAGTGGTATGCTGAATTATCTAATTCCGACATCAATTTTGTTTGAGAACTAATATAAATTCATATACTCCTCTCAAATTATTTTAAATAACTATTGTTTACATTAAAAAGATAAAGTGATAATGACACTTTTATTTTTTTTCGTGTTAAGTTTAGTTACGATATACTCTTTCGTTCTATTTTAAGTGTTATGCGATCCACAATATAAACTTTAAGAAAAAATAGATTATTATATATTTTCAACTTATAAAAAGACAATAATGTTATTAAAGTCTTTTGTCTTTTAGTCATAAATTAGTTTTTGTGTTAAATAATTAGGGGTCAAATTAGATTTTATACTTTTATTTTTGGAATGAACATTTAAATTGGGACAACAAAAAAAGGAAACATACAGAGGGAGTATTAGACATAAAAAAATTTGGGATAAAAATAAATTGGCAAACATGGTTAAGCTTTGTCACTAGAAACGTCATTTGAAAAAGATCTCAGGTAAAAATCTAGGTAAGTGAAATATTTAGAGTTTAATTTAGAAGTATGAATGTGAGTATGATAATTTTCTGTTCTAAAAATAATATTAGAAATCGTTTAAAATAAAAACTATTTAGGAAGTAATTATGGGAATCTTAGTATCAAAATCTATGGTGAGCCAGTCCAGAAAGAAAAGATGATTGAGCCCAGTCCAGGATGAGATTAAGATGAGCCCACTGTTCCATAAAGAAGATAACAATTTCAGATGAAGAGATGATGAGCCCAGTCCAGGATGAAGACATGACGAGCCCGGTTCAGGATCGATATGTATTGTATGCTTCTAACTAGATTTCTAAACAAATCGAACGTTCATGAACTATTTAGTAGTGAGTTTACTTATTTAAAAGAACAAACATGAACAAACAAGTCGTGTTCATTATTAAGCGAATGAACATAAACATATGTTTTTTTGTTGGGATTCCATGTACCGGTTAAATTTAAAATAAGATTTTGACAGCAAAAATGAGTACACGGTATGGATCAGGTCCAATCCTGCAGTGCCTAGTTACAACCGTTTAAACAAACTGAATAAAACTTTAACAACTAAATTTACCTTTTCACGAAACACCGAATATTGAACACCTTGAACAAACGAACGTCCCGCTATAAGACTTGAACTGTACCCGAATCCGGACGATCTAAATGGCCGAAAAAACATTGATGTGAGTGTGATGGAATTGGGGGGGGGGGGGGGTTAACTTTTAATGGTTTAATTCATCAATGTTAATAGTAATTGTTCGTTTTATATGTTGATTTATGTTTAATAAGTTAACTATGATTCGAAGTGTTTTTGTAGGTACAAGAGCGTATTGAAAGGTTACTAAGGAGAGAGGTTGAATGACACAAGTTGCACGAGTCAAAGAGAACAAGAAATGACGCATTTGGAGGTTTGAGAATAAGCCCTAGCGTAGGCTACGCTGGGAAGAAGGTTATAACAGAATGTGCACAGTGTAGGCTATGCTGTGCAGCGTAGCCTACGCTGGGCCCAACGGGGAAATTTTATAAAATCGATTTTAGGTCATTTGTTGGACATATCTTTCACACCATTCGACCTAGGCGACTTTTGAACGGTTTTTGGGAGTTTCTTAGCAATCAATTTATCATTCCAAAGCACTCTGTCACCATCTAATCATTTGAGGTGAAATCCAACATCCGTTTTGAAGATCAATTCAAAGTCATGAGTGGCTAAACCACCCGTGATCATCTCTGGGTGGATGGTTAGTGTTAGTTAATGTGTGATTAGGGTTTTAATGTGCTAGACACAAGTTTAATGTTTGATTGTTGTTTGGTTATTTGATTTGTCTATGAATTTAGTACTTGAATGTTTGAATAACTTATGAGTTGTGATCAATAGATTTATTAATGGTTATAAAATTTTGTTTGAAAAACTTGTATGTCATTCATTAGACAAGCTAACTAGTAATAAACATTGGAGTCATTTTCCTACATGGCTATAACTTGTACTTTTAAACGAAACCACCAACTTCTGCATTGCTTTAGATCTGACTAGCACAATGATAATTGGTCGTGGAATCATCTAATTTAACTACCCGCAAGTCTAGTTATTAGCACGCTTTAACCTATGATCACAACTATCTATGTCTATGTAGATTCTAACATATTAACCCTAGTTGCACATCTTTCCAAAATCTAAACCCAAAGGCAGGGATGTCTCATCCGTTTTAGTGGCCTTAGACGAGATAAAATCCGAGGCCTTTTTCAATATTAACTGTTTTTACTTATAGTTGAAGGAGTTCAATGTTTGATCGTTATTATTTTACTTTTCTTTTATGATTGTTACATATCTATAAAAAAACCTTTTTGAGGATTAAGGCTTCAAAGTTTTAGTTTCCTTATAATTTTTGCATTACTATATTAGTATTTTTGAATTGACATTAGCTTTTTTCGAACTTATGAAAAAAAGTGAAGGGTAAATAAAACTAAATCAAGCAAGGAGAAAAAAATAATGAAGAGAACATCAAGCATCTTTTTGTTTTTTTGCTTCTTATCATAAATGGTTTGGATCCTAGTGGGGCTCTGCACTTGAATTCCGATCCCCCTAAACTCTCTGGAAAGGATTGTGACTACATTATCCTTCAGTCTAAAGGACGGCTCAGCTCATCTAAAATTGATTGACTCGATTTTGAAAGCTATCTTATGGTGTATTTGGAAGGCTAGCAAATGCATCTTTAAAAACGCTAGATCGTACGTACTTGGAATTATAGAAGACATCAAGATCTTAAACTTTTTTTTGGTCAAATATGGGTGGGTTATATTGGAACAAATGGTCAACCTTTAATTTTATAAATTGTTTATAATTTTTCTCTCATGTACTTTTAGCCTCTAATTAGCTTGTTTTTAATAAAATTCTCGCCGTTAAAAAAAGAAAGAAAAAAATTAATATAACAACTCAACGAATAGATAAATTTATCAATTAACATTACAACAGAGCACGGAAAACGGAGTTCCATACTCGATCATTTCACTTTGTGGGCACTTTAATTTCTATAATACTATAATGAGCTATGATCATTTCAACTTTTATTAAAATATAAGCTTTAATTTATTAATAATCACAAGTATAATTTATGAATTTTGGGGCCTTTTAATTTGATGGGCCTTAGATGCTACTCTAACTCAAATATATACACGAGCTGGCCCTGCCTAAAGGTGATCCATTTCCATATTATAGTCACAACCATTTTAATTACTTATAATTGTTTTTTAGTTTTATAAATAAATTCATCTTTCATAGATAAGAGACAATAGAGTAATATTAGTTAATTAAGTTGTCAGTTTATAATCAAGTTATTTATATCATCTACTAATTCCACGTGGTTCAACATACTGACTTGCCTTAACTAATTAGTTAAGGTGGATATGTTACATTTATTTTACATCTTATTTGATCGTCACTTTGACACCGATCAAACATCAACGGTGGTGGTGGCTGACATCAATAGTGAAGCGAGTATACGACGGTGCGACTGTGGCCGGGTGGTGCTGCCCTGGTGTTGTAGGACGACATGTGTGGGGTGGTGATAGTTTTCAACTCTTTGTAAGTGACTAGGTTATTATGCGATATAATCTCCTATTTATTATATAACTTTTTTTGTTCCTAAAGCCGGCATAAATTCTTATTATTTTAATAGATTTTAATATGTTTTCAAATTTCATCGGCCATCCTATGTCTAATACACTTGTGTTCGTGAACATTTGTGTTTATGTTTGTTCATATATGTTCGTTTATGCTTTTTTTTAATTTACAATTCTTTTATTTTCATTTACTTGCATATATGATAAGGCATTGTGTAAATATTTGAAGTTATGCATTATGTTAAAAGTTAGAAACCTAATTACAGTCTAGCGGAATTTTGATTTTCACTAATACACGTTTTCTCAACACCAATATAATTCCATGGACTGTGAATGAATGATTTTTTATGAATCATAATTGTTTTTTTAGTAGAATCATATTATTGGAATAACGGGTTACATTTGTACCACTAAATCATATGTGTTTTTAGATAAAATATGATGTATTAGACTTGCTCATATATGTTCATTAATGATCATTTAAGTTTTTTTTTTTTGTGTTCGTTGCTATTTGTTTAGTTATATTTGTCTCCTTTTGTTACTTTGTGTTCGTTTAGCAATTTAACGAATAAACATAAATATGAACGATTTCTTAAATAATGAACATAAAAAAAAATCATGCTCGGTTAAGTGTTTATTTTTTTGTTTGTGTTCAATTAAATGTTAAAAAAGAAAAAAAAAACTTTCTAATGTTCGTGACACTTAAAACCTAATTTAGCTTCATAGGATGGGTTAAACTCCAAAAAAAAGACCCATTAAAAAGTTATAACAAAGGTTATATTACGACCAACTTAAAACAAATATTTGTAAAAACAAAAAAAAACTAGTTTTAGTAGTGTAAATTTTGAATTGAAATTTACATATTCACAAACTTCAAACGTAAATTAATACCCTAAACAAAAATGATGTCGTTTTGAAACATAATCATCAAAAATTGAAAACTCCTCACGTTTCCTTTACATGCAAAGTTAAACCAACATTCGCCACGAAACACACACGTGTCCTCCTCCCATCATGACAAGCAAGTCTCATAACATGACGTGACACTCTTCTTCCACCACGTGGCACTCCAACGTCACCTTCCCACTTTATAAATTAAACCCCATCCACCATCGTTTCCACCACAATCACAACTCAATAAAAACAACCATCATCCATAACTAATCACCACAAAAAATGACCGAGATTCATCAAACCTACGGCCAACAACACCAGCCATATGGTGGTGGTGGTGGCGGAGGATCAATATACGTTGGAGGTGGAGGAGCAATGCACCACAACCAGCACCAACAAAACGTATCACCGCGAGTCCACCAAGCGGTTAAAGCCGCAACCGCGGTAACCGCAGGCGGCTCACTCCTCATCCTCTCAGGTCTCACTTTAGCAGGGACCGTCATCGCACTGACAATCGCCACACCGCTACTGGTGATTTTCAGTCCGGTGCTGGTCCCTGCTGCAATAACCCTGTTCCTTTTGACAACAGGGTTTTTGACCTCCGGAGGATTTGGAGTGGCTGCTGTGACGGTTTTATCTTGGATTTACAAGTACGCCACCGGGGGACATCCTCCGGGGTCTGACTCGTTGGACCAGGCTAGGGACAAGTTGGGTTACAAGGCGAGGGATTTGAAGGGTAGGGCGGAACATGCTACCGGGATGGGGCACCAAACCGGCACCGGAATGGGACATCACCAAACCGGGGCAGGTTTGGGGCACCATGGGAGAGCTGATATGTAATGTATGTGGCTGTTGAAATGTTGCATGCCCATTTTAAATGGGGTTTTAATGGTTTTTGCATGTTTTATGTTTGTGTTAAATATGTTTATGTAATAAATGTGAGTTTCATTTTTAGTAAGAAAGTTCGTTCTAAAATTTCTTGGTTTCAAAAGAGTGCAAGTGCAAACATATTATAAAAATTAGTTACAATATATTTGCTACATATTATGAGAACTTAGGATACAAAATATCTTTCTTAGTTTTTATGACTATGTGGTTTAAGTTTTATTTTTACACTGCCTTTTTTGCTAAAATAACTTTTCGTTAAATTAAATAATTGAGTTCGAAATGTTACACTAGCTATTGCTATTAAGTTAAATCAAACGCAAATATGAAACACAAATTTATATTATTAGAAAAATATGGGATAGAGAATATTACACAAACGCAAATATAAGTCACCTATAGAAAAAATATGGAATGGAGTTAATATTTACACAAATGAAAGGTTATTCTACTGTAAGGTTGGGTATTCATTTTTAAATAGTAACGAGTTTGAATGTTGAACACTAATAATAAACATTTGTTTTCATTTAACTTAAATGACATTTTTATCTTTGCAAATTAAAAAAGCTATTATGAAATTTACTATCTATACTTAATGACCTGTTTTGCATTTTACATATCGGACCCGGTCGTGTGTTACAGCGGGCGGACCCGGTCGTGTGTTACAGCGGGCGGACCCGGTCGTGTGTTACAGCGGGCGGACCCGGTCGTGTGTTACAGCGGGCGGATCACGCGTTTAGGTCTTGTGATAACAAAATAAATTATCAGGTCTCTTATCACATAATGCTTTAATATTTTATATAATAAAAGGAATGAATAATGCTTTGATAACAAAAAAATTATCAGGTCTCTTATCACATAATGCTTTAATATGTTATATATTTTAATATGTTATATATTAAAAGGAATGAATAATGCTTTAATATGTCATATTAAAAGGAATGAAATATGAAAATCAAAAATTAAAACGATAATATAGTCCAATTTAAAATATTAAAGTAGTATTATATGTTAAAGTAGAGTAAAAGAACTAGGGATGGCAATAAAACCTGAGTACGATGGGAAAAACCGAAACCCGAAGTATTCGGGCCGGGTAATGGCCCGAGTTTTCGGGTATGGGACCGGGTATGGGATTTGTTTTTTAAAAAAATCTGGGTTCGGGTACGGGTATGGGATCATATGAACCCGTCCCATACCCGGCCCGAAGATATATATACATATATATATATATATATATATATATATATTTTGTTTTCCTTATATATAATCACTAATCTTCTTTAGTTTTAGCCTTTAGCTAAACTAATATTTTTAATATGTTTTATATTAGATGAAGTAGATTTTTTAATATGTTTTATATTAGATGAAGTAGTTTTTATTATTATGTTTTATATTAGATATAAAAGCAAATGAGTATCTTCGTTTTGGTATTTTTTCATGGATTTTTTTTATGAACTAGTATAACTTGTTTTGGAAGATGAACTACTTAGGTGGTGTTTGTTTTTTCAAAAAAGCTCTTCTTGACCTCTTTTGTCTGCGCCACGCAGACGACGCGCAGACATTAGGGTCTGCAGAGTGTTTGTTTTTTGGAAGACATTTCATTAAAAAAGGTCTGTCTGTCCTCTTCTTGGTGCAGATCTAAACCCATGTCTTCTAAACACTTCTAACCTCTTCACCCTTTATCCTTAAATCCTAGCATATCCCATCCCCCTGCTCCACCCACAGTTCCTGCCGCTGCACCTCCACCCTCAGCCGCAGACGTCACCGTCGCACCTCCACCCAGCCACCGCCATCGCACCTCAAGCTCCACCCCCACCTCGGGCTGTCGCACCTCCATAAAATTAAAGGAACTTGTGATTACAGTCTAATTTCAAGAATCTTGAAAAGTGAATTATTAATAGAACTTACAAGCTTTTGGATCTTAAGCTGCCAACCTCATTTTTCTTCAAGCTTTCAAAACCAATGTTTCTTCAAGAACATATTTGGTGGTAGTGTTTTTTTGGATCTTTATCTGAACATATTTAAAACCCATTAATACATTTCCACCTATATAAATCAAAGGGATGAAGTGGAGGAAAGTAATAACAGAGAGAGAAATGAAGAAGATGATGATGAAGTGGGAGATGTGTTGTATTGATATGATTGCTAGATTTTAGAATCATAAAGTTTTAAAATATTGGCTTATTTGGAAATGAAATTTATAATCGGGTCACAAAAATGGTGGTGCACGTATAATGTATTAGCAAAAAAACATTTTCTTATATTATAGTTACTATATGAGGACTTTCATTTTGGTAAAAATCGGTTTCTTTATTTAAATTTCAGTTTATTTTAGCAGTCTACAGACGTTAAAAAACAAACAGTCTTCTTTTTGCTAACTGCAGATGTTTGGTCCACCTCTTCTTCTGCAAATGTCTGCAGATGTGGTCCGCAGACTGCAGACATTTTGCTGCAGAAAAAACAAACAGCACCTTACTCGTTTTGATATTATTTAGAGAGTCAATCATCTTTTGATATTTACCGTTATTGCTTTTTTTAAATTCATATATCATGAGAATTTATTTATTTGGATTTGATACATTTTATTATGTATGTATGTATGTATCATTTTTGTATTGTGGAACTAATTGACGGGTATACCCGATACCCGACGGGTAATTACCCGTTTGATACCCGATGGGTATTGGGCCGGGTAGGGGATTGGGTTTTACATTCGGGTACGGGCCTGAGATTATTAATACCCGGCCCATACCCGGCCCATTGCCATTCCTAAAAAGAACAAAGTTAAAAACTAATCAGGGACTAAAAAGTAGAGTAAGAGAAAAATTGAAAACTCATCAAAGACTAAATTGAAAATTATTAAAAGTCAATATAAAAACCGTTAATATATAAATATAAAAAATGGAATGTCACGTGATAACATGTGGTTGGGACTAAAAAGTAGAGTAAGAGAAAAATTGAAAACTCATCAAAGACTAAATTGACAATTATTAAAAGTTAATGATAAAAACCGTTAATATATAAATATAAAAAATGGAATGCCACGTGATAACATGTGGTTGGACCCCATGTCATCACTTGGTATGTCCTCCCACAACCGACCTTTAAATTTAGGAAGGTATACAATGTTATAAGATAAAAAAAATTAAAAACAAAACAAACATTCATGTTTCATCACTAGTTTTTTTTACAAATTACCAATTAGCACCACTAAGCATAATCATAGGCCACCGGTCAACACAACCACTAAATCAGAGTTGGATGGTGTCGATTAAGATAGCACAAGGTGTTGTGCTGCGACGAATGGTGAAAGATGTAGTGAAATTGAGGTAATATATGGTATAGGTTCAAATAGTGGGAATGAAGCATTTTGACAATGGTGATCGGGTGTTAATTGAGGGTTGAGGTTGGTGAATCTGATGGTGATGGTAATTGGGGTTTGTGGTGGATGATTGTCGGTGGTGGATGATAGTGGCTCGGTGAACTGGGTGGATGGTAAGGCTAGAGGATTTTGAGTGGTGAGAGAAATAAAAAAACAGGTTAGTCGATGGTAGTAGACTACCGTTGTTGACTATTGTTTTCACAAGAATGAGTTTTATTAGACATAGTGATGCGGTTTAGGTGGATCTAAAAAGGAGGGGAAAAAGGATTTGGTTGGTTTAGGTGAGGAAAGAGGGAGGAATTGATACTACGATGGAAGTGAGTGGGTTGTTGTAGGTTTTTATTCTGTTGATGGATATTTACTTAAATAGTCTCTGAAAAATATAATTGCAGATAGTCCCTCACCTAAGTTACAGAATGGTCCTTTATTGTAAAAATACTAAAATGTCATTGAAGTTAACAGAAAAACTAACTTTATTAGTGTTAATACTGATCAAACTCTAGCAGTAAAAAAAACTATAATAGTCAAACTTGTTATTTTGGATAAACCACAGGCATATATCATTTGTATAACTAACTCTATAGAATATGAGAAGTATTTCTAAACACTTAGTTTCTTTAATCGACCTTCTTAAACACATGTTATTAGTACCTTTTTTCGAATAAGTTTACTCTATTTCTAAACCACTTGTAACAATATTTTTATTTAACATTAAGATGTCTACTTTAAATCTATAGTGGTCTCATGTTTTAAAAATGGTATATTGGTTTTCACTGGTCCCAACTATCACATTTTGTCTTCTACCAGTCCCAACTATTGAATTGGCTGCCAACGGTCCCAACTTTTATCACTTTGGTAACCACTGGTCCCGTCGTTAAATTTTTTTAACGCCGTTAAGTTTTTTCCAAATTCAATACCGATGTTATAAGCCTTTTGATCGGAACGATAATATAAGTCGATTGATGGAAAAGTTACCTCAAAACGGCGCTCCGAACAACGAAATAGGATGTAAAAATTTTATCGTTCAGAGAGCCTTTTCGAGAAAACTTTAACATCAATCGACACGTATTATCCTTCCGAACAAAAGGTCGAAAACATCGGTCTTGAATTTGGAAAAAACTTAACAGCGTTAAAAAAATTTAACCACGGGACCAGTGGTTACCAAAGTGATAAAAGTTGGGACCGTTGACAACCAATTTAATAGTTGGGACCAGTAAAAGACAAAAGGTGATAGTTGGGGCCATTAAAAACCAATATACCTTTAAAAATTGAGAAAAACCTTTTTGAAACATTTGTTTGTTACAATGTGAAAACTGTAATTTTGCGTAGAACATATATAGGTCTTACTCATGTGACTATAACTTTGTCATTATCGTGAGTTAGAAAGTGATTTTTGCACCAAAATAAACTTGTAAGTGTTAGGTTTCTATATTGGCAAAATAAATATTAATACTCCACTATTTTGTTGGTTAAAAGTTTATAAAATATTTTGGTGTGCAAGTGCATGTAGTCTAATTAATATGTAAGTTATTTGAAAATGGTGTGATGGTTTTTAAGAAAAGTTATTAGAAGACAAAATCTATCTAATAAATTAGAGTTTTTAGGGGTTAATTTTTTGGAGGGAAAACATAATTTATTTTATAAAAGAAAGATTAAGAGGGAAAATTAAGTAAGAGAGTTAATAAAGACAAAATTTTATAATTAATAATAATTTATAAAATTATTTATAAATTTTTAAATATAATAGTTATAAGTTTTTTAAAAATATTTTTATTCAACCCGTGTATAATACACAGGTGTTAAACCTAGTGAACCTAATATAACAAAGTTACTGTGGTAAAAATTTGATAAGTTAAAAAGTTATTTTGAGTTGGATTTTACACAAAACAAAATCGTGTAAAGTTTCTGAATAATCTGTGAAAAGGACATGTGAATGATTCATCAACATCAAAAGTGTAGATATGTATTTGGATTATCGTTTTGATCTCCGCCCCCTTAACCTGAAGCACCAACACAGTAAATTATATAAACTAAATTTTTAATTAAAAAAACGTTTGATAAATAAACATAAGTAAATCAAAGTATTCAAATTAGTGATTCTTTAATCCATGATCCATTTGATTGTGTGCGCTTTAAATCTTTGCTTATTTGTTACATGACAATTGACTAAATATAAGTTTTATATAAAATATTTATATAATAATTTTTTTTTAAAATTTGGTGCCCCCGTCAAACGAGTGTCCTGTGCGGTTGCACATGCCGCACACCCTCTAAGCCTCCTCTGAATGTCATCAACGATCGATGGTAAACTATGCAATAGTTGGAGGTGATGAAATCTAATAACCCTTATTTTTTTTACGTTTCATAACCCCTTTATTGATGATGCATGTCTTAGCTCATGATGCTGACCAGGGGCGGACCTACTTTGGTCGGGTGGGGGGCGCCCGCTCCCCCTGCGAATTTTTTTTTTTTTGTTTTTATATGTTAAATTCTCGATCGACCCCCGTAAAATTTAACCCTCGACCCCCATACATGTTTGAAAACTCAGTTTAATCCAGTTAGTAGCCTATATGAGACACATAATATTTAACAATGAATTGGGTTATATTATGGTTAGAAGATAGTAATATATATTTATTTATATTGTCATATATAGTCAATCATTATGGTATTGTAACCTTAAGTGTTTCACCATTGCACAAAACCATCAATATAGTTGATGATTTGGATGGTCATGAGTACAAAAAGAAAATATATAAATAAATTAACTATTTTTGATAAGTAATCAAGTGAGAAGTGATGAATGGTGGAAAAATTAGTTGTAGAACCAAGGTTCACAACATCACCATTTTTATACCATAACACAAGTTTTCCAACATAATATTGTTTGGAAACATGGTTTGGTTTCATTAACTTCTTATTTGTAGATTAGTGACTTAAAAAAGATGTATAATGGAGGCATATGAAGTTTAAGAAACAAAATAAAAGATTTATTTTATATAGTTTGAGAAAAACAATCCTAACTCGAACCTCAAAATGGTGATTTACCAAACTCTATTTACCTTGGTAAATACATGGTAAAGTTATAGAGGATGTTTCAAGTATTTAGGAATAAAAATGAAAGAAAAATGAAAGAAAGAATAAAAAACTCACAAGTTGTTGTTGAAAATTTGTTGAAAAAAAGATGAAATTTGAGAGAGAGTTTGAAAGATGAAAATTTGTAGAAATTCTTAAATAGATTGAGAGAGTTTGAGAGAGAGTTTAGATTATGAAAGTGATTAGAGAGATTTGGTTTGATATTTATAGATAAAAATTAGGGTTAGACATTAAATAAGTTAGTTGAGTGGAGGGAATGAAAATTTTTACTTTTAAATATAAGTGGAGGTAAAATGAAACTTTTTTTAATTTTGACTATCAAATTTAGTTGTTGTCATTTTTTAATTTAACCCGACCCGGTTCGACCCGAACCGAATCGAACCGGATTGAAAAAAATATTATATATCGATAGTTAAACGATTATTACCAAATTTCCGACCCCCATGAAAAAATTTCCTGGGTACGCCACTGATGCTGACATTGAGTCTTTTGTGGTTTCATTTGTTCAATGTTTGATGACGGTGGTTTGTTCTGATGTAAGTAATATAAATATTTATCTATATATTGCATTTCCTTCCACATTATTTTGGTGTAATAGTCGAAGATTGTCGTCAATGAATGCAAGATTTGGTTATGTTTGTATCCAATATATCATTTTTGGTAGAATTTTGTATGTGTTGATACAAATCCGGGCGCGTAGGTAGTAACGGATCTTGATCAACGGGAACCTCCTATTTCTTCACTTCTTGGTTCTACAAAGTTGGTTCTCTGCACAAGTAACAACGCGTTAAGGCACCACGAAGAACCGAAGGGTGGTTTCTCCGTGATAACCCTCCGGCGTGACAATCAGTATATTGATTATGGAATTATAGATAAGTGTGTGTGATTGAGTGTGAGAATGGTGAGGAGAGCATGAGAACTTACTCTCTTGGAGAGTCCCCTATTTATAGTATACCTGATTAGGGTTATTGATAGTTGGCGCGTGGGTCCCGCAAGGGGACATACCTTTTGCACGGTTCTCGTTTATTGGCTTGCAGGGCTTTGTACCTTTGTTATGCGCCGGGCACGATTGTGTTCCCCGCAACTGGGCGCGAGGTGGTACCAAGTACTAGTTCCTGATTGGTGGTGCTCTGATTATCCACACATGGGGCGCCACGTTGCCTACCATATCTGTCGGGTGACGTAGGCGGGTGATGTTGGCGGGTCGGGTGACACGAGCGGGTGATATTGGCGGGTCGGGTGACACGAGCGGGTGATATTGGCGGGTCGGGTGACACGAGCGGGTGACATTGGCGGGTCGGGTCTGACCCGTTTGGGTACAATACCCTTCAAGTCCCCCAAGTCTGTCATTTTTAGCTAGCGTCTCCCAAGATATGTGTGATGAAAATGTCAGACTTTTGTGTTTTTTGGTTAACTTTTGACGATTCATTTTTCAGTCTTTACTTGATGGCGTGTCAAGTAGTTAGATCATAAAGTGGCGAGTCGAGTGGTTTGAACACAAAGTGGCGCGTGTAGTGGTTAGACCATAAGTGGCATCGAATTATACTATAAAGTGGCGCGTCAGTTTGTGGCGCATCAAGTGATTAGACCATAAAGTGGCGCGCCAGGTTGTTGAACCATAAAGTGGCGCATCGAGCGTGGCGCGTCAGGTTGTTGAACCATAAAGTGGTGCATCGAGCGTGGCGCGCCAGGTTGTTGAACCATAAAGTGGCGCATCGAGCGTGGCGCGCCAGGTTTTTGAACCATAAAGTGGCGCATCAAGTGTGGCGCGCCAGGTTTTTGAACTATAAAGTGGCGCATCGATTGTGGCGCGTTAGGTTTTTGAACCATAAAGTGGTGCATCGATTGTGGCGCGTTGGATTTTTGAACCATAAAGTGGCGCATCGAGCGTGGCGCATCAGGTGCTTAGATCACGAAGTGGCGTGTCGAGTGGTTAGACCATAAAGTGGTGAGCTGAGTGACCATAAAGTGGCGTATCGAATGGTTGGACCACGAAGTGGCGTGTCGAGTGGCTGGACCATGAAGTGGCGCGCCAAGTGACCATAAAGTGGCGCATCAAGTGGTTGGACCACGAAGTGGCGCGCCAAGTGACCATAAAGTGGCGCATCGAGTGGTTGGACCACGAAGTGGCGCATCGAGTGATTATACCATAAAGTGGCGCGCCCGGTTGTGGCGCATCAAGTGATTATACAATAAAGTGGCGCGCCCGGTTGTGGCGCATCAAGTGATTATACAATAAAGTGGCACGTCAGGTTGTTGAACCATATAGTGGCGAATTGAGTGATTAGACTATAAAGTGGCGCGCCAGGTTGTTGAACCATAAAGTGGCGCACCGAGTGATTATATCATAAATGGCGCCTCAGGTTGTTGAACCATAAAGTGACGCACCGAGTGATTAGACCATAAAGTGGCGCGTCAGGTTGTTGAATCACAAAGTGGCGCACCGAGTGATTATATCATAAATGGCGCCTCAGGTTGTTGAACCATAAAGTGACGCACCGAGTGATTAGACCATAAAGTGGCGCATCGAGTGACCATAAAGTGGCGCGCCGGGCACCAATTAGGTGACCTTTTGATTTCTTGTTAATGACAAAAAGTGATATCTTATATGGAGTGATAAGTGATTGACAAGTTCTTTGTGGTGGGTAATGTATCGCTTGATAATGTGTTAACTCTTGCTCGTGGTTTGCTCCTCTCGCCTAATGCCTTTGTGGCGGGTACTCGAGGCGATGAAGAGAATGCTGATGCCTCTGATGATGAAGTGTGAGACACTTGAGTTTGTCTTGTGTCTGTCTGTAAGGGTGGTTGTTGTAGATCCTTTGAAAAAACTCTTTATGCGGCGTGGTGTATATGTTCAAGTAATGTTTGACATTTTGCACCTTTCCTTATGTATTTGGCGTTGGCTATGTTTTGTTTGTAATGGTGATACAAGTGGGATTTTCCCAATGGCTCTAATTTTGGCCCTGACGTCTAACTTGTTGGGCACATGCTTAGTGGCCTATGGTGTTGAGAGTGGGTATAGCGTCAACTATTCCTTGATTTTGTTACTAGATATTTTGATGGCGATTATATCTCGGCGTTGTATCCGGAGGAGTTGTATGACCTTGTAGTTGTATGATCATATCGATAAAATGTACTTCTTTAAGACTAGTGGCTAACTGGATGTGCCATATGATAGGCGACTTTTATGGTTGGCGTTGGATGTGATCCGCCACGTTATCCTGGTGCGCCCTATGATAGTCGACTTGTTATGGATACATTGGCTTTTTACCAATGGCACTGGGTATGATACAGTGACTGACTAGCACGCCCTGGTATGACGGCTTCTGTAAACGCGTTTCACTGGCTTTTTACCAGCGGCACTGGTTTAGTCCCAGTGTCTAACGAGGGTTTTGTGTTGACCCATGGCGGTGATTCACCCGCTTGACTGATTTTTCCTTATGAGTGGCATATTAATGATAGCGCCTTATGAGTGGCATGTCTTTTGAGTGTCATGCCTTCTGAGTGACATATTGTTGATAGAGCCTTATGAGTGGCGTGCCTTCTGAGCGGCATATTATTGATAGAGCCTTATGAGTGGCGTGCCTTCTGAGTGGCGCGCCTTCTGAGTGGCGCGCCTTCTGAGTGGCGCGCCTTATGAGTGGCGCGCCTTATGAGTGGCATATTGTTAGCTATGTTATTTCATATAAATAACTACAAGTGATTTTGGCGTGTAGCCGAATGAAGACATGGCGCGTGGCCTGAGAAAATCTGAGTGATTCCTTTGACATTTCGATCGAATCATTATGGTTTGGTGGAAGCAAGGTTGGGTCATGTAAGTCCCAAGTTCAATGCTGCTAAATGATGTTAGTAGTATTAAACTTTATAAAGTAAATTGACAAGTAATATGATAAAAGGTTGTACTTATAACCTTGTTCTTGATGGGATCGGTCTATGTATGAATCAAATCTTTTTGAATACATAATATGATATGTGGTAGCATTAATGTTACACCATGTATGTCCCCCAGTTCAATGCTGCTAAAAACTATTAGTGGCAGTGAACTTATAAAATAGACCGAAATTACCTTTTTGCAAATGAAAAAGGTGTGACTTGTGGAGGAAGGATCATGCAGTGCTTAGTCGAACAATAATGTTGTGGTGTGTACCTTGATGGCAGCACTTCCCATGGTCGAATGGAAATCATCTAACGCGTAATGCAATTACAGTGTGATGCCTAGCCATATATAATAGTGTGGCGTGTGCGTCAGACTTATTACCTGACATGTAAAAGATCAAGAACGTCCGGTCGTAGCCAGAGCCGAGCGTCCCAATAACATATGGGTGTTTTATGAGGTGCCAATCCTCATATTAGTGCTTCTCAAACTTAAAATAAGTTTGAATAAATAAATAAGTTATAGAGAATGCGACTAATGAAAATGTTGTACCATAACCTTACTTTCCTGGACTGAAGTGGATATGAGTTGTGCATGGAGATCTTTTTGGTATCTACGAAGTTGACAACTTTTGACCCGCCACATATGGCGCTTAAAGAAAGTATATCTTGCCAATTGCCATTCTTTATAGAGTCTCGATGTTGGCTGGCGTGTGGTTTATCACCTTTGTTCCCTCTGGTACCTCCATAAGGAAGTCTGCTAACACTTGTACTTTTATGCTGATTCTTGGCTTGTAACTGATCTCGAAGGTGCCTATCTCAATAGCCCACTTTGCTTGGCGCCCTGAGAGTTTTATCATTTTTAACACTTGTTGGAAGGGCACACTAGTCAGTACTTCTATGCTATGATAGTCTAAGTATAATTTTAATTGCCTTGGTGCGTTGACCAATTCTAACACCAGTGTCCCCATCGTGGTGTAGTTTGTTGCTAACTAAATCCGGACATGAATGGCATAGTAACTAGGGTTTACAACCCTTTCCTTTCTAAAAGCACCTCCAGGTTCTTGTGAATTTGATCTTTAAAGACTTCATTTGTTAGCTTTTGGTAAAAGTTGCCCTCGCATTCTTCAACCCTAAAGACATCTTTGTGTAACAAAAAATGACGAAGCTAGTGTGGAAAACCGTTTTGTCTTTAATGCCTCGCTCCATTTTGATCTGATGGTAACCATTGTACGCATCTAAGAAGCACTTGTACTTGAATGGGGGCAAGCACATATATTTTTGCATCTGTATTAGGCATGGGAAAAGAGTCTTTAGAACATGCTTTGTTGAGATACGTGTAATCAATGTTATGCCTCTTCCCTTGGTACACCGGTCATATCTATTTGTTCGAAGGTGAACATGTCCATGTATGAGCGGAGAAGATCCTTAAGGTGGTGCTTGATGTTTGTGCCAAGTAAAGTTAACGTGACGAGTATTGATGGTGTATTAATGGCGTGTCAAACAAGATTAAAATATTGGGTACTCCGGGAAATGGGGGTGCCAGGTACTACCGAACTGATGGTGCTAGGTACTCTCGAAATCGGTGGCGTATCAAGCAATGATAAAATATTTGGTACCCCGGGAACCGATGGCGCACCAAACAATGTTAAAATATTTGGTACCCCGGGAATTGGTGATGCACTAAGCAATGTAAATATTTGGTACCCCGGAGATTGGTGACGCATCAAGCAATGAACAAATATTTGATACCTCGGGAAATGGTGGTGTAACAAGCAATGTAAAACTTGGTACCCCAAGGACTGGTGGCGCGTCAAGCAATAAAAAATTATTTGGTACCCTGGGAAATGGTGGTGTATCAAGCAATGTAAAACTTGGTACCCCAGGGACTGGTGGCGCGTCAACCAATAAAAAACTATATTTGGTATCCCGGGAAATGGTGGTGTATCAAGCAATGTAAAACTTGGTACCCCGAGGACTGGTGGCGCGTCAAGAATAATAAAACATTTGGTACCCCGGGAAATGGTGGTGTATCAAGCAATGTAAAACTTGGTACCCCAGGGACTGGTGGCGCGTCAAGCAATAAAAAATTATTTGGTACCCCGGGAAATGGTGGTGTATCAAGCAATGTAAAACTTGGTACCCCGAGGACTGGTGGCGCGTCAAGAATAATAAAACATTTGGTACCCCGGGAAATGGTGGTGTATCAAGCAATGTAAAACTTGGTACCCTAGGGACTGGTGGCGCCTCAAGCAATGTTAAAATATTTGGTACCCCGGGAGCAAGTGGTGTATGAAGCAATGTAAATAATTTGTACCTCGGGGAGTGGTGGCACATCAAGTAAAGTTAAAATATTTGGTACCTCGGGTACTAGAAACGCATCAAGCAATGTTAAAATAGTTGGTACCCCGAGGACCGGTGGCGCATCAAGCAATGCTAAAATATTTGGTACTCCTGGAGCAAGTGGCGTATCAAGAATTGCTAAAATATTTCATACCCGGGGAATGGTGGTGCGTCAACTAGGAAGCGTGTATTTGGATTTGTTGGTGCGCCCTTGGAGGGGGTGACGCGTTCACTAGGCGCCTCTTTGGTTCCTTCTCAAGGTTCCTCACACTTTTTGGTGGAGTTGGGATTTGAATTATGGCGTGTTGAACCTGACTCTAGACGCTAATATGGCACTTAAAGATTTGATAGGTGGCACGTAAAAGTTGTTGTCACCACGTTTACTATTTCTTGGCAATTTTGTGGATAAGGGCGAGCATACTCTTTTGTAAAGCTTTGGTGATTGCAATCATTTTCGCGTTGTTAGAGTCTTCATTCTTGTAAGATCTTGGTGTCTTTTTCTTTTGTGTTATTTTGTTTATGTTTTCCGATGGCTCGGTTCAGTTGCCCACTTTCCTCTACTTGGATGCGCATATTCGCTATGTTCGTGGCTCCATGGCCCGAGGCATACCTTCGAGACCATGCAACCTTCTTATCATATGGTTGTCTCTCACACCATCCACAAACCCTATGATTGTGAAGTCTTTTATCATTGCTTCAACCTGGAGTCTTTCAATGCTATATCAGATGATGAAGTTAGCTAGAGGCTCATCATTGCATCTCTTGATATGCAAGATTTATGTCATGTCTTTTGTGGATGCGATTTTGGTTTTCTTCGAAATTTCTTCTTGTGTAAGCCTGGCTGCGAATTTAGATTGGGCCAGAAGGGTGTGTTCATCCCGGTTGTTAACGGGGGATCTACCTAGGTTCCTCGCCACTGATCCTGGTACTAGATTTATTTGGTTTTCTGTGGGGCGTCATGCATCTCTTGGTTTTTGGGAGGCGCGAATGTGTTGATGCCCTCAAGATTTCACACATCATATGTTCTTGGTACGTCTGTATTTGTCGCATGCGTTCTCCCCACCAGTTGGTGGCGACTGGCGGGAGCATCCTCATATTGGCGAGCATGAAAGCATTACATGGCCTGATGTTTGAGCCCCATGGATGGTGGCGTGAACCTCTGTTAGGGGCGGGAAAATTGGTGTTTGGAACATTAAGATGGCATATTATGGTAATCTGGGGTTGCGCCGATTAGAGTGACGACAGGTGGATGTGTGGTTGTATTTGTTACAGTAGTGGTTGTAATGTATGCGAGTAAAGTTTCCGCGCTCCCTACTGATACGTTGGCAAGGCTAGAAGCGCTCTCAAGGCGCTCCCAAAACGACATGCTAAAGAATGATTTTTCACCCGGGGTTCTTATTAAGAGTGGGTGACTGAGAGTCTGAGTCTTATGAGCTTTCGACCTCATCAAATAAAGGTGAATTTGGGTCTGAGTTTTGTTCTGGGTTGGTGGTCATGTTTGTGATGAGTTGGTTTGAAGAAACTAGGAGAGGGAGAATGCCGGTCCCACGGATGGCGCCAAAATGTTGATACAAATCCGGGCGCGTAGGTAGTAACGGATCTTGATCAACGGGAACCTCCTATTTCTTCACTTCTTGGTTCTACAAAGTTGGTTCTCTGCACAAGTAACAACGCGTTAAGGCACCACGAAGAACCGAAGGGTGGTTTCTCCGTGATAACCCTCCGGCGTGACAATCAGTATATTGATTATGGAATTATAGATAAGTGTGTGTGATTGAGTGTGAGAATGGTGAGGAGAGCATGAGAACTTACTCTCTTGGAGAGTCCCCTATTTATAGTATACCTGATTAGGGTTATTGATAGTTGGCGCGTGGGTCCCGCAAGGGGACATACCTTTTGCACGGTTCTCGTTTATTGGCTTGCAGGGCTTTGTACCTTTGTTATGCGCTGGGCACGATTGTGTTCCCCGCAACTGGGCGCGAGGTGGTACCAAGTACTAGTTCCTGATTGGTGGTGCTCTGATTATCCACACATGGGGCGCCACGTTGCCTACCATATCTGTCGGGTGACGTAGGCGGGTGATGTTGGCGGGTCGGGTGACGTAGGCGGGTGATGTTGGCGGGTCGGGTGACACGAGCGGATGATATTGGCGGGTCGGGTGACACGAGCGGGTGACATTGGCGGGTCGGGTCTGACCCGTTTGGGTACAATACCCTTCAGTATGCAAAATGTGGAAATCAATTGTTTGATGATCTATGAAACGTTCTGAATTGATCGATTGATTTATAGTTTCATGAAATGGATGTTTCTGATTCGCGTATATGTAGTTGTTGTGTAGTACCAACATGTTGCGAATAATGCGAAATTGTAATGTTCAAAGATATAGAATTTAGATTTTGGAAATAGCGGTTTAATGTTCAAAGATATAGATTTAGGTTTTGAAAATGGTGGATTTAATGTTTAAAGATATAGAATTGAGATTTTGGAATAGCGGATTTAAAATTTTGTAAAAGTGCACACTCTAGAAAAGAAATTATTTGACTTCTAGATTATTTTTTTCATTTCAACTTATTAATTGATTTTCCATTTTCAGATAAAGTATTTTAACAATTTTTTCTATAAAATACATGTGAGTTTTAAATATGCTTCACACTAGGTGTTAGACCCGTGTAGGAACACGGGTTGTATCGGGTGAACAAACAATATCCATTTAAGAATTATAAATCGAAAATACGTTGTACAAATAGTTTATTTTACAAATCCATAAATTGATGAGACTCAACACATTCATAAAAAGTAAAGCTAAAAAATCATATAGCATTTGTTGTCTTTGATAAATAAGAATACCTAAAATGATTTCAACAAACGAAAATAATCAACCTCCCTTAAGATCAAATAGGATACCTTAGTCTTCAAGATGCAGAATCAAAGATCAACATCAACAAACATAAAAAAGCTGCAAAAGACATAAACGATTCATTAAAGACACAAAAGCAAGATAACAAAACACGAAAACATGAATCTAACAACATAGGTAATCATCAAAACAAACTCGTCTACCTATTGAAGCATTTGATCAAAACAAACCCATATACATGAAACTAACAACATATGTAATCATCAAAGAAACCGTTTACCCATTGAAGCATTTCGTCAAAGACATTGTGTGCAAAACGCAACAAAACCAATTCTAGCTCCAATAAAGGGAATGTAATACAATATACAAATATAAGGATTATAATGGGTTTGAATCTCCATAAGATGGGCCCAAACTCGGTTAGCGATTTGAAAATTTACCTTAGACGTCATGATTTGCTCCCAAACCCACATTCAAGAAACACCTAAAAGACCCACTATTGAACACACTATAATTCTGCATAAAACCAAGTTACATTGTCTTATAATTCTACATAAAAACCAACTCTTGATATGTGCCAGTTAGTTCACGGAACTTCATAATAAAACACAAAATTGTACCCCAAGTTAGTATCTTGTTAACTTCAAAATTTATAAAATCCCATTGGGTTTTTGTTTAAGTGATATAGTACCATTATAAGATCAAACGGGTCACTCAAATATTTATTAAATCAAAAGTACACTATTAAATTAAAGAACCCAAGTTTGAGGTTGCTTATTTGAGTCCCAAACACCCACCCAATTGAAAATAACCAGTTTATGTGTAGAATTGAAATCGCATAATCGTTTTAAGGACATTCCCAAACATCCACCCAATTGAAAATTACAACTAAACTAACACTTACAAAATTGAGCACACCTTTTGGATCCATAATAAATTCAGCACTTATCTGCTTTTATTTAGTTCAGAGGGTCATTTCCATAACCACAAAACCAAACAAAATCATATTATAAGAAAACTACTAATTGTGACTGATTTGATGAACAAACTGCAAGTTGGACAATCTCAACCAGCACGTTGGTCTATAAATGAGTTATACGCTGATTCTCCAACATTAGTAAATGATTATAAGATATATTTAAAAAGTTAACTTAAATGAAATCAAGTAAAGTTTTAGTGACTTACAGTGGATGAAAGAAATAGAAGTTAATCTACAGTGAGAGCGGACGATAAGGCTTTGAGCAAAATAATATTTTTAACAAAATTACAATAAACATTTCAATAACTGATGATAGATAACTATAATAATACTACTAATATAAACCAGTTAAGTACCTAACAATGGTCCCACAATTCAAAGATGCATTCACAAACCGATTTTTATGTACCTTATGGAATTACCGGAGAAATTTGTCTAAAATTCCCACCAAAGAACTGAAAGCAATATATATTTTATTATAAATCTCAAAAAACTTCGTGTGTGACTGGAGGTGGCGATCTTCGATTATGGCTTCAAAGTTTGGATCTGCATCTAATGGTTTTCAAAATGTACAAACCCAATCTTGACTTTCAAAACATAACTTTAATCTTGTTCACACTGAGGTGAGGCTAATGTATATAATTTGTGAAAACTATTACCATCATAAATTACTCATTTTAACACCAAAATCTAGACTTTACCATTCATTAAGAATAAGTACTCAAAAGCTTAACATTTGATAAGAAATAGAGCTAAATTGAATTTAAGGAATTTGCACTAACCTACAGAATGGAGAGAAGGAAAGTGGTTATGCAGCGATTGGACAAGATAGCATGCAGAAACTAAGACTGTTGACAAAATCCCTTGCTGCCCATATGAAACTCACGGAAACAACATAATACAAAGATATAATAAATAAAAACTAAAAACAATTATAGGAACAACAACTATGTTTGTAGAGGTGTATGTATGTAACACATTATAAAAAATAACCAACGGACAACAGGCAATGCTTTCAATTTTCATTTATACTTTTCAAGTAAATAATTCATAGGGAAGTGGATTTTAAAAATAAAGCACCAGTGTTTAAGAAAAGATAGATAAATTCATATGATATAGTAATTCTACAAAGTACAACAACATATAGAACCGTTGGTAAAAATGTAATCTACACAATAAATATGGTTTCAAAACATAAAACTTACATTGAAAGATAATCCTTTTGTGTCTAACAAATCTCACACGACAGTGGCAAACTTAAATCATACCATTGTCTGCAATTGCAGCAGCAACTGACTCGTCAAGATCTCCTGTGTTCCCATACAAAAAAAATGTATTTTCAAATTATATTTACATATTTCAACACATTCATATCATACACAAAAAAGAGTATATTTGAAAACGCATAGAATATTTACAAACTTGTGATATGAAACTAAAAAGTATTAGAAGTGTAACCAAGTTAACCTCTTAATCCTCTGCATCTTATACATGGCTCCTTCATTTGCGGCTAAATCTTGAGCTAAATAACTTGACACTTCAGAAGATTTGGGATCAAAACATACTCTAGAGAGTCTACGCAATAATAATTCCACAAATTTGACGAAGTGAAACTAACCTTTAGAAAAAAAAATCAAGAATCACATGTCCTTCAACGACCTTCTCTTTTACCCCTTGCATCGCAAACAAATCATAGGCACACTCACAATCGCAAACAAATCGCAAACAAAGCTTACATGTTAAATACTAAAAAAATCATAGGCTCTCGAGCCACTACATTCATTGTCATAGCCAAACATACTTCTATACAAATATTTGTCATACACTTATTGGCTCTTACACCAACAACAAAGAAACATGATATTGCAACTAAACACATTAATCCACTTAAACTTAGCGTACTAAGCTTTCAGCACTTGATTATTGAATAATCGGTATTGTTAAAAAAAATCATTTACCTTTAGGAGGTGATTTAGGTTTTTTTTATCCTCTTTTGACCTTGGAAGTGCTAAGCTTCTGAATTCAACAATCAATAGTTTTAGAATAAGAAGAAGAAAAATAGGGTTTATCATCTACAACATACATTAGGGTTTATCATAAGTCTGCAGGTGGTCACTGTTTCTCTGCCACTCGAGAAATCTTAAGTTCAACTTCAAAAAATCATTAGGGTTTATCATTTACAACATACATTCTCCTTATACATACTCTTTCCAAATCAAATCGCAAAACTTCAACACTTAATAATATTGATATTTAACCAATGATCAACCTGTTAATAAAATCGGATTAAATAGACATTAAACCTCACAAAAACACCTTCAACAACACAAAATTAGAAGAAAAAATTTGTTCAGTATGATTTACCTTCACGCAAATGACAGTTGATGATCAGATACTTCACCATTGCTTCCATCGGTAGCCATGTCACCCAAATCAAAATCCAAACCCACTATATGTATGTAAAATACAGGGCAAAGTGAAAACAAAAACAAAGTGATCGCTTATCTCTTTCTAATACTTGTCACTTGAACGTAGTAGACTTGAAACCCTAGATGGTAGATCTGAAAAGCTTGAAACCTCCAACAACCAAAAGCAAGCAAAAAACGTAAAATCCAACTAAAACTTAGAAAAAAACTTACAGTTTTTGAGTAGATCTGAAAATTTTGAAATCAAGGTTTTGGTCAATTCACATCGGAAGCTATTTCAAACAAATATCCCCAATAACTACAATACCAAGCAATGAAGACAAAGAACAAAATAATCGAAGAAATATACCTGGTTTAAAGAAGATAATGCTCGATTCATGTCAAGAAGCAGAAATCAAAAACTTAGGGTTAGGAAAAACCGTAATCATACAAATCACACTACGATCATGTAAAGATACATGATTTGAAGAAGAAATTGGTCGATTGTTGAGAGAAAACTTAGAAATTGCATAGATGGGTGAAAGAGAGAGAGAGGAAAAAAGCTAAAGCAGTAGTGTTTTGAATTTGAAATCAAAGGTTGGGGAATTGAATCGATGGCAGGTGAAAAAGTGATGACATCATGTAATCTTTAATTCGACATACGTGGATGGTGTGTTATGCTGACACGTCAGCTTTATGACGTCATCTCTAACTCTCCTTTAGTGGAGTAGTTAGATTGTTTTTTGGTATCTTGGTTTTCACTGTTCCAATTATTATCTTTTGTCTTCTACTGGTCCCAACTATTAAATTGGTTGTCAATGGTCCCAACTTTTATCACTTTGGTAACCACTGGTCCCGTCGTTAAATTTTTTTAACGCCGTTAAGTTTTTTCTAAATTCAAGACCGATGTTTTAGACCTTCTGATCGGAAGGATAATACTTGTCGATTAATGTAAAAGTTTTCTCGAAAAGGCTCTCTGAACGATAAAATTTTTACATTTGATTGATGCACCGTTAGGTTTAAACACCCGATCGAAGCACTATTTTGTTGTTCGGAGCGCCGTTTTGAGGTAATTTTTCCATCAATCGACTTATATTATCGTTCCGATCAAAATGCTTATAACATCGGTATTGAATTTGGAAAAAAACTTAACGGCGTTAAAAAAATTTAACGACGGGACCAGTGGTTACCAAAGTGTTAAAAGTTGGGACCGTTAACAACCAATTAAATAGTTGGGACCGATAGAAGACAACATGTGATAGTTGGGACCAGTGAAAACCAATATACCTTGTTTTTTATGTGACTTTCAATGTTGAGGTGATCATATGTCAAACCAACTCTCATATTATTCGATAGATGAAAAGAAAAATATAATAATAGGAATGACTAAGATTATTTTTACTTGTTCTATCATACTACTTCGTCTTCTAGAATATGGTGTTGCACCACCATACATGAATCATGATCATGTTCACTACACGTGCGACCCAAGTGATGTTACAAACACATGACCTTGTGATCGAGTCTTGGTTTTTATTTTTCATGGTTATTGTTTCGGATGGATTGTGATTGTATTTGCACAACAAATCCAGTTGCCACCAATATATAACTATTAAAGGTAAAGATAGTGTATTATATTATGCTATATATTTTAATGAAAAGTAATATATATATATAATATGGGTAGGGTTTAATAGAGAACTCATTTTAAGTTGAGAACTAGAGAACTACAAAAAAGACAAAGGATGAAATTTTAAAGAGAAATGGTAAAATTGGAACTTTTAATATATAAATTTTTAAATATTTTTATCTTTTGCATACGTTAATATTATTTTAAAAAAAATTGCACCATTAGATCAAGAATTTCTTTATCTTTCATTTGAGTATAAATAACGTTATAAAAAAAATTTCTCGTTTTTTTAATTTTCATACTGCATATATGTAGTATAACGATATTGTAGTTGATTATATTTCTCTTTTAACGTTACTAACTTTTCCATACGTTATTTATATTAAAAAAATTTAAAAATCATGTTTTGGTTTTTTTGATACTACATATATGTAGTATCATTGTACTTGATGCATTTTTTGAAATGGCTAAATGGCTCAAAGTATACATACGATCTCAAATGACCAATAACAAAGTTCATAATATTCCATATTAAAAAAACTTATTACAAATGAAAACAAAACCAATACTTATGCTATGTCTAAACATAAAGATAATAATAACCTTATAAACAAACGATAAATATCATAACAAAATAAAATAAACCTAAAATTCAAACTATAAGATAACAATGCATCAATACTTCATATGCTGCATATATGTAGTATACGATACTACATATATGCAATACTATAAAATTTAAAAGGGGATAGTGAATATGGTGATGTTATGCACCTAAGTTACACGTAAAATCATTAAAACTACGTAGCTTTGATAAAAATAACTTCAATTAATTTTTATTTATTAACTTAACTCATTTATCTTTATTCAATTTTAATGGACGAATCAGTCTTCTCCTCTTAAATCATAATTCTTCTCTTTCTCATTTACTTAATAATCCTCATTCATTTTAGCAAAAGATTACATGCCATTTAAAAATTGACCGTACGCCAATTTGGCTTTACAATTCCAACTCACAAATTAATATAACATGACTCATATTATTGGTATTATGATATATCATACTACACATATTCATACCACATCACATAACGTGGACCAAGCATTTACTAGCAATGTGAATACGATCATATGTGAAAATTCAAATTTGGAATTGAGGCATGACGGTGTTGTTTTTTATGACGGTATCATCGAATCAATATCAGGGAACTTTTGTTATTCTATCAATGCACGTAGTTTTGATGGTTTCTCATGTAATTTAGGTGCATAACAACATCATATTCACTTTCCTCAATTAAAAAACGTAGGATATCATCTACTACATATATGCAGTATTGAAATTAAAAAAATAAGAAAACTTTATTTTTTTATAACGTTATTTATACTCAAATTAAAGATACTGAAATTCTTGATCTAATAGTGCGAAAAAAAATTTAAAAACCTAACGTATGCAAAAAATAGAAATGTTTAAAGATTTATACATTTAAAGTTCCAATTTTGTCTTTCTTTTTAAAATTTCATCCCTTGTAATTTGATAGTTCTTAAATTCTCAACTTAATATGGAGTCTCTCTTTTGCTCCATCGCGGTACGCTCGGGTTTATTTTTTAGTATATATTATTATACTCAATTTAAAGAGATTTAAATACTCGGTTTTATGGTGTAGTTTTTTTAAAATTAATGTCGCATAAAAAATTTATGTATGTTTAAAAAATATTGAGTTATTTAATTGTAGATTATTAACAATTTAATCTTAAGTTTCATTATTATACTCTATCAAATATAAGATAACTCATTCACACATTTAGTATGAGAGGTTTAAAATATAAATACTATTAAGTTTATAAATATTCTCTGAATATTAGGGAATCAAATATAATTAAGGTTATTATATATTATTATTTTTATAGATATACACATATTTCAAATATAAAAGTATTATTATGAGAAAAACACTTTTGTTATGCCAACTAAGTAAATATCACTTCTAATGATACGAATTAAGCAAACTTTATTTTGCTATATTATATAAGGATTTTTTTTAAGTGAGTATAAACTATCTTATTTTATTAAACGGGGTTTGTGGGTTTACATTTTATCCCTTTTCCAATTAAATGTATTCGTTGACAGATTTGAATTATTGAAATTCACATTACTTGTTTTCTTACCTACTTAGTTATGTTTTTTTTTTGTTGTGTTTTGATTCGTTTAGTTTAATAGAAACTGATAAAAATGAGTTTTTAAAACTTATACAAGTATGTGAAGTCTTCTTTTGTCAAATCCCACTATTTATTTATCCTTTTTTGAAAGCAAAAAAAGAATTGAAAATCTTTCTTTGTTTTATGTTGTGGTATTAATGAGGCATCAAATCTCGAGATATCTTTCTTTTTAATCTATTGGTTTGTACCGATTTAATTACATTGGTTCTTATTTTCATTTTTTTTGGTCATTTTGGTTTTTGTTTTGTAAAAATTATCATTTTGGTCGAATTGATATAAACTCGAGGACCAAAATAACAATTTGCTTTTAAATCTTTAGTGGATTTGCTCATTATGTTTGCATATGTATTCTTGTTGTGCTTCATGAACCAATGAGACATATGTTTAGCCCATGAGGTATTTAGCAAAGTCATATCTAAAGTGACAAAACACAATTCCATCAACAGATCTGTAAGTTCACCTGAATTAAATGACTAATCGGTGGTTGTGATGGCTGGGAGGAGACTGGTGGTCGTCGATGGTCATTGTTGGCCGGAAGTTGCTGGGAGGAGAATGTACTTCAAAAATCCACGATTTTGTTTCAAGGAATCTTACATTTCACCTCCAAATTGAACGAACTTGATGAAAAGTTGACATTATGCCAAGACTTCTTAGAAATTTTTTATGGTTGGAAGCAGGATTATATTTTGGTAAAGTATAGACAAGAAATGGGGTGAAATGAATAGCTCTGAAGATAATAAACACAGGTAAACCTATGACGACCAAATTTCCTTTTCATAGGTTTATACCTCATTTTGTTTTATACCTATAGCGAGAAAATTTCCTCGCTAAAACTCATCAATATACGGCGCCGTTTGTGTTTACCTCGTTAACAATTAAAAGAAATACAAAATTTAATTTTAATTGTGTTTGCCGACAAAAATTCGTCGGCGCAACTTTTCCCAAATGGCGCCTTATTTTCAGAAGCCCGTCTAAACCAATAACGATGAAAATTGGTCGGTAAAAGTGTTGACCAGTCAAAAGTTTGAGAAGGTCTTTAGCGACGAAAATCCCTCGGCAAAGCTCAATTGTAGCTACGAAAATTTTCTTCGGCAAAAGTTTCCTCGTCAAAAAATCTTTTTCTTGTAGTGTAGTGATTTAATTCTTTGTGACTACTGGTTTGATGATTGATCACAGTTAGTTTATTGTACTTTAACGACAACTTACAAGAGTAGTTAATAGTTGTAGTGTTAAAATATAACTATTTATTTGAAATGTAGGTCCTGCAGCAACGTGCAGACTTTTCCACTAGTAGTAGTAGTAATAATAATAGTAATAATAATAATAATAATAATAATAATAATAATAATAATAATTAAAGGTAGCAAAAATATATCTTCTAATTATAATTAAAAAAAATACTAACAAACGCTAAACAAATATATATACATTAATTAAATTAACTTTGCTAAATTGATTAAAGCACGTTTGGTAACATGACGTGACAAAAGTAGTCAGAGTACCCGTACACGTATTTCAAACCCCGTCTTTTATAAACTACTGTCAATTCCTCTCAACAATCCTGGTTTGTCTCTATTAATGAAAGGGAGTCAATACGACACGACAAGAGTATGTAAAAATGACATGAGTTACCTCTTGCGAACACCGTCTTATCTAGGTATGAGAGCTAGGCTTGTCGCTTGTGTTGGTGATGCAACAACATAAAGGGTGGGTGATGCACAACTATACCCGCTAAATGCACACTCTAAAAGTAAATGGATATATAGGAGGGGATAAAATAAAGTATTTTTTTAACTTAAGGGGATGAAAGAGATATTTGATAGTGTGATACTAATGTAAAAGAGAGTTATTGTTACAAGTTAGAGATGTGAAAGACCACACGCACCTTATTGGTCCAACGGCACTATTTTTGTCTTAATTTGCATAATTTGTTATTGATTATTGTCACACTCACACACATATTATTTTAGAAAACCATAAATATAAGAACACAAAATTTAATTATGAAGAATGACAATCAAATTTTCAAATGAAAACTAAGGGTGAGCATTGGTTGGTTTCAGTCGGGATTGAACACAACAAAAAAAAAAGTTTAACCTCCATAAAAATATACATATGCATTTATATTTATAGATCCGTATGTGTTTAAAAAATTAAGATGCATGCATTAATATTATGGCTTAAAGAACATAACCAATGGCCTTGAAACATAAAGATATATATCACATATACTTATCTATTTGCTCAAATGTTGTACGTATAGGTTTCGGTTATTCATTTGACTCGGTCTTTTTAGTTCGTTTTTACGATTAAAACTTAAAAGAATAAGCAAAACCGAAGCAAATTAAACCAAAATATCTGTTATGAAAAATTACAAAACCAAACCATCGTTTTTTGATTGGGCGTGGTACGGTTATTACTGTTTACTTATTTTGATTATTTTAATTTTAAGTTGGTTAGTTTAATATTATGAAGAGGTTGGTTAGTTTAATATTATGAAGAAAGTTAAAATATAATATAATGAAGAAAGTTATATATAATATTTGATATATGTGGTATAATATAATGGAGAAAGTTAAAATATAACTACACTTTGCGTACAAAGTATGTAGTAATATGGGTCATTCATTATTCTAATGTGTGGCTGAAATGAGTTGCATGATAATTCCAACATGTTTCCATTGTTTTGTGATAATTATCACGTAAGTGTTTTCTGAACAATTACTTCTCGTGTGAAAATTCAGTCTATAGTTTTCTTTCTTACATGAAAATTACATCCTTATATTTTACATTATGTATCAAAAACACAATGTGCAGTCTAATGCATGCTAGTAACACTTCATTAATGTTCATCCATTACTGATCAAGCCCCGAGTACAATCGATCTGCAAAAACTCATATGTTTGAAAAACAAAATACAATGTATAATTTCCATTATATAAAATACACGTTTTTCTAGCTCATAAATACTAAAAAACAAAGCTGCTTAGACTCTGTGTAATGGACGTGATGTCCCATTGATAATGCCCCATAACGCCCCGCACACCACTACGAGGGGCGTTATGCATGCCCCATTGGGCATTTTTAATATAACGTCGGTGTCCCAATTGTTGTCCAATGATTAAATTCATTTTGTTAAGTGAATAATAACTACCTAATGATTATGTGGCATTATATATAGGGGCGTTAACCATTACACCATTTTTTAATATAATGCCCCTTATGTAGTCATCGTTCACATGACAGAAAACGCCCTCAAAGGGCATTAACCATTACACATAGTCTTATGATTAATTAGTTTTTATGTGTTATGTACAAGTAAATTATTATTGTCGATTGTCAAAAGTTAAAATCCGTAGTATGTATGAAAAAATAGTTCTATTTAACTCTAGGTTAAAACTCATATACTATATGTACTGTTTGAAAACAAAAACAAATATCAAAAGTTGTAACTTTGCATGCATGACTAATTAATATTAACATTACTATATGTAATAACAAAAAATAGAAAAAAAAAAAAAAACAAATAGTTCTTAAATGTTAAAATTATATAAATTAAACACAGGCCTTAAATAAAAGTTATTAAACTTTAGAAGTCACTAAAAAATAATTAAAAAAACCTATAACTAACATTACATTTAAATAATTTTAAAAGCGGTTTAATTTAGTAAATATATATGTGAAAGAACAACATATAGTAGGTAATAAAATTTCAACAAGCTAGACAACTAAAATTAAATTTATTAAAAATAGTCTATAAATTTGACATGTGACCCGAATGACAAAATATTTTCTTTTTTTTTTTTAGTTTAAAGGGTTTTTTAACCGGTCATTATCAAATCTCAAATAAATTTAAGTCTTCCATAAACATTAACAACTTTTATTACCAAAAAGATACTTGCTTTAGCCTTTTGAACATGTTGAGCCTTTATAAACCCCTTATATATGTCCCCATATCTCCATCACAATTAATCGCAACTCATCAACAAATCCCCCCCCACAAAAACAAATGACTGACATTCATGAAGCCTACAACGTCCATGAACACCATCCGGACGAAGGAGGATCGCACCCTAAGTACATCATCATACTCGCCATAATCGCGGTTATAATACTCCTAGTCCTCGCTAGTCTCACTTTCGCAGTGACTCTCACTGCACTGGCAATCGTCGCCCCATCGTTGCTGATTGTCACTCCGGTCCTTGTCATAGCTACCGTCACCTTGTTCCTTTTGGGAATAGGGTTTTTGGCGTCCGTCGTGTTTGTGGTTCTGGCTGTGCTGATCATATGGTGGATTTACAAGTACACGAGTGATGGACATCATCATCCGGGAGCTGAATTAGTGGATCAAGTTAAGGACAAGTTGGGTTAAGGCACCATTTGAGAGCTGATATATACATATGTAGGTGATCGATGCATGGCTGTATCATCATTGATCCTATTTCAATTGGGGTTTATAATACGTGTGTTTGTGTGTAAATTATGTTAACTTGAAAATAAATATAAGCTCCCTATCATATGTTTCTTGCATGGTTAATTGTATGAATGTCCAAAATACCCTAACCAGATTAAGCCGGACTAAATAACCTAATTAGGGTCGAAAAGCTAGTCTTGATAAGGTTATCCTGGTTAACCTGATAAACCCGAATTGTAACTGAATAAAAAGCACCTTAGCCTGAGCCTAAATAACGCACCAGCATAACATATATAGTAAGCCTGAGCAGTGACGGATCCAAGAATTTTTATCAGTGGGTTTACTGTTTAATTTGATAACTTTGTAGGTGCTTCAATTTTAATAGAACCGAATATAAAAATTTTCTAGATGTTTCTACGATTCGAGTCGGGTTCACTGCGAACATGAATTAAGTCGTAAGGCCCCTTGCCAACCATGTACCCCTTCGTCTCCAAATGCTTTATTTTGTCCATTTTCTTTAAACAAGAAATAATAAAAGCAATATATACGCTCCGTTTGTTTTGGTCCTTTGTTTTCTTTTTGGTTGTAAGATGACCGATCGATGCCTTGTTATATATTTGAGTTGACATGTTTATTTGTTTGTGATGTTTTAGGCTTTTGATTGTCTTTCTAATTAGTTTGAATTAACTATTCAACTAAGTCATAAGTAAAACAACTTATGTATGAAACAAGAAGCTTCAAAAGTGCACATCAATGCTAAAAAAAAATTAATGTTCTAGGATCGATATTTTATTTATCTTCACCAAGATGTACGTGGTTTCTCATGTTTTACATGCTTAATTGAATTCATTGCTTAAAGAGGGGTGCAATTTTTTTTTCATTTATAGAAACCGGAAATAATTTAAATATAACATTTATATTTAAAATTAAAAATATCATTTTAAAAATACATTTAGCAAGGACAATGTCCTTACAATATTTGACGCGGGATTTTGTTTGTTTTGAAGGGAATTGAAAATACGTATTTACTTGGTATTTTTTAATTTTGGTGGGAATTGAATATTAAAAAAATTTATATATACTTACAGCAAGGACATTGTTCTTGCTATAGGTCTGGCCAAAAAATGGTCTCACGCGTTTAAATGTTTTCTTTTTTATTAAATAAAAGTAATCAGGAAAAAAAACTAAAAATCTTGATGCAAGGACATTATCCTTGCTAAAAGTCTGGTCAAACTAGAATAGCAATTGGTCCCACCTTTTTTGTCTTTTAGTGATCTATAGAAAGGACACTATAAAATTTCCTTGCTAAATGTTCTTTTTCTTGTAGTGATTGATACAAGTGTCGAAATTTATAATTAAGAAAATGGTTAATTAATGTTAGGATTGTTTCAAACTTATAATATATTGATTCGTTCTTGTTGCAAGTGTTTGGATATGTAAGGAATTGGTAGAATTTGTTGAGTGAAAGGAAGTTTAAATATGTCTTTTGATCTTTTTTAGGGGTACGTATGATGTACTTTTGCTTAAAATCTAGAAGGTTGTGTGTGTTGTTTTAGCGTTTGAAATAATTAGGATGGGTATTTATTTTACGGTAAAGATGGAGTAAAGGTGAAAAAAAATAATAATATTGACACTTGGATAGGGCTGTAAACGAACCGAACTTTCAGCGAACAGTTCGTGAACCGTTCGGCGGGAAGTTCGTTTGTGTTCGTTCATTTAATAAACAAACGAACACGAACAAAAAAATCCGTTCGTTAAGCTAAACGAACGGACATGAACTGAGGTTGCGTTCGTTCGTTTAAGTTCGTGAACGTTCGGTAACTTGTTCGTTTGCGTCCGTTCGTTTAACTACGATAGTTCATTATGTTTTTAAATTTATATTTATCATTTAGGTGAATACTTTACTCTTATAGTGACAAATATAGTCATGGTAACATTACTTTTGCTGTTTATGAAACATATTATGGTCATGTCTCATGGGTTTGAATGTGTGATTATAAGTTTCATTTGCTTCTCAAGGCTTATTTGGTTTGTTGTATATGAATTTTAATTTGGAATAAGATTAATCAAGAAACAATGGCTTATTAGGATACTAAATTGATATAGTGGCTTAATTGAGGTTATGAGGTTTTATTATTATTTTTTTTTTGTGAAAACTAATCAATAGGTCATAATTATCCCAATAATTATCTTTATTGTAAACAATCTAGAAAATCAAAGATCTTGGTCTCGGGTGTTGATGTGGTTAAGGATAATTATTGGGATAATTATGACATATTGATTAGTTTTCATGTTAATTAACTTTAGATAATTGTCTAATTTGGTCAATCTTAATTTATTATTTTGGTGGTGAATGCTAAAAATTAACAATTTTTTGTTAATATTTTATAGTCAAACGTTCGTTTGTGTTTGTTTTGTCCATTTGTGTCCGTTTGTGTCAGTGAACAAAATTCACGAACCGTTCGCGAACAACTTTAAAACCTTAACAAACGAACACGGACAAATTTTTTCTGTTCGGAACTTGTTCACGAACAGTTCGCGAACAACTTAAAACCTTAACAAACGAACACGGACAAGCCTCGTCCGTGTCCGTCCGGTTCGTTTACAGCCCTACACTTGGATATCAAACTCAAGACCATAGATATATACATAACATGGAAGCTTTACTGGCTAAACTACTTAGAGTTAATAACTAAAATTTACTCTTATTTATAAATATGGGTTCACTTCAGAATTTAGTATAATTTCTACTAAAACTTTTAAACACAATGGGTTTCTACAAACCTGCTCCGTTCAACCTAAGTTCGTCAGTGAGCCCGAGGCTAGCCAGGCCTGTTCACAGGCCAATGACCCGGCCACAAGATATGGAATGTAATAAAAAAATAGCAAACATGTCCAACATCATATCAACAACCACAGGACTTAGTCGATAAAGCATGGCAAACCCCAACGTCTATAATGTTCCTAAATAAAACAAGAACTTAAATGGATAACATGACAATGTCAGACTTGTTAGCTAGCTAGCTACCTTGGGATAAAGTGCTACTTCCCTTTACAACAACAGGTTGCAACAAAAAGACAAGAAGGTCCAGCCTAACATGGCTGAGCCTCCTTAGACATAGTAGGTCAACATAGTATACTAACAAAGTAAAAACATCCCCTTTAAAGAGCTCGAGCCTAAATTAGGGAGAGCAAGACTTAGTGAGCAAAGCAAGTAGTCGATATTTTAAGGATTCGGTGAGGTCATCTTCCCCGGTAATGAAAGACTTCAGTCCACAAGTAAAGCACATTACATGTCACTCTCTCAACCTAAAGCTCTATTTATTTCATAACTCGAACTTCACAAGTCAATTCATCGTAGCCGTCAACTTGACTTGGAGTTGACTTTGTGGCTTTACTATGCTGATAATATTAGACTAAATTTCAAGTCTAACAATATCCCTCTTTAGTCTCTTATTATCAATGTCTTGCATCTTGTTCAACACCAATTAGTCAACTATACTCGATCTTCTATTTGAAAAGCTTCAATCTATGTTTTGAACTCAACAATACTTCCAATATACTAATGTTTTCCACGCTTGCTTCCTTGCTTGAACTCCAACTAACAACAAATAGCCACCTTTCTGCAAAAATCATTGACAATAACAGGCGCTTGATCAACTTTTATGTCTTCTCTCTCTTTAAAAGAAACTCAATTTCAAATATTAATTAAATTTGTCTTGCGCATTCATAACTCAACCAATAATCCGAAGCATTTGATGATGAATCTCCCCCTCAACTGTAGACCCTCATGTCAAGTAGGCTGACGGTAAGGTTTGAAACATCAATAATTCCATAACATATAACTCGCTACATCACAAACATGCTTGACTTCGTTACACGTTTGATAACAATAGCTCCCGACCCTCTTCAAAAATGTCTCAGCCCACAAGAAAAACACATCATACCCGGCCAACAACTTTTTCCATCTCTTTAATAACTTTTTTTAAACTTCACTTTGGTATACTGAAATTTAATGCCGAGCACTAATTCAAATCAATCCGTATGGTACCGAAGTCCTTGAAATCTAATCTAAACCAACGGTCTCTAATCCAAATCATCTTTAAACTAAATTCCGCTTGCCTTTCAACACATAAACTTAGCTCAAATCGTACCTCACCTTTTATTTTAGATTTTTTCAACTGCTAAGACGTTTGTTTTTAATAAGATCGTGTTCTATCCAAAAAAAAAAAAAGATTACGGCGCAATTTGCTACCCACTTTAATATAAAAAATTTTCAAAGTTATATATATTTTAACGTTGCATATTACCAAACACTTACATTAACTTCTTAACAAGTGTAATGGGTAGTCCAATTGCATTAAAAACAGACAGATAATATAATGATTTGATGTTTGTTATTAACATCTCATCCTTATTTACTACTTCATTCATAGCTTTATTGCCTTACAAAGCAATTAAATATGATTGACACCAGCAAAACAGACAGGTTTAAAAATGAAATAAATCAAGCATACATCTCTTCTACATGGGGGTGAACAATAGATCTTATATTTTGTTATATTCCTAAGTACATATATTACCCAACATTATCGGAAAAAGAATGTTTTAAGATCAGTAGATCCCACAACGAAAAATGGATTTACCTATCTGTTTTCATAGGATCTATGTCTTGGCTTTGGCTTTGACTTTGACTCTGATTTTGGAATTGTTCCAGGATCACGTTACAGTTATTCAAGGTTCGCGAGTCTAGCAGACCATGATTCCATATCTTAATCATGAACAATCTCCAGCACCTGCCGTAACGCCAAAAGTTGTCATGCGAAAAACTGGCAATTCTTTATAATTGTCAACAAATCAAAACCTAAATATCGTGGAGACTTCAACCCGTTCATTTAATGGGTCGACTCAGGTTATGTTTATTTTTAATGTGTCAACCAAATGAGTTAAACAGGTTGAAACTCCCAAGGTAAATCTCATACAAATCATGTTATAACAAAAAAGAACATCGAAGCCATGCCACCAAAAAGAGCAGAAATAGAAAATAAAATTTAATATACTGAAACGAGTACCAGAGCAATGCGGGAGCCTGGACAAGTTCATGGCCATGCAGTTTTGAAAATGCTTCACATGCCCATGGAATATGCCCATCTGCCAGAACCCTGACATTATCATAAACAAACAATTTTTAAGGAGTATGTTCTGCTAGTGTTATTTTTTGGAGTGGGGATATAAGGCGAGATTAAACTACCGTTGCTTTCTCACAAACGAGTTCCACAGATGCATCATTTGCTTCTCATCTTTGGAAACATCAACAAAGTCATCAAGCATCTAATGCAAATGAAAATTTATGTTAGCAATTCGGTTTGGAATTTTATTAGAGCACACATTATACAAATTTAGTAAAAACTGACAGTAAAGGCATAAATATGATGTCAGAGCAGAAAGGACATACCCGTCTGTCTTCAAGATCAGCGACATCATCATCGACCTCATCTTCACTGTCCCGCTCAGCAAACACTTGCTCCAATGCCATTGGCTATTATAAACACAAATGAAAGGTAAAAATAACTACATGATTGATGGTGAAAGCAAAGAACTCAAAAAAGTTTAAAACAAGAATAAAGATTACTAAAACATAACAGATGACAAGACAAATCTGATAAAATAAAATAAAATAAAAAACACAAAATCTTAGCAGTAACCGGTAACCTGAGCTCTGTGAGAGTGAAAGAATTGCCGCTTCTGCAACAGTGCTCGGCTGCAATAAATAAAATTACCAGTAAAAGAGAACCGGTAAATGAATTTCAATTTGCACATTTAGTGGCGCCACCAAAATGGTAATTCTAGTAAAGCAATTCACATGGTGCAGCATTGATTCACTATAGTAAAAGTTTATGTAAGTAGCTTCTCTACTTTATTTATGAAGGCGATTTTTAAAATGTAAAACAGGTAAAATAGCTCAAATCAATATTTTTTTTGCAAAAAGAAGAGAGGTCAAAAGGGTTGAAAGTTGCCCAAAGTCTACTCTTAATGCATACGACTACAACTTTATAAATAACTTCGTTCAAAGATTGTGATTGTTGTTGTATAATATTGTTTTTGCAATCATAAGTAACACATTATTAGTAGCTATAAAATAATTTACAAAGGAATGATGAACAAAGTGTGATCAGATCAATAAACCAGACCCGTCCCATACTATCCGGCATAAAAAATACCACCTTTTAACCCACCCAAGCGGCATAAACGGATTGAAAAAGAAAAGAACATACTTTCTAGGGTCGGATCGTTCAATCGATAACTTTCTTGTCTTCGCAAATTGAAGCATTGCTGTAGGTGCCAGATTGCTTTCAGGCACTGGTTGGACACTTTCTGGTTCAGCAACTGAATGGCATGTGGCACTTGCATCAGGACTACACGCATCAAGCTCCATGCACTCACGTACACCTAATATCAAGCAAAAACCAGAAAGTATAGATGACCCTTCTAAGCTAGAAGATATACTATTTTGAACAAGTAGTCAATTGCCACCTAAACGCCTCGAAGCGCCTCACGATTTTTAAAACTAAGCAGCAGTTTCAGCCGATTTACTTGAAAATGGGTCAACTTTGGATACTATTTTAGACAATAATAGCCACACTTAAAATTACCAATTTTGGCTGGTTTATGCCACACCTCTAACCAAATCAAACCAACTACAAACTTTGAAGCACTTAAGCATACTTGTAGTTTGCATGTTCAGAGAAAATGCTAATTACAATGTTACAACCTACAAAAAAAACCCGCACCATTTGTATTGTCTATAAGCTCACTAAGAGCCGTAGACATAGTTGAATCCAGCACAAGTGGATGCACGTGGTTTGCATTTTGAGTTTGGCTCTTTGGTTTCCTGCGTCTTGTGGATTTATGGCTGTAGAAAGAGGTTTCCATATGAGCCAGAAAAAGGCTGAAATAATTATGTATGAGTTGTAGAAGATTAAAGCTTACCAATAGAAAAACATTTGCTGTTTAGGATCAACGTTGTCTGGAATTACCTGAAAAACATGTATTAACCAGGAGATAAGTGTTGCACAACTTAAACACGGCATTTTAGTCACCTTCAGATAGAAAGTATGATCAAGCAAGGTATTATCTTAGCGCTTTGAAAACAAACTGACCACCTCATATGCAACTTAGGGGGTGCTTGGGACATTCGAATATGAAACTGATTATTGCAAGTTGAAGCCAGTAATAAATTTGTAGTGTTTGGAGTTTGGATAAAGTGGTTCAGATTATTGAGGGGGGTCAAATAATAAAGTTTTGGATAATCAACTCCATATGGAAGCAACAAAACTGAATATTAAATAGAAAACTGAAGTAACTATCTTACCCCCTCTCTTTTACTCTATAACTGCTTTTCATCCACATTTCTGATTTTCTATTATCGAAAAAGATACAAAGATGATTTTTTTAATTATATGAATTATAGAAAAAGTACATTGTAATTGTAGTAAATAAATTGTACCATTTTTTTTATTTAATAATATATACAAGAATACCTTTTTTTGCCAGTTTATATGTTATTAGTCAAATTTGCCAAAACATTTAAACAACTGATTATCTTCCTATTACAGTTTCGAATTACAGAAATACATCCAAACACTACCTCATGTAAGTCCATTAATCACAGTTGATTCTCTGATCTGATTATTTAATATGACATAATTAGTTTTGAGTTGCACATCAAAACACCCTCGTAACAGGAGCTTTCCAGAATTTGAACATCTAACAATCCAAGCGACATTCATAAATGCCGGCTTATATCTTTCAGAAGCCGGCCTTTCACATACCAACAATTAATATCCTGTCAAAGACTATATCAACAAGAAAACCATATGCTAACCTCGGAGCTGCATGTATCAGTTCTCATAGATACAATCACAACCTGATAATCTTCAGTAACCTGCATAATACTGATAGTATTATGGTTGTGATTACTTTCAGTCAAAAAGAGCAACAAGAACTTAGATGAATTACTAACCCAAAACTCATAGTGGAAGAGATCATGTGACGCAGTCAAGTGAAATCTCAGGCCCTGAAAGACATCAGGGACATTCAAGAAACAATCACATGCCACACAAATACTATAAGTAAACTTCAAGTAAATGGTAGAAAATGAAGTCAAAGCTAAATCTACCTTGTAACTTGCACATTTCACCAAACAGAATGGACATGAAAAATCCTCGGTAACTGGAGATTTAGCATGAATATTACAGAAGCAGAAGCATCAGAAATGACATTTATATACAATAAAAAGATGGAAAATCTTCAACAATATATAGTTACCTAGGTGCGTCGTTTTTACATGCACCGAAATAACCAGTCTGACTTGAATAAGAGTCGGGTTAATATGTTAATCAGGTCATCTTAATCAGGTTTGGAGTTCATTAATCGATTTTCAGGTTTCTTATACAGGATATGTGAATCAAATGTGAGCCACTCTCATAACATTGAGGTGACGTGGATAACCCAAATATGACTTTGACCTATTTATTAGTAAACAATATTTTTTCAGTTGTCGCTTAACTGGAAAGTGTTTGTGCGGTGCATATGTTGGCGTTTAAAGCAAGCTAGTAAGGGTACTTTTTAGCTCATTGAATGTTAATGTAGGAAACTAATTGACAGTTGAGCAGTCGGTGTCATGGTGTTCACTGTTTTAAAGTTGAACAACTAAAAAATGACTCGGCAGCTGCTATTTAACACCTGCACACTACCCAGCCACCTACTGGTTGTGGGTTTCTTCCGCATTAGTTTGTGTAGTAAAAATGGCTTGGTCAAAAGAAATATGGCTTGGTATTACTTTTGTGATAAGATACAGCTTAGCATTATTTCCCTGTGTATTATTGTTTGTTTGACTTTGTATTACCAATCGATTGAATCATATTTGTTATAACGTATAAGCAGCTGGAATGGCAATGATTTTTTATATTGACAATAGGTAGCAGACTAGCAGGTGATGTAGGTAGATAGACAACCTAAAACCCAACTAACTCGAACTGAATAACCGGAAACCCACATAACCCACCTGAATAACACCAAAACATGACCTTTTATTTTTTTAGCAAAGCAAAACATGCAATTGTTGTATTATTATTGATTATATTCAAACAATACCTTCGGTCCTCTGCAGCATATTGTTGTAGTACTTGTAATTAAAGATCACATTTCCTGACCTCAACCTGAAGTAAAACCAGCTCAACATGTAATTGCAGTAGCAATAAATATTACATGTCAAATAAATATTATCTAGTAACACTATTCACTAATAGAGCTGTTGTCAGTAGGAAATTTAAGGAACTACTAAATGCATTATTGACTTAAGGCATGCCCAAGAATGACACTGGAAAATCTCAACAGCGAAAATAAGGCAGGCACCACTTAAGATATAAGTGTTACAAAAATTGTTAACTACCTCATAATCCCAGGTCTAGAAGTATCATTGTATGAATACACGTCATAGGGCAACATATTTTTTGCCCCAAATTCTTCAGCCGAAATGACGACTGGTACTTGCTGCAATATGCTCTTTGGCAACCATAAAACAAAAGTAAGCAGCAGGAACATTGTTACTAATCAATCTGAAAAACTGTATATGCCTCGAAGTAAAAGGGTTAAGAGCACAATTACCACAGCTTCAGAATTATAAGGAAAGTGAAAAGATACACATTTTTCTGCATCTAAAGAGCTTAACTGCAACATCAAACCCCATGCAACGGTCAGAAGAATATTGAGAAGCAAAAATATAACGACAAGAAAAAAAATACTAAGATTAAAACACCTAATTATGCACATCTCCTGAAAGAGGGAAAAAGAAATGTCTTAAGCTTCAAATACATAATATTCCTAATCCGTTAACTACATTTTATCCGTACAACAATGCTTTTTGGAAAGTTAATAATGCAATATCTTGTGGACATATGTGATTTACGCATAAGATGATTCATAGATTTTCACTTCCGTTAATATTACCAATTTTACTTAATCTCCTGTGTTTATACACCAGAGCAAGCGTACCTTCATATAGCAGGACTGCATAATAACAGTTGACATCATTTCAGCTCTCCCCCCTAAACTTAATGTTGGGGATTTCTCCCATGAAGAATGAAGTAAATCCATCGGAATCTTGCCAAACAAGCAGTAACCCACACAATTCACTGACATGCACAAAATACACATCAGAATACACAGTATACAGATAATAAAGTTTAAAAACATACATCCATGTTTTGCATGTGTTTGCGTGTCAACTAAAAATGGCTTATCATTTATGCCTTAAAGATCAAGTAGTAAGAAGATTTTGCATCTAAACCATATCTTACATGAGGTGGAAAACATATGATCTTCCGTCAGGTCAATCTTTTGAGAACCAGTGGTGTCAGCTACAACAGTAGATGAAAGTTCAAAACGGCATCAAACTTAACACAATAAATCTCCAAATATAAAAAATAGGAAACAATGACATACCACAGCTAACCAACAACACATCAAGCGAGCCAGATTTGATCTCTTTTGATAGTTTACTCATCTCAGGGAGAATAAATTTTGATCTAGCTGAACACGATGTCTCAGCCCCACCAAAAATCGTCAATTTACGTGCTCGTTTAAAGCGATAAACAGATGTACTCTGTGTCTACAAATTATAAACAAAAAAGTAGCTATTTGCATCAAAGAAAGGAAGCAAGAGTAAGAAATTGAAGCATGAGAAGTAAATAATAGAAGGATTCGCCCAAAAGTATAATTTGTAAACACCTCCACATTTGTAGTAGAGACCGGTCTTGCCAACAACACATACAAAGGAAAAAGGGTCTGAGTTTGCAGTCCATCATTGGTAGCCCCAGATATAGATACTGATATTTGTATCCTACGTACACAGAAGCAAGACTGATATCTTTTAAAACTGTAAAGGTCACTAATTAACCCAGAGTATTAATGTGAGACGGAGACCAGATAATAATCATATATTTATGTAAAAGCAAGCCGACCAAAAGATGAGAAAAAATCTAGACAGTATATTCATTATAAAAGCAAAACTCAGTCATCAGTACAAATAGGGGTGAGTTGGATGTTGCGATTCTTGCCTTTTTTTCTGCTTTGCTTGTAATTTGTAATGCAAACACCTTTGAAGAAATAATGGCTGCAAAAACCCATACACCGGTAAGAATCGTAAAAAAATGTATAAATGACCCTTTATATAGGCATGCTTGTCCCGATGATTTCGACATTCCATAGTGAAGAGTATATTTTTTGGCATCAACACTAAAAGGTCATGTAACATAAAGCATGTGGTAGATAAATGTATGATTTGTAATGCATGCAGATGTATCAATGTATCCATGTATGCTTCCGGACAAAATATCAATCACACATTAAAATATAAACAATTGTGTAAGCACAAGATAAAGAGGATGAGAAAACAGAACAAGAAAGTCACATTTCTAACAGCACGTCGTTGAAGAATGTTGTATAATTCTACAGGTTTACAATAAACTGAAAGGCTCTCTTCAGCTGCAGCTTGTTCCTCCTGAGTCAAATGAACACGAGCTTCATGGCGGCACATTTGATCTGAGCTTCTAGAATAACTGCAATTACAAACAGATTATTTTTTCACGAATTTGCATAAACTGTATATTTACGTTAATGCCCCGGCAATACAATGTAAGCTTGGCAAAGAATGAGGTACTACAAAAGGATAGGCAAAGAGCAGTATATAACGTAAAGAGTAAGTCTATTCCATGATTACCTAACAAGAAAAAAGATAATAATTACAGCATTGAAAGAGTAAAATAAAACAACTAAGAGAATCTTATAGACAATCTAAAGAACTGTTAATTATGTAGATAGAGTACATGAAGTAACTTGAAATGCAAGGTACTGTACTTGGTTTCACGAGCAGCTATAAATATGCCGGGCATACTTGTTAGACAATGCCAGATTGCAGCTTCATAATTATCCGCATCTACTTGGAGAAAGTCAGCTGCAAACCTGGATTTAATAACCTAATGAATCAGTCCTGTTTATAGTGAATACTTCCCATGAAGCGGAAAATTATTATAATATAATCACCATGTTTTGCAATAGTCTCCTAGATTCCTTCGTTTAACGAAATTATTTTTGTAAATCACTATTTTTAAGTGTGAAACCTGAAGACCTAAAATACAAATGCCTACATTACCATACAACCGATATTTGCGCATTCTATCTCAAGTTCTAAAATTCTTCATCTTTATATGGAAAATGTGTACAGTCTGGTTTTATTAAACTAAAACACAGAAACACTGCGTGTAATACAAACGACTTAGTTCTAATAACTTACTAAATGATTAATTTTCCAAAAATCAAGCATCAACACTATACAAACAAATGGAACATAAACTACATTAACTGGAGCTAACACGATTTCATATAGATGACAATGCTAAAAGTTTCCAATTCGAGACTTGCATAACTAAAGAAGCAAAATATTTACAGTATCAAACTATCAATCATAACATATCATTATCATCTTCAAATCATAACCTTAATTACTCCCGAATACGCTAACGGACATTATACGAATCAAAAACACAACAAACAATTCCGCAATCGAAGCTCAATTAATCAATCAGATATATTCTCTGATACCTCAACGATAAACACTGCAATGATCGAGCATAGAAATCGTTGATCGAGATCAACAAGCAGAGATAAACAATGTATTGAGGTGTAATTAATTTATAAAAATCATATAACACAAGGAACAATGGAGTAATTTGAAGATTGTTTGTTTACCTTTATACGTTATGAACCCTAATTTTGTGTTTGAAGATAGATGTTTGGGGAAGATTGGAAGTGTTTAAAGGGCAAGGGCGTTTTTGACTTTCTGACTGGTTATGTCATCAAGACTTTTTTTAGCAAAGTAATAATAGTACGACCATGTTTTTAGTTATATTATATCTAGAGAGGAAATAGTACATTTTTTTCTATAAATACTTTTTTTTCTAATTTTCATTTAACATTTGTAAGTTCACCAATCACTTATGTTAATTGAAGTTAGTAAAGGATATTTTGGTTCACGGAATGTTTTGTGGTGCAATTAAAATTGAAACATATAAGATGTTTTGTGATGAAATTGAAATTGGAACGTGTAAAGGGGTGTTTATTTTTCTGTAGAATGGATGTGTGTCCTCTTCTGTCTGATCGCGTAGAAGTTTAGATATGCATGGTATTTTTTTTTTAAAAGACATTTCATTAAAAAAAACTTTTTCTCATTCTCGTCTTGGTGCAGACTTGAATCCATGTCTTCCCACCTCTTCTCTTCTCTTCTTGATGCAGTCTAAAACGGTGGGTAGGAAATGTGATTGTCGTTGAAGGAAGTCCCAAAGATTCATAATTCATGGTAGTTTAATCAATTTCGTTTAATCAATCTCATTGGGATCTTTTGCACGTCAATTTTTCTGGCTAGCATCTTGGTGTTTGTGGAAGGTGAGAAATGTCCGTCTTTAATGGCATTAGAAAGAAACTAGAAGGTGAAGTGGAGGAGATTAAGGTTTTGTCATATCTTTGGGCTATGCTAGTAAAAGTGGCAAATTGTTAAATGTTACTTGAGAGTTATTGTGTAATTTTTCATTTTAATCATTTGTACCGGTTATACTTTTTGCTAGATTTTTAATATTAATCCCATTTGGCCAGCAAAAAAAGGGGGAAATCTAACTGACATAATTTATAATTTATAAAAACCAGATAAAAGTTAGGACTACTTTATTACATGTGGGTTAAATAACAATATTTATTTAAAACACTATAACCATTATATTTAAAAATTTGTAAACAATTATTATTTAAGGATGTGTAAATATTTTTTTAATATGATAATAATCACAATGTTTTTGCTCCAATAACTTTCATTCAACTTTCTCTCTCAAACTTCCATTTTTAGATAAAAGTTTTTTTTCCTTCAATTTTTGGAGTTAAAAATATCGTTATTTATTGTTTTAAAAAAAAGGTGTTTATAAAATTGATTGTTAGTGTTTAACAAAAAAATATAATATATAAAAGGTAGGGTTTAACAGATAATTTAAGTTAAAAACATGAAAACTCATTCTATTTCTCCTTTAAATGTACGTAACTTTTTAATATTTTAGTTTTCTTTAAACTGTACCAGAAAATCAAGAATTTTAATACCTTTAATTAGAGTATAACATTATTATATTAAAAAATGAAAAAGAACGTGTTTTGATTTTTTTTATACTACATGTATATGGTATTATGATAGTTGATGTAGTTTGGAAGGGGTCGAATGACGTAAAAGTCTAATGATTATTCAAATGGTTCATACGACCTCAGAGGTTCAATGACAAAGTTTTTTTTATATTCCGTATTCAACAAAAACTTATTACAAAAGAAAACAAAACCAATATTTATCTTAGATCTAATCTTAAAAATAATAACAAAAAATATAAACAAACGATAAATACCATAACAAAGTAAAATAAACCTGAAATCCAACCTAAAAAATAATCATGCATCAGTACTGCATCAATACTGCATACATGCAGTTGTATGATACTACATATATATATATATATATATATATATTATACGATAATACATATGCGCAATATAAAAAAAAATTATAACGTTATTTATACTCAAATGAAATATAAAAAGAGAGCTACACTTGATAGCAACATAAAAAACAAAAGAACAAATATATTCTATTTTCTTTTCTAAAACTATATACTACTATTTTTATAAGTATTAAAAAAAGTTACATATGCAAAAGACAACTCTTTATGTATTTAAAATTTCAATTTTATTCTTCTTTTAAAATTCAATTCTTCCAATTTTTTAACTGTTATTAAGTTAAAATTAGGGGTGTAAACGAGCCGAGTCGAGCCCGAGCTCGTTAAGGCTCGAGCTTGACTCGTTTTAGTTTTAACAAAGCTCGAGCTCGAGCTCGACTCGTTTCGAGCTTTAATTCCAAAACTCGAGCTCGGCTCGTCAAAAAGTTTTCAAGCTCGAGCTCGGCTCGGGCTCGGCTCGTTTAGTATTTAACTATTTTATATATAATTTTTTATATTTAAATTTATATATAATTATAATCTTACATCTTATATATAACAAATACATATTATTTAATATTTTTTTATCATAATTTTTAGTTATATTTATGAATATATATTTAAATAATATTTATAAAACTAATTATAAACATATAAACAAAAAGCTCGTTAAAACTCGATAAGGCTCGACGAGTTTTGAATGCAAAGCTCGAGCTCGATAACAAAACGAACATTATTTTAGGCTCGAAATCGAGCTCGAGCTCATTAAAGCTCGACTCGAACGAGCTTTTTACCGAGTCGATCTCGAGTAACTTGCGAGCCGGCTTGACTCATTTACACCCCTAGTTAAAATATGATTCTCATTTCATCCGTACCCTCATTTTCTTTGTATGGAATGTAATTAGAAACATATATTAACTAAAACAATTGTGTCATTACACTCCCTAAGCCACCGGTTGCCGTTCCAAAAAAAAAACTAAAACAATTGTCATAATTTCCTATCTTGTGTCTCAAGTAATGTAAACTTTATCCTGGTTATAAAACTCAAATTATTGTTTTTCAAAAAGATATTTAACTATTAAAACAAACATAGCAATTTACTATCTTTTCCCACAAGTAATGTAAACTTTTATCTCGGCTATGTAAACAACAAACTCCCTCCACACCTTTTCCTTCACATGAAACTTGTATACCAAGTTTATGATGGCTGCCATTTTCAAGCAATCTTCCAACCTTCTCACTAGATCCGGCCTCCTGTTCCGTCGAGCCGGTCAAGGTGTCCCCGCTTCTCGGCATTTTAACACTGACGGTATCGGATCTTTGATTTATAAAGTTTTCACTTGTTTTTTTTCACTTGGTGGATATTTTCCACATGTTTGCTTTTCATGATATCAGGTGTTATGGAAGATACAGTTGCACACAACCGTATAACTGAGACGGATGAAAATGTCTATGTATCAGTAGACATGCCTGGCTGTGGAAAGGAGGGTGTGAATGCATCTGTATCAGTCGAACAGTTTGAACGCAAGTCTCTTTGCATTAAAGGCCACCGAGAGGACAAAGATGTCGATGTTAAAAACAGAAGCTACAGCTGCAACATTGATTTACCAGACTACATTGATACCAGTAATGTCAAGGCTGAGCTGGTTAATGGACTGTTGAGCTTCACTTTTCCAAAAGTTGTGAAACAAGATGGGAAGAAATGGTTTGAGGAGATCAAGGTCGAATGAACGTATGATTTTGTTTTTAGAACTTGTCATAGAGCATCATACATGGATCACAATAATTTGAACATCAGATTTAAGTTTTTTTTTGGAGAATTACATTTGGGTTTGATTTTTAATACAAATTCATTCAAGACAAATTAGCACAGGTGAGCAAGATCTCACAAGATGATAAATGTTTGATTGTTGATGGGCTTTTTTTGGTATACAACTTCCGGCTTGAGAAACGTGATCATTTACTCTGCTTTGATGCAACTGTTCTTTGAACAGTGGACACGCCGTCCACAAACTTTGTACGGAAAAGAACATTGGCATTGTTGAACATGCCTTCTTTCAGCGACACCACGATAAACTGTAAAAGAAAAAAACAATGATGATTGCTAGGTTATATCTGTATTCATTAGACAATTTTGAAGTTTGGTTTTTGTAACTTTTTTAACAAAACATATACCTGTGAATGGGGAAAGTGAGCTTTGATCATTCTCCCAATGTTCTGTGTGTGACTTAAATCAAGAGCTGCATCAACCTGTTCAAAATACTTAAAAATTTTAACACGGATTTATGCCGAATATTTTAAGGCATATTGAAGATGAAAAAATACCTCATCTAGAATATAAAGTGGAGCTGGTTTGAAGAGAAGCAATGCCAAAATCAGTGAAAGTGCAAGTAGAGATCTTTGTCCTCCACTAAGTTCTGACAATGATTGTTTCCAAACACCCCCGAATGCCACGCGAACTTCTAACCCGTCCAAGAAACTACCTCCCTCTGGTGGTTCTAGCTTTGCCATTGTCCCCGGTAACAAAGTAGAAAATATCGATCCAAAGTCACTGAAAATAGAGGTACCAAGTTTTGTACTTGAAATAATGAACCAAAATATGCTAGTTCAAAGTGAAATGTACAATTCATTAATAAATTCATTCAAGTTTTTTTAAAAAATTCACCTATTTACTTTCACCCATGTGACTTTCAATGTCTCTTTTTTCTTTTCATCAAGCTCTTCAATCACCAGCTTAATCTTTGACTTGTCATTCTGTATAAAAAGATCAAAGAAAATAAATAAATAAATATATATATTTAGAGGCAAACATCAGTTAAGAATCAAAGTTTACCAACCTCAATGATGTTCTTCTTGGATATCAAGTCATTGTACTCATCTTCTGCTTTCTCAAACATAGCCATAACTTTCTTGTTCACCCTCTTCTCAAGGCTTTAACAATATAACATCTAATAAGTTAAGTACAGGTTTCTATTTTCCCGATGTAAAAAAACTGATTTACAATATAAAAAAAAATACCCTGCTTGTTCAGCCTGAAGTTTTTCAAATTCGTCTCTTGCTTTGTGTGGATCACGGGATGTGAAATCATAGTCGCTTCCAGGCCGTCCAAAAAGCTGTTTCTCTGAAGTAATCCAGCTATGTTTTTCAATCAGTCTATCCACTTTCAGTGAACAATCCTTTTGTTCGGTTTCCATGCGTTTCACCTGTAAAACATACAAAAATTTAAGCATAAACTTCTTACTAGAATATGTTAGGTCAACACTGTGACTTAAGAAGCATTGATGAATAAAAAAATTACCTCATTTTCCAGCTTTTTCCTTTCAAGATTTTTCTCACCAATAGTGTTTTTAAGTTTTTGTTGATCTTTGAGAATGCGACTAATTTGTGAATCACACTCTTTCACTTTTGTTCGAGCTGCATTAAGCTCAGATTGTGCTTGACTGTGTTCATCTTTCAGTGAAGTAACCTACAAGATTGCAAACATTGTCTTTCATTTGAGACAAAATGAAATCAAGCTGACAAATTTTTAAAAAAAGTCAACAAGTCAACCTTGGTCTTGAGTGCATCCACTTCAGAAGCCAACACACCAATCTGTTTCTGAAAGGAAACTAATTGATTCTCCAAAGATGTTTGTTCTTGTTTAAAGGCTTCCGCTTCCATTATAAGTTTCTCTCTATTATTTTCATGTCCCTAAATGAAACACATGTCAAAGCGCAAAAATCTGAGCCATGGAGGCAAAGAGTAAAACAATAACACACCTTAAGATCTTTTGAAGCTGACTGCATTTTTGTCTTGACTGCCTTAATTTTCTTCTCTAAATCTTTAAGTATACGATCTCGATTATTGGCATGATCATGAATTGATTTTTCAAGAGTTGCAACTTCGGTCACACGTTCTTTGTAAAGTGCTTGTTTTTCACTAAGAGTGGATTTTGCTTCTGCAAGCTCATGCTCAATCTTTTTTACTATTTCACTAAGCTACATCACACAAACACAAAACACGTTAAACATATAAAACACAAAAGTGCAAAATTTGCTGAAGACCAAGGTATAAGATCGAACCTTATGATGCTCATTCTGCTCAACTCTACTCTGGAATAGTGAGAGCTCGTTAGACTTTAGTGCCAACTGTTTCTTTAAATCATTGTACTTTTTCTGAAGTGGAAGGAGCTCACTGATCTGAACATACAAGTAAAAAATACATCATCCAATTATAGAACCATTAACTTATGTAAGCATTATACTAGAGTTTAAACTTTAGAAATATTTAAAAGTAGCTTTGAAGGTTAACCTTCGCTTCGATTTCTGATAGCCGCTTTTGATGTAAAAATAATTCTGATTCAGCTTCTGCCAATGCATGTAGTTGCCTTAATAGATCACCACCGCCCCTGAGTATTAACAAGTTATATTTAGATTATAAATGAAAGCTTCTTTGCTATTGTCAATTCTTGAATAATGCAATGATGATACATGTGAATAATAACAAAAATTTATATTATTTCCATACTTGCGAGAACCACCAGTCAGGAGTCCACTTGGTTGATATATGTCACCTTCTAATGTCACACTTGTGGTTCTAACTTGCTGGCTGAAAGCAACCTGTGTGTACCATAAGTTATACAAAAATAAGAAATGTGGCATTTTTAAATTGTTAAGAAATAAGAACACCAAAAGATTGAAGCAACAACCAACAGTATACAATTTGCATGTATGAGACTTTACAACAATAAAAGGATGACAGCTGACATACTGGAGAGTGTATTTATGTTTCTTTGAAGGTACCTTTTTGGCAGCATCAATGGTCTTGCAGACAAAAGTAGAGCCAAACACATACTCCATTGCACTCTACAATATAAATAACTCTCAGAAAAGTAGAAAACCAAGTAATAAGAAAGTATTAAATCTGTTCAATCTCAATATAAACAAAAAACAATTAGTAAATAACAATACAAAACAACACAGTGTTCTTTTTAAACATTTTGCTAACACATATAAATGAACATTATGAAACAATATAAAAGTTCTATTCATCAAATCATATGCAGGGACAAAATTTTAATCAACAAGAAAGCAAACCTGAAGTTCATCATCATAGTCAATAAGCGAAAGTGCAACTTCGGCATTGCCTTTACCTACCTGAGAAAATAAAAGGTTATCATGTACTCACGTGTAAATATACAGCAGATAATATAAGTATGTTTCATAAAAGCAAAATAGGCAAGAAAAAATAAGGAATATAAAGTTACCAAATTAACCGCGTCTTTTTGAACTCTAGGTGGGACAGGGTGGCTTTGGATTTTGTTTAAAGGAATAAATGTCATTCTTCTTCTAAGATCTCCTTTTTCAAGAAGTTGTTTTCCTGTGTTCTCAGTGTCTAGGACAACATTATACAACTTTCCACCTGCACAAACCTGGGGAGTATTGCAGTATTGAATTAATATAAGGTATCAGTAAATAAGAACTAAATTATTCATGATATGAAAAATGATTACCTCCAAGGCAGTCATTGTTGATCCGTCTTTCACTTTAATGAGCTTTGCAACCACACCTTTGACTTTTGACCGATCAAAGTTCTTCACAGGATCACGATAACAAAACTCAGTGTTTCCCAAACGTGAAGAAATATTTCGGATTTCCTCTTTTAATTTATGTATTGCTTCTGACTCCACCATTCGATCCTGAACAGTATTTAAATTTCAGCACAAAAATAAAAAGTCATAACATATGCAAGTACATATATTGAACTTGACCATAGTTGTCAATAGCGAATAGCGGTAAATAGCGACAAGTCACCTATACGCTACGTCGCGAATAGCGATAAATAGCGGGCGCTATTTGTGTTTAGCGATAACATAGAAGAATTTTTTTTATTAATTATATATAGTATTTAATATAATTTATCTTTTTTATACTTGATTTGGACATGTTAGAATAAGTTTTAGGTCAAATATGATAAAAACACAAATATTAAGGGTGTAATATGTTACTTTGTAAAAGTAAATATGTAACCCTAATTCCCAAAACCCTAAAACCTTATAAACAGCCTCCACCTCTAGCTAAATCAATTTTTGTTTTTTCTCTGCTGCAAAACTTAATCCTACAATCTTCATCTCCATTGCATACCTTCATTTTTATGTAAAGTAAGCTTTGATTTATACTTGTTTTTTCATATTTCTTCTTAATTTCATCTTTTCTTCTCAATTTCTTTTCAATTGTGGTGGATGGAGATGAAGGGTTTCTTTGTTGTATACATGAAACATGGATTATAAACAGAAACCCTAACATTCCTTTTCATATTTCGAAAAAAAAAACAAAAAAAAACAAAAAAAACCGATATTGTCGCTATTTGGTCGCTAAATGTAAATAGCGACCAACTGCCGCATCGCTATGTAGCGCGCGATAGCGACCGCTATCGTCGCTATTGACAACTATGAACTTGACTAAACTATAAAATATAAAACACACCTTTTCTAGACTTTCCATTTGTCCTTCCTCATATGAGAGAGATTTCAATAACTTCTCGACGTTTTCTACGTCTTTTTGTCTGATTTTCAGATTCTTTTCTGCATCAACAGCTTCATTGTGTTTTGATGATAACTTAGTTTTGTTCTCTTTTAATTCCTTTTCACTATGTTTGATCTTTGTTTTCAATTGTTCAATCTCTGTTTCAGTTTTTCCAACCGCCACTTTAGCATCACCAAGCTGATCTTCAAGGCACTTTTCCTCATTACCACTACTCTTACCAGCAATTACACCCTGTTCAATGTCATCACCGTCAACTTTACCAGCTGTGAAACATCAAATTTTAAAACCTTACCACAATGCAATCTAAATAAGCCCAACATTACCTGTTGTTCTTTCTCAAGCTCTTCTAAGTTCTTTGCTAGCTCCTCTACTCTCTTCTTCAAATCAGCAGCTCCATCTTCTGCACTTTTTACAGCAGAAATTCTATCTTTCTCGGACTGTTTCAGTTCTTCGATGTTCTTTTCGATCTAACAACATCATAACATGAAAAATAATTAAATTATGAAGATTAATGCACATAACTTGCCAATAAAATGATGATAAATAAATAAATAAGAAAGTGTACTTTTTCTGCATTCTTTCTCTCAGTTAAAAGATCATCCTCTCGGTTTTTCAGTACAGACACCTCCTTAACAAGATCACGCGAAAAGGCATCAACTTTGTCTGACAAACCTTTAACCTCCCCACCCATGGTTGCATCTTTTTCACTGGTTAACTTTGCCACACGTGCATCCATCTCTTGCACCTCTGTATTCATAGTCTCCATACCAGTATCAATCTCAGATATCTTGGTTTTTATCTCATCAACACCGTGTACTGCGTTATCTCGAATTTTCTCTGCTTGTACATATTCATACGCGATGCAAAACCTTTTTAATCTATCTAATTCTGCATTCCCATTAGACCATTGCATGTATTGCATTCGTTCTTTCCTCAGTTTTTCTAGTGCAGGAAGAATTTCCTGATCAAGTAGCTTGTTGATCTCATCAACCTTGCCTTGTTTTTTCTCTAAAGTTTTTAAAGCAGCATCCTTTTTTGTTTCATACATTCTTGTTCCAGCAGCTTCCTCAAGCATTGACAATATTTCAGGAGGTTTCATGTTTAATACTTTGGTAATGCGCCCTTGCATGATCAGAAAATGTGGATTGTTGACATTTAGTTGCACTGAGTGGAAAAGATTTTGCACTCTACTTGGTTGTGCAAGGTGACCATTAATTAAGTACTTGTTCCTCCCACCAACCACAATCTGTGATACAAGACAAAGAAACCAAGAAACCACATAAGCTAAAAAGTCACTAAACATATAAATTGGAAGGTCAGACCCACTTTCGTCAACTTTGAAACCAATAACTATCTTTTTCATATTGAAATATACTACTTAAGAAAGCAATTAATAGGATTTTTCACCAAATTCTAAACCAGTATGGTTGTGTTTGCAACAGGTATTGTAGTAAAAATGTCAAAGTATTGTGCATGTCTAGGCCCTCAAGCGCAGCCCAATGCAACCTTTCTGCCTCATTTCTAAATCCACATTTTCAGGCGTTGAGGCGCATTTTCTAGTCAAGTTCCGGCAAAAAACCATCTGAAACAATGACACTGGCCCGAAACAAACCTGGAATAAACCTAAAACAGCCTAAAGTAGCCCAAAACAAGCCTAAAACCTTAAAAATGATACTTTTATACTTTATCTCCATTAAAAAGTACTCGCTTTTTAGAAACCTTGTGCATAGGCCCAAGGCACACCCATTGTGCCTTGTGTGTGCCTTCAACAACCAAGGCTAAAGTGTCATTAAACATATAAAATAGATAGTCAAACCCACTTTGATCTGCTTCGAACCGAAAATCTACCTTTTTCATGTTCATGGATACTACATAACAAATAAACTGATGACTTTTCACCCAATCAAAATAGCATGTTTATGCTTGTAACAAATATTATACAAAAATACCATTTTTATCAAAATATTTGTAACTGTTAACAATATTCCAAAAACAAATAACACAGCTAACATCTTAAGTCAGTGTGCAGTTAGGGTTTTTTTGTTCTTGACTAACTTAAGTACAAACTCTAACAATTACTTCAATTAAAAAAGATCAAGCATTCAAATTTCATAAACAAACACAATTCAACAAACAAATCAACGAATCACTTCAATTATCAAACCAAATACCTGTCGTGTAACTGTAATTTCAGTACAATCTTCATACCCAAGGGGGCTTCTACTCCTATCAGAGTTATCAAACACAACCGAAACCGTAGCCTTTGTTATACCCGCTTGTCCTTGTTTATACACCAGCTCTTGTAAATTGGAAGCTCGAACTTGCTGCAAATTCGTGATACCTAAAACAAAACAAATCGAATCAAGAATGTTCGATTTCCCGGATCCGTTTAATCCCGTTATGGCGTTGAAAAAGGGATCGAAACCAGGAACAACTGTTCGTGTTGCGTATGATTTGAATCCTTCTAAACATACTTCTTTGATGTGCATTGTGATTGGTTGAATTGTGAGATGAATTGAAGATGTGATGTAGGTGATGACGAAAAAGTATATGGGTTTTCGATTTGAAAACCCTGTGATTTGAGAGAGTGTGAGAATTGAAGAGAAGATGTTGAAATGAAAAAGTGATTGTATGAAGGCGGGAAAATGTGTTTTTGAATGATTTAGGGCCGCGATGTGAGTACATTTTAATAGGGTCAATTTAGATTATTTTTTTTTCTTTTCTTCTGTTTAACTTGTTTAAAATTTCAACTAATGTTTTGAAAACCAGACCGAAGAACAAATTAGACGTTTTAGCGGTTCACCGGTCGAACCAGTCAGACCGAATATATGAACCCTCAAAGTTTGTAAATAATTTATACCATTTAATACATACAATTGATTTTATTATTAGACTAAATTGTAGTATATGATAATATTCACAGGCTATTATGTAAACAAACACATACAAATTACAAAATAACATAATTTGGGTAATTGGCATGAGTTGAAAGCTAAGAAACCACCTCAGTGTATCTTTTTCTTTCTTAAATGAAACATCTCATCCTCACTGTATCAAGCCGTTTATCATCGTCGTCTGTTTGGCATCGCCGACTATCATCATCTCCATTCAAGTTTAGTTGTCATCATCATTGTTATGGTTGTTGTCTTCATCATCTCCATTCAAGTTTAATTGTCATCATCATTGTTATGAATTATGATCGATGTCTTCATCTTAACCATCGTATTCAAGTTTACCCGTCATCTCCCCTCGAGATCCGAGCATGTCTTCTTCTTCTCACGATGATAACATTCAGTTCCGGTCAGATCGCCAAGCCGGTTCACCAGTTCAACCGGAAAACGCCATCAACCAGTGGGTCGTTTAATTAATTAGTTATTATATTGTTTTGACTAGTTGGTATTTATCGCAAATTAATTAGTTATTTAATTAGGAGTAAATTGTCATTTTGCCATTTTGATCCTTGAGTTTGTACCAATTCAATCACTTTGATCCTTATGTTTTTTTTCTTGTCATTTGGCTATTCTTGCAAATACTAGGTACTTTTTTTTATAAAAATTGGATAAGTGAAAACTGGTTTAATGGTTCAACCGGTTTAACCGGAAAATTTCAGTGGTATGATATGCACGCCGATTACCCAAAATACCGCCTTATATCGTACCGGTAAAATGCCCGATCACCGGTTCAACCGGTTTAACCGGGCGGTTTGAACCGGTTTTTAAAACATTGCATTTTGGTCCTTGAGTTTGTACCGATTCGATCACTTTGGTCATTATGTTTTTTTTCTTGCCATTTGGGTGTTTGGTTTTGTAAAAAAATTGTCGTTTTGGAACTTCCGTCAATATCTGTTAGATTTATCCGCTAAATCCATGGGTAATATAGTCATTTTACATTCCAGAGACCAAAATGATATTTTTTTACAAAACCAAATACTAAAGTGACAATTACTCTATATATCATGTATCAAAATGACAATTTGATTTTTTATATTATTATTATTATTATTATTATTATTATTATAAAACACAACAGTCAACATCATTGAATAAATATTTCGTCTTCTCTATAACATCACCAATGTTACAACCGTTGATCATTCTTTTCGTCTTCTCTGTCGCTACACACCTCATCCAAATAAATCTTATCGAATATCTCTTTCATTCGTCCACCTCTCGACCGACCACCACCATTGTGACATCTGCCCCAAACCCGAACCCGAATGCCCGACTCGAACCCGAAGTTGTTATCATTTAAATTGTAATCGTATTTAATTCTTCAAAATGTAACGTTTATTATTATTATTATGAATAAACCCATGGATTCTACGTTATTCCCGTCTCAATTAAATTTACATCGCAAAATATTTCCCGCATATCAAATAATTATTATTTGTGACAATAAAAGTCAAAATATATATATAAATAAATATATATATAGTTCGTAAAAGAAAATTATTGAAAACGTTAAACGAAAACGCTCCTAAGTCTCGAAATAGTCTCGTAAGGGCTCAAACGAACTAAAACTATAAAAACGTCACGTATATAATTGTTACGTTTCAATTTAGTTAAGTTAGTTAGTTAATTTTACTTATAAATTAACTTTGGGCCAAAAGTGTAAATTATGAAACTTTAATCAAATGTTATTAAACTAAATAAAACGAAACTGAAACACAAGGGACCAATTATGTAACATTCGTACTCACCCAGCCCCCACCCCATTTACCCCGCATTTCCGGTGACAAGTTGTTCCGGCCAAATGGCCGGAATATGCAGATTTTCCGGCGAAGCAATTCCACTCAATTTCTACACTTAAAAATCAAATTAAAACTACGACCGATTCGAACCCTGCACCAAACCTTAAAGGTCCTCTAACTGATCGAATTTATGCTCCAATCGGTTTTATAAACCGTGGTTAAAACCCATTAATCTCATTTGACCAAAACGGTAATCGTAATCAAATTGAAACCTCTTGAAACGATCCTCGCAGTGAACCAAGCATGTAAATGACATTCAATTGGACATTAATCAACTAATTACCACCCTATCAATCGCATTTAACCCGCAACCAAAACCAAACTCGTTCGACTACTTCCCAGCCAAATTAATCAAATTCATTCGACCACTTCACTCACCCCTACCCCTTTTCACTCTCTGTCAATCCAAGTTCGGGCAAAAACATCAAAATCTCAATCCTTGATTTTCAAACCCGTCGCATCTTGTTCATCTTTTCATCGACTTGTTTCTGCAACAATCAAGTAAGTGTTATATATAGAAATGATCGTGAGTTCGTGTAGATTAAAAGCCCTTTGATGGTTTTGGATTTGATTAACAGATTTGAACGAATTGGTTGGATCTTTGTTCTAGGGTTTATATGGAAATGGGTGTTGTTAAGTATAAAATGCTAAAACAATTAAAAGCGAGTTTCAATAACAAAAATGATTCTGGTCTGGTGGTTAAGGTGTTGGTATTGTGAGGCAAGGTCACGGGTTCGACCCTCCTTGCCCTCTTTTCTTTAAATCTTGATGTTTTATATATTAAACACTAAACCTATATTTTTCTAAATAACCCAAATGATTTCTTTTATGTTAAGTATATTTACAAGATTTAAAAACATACAAATATACTACAAAAAGGAGAAATACTTATAATATATATATAGATATATATTCAAAAACGAAAAATATTACAACGTTTCGTATAAAACCCTAAATCCCCAAATTGGATTTTAAAACCCTAAATTGGATTTGAAACCCTAAATCCCCAAATTGGACTTTAAAACCCTAAAATTATATTGGAAACCCTAAATTCCCAAATTGTATTTTAAAGCCTTAACTCCCAATTGGTACTTTAAAATCCTAAAGAAAATCCCAAATTATATTTTGAAACCCTAATTTCAAATTTATAATTTTAAAACCCTAAAACCCCAAATCCAAAACCCTAGAAGTTTTATTTTCTTGATTCTAGTTATTACGTTACTTGCTTCGTTTCTAAATTAGGTTCTCCCGGTTAATTAGGTGATTCTAATGTCTGGGCGATCCGCGATTCTCTCTAGTTACTTTCTTGCGTTGCTATTATCTTTATTGTTCAGGTGAGTAAACTCACTCCCCTTTTTACTGTTTACGTTTTTGGGGCTGAAATACGTGTTTCTATAATACAACAGTTTCTTTTGATGTTTCTATTTTCGAAAATGAGATCATTAGATGTGTTAATCATGTTTGGCCGCATGTAGCAAAATTGTGTGATAGTCAATAATAGTTATATTATCTTGTAATTTCCACCGGACAATGTTAGCGCTAATGGTTTGACAGGCCCACCTACATTAATGGCCTGATAGGTGATTTAACCCGGCGATTCTTTGGTTGATTCTATGTTACTAGTTACTACATGTGATGCTTGTTGCTACGTTGCTATGTCCCTTAGATGCTTAAACATTTTTGATAACTTGCATATCGAGACGGTTAAATGACGGTTAAACGATGGTTATCAATAAATGTAACATGAGTTGGTTCCTCATGTCCTGTTGCTAAAGGTAACCCTGCGGGGTCTATGATTCTTGTTTCTATGTGATTCTATGGTCACGGTTGAGATATATATGATGAAATTGCTATGCACATGAGATTGCGAAACACAATCTATAATGATCTCGGATTTTATACTATGTACTATTAATTGTGTTTTACTCACTAGCTAATTCTTTAGCTAACTTAATTTACACGTTTTTCAGGTGAAGTTTGTTACGGTTTTTGGTTCAAGACACGTAGGATGCTTCGGACCTAGAATAAAAAGACAATAAACATTATTTAATTGTCGGTTTCTGTTACGGCTTTTATGACTATTGAATGTTTCTTTATGTCACGACATTATTGCTTAATTAATACTAAAATATGCATTTAGTGTGCCATGTGCTTTGTACTTTGATATCCGATCCACTTGACGCGCCCGGTGTTTTCCGCCGCCGGGCGGGGTGTCACAACCATAACCCCATTTTATTATCTTCTATCCGAGTTTGAGATCGACGCTAATAAACAAAAATGTTTAGAGTTGGAGTTATAAATATCTTTTGTTATTATTACATATTTTAAAAATCAACCGCTTTCTTTTTTAATGGAGTCATCGATATGTGTTTTTCTGTGTTCTGTAGGCGTTTTGAATAACTGGATTCGTATTTTGAGTTTGACGTGTAATAAAATAAATAAGCTGATGAGAACTTAATAATTAATTTCAGTTTGTTTTTTAGCTTTTTCTTTACGTTCTATAATATTTTACGGTGGACAAGAGTGTCATGGTGGGGGTGGTTGTCGTGCTAGTATTTGAGGTGTAGATGATTTCAAAGATGAAAGTTGAGAAAATGACTAAATTGCCTGACGTTAGGAAAATAATCAAATTGACTGAAGTTGAGAGAATGACGAAAATGACAGAAGTTGTGAAAAATACCTAAATGGCAAAAAACAATTTAGCAAAGGACCAAAATGACAATTTAATAAATAAGGTTATTTTCGTCATTTACATTTTATCAAAGTTGTTATTATTATTATTATTATTATTTAACATTAGTGTTTAACTAGATTCAAGACCAGGCTGCGCGTTGCGGCTGCTGAGCCACGCAGTCAGGGTCTTACGTATGTGACTTCGTTGATAAAAAAACGTCTTATGTCCCGTACGTCACGTCGCAACCGTAGTGTGTCGCATATTAAAAAGCAATGAAATATTAAAAGTTAGAGGCCAAAACGATAATCAAGTTAAATCTAAAATGTTGAAGTCATACTACATGTCAAAGTAGAGTAAGAGATTAAAATTGACACTCGCTAGGAGCTAAAATAACAATTAGTAAAAATCGGGGATTAAAACCTTAAATACGTCAAAAATAAATGATTAAAACATAAATACTTAAAAAAGTTAAAACACCAAGCGGCGACCTTAAATATTAGGAACTAGGAAGTATAACAATTCTATCATTTATTCAATCATTCAAGAATCGTTTAAACAAATTATATATCAAAGTGATTTAAACTATTGTCACTTAACATTATATGCTTCGATTAAACTAACACATATGGTTTATAGTTACCGTTAAATTTAATATAATTGGTAACAGTAACGGTACTACCTTCACGCATTTATGTTTTTTATCAGAAAAAAAGGTCAAAACTCAATTTGCAAACATATACGCGGAAATTACGAGCAACACATCTATCGCTATCCGTCTATCCCGTGTACACGTATCAGCCTTTTTGTTCACGCATTATGCATCCCTTATAGTATCAATTCTTAATTCTTAATTGATTTGTTCTAAACTTTTGCAATTAAAATCAGTAAAATATAGTGAAACAAATTTTGTCAAATAAGTTGACATTCATCGAAAGTGTATAGAAATTCATTATGCTTTTACGTTTTTAAATATGATATATTTTCATTACTTTTATAATTAGTTGTAACTTCTTTTATTTTATTTAAACAACCTACCAAGTCTTAGTTACTCCTAAACTATGCTATTACTTACAAGTTACAAAAGGCTTGTCTCTCTATCACTTGAGCTAATACGACAATGATAACTAATTGTTATTATAGATTAAAATATATTGAATTAGTTATAAACATTAATGTTGTGAAAACAATATCAATTTGTCTAAATAACATCGGGCAATATTTAGTTAAAAAAAAGTAGACCATCAATGGCCTTTTTGAGGTCGTTACACGAGCCAAGAGTTTTGCTTGGAGCAGTTCATTAGCATTATGAGCCAAAGAAAAGGGGTGACGTTCCTAACCATGTACACTGAAAGAAAGTTGGTGAGGCCGACAAGTGTAATTTAAATTTATTAAACGGTATAAACAGGTTATTTTTTTCAAAAGTTTTTTTAATGCAATATGAATCGTCATTGGTCCTTGTTGAAATATATGGTTATTTCAATTCAATGTCGAACACAACATTTGCGTAAACAATTTCTAATTTTGTTTATATTTGTTTTCTTTACATATTGTATTAGGATGGATGTGCAAGTGGACTCAATAAGACTTGGGCTGAAATTATAAATGGGCTGGAGTTGATTATTATTAAGATGGCCTTATTTGACCGTTACAATACTTATGTATATGTAGTGTCCTTTATCTGATCTCAAGAACAACTTCATCTTCTTCAATGTAGTCTAGGGTTTTACCCTTGCACCAAATCATTTAGTCGCCTACGTTCTAAGTTGTATACACATCTTATCTTCTACACGTTCGACTTCTATATGGTGAAGGGTTGAGTTCTAAACCTGCAAAGGTTGTTGTCCATTGTTGGTATGAATCATCTTAAGGGCTTCATATATCATTGTTTCTAGATGTGAGTCTTTTGTAGTATTTTGATTTTATAGTCTTAACTACTTGTAATTTAGTCATGTTGGTCAAGTTATAGTTTAGAAGTTAATCACAGATTTACAATTGAATCTGTAAGTTGTTTAAGTTCTCGTGTTCAATTTCTCTTATACATGTTTTTTGATAGTTCTCCCGGTAATCTCCATTCATGAAGTATGAATCTTGTGGCTATAAGTTGAATGCCTCGAAGAAAACCTCATACATCAATTCCAAACTTGAGACGGCTATCAAGAAAAAAAAAAAAGAAAATTAAACCTCATGACACAACATGAAACATATACTTTATTACATGTGAGACTCGTGTTTGTTAATATTGGTGTGATGTTATTTGAATAAAATTTATTCATTGTTGTTAAAAAAAATCAAATGTAAGACTTGAACTTAAGATCTTTCGCTTTATTAAAGTATTATGTACTTTATGTCAAGCTTCGTAATAAAAGAATTTACCTAAAAAAAAATTTCTTATAAAAAATAGTTAGTTATTACTTTTTAAAATGTTAAAAATAAATCTAACAACTAGAACCGCGTCACATATAACTATGAGACTCGAGTAAGAGTAATATTGGACATGCCAAACACTTAAACCATATCCAAATTTCAAACTTCATTGATAAAAACGGGTTAGATTAAATAACCGGATATTTTTACTTTTTAGGTGATAAGAGAGAGAATTATAACCCAAAACAATAATTAAAAAGAAAAATATTGATACGGATGAGATGAAGGCTAAGTCTTAGAAGTTCGAAATTCAATCTTTGATCTTTATCTTATTTTAAATTGGTATTTGTCTTTTTTATTTATTATATTTAGGGTTGCTAGGATTAGTATAAATAATAGTTTTCTAGGTTTATTTTGGAAGTTTATGTTGATTATTGATTATAAAGAACATTGTTCTTGGAACCTTTGGTTCAATTTTGGTCTTTGATTAATCGTTGTTCTTGAGCCATTTGGATATTCCGTGGAATCGGTATCATTTGGTATCAGAGCTTTGGTTTCAAATGGCTCTATGTGAGGACGAGTGTTTTCTTGTTCGAAGATTCGCCGCCGGAGGCATCGACAAGAACATTGGTGATTCACATGCCGGTGGAAAAGATAGATATTCTATTTGCAGAGTCGCCGCCCGAGGCAGCAATGGTGTCTATCCCGACCCCCGGGATCTTAAGATCGAAAGACTTCGAAAACGAGTCCAAGATCTTGAGGTATCGTCAACTTGGAAGGAAACGGAACCGGAAGAACTCGTCCGGGACGAGTTAACCGGGGATGAGGAGTATCTTTTCGGTGACGATTGTGTATATGATTCACCTCCCGTGTTTGATAAATACGAGGATGAGGATTGGTACTCTTGGGCAACTGGTGGTTTGAATGAAAGACTTGAAGACTATGAGTCTTCTACAACTTATTCGGGTACGTTTGATTTGTTTCATAACATTAATCAAGTCTCATTACGGGACATGCGAAATAATGGGTTTATTCCATTGAAAGAAGAGTGGTCCGAGTATGTCCAAGTATCGTCCAGAGATTTTGATGAAATTTTGGAGGGTCTTTTGGTAGTTAATCATAGTGCTACGATGATTGGTGTTATGGTGGTGGTAGGTGGATTCGTGAAAGTTAATATCTTGGTCAAATTGTTAAATGGATTGGGATGTGAAAAGCAGTCGAAAAATATGGCACTTTTAGCTAATTTGAATTTTAAGTTTAAGGAGATAAGAGAAGGTGATAAGAGTAAATATATGGATAAGGGGCTGCGAAGAATAATTAAAATCAAAATTTTGGAGGCACGTGAGAATGAGTCTATAAAGGATCAGATTGTGAATTTGGAGCCGAGGGATGGTAAAATCGTTGATTTCCCACGGGAAGCTTTAGTGGAGTGTGCCAAGTTGATAGTAAATAGGAATAGACCATATGTTCCTTTTGACCCAGGTGGTATTATCTAAAGGTTTAAAACTCGAGGACGAGTTTTTTCGAAGACGGGGAGAATGATACGGATGAGATGAAGGCTAAGTCTTAGAAGTTCGAAATTCAATCTTTGATCTTTATCTTATTTTAAATTGGTATTTGTCTTTTTTATTTATTATATTTAGGGTTGCTAGGATTAGTATAAATAATAGTTTTCTAGGTTTATTTTGGAAGTTTATGTTGATTATTGATTATAAAGAACATTGTTCTTGGAACCTTTGGTTCAATTTTGGTCTTTGATTAATCGTTGTTCTTGAGCCATTTGGATATTCCGTGGAATCGGTATCAAATATCTATATTTATAAAAAAACATTTATTTTAATAAATTATATATAAAAAAACCGAAAAAACGGTTTAAGTGTAGTTGTAGTTTTGTTATTGAACACTACAACAACATTTGTGAAGCATCTAGTCACATATAGATAACCCTTCAACCCAACACAATCATCATGTTCATCCTCAAAACCACCACCACCACAACCACCGTCACCACCGCTCTCTCCTCCATCTCCATCCCCCTCCTCCACCGCTCCAAACCCACAACCTTCCCCTTCACTCCAACCAAACCCACCACCCTCCGCCACACTCCCAAAATCATGAACAACTGGCTAACAAAGCTCGGCTTCGGTACACGCACCCCTGCCGACGCGTCACCGGACCAGTCATCAATCGCTCAAGGTCCCGATGATGACATACCCGCCCCGGGGCAAGAGTTTGCTCAGTTCGGGGCGGGGTGTTTTTGGGGCGTGGAGTTGGCGTTTCAGCGCGTCCCTGGTGTTAGCAAAACTGAAGTGGGGTATACTCAGGGGCTTACGCATAACCCGAGTTATAATGATATTTGTTCCGGGATGACTAATCATTCGGAAGTTGTTAGGGTTCAGTATGATCCTAAAGAATGTAGTTATGAGAATTTGCTTGATTGTTTTTGGGAGAGGCATGATCCTACTACGCTTAATCGCCAGGTTAGATGTTTTGTAATTGAAGTTTAGATCAATTGGATTAAATTGGTGATGGATTTAGGGGTTGCTTTTATTTTCTATGATCAATTTTGTAGTTAGGTCAAAATTGTTGATGGATTTAGGGTTTTATTTCACTTTTCATGTTAGGTCACAATTGTTTTTGAATTTAGGGTTTTCTTTTATTTTCTATGATTGATTTTGTAGTTAGGTTAAAATTGTTGATGGATTTAGGGTTTTCTTTCACTTTTATTGATTAGTTTTTGTAGTTAGCTTAAAATTGTTGATGGATTTAGGGTTTTGTTTCACTTTTGTTGATTAGTTTTGTAGTTAGGTTAAATTGTTGATGGATTTAGGGTTTTGTTTCACTTTTATTGATTAGTTTTGTAGTTAGGTTAAAATTGTTGATGGATTTAGGGTTTTGTTTCACTTTTGTTGATTAGTTTTGTAGTTAGGTCAAATTTGTTGATGAATTTGGGGTTTTGTTTCACTTTTGTTGATCAGTTTCATAGTTTGAATTTTACAATTGACTTGATGAAATTGAACTAAAACCATTTTGTAACTATTACAAACTTTGATGAATTGAAATATTGAATTGAATTGGGGCAAGCGGATTGATTTTCAGTGAAGTTTTTGATGAACTTGTGAATTTTAAAATCTTGATTGTTGATCTGGGTGTTGGAGTGATGTTAGAACACGATATCGATATCACTGTTAGTGTTGACATGCTGTAAAATTTGATGGGATGATCAATTGTGCATTTTGAAATCTTGATTGTTGATCTGTGTAGGGGAATGATGTTGGAACGCAATACCGATCTGGGATATATTTCTACACACCGGAACAAGAGAAAGCGGCATTAGAGTCAATGGAGAAACACCAGCAGAAACTGAACAGGAAGATTGTGACAGAGATTCTGCCTGCTAAGAAATTTTACCGGGCTGAAGAGTACCATCAGCAGTATCTTGCAAAGGGCGGACGGTTTGGGTTCAGGCAGTCAACTGAGAAAGGTTGCAACGACCCTATCCGTTGCTATGGCTAATAATGCGCGTGCGTATAATTTTGTATAATGGTTGTTAATAGTTTGAATGATTTGGTGCTAATTATTTGTGTAGTGGTGGATATAAATTAAACCTGGGTTTTTTTTCCGTACTGGTTTGTGTCTGTTTAGTATACAATCCAAGTTGTTTTATGATCTGTTTAATACTTATAAGATGAATGTTTTAAATGGATGATATTTGGTTATATAGATTGAGGTTAGAGTTGATGTCAAAGTATATGGGTTTGGGTCATGTTCAGGGTTCCAAATATTCAAGCCGAAAGCAGCGAACATGGACGAAACCAGCTAACCTATTAGCGTGGTATGATTGACACCTCTTATCTCATTCTTTAATTTCTTTGTGGACAACTAGACATTCATGTAGTTTAATTGTACCTCCAAAAGGAAAAGTTGAGATAAATCTTTATTATAAATAGCTTTAAAAGTGTCATTCTTAAACAGCCACTAGATTGGGGCAGACCGGGGATTTAAATCCGGTTATCACACTTCATCTAAGTACAATGGTCTTTTCGTTGTGTCAATTGTCGTTTTAAAAATATCCTATAAATTGTAGGAACGTCTGGAAATACATTATGATAATTCTTAACTTCAATTTATCCAGAACTTTCTTTTATCATGTTCGGTGCTTAATTGTTTAGCTACTCGTTATCTTTCAGCCAATTGAACTTGCTATCACATTCCAATTTATGTATGCTTACACGTTCAGTATCACTAGACATGTAGCTTAATGATATCAATGTGTTGGAATAATGTTTCTCTTGTTAACAAATATCATGAACAAATGTTGTAAATTTAGGAGCATGTATGCATAGTGGTGTGTTAGTTGGTCTTTCACTCTTTCAGAAAACTTTTACCTGTTTGATTGGTCCTGGTTTGATCCGAGTTGGTCGGTCAGGTCGAAATGAAACTTGTTAACTTGAGAATAAAAATGGCGTTTGTTATTGGGCCTTCGATTAGGTCTAGTGGCTATTTTTTGTGGTACCAAATTAGGCCTATAGTAAGACTATAATAAGCCTGTAATATGCCAATATGATCAGCTGAACTAATTAATTGTTATGTTTGATTTGGTGACAGTTTATTTGGGAAGCAATACGTTGAACTAACAAGAATTTGGCGGTGATAATTTATATTAGATATGAAACATAGTTAATGGAGTAAGTAAATGTAACTTTTTTAAGGTCATAAAAAAACATGGTTCATGCAAGATCTAACTGAATGTGGCATCAAAACATGGTTCATGAGGAAAAAAATCCCAACTAAAAAGTTATTAAAAACATTTGTCTCATTCTTCCTAGATAAAAGTGAAAAACATCGAGTATTATAAATAGTAATAAAGGTATGATAAATTACATAACAAATTAACAAGAATTTGATATTTGAATGTGAGATTAATGTCTTAAAAACAATTTGATATTAATGCTTAATAGTACAAGGGGATAACCCATTTATATGTATTGAAAGTAGAGTATGAAGCAACTACTCTCGTTATGCATGTGTTTGTCATACTAATTAAGGTTAACTTTCAATAAATTTATTTTTGTTTTTTTTAGAAAACTAGACACTTTAACAATCTTTTCTTTTTATGAGAAAGTTAGATACCATGACGTTTTTTAACCATTGCAACATACCAAACTCTCGTTTATTTATTTTTTTCTCATCTTTAAAATACGTTTATGAATTCGCTTGTTCACAATACGTTTATGAAACTAGGATCTAATTAGATCATCACCAATAAGGACTAAAAATCATTAAGTAAGAACTTGTTGACATTCTATCTCCTTCACCTAACCACCTCTTTCATCCATCTCATCTTCTCTCTTCTAAATACACCAAAAAACCTACTAACGAAGATGGTGTAATTTGATTTCATTGACAGACTCGTTTATGTATTAAAGTTTATGAGGTTGCATTAAGTTTGTTTACATCAGTTATACAAAGGAAAAATGGTTGTAGTGGGGAGATGAGCCGAGAGTTGCGATATCAACAAGAACTTCTACTCGCAATATTTGGTGTCGCCTACAAACCAACCCAATGAGGGTCTATTCATCAAAGTCATACCGCAAAAATTTCACTTTGTTATTATTATATTAGTGAGATTATTATATTACAGAGATTATTATTGTTATGTATTGTTATATTATATATGATTCGGTTATTATTATTAGTGTTACTAAGTTAGAACTCTTGTACTACACACTATACAAAAGATCTAGGACAAGAAATGGTTATAAAAGAGTCTTCCACAAAAGGGTCTAAAGTAAAACAATAAATGTAGGTTGATAACTTGGCAGAAATGGTAATAATGAATATGACAAGAAATCGTAAATATCTATGCCAATAACGCACAAAAAATATGCATCTCAAGCAATTAACTATGAGAGAAAAAGGATCAAGAACATGAATAAGGCCACTATTAGATAGATGTTACCATACGCTAACAATAACTACAAGCAAAAGTAAAGATATTAGATGTTAGGAATCAAACCTATCTCCAAAGAGATTCGAATGTACCGCCTACTTAAAACAAGAAATATAGACATACTTCATCGAACAAACATAAGCGTTCGAAAGCGCATAACTAACGTCACCTGCTACCATTCAACATTCTGTAGAGCGATGGTTGCCCGGGTATTCTGTTTAGATGAAACTTGAACACAATGTTGCCTTGTTCATTTTTGTCGCGTGTATAATCGTCCACAGTGTACAAACCATCATACACAAACACACCGTTCTTCTCAAACCCTTCAAGTTTCTTGATCACACGAAGAGGGTTTTTTTTATCCATACTGTTTTTCATTGCAAGATTGCCTTTTTCGAGTTTCTGATCTTCTGTTGGACCCTTGTCCCCTTTGAACCCAGCCGCACCATTGCCACCATGACCAGAATAAACAAGCTTCTCACTCGATCCACTTTCATTCGAGTAACGATGAGAATCCACAATGCTTATAGCCACATTCTGTCCTTTAATGTTCGCATAATCAATACCCGACTGAAGCTGGTAGTGCAGACCAACCATCTTAACTAGCGCCCTGCAGTTAAACTTATCTCCAATTTCAACACCACAAACGGGTCCTAATACCTTCTCAGGATGCTTCCATTTCAGCTTTTGTTTAACTATGTTGCAAACGTTTATAGGAATGTTAAAAGGAGAAATCTTTTCACCCTTTGGTTTCAATCTGTTCTCTTGACGGAATTGTTCATAAACCTCATCATAAAGTCTTATCGCTTCTTTGATCTTTTCACGCATCACATCATCCTTACGCGATACATTCCCAGTTCTCACTTCTGATTTCTTGGCCTCAGCTTCCTTCAAAGAACTCGGTTCCCAGTACTTAACTTTACTAGTTGATCTCGAGTCAAGATAAGACTTGTTTCTCACCATTTCTTTATGTTCAAAACCTTTAAGTTTATCATCCTTTCCATCCGACGTCATCCTCCTATTATTCGAGTCAAGATTCTTCCTTTGCATTCCAATAGCCGTGGTGACTTTCGGTTTTTGGTCAAAACCAACCTTCATACAAGTCGAATCCAAAAACTTCACCTTAGCAGGTGGTTTTGAGACAAAACAAGCCTTGTTTCCCTCAATTTCTTTTCGTATACAACGACTCTCAGTTTCAAAGTGAACCTTGTTTACAATCTTCACTGGCTTTTGTTGTTGTTCTTCTTCTTCATTGATACCACAACCTGGAGGAAAATCACGAATCGCTGGAACCAGTTTTCTATGTTTAAGAAGCTCCTCAAGCTTAGAGATATAAGAATTGTCTAACGCTCGCTTTCGAGGTATAACAGTCTCAGATGTCATCTTCTGCAGCTCCATTGAAGCTTCAAATCTAGGTTAATAAACAAAATTCTAGAACTAAACAACAAATTTTCAGCATTTAACAACAATCAATAAAGCAAAACTAATCAAAACACAAGTTATAATCAAAATTATAAATACTCCTAAAACCTACAATCAAAGACAAAAAAATGGATCCGTACACAAAACTAAACGGAATTAAAGTTCATTTTTACATCGGCATGGTGCAAAGTTTTGATTTAGAGAATAGTAAAGTAAAGTAAACTCAACTTGACGCCATTGTTGTAGACGATTTTAGGTTTAAAATATACAGCATTATTGGTGAAATCCGTACATGTAGAGAGCAAAAAATGAAGATCAAAAAGTAAAATTTGAAGATTGATGATTATGATCAAGTTGAGAGAGATATGTAGATGAAAAATAAGAGGTAGAAGCAGGAAAGTTACTTGAAAATGGCGATGATACTACAATTATCACATTATTGATGAGATCCGTACATGTACAGAGCGAAAACTGAAGATTAAACAAAAGAGAGATGATGACTCAACATCAAAATCATGTTTATGAAGAGATGTAGAAGAAATTTGAAGGAGGAGAGTTGGTTGAAAATGGCGATTAGGGCATGATGAGAGTGAAAAGTTGATCAGCTGAGAAGAGAAGAGAAGAAATGCAGTGAAGAAGATAGTGAGAGGGTTTAGTGTGGGGTCTCATAATTTTCAAAAACTTATTTCCATATACTTTTTTTTATCTAAAGGAGAAAGAAGAGAAGTTTATTTACGTTTGGTTGTTTAATAGATTCGTTAGAAAAATAAAAGAGCATCAAGAGAGTCCGTGTTTATTTATTTTTGTTTGTGAGTGTTTGGTAATATGTTCGTGAATTATATATTTTTATAATAACTTGCTAATTACTACTCTAGGAGAATATATTGTTTTGTTAAGAATGAAAAACTTAGGAACTTGGACTTTTTGATATTTTTTAGTAAGTATATACATTGATATGCTAACTTATTAAGTACTTTAGAATTAATAATAACATCTTTTTATTGTATTAACAATGGTTTTTTTTTTTATATTTAAGGTTTTATATATTTGTGTTTGTTTAGGTTTGTTTACAAATTTAACAAACAAATACAAACTAACACGAACATCTAAAATTTCTTAACAAATGAACACAAACATAAACTTTTGTTTGGTTAAGTGTTCATGAACCATCCGTTACTTCACTAATACCTTAACGGACGAACATAAACGAAACCTCGTTTGGTTCGGTTCGGTTCGTTTACAACCTAATAAAGGGTTTTTACAATAAAACGACACATAACGATGTTAGATATTTAGGTTGCTAGCGTTTAAAATAAACTTTTTGATCCCAGTAATGATAACATGTCATGTCATTTTATCAATTTTCGACTATTAGGTTGCTTGTGTGGACCTTATAGAGTTATAGGCAGAGGGGGCTTAGAGGGGTGTGCGGCATGTGCTACCGCACATGACACTCGTTTGATGGGGGCACCAAATTTTAAAAAAATTTATTATATAATTTTTTTATATAAAACTTATATTTAGTCGATAGTCATGTAACAAATAAGCAAATATTTAAAGCTCACACCTAAAGGCTAAAGTCCACTTCAACTAATTAACTAAACATCTAAAAGCCCACACAATCAAATAGATTATGAATTAATGAAGACTGGAAGCCCACTGCTGCCGAAAACGTAATTCACTAATTTGAATAGTTTGATTTTCTTATGTTTATTTATCAAACGTTTGTTTTTTGGTTAAAAATTTAGTTTATATAATTTATTGCGTTGGTGTTTCAGGTTGAGGGGGCGGGAGGTCTTTTTTTCTCGTCTTGCACATGGCACCTCAATCATCAGAACCGGCCTTGGTTATAGGGGTATCCTTTGGTTGGACTGAGGGACAATGAGTTTATTGCATGTCAGGTTATGTTGAAGGCTAAATCGAGTAAGGTTGTCAAACTCAAGAAAACTTGCGTAGAGAATTAACATGTTGGCCTTTGATACATTTGGGTTCATAGCCCCAGATGCCGTGAACCCTATTCATAAATTTTTTTAATAGGATTCAACATGTCATTCATTGTAATATTTCAATCTTTAAAGGTCATTTTTAAAAGACACGATTTTACTATTTAAAAAAAAGATTATGACGCAATTTTAGTTCGTTTATGTGCCGTATTTTTCTAAAACTCTTTGGGTTCATTTTTTGCTATAAAGGTCAGTTGTTTCTTACCAAACATTACTAAAGTTTTACATTCTTTCTTATTTCCATTTTTATACAACGCGTTAACCATTTATATTTCATTCAACGCGTTACTGTGATGAACTTTTCTATCTACTATCTTATATTTCTTTTAGAATTAGAATTAGAATTAAATTTATATATCTATACCTTCTAATAAAATAGGGTTTTAGATGACACTTGTCATTCACCGGAGGCATTTAAAAAATCGTTTTCCCGCTCAAAATGTTGATAACAGTTATATTAGATGAAGATTTTCATTCCATAATTAATCAATTTTGAATAAATTCAAATTAACAACATAATCAAATGAATATATTTCCAAAAGTATATAGTTTTGTAAAAAATATATAAATCATATTACCTTTTGAATTCATTTGATTCCTTAATTATTGTTTTTTCATAATGTTATTTAAATACAACAAAAAAATTATGAGTGGCATAATTGGAACAAAACTAAAACGTTGTCACTTTTTTTTTCTTTCAATAAATTTATGGAAATTTTGCAGTTTTTTATTAATTTCTTAAAAGTTTCGTGAACATTTATTTTACTTTATTTTAAAATGAATGTTAAAGTTAATATTTACCGGCCAACTGAAACAAAACAATGTATGAGTGACATAATAATTGAAATAAAATTAAAACTTTGTTACTTTTTTTTGTTTTTTAACAAATTTATAAAAATTTTGTAGTTTTTTGTTCAATTTTTAAAAAGTTTCATGAACATTTATTTTAATTTATTTTAAAATGAATGTTAAAACTAAAATTTACCTATTATACAAGTTAATTACACAGGATTAAGACATCTTTTAAAGTTATCTAATTGAAACAAAATAATGTATGAGTGACATAATTGGAACAAAACTAAAACTTTGTCACTTTTTTTAATTTTTACAAATTTATGAAAATTTTGCATTTTTTTGTTCAATTTTTAAAAAGTTTCGTGAACATTAATTTTACTTTATTTTAAAATGAACATTAAAATTAATAATTACCTATTCTACAAGTTAATTACACATGGTTGAAACATCTGTTTAAAGTTATTTAATTGAAAAAAAACATTGTATGGGTGCCATAATTGGATCAAATTGAAACTTTGTTATTTTTCTACAAGTTTACCCGTTTTCTAAACAACTTGAACTTCTCTGATTTTATGTCACTACTCGTGTAACACACGGGTGTTAATCTAGTTCATCTACTAGATTAAACCCAATGTGTTACACGGTTAAAAACATAAAACACAATTCTAAAATGTTAAGAAAAAATAACATTTGAAAATAAACTACATATTATATGAAAAATATATGAAAATAGAAACACAAATTGCATTCAAACTCTAATTTGAGACTTAAACAAATAGATTTAAACTAAAAATACACTATTAGTACCAAATTATGTAGCTACGCTTTTAAAATGGGTGCCTTATAAATCCTAACAATTAATTTAATTTTTTTTAGAGAAACAAACATACAAATAATCCAGATGATAGATATCCGACAAAATTCACGGTAACACTCATATGTACCGGGTCGAGCCTAGGTAGTAAATTTTGATGAATTATTTGTTTAAGTTGTTTATTTTTCGTTTTCACGATGATTTCAGTGATGTAAATAAGGTAGATTGAAACTTTAAAAAAAATTTTTTTGGGTAATTTAATGATATGTATTTGTTTCCATACATAGTTTAGAAGAAAAGATTTTTTTTTGTTTTAGGCGGTAAAAATGCTCTAACACCCTCTCCAATGAATGATATGTGTCCTTTAAAACCTCTTTTTATTATAATGTATAGATTTTGGGTTGGAAAACATTTATAGGTACATCTAAGTAGATAGATAATTCAAATTGGATTCAAATCTGATCCGTATTCAATTCGGATTAGATTAAGATAAATTTGAATTTATCCAAATAATCCGAGTAAAATGAAGATTAACTTTTTTAACCTTTTATTCCTATTTATTTTTTCTAAATCTTTATTCCTAACGTGTACTAGTTTAATAGTTTAGATTCGCAATAGTAAACATATAGACCGGAAAATAATTAAAACTCAAACGTAGTGTCGACGAAATATTCATTGTTCAAACTTTATAAACAAGTTCAAAATAATAGCAAATACCGGCTAATAAGGCTTGTCCATGCATAATAATAACAACTACTTTACACGTATCACTCTGTTATAACATAAAGCTAAATTGTTTTCGCATAAATGACACTTGTTACCATCACAATCAAATTCACACTTATTTTTTAATTAATTAGTTTATGATTTGTAAATTAGTATGTATTAATTCAATCATATTTTATATTAAGAACATATTTAAAATTTCTTTTCTTAATTATCAAGTATTTAATAAAATATTTCATTTAACTTAGCACATGTAATACACGTGTGTCTAGCATAGTACATTTGTATAAAGCCATCTTCTTTATCATAATTTTTCAATCGGTGTTTAGCAGAGTCTATGTTGTGCATCCCAGACATAAAATCTTTTCTATTATAATAAAAGAATTTTTTTTGACACTTGTCTTCTTCTAAGAACAATTGCCACGTGTCAATAGCCTACTAATTATTATGATTAATGATTAATTTTATATATATCTCTACAAATAAAATCAATTTACAAATATACTAAAATTTAAATTTCACATATATATTATATCCAAATAATATTTTGGTCGTCATAAAGTATTTTATAGGATATTAGTTATTATGGTTAATTTTATATATGATATCATAATAACATTAGTTACATTTCATATTTTATGCATACCTTTATAAAATTTAAGATTAGTTACAATTTCAACCCTCTCACACAAAACTTTGTTCTCTAATAACAAAATTTTAATTTGTTTTTAATCGAAGTTCCCCACGATTTTGAAGTAGTTATAAAATTTCTATATGCTATTTAAAAAAAACATTTTATTTTCTTAATTGGGGTATAATATTGTTATAATTATAATATATAAACTTATTACAACTATAACGAGTAAATAAATTATAGATATAAAAAATACATGTTTTACTAAAGTATCTAAAGTATCGCTTTTTAAGTTTTCAAAATTGAGACTCATATTGGAATTATACAATACAAATAAACAAGATTTTAACTTGATTTTGATCGACTAATACTTTTTGTGAATTTTTGAAATTGTGTATGATACACGAGGTTTAAAGTGATGATATACTTATAGAGAGACATATCCATTTGTATAATACATCCATTTTGTTTCATTATTATGAATTTTGTTATAATAATTTTCAAAAGCTAAATTGTTTTATCTTAAACACCAATAGGTAATAAGATTCAATGACGTGATAAAAGTACATTAAAAACAGATCAAAATATTTTGCGATATGAGATACATGTTTAGGGTGGGCGGAGTGATGCGCGAGGAGGAAGACGAGGTGGGAGCTCGTCACCTCCTCGCCGGACCCGGTGTCAACCTCGTCACGCTCGCGAGCTCGGCACCCACTTTCTCCCCTCGTTTTGCCTCCAGCCGAGGACCAAAGCTCGTGAGCGAGCTCCCTTTTCTCCACCAACTCATCTCCTCGCCGGTGACCTCGCTCAACCACTCCCAGCTCCCTTATACTTTTACTATGAATTTTCCCATTACAAATAATTGAGAGTCTAATACTAATATGTTACGTGACACCATATTACATATAGATCTATGTTCGTATTTTTATTCGCGTTTAAAAATGGAAATACTTAGGGTTTTTGACGAGTAAAAGTAGACATACGACAAAAAATTCACGTGTCTCGTGCTTAAATGCTTAGGAATCGTACCGAGTACCGACTTACTAATTTTCTCTGAATATTATCACTTATAAGATTGTGTTGTGGTGATGGTGAAGAGGCATGATCCCTGCCACATAAGCAAGGGTGTGAAAGGAACAATGGGTGTCCGCCGTCCGGTGATGGGGCGCGATCGAGCAAGGCATGAAACTAATCACGACATGAAGGGGCTAACAATGTTTTTTCCTTGTATGTTTTAGCATCACCTAGTAGGCTAGTATCATTTTCTCACATAGCCTTTTTTTCATCACCTTTCATCCCACTACAACACAACTTATGTGATAGTGAAATGTAAAATCACTTGGCGCCTAGTAAGCGTTTACATGACACATTTTTGTTTATCACATTTCACCTCAGCCACAACACATTGCCTAAGACGGTTTTAATTCAGTTTAATTTTCTTGAATAGGAAAAAATTTAAGTGATGAGTGGCACACTTATTAAGCATTTGATTCTCCTAATAAGTTTTACCATTACTGGTCTGTCTTCTGGTTAACACTTAACACGAGTTAACACAATATTGATGACCCAATAAGTTTTACTAAAGGAAATAAGTCAATGCAGGGTCCTGAAGTTACTTTATTGATGGCCCCATGAGTTTTGAACAAAGAATAAAAACCATGCAGGTTGATAACTTACAACAAAGCAACAAGTCTATGAGAGTATTGTTTATCATCAGAGAAGAAGGACCATGAACATGAAAAAGTCGACAGATTCTATTAACGGGATCACACGCCAAAGTAAACACATTACATGTAAAAGTAATCAAGTCAGATATTCTAAATCAAAGCTACCTCCTAAGAGATATTAACGTAACAGCTACTTAAAACAAGAAATATGGACATACTATATCAAGTATCACAAGACCTCAAAATGTGCAAAAATGATATAAGCGGCAGCGTTACCTGCTACCATTTCAACATGCTTTGAAGTGAAGGCTGCCCAGGTATTCTATTCAGATAAAACTTGAAGACAATAATCCCTTCGGCGGTTTTTTTCTCTGCATAATCATCCACAACGTACAAGCCATCGTACACAAACATGTCATCCTTATCATACCCTACAACTTTCTTGATCACACGAACCTGAGTTTTCCTATCCATGCTATTCTTCAATGCCAGGTTACCCTTTTCAAGTTTTTGATCTTCTGGTTTCAACTTATCCCCGCCATTGAACTTGGGACCAACATGCCCACCATGACCTGAATAAACAAGCTTATCACTAGATCCGCTATCATTTGAGTAACGGTGCGAATCCACAATGCTTATAGCCAAATTCAGTCCGTTAAAGTTGGCATAATCAATACCACATTGATCTTGGCAGTGAAGACCAATCATCTTAAGTTGCACCCGATACTTAAACTTGTCACCAATTTGAACACCGCATACATGGCCAAGTACCTTTTCAGGATCCTTCCATTTCAGCTTTTGTCTTACCATTTTACCAACTTTAACTGTAACTCCGCCCCAACCAGAAACCTTTTCACCCTTCAACTTCTCTTGTTCATGAATCTGATTAAAAAGAATCATCGCTTCTTTGATCTTTTCACGCCTGTTGCGTTCCTTTTGAGATACAATAGCAGTGTCGACTTCTGATTTTTGAACTTCATCTTCCTTCACACAAGTCGGATCCCAGAATTTCACTTTACTAGTCGATCTTGTGTCAAGATACGACTTATTTCTCCCCAATTCTTTGTGTTCAAAGCTTTTTAACTTGTTATTCTCACCACACTGAGAGTTGACCAACTTATCATCCGTACCATTCGAATTCATCTTGCTCCTATTCTCAACACGATGAGAGCTCACCCGCTTATCATCCGTGCCATTGCAAGTCATCTTCCGCATATACGAGCCAACATTATCAAAATTCTTCCTCTGCGTTCCAATAGTCGTTGTAACTTTCGGTTTTTTATCAAACCCAGCCTTCATATCAGTTAGATCCAAAAACTTGACCTTAGCAGACGGCTTTGGAACAAAAGAAGCCTTGTTTCCCCCAATTTCTTTCGGTTTAGAACAACTATCGAATACCTTGTTTACAACATTCACCGGCTTTCGTTCTTCTTCATCAATTCCACAACCCGCAGGAAAATCCCGAACTGCTGGAACCACCCTTTTTCCATGTTTAAGAAGTTCATCAAGCTTAGAGATATAAGAACTGTCTAACGCTCGCTTTCGAGGCATAACTGATAACAGTCTCAGATTGAAACTTCAAACCTTGGTTAACAAATCTGCAAAGAAGATTCTAGAACTAATTAAACAGCAAAATTTAAGTATTTGGATTTCGAACAGACTTAACAAAACCTAACAGATTTGCATGCCCTAAATCGCAATCAAACAACAATTAATACACCAAAAATAATCAAAACACCGGTTATAATCATCATCATCATCATCAATATCATTATCAACATTGTAACCGTTTATGATAGAACTATTAATTATGAATCTTAAACACAAATTACGCAGTAAACACTAGTAAAATCAAACACGAAAAAGTGGAACCGTACATAAGATAAACGAAGTTCAAACTGATTTTCACATCGGCGTGGTGCAATAGCAACTCAGAGAATAGTAAACTAAAGTAGAGTAGAGTTTAATTACGGCATTGTTGATAACGATTTAAGGTTTAAAATGCGATGCTACTAGTACTAGAGATACTAACAGTAATGGTGAAATCCGTAGATGAACAAGAGATTGTTGAAGTTATGATGAAATGCAGTTGAAAATAAAAGAACTTACTTGAAAATGGCGAGTTGATCAGTAGAAGAGAAGAGAAGAACAGTTAGAGTGGAGAGAGAGAGAGAAAACAGGAAATTGAGAATTGAGAGGGGAAGTGTGAGGGTTATTGTGGGGTCCCATTTTCAAAAACTTTGTTTTTTATTTTTTAATTTGTTTAATATGAGTTCATGGTTTTTTTTTTATTTTTTTTAATATCATTATTACTTATTAGCATGTTAAGGGGCTGTTTGGCATTACTGAATGGTTAAGTGCTGAATGGTTAAGAGATCTGAATGGTTAAGAGGTCTGAATGGTTAAGTGCTGAATAATTAAGATGTTCTGTTTGTTTGAACATCTGAATGAGATTTCTGAATTTTGTTTCATTCATTTTGTCCCACATTAGAGTGGAGACAAAATTATTGTTACTTTATATATAGAAGCATTCATGGCATTTTAAGTTCTTGTGTCATGTTTTACTCTAACACCTATCCGCACGCATGGGGGTGCAATTTGGTTCGATTTCCTTCCAAACATACGACGACCGCGCGACCTGCGGACACGAATGCAGCTCAAAAAACCTAGGTCTGCGCGAGAGTCGTTTTTGTTTTTTTAACTCTTAAAAAAAAGGTTTATTTTATGGGAGCCCTAATGTTTTGTTTTTCACCACTTCACTTTCACATTCACATCATCGCCGCCCTCCACTCACTTCCAACCAGTCTTTTCTTCACCTTCACAACCCAGTCTTCATCGTCGGCGTCAAGCAATCTTCATCATCGCCGTCAAGCAATCTTCATCGCCCACCACCATCGCTGTTATTGGGTCGCTACTCGTCGCGAATCTCGTCTCCTCACCCATTCAGACATGTTGTGCCTCTCGTTCAGACATGTTGCTGCCTCTTTTTCGCTCAGACGTGCGTTCAGACGCAATGTCTGATTCGGTCAGACCTAGACCACCAGCCAAACGCTCTGAACCAACGTTGCCTCTGAATCATTCAGATTCAGAGCTGGTTCAGAGGTAAACAAACAGGGCCTGACGAATATAACACAACGACCTGAAAATATAACACAATATCCTGACGAATATAACACAATGAGCAAAAAATATAACACAATGAGCTGAAACTTAAAAAAAGTCGATTTTTATACATCAACATTATATGCGTTTTGAAGATAAAAAACCCTCGTTTTTTTGTGTAATTTTTATTACAAAGTATTGTCGTAAGTAAAAGTTATTGACGTTTAAAAAATGGTGAATTTTGAAAACGAAGCAAAGACTAATATACAATTGGCTTATCATTTAAAGTTCTAACTATTTACCATTATGTCACCTTATGTTTATAGGCAATTGATCTTCATTCAATATTAGATCTAATGGCTCAAATTCATTCTTAGACTTTATAAGAAATTTAGACTTTTTAGTTGAACCTCATTCTAGAGTAAATATGTCATTTTTCTTACTCTTTTTGATATCTGACTGAATAAAAAATTAACCTACATGTTAAACTTGATAAAAGAGTGTAAAAAATGACATTTTTACCTATCAAATGAGAGGCGCGTGGGGGAGCTTTAAAGAAAAGTTAGAAATGGTTAATGTTCGGGATAATTTCTATTAGAAACAAAAATTACAAGGACTGAAATTGTTAAAGTGAATGAATTTGTTAAAAGTATTAAAACACAATAATCAAAACTACAATTTACTATTCTTGAATTTATAGCATAAATAATAATAATAATAATAATAATAATTTATACTAATAACATAAAATCTAATTACTGTTTTTGTCACAAATGACAATCGCGATAATATAATTATTAATGGGTTTTCTAATATGTGCCCTAAGGGCACATATAACATGTTTTTATTATAGTAAGTATTCATACTAATTAGATAAATATTCTACTATTTACCATAATTACCAACAGAATCATGTTTTTATATTTAGTTTTTGTTGGTAAATATGGTAAGTAGTAGAATATTAATGTAATTAGTAAGAATACTTACCATATTAAAAATTTGTTATTTGTGCCCTTAGGGCACATATTAGAAAATCCCAATTATTAAAGATCATGGAACAAATAAGAAAACTTACAGGTGGAAAGCAAATGTAAATGAGGTGTAAATATTTGATGACCATGTTATTGTGGTTACTTCTAGTAAGTAAAGAGTGTTATCGATTAAACAGTTAGTGTAAATGAGTATTAGTTAATTGAGTCTTGCTATGAAGTATTAAACTTATTGATCTTATATTATTAGAAAGGCAAAACTTTTTAAAATAATCTAAAAATAGGTTTATCTAGTTTCTAGACTATTTGAAACTATCTCATGTTTTCAAAATAATAAGAACCGGTCTTGAAGCGAATGAATTAGAAACAACGAAGAAGTAAGGAAATAACACGACTCTTCCTTTAATTATATTATAAACAGACCTTCTACTCCACACCAATCACGAGTTTTAAAATCAAATCATATCTTTTAAGTTTTTATACCACTTTGAGATCTCTATTATAATCAAATCATATCTTTTAAGTTTTTATACCATTTTGATATCTCTATTAAAATAGAGAGAATATTAATTTTGTTTACTTCACATCATTTAATAACTTTTGTCAAAATAATATATTTATATTTAGGGTTATTATATTTAATCACCACTAACTATTGGTTATTAGCCGCTGTCACCTACAAGTATCACTTTGGCCAATATAACTCTCAACTAAACACTTTGGTTAACTTTTGTTTAATTTTTTGTTAACTTTTGGTGATATGGACACCAAAGTGGTTAGTTGGGAGTTATATTGGGCAAAGTGATACTTGAAGGTGACAGCGGCCAATAACCAATAGTTGAAGGTGATTAAATCCAATAACCCTTATATTAATATGTATAAATAACTATAATAATATATTATAATAATATTATTAATATTTAAGTCCCCTCCTATTTAAGGGAGTTTTTAAAAAGTTTATATTTAATAAAGTATAAAAATGAAATTTAGACAATTATATTATAATATATATATATATAATTATATTTAAAATATATATATATATATATTATAATAACAATGATGACATTTTCAATCCTCAAATATTAGAATGTATGAGTCTGTTTATATTTGATAAGGTTATTAAAATAAAACTGATGGATAAAGTTAGTAATAAATTATAATTATATTTTTTTCGAACGGCAAATAAATTATAATTATATACCTCATTATTTTTTAAACAAACTAACTTTTTATACAACATAATTTTTTTAAAAGCTACAACATAAAACCGAACATTTAGTTCTCTTTAATTTGAGTATAATATACTTATATAAAAAACACTTCTTTAAAATAAATCTTGTGATCCGGTTTACCACGGGTTTGTCTCAAACTGATTGGAACCATTCGTGCCCCATGGATATCCTTAAAATCAACACCTAAGTGTTATGTTTCGAGCAAAACACGAAAACTAAATTAGTTTATTCTGTAGACAAAATGATTACATGTTTCAACGGTTGAAAGATTAATTAGTTTCGAAAACGAGTTATTTTTACTAGAGTGGAGTTATACTAGAAAATTCAAATTCTTTAGACATTTTAAAAAGTCATGAGATGATAACATGTGACACTTCCTCTAATTAGAATGAATGGTTGGTAATATTTAGGGATGAGCGTTAGGTACCCGAATACCGAACCGGTACCGGTACCGTACCCGTACCGAACAGTACCGTATCGATAGATTCGGTACCGGTATCGGTAGATATTTTTCTATAAATTCGGTATCGGTATTTTTGGTATCGGTACTGGTTAGGTACCAATACCTTAAATTTATCTAAAAGTACTTGTTCTGTACCTCGGTACCAATATCAGTACATATTTTTCTATAAATTCGGTATCGGTACTGGTTAGGTACCAATACCTTAAATTTAACTAAAAGTACTTGTTCCGTACCTATACCGTACCATTACCTAAAAGTACTTGTTCCGTACCTATACCGTACCATTACCGTACCGATAGATTCGGTATCGGTACCGGTATCCACTTTTCCATGTTTTCGGTACCGGTACGGTACCAATCTTATCCCTAGTAATATTGGTAATTTCTTTGTTCATGTTTTTAAGCTAATTGTGTTATTTCGTCAACTCATTATATTATTTAATCAGGTCATTGTGTAATCTGCTGAACTGGAAAGGATTACACAAATAAACACAAGTAAAAACAAGTAGTGGATTTGATAATTGATATGTTATGTTATGGCATATAATTATGTCTAGAATAAAAACAACTCATAAGATTTGACATATTGTGTTATTATGTATGCTTAGTTTGTATTCGAATTTTTTTTTCCATAACACAATGACCTGATGAAATAACACAATGACCTAATGAAATAACACAATGACCTGATGAAATAAGCCATTGTTTTAGGCCCTATTTTTTCATAGGCCTCAAATTTTAAAACTTTAATATTCTGTTGCGAATTCAAATCGAGAATTACAATATAAAATCTTCTCAGGTCGTTTGCAATCGAAAATTATCTTGGGTAAAAGAGGAAGGCTTTAACGATAGACCTTCACATGTTTTTTCGCTTTAGGCCTAAAAAAACTTGAGCCAGCCCTACATCTCATAGGCGTATATGTAGTTTTATTTTTTATTTTTATGATTTGAGATTATGATATAACACGGAGAATTTACATAAAACTTCTAACATCTATCTAATAAATCAAGGTTTTAGGGGGCAAATTTTGGGGGGAAAACATACTTTGGTTTATAAAAGGAATCTTTAGAGGGAAAAGTTAGTAGCAGAATTGATGTAGACAAAATTTTGTGATTAATGATAATTTACAAAAATATTTACAAATTTTTAAATATAATGGTTATAATTTTTAAAAATATTTTTATATAACCCGTGTGTAATACACGGGTGTTAAACCTAGTTTGATGTATATAGTCAGAAAGTAATCAAACTACCATGTTAATATGAAACAATAGATGGACTACAAAGAGATTTTGAATGTACGCAACACGCAATTAATTGGGTGTTACTATATGCACTATTAAATTTTTTTTTTACCCCCCCTCCCAAATTTTTTGTAAAATACAATTTCAACATTTTTTTTACAAAAGTATATTGATATAATGTTGTATTAAGCTATTGCATTTAGTTGGTGCTATCGACTAGATGTGTTCAAACAAACTGAAAACTGAAAAGAGTCGGAATAAATCCTATCCGTAACCGAAACGAACCGAATTGCAAATTTGGTTTTTGGTTCGGTTATTAACCGTATCTGAATTGTGAGTTAGGCTTTTGGTTACAAAAATACGGTATATTCGGTCCGGTTATCTAAATAAAACATATGATAATTAGTTTAATCAGATAACCGGACCAAATAAACCTATCAAAGTAGTTGAATTCGCTTCGGTTCGACCACAAATGTTTTCTGTAACCGAATAAACCTACTAAAGCGGTTGAATTCCGTTAGATTAGGAAAAGTAAGGGTTAACGAATGAAATAAAAAAATTTCATAATCGAATAAACCGAACTAAACAAACATGTTAACCGAACCGTTTAACAATCATATCAAACAATTTTTTGTGTACACATGTTATTAATTTTATTTAGAAACACAATTTTTAATGAATAAGGACAATGAAAGTTTAGGATAAATTTTTGATAAGTTTCAAATATTTCTTTAAAAAAAAAGTGTAACAAGTATATAGTGGTGTAGAAGATGTGTATAGACACTTCGAACTAAATTCACCGATGAACACAACATTTTTTCAATTAATAAATGCTAATACAAAAGTTAAGCCGAAACCGATTAAACCGAAAGTCAAACCGAGCCAATTACAAACAATAGTGGTCAGAGAACAGGGGGTTAGGGTCAAACACCACTGCAATGGATGCACTAATAGCTTCATATGGCGACACTTCATCTGATTCTGAATCCGATTCTCAATTGCCGGTTGCCGTTTCCGATAACCGATCACCTCCGGCAACTCTTCTTCCTCCACCGCCGATCGACCTTCTCAATCCTCCCAATACAATCGGTTAGTTCTGCATTTATCAATTCATATCGTACATAAACCCTAAAACGCTAAAACGTTTTCAGGAACATTTGATCGTAACACGACTAGTAGGATCCGGAACTTTCCTCATATTGAAGGCAATTATGCATTGCATGTTTACATTCCAGGTTTCGTTTCTCATTTTGTTTTTGCCTGATTTTTAATTTTAGTGCTTCGTTTGCTCATGCTCATTTAGGGTATTAACTTGGTCTTTTGAAATTGCAAAGTTTGTATTGTTTGATATCTTTGACTAAGTCAACGAGCTTAAATGGTTGATTTTTTATATTCCGGCGAGGTATGAATTTACCGGCTAAAAAGTGTAATTTCCGGCAAAAAAAACTTGTATATTTGTGTGTGTGTATATATATACTAGTTTAGTGTCCGCGCTACGCTCGGGAACACAATTCAAGTGATGCTTTTAAAGATGTTCATGAATGTTCCATTCAGTTTTGAGACAAAACCATGGTAAAACGGAACACATGATATATTTTTAAAAATTAGATTTTTAGTATAGCAATATTATACTCAAATTAAAGAGAATAAAGTGCTTAGTTTTATGGTGTAGTTTATTTTTTAAAAAAAATCATATAAAAATGTTATGTATATTTATAAAACACTGAGGTCTTTAATTGTATGTTATTATTTACTTTATCAATAAGTTTCATTTTTAAACCCTATCAAATATAAACCGACTCACGTATACCCCTTGTAGTAAAGGGTTAAAAATATAAATACTCTTAAATTTTTTAGAATTTTCCAAAATATTAGGGGACCAAAAATGTAATTAGTTTTATTATAATAAATTCAATATACATATTTTAAATAGAAAAATCATTATTGTGAGATAATCTCTCAAATAATGCCACATAAGCTAAAAGCTATGAAAACATGCCACATAGGATTTTTTTGTTTTGCTATATTATATAAGGATATATATATATATATACACACACACACAAAACTAAGCATTTAAAAAAAAAATTACATCTTAAATGTGTGTATACATATTTATATAAAACTAAAAATTACATATAAAAATACTAAGCCGATTAATCTCGATTAATCGCTTTATGGTACCTCACCGCCTAACTAGCGCCTAGCGAGTTCTACAACATTGGTAAAAGTGGTAACTTTTTGTGGAATATTGTTTTAATTAAGGAAGGGATTTGATGTAGTATAAGATGAACTTGTAAAAATGTTAGTTGTATACTATCTTTGCATTAAATTTGATGAAAAAATGTTGATTTCAAATTTGTTTTTAAAAAATCAGCTACTTGAAATCTATCGAAGATCTATTTGACATTATGATAGTGAAATCAATGCTGTTTGGTCTAAGAATGGTCTTGTTTTTGATCTTTTTGCATTGGGTGACATATGCTTTATGTGCAATAGTCTTCATACCATCTGAAAGAAAGAAGGAGCTAGGGCAGTTTTTGAAGAAAGCGGCAACACTTGTACCTGGTCTTCATGTTGTGGATATTGATGTTCCGTTGCTAATGCTGCTAAAAGATGAAGAAAAGCTGATACAAGCTGCATTAGGGAGAGAATTTCACATAAGCCTTGGAAGAACTGTTCCCATACGCGTGCATCAGATAGACTCAGTGGTGGCAATGCTTCGTCAGAAGCTTCAGTTTCAGAAACGGTATTAACATACACTTATAACTGTTTGATACTACAAAAAATTATGAGTTGTAAATAATTCAGTTTCAGATTTTGTGTTTTGATGATGTTGGAAACAGGTATTTGATTGATTTTAATAAGTGGGAGGTTTTTGTGAATGATGATAAGACCCGTACATTTCTTTCAGTTGAAAATACAGCAGGAGGTCTAGCTGAGGTATATGGTTTCCCTAATGTCTTATTTTTTTATTTCCTTTGTCATCTTTGCATTAGTCAACCTTAACTTTACTATTGTTTCAAGAAATTGTAACAATTGATTGCATTGTTGAATCAGATAACGAAACAGATTCAAGCAGTTAATGAGGTTTATAAACTGCACAATCTTCCCGAGTTTTATAAGGTTAGTGTTCACAGAGATTACAGAATTATTGGGAAGTTCTTTCTGGTTATCTTTGAGCTTATTGCTTGTTCCCTACATTGTAACAGGGATACCTGGATTTGATTCTTAAAGTTAAAGAAATTCTTTTTTACTTAACATGTTATGTTCTTTAAATTTTGAGTGAAATAGCTAACAGAATGAGTTAGAAATGTAATTCTGCACCAATTTTGGTCTGAGTTGTAGTTCGGGTAACGCACCTTATCTGGAAACACGAAAAGGCTAGAACGTTTAAAATGTTTTCACTTAGGTAATCTTTATTATAATTGGTTTTGTGGCACCAAGCCATAAGAGAAGTTAACATGGTCAAAATTACAGACACTAGTTCAAGTCTTCGGCTGCCACATCAGATTACCTTAAATCAGAATTTTTGAACGTTTGAAATCTTTTATCAGTTCTGAAAATTGGTTTCTATTCGTAGTTGGCGAGAACCCCAAAATAAAAATAAGAACAAAGTTACTTTTATTATTACAATTTGTCATCTAACATGAATAAGTTTGACCTTAAAAGTCAGTGTTGTGTCATTTTTTTTCTGGATAAGTAGGATACTCTGATTATTCTTTATTTATACTTTCAAATTTGATTTATTAATTGTAAAGTTGTGCAACAGGATCCTCGACCCCATATATCGGTAGCCTGGGCAGTGGGGGACATTAGTCAATCTTTAAAGAGAGTAGTTGAAGGAGAAATGAAGATACACATGAATGTTGGAGTGTTGCCAACGAGAAGTATGTTTACGTGCAAATTCAGTAATATCGTGTGTAAGATTGGAAATAAAACATATAATATATGTGGATCTCAAGGACAATGAAGAACAAATTGGTTAAGATGGAAAATCAAATGTAGAATGTTTATGTATAGTTTATTTTCAATGTAGCAATAACATCCACAGTTCCATTCAAATGGTAAATTTTGATTATCCTATATACTTCTCTCCTATTGTTAGGATGCTAGTTTGATTGTCGGGGTTATAGTTTCGACTGACATCTAGATATCATTATTGCTATAACTAATAACTATATTGCAGTACGGTATGCAACTTTGTGGGCAGAATTTTCTGCTCAATGCTTGGATAAATGATAACTTCATATTGATAAAAGTAAAAATTTGTTGAGAAATTAGGTGTTCATGCTGGTGTTGCAATCAGACGAGAAGATTAAGAAGCCATTGGTACAACCTAGATGGTCATCAAGGCAAGCTTTTACTTTTTCACTGTTACTTTCTATAGATCAAGTTTGAAGATGTCATCGAGTTTTTATTGGCATTATGTGACTGAATTAATTGCATGATTTATTATGAACTTTTCATACCTTGAGGCTATTAGGGATTTAAGTTGAAAATGATTTATTGATTTATGGATATTAAGTCATCAAAAAATTAGATTTTTTTAATGACTTCTGAAAATAACTTATTTATTAGACCGGTAAGTTAGACACACGGTGTTAACATTCACCCAACCCATGAACCAACCTTGATCCCAACCCTTGCAACTAGCCCATGTCGAGACTCAAAGGCTTACATTGTGTGGCTAAAAAAGTTCATCCAGATAACCCCCTACAAAAATTGAATTTAAGTTTTTAAAAAAGTTCAGCCGTAGAACCTACATTTCCCAAGCGCTAGTAATATTTGTATTATACTAATTAATGCTACGTATAATAAATAGAGGATAACTAAGTTCAGTCAACTTGCTAGCGCAGTTGCTATTATAATGGACAGTGAGCTGTGTCCCCTTGGCTTCTGGAAATAAATATAGAATTCATAACTGATAACTGTGATACATAAGGCAGCTGTGTTGCCGCATAACTGCCTGATTTCTCCCTTCCACTATATTACTTCATGCAAATGCTTATGCGATTCTCATGGTTCTCTATTTAATATTGATAAACATTGCTAGTCATCATTGTGCTTTAGCTTGTATTTACACATGGCCAAATCATCGTATAGGGACTGGGGGCCACTGCACTCTTCTCTAGTATATCAGTACTGCCTCTGATCTTATTACACTACAAAACAATCCATTATATAGGGATGGCTATACCAAAATGCATCCCCTATTTGTTAAATGGCTCTTTTTTTTTCTTTCCTCACAAACACTGTGTTCAAAGAAGAACAAACATACAGTATAGGTAACTTGTTTTGCTTTTCATTTGACATTCCAAAAGTTTGCAAATTGATTTGGAATTTTGTTGAAATTTTACAAATATTGTTTGATTATGTGGAAAGCATAAATAATTCCGCATCATTTTATCATCTGCAGTTTTTCAGGTTTGTAATTATGGTATTAGTTTGAATGGGCTCAGTGACCTATATAGTGGTAACTGTTGTAGTTAATTTGAGTTTGGTTCTCTCCACATATCTGCTCAATATGTGTAATGATCAATTCTAACAAGGAACTGAAAATGCAATTGAAGCTGGCGGGAATTTATCAAATGATTCACCAAGGAGCTGGCACAAAAGTACATAATACAGAGATGGGAAAGAGAATAACCAAATTATGCAATGGTTGGCATATTCACAACAATTCCCAGGTGAAGATTCAGGTATTGTTTGATTAAAGTAGAATAATTAGCCCCATGTGGCTGCATTTTCATGCAACCTATCCCACTGCACTAGACATTGAGTAACCTGTTGGCCCGCTTAAGAAACAATACGGGTATCCAAAATTTTGGTAGGCTGCAAGATTATCTGTTGGATTTTGTGTACCCACACACTTCCGGTAAGTCTAACTTGTAAGTAGCAATCCCAACTTTAGACAGGACCTGGTAAGGCCTTAAATAATACCGGGCTACCGGCTGAGTTTATGCTGTGTTGTAGTCGTAGAGATCCCTTTCAGTATGGTTGCATCTTGATATAAACCCACTCGCTTGGTTTGAAATGGACATCTTGGTGATGTTTATCAGCCAAAAATTTCATATGGATTTAAGCGTGTAACAGATTGTTATGAGACAACTGTACAAGGGCATCACGCTCAATTAACTGAGCTTCCAACAAGGGAATGCAAATGAGTCTTTGAGGTAACGAGTGATCATAGGAAGTCAACCGTACAACGCTTCAAAGGGAGTATTTTTGCAGTGGTTTGGTATGATATGCTGTACCAAAATTTGACCCACGGTAAAAGCGCTCGTAAAAGTGCATGAGTGCATCCATTCTTTTGGGTAGTCTGCCGCATAGCAACACAGATACATTTCTAAACACAATGCAAGTCTTTCCAAGAATCTGAAACAAAAAGAGGATCAGGATCTGTGACGATATCCGTCCGAATTCTGTGCAAACACAATTTCAATAACAGTAAAAGTGGGCAACTGTAAAAATGGTGAAGAAACTAGGAAGGCCAATGAGATGGCCGTACTTTGATAAACGACCTACTATCACCATAATGACAGTTTTGTCCTGGGATAACGATAAACCCGTTATAAATCCATGTTGATTCCTTTGAAAACAAGCTGTGGTAATGGGAGAGATTGAAATAAGCCACTAGATTCGATAACCCTGTTTACCCTAACTAGTTTAAGGTGAATAAGACTCCTTTAACATCTTATTTAATCGGTACTTTAACACCGATCAATGGCCACCATTGTCAATGTTTCCCACTTTCTTCTAACCATCACTGTCATTATCACCACCTAATAACCGGTTCGTATTTGGATTTTAAGACAAGGATTAATTTTGCTGCTAGCCAATGAGTATCTAAGTAGCATTGGGACGGGTACGGAACTGGGATACGGGGACGGGAAACGGCAAAACTCAAAAATTCAAGATACGGGTACGATAAAGGTACGACATTAAAAAAACATAAATATATTAAATGAATTCCAAAATAGAATATTGATGTAAAGTTTTCACTCTTAAAAGTACTAAATCTTCCAAAGTAATTAATTATCAATAATAAAATCATTTTAAAACTCCGGTTCATCTAGTATGAGCCTTATTATATGTATAGAATAGCGTCTTATGTTTGAAAATCATTGAAGCCGTTTATAATATTTATGGGTAATTGGCCTTTTTATTATTTAATGAGCTTTGAAACCCTAAATATAATAGAAAACGTTTAGGAAACGGTTTGGAAACGTCCCTGAAATTTGGAAACGTTTGGGAAACGTCCCCTAGGAGTTTCCTAGGTGTTTCCGTCCCCGAAACGTCCCCGAGACGGGTACGACACCTGTTTAGGTGTCCCCGTGCTACATAGATGAGTATGCCCTTGAGTTTTAGGTATTTTAACCTTTTAGGTAGCATCTCTAACTGGAGACTAGTCCATTTAGGGAACAATATATGATCAAGTGTTTGTAAATTGTAACATTCACTACAAATACGTTATTGATCTATATTAATTCGTTTGTAAACTTCTTATATTTCTTCAACTTTATAAATGTAAATAAATATTATCACATAATTTAAGTTGTGACCTTCTTGATCATCAATCAGATATCTGAATGTTGCGACTCAAGCTGCTAGCTTCATCCTGTTGGAAGCATATTATACGTGTTACAATGAGAAGCATTTCAATCATGACGTGTCACACGCCTTCCAAAACCTACAAGTTACAATTGACGCGATTAAATTAAACGTCAAGAAAGAAATAAAGTACATGTTAAGACTAAGACTTACAGTAGAATATCCTCAGAAGAATGAAAATTTGAAGCTTGATCATAGCTTCTTCAAGAGAATGATAATACACATTTCTCCACCGTTTGCTAACAATCAATGACCCAATCATGATCCAAAAACCAACACTCAATCCCATGAGTCTAAAACTCATTAGGATCCAATCAACGCCATTAGATTGATCAAGTTGGTCGTCAGTTTCTCTAGGATCTTCTTCAATGTTGTCTAAACATGCAGGAAGAGGATCCCCACAAAATGCATTTCCAATAAAACTCGACTCATCGAAGGTTTGAAGCTGAGGGCCTGTAGGAATTCTTCCTACAAGATTGTTGTACGATACGTTCAAAAAACTCAAAGCAGTTAATGCTGATAAGGTTGAAGGAAATTTTCCATCAAGATGGTTTACCGAGAGATCTAAAGATTCAAGCTTTCCAGTTTTGTTGAACGAGTTGGGAATTAGTCCTGTCAAGTTGTTTAGTGACAGATTCAAGTACCGTAAGCCCAAAAGTGAAACAAGTTCATGAGGAATTAACCCTGAAAATTTGTTATTTGAAAGGTCTAACATAGTTACCAAATAAAGAATCTTTTCATATCTATATTCTTGACCCTTTGTCACTAACGTTGCACTGACTTGGAAACGAAATTCATAAAGAAGAAAAGGCCTCGATGCCTCACTTCCAGAAATGACTTTGAAGTTTGTAAAGCATGTCGGAAGGTTCCCAGAAAGATCATTATGAGCAAGATCCATAATCTGTATAGAACTGAGATGACATATTTCATCTGGTATTTTACCTTCCAATTTGTTAGAACGAAGACTTAGTAGTTTCAGATTTGTATTTTCTCTCCCTATTGATGCTGGTATTCTTCCCACCAACTCATTTTCGGCTAGCTCAATGATCAACAAGCTCTTGGAGTTCAATAGCGACAAAGGTAAGTTCCCAGATAGTTTATTATGACGCATATGTTGATTATATCTTAAAACATCTGTCAGATTGTAAACCAAAACATGTTTATATAATAACAGTTAGAGACGTACCGGTAGAGAATCCGATCTGTTGAGAGGATGAAGACGCCATTGAATCTCGTTATGGTTTCCCGTAAGGATGTCTATGATTTGATGGGATAATAGAGAGAAGAGAGTGACGGCTAGGGTTTAGTGGTGTATTGTAATTGCATACCTTAACTCTCTAATTAGCTCTCTATATATAATTATTAGACATCTAGGGGAAAACCCTAATATGCATTATGACTAGTTAAGCCCATCAATTAACCGGTCCATATTAGTTAAAGGGTTAATTAAGGCCCATTAAGTTAGAACCAAATAAGTCATATATTGGTTAATTAGGTAAATGGACAAGCCCACATTAATATATTCCAACATTCTCCCACTTGGGCGTAAAACCATTTACGATGAATGTTAAGTAAGCTGATCAGGTTAAGAACACTCATCACGTTTTAAAGTGAAACTATAGCAGAAAAATACAGCCGTAGAGCCATTACTCAACTCAGGACCCCCACTAATCATACTATAATTCCAAATCAAAGCATAAGACCAAAATGACTGCAATAAATCCTTGCAAAGGTTATTGTCTATATTTGCTTAAGGCGCGCATAAATTAAGATAGACAATAAATAGAGGAAATAATAAATTTAGGCCATAAGGTACAATATGCTAGTAAGTATAGTCTCTTGTAAGGCCCATTCTTGACACAAGATCTTCGAACGTTCTAGGCGGGAGACCTTTAGTCATCGGATCCGCTAGCATATCCTTCGTACTGACATACTCGATACATAAATTACTTTCCTCAACTCGTTCACGTACAAACAAGAATTTCGTATCGAGATATAATCCAGCGCCAGTCGAACTGTTACTGTTCGAGAAATTTACAGCAGCTGAATTGTCACAGTAAATCTTCAATGGTTTTGAGATGGAGTTGACAACTTTAAGTCCAGCAATAAGGTTTCTCAACAACATTCCATGGCATGTGGCATTGTACACTGCTACATATTCAGCCATCATAGTTGAGGTCGTTGTCAACTGCTGCTTATGACTTTTCCGTGAGATAGGTCCGCCTGCTAACATGAATACGTACCCCGAAGTTGACCGTTTATCATCTTTGCACTTAGCAAAGTCAGAGTCAGAATAGCCAACAACTTCCAAGTTATCACTTCTCTTGTATGTCAACTTATAGTCTTTTGTGCCTTGAAGGTATCGCAATACTTTCTTCGCTGCTTTCCAGTGATCTAGGCCAGGATTAGATTGGTAACGGCCTAGCATTCCAGCTATATATGCGATATCAGGGCGAGTACAGACTTGAGCATACATAAGGCTTCCAACAGCTGAAGCATAAGGTATCAGTCTCATTTGCTCCTTTTCAGCCTCTGTCTTTGGACATTGGAATGAGCCGAAAACATCACCTTTAACCAAAGGAGCTACTGAGGGGGAACAATGTTGCATGTTGTAACGAGTAAGGACCCGTTCAATATAAGCCTTTTGGGACAGACCTAAGGTCCCTCTGGGTCTATCTCGGTGTATTTCGATGCCTATAATGTGAGAGGCTTCTCCGAGATCCTTCATGTCAAAATTATGCGATAGTAAACGCTTTGACTCATGCAACATGTCTAAGCTATTACTTGCCAGAAGGATGTCATCCACATAAAGGACAAGAATAGTAAAGTTGCTCCCACTCATCTTAAGGTAGGTGCACTGATCCACTTGATTTTTGATAAAGCCTTCTTTCTTCATGACCTCATCAAACTTTAGGTACCACTGACGTGATGATTGCTTCAACCCGTATATAGACTTCTTTAACTTACAGACTAAGTGTTCCTTACCTTTAGGTTTAAAGCCTTCAGGCTGAGTCATGAACACATCTTCTTGTAAGTCACCATTAAGGAAAGCGGTTTTAACGTCCATCTGATGTAGCTCTAAATCGTAATGAGCTACAAGAGCCATGACAATCCGTAAGGAATCCTTCCTCGAAACAGGAGAGAAGGTTTCTTGATAGTCAATGCCCTCTTTCTGAGCATAACCTTTTGCAACCAATCTCGCTCTATAGCGTTTGCCGTTTCCATTCGGATCTAGTTTGATCTTATAAACCCATTTACAACCTACGGGTTTAGCACCCTTGGGTAATTCGACCAGATCCCAAACGTCATTCTGATACATGGAGTTAAGCTCATCAGTCATAGCTTTATTCCATTCAGAAGATTGATCACTACTAATGGCTTCATTGTAAGAGATGGGATCGTTACAGTTTCCTACATCCATTTCAGCTTCGTTTAGGTAGGTTACATAATCATCAAAGTTAGTAGACCGTCTAGGTCTAGATGACCTCCTAAGCTGATTTTCGGGTTCATTAGATTGATTAAGATCATTGGCAGTTTCAGAGAGTTGCTCTATAAGTGGTGGTTCCCCATTGTTATCATCAAGTGTGTGAGGATCATTAGGTTCTAAGGAAACTATCGGTGGTGTAGTGTTCTGTGAAAGAGTTCCAGAAGGTGTAGTTTGAGGTATGACTAAATTGGTTCTCCCCCCCACCTCTGGCATCTCTTGTAGGTTATAATCAGGATTTTCACTACTCCCACTGACTTGTGAGTTCTCTAGAAACTCCGCATGACTTGTTTCAACTATACGTGTGACGTGGGAAGGGCAGTAAAATATGTATCCCTTAGAATGTTTGGGATATCCAATGAAGAAGCAACTAACCGTTTTCATGTCTAGTTTCTTCTGTTGGGGATTGTAGAGTTTTGCTTCTGCAGGACAACCCCATACTTTCATATACTTCAGGCTTGGTTTTCTTCCAGTCCACAACTCAAAAGGAGTTTTAGGGACAGATTTAGAAGGTACCCTGTTAAGTATATGAACTGCTGTCTTTAAGGCCTCGGTCCACAAGAATTGAGGTAGTCCTGAATTGGCCAACATACTTCTCACCATGTCCATAAGGGTTCTATTCCTCCTTTCAGCAACACCATTTTGTTGAGGAGTACCAGGCATGGTGTATTGGTTTATGATTCCATGCTCCTTACAAAATTTATAAAATGGACCAGGAGCCTGACCAATATCAGTATGTCTACCATAATATTCACCCCCACGATCTGATCTGACAACCTTTATTTTACAATTCAGTTGATTTTCAACTTCAGCTTTATAAGCTTTAAAGGTTTCAAACGATTCAGATTTTTCTTTTATTAAAAACAAGTACATGTAACGAGGATAATCATCTACGAAAGTGATAAAAGAATTATGTCCAGATATTCCATCGGGATAGGGACCACTGATGTCAGTATGAATGATCTCTAATAAATTAGAGCTCCTGGTGGCCCCTTTCTTATTCCCTTTAGCCATTTTGCCTTTGAGGCATTTAACACATGTTTCAAAATCTGAGAAATCGAGATTAGGTAAAACTTCATCCTTCACTAGTCTAGACATTCTGTCTCGTGAAATGTGGCCTAAGCGTTGATGCCACAACATGGATGAAGTTTCTGAGTCTCTTTTCCTCTTAGTTGAATTATCATTAACATTATATGACAACAAAGATTTTGAAAATTCATGGTCTAGTTCTAATTTATACAAACAAGCATCTACGGGACCATTCAGATAGCCAAAACCAATAAGTAATGAATTAAAGGAAATAGTGACTTTGCCACGTCCATGTGCAACATCAAAACCATTAATGTCTAATTTAGGAACAGATACTAAATTCCGAGTAATCCTCGGTACATATAAGGTATCTTTAAGTTCAAGGCATTGTCCAGTTTTCATGAGTAGTTGCATAGTGCCTATGCCTTCGACGTTTAAGGGCTCACCACCTCCCATCCTAACTGTTCTTTGGTTTCTTTCCAGCATCCGAATTGTAAGGAATCCCTGTAAAGAGTTAGTTATATGTACCATAGAACCAGAGTCAATCCACCATGTGTTGGAAGGAACATTAATATTAAAGGACTCAATTACCATACATATAGGAAGATTACCTTTCTTTTTCAGCCACTCCTTGAATTGTGGACAGTCTTTCTGCTTATGCCCATGAGTACGACAAAATTTGCAGAAAGGCTTTCCCTGGGAGTTAGTCATGCTGGAAGAAGTACTTTGTTTAGTGTTATGAACCTTAGAACTCGCCCCATGATTGAAGTTCCCCTTCCTCTTATGCGAGCCTGTAGTGGCCACGTGAACAACTTGAGGTTTTTCTAGTTTCAGTCTCTCTTCCTCTTGTACACACATAGCCATCAACTCACTTATAGACCATTTTTCTTTCTGAGTGTTATAGTTGATTTTAAAGGCATCAAATTGTGCAGGAAGAGAAGTCATGATGAAGTGCACTAGAAAACCGTCACTGATCTCCATGTCTAAGCCCTTAAGTTTATGGGACATGTCGTTCATCATCATTATGTGTTCACGTACACCACTGGCCCCGTCATACTTAGTAGTCAACATTTTCAGAATTAAGGTGCTTGCATGCGCCTTTGAGGTTCCTTTGAACTGAGCCTCAACAGATTCCAAGTAAGTTTTAGCATTTTTTGGAATCTGGGATTGCTCCCCTGATGATTGGTGAGATGGAGTTCTTAATCACCATTAGAGACATTCTATTCGACCTCTCCCACTTATTGAAGATTTCTTTCTCTTCAGTGGTGCTTTTTTCATTAAGTGCATTAGGAGAGTCATGCCTTAGAGCATAATCTAAGTCTAACATGCCAAGAGTAAGTTTGAGATTATCTCTCCAAGAAGCAAAGTTCGCACCAGTCAGAGATTCAATCCCAAGACTAGGAGTAAAAGTGGGTGCTGTCATAAGAAGGATAAGATATAAAATTTAGGAGAAGTGATAATAAGCTTGATTTAGGGATAAAGTAGAATTATGCGGACAAAGATTATACCATTGAAGAATGTCTAATATAACACCAAATATTAGACCAAGTAAGGTTCTACTTGAATATTAGTTTCGCTTTGGCTATGACCAATATTCAAGGTAAGGAACTAATTCAGAGTAAATTAGGGCATGTATAAGTACTACACATCACCTTTGGGCAGAAATGCAATATTTACACATATAAGGCCAAATTTTAGTATGTGTGTATCATCAATTAGTTAAGGTTCTACTCAAGTGTTAGCTTCGCTTTGGCTATGACCAACACAAAAGTATTATGAACAAAGTTTAGTGATGATTTAGGGCGTACACAAACACCACACATCACCTTTGGGCAGAAGTGAAGTGTTTGAGTATATTAGGCCAAAATACACATATAATAATTAGAAGGACGATAAGATGAACTCTAGTATCGAGTCAATTTAAACGACTTATAATAATGCTTATGTTAAGTTGAATGACTTCTCATTGGCCAGTCACTCAAACAAGCATAAGTCGTTAAGGATTTAAAGAAATCATATAGATTAAAAACAAACGTTCATAAGATAGTAGGACGATTTATGTTTGCTCAAGAGTTTATGAGCTAAAGTCTAATGCTTCATGTATACAAGTTACTAAGTTTGATATAGGAATATTTTACTTTCACTTAATAATTTATAAGTATGGTAAAAAAAATGTCATACAAAAGTAATTAAGGTACCATCTCATGCAAAATTAATACATACATATCTTCAACAGTTTATCTAATCCAAAAGAAATTATAACTATATTGTATAATATAACTTTGCATTATTAGAAATTATAAATAAAAGTGAATTTTAATACTGTTAGTAATGATTGGAGGTGTTGACTAAAACGTACCAATGCAAAACAGTAAATAAATCCATTAAGTAATCGAACCAAAAATTGATGAAAGTTGTCCAGGTTTATTGTATACGATCGATTAATTTTCAAAACAAAACAACTTGGTCTAGTTTTAATCCGATTTCAAAACATTAATTTTTAATACATCAGTGATTAATTATGATAGACTAGAATTGATACAATCAACAATGCTCTGATACCAGATGTTGATTATATCTTAAAACATCTGTCAGATTGTAAACCAAAACATGTTTATATAATAACAGTTAGAGACGTACCGGTAGAGAATCCGATCTGTTGAGAGGATGAAGACGCCATTGAATCTCGTTATGGTTTCCCGTAAGGATGTCTATGATTTGATGGGATAATAGAGAGAAGAGAGTGACGGCTAGGGTTTAGTGGTGTATTGTAATTGCATACCTTAACTCTCTAATTAGCTCTCTATATATAATTATTAGACATCTAGGGGAAAACCCTAATATGCATTATGACTAGTTAAGCCCATCAATTAACCGGTCCATATTAGTTAAAGGGTTAATTAAGGCCCATTAAGTTAGAACCAAATAAGTCATATATTGGTTAATTAGGTAAATGGACAAGCCCACATTAATATATTCCAACAGCATACGCAATGATAATAGGAAAGAAATATTTCCTAGAGAGGATGGGATTATACCAAAAAAATGGTTTTTCTCGAGGTTTAATATGCTTAGAAGTTCCCAGTTGCTCCAACAATCTGAGATAACACCTGACATGTTATTATTCGCTAGATTAAGAACTCTCAACTGTCGTGATTCTTGAATCCCAGAACACAAATACTGCTCTATAGAACCCGAAAGGTTATTATACGAAAGGTCTAAAACACCTAAGTCGGGTCCATTGAAATGACCAGGTAACACACCATATAGACAGTTGAAACTTAGATCTAATACTGCTCTTTGTGCAAGGAAACTAACATTTCCGAGCTTTCCTTGAATATTGTTGTGGGATATGTTTAAGAACGTGACACGGGAGAATGTAGTCCAAAACCAATCAGGGATGGTATCTGATATGTTTGTGTTGGCTAAGTCTAATTCTGCTAGGTTAGTTTGCGACTGAACCCACAAGGGAAAATCAGGGCCTAAACTACAGGAACCTATTCTCAGTACGTCGAGCTCGAAAGGTGGAATCCAGTTAATGTTTAAGTTAAACACTAACTTGTTGTCCGTGCGCAATCCACAAAGTTTTCAAGGATGTTAGATTGGTTAGGTGTTTTTCGGTTACAGTACCCGTCAATGAATTATGATGAACACTTAGGAAATGTAGTACCTCGAGTCGTCCAATACTTTCAGGAAGACTTCCATTCAAGTTGTTATGTGATAGATCCAAGAAATTCAATGATGTCAAATCACCAATGGTAACTGGAATTGAACCTATGAATTGATTTATATTCATCTGTAATGTTTTTAAGAGAGACAAATTTCCTACAGAATCCGGAATGGTCCCGGTTAATTGATTGTATGCAAGATCAATGCTTCCTAGCTTCTTCAATCTTCCTAGTTTTCTTGGTAGTTGGCCAGTAAGGTAATTGCCACGAAACGCTAACAATTCTAGTTTAGGAGACTCGCATTCACAAAATCTTTCAAAAAGTTCCGACACATTTCCGGTGAAGTAGTTTAATTGCAGATCAAGGGTAATCAAGTTGCAAAGATTACTTAAAGATTTAGGTATCTCCTCAACAATCTGATTATTCGACAAGTCAAGATGAACAATAAACGACAAGTTACGTAAGTTGCCAAGAATTGGAGCGGAAATATTGCAGTTACTAACATCAAGAAATCGAAGATTGCTTAAGCTAGACAATTCGTTAAGCAACGAGGAAGAATTCACAAAACTGTTGCTTGCAACACCAAGAGTCCTTAAAAAAGGCATGCTACGAAAACCGCCATGAGTTCCCGGATTCAGACCAGTAATAAAGCAGTTAGTGAGATCCAATACAACTAGTTTATTTAGACCGAATATCCACGGAGGCAACAAACTGTCGTCGAAGATGTTGTACGAAAGATCTAGGACAGTAAGGGATGTAAAGCTAACTTCAGTCAGGTTACTATGAAACTGAGTTAACCCACATAAAGAAACATGTATTTCAAGCAATGAAGGGAGTGTGGTTATCACCTGTAACCAATCTGAAGCACTTGCAAGGTCAACTGCGCTTAAATCCAGGCGTTGCAAGTCTTTAAGATCCTTTAGCCATTTTAAACTTTTCGAATGAAGATTAGTGAACAAAGGAGTGTCTTGAACATCCAAAACATGCAACGTTGATAAATTTCCAAGTTGGTGGGGGATTTCCCCACTGAATTGTGATCTTGAGAGGTTAAGATATTTTAGATTTTGGAAAGAGCCAAAAAAGGTTGGAATCGGGCTCAATCCGAAATCGTTGCAGCTCAAATCAAAGTACGTGAGTCGTACTAATTTGGTGATCGAATGACTTATGGTCCCTCCTAACATTTGTTTTGATGCTTCTACCAATTCTTCATCGGTGTCGTATGGTCCTTGACAGTGGCCATGTATTCCATCATCGGGTCCACGAAGATGAAGCTCTTGGACATTACCGGTGACGTTGTTGCACACCACACCGGACCAACTGCAACAGTCGTGGCCTACCCAAGAAGATAGACGGTTTGCACGGTCGATGAGATTGGTCTTTAGCTGAATAAGCACCAATCGTTCGGTGGCTATACAAAGTACATGATCTGAGTCTCGGTTGCAGAAACAGTGGTTGCAAAGGGATAAAACATAAAGAAACAAAAGGCAAGTTGAAGAAGAAAGAGTAAGAAGTGGCAAATTAGCCTTCATTGTAGTGACTTTGAATGCAAATATTTTTATAAGGACATTTGGTAATATATATGTGAGTGAGAACGTACACTAAGACACCATTAATATATATATATTGTGTGAAATTTCATTGCCTAAGAGTGTTGGTATCCAAGAGATTGTGAATGAACCTCACAATTTAGGGTGATCTTGGGTCAACGACTGCACGAGACCGAAACCAAATAAGTGAAACCATGATATTGTTGACCGCCTGACCGGGCCTATTTTTTGTGTTTAGGTTGGTGAAAAATGGCCAAAGCTAGTAACATTTCGTACTATCATTCTTTCGTTATAAGAATTTTTAAATGTTTACTTATTTATTTATATTTATATTTTATTTTATATAACTACTAATAGGGAAGGTCGGTGCTTTGCACCGGCCTCTCCCGTCCCGCCACGCCGCGTTTCAACTTTTTCGTATTTTAACGTATTAACCGTTTTAATCCCAGACTTTTAACGCATTGACGGTTTTAGTCCCCGACTTTTACTAATTGTCGTTTGAGCTCCTGATGAGTTTTTGATTTTGATCTCTTACCCCACTTTGACACATATTACGACTTTTACTAATTGTCATTTTAGTCCCTGATAAGTTTTCGACTTTGCTCTATTACTCTACTTTGACGTACGACTTTCATCGTTTTTTAACATGTGACACATTACGTTTTTTCGTCGTGACGTATGAGGTATGAGACTTTTTTTTCAACACATATGACGAAGTCAAATACACAAGACCCGACTGCATGATCCGGCCGCTGCAACGCACAGTTTGATGTTAAATCTAGTTAGTTATAACTTTGTAATTAATGAACATCTAGTATGTGGTCCGCATCCAGGATAAGAGAGAAGTAGGACTAAAAGAAACCAATGATACGAAGAAAAATGAGATTTAGTTGACTTTTGATTTTTGGTAATGAACTTTAATACACATCCTATCATCACACTTCTCATCAGGTCTATCCAAAGATTTTGGTGCTCAAGACGAGCCAAAAAAAAGACCTCGAGAATGAGCAAATCGTTGCTACATTACCTTTGATGAATTTGCGTTTTCTATTATCACTTATGAAACTTAATTAAATTACGTTTTTTTAATTTTTTGTACTTATTATATATGTATTTTGAATGTATGACAAGTGACAATGGTGAAGTTAAAATAGAAATCTTGGTATTAAATTTTATGTTGAACAAAAAATGTTTGAAATCGATCAGCACCAAGCTGCTTGGTTCTAAACCAAGTGAGTTCGAGCAACACTTTTTATGCTCGCCTCCTTAGATTCGAGTCAAACCGAGCCGCTCGCTTTCAATTAAAACCAGGTGTGAGTAGAGGCTCACTCGGCTGTGTTCGGCTTGTGAACAACCCTAAGTCTTTACAGCAAGACATGAATTTTTTTTTGTATCAACGTGTGCGATAAACTCACATGCTAAACATGTGTTAGGGGTTTTTTAGCAAAATCTGAATCATTAAGTGCCGAATGGTTAAGAGGTCTGAACCATTAAGATGCTCCATCAATGGGAGAGATGTTGGTGTAAAACTTCAGATAAGGGTAAGTTCGGTACATGCCCCATTCAGTTCCATTCAACATTTTTCTGTCTCTTAACCATTCAGCACTTAACTGAATCATTCAGAGACTCTTTTTTTATGAAACAAACGCTCTGAATGCTGAATCTGAATGATTAAGCACTAAACTGAACCATTAAGAGGTGAAACAAACAACCCCTTAGTGTTAAAAGCAATAAATCCATAACATGTTAATCAAAACCTTTACCCAAGTTATTTTGAATAAGAGTAAACTACAGTTTTGGTCCCTGTGTTTTCATTTTCTAACAGAAATAGTCCAAACACTAACTCCATCCAGTTTTTCGTTAAGTCTCTCACACACGTCCCGTATTTGAGGGGTAAAAATGTCATTTCTCTCCCTCTTTTATCTAGGTCATATAGGTTAACATTTTTATTTAGTCGCATGTCAAAAAGAGTGGTAGAAATGACATTTTTACTCCGTATGTGAGGGAGATTTAACGAAAAATTGGATGGAGTTAGTGTTCGGGACCATTTCTGTTATAAAATAAAAACACAGGGACCAAAACTGTTAAGGTGGGACTGAAACTGTTAATGACATCAAAACACAGGGACCAAAAATACAGTTTACTCTTTGAATAAAATAAAAAAAATCTTTTTTTGGGATTGTACTAGTTAGTTATTTGATGAAAAATAAATAACTTAACTTTTTTTTTAAGTTTAAGAGAGAACAGTTTTTCAGTAGATAACTAGATTTTACCCCGTGTGTTACACGAGTTGAATAACTAAAAATATTTAATTATTATCGAGCATAATAAACAAAGAATCATATGACGAATAAGCCTTAAACTATAAATCATTATCATCTTGTGTACATTCTCTAACACCAACAAAAACAAAACCCATATAAGAATAATTAGAAGACAAATTACAGATTCACAAGCATAAAAATCTATTAAAATCGTATAAATGGATGACAACTTGTACTGATACAAGCCATGAGCTTTGGTATAGAGATAAGAGACCGATAAACTAATGTAGTAGACAGAAACAATGTTTAAATAGTATTTAATACAAAAATCAATACTTTGGAATATTATTAATATATATTTTGGTAATTGATATTTTTATCTTTGTAAGAATATGGTAATTATTTTTGTAATTGATAGAGAAATATACTACTATATGATAATTATTTTATAACTGATAGGTAGATATATTATATCATATTCATATGTTGTGTAATAGTATGAGGATTAAATATGTAATATATTATTGGCGGGAAAATGATGTCAACAATGGCTCCATTGCATGCCATGTGTCATCAAAAACCCTCTTTTATTAGAATGTATAGATTAATTTCTCCGGGTGATAGTAATTAATTAATAAGTTATTGGATTATAATAATTCCAACTATGGGGTATTGGCCGCTGCCACTCCAACTAAAATCATCACTCCCAATTATGGGGTATTGGCCGCTGCCACTCCCGTTGTTAAAAAACACTAACTTCGTTAGTGTTTGGGTCAAAAGTGTCACTTTGCAAACTTGAGGGGAAAATTTTATTTTTGTTTAATACATATATATTTCACCACTACCAACCACCACCTTTACCACCACCAACTCCGGCGACTTTTCGGTGACTCCGGTCACCACCACCATCTCCGGTGAATTTCCGGCGACTCCAATCGGAGTTGGTGATGGTGACTGGAGTTGGTGGTGGTGAGGGTGGTGACTGGTAGTGGTGAAATATATATGTATTAAACAAAAATAAAATTTTCCCCTCAAATTTGCAAAGTGACACTTTTGACCCAAACACTAACGGAGTTAGTGTTTTTTAACGACGGGAGTGACAGCGACCAATATCCCATAGTTGAGAGTGATAATTTTAATTGGGAGTGACAGCGGCCAATAGTCCAATACCCCATAATTAAGAGTATTATAATTCAATAACCCATAATTAATTGTCTACTAGTGAAACAAATATTAGAGATGGTTTACGCCACCAATATAAGGCACAATTAGTTTGACGGTCTAAACATAAGTGATGTAAATCATCAGGTTCTAAGTAAATCATAGATATTTTTATTTAATTAGAAATTTAGATAGTCATTTAGAAAACGCACGCAAGAAGATATATATGAAATAGACACACGGGAGAAAAATAATTTTTTCTATTATTCCTTATTTATTTTTTTGATATTGAGATTTTTTAGAGTTGTCTTTTTCAAAACCTAAATCAACTGTCTACGTTTTTTTGATGTTTGCGACATAAAGCAAGAGGTTGTCGCAATTAACTTGTCTACGTTTTTGTTTCGTTCTCTGTCTAATCAAGAATCATGGCCTTCGTAGGGTAGGACTTGGGAGTTGGTGCGGTAACATTTTTTACGAATGGAAAATTTAATTGAATCAAAAGCCGACAACAAGAGTTAACCGAATAAAATAAGAAATTAGAACAATCTTTTAAGGTTACTGATTTTAACATCTAACTTATTTTTTTATCTACGTGAAACCAAAATATTTGATGTCATTACAAATGGTTGAGAAAACAACTTGTTGGTGTTTGAAAACGAACTAGTTACTAGCTTTTTATAGACTCGAACACACGGTGAGAATTATAGCCTGAATCATTTTCTCTTTTCGTTTGGAAATTTGGGTTGTTTGGTGAAGCTCAATTAGGGATGGCAATAAAACCCAAGCCCGACGGGAAAAACCGAAACCCAAAGTATTCGGGCCGGGTAATAGCCCGGATTTTCGGGTATGGGACCGGGTATGAGATTTGTTATTTAAAAAATCCGGGTTCGGGTACGGGTATGGGATTATATGAACCCGTCCCATACCCGGCCCATGTACCCGACCCGAATATATATATATATGTTTTCCTTAAATATAATCACTAATCTTCTTTAGTTTTAGCCTTTAAATGAAGTAGTATTTTTTTAATATATTTTATATTAGATGAACTAGTTTTTTTAATATGTTTTATATTCTATGAAAGCAAGTTATTATATTTGTTTTGGGTATTTTTTCATGGATCTTTTTTATGAACTAGTATAAGCTTGTTTTAAAAGATGAAGTATTTACTCATTTTGATATTATTTAAAGAATAAATCATCTTTTGATTTTACCACTATTGTTTTTTTTAAATTCATATATCATTAGAATTTATTTATTTGGATTTGATACATTTTACTATGTATGTATCATTTTTTATATTATGGAAGTAATTGGTGGGTATACCCGATACCCATGGGTAAGCCCGATACTCGACGGGTAATTACCCGATTGATACTCGATGGGTATTGGGCCGGGTATGGGATTGGGTTTTACATTCGGGTACGGGCCTGGGATTACTAATACCCGTCCCATACCCGGCCCATTGCTATCCCTAAGCTCAATAATGTCTCTAGCTGAAAATCAAATATAAGAGGCATGTTACACCAAGTATTAATGAGTCTGATTGTGATGCAACACGAGAATAGTAATAAATGGTGTTTTCATTCCAATTAAAGGTTGTGGATACAGATAATAATTAATGGTGACAAATTATCTTAGATTATCTAGATGTTGTTCATTGATGTAGTTTTAACCATGAGTAGACGAGTTTGTGTTTTTTTTTACAGCGAAACGAATAAAGGCCGGTTACCCGGGTAACCCAATGGCGAAAGGCAACCCTAAACGTTCTGCGAACACAGACAGCGCTGGGTAGCCGAAACCCACCTATCACCTATTAACCCAACTCCAATTCGGGGGAAACCCACTAACCCATCCGCCCGTAGGTACGACGAAAAGCTAGTGGTAAAACCCGTTTGGCTTAGAGATCGAACTTGTGTTGTCACAAGTCTCCCTTCATTGCCCCCATTTGCCCCTTTCAAAATGGTGATAGTGGGACTAGAACTTGGGTCTCTTTTGGAGAATCCAAGTCTCTTACCACTACATCACATTGGAAGTTGCGAGTTTTTTTGTGTTATTCTAAAAAAAAACCATGGCGTGAACAAAAGGAAGATTTCATTAATTAGTTCCCTAATTAGTGGCAAATCCAGAATTTCTTTTGACTAGGTTTACAATTTTTCGGTCTATGTTTGTCTATGTACATATACTATTATCGTGTTGGGTCATTAGAATATAAATTTTTTTTATATTCAAGTTGGATTGATATGTGAATAAATATACATGTTAATAATGCATATTAGCCCTCATTTTAAACGCTTTTTGTTACAAATTCATCCGAATAGCCACTTAATTGTGTTTTATTTTGATTTTTGTAGTTTTGGATGGCAACTAGGTGATTTTGGTGAAAAACTCAAAGGAAAAAGTGAAGAATTTGAAGATTAGCCTCTGACATGACCATGTCTGATGGAGACATGGCCATGCAAGCCCTGATAAGCAATTTGATAAAGACATGGCTATGTCTGAGCGCGACATGGCCATGCTCTGCGCAAAATTCCCCCTTCTTAACCTAAATTTCCCTCATTTCTCACATACAATTTTAGGGAGCAAAACCCTAATTCTCTCTAGCCTCCAAGTCGGTTTTCATCCAACTTCATAAAGGAAGAAGATTATCAACTCCAAAGAAGAATCTAACATCATTCTACCTATTCTAGCTTGATTTTGGTTTGATATCCTCTTTATCTAACCATGTATCTCTTTGACTCTTCAAGCTATTTGGGTATTTTTGTAGTTAGCATGAGCTAAAACTCTTGATTCACTTAGATTAGATGAATCCTAGCTAAACATTGACGATTTACATGTTGTTTATGGTGATGATTATGTTGATGACTTTAGCAATGTTTTGAATGTTTTCAATGATTATGTGTGTTTGTTTGACTTGATTATATGTTTAATCTCGTGGGTGTCTTGACCATATTATGTTGAAAAACCGTATGTGTTAGGATATTTATTCATGAATATGTAGATGTATGTGTATGTGTTCATGAAATTTGACTAGGAATATATGGTGGATGGGGATTGGAACATGTAAGATTGTTAGTCAAATGTGCATCCTTGTGTATATGCTTGGAAAAGCCATTACATTTGTTGTGAATTCCTTGTATCATTGTGTATGTGTGATTATTGTTTACTAGCGTGAATTTATAGTTCATGTATTCATGGTATGATATTCACAAGTTGAAAAGGTTCATGACATTGTTTCCATTACGTGATTCGAGGTGGTTAGTATGTGTTTATCGTATTAGCTTTCCAAAGGATTATGGGATCAAATAACCTTGACAGGACTTTAGTCCATCTTTATATTCAACATAATTGTATCATTAGCTCTTCAAGGAATGACTTTAGGTGGTTACTATGTTATCATCGTTTTAACTTTCCAAAGAGTCATATGATTAGATAGCCTTGACGGGGGTCTAGTCTATTTTCGTGTTATGCATGTAAGAATGATCTCATCATGGATTTGTGTAGATTGTCATTGTAAGGCTAGGTGGATTCAAAGTCTAAGTGGACATTTCCTTTGTTTGATTATCTTTCTTAACTTTTAATTTATTTATTTATGTCTATTTAAATTAAAAACACAAAATATCAAACCACTTTATTTGCCGGCTAGATAATGACAACGGTTTAGTATCAGGAGCTCTCGTGTCCATGGATCGATATTCGGTTCTTGCCTAAAGCTATACTACTATACGATAGGTACACTTGCCTATTGTGTGTAGTTAGTCTTAAAGTAATTGTCGTCTTTTATAAATTTAAAACCAAATTGTGTGAAAAAATATTATTAAAAAATCTATACACTTTACACACATCATGGATCATTAAAAAATGCGCTTTAAATGATTTGATTGTGATTCAGTTAACATAATTTAATTGAAAAAACGTCCTTTAAATGAGAGGTGGGAAAAAAAATCGGTTTGAAAAAAAACGGAAAAAAACCTGAATCGGTTTAAGAAAAAAACCGGTTTGAAAAAATCGACTAGGTTAAAACCGAACCGGCAGTTCAAGATTGGTTTGGGGTTTGGAGCAAGAAAACTGGTTAAAAACCAGTTTAATTTCAAAAAATCGGTTTAACCGGGAAAAAAACCGAATAATTTTAAAAAACCTAGTTAAAAACCGACCCGAATTGGTTGATAGGGTTGAGCTTTCACTTGAAAAAACCGGTTAAAAACCAACCGGTTTTGAAAAAAAAAATGGTTTAATTGGTTTGAAAAATACCGATTAAAAAAAACGGTTCGGTTTTTTTCAAAACCCGATTTGCCCACCTCTACTTTAAATGATTTCAATGTTAAAACTGGTTCGGTTTGAAAAATACTGACGTTTTAGGTTTTGGATCGGATAATAATACGAGTCGATTGATGTAAAAATTATCTCGTAACGAAGTTCCGAACGATGAAATGGTGCTTAAATCGGGTGTTTAAAACTAACGGCGCTTCAAGCGGATGTAAAATTTTTGTCGTTTGAAACGTTGTTTTGAGATAACTTTTACATCAGTCGACTCGTATTCTTCTTCGATCAAAAGCTCTAAAACATCGGTCTTGAATTAAAAAAAAAACTTAACGACGTTCTGTTGGTTGCCAAAGTTTTAAAAGTTGGGACCGTTACCAGCCAATTTGATAATTGAAAAGGATGAAAATCACGACCCCTTCTTGAATAATTCTCTTGATCTTAATTTGATCATTTGATCTGTATTTTGTATCTCTCATCTCATAGTCTGATGATATGAATATGGAGAGAATATACCTTAAAATATATGAGAGTCAGTGTGTTATTTTAGAAAATGTTCAAGCCTTGTAATAGATAAGATAAAAGTTTATGATAAAACTTTCCGGAGCCTTCACGGTTAATCCAATCAATTGTTGATCGTTTGGTTGTTAGAAACTTACTTTTCAAACTTGAACGTTGTGTTAAATGTTGTTAGCTTTTTTCTTTTTGAGTCTAGTGATGTTTAACCAAGATCTCAAGCCACCGATGAATTAAATAGATCCTTGTTTCTTCATTGAGCAATGAGGTGGTCAACTTTTGATTTCAACTTTTATCACATTCACTTTCCATTTTTTATTGTGTTGTCTCCTCAAGAGAATTAAGACTTTTGCAAGGCATACTTACTAATAAAGGAAAGTTCCTGGTAAGAGTAGTTGAATTTAAAGAATATGTTTGGCAAAAACCATTTGAATTTTGTTTTAAAATCATTTTTCATTTATGATTTTTATTCTTTACTTAAATCTCAATATATAATGTGGTGATGAACTTGGTCTTTCAATACTTATAACGTTTATGAAGTGATGAAACTTGATCTTTTAATACATGTAGTTTTTCCTTCAATGTCGATCATGAAGACTTTGTAATATTCTTGTGACATTTGTAGCACTTGTAAATTGTTAATGTCTTAAGATAATTAATTAAGTGTTTTGGGACATGTATCTGAATATATTCGTATTTGATTATCTAGTAGCATTTCTAGTCACATTTGATTTTTCATTATTAAACACGTGATCTTCATGTTCATTTGTTAAGAAACCGAGCCTATTCATGTTCATCTAAATCAGGTTTTCTTGTTTAGATTTCGTCTCGTTTTGGTTTATTACTTAATGCTTTGTGTTTTTGTAGGCTTTTGAGTAAAATAAGGTGAAAATGTGCTAAATTAAAGAAAACTATGATTCCGGGTGCGTTGCGGGTGACAGACGAGTCAACAAAGAAAAAAAACTTTCTGGAAAAATACCCCCTTCGCGCCGCGCGAGGGGAAATGGGTTTTGCCTCGCGCAACGCGAGGGATTTCAGAGTTCAACTTATTTACAAAAATGCCACCGCGTCAGAAATTAGTATTACACCCCGTCGCGCTGCGCGAGGGGAATTAGGCTTCTCTACACGCGGCGCGACGACCCTTTTTACATGAAAAACTTGTTTAAACCCTACTTTAGTCGTTTTTAACCAAAGGAAGAGGGTTAACGAGTGTGAGCGGCTGAAGACGAACGAAAGAGGCGATTTGGAGTATTCTGCAGCAAGGATTTGGAGCTTGGATTACACGTAAACTTGTTTTTGGGTTCTAGTTGTTTTCTTTGTTGATTCGTTTACTTGAACATGATGATTGGTTTGATGTTTTCTGAGTTTACTTACTGCTTTGACTTATTATGAGTAGCTAAATCCTTATGCATTATCTAGATGATTGAATAGTTGTAGGTTTTGATAGTTTGAATGCTTTGATTGAATGGATGGTTTAGTGCTATTGTAAACGACAGTTTTTTTTTGTATTCAATTAGATGAGTATTATGTGTTGATCATTGTTTTTGAATGCATGTTAATCCTATGTGTTAATCTATGAATGTCTTTCAAATGTGATTAGCATATCTAGCACGTGACTTTGTGTTTGTGATTACTAGGGATTTTACTAGACGTAGTGAAGTTCCAGAATTGCATGTTTAGTAAATGAAAAATCAATGTGTATCTTAGCCGAAGATTGGAAGATAAAGCTTAACTGGTTAATCCTTGTGATTAGGTTTAGGTAATTAATTAGGTTTAGGTAATTAACTATCTAAAAAGAGGTTAAAACTTAGATTATTTAATTACATTGTTAATCAAGTCTAAATTGAACCATTAATTTGTCACTCCTTACATTTAATGTTTGTGGTATGTTAGACAAAGCTCATTGCTAGGTTGACTGGAAGGTAACTTAGCTATCGGTAGTCTTAACACTTTCCTTTAAAACTCATTTTGGTGAGCCTCCATTATGGGAGAGCCCTGAAGCACCCACTAGATGCGGCATGCTAAAGTTTCGAACTTGATCATTGTACTTCTTTAAGTACAACATTCTTTCTTTGTGACAATAACCATTCTAAAAAGCTAAGCGCACTAGCTGAAAGCATAAACAAACATAACGAACATCTATGTACTTTAATATAAATAATCCAAAAATAACTATCTTCATAGATGCTTTGATCGAAAAGTAAACAAATACATCTAAACTGACATGAATAAACGAACGAATATAAACAAAAGTTTACGAACAAAATGAACATGTGTTTATGTTTGTTCGTTAAATTAAATAAACAAAAAATTAGGTTCATGTTCATTCATTTATTAAAGAAATGAACATAAAAAAACTTTCTGTCAAATTACTCACGAATTGTTCAAAGAAAGTTTGATTTGTTTACTGGTAAGTTCGTAAGCTTTGTGGATTGAAATATGAACCTTACTAACAAGTAGAAGACCATAAGACTATGAATTAATGCCTCTGGGCGTGTAGATTAGTTGGCTAGATCCTAAGCGGAAAGTAGTCACATCGAAGGTGGGGAAGGATTCAGGTTCGAATCCCACGTCGTGCACCTCCAATCAACAATATGTGAGTCCGGTCCTTGTCGTCCCTGACGCACGGTCGTCGCCTCCGGTGTCTTGGGTACGAGGCATCATGTCACCGGCTGGTTAGCGAGTCCGGTAATTCTCGTTTTTTTATAAGACTACGAATGTGATTAAGTCAAACAGCAAAAATAAAAATATTCATGGACGTACTAATTAAAAGGGACGGGTTCAAAACCAAACCTTTGTATATTTGGTCTCTCCTGTACTAATTTTATTATAGTATTTGGACTAAAATGTTGAATAGATTATTATTTGGACAAAAAGAAATGGATAAGCACTCGTTGGTTCCAATTAATAGAGCAATAAAGAGAAAAATAGTACCGATTGTAACAACTCGATTCATGTTGGTCCACAACCTAAGCCAAAGACATAAATGATGGATTGAAGGGTTCATAGTACAATTCTTTTTGTTCATTTTTTATGTGGGTTAAAATAAATTACTATACTTTGATTAGACTTGTAACTATGTTGGTGTAATTTATAAGTTCCGGATCATTCAAATAACCATAACTAGCTTACCTATTGACTAAGTGGATTTTTCGAAATGGTGGGATTTTGCAACAAGCGATGGTAATCGAGTGGAACTGATCGGTTGTGATTTTGGGTTATTCGCTAGTCGGACCAGCGGATGCGGTCTACATGGCTAAAGGGGAGCACCACATTTGTCGGCTAGATTTTCGATAGTGTTCAGAAACCTTCAGGTTAATTTTTAGTTTTTTTTGTCATGAACTGATTTTTCTTTGATAACTTGTTATTGCTTACTTTTTTAAATGCATATACACCAATTGTTTAGCTTTTTTCCGGGCATGACCCATATATATGTTGTTAAAAACCTAGTTCCTTTGACGAAGTGTATTATATTATAGATAAAAGAGTGTATTAATTCGGATTTTTTAATTGAATAAAAAACTACAAAAACCAAAAGAAGTTATGTATGTTTTTATGGGTATATATTTTTAGGTATTGTTCACTCTTGTTTGTCCATTACGAAATAGCTAGCTTCTTTTTCATGTTTACGTGTAGCTTTTGAGTTTTGAGTATGAAAACGTAGAAAAAATATATTTGATGCGATATTTTGTCTTGAAGAAAGTTCTTGGTCGTCGTGATAGTACGTTCATTTATGAGCTAGGGTCGTTTGGTGGGTAGGAAATTTCATTTGAGAGTGTCCTAGCTTTGATTAGATGTAGTCTCTTCTTAGTGTTACCTAATTGTGTCTAAGTTCATTTCATTCATTCAATAATAATCAAGGTAAAAAATTGCAGTACACATAGTCTTTATGGCCAGTGTTTTTAAACCGGCCGGTCCGACCGGTTGGACCGCGGTCCGACCGTGTTTTTTGAGAATCACGGTTCGATAGGTCACGGTCTGATAGGTGTTTGTGAACCGCTGCGAACCGCTCGAACCGTTATCGAACTGCTCGAACCGGACCGTTTTGAACCGCTATCGAACCGTTTTTTCTTGGATTTTATGTTTATATCTATAATTTTTTGTGCTTTAGGTGATGAAACTCAATATGTTGATGTTCTGAGTGATGAAAATGATAAATTAGTTTTACTTAATGATAAAAAATAGGATACGTGGCGTGACATTTGAACTTATAACTTATGATGATGATTTAGTTTTATTTTGGTGTTAAAATTTGTTTAAATTGTAACTTTTTTGTGGTTCTTGGTGTGAAAATCTGTTTGATTTATAACTTTTGTGTTATAACTTAATATTATTGAACTTAGGTTGTGTTTAAATTAGAATTCTTATGGTATTATTTTGATAAATGTATATTTCGTCAAACCCCGGTCCAACCACGGTCCGACCCCGGTTCGACCGGTCGGACCAATAAAATTAAAATTACGGTTCGGTGTCCGGTCCAGTTTTTAAAACATTGTTTATGGCTACTACATGGTGTATTTAGAGGCATAAAAATGATATACTTTTCAATATAGCGGAGTCTCTTGTGAGTATATGACGCTTGCATCATTGTGGTTGAAATCTAGGAGCAAAAAATAAAGGAAGCTTCGTATGTGATCAAAAACACCCCACTGGAACCCAATTGATGTCGTTGTATAACTCGTGTTTCCACGCTTTTGTTTCTTGTTTTGCTTATTGTACTTTGGGGGTTTTAACTCTTTATTAGATATAAATTGTCTATTTACCGTTAAAAAAAATTCAAGGTTAAAAAGTAGTTTCTTTAACTTTCAATTGTATAATATTTTTAATAGTAAACTGTCAATTTGTACCATTACAATCACTTTGGTCCTTATGTTTTATTTTTTGTTATTTTGATGTTTGGTTTTGCATAAATTTGTCTTTTTGATCATTTGACCAACTTCTTTTAGTTTTGACTGTTAACACCAGGAATAAAAGTCATTTCACATTTTATGAATTAAAATGACAATCATTTTACTTTCTAGGGACCAAAATGATAAATTGTTATTCTTATTACTATTATTAATGTTATTATAAGATATATTGGTTTTAAACGGTCATAACTATCATCTTTTGTTCTCTGTCAGTCTCAACTAATGAATTGGCTAGCTAGTAACGACCACAACTTTTATTACTTTAACAACCAAGTCGTGAAAAATAAATTAATGGCGTTAAGCTTTTTTCGAATTCCAAACTGACGTTTAAAAGCTTTTGATCGGAATGATAATAAGAGTCGATTGATGAAAAAGTTATCTTGAAACGATGCTCCGAACGGTAAACTTTGACATCCGATTGATACACCGTTAAAGTTAAACACATGCATTGTTTCGTCATTCGGTGAGATACGAGCTATGGAGGAAGGGAAAAGCAACGTAAGGTACGAACGATCCAAAATAATTGATGCTTTTACTATGCTCAAAACAAAATATCTTTTTCTGTAATAGATATTTATTTTCGGTGATTCAATATATGTTTTAATAACATAATTTCTTTTTTTACATGTCATGGACCATCGTATTGAAAATAGTTTCGATAAACTTTTGTTGATGAGACCCATTTCTTCCGTCATAGCTGCGTGTGTCTAAAAGAGCTTCCAAAAAACCAGAGAGGATGATTGGTAATTTCAACCAAATCCCCACATGAGACCAAACTTCACAAGCACAATGTCATTGGACAAATAGGTGATTGGGATCTTCCTCAAGCATATCACATAAGGGACATGAAACAACACCAGCTTGAACACCTCTTACTTGAGATGGGGAAACATGAGTCAGAACACGATATAGCATGATACGCCAATGCATGCAAAAATTGGCTTTTATTGGTAACCAGTTTTGTTCTCATACAATCCTTCACGATGAACAAAAGAGTTTTGGTATTTTTGATCTATTAGCCATTGCAAAGATTTTGACGAGAACCAATTATCATTATCGTGAATCCATCTTTAAGAATCACTATTATTTAAAAGTGTCATATTTTCTAACAAAAGCTTGCACATGCTTCATTAAACTTGTTCAGATAAAAGATGAGGTTTTTTTCACGTGATGTTTCAAATGAGTGATGTTACCATCAACAGTGACATAACAATATATATGCAACCTTACCTAAATAATTGACGCTTTTACTATGTCGAAAGCAAAATTTCCTTTTCTCTTGCTATGCCGAAAGAAAAATATATTTTTCTCTGAAACTTAAATATTGATGATATGATGAGTGGTCCAATATATATCTCTTTTAATCGTATTTCTTTCTCTTTTTTTTGTTAAAAATAATCTTGCCCATTCTAAAGATTTTACGTAGTGTTTTTGAAACGTTAACTAATTAAACCTACAATAATTAACGTTCAAAATCGGAGCACATATTTTCATTTCATACCAATGTAGCTTGACACGTTGTATGAATTGAAGGCTTCAATCATTCATATCATATCAATCATCCTAAAATATGTGGATGTGAATGTTTACAACATTACCACATTCTAAGGTATATATATGTCTGTTCTCAGTAACATCAAATGGGCTGTTAATTACCTATACCTAACACAATGTACGTCCTATATATATATCTATCGATCCTTATAAATACAAAAACCACCTTAAACCTTTTTTGCATACTACAATGAAGACACTAACTTCTTCATCGTGTCTTTGGCTTTTTTTTCTTTCATCACTTTGCCCTCTATCTCTCTCTAATCAAAACTCAAATCCTACACTTTGCATACCCACTGAGCGACTAGTGCTTATTCAGCTAAAGACCAATCTCATCGACCGTGCCAACCGTCTATCTTCTTGGGTCGGCCACGACTGTTGCAGTTGGTCCGGTGTAGTATGCAACAACGTCACTGGTAATGTGCAAGAGCTTCATCTTCGTGGACCCGATGACGGTATACACGGCCACTGTCAAGGACCATACGACACTGATGAAGAATTGGCAGAAGCATCAAAACAAATGTTAGGAGGGACCGTAACTCCTTCGGTTACGAAATTAGTACGACTCACGTACTTTGATTTGAGCTGCAACGATTTCGGATTGAGCCCGATTCCAACCTTTTTTGGCTCTTTCCAAAATCTAAAATATCTTAACCTCTCAAGATCACAATTCAGTGGGGAAATCCCCCACCAACTTGGAAATTTATCAACGTTGCGTGTTTTGGATGTTCAAGACACTCCTTTGTTCTCTAATCTTCATTCGAAAAGTTTAAAATGGCTAAAGGATCTTAAAGACTTGCAACACCTGGATTTAAGCGCAGTTGATCTTGCAAGTGCTTTAGATTGGTTACAGGTGATAAGCACACTCCCTTCATTGCTTCAAATACATGTTTCTTTATGTGGGTTAACTCAGTTTCATAGTAACTTGACTGAAGTTAGCTTTACATCCCTTACTGTCCTAGATCTTTCGTACAACATCTTCGACGACAGTTTGTTGCCTTTGTGGATATTCGGTCTAAATAAACTAGTTGTATTGGATCTCACTAACTGCTTTATTAGTGGTCTAAATCCGGGAACTCACGGTGGTTTTCGTAGCATGCCTTATTTAAGGACTCTTGGTGTTGCAAGCAACAGTTTTGTTAATTCTTCCTCGTTGCTTAACGAATTGTCTAGCTTAAGCAATCTTCGATTTCTTGATGTTAGTAACTGCAATATTTCCGCTCCAATTCTTGGCAACTTACGTAACTTGTCGTTTATTGTTCATCTTGACTTGTCGAATAATCAGATTGTTGAGGAGATACCTAAATCTTTAAGTAATCTTTGCAATTTGATTACCCTTGATCTACAATCTAACAACTTTTCCGGAAATGCGTCTGAACTTCTTGAAAGATTTTGTGAATGCGAGTCTCCTAAACTAGAATTGTTAGCGTTTCGTGGCAATGACCTTACTGGCCAACTACCAAGAAAACTAGGAAGATTGAAGAAGCTAGGAAGCATTGATCTTGCATACAATCAATTAACCGGGACCATTCCGGATTCTGTAGGAAATTTATCTCTTTTAAAAACATTCCAGATGAATATTAATCAACTCACAGGTTCAATCCCAGATACCATTGGTGGTTTGTTATCGTTAAATTTCTTGGATCTATCATACAACAACTTGAATGGAAGTCTTCCTGAAACTATCGGACGACTCGGGGTACTACATTTTCTAACTGTTCATCACAACTTGTTGACGGGTACTGTGACCGAAAACCACCTAACCAATCTAACATCCTTGAAAACTTTGTGGATTGGGGACAACAAGTTAGTGTTTAAGTTAAGCGTTAAAAACTGGATACCACCTTTTCAGCTTGAAGTGTTGAGAATAGGTTCTTGTAGTTTAGGTCCTGATTTTCCCTCATGGCTTCAGTCGCAAACAAGCTTAGCAGAAATAGACTTAGCCAACACAAACATATCAGACACCATCCCTGAGTGGTTTTGGACTACATTCTCCAGTGTCACATTCTTGAACATGTCCCACAACAACATTCAAGGAAGGTTGGGAAATATTAGTTTCCTTGCACCTGGAGCCGTACTAGATCTAAGTGACAACCACATCCGTGGTTTGTTACCCGGTCATTATAATAGACCCGACTTAGATGTCCTAGATCTTTCATACAATGAACTCTCAGGATCTGTAGATGAGTTCTTATGTTTTGGCATTCAAGAAGTGCGGCAGTTAAATGTTCTTAATCTAGGAAACAATAACATGTCAGGTGTTATTTCAGATTGTTGGATGAATTGGGAGTTGTTAGTCATTTTAAACCTTGAGAAAAACCAATTTTCAGGCATGATACCATCCTCTTTAGGAAATATCTCTACTCTATTATCATTAGATATGCGTGGTAACAAACTGTCTGGGAATTTACCGGCGTCGTTATTAAACTCCAAGAGTTTGATAATAATTGAGCTCGCAGAAAATGAGCTAGTAGGAAGTATACCAACATCAATATGGAGACATAATACCAATTTGAAACTTCTAAGTCTTAGTTCAAACAAGTTGAAAGGTAATATTCCAGTTCAAATATGTCATCTCAGTTCTATACAGATTATGGATCTTTCTCATAATGATCTTTCTGGGAACCTTCCGACATGCTTTACAAACTTCACAGTCATTTCTGGAAGAGAGAAATCAAGCCCGTTTCTTCTTTACGACGCCATTTTCCAGAATCAAGTACTAGGTAGTGCATCGTTGGTGACAAAGGGTCGAGTTTCAAAATATGATAACATTCTTTATCTCGTGACCACATTAGACATGTCTGATAACAAGTTTTCAGGGCCAATTCCTAATGAACTTGTTGCACTTTTGGGCTTACGGTATCTGAACGTTTCACAAAACAATTTCACTGGACGAATTCCTAACGTTTTCAGCAAGAATGGAGTGCTTGAATCTTTAGATTTGTCGATAAACCATCTTGATGGAAAAATTCCCTCAACCTTATCAGCATTAACTGGTTTGAGTTTTCTTAACATATCCTACAACAATCTTGTAGGACGAATACCGACGGGCCCTCAACTTCAAACCTTTAACGCGACGAGTTTCATTGGAAATGAACTTTGTGGGGACCCTCTTCCCGCTTGTTCGCCAGATATTGGCAATCCAAATGTCAAACAAGATAAATCTAATGACATTGATTGGATCCTAGTGATGTTTACATTCATTGGATTGATTGTTGGTTTTTGGATCATAACTACCCCGTTAATTGTGAGCAAAGGATGGCGAAATGCGTATTATAATTTTCTTGAAGAAATATGTATCAAGCTTCGAAATGCCATTCTTATCTTATTCCCATGTAAGTCTTAAACGTATATTATAGATTTTTGTATGCATATATGTAATTTGATCATATGGGTTGCAACATGTAGGTTTTAAAAGGCATGAGGCGCGCCACGAAATGCTAAGCTCATCTAATCAAGTTCAACAATTTGAGTTATCACAATACATCTTCGGTGAACCCAAAGGCAAGTACTCAAAATTAACTAAAGACTTGATTAATTAATCCCTTGTTCAGGGTTACATATATAATTGGCCATTTTGTTTCTCATTGTAACCTGTAGGCTTTCAAAAAGAATTGTCTTCTGAAGCTAGCAGCTCGACTCACAATATACAACAATCTTATTGATGACAAGCAACAAGGTCACAGTTTCAATTAATTATTTGTTAACCTTTGCCTCTCTTGATCGCCTTTTGCAATGATGAATATAAGTGATGCAGGAGCATTGAAGTCGAACCGAGGCCGAACCCGCACCCTACTAGAGACCCGTTTGAATGAGTGGAAAAGCCACATTATATTTGAAAGAGATAGAGGATGATATCTTCTATTATTTATTTGAATTTTATGTTTCTATTTAATCATAATTATTTCCTAGTATATCTTTTGATTTGTTAGAATAAACAGGAATAGTTGTTTAGTTTCTTAGTTGATTAATTTTGAATAAAGATTTGTAACCTTTTAAGCTTGTTACCGAATAACTCGGTTTGGAATCATTTGAATGAAACCTTATGTTTCTTCAGCCATTTGATCGCACGCGAAACTGTATCAATAAGCGCTTCGAACGAAACGCAATTTATAGTTTTATACATGTTTTTCTTTTAGTTTTGAAAATGTTTAAAGTGCACCTTTTAAAATACTAGGCTTTGCTATTAAAAGTGATAAGCGGTACATTTTGTTATCCATATGACTTCTCTTACAATTAAAAAACTATCGCTAAAAAAATTTACTTGCATTTAACTTTGTAAGAATATATATAACAAAGTTTAAAACGTTGAAAACTAATTACATTTACGTATAGTTTAGATTTAACTTGAAAGAACATATATAACAAAGTTTAAAACGTTAAAGATTTAAATTGAAAGAACATATATAACAAAGTTTAAAACGTTAAAACTAATTACATTTATGAACACTTCAGATGTTGATCAGATCAATTTGTTATCTTCAGTTTAATCACACTACCAAAGATGAGAGAACTCATGGACATCCATGGGGTTGAACGGTAAAAAAATACTTACATACTTCTGAGTAAAAAGACATAAAACTACAAGTTTAAAAAAAAATTGTACACAAATAAGTTAATATAATTTTAACTTTTTAAACACTTAGAATAAAAAATATGCGAGGTTTTTTTTACTTTTATTTAAAATTAATCTAATGTTAACTTCTAATTAGTAAAAATAAAAACATTCAAAGTAAAGTACGTACAAAAAACAATATATAGGTTCATTAATGTAAAAAAAAGTAAATAAAGAAGTCCAATAGAACTGTTGGCATAATCTGAAAAGTTACAAAAATACCTTATAAATATCCAAAAATTTTCTCCGTGTACGTTAGAACATCCGACGAATAAAAATTTTCATCAAAGTTATCATGAACATAATATGATACAGAGAAGTTGAAAACATATAAAAAAGTAATAGATAAGAAATGATAAACTTCTAAAAAAAAGGATTATTTGAGGCATTTGTGTGATTTATTGTCTTTCATTCTTCAATTATTTGAAATAATTGCTAAAATTCGGTCATTTAACAATATGTAAAAGCAAAATGAGTATACACTTGTACAAACATTATACCTCTAAAGAGATATTACAACTTTCAAAACAACATTAAAAAAAAGCCATTAACCTTAAGTCTAGCAAGTAATAAGACACATACCTACACCTTTTTACCACTACTCATAACAGACATTGTTTTCTTTTCATGAATTATGATTGCTTTCAGTTTGTTGCTCCATTACTAATTCAAAGATGTTGTATACGAATATTATAAAACTCATTAATTATCATGAAAAACATGTAGTTTAAATCTTATCAACGAGCATCAGATGAAAATTGCTATCTTAGAAATATGTAATTTATAGGAGTATTGGACCTTAACAGTCCCAACTATTAGTTTTTGGCCGCTACCGGTCCTAACTTCTAAAATATGTGTTGGCACAGTCTCAACTTTTATCATTTTAGTCATTAATGGACCGCCGTTAAAAAAATTAACGTCGTTAACTTTTTTTTTAGTTTCAGGTCGACGTTTTATGGTTTTTGATCGGAATAAAAATACGAGTCGATTGATATAAAGATTACACCATCAAAACTCCATAACTTACAAACCAAAAAAAAATTGAAGATCACCATGGTTTCAGTATTTTAAAAAGATTAATGTAGTCCAACACTCTACCCTAAGCATTAGATCCGTCCCTGCCAAAGATAGATAGAAAACAAAAAATTTAACTAGTTATGTTATAGTATATTTGCACAAAGATGTTGGATTAGTCATGTTAAGTACACACCATTTTTTTAATTAAATAGTTATTTATAAAATGTTTTTTAGTTAAAATGTTATTCTAAAAAGTTTATTTGTAATTTGAGTATTGATTAAAAAACTATTTTTTTATTAAAGTGGGTTCCACCTCCTCCCTTTCTTCTCTCCCATCACCACGGACCACCCACCACGAATCCAATGATGAATGACCCCACCGCCGCCCACCAGACAAACCCAATCTCCACAACCACAAGCGGCCCTTCCGGGTGCGCGTTGCGTTTGGTCTAAGACTTTTTGGGTTGTGCTGCTTTTATTTTTGGTTCGATGATTGTGAGCATTTGCTTACTTCAGAGCTTATTTTCAATGGTAGGGATGGATAAATATCGTAATATTTGGTTGGTTTTAGTGGTTGACTCTCACTCGTAGAAAGGAAAAGACGATGAAAAATATTGTTAGTCAATGGGTGAATGTATGTTTAGATTTTTAAAATTCAAATTTTCTTTAAAAATTACCATAAATGAATTTTTTTTTTAATTTTTGACCGGAAAATGCCCCTCACATGAGTGACATTTTAATTTTAATCCTTTTATCTTACAAACCTTTTAGAAAATATTTCTCTCACTTATTTTTCCGTAACCATAAAGATAAGAAGAAATTTGAGAACCAAGATAAGGTTCATTTAAGCAGAATTAGTACCTGTAGCACATGTTGTTTTAAACTTAACTAACCAAGAGAAATTATCGAAAGTAAACAAAAAAAGCTATAAAGAACCCAAAATCAAGAATAAACAAGAAAGATTTCAGTCACCTAATTATCGTTGACTCTGCAATCCGTTTCTTGACATCTAAAAACATCAACAAAAATTCAAATTAGCCCCAAATCTTAGTTGTTCTTAACCGTATGGCAAAAATAGTTGAAATTCAAAGCAAATTTTACATCAATCCTTTCATATCCTCCTTACGTAAAAGGGTCTTTTTAAAAAAAATTGTTTGAAAGCTGGGATCCCAGTTAAAATTTTTGCTAGCCAATAGGTGAAGGTTCAGATTTTTAAAATTTAATTTTCATCTAGTAAAAAAAATGCAATAAATAAATTTTTTATTTATGACTAGAAAATGTCGACTACAAAATTTCCTTTAGTGGCAACATAGCACCGCTAAAAGTTGTTTTTAATTTTTTTTTATTGACTATATACCAAGTATTTGAAGTTAACGATATATAACAATGATTGTGATTTTATTATAGGTGCATTTTTTAATTTTTTATTTTCCCATGATTCTTTTATATATTTTCCCATGCTCCCCTAATTAAGAGTATTTATATTAGGTTGCATTGCTATTTAAATCCTTGTAATTCCCATTTGAGAAATTAGAGAAGAAAAGTATCCCCAGTTCGTGTGTTTCTCATTTAAATTTCTTTAGAGTTTTGCATGCATATATATTCTACAGTCCATTATCAATTAGTGTTTTCATTCATGCATGCCTCCATACAAAGACCGATCTGCCTCTTATGAAACAAACCTATTCTCTAACAATCAGCTTTCGGTCCAGTTTATCGCATCCACCAACAACGCATAAAAAAGTTAAACCATGTTAACCGAGCTCATCAAAGTCACCCAAAAAGCCTTCACACCAACAAGCAATTAGCTAGCTAGGTTGCAAGTGTTTATCAACCTTATAAAAAAAACACATTCAAACTAATTATTTAAAAAAATGAATTTTGAAAAGTTGTGTAAACATTGTGCAACATTTTTCAAGGAAGGTTTAGGAAATATAAATTGGGCAAACAGAAAAACACAAAGTTTTCTAAAGATATGCATAATAAACAAAGTAAATAATCAAAAAACAAAAGAAAATCATAGGAAAAAAAGTGTATATATGAAGCAAAACCCAACAAATGACCATGAAATCTCATTAGTAATCAATCAATTCCTCCAAGGGGTTGGTTGTTTTGATTCACATGTTATTAAAAGCAATATTTCATTCTATGTTTTGCAGACTAGAAACAACTAAAAAGGCAAAACAAGAACTCATGACCCCCATCCTCTTAAAAGAGTACATTTCGCAACCCGGCCGACTCCCAAAGTATAGGCTCCCATCCGAAGGTTGCACTCGTGTGTTTGACACATGCTTTTGATGCTATTGAAAGCTCCACTCATGTATTTCTTGAGTTGGGCATTCACATTATCTTCATCCCACATAACATTTTGATTGTTCTGCAAATTCAAAGTTCAAGTAACATATATATATAAGGTGTCGAGTCTCAACGTACTACCAATCTATAGTCATAGCCACAACCAAACCCATTAAATCTTATCCACAACAAAATTAGTTATTTGGCCGGTCTGGAAGGGTAGGATGTAGGCAAACCTTACTGGCCCAGTCACAACTATCACAACATATAAACATTGAACCTTAAATTGTATGTGGATCCAAAGTTAGATGTTTATTTCCTTACAAGATACAAATACTAGTACAATAAATGTTATATACGTGTTCTTTTTGTTACCTGAACCAACTCGAAGTGGCTAACGGTCACACCTCCAGCATTTGCGTATATATCTGGAAGTATTACAACTCCTTTTTGTGACAAAATCTATAGAAATAAAACACATTAACTATGTGCAGAAGCTGGTTCCAACATATTAAAGATATGAAAATGGTATGCACCTCATCTGCTTCAGGATCAGTAGGATTATTTGCAGCTTCTATGACGAACTTGGCTTTAACTTCTCCAGCGTTTTCTCTTCGATGGGCGATTTGAAGAAAAAAAATGAGTTTAGTTTGAAATTGGATTAAGAAAATCACAACTTCTATTCCATAAAGTTTCTTTATTTTAATATATTATCTCCGTTGTCAAAAGCCCACAAGTGGCACGCCTAGCGCTCAGCCACAACTATAGTCGAAATTCTAGCCAAAAAATTGTCTAAACACGTGTGATCGAAACAATTACACTAACACTAAAAAGACTGAATTAACCTAAAACAACCTAAACTAGACCAAAAGATGTTGTTTTTATACCATGCATCTTGTTTAATAAAGCCCACACATTTTAAGTGTCTTGTGTCTAGCTAGGTCCAAGGCTCAACCTTTGCGCGTTTAGTGCACCTTGCGCCACTCCCCGGCCTTGTTAGCAAATAATACGTACACATTATTTTGGTTATGGGTTGATCAGCTTTATTGCATTACACATTCAACATTGCTATGGACATTACAAATCTACATATGTTCATGATTTGTAAACTTGTAGTGACTTTTGAAAGGGTTATACTATACCTGGTGAGAACACCACTTAAGGCACATGGTACAAGTACATCACATTCTTGAGTAAGTAATTCGTCTCCGTTTATCATGTCTCCCCCATCGAAACTAATTAAGCTTCCGTTTGTTTCTTTATGCTCAAGCAATGCTGGTATGTCAATACCATTTGTGTTCTTTAGAGCTCCACTAATGTCACTAACTGCAATGATCTTACCTCCCCTTTCATGTATCAGTCTAGCCACCCAAGATCCTACATTACCGAAACCCTAAAGAGAAAACATAATCATATACAAAGACATAAAGTCCGACTTACATATTTTTTTTTAAACAACAATTCATTGAATGAAGAATAAATACATCATAACCTGCACTCTGGTATAACCAATATTACTAACCTGAATAACAAAAGTGGAACCTTTGATTGACTTGTCGTGTTCAGCTAGCAAGGCTTCAGTAGCATAGACAACACCACGTCCCGTTGCTGCCTCTCTTCCCAATGATCCACCAAGCTCCTAACAAATAGAAACATGCCATAAATGATATAGATAGTCGACTGACTAATATATAGCATGCTACGTATATACTTGTTATATATACACTCACTATTGGTTTTCCTGTCACAATTTCCGGCGAGTAACCATGGAACTTAGAGTACTCATCCGAAATCCAAGCCATAGTCTGTCAATATATGTCCCAACATAATTTATAGTATAGAATAAAAGAGGCTTGTTGGATATTCAATGTATACAATAAGAGTACAAACCTGGGCGTTAGTGCCCATATCTGGTGCTGGAACATCGACGTTTACTCCAATAGCATCGTGGATCTTTAGTGTGAAGACGCGAGTAAGGCGTTCAAGCTCACTTATAGACAAGTCCTTTGGTGAGCACGCGATTCCACCCTTGGCTCCACCATAAGGAACATTCACCACAGCAGTCTTCCAAGTCATTAGTTGAGCCAAGGCGTTTATTTCGTCATGTTCCGCCTTAACAAAACAAAATATAGTAATCAAGTTTCAAGGTCTTTGTCACTACAAAAATATAACTACAGACATTTTTTTTCGATTCTTAGTGCTTATAAGTTATAACCCAATGGTATGACATGACTTTTGAGGTTGAGGGTTCAACACCTATAGTAAACAAGTGTATATTTAGTTAAATGGCTTTTAATTGGTGAGCTAATGATTTAACATCGTTTGTATTGTGTTAAGACTTAAGGTTGTCACAAGAAAATGTCTATCAATTGTCATTTGTAAACGTTGGTCGATTCATTGAATACTACAAGTTTGTTTTAAGGTTCATTCCGTCTCCTTAATTTGCTCGTTGTTGGTTTTTTCTAGATTGGCAGGCCGGGGCGGCCGCAGTGGTTGACCGCCCAAGCCCAGTCTTTTTAGGCCCGAAACTTTTAATTGTTTAATTCTAGATGTTTAATTATAACTAAGAACAAGATAAAACCTTCATAGTTAAGTTATATTTGAAACCTTGGAAAAAATTTATAGAGTTCTGAATAATAATTATCGTCGTATTATATATTGTTTAAAACATGATAAATTGTCATGCATATATATATATATATAAAGAAAAAAAATTAATATAAAAATAAAATTAAGTAATTACCTTAGGATGATATCTAATTCCTCCTTTCATTGGACCACGAGAGTTATCATGTTGAATTCTATATCCCACATAAGACACCAAAGTTCCATCATCCTTTCGAATTGTACACTCAAACTGATCCATCAATAAAATACAAATTAATTAAGCTCGATACCGTTAGTCGAATCTTAAATTTGATATACGCACCTTGATTTCCTTATAAGGCATCAGCAAACTCTTCTCCAGATTAGAATCTAAGCCCAGAAGACGAGCTGCATTACGGAAGTTTCGGCTTGTTGACGCAAGAGCATTCATCATATATGATTATGATCGATCGATTATATATTCTGAAACAAATTAAGATACAGAAATGCTAAAAGTAAATATATATATATATATAACTAATATGTACGTGCGTACTTACGTAAATGAAAATATATTATTATAGATATATACATAAATAAATATATCAGTATCAAAGATTTAGGTAGCTATACACGTACGTAATCAGATTTTGTGTTCGATGGAGCAATTAGCTTTTGTTGATATGTATCGTAGTAGTTAACTGCAGTTAATGATAATTATAGAGTATTTGGGGTGTGTGATTATGGACTTATAGGCAGCTGGCCGGTTAACTTCTGTTTTATGTATGTATGTATGTATCTAGTCAAAGCCTAAAGATCCGCCAAATCCCATCATATTCGTAACCTACTCCTAACGGTACTTATTAATTCGAATCACTCTTCTAGTTTGTTTTCTTTTTTCCTTTAGCAAAATGAATAAAGTCACCTTACTCGGGTAATCCAATCACAAAAGGTGACTTCATATATCATTGGATAGCCTAAGTACACATATTTCAAAAAAACCCACTAACTTGCTCTCGATCTCTTAAGCGGTAAAAAATTTTCGGCTTAAGGATTTAACTTGTTTCGTTACAAATCTCCCTTTTATTACCCCCAATGTCCCTCTTAAAGTGTTGCTAGTCGTAAATTGAACGTGAGTATCTTTTGGCTAAACAAAGTCTCTTACCAGCCACTAAACAATAATGAGGGTTATGACGTTATTATTATTATTATTGTTATTATTCTTCTTATTATAGTTTAGTGCATTCGTTACACTCGGGAACAACATTGACGTGGTGGTTTAAAGAATATTAATGGGGACACAACGGTTCCAATTAATTTTGAGATAAAACCGTGGTAAATTAGAATACAAGATTTATTTAAAAAAGTTTTTTTATATAGCAATATTATGCTAAAATTAAGGAGAGAATTAAATACTCGGTTTTATGATGTAGTTTTTAAATTAATGTCGTATAAAAAAAGCCATGTATGTTTAGAAAATCCTGAGTATTTAGTTATAGGTTATTACCAACTTTATTTCTGAGTTTTATTTTTATGTTCTATCAAATATAAATCTACTCATGTACATGTATAGTAGGAGATGATTGAAAATGGAAATACTCTTAAATCTTTAAAAGTTCTTCTAGATATTAGGGACCTAAAATTTAATTAGTATTATTATAATATATATAATAATATATATATATATACATCACTGAAATATAAAATTATTAAGATTTAATGGAAAAACAAGTGTTTTAGTTATTGTAAAAGGAACTCTTAAAACATGTCATATAAGTAAAATAACTCTTAAATAATATTACATAAGCAAATTTAATTTAATTTTATTATATTAGAGATTAAAGATTTATTATAGTTGTTATTATTACTTCTATTATTATTGTTGTGTTAAAATCGTCTATGTACGTAGAATGGTTATGTACTTACGTAGACACGTATATCCATTGAAGGGTAATTATGGACAAGTAAGAATTGTTACAACACTCATTTGATAATATATGTTAGTGTGGTACCGTCCAATTAGACTTCAAGTACAATATGCAATCCTAACCTGCCGGTGAACCGTTGCAGCCTCTTGGCCAACAGATCCACCCAGCTCCTGCCGGTGAAGCTCAAGCAGTTAGTTATACATGTAATGAAACAGATTGAGAAATATATATGTCTAGATATATCTTTCATAGAATTTCGCGTATCTAAATCGATTACTTTATCTTTGACTTGTTTTTGATTTGGTAAACATAGTAACCATAGGAATAGGTTTGAATTGATAATTTGAACTAAACGAGCTACTTAACTTGAGATCGAGAGATAAATGCTAGTCAATTTGTCCTTGTGGTTAGGGTTGTAGGAATTAAACGGTTCGAGAGGAGATTTGAATAATCAACTAATTACATTGCGAATTGTGTCCTTAAGTTCATATATATGTTACCTCTTGCATGATAAAGTATTGTATTAGTTAGATCGAGAGATTAACTATCATTAGGGTACACCAGTATCATTAGTGAGACTGAGAAGTAATCTGACCTAACCGATAGTTTAACACGTGTCTTTAGGATCCATTTTGGTCACACCGGGAGAACGATCCGGGATCCATTAGGTTTCTTCGGGTTCGTATCTTTAGAAACTCGGTTCTATCACATTCAATTAACGGAACAAGTTTAAGTGTTGCAATCAGGATTTGCCTAGGTAGTATCTTCTCCATCCTTGAATTCTTCTTAACGTTCATCTTTCAGTTGATATTCCTAGTCTAGTTTAGATCTTATTTTAATTATTTTTAGTTTCCTAGAACACCCCCAATCCAATTCAATTAAGTTTTCATTTAAGTTTAGGTTGTTCAATATTTTAACTATAGTATCTAGGTTAGATTATTAATTTTATTTTTATAGACTAGATTTACCACATCATACGCGATATAAAGTACCACCGGGTAGCAGCACTCCATCCGTGGCGCTCAACTTTGAAGATGTATCGACCGGGGTGTTACTAGATTTACAGTTGGTCATTGCAACACGATGTAGAATATCCCGAGTATATGAAGACTGAGACAAAAAGAGACCATTACTATTTCAAGTAGTGATAATGCCCAAAAAAAAATGATGTAGTGAACTTAAGTCGGTCATTGCGAATTCACACAAAAGGGTGGAAATAATATCACCCAAAAGTTGATTACTTAGACGCTATGACGGCTTGGAAATAGCCCATCGAATTTTCAATTGCCATATCGGTCAAGCGTAGTTGGTATTGATGAGCATAGTTGGTATTAGTTTATTACATTTCAATTTTGAAAATTGAAAATTTAGAAATAAATAATGCATACAAGAGTTGCACAACCGAAATATACCTCTTTGATGAATAATAAAAGTTTGTAAACATTTAAATAAACCTCCTACAATATGAACACTCATGTTCTGTATAAAACAGAAATTTTCAAAATTTACTGTTAGAAAAAAACCCCCCTTAAATCGACCCATTGAACAAGCCAGATTTTCACGGTAACAAAATAGTACTAATATTCTACATTCATTGAAAAAGGAAATAACAGAAAATAGCCTACACCGCAAACTCAATCTCTCGTCAACTTATCCGTCTTTCCTGTAAAATGTTACGATTTGGTTATGTGTCACCCTCACAAATGTTAAAATTTTCACATATGTTAAAATTTGGATGAGAAAAAATAGAAATGTGGTTTGCTGGTTGTGAATGAGCTGATTCGGGCTATGTTTTTAACCGTAACAGAAAAAATTAGAGGATCTGACTCATTAAACGGGTCCATTTTGCAACCACTGATAAAAATATAATTACTAAAGATTGTTTATGATGACAGTCTGGAACATACAGATAAAAATTTTACTTTCTCTTTCTTCTGTCAATTGCACTTCTCGGGTCACTTTTTGCTAGAGGTGGCCCGGAAGGTACACCATACTGCATGGGTGAGGGTACTGGCGGTGCAGACACAGAAGCAGATGAAGCAGCCATGGTGTTAGCCGTGGGTGGTATAGGTGGTGGAAGTGCATTAGATGGCGGTGCAGCCGTAGGCTCGGGAAGTGGCCTAGGCAATATATGCTTCAGACGATTGTTCCTGTAGTTCTTCCAGAAATAAAACTGCTGCCTGTGTGTCAACTCCTAAAATATCCATGACAAAGAAAAACAATTAATTCGGGTTGATGCTTATCGATAGTGGCTAACAGGTCAAGTGAATAAAGAGTTTGAACTAGGTATAAAGGAAACGGGTCAAATGGGTAACACAGATTAGCCAGGTTGTAAGTCTCCTAAGCTACAGCCTACAGTCAAGTGCTTACAACCTAATAATTCGTTTAATTCGGAAATAGACTGTACTTTAACAGCATGTTATTATAATCACATTAAACATACTAGCTATTTATCAATTCTAAAAAAGTTGGAAAAAAGTTTTGAAGTGGATCAATCAACCCCTAAACTACAAACAAATAGAAAAGACTTTTAAAACGTTGTTTTATATTGCCATGTTACAGCAGGTCAGAAAGTACTCAAGATCTACAAAATTGAAATGAAACATAGATATTCGGATATCCTCAATTCATTCTAAATTCGTAAAAGTTTAAAACTTTCTTTACATGGATGCAACTATGCAAGTGTCAATTCAAAATATCTCATCAAAGAAATTGAAGTGCACTGAAGCTTGGAGAAATATTCAAGATACAGAACATATATGCAAGAAAAATATATAAAGATAAAAGACGAGTAATGGATGCAACCTTATTGGCTGGATGTGCCATAGCGTTGCGGAAACTTGCATTTTGGAGAAGTTCCAAAAAGTAGAGACAATGTGGATACCTGCAAAAAATACACAATTATAAACAAACTGTCAAAATGAACGAAGAAAAGAAGTTAAGAACAAGTCATGATATGAAAACATAACAAAATAAGATTGGTAGACTCAAGAGGCAAAGCACAACTCACATAATATATTTTATGTATTCTGGTCGTTGCCAGTACTGAAGGTACTTCAAGTAGCCTATGAAAGCTTCATCTTCGAAATAACGGTTCTGAGCTAAATCTACATCAGAGCTTTGACGTGTTAATTATGCCCAATCAAAACTTAAAGCTTCATAAAGGGTACAAGAACACAGAGACAATGAATAAAACTATCTCGTAATTGGTGCCTAAACACTCCCATACAATGAATATCACTTACTCTATTCGTTTAAGTTTCATATTTCCTAATCATCTTTGGAAACCATATCACTACTGATAAGATTAACCATCATTTTAAAGTACGGTCCTTCATAGTAATGATGTTACATTTTAAGTTAAACTTACAGTGAATATAAGTTGGATTAGCAAGGCATTGGACAAACTCAAGTTCAAGCAAAAATCTTTGTCGCCCATCGTCTGGGTCCTTGTACACTTTTTTGGGCCTGAAACACATTCGAGATCAGACACATGGTAGTATATTATCATAACTTAAATCCACACAATATTAAAATTACACGAGAAAGATAAGCTTACGAGCTGTTCTTATTCGTAGAATCATTAATTTCTTGACCTGAAGCCATGCAATCACACTCCTACGATTTCAGAAACCAGTTGCGGTAAATAAAAAGACAGCTACTGGATAATGAGTAACCGCGCAAGATAACGAGCTTAAAAATCATAAGATGATGATCATAAAATCTGATGTTCCTCAATAAGCTTTATATCCACATTTAGTTTGTATATGAAAACATCATAGACAGAACTAGCATCCCCAAAACACAAACAAAAAGAGCAAAAATGATCTATCATTACAGTATAACTTATCAAATGACTGATAAACCTAAGATTCATATATTAAAATCCATAATAAGATCCACAATTTCAATTTCCATATGCACATATGCAAGGTATTACAATACGCGATTTTAATCTAGGGTTTTATGTTTTTAACTCAAAATCTAGTTTCTCAGCATTTAAGTTCTAAATTGACCTCGGATAACATTTCAGGAACAAAAAATCAAAATCAAACTAGAAAATAACATCAATTAATCTGCTGAATCAGTCACATTTAACAAAATTAAGGTAGCCAGAGATTTAAGAGATAAAAATACTTACAAATTTGAAGACAAAATACACCACTTGATACACACGTTTCGAGAAAACCGATAGTCACGTCCGGCTAAGTAGCTGTCGCCGGAAAATGCACCATCGATCAGCGTCGTAAGCCTCTCCGTCGACAGTGAAATTCTGTCAACAAAAAACGGGCTTAAGCCCAATATATAACTAAAACGCTTCTCAAGCCCGATTTCAAATATTACGATGCTTGTTACGCATTTATTTCTCATTTATTTTATTGTATAAACTAGATTATACATGTATGTTACACGAGTTAAATAACTATAAATATTTAAGACAAATTACATTTTTCATCCTTTACGTTTATATGCTTTTTCACCAATAGTCTTTTTTTGCTAAATTTTTCATCAAACATCCTTTATGTTTATAAAATGTTACAATGTTAGTCCTTTACTCTAACCCCTATTAAAAAATCTCGTTAAACTGTATCACGTGTAGATCATGTGAGGGCAAACATGTCTTTTTTCAACCCTTTTGCAACTTATATTTGATATAAGTTGGGGTTTTAATCAAAACATAAGTTGTAAATGTGTTTGAAAAAGACAAATTTGCTTTCACATGATCTGCACACGAATCATTTTAACGGAAATTTTTAACGTGATTAGAGTAAAGGACTAAAAATGTAATGTTTTTTAAACATATAAGACGTTTAGTGAAAAGTTTAGTAAAAAGGACAAAAGGTGAAATATTGTGTAAACTTAAAGGATGGAAAATGTAATTTGTTCAATATTTAATTACTAGATTAGTACACGTGTATTACACGAGATTTTGATTTTATATGTTTTAATTAAATTTATTTATAACATGACTTTATTAAATCGGTTTTGATATTTACAAATATTTTCCTAACAAAAATCATATACTAAAATAAATGACGTGATTTATAATAATTGATTCTATTTGAATATATCATATTATGAGATAATTTATGATAATTGGTAAACTGTTTATTTGAGCATATCAGGTTATGAGATAATTAATGATATTTGGAAAATATTTTATTTGAACATATCGGGTTAAGGGATAAATCATGATAATTGGTAAAATTTTTATTTGAACATATCAAGTTAATAAATAACTTATGATAATTGGTATTTTTTTATTTGAACATATCGGGTTATTTTAAATATGGAGCATACCATGACCCGATTTCAAATCCTACATCAAATTAAATGAGAGCATGACATCTAAGCAAATTCCTATGTGGAGTAGTTAAATTGTTGTCATGTGGATGAATTACTTAATTATTAGAATAGGTAGATTATTGAGTATACTAACAAAAAAGATCATAAATCATTAATATCTTGGTTATGTTATTTAACATCAACAAAGACCATAAGACAATAAAGTTTCATTAAGTGTTTCAATCTTATGTAACAATTTTAAGAATATCTGAATTTTTTAAAATTGAGTTACGCAAATGAAACATGTATAAACTTTGAATACTATTTAATAATTATTTTTATTCAGTTTGACTTAAACTTAATAATTTTAAAACCTTGTTATTAAGTTGCAAATTTTTTTTCTTCACTATTAGATCTGGATTTAAAATAATTAGAGAAAAACTTTCACTTTTTACTAACCATAATTGATACATGTTTTATTTGTCCAACTCAATTTTAAAAATTCAAAACATTCGTAAAACTATTACATATGATTGGAACACTTAATTAAACTTCAGTAATTTTAGAGAGACAAAAAAAGTTGAAGCTACTTAATTAAAACAGTTATAAACTTAGTTACATTTCTATGACATATGGCTTTGAAAATAAAAAAGAAATTAATAAAAATTTATAAATACCTTATAGCCACATCATAATTTTAATTAAAATTTATTTATTGGAGCGAAGCCCATAAGTGTAGTAAGTGTATTTGTCCATGAATTATGTAAAAGATTTGAAAATCTTTTAATCAGTTAGTTAGGAAGTGAATTTAAGAATTCCTTATTTCTTAGAACACATGTTTGAAAATTATATTTTATAGATCCTTAAAAAAGTCAATATGAATGAAGGAATGAATGTAGATATAAATATGAGATCATACATTTTTGGGCAGGAAATGAATGTCAACAGTGGCTCCATTGAACGACATGTGGCATCCAAAACCATATGAGATCATACATTTTTGGGCGGGAAATGAATGTCAACAGTGGCTCCATTGAACGACATGTGACATCCAAAACCATCTTTTATTAGAATGTATAGATAAATATAGATTATGTTATAACTTATTATTAATCAATTAACTAGCTTTAAGACAAGACTAGGCGTTGAACGATTGAGTCACACAGTCAAGTTATCCGTAGTTAATACAAAAAAGCTTCATGTCAAGTATGTTACGTTTGTCACGGCGGAAAGGCGCAATGTGTCACATATTAAAAGGCGACATAATATTAAATGTTAGATGTCAAAACCTTAGCCAAATCAAATTGAGAATGTTGAATTCGTATTATATGTCAAAACAGAGTAAGATATCAAAGTCGAAAGGGAGTATAATGACAATTAGTAAGTCGATGATTAAAACCGTAAATATACAAAATAAATAAAGTTGAAATGACATGTGGCGGGTCGTGATTGGCAGGTGCAAAGCGACACGTGTCGAAGGTGATAGGCCAGTGCAAAGCACCGACCTTCATCTTTAAAAAGTATATATGAATTAATTTATATAATGTTATTAGACTTTGGTCCAATGACAAATACTATGAAAGATTTCAACTCATTATATGAGCCGCCATCACAATCCAAATATAAGACTTTTACATATTACATAGTTTCCAACAAGAACTATTGGTTGATGAGTCTTTAAGTGCGAGCAACTTGTGATATTTGTTTGCTATTTTTTGTTCCTTGTATGGTTTTTGAGGTTTTAGCTTTTTGTTGTTAGCCTCGATTTTTATTATATAATTAATAGTTAAAAAAATATAATATTTAATAAATAAATAAATAAATAAGGGATTTTTACATTTTTACCCTTCCTAACCTTCTTAATTACATATATCCCCAACCCTTAATTTTTATTCCATATTTCCCCTTTTATTAAAATTTGATACAATTACCCTTTCTATCAATGGGGAAGGTTACCGTACAAAATGAATTTTGCCTAAGAAGCGTGAGAAGTGATATTTAGACATATCAAAACCGGGTCAAACGGACTCCGATTGAACTCATTCTTGCGGCGTTAGAACCGTGTCGTCAAACCCCCGCCCCCACCACCCAAAAAACCTAAAACCCCCCACCCCACCCCCCAAAAACCTAAATCACCCGACCCGCACCTTCTAAAAACCTAAAAACCACCCACCCACAACCCAAAAAACCTAAAAACCCCCACCCCTACCCCCCAAAAACCTAAACCCCACCCACCCACCCCCTAAAAACCTAAATCCCTCACCCCATCCATATAAAAGCCTAAAATCTAAAAACTAAACCCTAAAAGCTAAATCCCAATGCTAAACCCTAAGGCTAAACCTTAAGGTAAAAACTAAATTTTAAAGCTAAACCCTAAAAGTTAAACCCTAGAAGCTAAGATGATAAAGCTCGACGAGACGGTTCCAACGCCGCTTGAATGAGCTCAAACGGAGTTCGTTTGACCCAGTTTTAATGCGATTTAAGTCACTTCTTACACTTTTTAGGCAAAATCAATTTTGTATTTGATCTTTCCTCTTCTATGAATTCCCACAAATAAATATATATGTGTAAATGAGATTTAGACAAAACTTGTTACTGTTATAACAAAGCTAAATCTATGACGAGATTTAATAAACAAGTTAATTGTAACGTCATTAAAAAATAAAATAATATAAATAATTTGTTAACATAATGGCGTAAGAGATTCGATTTTTATTGAAATTAAAGAAAATGTGTAAATAATCATTAATTAGTTCGGTAAAATAGCAATTCAATTAATTAATTTTAATGATGATTAAATGTGTAATATATGTGTTTAAGGAAGGAGAAATATGTAAATGATTTTTAGGGTTTGGTTAATATGTAATAAAATAACTTAGGAAGAGGATATATATAAATTAACGGATAAATAAAAACAACAGCGTTACCCTTCATCACCATCTGGTTTGTCGATGAACCATAACCCTTAAACCAAACGACTGCGAGAGATCGGACGTTAAGCTATGGATCACACGGCGGAGCAAGATCAAGAGCACGAAGTATACGGCGGAGATATACCAGAGGATGTAGAAATGGACGCTGATATGGAGACGCCGAGGAACGAAACTGAAGGAGACGAAAACAGTAACAACAAGGTTTGTATTATGTTTCTTCAATTCAATTGCTTTCATTTTCGTTGTTTGGGGATTGAATGCAATTGTGTGAAGTCAGTTAAAGCCCTAACTTAATTTCATTCTGTTTTTTGTATGTTTGTTGTTTGTGAGTTCAGGAATTGGAGGATATGAAGAAGAGGCTGAAGGAGATTGAAGAAGAAGCAGGCGCACTTAAAGAAATGCAGGCGAAAGTTGAGAAGGAGATGGGATCGGCTCAAGGTATTTGTTCTAGTTTCTCTATTTTTGCTTGATGCATAACAATGTTGTGTCTTATAGGATGATTGATTACATTGTTCAGTTTTAGGAATTGTGCTGATGTTTGTTTAGATTAACTTTGTTGTGCCAGAGTTTGAGTCTCGGACCTATGCGCTTTCGTTACAGTTATGTGGAGGTTAAAAGATGTTTGGAAAAGTTATAAAGGAGGTTAAAAGATGTTTGGAAAACTATAAGTTGTGAGAGGAAAAATTAATAAGTCGGTACCTCCTCGCTTATTAACTTCTGCCAGAAGTCAAAAGGAGAAAAAAATAAGCAACTTATAACTTATTGAATCATTTATGGTTCTGGTTTAGGTTGGTCCTTTGTTATTGTTAGAGAAATAAAAAATCTTTTGGCCGCTTCTTTGCTTTGGTGATCAGTAATGAACCAGAGACCGTCAAACAGTGCAGATGTTACTATAAATGAATAAAATACTATAACTTTCTTGATTCCAAGTTCTTGAAGTTTGGACATTGATATCAGGTTTAAAGAACAAACATGTAGGAAGATATTTAAAAACAAATATCATTCGGGAGTGTTTGAACTACCTTTCGAATTCAACTTACAACACCGAGATAGCACTGTTGTTATTTAAATGCGGACTTTTTGTGTCTGTTACGTAACTTAAATTTGCTACTATACATTTTGTCTGGTATACTCGGGCTGATCATGAACAGGTAGGTAGAGCGTAGACTTCAGTTTTATGAATAGGGCGAATGCGCCAGTACAACAGTACATATGTTTTTATAAGGTATATTGGAACTTTATATTGTTGTTGGAGATGAAACTTGTTACGTGGCATTTTACTCTAGTTTCTAAACCTACAAATGTAATATCATTGATAGCTGTAAGCCTGTAACCATAGAGGACCACAAGTGCGTTAGGTTATCATAATTTAAGCACTTCCTGTGGCGGAATAGGATCTTCAATAATTGTATCATCTCCATGGTCAAATTGTTATTTATTTAAAATTAACAGGATAAACCGCAAGACGTAAGAGGAAATTTCTTGTTTGGTTGTTGTTGCCACAACTATCTGCTTGTTAGGTGAATGTGGGGAAGCCACCTAAGCAAGAGCAGAAGATTGACATGATTTCAAGATAAAATTATCATGTACATGGGGTAAATTTACAATCGGTGCATCTGAGTGCAACCTTATGCTTTTTCTAAATTATTCATATTAGGTCAATGTTATGGGGCTATATATTTAACAAGAGGTCTTTTTTAAGAGAGGGCAAATGAAAAAAGTTGTTTACTATCAGTAGATCCTGGACTTAAGTAATGAGTAATTAATCTTCTTTTTCTGGATCTCTTATTAGTTACAAGAGGGGAAAGGCGAATAATTACGTATCAAAAAGTGGAGGCATTGTACATTATAGGTGTTTTCATAAAGTTAAGCTGTATGTAGATTATCCTAAATTATTCCACTTGCTTAAGATGATTGTTGATAAAATATGTTGTTGATGAGAAGATAAAGTTCATGAGTAAGTGGGTTAGCCAGTTAATGGAGCGATATATTTTTGGAAAATACACAAATAGTCTGTGGCCCATGCTTTTTTTAACTGTTGCATATGCAATTTCTGCCTGGCATTCATGACTTTTATGTGCATACTATAAAGGGGTTTTACATTTGCGTTATTCTAAAACTAGTCAAATAGTCATGTGCTGCTTCCTTTTTCTCCATGTATGCAAAAAGTCACGGTACTATTCTGTAAAATAAAAATCAATAACAATGTCTTAGTCAGATAGTTTCTTTTATCTAACGTTATTTCTGATCTTTTGATTTTGGGCATGATTAGACGATGCTTCTGGTGCTTCTGCAACTCTGGCTGAAAAAGAGGAGGCGGATGCCCGTTCAATATATGTTGGTAATGTGAGGTTCTATGTCCTTCACCTCATTCTATTTGATGCATTTTCTAGTTGATTTAGAGTAATAAAACTGATAATATTGTTGTATTCACAATGAACATCCTTGCCATGCTTTGGATTTGCTTGATTAGCTATTCGTATTTGACAATGAATGTTGATGCAATCTTACTTCTTTTAAATATGAAGAGGGACATGCTTGACTGTTTGTCTATCAAAGAATTTGTATTTTCCCATTATCATATATATGGTTCGATTAAGATCAATAAATCTTTGGATTTTTTTTATTGGCTACAAGATTGTTAAAGCTGTTCAGAAACTTCAGACACCAGACAGCCTGATGTAGTGACCTACATAGGTTTTCTTGCTGGATTGTTATGGGTCAAAATAGTATTACACATTGATATTAACAGACTTCCAGTACCCCTGTTCATCTTTATCATTATTCTGAATACTTGGAACTTGGAAGAACATAAGTTTTTTACATTCTGAACTTCAGGTAGACTATGCATGTACGCCTGAGGAGGTTCAGCAGCATTTTCAATCATGTGGGACTGTTAACAGAGTGACAATATTAACAGATAAATTTGGTCAGCCGAAAGGTTTTGCTTATGTGGAATTTGTGGAACTTGAAGCTGTTCAGAACGCTGTACTTTTGAATGAATCAGAGCTACATGGCCGTCAACTCAAGGTCATAACTTTATACTTTATTCACTTTGCAGTATTGTTAAATTTGGGCTTTAAATTTTTAATAGCGGATTTCTGGGCTGTGCAGGTTGCTGCAAAACGAACCAATGTTCCTGGGATGAAACAATTTAGAGGGAGGCGGCCCAACCCTTATCTTGGATTTTATCCACGAAGGGCTTTCATGTCTGGCCCACCAATGTACTCTCCATACGGCTACGGGTATGTATCTGAATACATTCTTACTAGTTGTTCATTTTCATACTGGTTTTAGATCATCACATGGTATAGTAAAGATAAGATGATTTTATGATCCTTTAAATTAGTAACCATGTTTGCAGGAGTTTTTGAGTGGATACTTGTGTTTTCCAGCATGAAGTTGTTTAGGCTTTGTCATGACTAATTTTTTTTCTAGAAGTTTAGAAGCAAACTGCAAGTGGCATTTGATACTGCAGCCTAAGTGTAGTTTATTGTCTTTGTACTCCTAGGATCACTCTCAACGCAACATTGTCTCCTGTTCTAGGTGCATTAGAAGTATCTAGCATATTGTGTAGGTTTGAAGCTACTGCTTGACATTTTGGTTAAAATGTGAAACCTTCTACCTCAATGCTGCATTTGTTTCTTTCATTAACTATGTTTGTGGTAAAAGTTTTTTTGAATAAATTTAGTTTTGATGTAGATGGCAAAACAAGTAGGTTGGGTAACAGAACAAAGCGGTTTAGGGTTAAAAGTTGTGGATTATAGCTCTCAGGTTTTAAGAAATGGTCAAATGGATTATGGCTCAGGTTGGGCTATCTTTCAGAAAGCCGTCACTCTTCAGGTTTTGAATCAGTGTAAAGTAACGAATAATGGAAAAGTATATAGATACATATCATAAAAGGGTTCCCATACAAGGCTACAAACTCCACTGTTATTGCTTGTAGTGATTTCGATGTTTACTTTGTCCATTATTCCATTTTGGACCTGTACATCAATCGTAAACTAGTCCAAACTAGCCCAATTTGTTTTTGGAAACATTCCACATAACCCATTTCAAAGCTATTGGTTGAAAATTTCCAGCTACTCTGAGCATACATTATTATGTAGAATAAAAGAAAACAGTGAATATGGTATGGGTTTTAGAAACATGAACTTATTGTAACAACCATGCTAAGGAGGTCAATCGTTTCAAAATCATGATAGTTATGCCAAGATTTGTGTTTCTTGAGGGACTTAGAAGCTGCACCCTTTTGCTCAGCCTTTTAGTGATTTCTAATCATTTTATAAATAATATAGTTTCAACATTGATGTTTCCTTGATTAATTATTTGCATGACACATATTCTTGTCACTTTGCAGAAGGATTCCAAGAGGTAGGAGGCCAATGCGGTACCGGCCATATTAATCAAGCCATGCTGAGTGTTTTTTAGTGGTCCATTCTCTATAGTTCTTAGATCATGTATCATTATGTACTATTGCTTGCATTTGCCAACAGCTTTATCTTTCAAGATTGTATGCACTTTTAACATGCCTTTGAACTTAGAACCCATAGTCTGTCAAAGTCCAGAAAATGAGCTTGAAATTGTCTCTTTCTAAATTATACTTACCATGAATTTGATTTAAAATCATTGAATCACAACTAAGACAAACCAATTGTGTATATACACATTTCCTCATCCAATATATTTAACGCTTTTATCAAAATAGTTAGAAAATGAAACGCTGGGGGCTGATTTGAAAGAATATTCTTATTTAGCCAAAAGCATTAAACACCCCTTAATTTCCTAAATCCTAAATAAAACATACTTACTCTAAACTTATTTGACAGTTACTAGTTCTAAAGTTATTAAGCAACACTACTTCCCTCTTAACCAGCTTTTTGTCCTCAAAAAGTATTCAATGGTGGTCGCCACTCTCGTCTAACGGTTGCATTGTCTATCGGTGTCTTACTTTGCAGACATTGGTTTCAACCCTTGCTTCAACAAGTATGGAACCATTGGTGTGATTTTTGGTATCAGTACGAGTGTGGTTGTTGCTGACTGTTTTAGGACGGTTGAAGGGGCTAATGGCGTAGATTTTTTGGCAGTTTTGGGTGCAACTTTGGTAGATGTTGCAGGATTTTGGGACCGTTTCAGGTGTAGGCGGAGTAAGTTGTGGTGCAGTGACAGAAGCCAGCTGGTGATGTAGATTTTTAGGTTGTTGCAGCTTCGAGGGTTGGTGATGTGGTGGTTGAAACCTTTGTTGCTGGCTTTTAGGGTTTCACACATGGATCCTACTTTTAAGCCATTTTGGCAAGATTTTACGAAGCTACTATCACACCAAGCCAAAACAGAAATACGAGATGCGACGTGTGGCTTCCAAAGAATATGATTATTGCAAATACACACAAGCAAATGAATATAACGTTAAAAGTTAGTATTTACAAAACGATACCATTGTTTTAAAATATATCAAAAGACATAACATTTAATAAATATGACCCATATGTTTGGGTTATACAAGTAAAATCCTCAAAAATTGTTTGCATTTTGTTTGCTTGTTTTATTGTTGTTGATTACCCTGGTTGTGCTCAATTATTTAAAAAACATACTTAAAAATGTCAACATAAAGTTTATGAGTTCACGCATTTAAATCAATGAAGTTTGTCTAGCTAGGACAGTGAAATTTTACAATATATGAGCCTATAACCAATCTTTGACACTGTAATGTTTTTGCCCCTCAACGCGTGTCAATACCAGCAGCAAATTAAATCAGATAAAACCTAATCATTTGAACGTGTTGGCCTTGGTTAACGCGACTAACCTTGACATGGGGTGTCAACCCAATAGTACTATTTATATGTTCCAAGACTGAATCCATAGTTAATGGTTATAGTTATTAATACATTGGTCTTCCAATGCGCATGATACACAATGTACTTGTTCTCTCGTTATCAAAGTCCGATGTATGCCGACCTGACAGCGTCCTAATATATTTACGGCGTCTTAAAGTCTAATAATAATTATAGGAGTATTGGATATTAACGGACCTAACTATTAGTTTTTGGCCTCTACCGGTCCCAACTTTTGAAATATGTGCTGGCGGTCCCAACTTTTATCATTTTGGCCACTAATGGACCCGCCGTTAAAAAAATTAATGGTGTTAACTTTTTTTTAATTTCAGGTCGACGTTTTATGGTTTTTGATCGGAATAAAAGTACGAGTCTATTGAGATAAAAGTTACATCGAAACGATGATCCTAACGACGAAATTTGTACATCCGGTTAAAGAACTGTTAAGTTTAAACACCCCGATAAAGCATCGTTTTGTCATTTGGAGCACTGTTTCGATGTAAATTTTATATCAATCGACTCGTATTCTTTTTCCGATCAAAAACCATAAAACGTCGACCTGAAATTCAAAAAAAAAAAAGTTTACGCCGTTAACTTTTTTAACGACGGGTCCATTAGTGGCCAAAATGATAAAGTTGGGACCGTTAGCACATATTTCAAAAGTTGGGACCGGTAGCGGCAAAAAACTAATAGTTAGGTCCGTTAATATCCAATACTCCATAATTATAACTAGGTGAAGACGATCTCTTACGCGTTGCGCAAGAGGTGTTTTTATAAATATTTGGTGGTATATATAAAAGGAGCCAGTTTGTATTATGCAAGAGGTGTTTGTACAAATATTTGGTGATATATACAAAAATAGCCGGTTTGTTTAGTTACAAATGAAGAAATGCACAAAAATGAAGAAGGAAAACATCTCTTCAACGAAACACATATACAACAAAAGACATGTAAACCACTAAAACAAAAGAGAGTGTGTAAAAACAGGACTAGAACCCGGGGAACCACAATAACAACAAAATTTCAAAAACTACAACAAGAAATCATAATCATAAAGCGCAACTCTAAGATATAAAACAATAAAAAAATTACACCAACCAACAATAACTGTTTTTATTTTCGTCTTTATAAATAATAACTTATAAGGACTAAAGTTTAAAATAAGAAAAACAAGCTTGTCAAAAGTCTAAAACATAAAAAGTAACTATTCATCAAGTTTCTAAATTATTAATGTATAACTAAGATATAAAACAATAAAAAAATTACACCAACCAACAATAACTGTTTTTATTTTCGTCTTTATAAATAATAACTTATAAGGACTAAAGTTTAAAATAAGAAAAACAAGCTTGTCAAAAGTCTAAAACATAAAAAGTAACTATTCATCAAGTTTCTAAATTATTAATGTATAATGTGTAACTTGATTATGTAACATTTCGCTTAATAAACCCCGTTATGCATTTGTTTTAATTAGTTGATCCGACAACTCGTTGGTCACATGTCGTGTTTTTAGTAATATATTTTTTTTAGGTCGAAAATAAATATTATAAGTGTTGTCATGTATGTTGTTACTTACTCATATGTACCGAGTCGAGCGTACGATTCGGCATGCATGGGTCCAGTTCGTAAATTGCGATGAGTTATTTTTTTAAGTTGTTTGTTTTTTGTGACAACCCAGATTTTTGAGTCATATTATGTGGACTGAGACCACTAAGATACTAGAATACTTGTCGGGCTAGTACATTAGGCTCGAATTAAACTTAAACATGTAAACTTGACTCGTCTTTAAAACACTGGGCCAGAACCACAAAAACCAATTTAACGTAATCAAATAGTTGACTAAATAACAAATAGGTAGTTACACTATAATTCCTAACCCAAAGACCTATCCAGAACATGTAAACGTAAATGCATGTATAGATATATGTATATATATAAAAAAAATAAAAAAAGAGTATACGTATATGAAGATGATAATAATCATCATCCATATAAGCATCCAATTAAACTCTCATGTGCTCATTATCCCTATCCTCCTAAACCAAACAACATATTCTTTGGATTTAAAATTTGAAACTTAAATGGTAGTTTCACTCGATCAGCTATATCACATTAAACCCATTTCAAATTCCTAATTATTATCGTTATTATCTACTCGACGGGAATCGTGTGAAACAATCAATCCAAGCCTTTAAATAATCACCCATCTCCAATCATTCTCACCTATTCACCCTTAAACAATAAACTTACTGCCTCCTTGCTACGATCTTGCTGTGGTGGCCGACGACGTTAACAGCAACACGAGCGTTGATTGCTAAAGGCGAAACATACTCACCGACTTGCTGACGACGGTCTCCGGTGACGAAATTACGTTGTTCCGGTTTGCTATTTGCGTCAACAGAAGGTACCACAAACCATATTCTATTATTTAGAACACTTGTAATATAACAAAAAGAATTGAATATGGTTATGAAAAAAAAAACACTAATGAAGAAGATGAGTTAAACCATGTATGAATGGAAATATGCATGCATAGACTAAGTGCTCATACAATGAATAAAGTAATAATGAAACTAAATTAATTATGAAACTGGTTCATGTTGGTTTGTATAATAATCGTAAGTTTATAGAAGGTTTATCTAAGCAAATCAAAATAAGTGTTTAGAATATATAGTCTGGAGCATGGTAACTTAAAAAGGAAGAAGATTTATATGAAACAGTATTGTATATATATAACTGTCAAATCTAAACAATCAAAAGTTTTATAAAACTTCCATCACACGGTTAATAGTAAGTAAGGAAACACACTAACCTATAAGGAAATTGAAAACAACATAGAATGGTGGTAAGGAATAATAAGAAAACGATAACGTAATATTTTCTTTTGAAAATTGGAGAGATTGCTAAAATGGCGAATTTGGGTTTCGGCGTACATAATGAACAGAATCGTATTATGAACCTAAACAAAAATTATAGTTTTAGTTTTGAGCTAGTTCTTATACGCGACACATATGTTGTAGCTTTCGAGTAGGAAGACCTCTCAATTCGTTAGTGATCTTGTGGAATACTTAATAACGCTATCAGGTGAGTTCACAGCCCCTATTTTTACTTTTTAATCTTTGGGGTGAGAAACATGCTTACACGTAAACTTATACTTTATTTATTCTTTGAATTTATACGTACTTATGTTTGTGATGCTTGTAGTCGATTTGTTGTTATTCTCATGGGTTTTAAACGATACTTGTCTCATACTCTTAAGTCCCCTTTTAAGCTACACAACTAGTTAACTTTAGTTTAAGCCGGTGGATAGTTTGGATAGTACTATTCGGGTTGACACCCCCATCCAGGGTTGGTCGCGCCAACTACAGTCACGATGCGACTAACTGGGTGAAAATATTCAAAGTCAATGATAAACTTAGAATGCCCTTGAGACGGGGTATTCGTTGGGGCAAATGATTCTTGTCAGGAGGTTTAGTTGTGGACTCATGTTAATTACTTCATTTGCTATACTTGCTCGTTATATATTTTTGTTATACACACATAAACTTTATTATTGAGTCTAAAACCTGTGAATCTCACCAACTTTATAGTTGACCGTTTTTAGCATGTTTCTCAGGTGGCAATAACTAAGTAAGCTTGGAATCTTTGGCTTGGATGCATTAGTAAAGAACATGGACCGTATTTAGACTTTATTTGTATTATACTTATTTATTTATTTGGTGGACTTGATTGTCGTTTTGTTTGTCCTTTTGGTTTGGATTTTTATTTATTTTAAGGTTGAATCTTTGACACCATAGATCGGACTCGTGAGACATATCCGTGTCGAACGTATGTCACGACTCTTTTTAATGAAATTCATTTTTATTATTCTCTTTAATACCAAGGGTTGTGAGATACGATCGCCGCGCCCCGGTGTTTCCGCCATCGGGGTGTGACAGATTGGTATCAGAGACCAACGGTTATAGAGAACTAGGAGATCACCGACCTAGACTATAACCTAGTACCCCTCACGTAGGCATGATAGGATTAAGTGTTAATTTCAGTCTTTTATATCTATTTTCGTCTTATTGTCGGCTTGCTATATAGACATGGCTAGAGGACTAAGCAAACAAATGCTATTCCGATCGACGAATCCCCTACGAGGGGAGAGCTACCGCCCTCTACTCCGGTTTTTCCCTCTAATGCGTCGAAGTTTGGCGCGAGCCGATTTGTACCTTTACCTGAGAAAGGGAGTTCCGAAGAGACGGAACCGACCATGGATGAAAGTGACTCATCCTCGACTAATAAAACTCCATCCGAACCGAGGCGTGTCAAGCCTCACGGGAAAGGAATTATGGAGGCTGATACTACCCCAAAAAGGCAAACTGCTCGCATGTTAGTGCGACCGACCGCCTTGTTTCCCGAAGGATGGAAAACTTTTACTCCTCGAGATGAAGTAGGCCCTTCAAGGGCGATGTCATCACCGACTCAAGGAACAACATCAAGAGTTCGAGAAAAATGTCCAAGAGTGCATCATCGCGTGCCTCAAGGATATTATACGCCTTATCATCCATATAGCCAGCCGAATCGTGTTACGCATTATAACCTACCTGGAAGGCGACAACATATTTCAGGACCTTCTCGTATACGTGACCCTCAGTCATCAAGTAAACCAACAAGTCTTCCTCTGCATGATCCGTATATAAACAGAGAATGGCTTCTCTACGAAAACTATAATAAGGTGGTGGCTGAGAGAGATGAAGCTCGAGCTCAACTTCAAGATTTAAGGATGATGACAGGTCGGGTAAGAAGGCAAAGTTTATGAGTAATTATGCTGCTACAAATCAGGAGAGAACTCAATACAATGGACCACACCCAAAGTGCAATAGGTGTAACTACCACCACCGAGGTACATGTGCTACTTGTACAAATTGCAACCGAGTTGGTCATATTGCTAAGTACTGTCGTCAGAACAACAATCAGGGACCAAGGAATGCACCGAATCAACAACCTAATCAAAGAGCCTGCTATGAATGTGGTAGTACCGCGCACTTTCGTAACACATGTCCGCTCCTGAACAACGCCCAGGGTGACAATGCAAACCCGGGAAGGGCGAACGAGGGAAACAATGGGAGAGGAAACCAAGCTCAAGGGAATCAAGACCATGGAAACAATGCTCGCAGGAGGGCATTTGTTTTGGGGACGAATGATGCTCGTCAAGATCCAACGGTCGTTATGGGTACGTTTCTTTTAAATATAATCACTTCGTGACGGTATTATTTAACTCAGGAGCCAATACTTGTTTTGTTTCAACTAGAAATTTGCACCATTACTTGATATATCCCCTACTTGTTTAAAAGATAAATACACCGTTAAACTAGCAAATGGTAAAGTGCTTAAGGCTAATAGCATAATTAAGGGTTGTACTCTACACTTGAATGACCATCTATCTAGTATATACATTGTACCATTCGAACTAGGAAGCTTTGACATCGTAATTTAGTCGTAAGATACTAGCAACACTAAAATTTCGAGGACGAAATTTTTATAAGGGGGGAAGAATGTGACAACTCAGATTTTTGAGTCATATTATGTGGACTGAGACCACTAAGATACTAGAATACTTGTCGGGCTAGTACATTAGGCTCGAATTAAACTTAAACATTTAAACTTGACTCGTCTTTAAAACACTGGGCCAGAACCACAAAAACCAATTTAACGTAATCAAATAGTTGACTAAATAACAAATAGGTAGTTACACTATAATTCCTAACCCAAAGACCTATCCAGAACATGTAAACGTAAATGCATGTATAGATATATGTATATATATAAAAAAAATAAAAAAAGAGTATACGTATATGAAGATGATAATAATCATCATCCATATAAGCATCCAATTAAACTCTCATGTGCTCATTATCCCTATCCTCCTAAACCAAACAACATATTCTTTGGATTTAAAATTTGAAACTTAAATGGTAGTTTCACTCGATCAGCTATATCACATTAAACCCATTTCAAATTCCTAATTATTATCGTTATTATCTACTCGACGGGAATCGTGTGAAACAATCAATCCAAGCCTTTAAATAATCACCCATCTCCAATCATTCTCACCTATTCACCCTTAAACAATAAACTTACTGCCTCCTTGCTACGATCTTGCTGTGGTGGCCGACGACGTTAACAGCAACACGAGCGTTGATTGCTAAAGGCGAAACATACTCACCGACTTGCTGACGACGGTCTCCGGTGACGAAATTACGTTGTTCCGGTTTGCTATTTGCGTCAACAGAAGGTACCACAAACCATATTCTATTATTTAGAACACTTGTAATATAACAAAAAGAATTGAATATGGTTATGAAAAAAAAAACACTAATGAAGAAGATGAGTTAAACCATGTATGAATGGAAATATGCATGCATAGACTAAGTGCTCATACAATGAATAAAGTAATAATGAAACTAAATTAATTATGAAACTGGTTCATGTTGGTTTGTATAATAATCGTAAGTTTATAGAAGGTTTATCTAAGCAAATCAAAATAAGTGTTTAGAATATATAGTCTGGAGCATGGTAACTTAAAAAGGAAGAAGATTTATATGAAACAGTATTGTATATATATAACTGTCAAATCTAAACAATCAAAAGTTTTATAAAACTTCCATCACACGGTTAATAGTAAGTAAGGAAACACACTAACCTATAAGGAAATTGAAAACAACATAGAATGGTGGTAAGGAATAATAAGAAAACGATAACGTAATATTTTCTTTTGAAAATTGGAGAGATTGCTAAAATGGCGAATTTGGGTTTCGGCGTACATAATGAACAGAATCGTATTATGAACCTAAACAAAAATTATAGTTTTAGTTTTGAGCTAGTTCTTATACGCGACACATATGTTGTAGCTTTCGAGTAGGAAGACCTCTCAATTCGTTAGTGATCTTGTGGAATACTTAATAACGCTATCAGGTGAGTTCACAGCCCCTATTTTTACTTTTTAATCTTTGGGGTGAGAAACATGCTTACACGTAAACTTATACTTTATTTATTCTTTGAATTTATACGTACTTATGTTTGTGATGCTTGTAGTCGATTTGTTGTTATTCTCATGGGTTTTAAACGATACTTGTCTCATACTCTTAAGTCCCCTTTTAAGCTACACAACTAGTTAACTTTAGTTTAAGCCGGTGGATAGTTTGGATAGTACTATTCGGGTTGACACCCCCATCCAGGGTTGGTCGCGCCAACTACAGTCACGATGCGACTAACTGGGTGAAAATATTCAAAGTCAATGATAAACTTAGAATGCCCTTGAGACGGGGTATTCGTTGGGGCAAATGATTCTTGTCAGGAGGTTTAGTTGTGGACTCATGTTAATTACTTCATTTGCTATACTTGCTCGTTATATATTTTTGTTATACACACATAAACTTTATTATTGAGTCTAAAACCTGTGAATCTCACCAACTTTATAGTTGACCGTTTTTAGCATGTTTCTCAGGTGGCAATAACTAAGTAAGCTTGGAATCTTTGGCTTGGATGCATTAGTAAAGAACATGGACCGTATTTAGACTTTATTTGTATTATACTTATTTATTTATTTGGTGGACTTGATTGTCGTTTTGTTTGTCCTTTTGGTTTGGATTTTTATTTATTTTAAGGTTGAATCTTTGACACCATAGATCGGACTCGTGAGACATATCCGTGTCGAACGTATGTCACGACTCTTTTTAATGAAATTCATTTTTATTATTCTCTTTAATACCAAGGGTTGTGAGATACGATCGCCGCGCCCCGGTGTTTCCGCCATCGGGGTGTGACATTTTTCGTTTTCACAGTGATTTCAGTGATGTAAATAAGGTAGTTTGAAACTTTGGAAAAGAAAATTATCGGTGATTTAATGTTATTGATTTATTTCCATACATAGTTTAGAAGAGAATATTCTTAATTTTGAGCGGGAAAAATTCTCTAACACCCTCTTCAATAAATGACATGTGTCCTACAAAACCTTTTTTTATTAGAAGGTATAGATATAGATATAGATATGTTTTGGACAATGGGTTTATATACAGAAAGTATATTGGTTTTAAACGGTTCTAACTATCACATTTTGGTTTATACCGGTCTCAATTATCGAACTGGCCAGTAACGGTCCCAACTTTTATCAATTTGGCAACCAACAAGCCATCGTTAAAAGAATTTAATGACGTTAAGTTTTTTTTGCATTCAAGACTGATGTTTTAGGATTTTTGATCGAAAGGAGAATACGAGACAATGATGTAAAAGTTATTTCGAAACAACGCTCCGAACAATATCAACATACCGACAAGAAAAAGTAAGAAAAGCCTAATGTATATGTAAGCACAATGTGCAAGACAATAGGGTGAAGAAGGGAAAGAAACTTATCAAATAAGAGGGACAACAAAAATAGAGTGTTAACCGCCGATAACCAACTAAGATTCGACAACCAAAGCAATTTAACGAGATAGGAATAAAGAGAAAGAAGAAGGCAATAACCATATCCTTTAAACTATTTTGTTTTTCTAACGTTTCAAATTAACCATAACGTCACTAACGTAACGTGTGCGTTAAAACAAAAACCATCATCGCTTCACGCATATACATCACTAACTTAACACGATCACTAACTTAACACGACCAACGTGTAACGAAATTTTAACTCACATTGATCCTTCTTTCTTTCTTTGATACCCAAAAACCCTCCCAGAACCCCATCCTCAACACAACTAGCCTCATCCTGTTACAGTCAGATGCTCATGGCTTCTGTCACCACAATCTCTTCCCATTTAACCTCCGCCTTTATTTCCACCCCAGGTCATTTTACTCTCTCTCTCTCTCTCTAAATATAACAGTTTGATTGTTTCTCTATGATAACTAAATTTGAATCAATTGCAGAATTTTGTAGATTATCTCAGAGCTTAAACTGCTCACAGACTCAGGTTAGTTGTTTCGTTCAAATTCTCTACAAAAAGTTTTATAGATAAAGTTTCTTGCTTGCTTTAAAAGAATGGGGTTTTGGTTATGCACACAAGGTGTTCGACGAAATGTCTGGCACTAAGTGAGAATTTTATTTTGTGTATTCAGGGTTGAGAGACATTAGTCAGTCCTTAATAGCTAGTTTTTAGGTATAAAGTTGTGTTTGTTCTGTGTTCAAAATGTCTTACAATGATTAAAATTAGTTGTTAAAAAAAGATGCAATTTTTCCGGTCAATTTTGAATATTCACAAGATGTAAGATTGTCCCCATTCGATAGATTTACAATTGGGTGTAGTATTAATTAAACAAAATGAAGTTTGGTTAGATGATATCCCGAAGAATTTGCATTAGCCGTAACTAGGGATTGTAACTATTGTAAAATAAACTGGACTGAATTGATATTACTGATAGTGTAATTACAATAATATATTTAACGGTTTTTAAGCGCATGCAAGTTGTAAAAAAATACTCATGAGATTCATGATATATTGTTATGATATCCTCGTGTTGTAAGCGCAAATGACGATATTGAGTTGACCTCCTTGATTCTTTAGAAGTTTTGTTATCTTTGTTTACTGTTGTTTAAAGAAACTTAATTTATGGTACAGAGACGGAGTACAAGAAAATCTATTCCTGGGAAAATATCTGCCAGCGTTGATTTAAAGCCGCCTCCTTATGAATTGGTACGAGTAGTGCGCAGCTGAAAACGGTTAAATAGTTTAACTATTTTTTTAATATATGTTTTAATTCATGTTACATGTATGGTAGAATGCTTTAGAACCACACATGAGCAAAGAGACATTGGAATATCATTGGGGAAAACACCACAGAGGTTATGTCAACAACCTAAACAAGCAAATTGAAGGAACTGAATTAGATGAAATGTCATTAGAAAGCATTATATCAGCTTCATATAATAAAGGCGATATCCTTCCCGCCTTTAACAATGCTGCGCAGGTTTGGAACCATGAGTTTTTCTGGGAATCTATGAAACCTGGTGGTGGCGGAAAGCCTTCTGGAGAACTTTTAGAGTTAATAAACAGAGATTTTGGTTCATTTGAAGGCTTAATTCATGAGTTTAAGTTAGCTGCCACTACACAGTTTGGTTCTGGTTGGGCTTGGCTTGCGTGTAAGTTCCTTGTTTGTTCCATCAGTTTTAGGAACCAAAAGTTGGAAATAATATTGACCCGTGTTTTGAAATCTTTATTTATGTGCTTTGTTTGTAGATAAAGAGCATAAACTTGACATTCCGAATGCTAGGAATCCACGTCCCTCGGAACAGGACAAGAAGCTTGTTGTGGTGAAGAGTCCAAATGCAATTAATCCTCTTGTGTGGGAGTACCATGTGAGTAGACAAAAATGTTATAGTTATTTTGTTATCTCCGCGTTAAATGTATCCTTAATTCTTTTCTTTGTTTTAAACTGTGATTGGTTTCTTTTTCTTTGAATTTCCAGCCACTCCTCACCTTGGATGTTTGGGAGGTAACATTTTTTTCACTTGCATGATCCATTTTCCATAATAAATAAACTATTTTGTGATGTTTCACTGACTAACTTCACTTTCAATCTTATTTGTGATTGCAGCATGCATACTACCTAGATTTTGAGGTAAGAACTTGGCCATTTCATTATCATCATACACACACATATGTGGGGGTGTTTGGATTTGTACAATAAAATTGGTTATGTAATTTTTACGACTAGGAATTAAGCTCATTTATCACCCCTATTTTTTACCCACATTTTCATGGTTAATAATTATGCTTTTAAAATAATCTAATTGTTCGAACTATATAAACTAGTGCATTTAGAATTTTAGATCAAATAATCAATGTTGGAAACACTTGAAAAACTAATTATCACAAATTTAAACCATTTCAGCACATCCAAAGTCCAAACACTATAAATGTGATTATTGAGTATCATATAATACTCAGTTTCAAAATGTGTTTCCAAAGTCCAAACACCCTCATTCATTGTGTGGTATTAACATAATGACCCTTTAGCCTGTCTAATACTAATGGTATTTGAAAATTTAATGTCTGTTACAGAACCGTAGGACCGATTACATATCAACATTCCTCAATAAGCTTGTATCATGGGAGACGGTAAGTTCCAGGCTCGAAGCAGCCAAGGTTTTAGTAGCAGAGAGGGAAAGAGAAATGGAGGAAATCGATGCAATTGATGACATGGACACAATGGAACCCGAGGATGCAGATATGTACTTTGGAAGTGACGCGGATGATTTTCCAGAGGATGAGGAATGATTGATTCTGGTGTTACACAAGTGTAGTTTTGTATCAGAGGTTGAATGACATATTCTGTCAACACAGCAAGTCAACAAATGTGTCAAATTTGTAGTATGTTTGAAATGTTTATAATTAGTTAGATGTATTAGATGGTATGATATTTAACAAGTACTAGAAGTTTAAAATGGTTAAAGAGAAACTGATTTGATTCTATACATGGTGTGTGACACAAACAAGAGTGAGTTTTGTTAATCTTGACTCGGTTTGAATTTTAACAAGCCAATCTCAAGTAACTCTCGACTTTAACTAAATGTAAATTGAATCCCTATATTGCGGGTGATCTTGCCCACAATAACGCATGCTAGACAGAAAAAAAACGTCTAAATTTATAGCCGGATTATTTCACAAGTTACAACTGCCACGAACAATCGTCTCTTAACTCACAGATAAAAACAAGGTTTAGCCAAAGAACAAGCAGGCAGCCAAAGCAAAAAGATTTCACTCCCAAGAAGACTTGGGTTCTTTAGCAATATCATCCTTGATCCATTTTTGAAACTGTTTAATAACAAAGAAGTACTGCAAGCAAATGATGAACAACAATCAAATGAGACAACTACAGAAAAAAGCTTAACACATTATAACAAAGCAACATAAAGGAAAAGAAATGTGCTTGTCTCTATTCAATATAATCATATAAAAAATAACTAAAAATGGTTTGAACATGTCATCACGCGGAACATAAATCCCCCCTAGATCGTTTAATTTAATAAAAGATGATGTATAAGGTCACCTATTTAACTTTTTCATCACGTCTAACTAGTCATCAACACCATCCCGCTATTTATCTTTTTTCATTAACTGTTAAACTTTTTCATCTAGTCTAGTTTAATTCCCAAATCCAGCTTAAAAAAACAAAAAAAAAGGTTGCGAGATGAAAATTCACTTGATTTGACCCCAACCCTTTCTGACAGCCCGTTACCCAATCCGCCTAACCTGCCCATGTGCCACGTCTATATAGAACTTTCAGAATTAAAAAAAAAACGAAATAGGTTTGATAGCTTACCTGGAATGCTAAGATGAGAGGGATGAACCCTTTCCCTCTTTCATTTGCATTCGGACCATCAATCAGCTTTTGATCAACCAAAATGCTTTTGCTTTCATTTGTAGCAACGTTTGTGATGGTTTCAACTATGTTGGGAATCCAGACCGTTCCATTTGGGAGAATCTAACAAAACAAAAAAGAAATAACAGTAAACGCTGAAACATAACATAAAAGCATATTAATTGAGCAACACAAGATAGCAATGATTACTAACCTTTTCACCGTTGTCGTTTTTATTACACCTGCTGCTGTTCTCAGCCAAGACAACAGGAATTGCATCACCCTACAAGAAACAGCCACAAAACTGAGAATACACAAACGACCATGCGTTTTTGTCTCCTATGTTAACTTAATGTGAAAAAATTCAAACTTTCGACTTCCTATAGTCAAGAATTTTATAAAATGGGGCTTTTAACCAGCGTTATTTGTCATTCCACAAGTACTTAAAAACAACATGAAAAAAGTACTTAAGTGTAGCAAAGTAGGGTCAAACCTATGACTTTTGGATTACAAAGATAATTGAAGGGTGGCGTTATTAATAGAACAGCAAAACTATCAAAGTTTGGCAATTTACATATAAAATCCCAGCTCATATCCACGATGAAACTAAAAAAGATACAGCTCAAACAGGTCAACTAGATCAAATGGGTAAAAAGTTGACCAAAATCTCTTAAGTGCTTAGAGCCTCCTAAATCGTTGTATTTATAAAAAGTCTGATTATTAATTCGACAAACATTCATTTTAGTTACATTTATGCCTCGACCTCTAGTAAAATTCAAAACAAAGGACAAATATGCTTTGATAGGTTTCCCAAACTGAACCAGCATGCTTTCACACATACGAAAATTAAACATTTCTTGAACACCCATTACCCAACCTGCCCATTTTGATACCTTTATACCAGACCTATGGCTTTTAGATTGTAAAACCAATTTAAACCTTGCATCACAAACCTATTTCCAATAGTTTACTAACATCCCATGTCATATTTATTAGCAGGTTCATGAATTAGTCCATTAAGAAAATGATAAATCACCAACTTGCATCCATTTTCAATTTTAGAAGTATACACATAAGCACAGAAATTATAACTTTGACCAAAATACTAACAAATTAGTACCAGAGCATCTTGTTTCTTGAACCGAGCTCCAGAGTCCACAACTTTAAGAACAGCATTTGATCTTCTTGCAAAAAAATCATCATAACCAAGACAATCTGGTGGTGTAAGTTGAGCATGTGTTAATACTACAACTCCTTTACGCCATATTTCTTTGCCAAAACTCTCAGTTATTGCCTTAACAATTTGTCTGTCCAAATTATCCACTCTATAGGAATCCAATCGGTCAACATATAACAAAACATCTATTGTTTTGTTCAAAAGAAACCTGCTCAAAATCACAGACCTTTAATATCTCCTGTTGGCATAACTCATAAGCAATACTAAATGTCAAAAAAGAAAACATTAAACTTCATAAATCTAACCATCCAAACTTGTGGTAGAGAACTAAAATGGTAAAAGCTTATCTAATAATCGATGAAAAGAAAGTTCGTTTCCAAAAACTACACTTTCATCAACAAAGAGATATCGATTTTTCTGTTGAAAATAAAGGTACTTTGCACCACTAAATGAAAGAGTGTGTCTAATGCATACAACCTCCTAACTCGATTATTCAAACACCAAGATTATTTTTATTATAGTATTAGAGCAATATTCTTTTTCAAACAATAACTAAAGCATTAAACAGTTATTACAAAAGTCCATTCGTCAATCCAACACAGAACGTTTCAACCCATACTAAAAATTACTGGGTTTGACCCATTACCAAACCCACCTAGCTTGCACATCTTGACACCTCAAGACCACATTTGGCACCCTCATACACACATTGCTAGGAACACCATATACTACTCTTAGTTAGCGTAAATAAGTACAAAAACTCATAACAGACCTTTTGATGAGATCCAGGGCCTGATCATTGACATATCCTCCTTCAACAATTCCAGGCGTGTCAATAATGTTCAATGTGAACCCTGACCGCTCACGTGAAATCATCACGGGTCGTGGTACATCTGACTGCAAAACCAAATAAATAGATGAAATCAAACTCATAAATTGAAACTCCAACTATGATATTCTAATAAATACCTGAAATGCACTGACTGAAACTGCTCGTTCCCCAAGAATGGAGTTCACAGTCGAAGATTTCCCAACACCACCCTTCCCCATTACAAGAATCGTCAAACTGTCCCTCTCCTGCAACATAGCGTAAGTGCGTAACCATACAGTTAAACAAGTTTTACAGTTGTAAACTTATATGAAATTACAACGTTTCATTTGCCAAATAAGTTAACGTTGTAGATGTCTAACATGATCTTCACTAACTGATAAGAGGCAGCTAAATGTGCAATTGGGTCAGATAATGGGTCAAAAAGAGTTGGGCAACCCACAAGGTTAAATCTTTTAGATTAATCTTTTTGACCCATTACAGAAAAACTATAACCCAATCCATCCCATTTATAAGAAGATTGATTGAATTGCCACCTTTACTAACTAAAATTAAACACATCAAGAAAAGGAAAAGTTGAAAACTCAACTTAGTGCTTGTCTTACTGAGCGATACAACTAAGTTTTCACTTTTCACTGCAAACTAACTAGGGTTCTTGTAAAAATACCGAAAAACACACATAAATACAAAAAAAACATTACAAAACAGCATCTACTTAAACCCTGAAAAGGTTTTTATTATGCCTATAACAAAAGAGCAAAGAGAACAATTAGAAACCGAATTTAACCTTCTCCTTTAGCGTTCCCAGTAATTCCAACAACTTAGTCTGCGTGGCAAGCGGAAACTGCTGAATCCCCGTCCACTCACGAGCCATCGAACCTAAAAGCACACAATTAAACTATAACTCAACCCAACTAATATCCATTAGAACATAACTACAATTCACAAACACATTCACATTTCTCACCATATATAAACAACATAATAATCAACCAAACCCATCAAGCAATCAAACTACAATTCAACCACTTTTATAAAAACAGAACCATAATCACATTTCTCGCAAAACATGTTTAAACATATTTGAAGAAACTTTCCTTAGTTTCAAACATAACCTTGTAAATTCGAGTTCGACCCATGATTTAACTGATATAATCATAAAAAATATCAACTTTACGGGAACAAAAGAGTAAATGCACACAACTTCCAATCGCAGTAAACAAAAACTTGAAAAGAACAAGAACATGGGTTGTGGATCTTACCTTGTTGTTAGCAAGAATTTAGTAAACGTAAAGAGAAACCCTAACGAACAAAATTGAAAGGGAAAAGGGTTATATTAATTAAATTAAACTAGTATATATATATTTTTTGTAACTCTTTGTTTGTATTGAACAAGAGACAGGGTTTTTGCAGTTTGGATGAATGGCATAAATGATCCCTCGTGTATTGGTTAGATGACATTATTTGTTATTCGACATTTTGTGACAGTTTTAGTCCTTATAGTATTAAACTAACACAAGTTTGGGATAATATGAGAAATGCAAAGACAAAGGGGCTTTAATAACATAATTATATGAAACAATTACATATATACCCTTATACACACTTCATAATTGCATATTTCTCAATTAAAAAAATCAATTACATATATATCCAATATTAATTAAATTTTTAAATATGATCATACTAAAAATGGGTATATTTATAAATTAAAGTTGTTTATAGCGGAGAATATGCAATTGATTTTTTTGACTGGGGAAAAGTATGCATTTAACGTGTTTTAGAGGGGGAAATATGCATTTACCCCTTATTATATTTATTGTCTTTGGTTTTAGTGTGTAATTTCATTAGTTTTTCGATATAAAAAATAATAAGTTATTTAAGATTACATAGCTTTTTTTTTCAACATAACTTTCTGGTGGTAGGATGTTTTGTATAAATGATACGTATTCATTTATTAAATATATGTTTTATATGTATTATATTGTTTTTTCTTGTAATTAATAGAGATATAATTACGTAGTTTGTTTTCTATTTTCTAGTTTTAGATTAGTTTGTGTAATCAATATATTGTAACGCTGTTTCTAGTATATAACCAAGAGAGTTAATTCAATAATATTAGACATCATTGGCACTCAACCATTGAAATTGTGGCTATACTTGGACTAGTCCTTAATATACAATAAAAGATCCATGTTTGTCTATGGAGTAAAAGTCTCCGGCCTGCTCATATTGGGTCCGACATTACTTCTTGTATGCCATTATGATCTTTTTGATCATATTGACGGCACGACACCACCAGTGAAGACTGCTTAGGAATATGACCCATGGTCAACATTGACTTCATTGTCCTTTAATGGATCTATGGAAGTCTTACAGATGAACTGTCACACCCCGACCAAGGGGGGGTGGGCCGTGACGATTGAATATCCAACAAAACACAGCGGAAGCTATGTATGCATTGATAGTGGGCCATAGGTTTACACGTAATATCAGTGTATTCTACGTGTACATCAAAGGGTACAATAGTAAACTCTAACAAAAGCAGTGAGGCTAGTTGGTATACTATTCCCAAGTAGTCTTCTTCTATAATTCGTCTATAATCTTTGCGTGTTTCTTCTAATCGGGGTCTTCTAAAGCTATCAACCGTGTCTAAATGCACATCCAATGTTATACAGTCTACTTGTATACTTTCATCGATAAATCGTCTAAATACCTGAAATACATACCCGAAAATACGTCAACATAAAGTTGGTGAGCTCATGGTTTAATAAAAGTTATGACACTAAAACATTATATTATATGGTATGTATAACATTTTAGGTATGAATCTATTGATAAAAATATATCTAAGTATTAGATCCATGAAAGTTAGTTTCCATCGGTCTACCGAGTGCGGTGTGTGTGACGTCTGCCCCAAACCATACCCGAATACCCGACTCGAACCCGGAGATTATCTATCTTAACGTATCTGTATTTATTTTCTTTCAGTGTAACGCTTTATTATTAAAGACATATATATAAATGTGTCGAACGTTACGTTATTTCCCGTCGCTATTATCTATCGATTCAATTATAATTCAACGGATGCCAATCAATTACTAAAGTTATGTCTCGAAACTATGTATACAATATATATAGAGAAAAAAATGATTTTATAAAAATATTGTCAAAGAAGAATGATTCCAAGTGCAAATATAACTCCCAAACGTTAAAACCGAGCTAAGGTTATAAAAACGTCACGTATATAATTATTACGTTTCAAATTAGTTTTAGTTAGTTAGTTAAAATACATATATAATTAACTTTGGGCTAAAACTGCCAATTTACAAACTATTAAAACTATCAATAATTAAATGAGCAAAACCAGAAACTACAAGGGCTGTAGTTGTAAAATTATTTAAACCAACCCCCCCCCTTTTTACAGCCCGTGTTTCCGGCTGCAATGGTCTCGCCGGCGCCGGAGCTGTTTCCGGCCAACACCCAAATTCCGGCTAGTGCAAAACACTCAATTCCTACACTAAAAACCAAATTGAAAACCACAGAATCGATCGTGACTATGATTCGAACTCGAGACTGTGTCTAATTCGTCATTTAATTGTCTAATTCCTTGCTATAATTCGTATCTAGAGTCGTTTACAATACCCACATACTTGAATCGTTTTTAACGCATCAAAACAGTGAATTTGATAGACTGAAATCATCAATGCTGCACTTTGGAATCGTTTGTAACGATCAATCGAACAAAAACATAACGCATTAACACCAAATTCATCAATCTCGTTCATAAACAACTCGCAACTCAATCGACTATTTCCGGTTCACCAAAACACAATTCATTTGACATAATCATTTCTCTTTACCTGCTATTGCGCTCTGCTCCTTCAATTCCTCTCAAAAACCCGCACAAATCAGTAAGTGATTCTCATTTCATACGACCTTGTTCATCATCCAATGGCTATCAAATCTTTGATATAATCTGAAATTGTTATAGGGGTTTTGTTCATCTAAACTCGTGGAAGGAATCTGGACGTTGAATTGGATTATAACAACTCCTAGACATCGTTTCAAATCGTAGCCGTCGCATTCTTGTTCTTCGTTTCTTTCGATTCAAATCTTCAACAATCAAGTAAGTGTTATATATCAAAATGATCACGATCCAGTGTAGATTAAAAGCCCTCTATTGGTTTTGGATTTCATTCACTGGATTAAACGAATTGGTATGATTCGTGTTCTAGGGCTTGTAATGAAAAAGTTGTTCTTGGACTATAAAGGTTAAAACAATTTAAGAACGAGATTATTAACAAAAAGACTTTCTGGTCTACTGGTTTGGTACTATTGGTTTATAACCCAGGGTCACGGGTTCGAAACCCCCGGCCTCACTTCTTTAATTTTCATATTTTTTTCACTTTTAAATCATTTAATTATACTTTCTAATACCCTAATAATATATTTAAGGTGAAACTATTTTATTAGCTTAAAATATAAGTTTAATCTAAAAATGGTTTCGTATAAAATATATTTAATACAAAATACTGCAACGTTTCGTATAAAACCCTAAATCCCCAAATTGTATTCCAAAACCCTAACTTCCCAAATTGGATTTTGAAACCCTAAATTGGATTTAAAACCCTAAATTCCCAAATTGGATTTTGAAACCCTAAATTGGATTTAAAACCCTAAATTCCCAAATTATATTTTGAAACCCTAATTTTCAATTTATAATTTAAAACCCTAAAACCCCAAATCCAAAACCCTAGAATTTCTAAGTTCTTGATTCTAGTTACTATATTATTTGTCTCGTTTCTAAATTAGGTTTTCCCGGTTAATTAGGTGATTCTAATATCTGGGCGATCCTCGATTCTATTTAATTACTTTCTTGCGTGCTATTATCTATATTGTTCAGGTGAGTAAACTCACTCCCCTTTTTCCATTTTACTATTTTGGGGCTGAAATACGTCTTTTACTATATTGCGTTTTCTATTCGTTTTCTAAAAGAGATCATACAAATATGTTAATCTAGTTTGGCCGCTGGATGCAATCTTATGTGTTAGTTAAAAGTAGTTTTATTGCTTTGTAATCCCACCGGTACAATGTTAGCGCTAATGGTTTGACAAACCCACCTGCTTGTACAACATCGATAGGTGATTTAAACCCGGCCTTTCTAATTCCATGTTTACTATGTCGAGATGCTATGTTGCTATACTATGTTGCTATACTATGTTGCTATGCTATGATGCTATACTATGCCATGTCCCTAAATTGCTAAATGATGACTTATATATCGAGACGGTAAACGACGGTTATTAAAAGTCATCATTATTTCTTACATGAGTGGTTCTCATGACAAATGGCTAAACGAGATACTATGGTTTCTATTGTGGTTGGTGTGCTATTCTATTCTAGGGGTCCTGGTAGGGTGATATTACGAAATTACTATACATATGGGATTGCGCAGCATATCTTGTTGATCTCGGATTTCAATACTATTACTATTCAATTGGGTTTTACTCACTAGCTTGTGTAGCTAACTTTATTTTCGCGTATTTCAGGTGGCGCGTGATTTTGGCTTGTTTCTTTGCTATTCAAGACATAGGGACTTGGACCTAGAAATAATACTAAACATGACTATTTCATTTACTGCTATTATGAATTTGTCGTTTCGCATTTAAGACTTGGGTTTTGCCAAACTTATGACAATAATTATTAGACTTTAATAAAAATAACACCATGTGCTTTGTTTACTATGGATATCCAATTCTATGACAGCCCGGTGTTTTCCGCCACCGGGCGGGGTGTCACAGTTGGTATCAGAGCCATGGTTATAGAGAACTAGGATAGGGTATTAGAAACACACCGACCTAGACTATAACCTAAGAGTCCTTAGTGCAAATTAATGTGCTTAGAGAACTCTTCAGAATTTATTTATTCATTTATTTATTATTTCTATGAACTATTCTATGTCTTTTCTTTATCTCAATTCTTAACCGATTTCGCGAAGGAGCTACAAGAGACTCGTCTGTAAGATTAGGATCTTTCTCTTTGTGGAATCTCGTCATCGTCTTAAGTGAGTTTGAAAACGTGGGAAACGTGTGCAATCTGGAAGGGGGAACGCCTGTATCACGGACATCCTGTCTAAGGCAAGCATTTCGTATAAATCTCTTTAAGAGACCTGTATGCTTACCTGGGGATGTACGAGATGAGTGTGAACCTATAGGCTAAAGCACGCTTTCTCGAATACGTTGAGAACGAACTTAACACTTTGATAAGTCTTGAGTGTCCAAACCCAGACACATTCCTAAGCCTTCAAATTCCATTTGATCATTTTTTTTTCTTCTAATACTATCATTTTTCTATACATTCTAATTATTTCTATGGGTTCTTTGTGATTTTAAAATGTCACCCTAAACTATTTGATTGTGTTTCTATGGTTTCTAAATGTTTACTATGAAGTGTTTTCTAAGGAGATTCTATGATATTTCTAAATACCATTCAAATTCAATAAGTGTTTACTATGAACTATGTTTTAAAAAGAATGTTCCATGTCTCACGAAATCGTTTTCTATCTTGTAGAATGGCGGGTAGAAATCAACGACTTGCTAATGTTATCGCGACCCAAATGGCTAATATTTTGCCTAATCTCGTGAACCAACTTAATAATGCTAATCAAAACAATGAGCCTAAGTGTACTCTTAAGTACTTCAACTCGTGTGGTCCAACCAAATTTATCGGTAACGAAGGGGCTACGGGACTTCTACAATGGTTTGAAAGCATGGAGAGTACTTTTGTTAATTGTGGTTGCCCTGAAAATCTCAAAGTCCGATATGCAACAAGTGTTCTTCAAAAGGGTGCTTTGACTTGGTGGAATGATGAAAAGCGTAGGCTCGGTGAAGCCGCTGTAACAGCTTTAACCTGGACCGTGTTCAAAACCAACATGACTAATAAGTATTGTCCTCCTAGCGAGATTCGTAAACTCGAGGGCGAATTCTGGGGTCTTAAGCAAGATAGTGGTGATAATGTGGCTTATAATGATCGTTTCTCCCAGCTCAGTACTTTGTGTCCTAATATGGTTACTCCTGATTCTCGTGGCATTGAGCAATATATCGGAGGTCTGCCAATGACTATCCAAGATGCTGTTTGGGGTAGTAAGCCAGCTACTGTAGGTGAGGCAATGACTTTAGCCGGTCGCCTTACTGAAAATCATGTGCAAGCTGGCTCTCTGTTTCGTAAGGGTAACAAAAAGTCTAAAGGTTCTTCTAGTGATGACTCTAAATCATCTGAGGATGATTCTTATAAGGGTTTTAAGCCCGAATCCTCATTCAATTCCAAGAAGCGTAAGAACAATGCCACCAACTATGCTATTGCTGCTCCTGCTCCTCCTATGGCACCGCAAAGGGGTAATGATAACCGTAAGCCTTATACGGGGTTCTTGCCCAAATGCAACCAATGTCCTTTTCATCATGCTCCCGAAACTCCATGTTTTAAATGTTCTGTTTGTCAACGTTATGGGCATCTGGCTAAAGATTGTTGGAATAATAATAATCGGGGTAATCAAGGTCGTGCTTGTTTCAACTGTGGTGATCCAACTCATTTCCGCAACGATTGTCCTCAACCTATCAATGTCAACGTGAACACCAACGCTAATGCTAACCAAGCTGGTCGTGCTAGAACCTTCAATGTCATCGCTAATCAAGCTCAAGCTAACAATGACGTGGTGAACGATATGATTCCCAAATGATTTCTACGTTTCTATCTTATTTGGGAGGCCGATAAGACTTTTGTTTCATTAGATTGTGTTTCATCATTTGCTAATAATTGTGTTAGACTCGATAATCTTTATGTGGTAGTCGAAGCGAAAAAAATGTTTCTATTGGTTTTTATATTTATGGTGCGAACTTACATTTCAAGGTCACATTTTCTCCATGTTTATCTTTTGTCTATGACTCTCAGTAGTTTCAACGGTTGAAACTTTTGCCTTGCGTTGAAACTCAAAAGCATATGCGTTAGAGTTATGTCGCGTTTTGGCTCGTGCTGATGTAAAGAAAAAGAAAGATGACCCATTCCGTATATGTCCCGATTATCGCGAATTCGATGAAACTTTCAGTAAAAATAAATAAAATAAAAATCGTCATCTTTTGCCACCTAACGACGATCTCTTCGCATTGTTTTCAAATACCGTTTGTTGCTGCAAATTTCGGGACGAAATTTCTATAAGGAGGGGAGACTGTGACGTCTGCCCCAAACCATACCCGAATACCCGACTCGAACCCGGAGATTATCTATCTTAACGTATCTGTATTTATTTTCTTTCAGTGTAACGCTTTATTATTAAAGACATATATATAAATGTGTCGAACGTTACGTTATTTCCCGTCGCTATTATCTATCGATTCAATTATAATTCAACGGATGCCAATCAATTACTAAAGTTATGTCTCGAAACTATGTATACAATATATATAGAGAAAAAAATGATTTTATAAAAATATTGTCAAAGAAGAATGATTCCAAGTGCAAATATAACTCCCAAACGTTAAAACCGAGCTAAGGTTATAAAAACGTCACGTATATAATTATTACGTTTCAAATTAGTTTTAGTTAGTTAGTTAAAATACATATATAATTAACTTTGGGCTAAAACTGCCAATTTACAAACTATTAAAACTATCAATAATTAAATGAGCAAAACCAGAAACTACAAGGGCTGTAGTTGTAAAATTATTTAAACCAACCCCCCCCCCCCCTTTTTACAGCCCGTGTTTCCGGCTGCAATGGTCTCGCCGGCGCCGGAGCTGTTTCCGGCCAACACCCAAATTCCGGCTAGTGCAAAACACTCAATTCCTACACTAAAAACCAAATTGAAAACCACAGAATCGATCGTGACTATGATTCGAACTCGAGACTGTGTCTAATTCGTCATTTAATTGTCTAATTCCTTGCTATAATTCGTATCTAGAGTCGTTTACAATACCCACATACTTGAATCGTTTTTAACGCATCAAAACAGTGAATTTGATAGACTGAAATCATCAATGCTGCACTTTGGAATCGTTTGTAACGATCAATCGAACAAAAACATAACGCATTAACACCAAATTCATCAATCTCGTTCATAAACAACTCGCAACTCAATCGACTATTTCCGGTTCACCAAAACACAATTCATTTGACATAATCATTTCTCTTTACCTGCTATTGCGCTCTGCTCCTTCAATTCCTCTCAAAAACCCGCACAAATCAGTAAGTGATTCTCATTTCATACGACCTTGTTCATCATCCAATGGCTATCAAATCTTTGATATAATCTGAAATTGTTATAGGGGTTTTGTTCATCTAAACTCGTGGAAGGAATCTGGACGTTGAATTGGATTATAACAACTCCTAGACATCGTTTCAAATCGTAGCCGTCGCATTCTTGTTCTTCGTTTCTTTCGATTCAAATCTTCAACAATCAAGTAAGTGTTATATATCAAAATGATCACGATCCAGTGTAGATTAAAAGCCCTCTATTGGTTTTGGATTTCATTCACTGGATTAAACGAATTGGTATGATTCGTGTTCTAGGGCTTGTAATGAAAAAGTTGTTCTTGGACTATAAAGGTTAAAACAATTTAAGAACGAGATTATTAACAAAAAGACTTTCTGGTCTACTGGTTTGGTACTATTGGTTTATAACCCAGGGTCACGGGTTCGAAACCCCCGGCCTCACTTCTTTAATTTTCATATTTTTTCACTTTTAAATCATTTAATTATACTTTCTAATACCCTAATAATATATTTAAGGTGAAACTATTTTATTAGCTTAAAATATAAGTTTAATCTAAAAATGGTTTCGTATAAAATATATTTAATACAAAATACTGCAACGTTTCGTATAAAACCCTAAATCCCCAAATTGTATTCCAAAACCCTAAATTCCCAAATTGGATTTTGAAACCCTAAATTGGATTTAAAACCCTAAATTCCCAAATTGGATTTTGAAACCCTAAATTGGATTTAAAACCCTAAATTCCCAAATTATATTTTGAAACCCTAATTTTCAATTTATAATTTAAAACCCTAAAACCCCAAATCCAAAACCCTAGAATTTCTAAGTTCTTGATTCTAGTTACTATATTATTTGTCTCGTTTCTAAATTAGGTTTTCCCGGTTAATTAGGTGATTCTAATATCTGGGCGATCCTCGATTCTATTTAATTACTTTCTTGCGTGCTATTATCTATATTGTTCAGGTGAGTAAACTCACTCCCCTTTTTCCATTTTACTATTTTGGGGCTGAAATACGTCTTTTACTATATTGCGTTTTCTATTCGTTTTCTAAAAGAGATCATACAAATATGTTAATCTAGTTTGGCCGCTGGATGCAATCTTATGTGTTAGTTAAAAGTAGTTTTATTGCTTTGTAATCCCACCGGTACAATGTTAGCGCTAATGGTTTGACAAACCCACCTGCTTGTACAACATCGATAGGTGATTTAAACCCGGCCTTTCTAATTCCATGTTTACTATGTCGAGATGCTATGTTGCTATACTATGTTGCTATACTATGTTGCTATGCTATGATGCTATACTATGCCATGTCCCTAAATTGCTAAATGATGACTTATATATCGAGACGGTAAACGACGGTTATTAAAAGTCATCATTATTTCTTACATGAGTGGTTCTCATGACAAATGGCTAAACGAGATACTATGGTTTCTATTGTGGTTGGTGTGCTATTCTATTCTAGGGGTCCTGGTAGGGTGATATTACGAAATTACTATACATATGGGATTGCGCAGCATATCTTGTTGATCTCGGATTTCAATACTATTACTATTCAATTGGGTTTTACTCACTAGCTTGTGTAGCTAACTTTATTTTCGCGTATTTCAGGTGGCGCGTGATTTTGGCTTGTTTCTTTGCTATTCAAGACATAGGGACTTGGACCTAGAAATAATACTAAACATGACTATTTCATTTACTGCTATTATGAATTTGTCGTTTCGCATTTAAGACTTGGGTTTTGCCAAACTTATGACAATAATTATTAGACTTTAATAAAAATAACACCATGTGCTTTGTTTACTATGGATATCCAATTCTATGACAGCCCGGTGTTTTCCGCCACCGGGCGGGGTGTCACAGTTGGTATCAGAGCCATGGTTATAGAGAACTAGGATAGGGTATTAGAAACACACCGACCTAGACTATAACCTAAGAGTCCTTAGTGCAAATTAATGTGCTTAGAGAACTCTTCAGAATTTATTTATTCATTTATTTATTATTTCTATGAACTATTCTATGTCTTTTCTTTATCTCAATTCTTAACCGATTTCGCGAAGGAGCTACAAGAGACTCGTCTGTAAGATTAGGATCTTTCTCTTTGTGGAATCTCGTCATCGTCTTAAGTGAGTTTGAAAACGTGGGAAACGTGTGCAATCTGGAAGGGGGAACGCCTGTATCACGGACATCCTGTCTAAGGCAAGCATTTCGTATAAATCTCTTTAAGAGACCTGTATGCTTACCTGGGGATGTACGAGATGAGTGTGAACCTATAGGCTAAAGCACGCTTTCTCGAATACGTTGAGAACGAACTTAACACTTTGATAAGTCTTGAGTGTCCAAACCCAGACACATTCCTAAGCCTTCAAATTCCATTTGATCATTTTTTTTTCTTCTAATACTATCATTTTTCTATACATTCTAATTATTTCTATGGGTTCTTTGTGATTTTAAAATGTCACCCTAAACTATTTGATTGTGTTTCTATGGTTTCTAAATGTTTACTATGAAGTGTTTTCTAAGGAGATTCTATGATATTTCTAAATACCATTCAAATTCAATAAGTGTTTACTATGAACTATGTTTTAAAAAGAATGTTCCATGTCTCACGAAATCGTTTTCTATCTTGTAGAATGGCGGGTAGAAATCAACGACTTGCTAATGTTATCGCGACCCAAATGGCTAATATTTTGCCTAATCTCGTGAACCAACTTAATAATGCTAATCAAAACAATGAGCCTAAGTGTACTCTTAAGTACTTCAACTCGTGTGGTCCAACCAAATTTATCGGTAACGAAGGGGCTACGGGACTTCTACAATGGTTTGAAAGCATGGAGAGTACTTTTGTTAATTGTGGTTGCCCTGAAAATCTCAAAGTCCGATATGCAACAAGTGTTCTTCAAAAGGGTGCTTTGACTTGGTGGAATGATGAAAAGCGTAGGCTCGGTGAAGCCGCTGTAACAGCTTTAACCTGGACCGTGTTCAAAACCAACATGACTAATAAGTATTGTCCTCCTAGCGAGATTCGTAAACTCGAGGGCGAATTCTGGGGTCTTAAGCAAGATAGTGGTGATAATGTGGCTTATAATGATCGTTTCTCCCAGCTCAGTACTTTGTGTCCTAATATGGTTACTCCTGATTCTCGTGGCATTGAGCAATATATCGGAGGTCTGCCAATGACTATCCAAGATGCTGTTTGGGGTAGTAAGCCAGCTACTGTAGGTGAGGCAATGACTTTAGCCGGTCGCCTTACTGAAAATCATGTGCAAGCTGGCTCTCTGTTTCGTAAGGGTAACAAAAAGTCTAAAGGTTCTTCTAGTGATGACTCTAAATCATCTGAGGATGATTCTTATAAGGGTTTTAAGCCCGAATCCTCATTCAATTCCAAGAAGCGTAAGAACAATGCCACCAACTATGCTATTGCTGCTCCTGCTCCTCCTATGGCACCGCAAAGGGGTAATGATAACCGTAAGCCTTATACGGGGTTCTTGCCCAAATGCAACCAATGTCCTTTTCATCATGCTCCCGAAACTCCATGTTTTAAATGTTCTGTTTGTCAACGTTATGGGCATCTGGCTAAAGATTGTTGGAATAATAATAATCGGGGTAATCAAGGTCGTGCTTGTTTCAACTGTGGTGATCCAACTCATTTCCGCAACGATTGTCCTCAACCTATCAATGTCAACGTGAACACCAACGCTAATGCTAACCAAGCTGGTCGTGCTAGAACCTTCAATGTCATCGCTAATCAAGCTCAAGCTAACAATGACGTGGTGAACGATATGATTCCCAAATGATTTCTACGTTTCTATCTTATTTGGGAGGCCGATAAGACTTTTGTTTCATTAGATTGTGTTTCATCATTTGCTAATAATTGTGTTAGACTCGATAATCTTTATGTGGTAGTCGAAGCGAAAAAAATGTTTCTATTGGTTTTTATATTTATGGTGCGAACTTACATTTCAAGGTCACATTTCCTCCATGTTTATCTTTTGTCTATGACTCTCAGTAGTTTCGACGGTTGAAACTTTTGCCTTGCGTTGAAACTCAAAAGCATATGCGTTAGAGTTATGTCGCGTTTTGGCTCGTGCTGATGTAAAGAAAAAGAAAGATGACCCATTCCGTATATGTCCCGATTATCGCGAATTCGATGAAACTTTCAGTAAAAATAAATAAAATAAAAATCGTCATCTTTTGCCACCTAACGACGATCTCTTCGCATTGTTTTCAAATACCGTTTGTTGCTGCAAATTTCGGGACGAAATTTCTATAAGGAGGGGAGACTGTGACGTCTGCCCCAAACCATACCCGAATACCCGACTCGAACCCGGAGATTATCTATCTTAACGTATCTGTATTTATTTTCTTTCAGTGTAACGCTTTATTATTAAAGACATATATATAAATGTGTCGAACGTTACGTTATTTCCCGTCGCTATTATCTATCGATTCAATTATAATTCAACGGATGCCAATCAATTACTAAAGTTATGTCTCGAAACTATGTATACAATATATATAGAGAAAAAAATGATTTTATAAAAATATTGTCAAAGAAGAATGATTCCAAGTGCAAATATAACTCCCAAACGTTAAAACCGAGCTAAGGTTATAAAAACGTCACGTATATAATTATTACGTTTCAAATTAGTTTTAGTTAGTTAGTTAAAATACATATATAATTAACTTTGGGCTAAAACTGCCAATTTACAAACTATTAAAACTATCAATAATTAAATGAGCAAAACCAGAAACTACAAGGGCTGTAGTTGTAAAATTATTTAAACCAACCCCCCCCCCCTTTTTACAGCCCGTGTTTCCGGCTGCAATGGTCTCGCCGGCGCCGGAGCTGTTTCCGGCCAACACCCAAATTCCGGCTAGTGCAAAACACTCAATTCCTACACTAAAAACCAAATTGAAAACCACAGAATCGATCGTGACTATGATTCGAACTCGAGACTGTGTCTAATTCGTCATTTAATTGTCTAATTCCTTGCTATAATTCGTATCTAGAGTCGTTTACAATACCCACATACTTGAATCGTTTTTAACGCATCAAAACAGTGAATTTGATAGACTGAAATCATCAATGCTGCACTTTGGAATCGTTTGTAACGATCAATCGAACAAAAACATAACGCATTAACACCAAATTCATCAATCTCGTTCATAAACAACTCGCAACTCAATCGACTATTTCCGGTTCACCAAAACACAATTCATTTGACATAATCATTTCTCTTTACCTGCTATTGCGCTCTGCTCCTTCAATTCCTCTCAAAAACCCGCACAAATCAGTAAGTGATTCTCATTTCATACGACCTTGTTCATCATCCAATGGCTATCAAATCTTTGATATAATCTGAAATTGTTATAGGGGTTTTGTTCATCTAAACTCGTGGAAGGAATCTGGACGTTGAATTGGATTATAACAACTCCTAGACATCGTTTCAAATCGTAGCCGTCGCATTCTTGTTCTTCGTTTCTTTCGATTCAAATCTTCAACAATCAAGTAAGTGTTATATATCAAAATGATCACGATCCAGTGTAGATTAAAAGCCCTCTATTGGTTTTGGATTTCATTCACTGGATTAAACGAATTGGTATGATTCGTGTTCTAGGGCTTGTAATGAAAAAGTTGTTCTTGGACTATAAAGGTTAAAACAATTTAAGAACGAGATTATTAACAAAAAGACTTTCTGGTCTACTGGTTTGGTACTATTGGTTTATAACCCAGGGTCACGGGTTCGAAACCCCCGGCCTCACTTCTTTAATTTTCATATTTTTTTCACTTTTAAATCATTTAATTATACTTTCTAATACCCTAATAATATATTTAAGGTGAAACTATTTTATTAGCTTAAAATATAAGTTTAATCTAAAAATTGTTTCGTATAAAATATATTTAATACAAAATACTGCAACGTTTCGTATAAAACCCTAAATCCCCAAATTGTATTCCAAAACCCTAAATTCCCAAATTGGATTTTGAAACCCTAAATTGGATTTAAAACCCTAAATTCCCAAATTGGATTTTGAAACCCTAAATTGGATTTAAAACCCTAAATTCCCAAATTATATTTTGAAACCCTAATTTTCAATTTATAATTTAAAACCCTAAAACCCCAAATCCAAAACCCTAGAATTTCTAAGTTCTTGATTCTAGTTACTATATTATTTGTCTCGTTTCTAAATTAGGTTTTCCCGGTTAATTAGGTGATTCTAATATCTGGGCGATCCTCGATTCTATTTAATTACTTTCTTGCGTGCTATTATCTATATTGTTCAGGTGAGTAAACTCACTCCCCTTTTTCCATTTTACTATTTTGGGGCTGAAATACGTCTTTTACTATATTGCGTTTTCTATTCGTTTTCTAAAAGAGATCATACAAATATGTTAATCTAGTTTGGCCGCTGGATGCAATCTTATGTGTTAGTTAAAAGTAGTTTTATTGCTTTGTAATCCCACCGGTACAATGTTAGCGCTAATGGTTTGACAAACCCACCTGCTTGTACAACATCGATAGGTGATTTAAACCCGGCCTTTCTAATTCCATGTTTACTATGTCGAGATGCTATGTTGCTATACTATGTTGCTATACTATGTTGCTATGCTATGATGCTATACTATGCCATGTCCCTAAATTGCTAAATGATGACTTATATATCGAGACGGTAAACGACGGTTATTAAAAGTCATCATTATTTCTTACATGAGTGGTTCTCATGACAAATGGCTAAACGAGATACTATGGTTTCTATTGTGGTTGGTGTGCTATTCTATTCTAGGGGTCCTGGTAGGGTGATATTACGAAATTACTATACATATGGGATTGCGCAGCATATCTTGTTGATCTCGGATTTCAATACTATTACTATTCAATTGGGTTTTACTCACTAGCTTGTGTAGCTAACTTTATTTTCGCGTATTTCAGGTGGCGCGTGATTTTGGCTTGTTTCTTTGCTATTCAAGACATAGGGACTTGGACCTAGAAATAATACTAAACATGACTATTTCATTTACTGCTATTATGAATTTGTCGTTTCGCATTTAAGACTTGGGTTTTGCCAAACTTATGACAATAATTATTAGACTTTAATAAAAATAACACCATGTGCTTTGTTTACTATGGATATCCAATTCTATGACAGCCCGGTGTTTTCCGCCACCGGGCGGGGTGTCACAGTTGGTATCAGAGCCATGGTTATAGAGAACTAGGATAGGGTATTAGAAACACACCGACCTAGACTATAACCTAAGAGTCCTTAGTGCAAATTAATGTGCTTAGAGAACTCTTCAGAATTTATTTATTCATTTATTTATTATTTCTATGAACTATTCTATGTCTTTTCTTTATCTCAATTCTTAACCGATTTCGCGAAGGAGCTACAAGAGACTCGTCTGTAAGATTAGGATCTTTCTCTTTGTGGAATCTCGTCATCGTCTTAAGTGAGTTTGAAAACGTGGGAAACGTGTGCAATCTGGAAGGGGGAACGCCTGTATCACGGACATCCTGTCTAAGGCAAGCATTTCGTATAAATCTCTTTAAGAGACCTGTATGCTTACCTGGGGATGTACGAGATGAGTGTGAACCTATAGGCTAAAGCACGCTTTCTCGAATACGTTGAGAACGAACTTAACACTTTGATAAGTCTTGAGTGTCCAAACCCAGACACATTCCTAAGCCTTCAAATTCCATTTGATCATTTTTTTTTCTTCTAATACTATCATTTTTCTATACATTCTAATTATTTCTATGGGTTCTTTGTGATTTTAAAATGTCACCCTAAACTATTTGATTGTGTTTCTATGGTTTCTAAATGTTTACTATGAAGTGTTTTCTAAGGAGATTCTATGATATTTCTAAATACCATTCAAATTCAATAAGTGTTTACTATGAACTATGTTTTAAAAAGAATGTTCCATGTCTCACGAAATCGTTTTCTATCTTGTAGAATGGCGGGTAGAAATCAACGACTTGCTAATGTTATCGCGACCCAAATGGCTAATATTTTGCCTAATCTCGTGAACCAACTTAATAATGCTAATCAAAACAATGAGCCTAAGTGTACTCTTAAGTACTTCAACTCGTGTGGTCCAACCAAATTTATCGGTAACGAAGGGGCTACGGGACTTCTACAATGGTTTGAAAGCATGGAGAGTACTTTTGTTAATTGTGGTTGCCCTGAAAATCTCAAAGTCCGATATGCAACAAGTGTTCTTCAAAAGGGTGCTTTGACTTGGTGGAATGATGAAAAGCGTAGGCTCGGTGAAGCCGCTGTAACAGCTTTAACCTGGACCGTGTTCAAAACCAACATGACTAATAAGTATTGTCCTCCTAGCGAGATTCGTAAACTCGAGGGCGAATTCTGGGGTCTTAAGCAAGATAGTGGTGATAATGTGGCTTATAATGATCGTTTCTCCCAGCTCAGTACTTTGTGTCCTAATATGGTTACTCCTGATTCTCGTGGCATTGAGCAATATATCGGAGGTCTGCCAATGACTATCCAAGATGCTGTTTGGGGTAGTAAGCCAGCTACTGTAGGTAAGGCAATGACTTTAGCCGGTCGCCTTACTGAAAATCATGTGCAAGCTGGCTCTCTGTTTCGTAAGGGTAACAAAAAGTCTAAAGGTTCTTCTAGTGATGACTCTAAATCATCTGAGGATGATTCTTATAAGGGTTTTAAGCCCGAATCCTCATTCAATTCCAAGAAGCGTAAGAACAATGCCACCAACTATGCTATTGCTGCTCCTGCTCCTCCTATGGCACCGCAAAGGGGTAATGATAACCGTAAGCCTTATACGGGGTTCTTGCCCAAATGCAACCAATGTCCTTTTCATCATGCTCCCGAAACTCCATGTTTTAAATGTTCTGTTTGTCAACGTTATGGGCATCTGGCTAAAGATTGTTGGAATAATAATAATCGGGGTAATCAAGGTCGTGCTTGTTTCAACTGTGGTGATCCAACTCATTTCCGCAACGATTGTCCTCAACCTATCAATGTCAACGTGAACACCAACGCTAATGCTAACCAAGCTGGTCGTGCTAGAACCTTCAATGTCATCGCTAATCAAGCTCAAGCTAACAATGACGTGGTGAACGATATGATTCCCAAATGATTTCTACGTTTCTATCTTATTTGGGAGGCCGATAAGACTTTTGTTTCATTAGATTGTGTTTCATCATTTGCTAATAATTGTGTTAGACTCGATAATCTTTATGTGGTAGTCGAAGCGAAAAAAATGTTTCTATTGGTTTTTATATTTATGGTGCGAACTTACATTTCAAGGTCACATTTTCTCCATGTTTATCTTTTGTCTATGACTCTCAGTAGTTTCAACGGTTGAAACTTTTGCCTTGCGTTGAAACTCAAAAGCATATGCGTTAGAGTTATGTCGCGTTTTGGCTCGTGCTGATGTAAAGAAAAAGAAAGATGACCCATTCCGTATATGTCCCGATTATCGCGAATTCGATGAAACTTTCAGTAAAAATAAATAAAATAAAAATCGTCATCTTTTGCCACCTAACGACGATCTCTTCGCATTGTTTTCAAATACCGTTTGTTGCTGCAAATTTCGGGACGAAATTTCTATAAGGAGGGGAGACTGTGACGTCTGCCCCAAACCATACCCGAATACCCGACTCGAACCCGGAGATTATCTATCTTAACGTATCTGTATTTATTTTCTTTCAGTGTAACGCTTTATTATTAAAGACATATATATAAATGTGTCGAACGTTACGTTATTTCCCGTCGCTATTATCTATCGATTCAATTATAATTCAACGGATGCCAATCAATTACTAAAGTTATGTCTCGAAACTATGTATACAATATATATAGAGAAAAAAATGATTTTATAAAAATATTGTCAAAGAAGAATGATTCCAAGTGCAAATATAACTCCCAAACGTTAAAACCGAGCTAAGGTTATAAAAACGTCACGTATATAATTATTACGTTTCAAATTAGTTTTAGTTAGTTAGTTAAAATACATATATAATTAACTTTGGGCTAAAACTGCCAATTTACAAACTATTAAAACTATCAATAATTAAATGAGCAAAACCAGAAACTACAAGGGCTGTAGTTGTAAAATTATTTAAACCAACCCCCCCCCCCTTTTTACAGCCCGTGTTTCCGGCTGCAATGGTCTCGCCGGCGCCGGAGCTGTTTCCGGCCAACACCCAAATTCCGGCTAGTGCAAAACACTCAATTCCTACACTAAAAACCAAATTGAAAACCACAGAATCGATCGTGACTATGATTCGAACTCGAGACTGTGTCTAATTCGTCATTTAATTGTCTAATTCCTTGCTATAATTCGTATCTAGAGTCGTTTACAATACCCACATACTTGAATCGTTTTTAACGCATCAAAACAGTGAATTTGATAGACTGAAATCATCAATGCTGCACTTTGGAATCGTTTGTAACGATCAATCGAACAAAAACATAACGCATTAACACCAAATTCATCAATCTCGTTCATAAACAACTCGCAACTCAATCGACTATTTCCGGTTCACCAAAACACAATTCATTTGACATAATCATTTCTCTTTACCTGCTATTGCGCTCTGCTCCTTCAATTCCTCTCAAAAACCCGCACAAATCAGTAAGTGATTCTCATTTCATACGACCTTGTTCATCATCCAATGGCTATCAAATCTTTGATATAATCTGAAATTGTTATAGGGGTTTTGTTCATCTAAACTCGTGGAAGGAATCTGGACGTTGAATTGGATTATAACAACTCCTAGACATCGTTTCAAATCGTAGCCGTCGCATTCTTGTTCTTCGTTTCTTTCGATTCAAATCTTCAACAATCAAGTAAGTGTTATATATCAAAATGATCACGATCCAGTGTAGATTAAAAGCCCTCTATTGGTTTTGGATTTCATTCACTGGATTAAACGAATTGGTATGATTCGTGTTCTAGGGCTTGTAATGAAAAAGTTGTTCTTGGACTATAAAGGTTAAAACAATTTAAGAACGAGATTATTAACAAAAAGACTTTCTGGTCTACTGGTTTGGTACTATTGGTTTATAACCCAGGGTCACGGGTTCGAAACCCCCGGCCTCACTTCTTTAATTTTCATATTTTTTCACTTTTAAATCATTTAATTATACTTTCTAATACCCTAATAATATATTTAAGGTGAAACTATTTTATTAGCTTAAAATATAAGTTTAATCTAAAAATGGTTTCGTATAAAATATATTTAATACAAAATACTGCAACGTTTCGTATAAAACCCTAAATCCCCAAATTGTATTCCAAAACCCTAAATTCCCAAATTGGATTTTGAAACCCTAAATTGGATTTAAAACCCTAAATTCCCAAATTGGATTTTGAAACCCTAAATTGGATTTAAAACCCTAAATTCCCAAATTATATTTTGAAACCCTAATTTTCAATTTATAATTTAAAACCCTAAAACCCCAAATCCAAAACCCTAGAATTTCTAAGTTCTTGATTCTAGTTACTATATTATTTGTCTCGTTTCTAAATTAGGTTTTCCCGGTTAATTAGGTGATTCTAATATCTGGGCGATCCTCGATTCTATTTAATTACTTTCTTGCGTGCTATTATCTATATTGTTCAGGTGAGTAAACTCACTCCCCTTTTTCCATTTTACTATTTTGGGGCTGAAATACGTCTTTTACTATATTGCGTTTTCTATTCGTTTTCTAAAAGAGATCATACAAATATGTTAATCTAGTTTGGCCGCTGGATGCAATCTTATGTGTTAGTTAAAAGTAGTTTTATTGCTTTGTAATCCCACCGGTACAATGTTAGCGCTAATGGTTTGACAAACCCACCTGCTTGTACAACATCGATAGGTGATTTAAACCCGGCCTTTCTAATTCCATGTTTACTATGTCGAGATGCTATGTTGCTATACTATGTTGCTATACTATGTTGCTATGCTATGATGCTATACTATGCCATGTCCCTAAATTGCTAAATGATGACTTATATATCGAGACGGTAAACGACGGTTATTAAAAGTCATCATTATTTCTTACATGAGTGGTTCTCATGACAAATGGCTAAACGAGATACTATGGTTTCTATTGTGGTTGGTGTGCTATTCTATTCTAGGGGTCCTGGTAGGGTGATATTACGAAATTACTATACATATGGGATTGCGCAGCATATCTTGTTGATCTCGGATTTCAATACTATTACTATTCAATTGGGTTTTACTCACTAGCTTGTGTAGCTAACTTTATTTTCGCGTATTTCAGGTGGCGCGTGATTTTGGCTTGTTTCTTTGCTATTCAAGACATAGGGACTTGGACCTAGAAATAATACTAAACATGACTATTTCATTTACTGCTATTATGAATTTGTCGTTTCGCATTTAAGACTTGGGTTTTGCCAAACTTATGACAATAATTATTAGACTTTAATAAAAATAACACCATGTGCTTTGTTTACTATGGATATCCAATTCTATGACAGCCCGGTGTTTTCCGCCACCGGGCGGGGTGTCACAGTTGGTATCAGAGCCATGGTTATAGAGAACTAGGATAGGGTATTAGAAACACACCGACCTAGACTATAACCTAAGAGTCCTTAGTGCAAATTAATGTGCTTAGAGAACTCTTCAGAATTTATTTATTCATTTATTTATTATTTCTATGAACTATTCTATGTCTTTTCTTTATCTCAATTCTTAACCGATTTCGCGAAGGAGCTACAAGAGACTCGTCTGTAAGATTAGGATCTTTCTCTTTGTGGAATCTCGTCATCGTCTTAAGTGAGTTTGAAAACGTGGGAAACGTGTGCAATCTGGAAGGGGGAACGCCTGTATCACGGACATCCTGTCTAAGGCAAGCATTTCGTATAAATCTCTTTAAGAGACCTGTATGCTTACCTGGGGATGTACGAGATGAGTGTGAACCTATAGGCTAAAGCACGCTTTCTCGAATACGTTGAGAACGAACTTAACACTTTGATAAGTCTTGAGTGTCCAAACCCAGACACATTCCTAAGCCTTCAAATTCCATTTGATCATTTTTTTTTCTTCTAATACTATCATTTTTCTATACATTCTAATTATTTCTATGGGTTCTTTGTGATTTTAAAATGTCACCCTAAACTATTTGATTGTGTTTCTATGGTTTCTAAATGTTTACTATGAAGTGTTTTCTAAGGAGATTCTATGATATTTCTAAATACCATTCAAATTCAATAAGTGTTTACTATGAACTATGTTTTAAAAAGAATGTTCCATGTCTCACGAAATCGTTTTCTATCTTGTAGAATGGCGGGTAGAAATCAACGACTTGCTAATGTTATCGCGACCCAAATGGCTAATATTTTGCCTAATCTCGTGAACCAACTTAATAATGCTAATCAAAACAATGAGCCTAAGTGTACTCTTAAGTACTTCAACTCGTGTGGTCCAACCAAATTTATCGGTAACGAAGGGGCTACGGGACTTCTACAATGGTTTGAAAGCATGGAGAGTACTTTTGTTAATTGTGGTTGCCCTGAAAATCTCAAAGTCCGATATGCAACAAGTGTTCTTCAAAAGGGTGCTTTGACTTGGTGGAATGATGAAAAGCGTAGGCTCGGTGAAGCCGCTGTAACAGCTTTAACCTGGACCGTGTTCAAAACCAACATGACTAATAAGTATTGTCCTCCTAGCGAGATTCGTAAACTCGAGGGCGAATTCTGGGGTCTTAAGCAAGATAGTGGTGATAATGTGGCTTATAATGATCGTTTCTCCCAGCTCAGTACTTTGTGTCCTAATATGGTTACTCCTGATTCTCGTGGCATTGAGCAATATATCGGAGGTCTGCCAATGACTATCCAAGATGCTGTTTGGGGTAGTAAGCCAGCTACTGTAGGTGAGGCAATGACTTTAGCCGGTCGCCTTACTGAAAATCATGTGCAAGCTGGCTCTCTGTTTCGTAAGGGTAACAAAAAGTCTAAAGGTTCTTCTAGTGATGACTCTAAATCATCTGAGGATGATTCTTATAAGGGTTTTAAGCCCGAATCCTCATTCAATTCCAAGAAGCGTAAGAACAATGCCACCAACTATGCTATTGCTGCTCCTGCTCCTCCTATGGCACCGCAAAGGGGTAATGATAACCGTAAGCCTTATACGGGGTTCTTGCCCAAATGCAACCAATGTCCTTTTCATCATGCTCCCGAAACTCCATGTTTTAAATGTTCTGTTTGTCAACGTTATGGGCATCTGGCTAAAGATTGTTGGAATAATAATAATCGGGGTAATCAAGGTCGTGCTTGTTTCAACTGTGGTGATCCAACTCATTTCCGCAACGATTGTCCTCAACCTATCAATGTCAACGTGAACACCAACGCTAATGCTAACCAAGCTGGTCGTGCTAGAACCTTCAATGTCATCGCTAATCAAGCTCAAGCTAACAATGACGTGGTGAACGATATGATTCCCAAATGATTTCTACGTTTCTATCTTATTTGGGAGGCCGATAAGACTTTTGTTTCATTAGATTGTGTTTCATCATTTGCTAATAATTGTGTTAGACTCGATAATCTTTATGTGGTAGTCGAAGCGAAAAAAATGTTTCTATTGGTTTTTATATTTATGGTGCGAACTTACATTTCAAGGTCACATTTCCTCCATGTTTATCTTTTGTCTATGACTCTCAGTAGTTTCGACGGTTGAAACTTTTGCCTTGCGTTGAAACTCAAAAGCATATGCGTTAGAGTTATGTCGCGTTTTGGCTCGTGCTGATGTAAAGAAAAAGAAAGATGACCCATTCCGTATATGTCCCGATTATCGCGAATTCGATGAAACTTTCAGTAAAAATAAATAAAATAAAAATCGTCATCTTTTGCCACCTAACGACGATCTCTTCGCATTGTTTTCAAATACCGTTTGTTGCTGCAAATTTCGGGACGAAATTTCTATAAGGAGGGGAGACTGTGACGTCTGCCCCAAACCATACCCGAATACCCGACTCGAACCCGGAGATTATCTATCTTAACGTATCTGTATTTATTTTCTTTCAGTGTAACGCTTTATTATTAAAGACATATATATAAATGTGTCGAACGTTACGTTATTTCCCGTCGCTATTATCTATCGATTCAATTATAATTCAACGGATGCCAATCAATTACTAAAGTTATGTCTCGAAACTATGTATACAATATATATAGAGAAAAAAATGATTTTATAAAAATATTGTCAAAGAAGAATGATTCCAAGTGCAAATATAACTCCCAAACGTTAAAACCGAGCTAAGGTTATAAAAACGTCACGTATATAATTATTACGTTTCAAATTAGTTTTAGTTAGTTAGTTAAAATACATATATAATTAACTTTGGGCTAAAACTGCCAATTTACAAACTATTAAAACTATCAATAATTAAATGAGCAAAACCAGAAACTACAAGGGCTGTAGTTGTAAAATTATTTAAACCAACCCCCCCCCCTTTTTACAGCCCGTGTTTCCGGCTGCAATGGTCTCGCCGGCGCCGGAGCTGTTTCCGGCCAACACCCAAATTCCGGCTAGTGCAAAACACTCAATTCCTACACTAAAAACCAAATTGAAAACCACAGAATCGATCGTGACTATGATTCGAACTCGAGACTGTGTCTAATTCGTCATTTAATTGTCTAATTCCTTGCTATAATTCGTATCTAGAGTCGTTTACAATACCCACATACTTGAATCGTTTTTAACGCATCAAAACAGTGAATTTGATAGACTGAAATCATCAATGCTGCACTTTGGAATCGTTTGTAACGATCAATCGAACAAAAACATAACGCATTAACACCAAATTCATCAATCTCGTTCATAAACAACTCGCAACTCAATCGACTATTTCCGGTTCACCAAAACACAATTCATTTGACATAATCATTTCTCTTTACCTGCTATTGCGCTCTGCTCCTTCAATTCCTCTCAAAAACCCGCACAAATCAGTAAGTGATTCTCATTTCATACGACCTTGTTCATCATCCAATGGCTATCAAATCTTTGATATAATCTGAAATTGTTATAGGGGTTTTGTTCATCTAAACTCGTGGAAGGAATCTGGACGTTGAATTGGATTATAACAACTCCTAGACATCGTTTCAAATCGTAGCCGTCGCATTCTTGTTCTTCGTTTCTTTCGATTCAAATCTTCAACAATCAAGTAAGTGTTATATATCAAAATGATCACGATCCAGTGTAGATTAAAAGCCCTCTATTGGTTTTGGATTTCATTCACTGGATTAAACGAATTGGTATGATTCGTGTTCTAGGGCTTGTAATGAAAAAGTTGTTCTTGGACTATAAAGGTTAAAACAATTTAAGAACGAGATTATTAACAAAAAGACTTTCTGGTCTACTGGTTTGGTACTATTGGTTTATAACCCAGGGTCACGGGTTCGAAACCCCCGGCCTCACTTCTTTAATTTTCATATTTTTTTCACTTTTAAATCATTTAATTATACTTTCTAATACCCTAATAATATATTTAAGGTGAAACTATTTTATTAGCTTAAAATATAAGTTTAATCTAAAAATTGTTTCGTATAAAATATATTTAATACAAAATACTGCAACGTTTCGTATAAAACCCTAAATCCCCAAATTGTATTCCAAAACCCTAAATTCCCAAATTGGATTTTGAAACCCTAAATTGGATTTAAAACCCTAAATTCCCAAATTGGATTTTGAAACCCTAAATTGGATTTAAAACCCTAAATTCCCAAATTATATTTTGAAACCCTAATTTTCAATTTATAATTTAAAACCCTAAAACCCCAAATCCAAAACCCTAGAATTTCTAAGTTCTTGATTCTAGTTACTATATTATTTGTCTCGTTTCTAAATTAGGTTTTCCCGGTTAATTAGGTGATTCTAATATCTGGGCGATCCTCGATTCTATTTAATTACTTTCTTGCGTGCTATTATCTATATTGTTCAGGTGAGTAAACTCACTCCCCTTTTTCCATTTTACTATTTTGGGGCTGAAATACGTCTTTTACTATATTGCGTTTTCTATTCGTTTTCTAAAAGAGATCATACAAATATGTTAATCTAGTTTGGCCGCTGGATGCAATCTTATGTGTTAGTTAAAAGTAGTTTTATTGCTTTGTAATCCCACCGGTACAATGTTAGCGCTAATGGTTTGACAAACCCACCTGCTTGTACAACATCGATAGGTGATTTAAACCCGGCCTTTCTAATTCCATGTTTACTATGTCGAGATGCTATGTTGCTATACTATGTTGCTATACTATGTTGCTATGCTATGATGCTATACTATGCCATGTCCCTAAATTGCTAAATGATGACTTATATATCGAGACGGTAAACGACGGTTATTAAAAGTCATCATTATTTCTTACATGAGTGGTTCTCATGACAAATGGCTAAACGAGATACTATGGTTTCTATTGTGGTTGGTGTGCTATTCTATTCTAGGGGTCCTGGTAGGGTGATATTACGAAATTACTATACATATGGGATTGCGCAGCATATCTTGTTGATCTCGGATTTCAATACTATTACTATTCAATTGGGTTTTACTCACTAGCTTGTGTAGCTAACTTTATTTTCGCGTATTTCAGGTGGCGCGTGATTTTGGCTTGTTTCTTTGCTATTCAAGACATAGGGACTTGGACCTAGAAATAATACTAAACATGACTATTTCATTTACTGCTATTATGAATTTGTCGTTTCGCATTTAAGACTTGGGTTTTGCCAAACTTATGACAATAATTATTAGACTTTAATAAAAATAACACCATGTGCTTTGTTTACTATGGATATCCAATTCTATGACAGCCCGGTGTTTTCCGCCACCGGGCGGGGTGTCACAGTTGGTATCAGAGCCATGGTTATAGAGAACTAGGATAGGGTATTAGAAACACACCGACCTAGACTATAACCTAAGAGTCCTTAGTGCAAATTAATGTGCTTAGAGAACTCTTCAGAATTTATTTATTCATTTATTTATTATTTCTATGAACTATTCTATGTCTTTTCTTTATCTCAATTCTTAACCGATTTCGCGAAGGAGCTACAAGAGACTCGTCTGTAAGATTAGGATCTTTCTCTTTGTGGAATCTCGTCATCGTCTTAAGTGAGTTTGAAAACGTGGGAAACGTGTGCAATCTGGAAGGGGGAACGCCTGTATCACGGACATCCTGTCTAAGGCAAGCATTTCGTATAAATCTCTTTAAGAGACCTGTATGCTTACCTGGGGATGTACGAGATGAGTGTGAACCTATAGGCTAAAGCACGCTTTCTCGAATACGTTGAGAACGAACTTAACACTTTGATAAGTCTTGAGTGTCCAAACCCAGACACATTCCTAAGCCTTCAAATTCCATTTGATCATTTTTTTTTCTTCTAATACTATCATTTTTCTATACATTCTAATTATTTCTATGGGTTCTTTGTGATTTTAAAATGTCACCCTAAACTATTTGATTGTGTTTCTATGGTTTCTAAATGTTTACTATGAAGTGTTTTCTAAGGAGATTCTATGATATTTCTAAATACCATTCAAATTCAATAAGTGTTTACTATGAACTATGTTTTAAAAAGAATGTTCCATGTCTCACGAAATCGTTTTCTATCTTGTAGAATGGCGGGTAGAAATCAACGACTTGCTAATGTTATCGCGACCCAAATGGCTAATATTTTGCCTAATCTCGTGAACCAACTTAATAATGCTAATCAAAACAATGAGCCTAAGTGTACTCTTAAGTACTTCAACTCGTGTGGTCCAACCAAATTTATCGGTAACGAAGGGGCTACGGGACTTCTACAATGGTTTGAAAGCATGGAGAGTACTTTTGTTAATTGTGGTTGCCCTGAAAATCTCAAAGTCCGATATGCAACAAGTGTTCTTCAAAAGGGTGCTTTGACTTGGTGGAATGATGAAAAGCGTAGGCTCGGTGAAGCCGCTGTAACAGCTTTAACCTGGACCGTGTTCAAAACCAACATGACTAATAAGTATTGTCCTCCTAGCGAGATTCGTAAACTCGAGGGCGAATTCTGGGGTCTTAAGCAAGATAGTGGTGATAATGTGGCTTATAATGATCGTTTCTCCCAGCTCAGTACTTTGTGTCCTAATATGGTTACTCCTGATTCTCGTGGCATTGAGCAATATATCGGAGGTCTGCCAATGACTATCCAAGATGCTGTTTGGGGTAGTAAGCCAGCTACTGTAGGTGAGGCAATGACTTTAGCCGGTCGCCTTACTGAAAATCATGTGCAAGCTGGCTCTCTGTTTCGTAAGGGTAACAAAAAGTCTAAAGGTTCTTCTAGTGATGACTCTAAATCATCTGAGGATGATTCTTATAAGGGTTTTAAGCCCGAATCCTCATTCAATTCCAAGAAGCGTAAGAACAATGCCACCAACTATGCTATTGCTGCTCCTGCTCCTCCTATGGCACCGCAAAGGGGTAATGATAACCGTAAGCCTTATACGGGGTTCTTGCCCAAATGCAACCAATGTCCTTTTCATCATGCTCCCGAAACTCCATGTTTTAAATGTTCTGTTTGTCAACGTTATGGGCATCTGGCTAAAGATTGTTGGAATAATAATAATCGGGGTAATCAAGGTCGTGCTTGTTTCAACTGTGGTGATCCAACTCATTTCCGCAACGATTGTCCTCAACCTATCAATGTCAACGTGAACACCAACGCTAATGCTAACCAAGCTGGTCGTGCTAGAACCTTCAATGTCATCGCTAATCAAGCTCAAGCTAACAATGACGTGGTGAACGATATGATTCCCAAATGATTTCTACGTTTCTATCTTATTTGGGAGGCCGATAAGACTTTTGTTTCATTAGATTGTGTTTCATCATTTGCTAATAATTGTGTTAGACTCGATAATCTTTATGTGGTAGTCGAAGCGAAAAAAATGTTTCTATTGGTTTTTATATTTATGGTGCGAACTTACATTTCAAGGTCACATTTCCTCCATGTTTATCTTTTGTCTATGACTCTCAGTAGTTTCGACGGTTGAAACTTTTGCCTTGCGTTGAAACTTTTTCTCTCATCTGTGTTAAATTCGTTTTCAAATTCTCAGTTTTCATTTTTAGTAAGTTTCCATTTTTAGTAACTTTCTATTTTTAGCAGGTTACTATTTTTAGCAGTACAACCCCCCCTTTCAAATAATCTTTTATTTAAGTCGTGTCTAGTCAGTTGAGTCTTTTCTAGTTATTTAACGTAATATATAGAGTCTGTGGGTCGACACCCGGACTTACTTTAGCTATATTACATTCGACCGGTCCACTGCCGGTTGTGTGTGATTTAGTCGGTTCGTCTTGGTTTTATAAATATTAAAACTAGGTGTTTTTAGGTAATTAATTTATATATATATTTACACGCATCAAGTTTTTGGCGCCGTTGCCGGGGACTCTTGGTAATTGCGTTAATTAACTTTGTTGAGATTTTACTTGCTATACACGTGCTTTGTTTTTGTGTTTGTTTATTTGAGTCTTAGGAATAGTTTTTACTTTGCTCGGTTTTTCTCCAAATAGAGTCTTTCTTGTAATAAGTATGTGTGAAATATGTGGAGGACCTCATTTTACTTGTTTATGTCCTGATTATTCGAGGTCCTCCGCACCAACTTGTGTTACTAACTCCTTTATGCATGCACAGACATATTATTCACAGGAGTGTTCAACATCCCAAAATTTCGGGCGGTTGAATAGAATAGAGGGTTTGTTGACGGAACTGGTGTCTAAAAATGTTAGCTACGATCCTCAACCGCAGGATTCCGGGAAGTTGAGCAGAATAGAGGACTTGCTAACCCAGCTAGTGTCTAATGATGCCAATGCTCGAATGAGGTTAGCAGAGCGGGAAATCCGAGTACAACAAAACCAGTTGATGCTGGAAGAATCTTATAAAGCTGTAGAGGAAAGCAAGAGATGTTTGGAAGAGGTTCAGCGTCAGAGGCTGCAACAAGAATCAGGTAATGATCTTTGTCCTTATCCTAAGTTTAATACTTTTCATGATGATTGGGATGAGATCATGCACGCACAACCCACTCCTTGGTTGCCAGGTAACGACACATCTAATTCTGATATTTCTTTTGATTCTTGTGATATTTTAAATGAGCCACAAGATAGTTTACACTTGTCTTGTGAGGATGAGATTTTGCAGGAATCACAAGTACATCCGGAGGCTACAATGGACATTTCAGTCCCACCTCCGGTTTGTCAGGTAACGCTTGAAGAGAACAAGATGATGCAGGCAGAGGATGACCCGATTAGCCCAGACTTGGAGACGAAAATGGACGCTCAAGTCCCACCTCCAGGTAACTTAAATATTATTTATTCTTTTGATAGTGATTCTGATGATGAACTAGATGAAGTAAAATGGGCCGAGTATAGGGAATCCTTAGTTAGGGATGTAGTGCCTGAGGAAGAAGTAGAGTTAGGAGACTCCTTCAGCTGGATGTTTGGTATAGATGAGGAAGAGATAGAGGTTTGTTTGTCTAAGGAGGACGAGTTCTTAAATCTAGAGTTAGATAGTTTACCCGGTCATAGTGATTTAGGTATGATTGATACCGAGGGTGACTTAGCATTGTTAGATGGCCTTCTAGAAGATGAACCAGTAGAGATGATTGCCCCAATATCCTATGAAAACACTAAGTGTGGGGATCATCAAGTAAGTGTGGTGATAGAAGAGGAACACCACAGCCGGCCCGTGAAACATTTCGAGGATGAAGCTATACCTAGTTTACCTAAGTCACGGGATAAGGCAAAGGAAAGTAAAAGGAAAGATCGGGGTTGGGGTAAGGATGAATGTTTTTACAAACCTAGGAAGATAGAGCCCTTAAAAGTTAAGCATGATCAATCCTTTAGATATATGTCATGGATTCGTTTCTTTCCAGGAAAGTTTAAATGTTGGTGGTCCGACCTGTTTAGAGCATTAGAATCAAATGGCAAAATTTTTATCAATTCTACTTCCAAGTTTTTAAGTGTTTATCTGGATCGAGTGGAATTGAACGGGTTGGATAGAGTTCAGATTAAGGAGAAACCTCCTGATTAAGTTTAAGTGTGGGGAGGTTTCTTACTTGTTTGTAGAGTTTGTATATTTAATCGTTTATCGAGTCAGTTTTTAGTTCATTTCATTTTATTTTATTTTATTTTTGTCGAGTCAGTGTTACGCTCGGGTATTTTGTGTTTGTTTTTGCAGGTTTAAATCATTCTCACCCGTACTCAATTTCCATTCGGGTGAGTTTGTATTTGTGAAGACGAAGATGGATCTCGAGAGTGTCGGTGAAGCTCGATCGCGACTGAAATGCTATACGATCGGAGCCGAAGTTGGAATGAAGACTTGGAGCATACGCGTTTGGCATATTACCAGCTAAGTCTTTTCCAATTCACATTTCTATCTTTTATTTTTGCATTTTTGTTTTTATTTTTAGTTGTTTTCTATCTCTACATTAAGGACAATGTAGAACTTAAGTGTGGGGATGAGAAATAGTCATTTCTGAGTCTTGTTTGTCTGTTTTGAGTCTTATAGAGTCTTAAAAATTCAAAAAAAAATTGAAAAAATTAAAAAATGTCTTTGTTAAAGTTGTGCACTTTTAAATAGAAAATGATAGGAAACTGATTCTGGTTTTCAAATGAGTTGTGGTTTTTAAAACAAAGATGAATTTGGATAAATTTTTGGTAACCCAATTAGCTGAGATAGTTTCCCTAAGTGTAGTAATTGAAAAGTAATTGTCGTGAATCTCGTGGGTCATCATCTTAGGAGGAATAGGAAGGCCTTAACTAAATTAAATTAGGCACCATTATAGGCTTTAGAACTTACATAGGTTAAGGGTTAGTGCCATTTTAGGATTTATAACACACTTCTTGTGAAAGAAGTGGCGCATCCGCAAATCAAATGTCCACCGGGTATAGTACTGAAAAGCGCTCAAAGTAGCTGCTAAATAAAAGAGCTCAAAGTAGCCAAATAAAAAAAAGAGAAATGAAAAAATATAAGGCAAGTGATCCAAGACCTCATGTGCTCTACCTCCGGGATAGCGACTTGGATACGACACCCCTGGGTGAGGTGATCTTGTTTTATGAAAAAAAAAAAGAATAAACAGTCTATACCCACAAAATTCATCCATCAAAATCCACCCTAATATGGCACTAGTTCTTAGCTTAGTTAAGTTCTTTAGGTTATTTTGGTAGGAAAACCTTTTTGGTTTATCCTGTGCCTCGTCAAGCAACAATAATCGGGCGGACTTATTTTTCCTCTGTGTGAGACCTTGTAGACAAATGATCTAATTAAATTTAAATTAAACATAAAGGGAAACTTAATTAGCTAGTGTTAGGGTGTTTATGTAAACGCACCACTGTTTATCGGAATTCGGTTCTTGTTTGAAAACTATGATGAAATGTTGAATGCTTTAATTAGTTGTGATTCTATGTGCATGCTTTTTCAGGGACGAAAAAGGTTAAGTGTGGGGATGTTTGATAGAGTACAAATTATACATATATCCCGTGTTAAGTTTAATCACGTTTTGTGTCGTTTCGGTTACGTTTATATATCATTTTTGGCACAACTAACGTTTTTATGTTTCGTAGGTCCCATGTTGATAAAGAAACGGAAAGATCGTGAAAAATCGAATCCGTAAGCGAAAACGGGGCGCGAAACGGAGTTACGAGCGAGCCGGTACGCGAAAACGAAGAAAGTTTGGGCTTTTCTAGGCCCAGTTCGCTATATAAACACTCATTATGAAACCCTAGCCTCCTAGAAACCCTAGGGGACGAAATTGAAGATAAAAAAGGCTGAAAAAAGGGTTCCGGGCGGCTAGGGAGACGAAACAAAGGCAACGGGAACGCGTAGGATCAACGGTTGCGTCGTGCTTCTTCCGGGTTTAATCGTTTCTTTGTTTTTATCTTTATTTCCATCATGTCAATTACATTAAAACTTGTTTTTATTGCTTTGATTATGGTAGGCTAGTCGTTTAAAACTACATAGGCGTTATGTTGATTCGTTAACTTTGTTTTGAACTTGCGTTGAATTGATTTGGTTATGGTTTATGTTTAATTAAAGTTTGAACCTTCATGATTGTTTAATGCGTTTTATATGTTTGAATTGGTTGATTTGATATTATTAATCCATGTTTTCTTGGTGATTGTCTATGTCACATAATAGGATTCATTTAGTCATTAACGTGAGTTGTGATTTTTATGGTTTAACTGCAGTACAACCATAGGATTAATAGTGTTAATGAAATCGGTAATAACGTGTAGCCAACCTAGATATCCGTGAGGTGATAGATTGTTAACAAGTCTTGATTAGTCAATTTGCTAGGTTTAGGTTTTTGTGAAAATTCCGGCTTAGTGTTAATTATTAATCTTGCTTGTTAAATTAAATAATTGGGTTTAAATGGCTTTAAGGGTCGTATCGTGAGATAGATCTTTAGCGTGGGTCAATTAGGCATAATTTGATTAGATAACCGTGAGGAAATTTAATCCCGTAACCGGTGTGATAATAATTTAATTGTGATACTCTAGGTTTCTTCTCGAGAAGGGTCGAGGGTCTTAGTTAGCGTCACCTTTAAATGAATATTTTTAGATCCCGGTTCCATAACCATTAGTCCAACGTGAGTGATAACTGAAATTAACGATGATTCTAGCCTAGGTGGTTTGTTTTCTCTCATCTGTGTTAAATTCGTTTTCAAATTCTCAGTTTTCATTTTTAGTAAGTTTCCATTTTTAGTAACTTTCTATTTTTAGCAGGTTACTATTTTTAGCAGTACAACCCCCCCTTTCAAATAATCTTTTATTTAAGTCGTGTCTAGTCAGTTGAGTCTTTTCTAGTTATTTAACGTAATATATAGAGTCTGTGGGTCGACACCCGGACTTACTTTAGCTATATTACATTCGACCGGTCCACTGCCGGTTGTGTGTGATTTAGTCGGTTCGTCTTGGTTTTATAAATATTAAAACTAGGTGTTTTTAGGTAATTAATTTATATATATATTTACACGCATCAGTTAGTCCTTTACTCTAACCACTATTAAAAAATATCGTTAAACTGTATCACGTGCAGATCATGTGAGGGAAAACATGTCTTTTTTCCCTTTTGCAACTTATATTTGATATAAGTTGGGGTTTTAATCAAAACATAAGTTGTAAATGTGTTTGAAAACGACAAATTTGCTTTCACATGATCTGCAAACGACACATTTTAACGGGAATATTTAACGTGGTTAGAGTAAAGGACTAACAATGTAATGTTTTTTAAACATATAGGACGTTTAGTGAAAAGTTTAGTAAAAAAGACAAAAGGTGAAATATTGTGTAAACTTAAAGGATGGAAAATGTAATTTGTTCAATATTTAATTACTAGATTAGTATAGGTGTATTACACGGGATTTTGATTTTATATGTTTTAATTAAATTTATTTATAACATGACTTTATTAAATCAGTTTTGATATTTACAAAAATTTTCCTAACAAAAATCATATACTAAAATAAATGACGTGATTTATAATAATTGATAATGTTTCTATTTGAATATATCATGTTATGAGATAATTTATGATAATTGGTAAACTGTTTATTTGAGCATATCAGGTTATGAGATAATTAATGATATTTGGAAAATATTTTATTTGAACATATCGGGTTAAGTGATAAATCATGATAATTGGTAAATTTTTTATTTGAACATATCAAGTTAATAAATAATTCATGATAATTGGTATTTTTTTATTTGAACATATCGGGTTATTTTAAATATGGAGTATACCATGACCCGCTTTCAAATCCTACATCAAATTAAATGAGAGCATGACACACCTAAGCAAATTCCTATGTTGAGTAGTTAAATTGTTGCCATGTGGATGAATTAGTTAATTATTAGAATAGGTAGATTATTGAGTATACTAACAAAAAAGATCATAAATCATTAATATCTTGGGTATGTTATTTAACATCAACAAAGACTATAAGACACTAAAGTTTCATTAAGTGTTTCAATAAGAATATCTGAATTTTTTAAAATTGAGTTACGCAAATGAAACAAGTATAAACTTTGAATACTATTTAATAATTATTATTATTCAGTTTGACTTAAACTTAATAATTTTAGAACCTTGTTATAAGTTGTAAATTTTTTTCTTCACTATTAGATTTGGATTTAAAATAATTAGAGAAAAACTTTCACTTTTTACTAACCATAATTGATACATGTTTTATTTGTCCAACTCAATTTTAAAAATTCAAAACATTCGTAAAACTATTACATATGATTGGAACACTTAATTAAACTTCAGTAATTTTAGAGAGACAAAAAAAAGTTGAAGCTACTTAATTAAAACAGTAAGTAAACTTGGTTACATTTCTATGACATATAGCTTTGAAAATAAAAAAGAAGTTAATAAAAATTTATAAATACCTTATAGCCACATCATAATTTTAATTAAAATTTATTTATTGGAACGAAGCTCATAAGTGTAGTAAGTGTATTTGTCCATGAATTATGTAAAAGATTTGGAAATTTTTTAATCAGTTAGTTAGGAAGTGAATTTAAGAATTCCTTATTTCTTAGAACATATGTTTGAAAATTATATTTTATAGATCCTTAAAAAGTCAATATGAATGAAGGAATGAATGTAGATATAAATATGAGATCATACATTTTTGGGCGGGAAATAAATATCAACAGTGGCTCCATTGAACGATATGTGGCATCCAAAACCATATGAGATCATTCATTTTTGGGCGGGAAATGAATGTCAACAGTGGCTCCATTGAACGACATGTGACATCCAAAACCATCTTTTATTAAAATGTATAGATAAATATAGATTATGTTATAACTTATTATTAATCAATTAACTAGCTTTAAGACAAGACCAGGCGTTGAACGATTGAGTCACACAGTCAAGTTATCCGTAGTTAATACAAAAAGCTTCATGTCACGTACGTTACGTTTGTCATGGCGGAAAGGCGCAATGTGTCACATATTAAAAGGCGCCATAATATTAAATGTTAGATGTCAAAACCTTAGCCAAATCAAATTGAGAATGTTGAATTCGTATTATATGTCAAAGCAGAGTAAGATATCAAAGTCGAAAGAGAGTATAATGACAATTAGTAAGTCGATGATTAAAACCGTAAATATACAAAATAAAAAAAGTTGAAATGACATGTGGCCGGTCATGATTGACAGGTGCAAAGCGACACGTGTCGAAGGTGATAGGCCAGTGCAAAGCACCGACCTCCATCTTTAAAAAGTATATATGAATTAATTTATATAATGTTATTAGACTTTGGTCCAATGACAAATACTATGAAAGATTTCAACTCATTATGAGCGGACATCACAATCCAAATATAAGGCTTTTACATATTCCATAGTTTCCAACAAGAACTATTGGTTGATGAGTCTTTAAGTGCGAGCAACTTATGATATTTGTTTGCTATTTTTTATTCCTTGTATGATTTTTGAGGTTTTAGCTTTTTGTTGTTAGCCTTGATTTTTAATATATAACTAATAGTTAAAAAAAATCTAATATTTAATAAATAAATAAGGGATTTTTACATTTTTGCCCTTTCTAACCTTTTTAATTACATATATCCTCAACCCTTAATTTTTATTACATATTTCCCCTTCTATTAAAATTTGATATAATTACCCTTTCTATCAATTCCCACAAATAAACATATATATGTAAATGAGATTTAGACAAAACTTGTTACTATTATAACAAAGCTAAATCTATGACGAGATTTAATAAACAAGTTAATTGTAACGTCATTAAAAATAAAATAATATAAATAATTTGTTAACATAATGGCGTAAGAGATTCGATTTGAATTGAAATTAAAGAAAAGAGTAAACTACTATTTTGGTCCTTGAGGTTTGACGAAAATTACGAGTTCAGTCCAATAGTTTAAAAACTACGTTTACAGTCCAATAGTTTCAAGTTTTCTTTCACTTTTAGTCCATACTATTAACACCATTAAAATTTTCAGTTAAGTTAATGTAAAATGACAAAAGTACCCTTGTTATTAAATGTATATTATTAAAAGACTATACAAATAAAACCAACCCGAGACCACCCACCCCCTCTGCTCTTCTCCACTCTCTCCCCACATGACAAATAATAAAGCCTAGTTTTGAACTTTCATGGCCACCCACAGTCCCAGTTGCCAAGCCTAGGGATGGCAATGGGTCGGGTCTGAGACGGGTCTAAGTAATCCCAACCCCAGACCCGATTAGAAATGGGTGTCCCAGACCCGACCCAAAACCCGTCGGGTCTATGTCGGGTATTTATCCGTCGGGTTTCGGGTCTACCCATGGGTACTCGGGTTTACCCGTTTCTCACATAAAACTTACCCGTTGGGTATGCCCGTCGAGTTTGCTCGTAGATAATTTTATAAAGGGTTATTGGATTTAATCACCTCCAACTATTGGTTATTGGCCGTTGTCACCCTCAAGTATCACTTTGGCCAATATAACTCCCAACTAAACACTTTGGTGTCCGTATCACCAAAAGTCAACCAATTCAAGTCATTTTTGGTTAACTTTTGATTATTTTTTGGTTAGCTTCCGGTGTTACGGACACCGTATCACCAAAAGTTAACCAATTCAAGTCACTTTTGGTCAATTTTTGGTTAATTTTTGTTAAATTTTGGTGATACAGACACCAAAGTGTTTAGCTGAGAGTTATATTGGCCAAAGTGATACTTGAGGGTGACAACGGCCAATAATCAATAGTTGAAGGTGATTAAATCCAATAACCCTTTTATAAAATACATCATATTATATAATTAAAAAGATAATTCAAATTATCATTATATCATAAATTCACAATGTCCAATGTGCTTGAGAATTCACAAAATCTTACTAAAAAGAATGGTTTGGACGTTTGACCGAGACTTAAAAGTTAAAAACGTTAATGGATTATAGGAAACGTAATATAAAAAACAATTAAACATATATATGAAAAATATTAAATTATTTTTGGGTATGCTAGCGGGTCTACGGGTCTGTGTTATCGGGTAATCAGGTCGGGTAATAGGGTCTAGCAGGTAATCCCAGACCCGACCCAGACCCACGAAAGTTTTTTTATTAAGAACCAGACCCGAACCTAGACCCATGGACCCGACCCCAGACCCGTCCCAAATGTCTCGGGTTTCGGGTTTTCCCATCGGGTTCGTGTCTGATTGTCATCCCTAGCCAAGCCTCCAGTGTCATACGCTGCGTCAGTTAGGTACCACCAGTCCACCACCATCTCCGTTCGACATCGAACACCACAAACACGCCTTTCATCTTCACTAGCAAACACAACCACGAACCGCCATCGCTCACCACAAACACACCGTTCATCTTCATTGGACTCTAACACTTCGAGTTCAGATCTGTTGCAGTATGAGGGTAATGGTGCTACGGATGGAGCGATTTAATCCAGATCCGTTGCTTTAATTTGAGTCTGCGATGGTCCGACGATGGTAGTGATGATTTCAATTGGAGGTGCTTGAAAGTTTGAAACTGGATCATAATGGCGGGTGGGTGACGGTATGATGGTAAGGTATGGTGTTGGTTGCCAAGTGGGAGGTAGAGGTTAAGAGAGAAAGATATAAGGGTTGGGTTGGGTGGGTTGTCTTTGAATTTTATATATGTTGCATTTCTTTTTATTTTGTGTTAAAATATAAGGGTAAACTTGTCATTTTCTTAAAATTAACAGAATTAAACAAACGGGATTAGTGGTGTGGACTGAAAGTGAAAGAAAACCTGAAACTATTGGACTGTAAGCGTAGTTTTTAAACTATTGGACTAAACCCGTAATTTTTATCAAACCTTAAGGACCAAAATAGTAGTTTACTCTAAAGAAAATGTGTAAATAATCATTAATTAATTCGCTAAAATAACAATTCAATTAATTAATTTTAATGAAATGATTAAATGTGTAATATATGTGTTTAAGAAAGGGAAAATATGTAATTGATTTTTACTATTTTTTAGGGTTGGATGGGCCCAATAAATAAAAACAACAGCGTTACCCTTCATCACCATCTGGTCTGTCGATGAACCATAACCCTTAAACCAAACGACTGCGAGAGATCGGACGTTAAGCTATGGATCACACGGCGGAGCAAGATCAAGAGCACGAAGTATACGGCGGAGATATACCAGAGGATGTAGAAATGGACGCTGATATGGAGATGCCGAGGAACGAAACTGAAGGAGACGAAAACAGTAACAACAAGGTTTGTATTATGTTTCTTCAATTCAATTGTTTTCATTTTCGTTGTTTGGGGATTGAATGCAATTGTGTGAAGTCAGTTAAAGCCCTAACTTAATTTCATTCTGTTTTTTGTATGTTTGTTGTTTGTGAGTTCAGGAATTGGAGGATATGAAGAAGAGGCTGAAGGAGATTGAAGAAGAAGCAGGCGCGCTTAAAGAAATGCAGGCGAAAGTTGAGAAGGAGATGGGATCGGCTCAAGGTATTTGTTCTAGTTTCTATTTTTGCTTGATGCATAACAGTGTTGTGTCTTAGATTAACTTTGTTGAGCCAGAGTTTGAGTCTCCGACCTATATGCTTTCGTCACAGTTATGTGTCTGTTTGGGGTTGCTTATTTAGAGCAACTTATAACTTATTAACTTTTGAAAAGTTATAAAGGAGGTTAAAAGATGTTTGGCAAACTATAAGTTGTGAGGGGAAAAATTAATAAGTCAGTACCTCCTGGCTTATTAAGTTCTGCCAGAAGTCAAAAGGAGAAACAATAAGCAACTTATAACTTATTGAATCATTTATGGTTCTGGTTTAGGTTGGTCCTTTGTTATTGTTAGAGAAATAAAAAATCTTTTGTAATAAACCAGAGACCGTCAAACAGTGCAGATGTTACTATAAATGAATAAAATACTATAACTTTCTTGATTCCAAGTTCTTGAAGTTTGGACATTGATATCAGGTTTAAAGAACAAACATGTAGGAAGATATTTAAAAACAAATATCATTCGGGAGTGTTTGAACTACCTTTCGAATTCAACTTACAACACCGAGATAGCACTGATGTTATTTAAATGCGGACTTTTTGTGTCTGTTACGTAACTTAAATTTGCTACTATACATTTTGTCTGGTATACTCGGGCTGATCATGAACAGGTAGGTAGAGCGTAGACTTCAGTTTTATGAATAGGGCGAATGCGCCAGTACAACAGTACATATGTTTTTATAAGGTATATTTGAACTTTATATTGTTGTTGGATATGAAACTTGTTACGTGGCATTTTACTCTAGTTTCTAAACCTACAAGTGTACTATCATTGATAGCTGTAAGCCTGTAACCATAGAGGACCACAAGTGTGTTAGGTTATCATAATTTAAGCACCTGCTGTGGCGGAATAGGATCTTCATTAATTGTATCATCTCCATGGTCAAATTGTAATTTATTTAAAATTAAAAGGATAAACCGCAAGACTTAAGAGGAAATTTATTGTTTGGTTGTTGTTGCCACAACTATCTGCTTCTTAGGTGAATGTGGGGAAGCCACCTAAGCAAGAGCAGAACGATTGACATGATTTCAAGATAAAATATCATGTACATGGGGTAAATTTACAATCGGTGCATCTGAGTGCAACTCTATGCTCTTTCTAAATTATTCGTATTAGGTCAATGTTATGGGCTATATATCTAACAAGAAGTCTTTTTTAAGAGAGGACAAATGAAAAAGTTGTTTACTATCAGTAGTAAGTAACCATAGGCAGATCCTGGACTTAAGTAATATAATCTTCTTTTTATGGACCTCTTATTGGTTACAAGAGGGGGAAAGGCAAATATATACGTATCAAAAAGGGGAGGCATTGTACATTATAGGTGTTTTCATAAAATTAAGCTGAATGTAGATTATCCTAAATTATTCCACTTGCTTAAGATGATTGTTGATAAAATATGTTGTTGATGAGAAGAGTTCATGAGCAAGTGGGTTTAGCCAGTTAATGGAGCGATATATTTTTGGAAAATACACAAATAGTCTGTGGCCCATGCTTTTTTTAACTGTTGCATATGCAATTTCTGCCTGGCATTCATGACTTTTATGTGCATACTATAAAGGGGTTTTACATTTGCGTTATTCTAAAACTAGTCAAATAGTCATGTGCTGCTTCCTTTTTCTCCATATATGCAAAAAGTCACGGTACTATTCTGTAAAATAAAAATCAATAACAATGTCTTAGTCAGATAGTTTCTTTTATCTAACGTTATTTCTGATCTTTTGATTTTGGGCATGATTAGACGATGCTTCTGGTGCTTCTGCAACTCTGGCTGAAAAAGAGGAGGCGGATGCCCGTTCAATATATGTTGGTAATGTGAGGTTCTATGTCCTTTCACCTCATTCTATTTGATGCATTTTGTAGTTGATTTAGAGTAATAAAACTGATAATATTGTATTATTCACAATGAATATCCTTGCCATGCTTTGGATTTGCTTGATTATTTGTTCGTATTTGACAATGAATGTTGATGCAATTTTACTTCTTTTAAATATGAAGAGGGACATGCTTGACTGTTTGTCTATCAAAGAATTTGTATTTTCCCATTATCATATATTTGGTTCGATTAAGATCAATAAATCTTTGGATTTTTTTTATTGGCTACAAGATTGTTAAAGCTGTTCAGAAACTTCAGACACCAGACAGCTTGATGTAGTGACTAGTGACCTACATAGGTTTTCGTGCTAGATTGTTATGGGTCAAAATAGTATTACACATTCATATTAACATACTTCCAGTACCCCTGTTCATCTTTATCATTATTCTGAATACTTGGAACTTGGAAGAACATAAGTTTTTTACATTCTGAACTTCAGGTAGACTATGCATGTACGCCTGAGGAGGTTCAGCAGCATTTTCAATCATGTGGGACTGTTAACAGAGTGACAATATTAACAGATAAATTTGGTCAGCCGAAAGGTTTTGCTTATGTGGAATTTGTGGAACTTGAAGCTGTTCAGAACGCTGTACTTTTGAATGAATCAGAGCTACATGGCCGTCAACTCAAGGTCATAACTTTATACTTTATTCACTTTGCAGTATTGTTAAATTTGGGCTTTGAATTTTTAATAGTGGATTTTTGGGCTGTGCAGGTTGCTGCAAAACGAACCAATGTTCCTGGGATGAAACAATTTAGAGGGAGGCGGCCCAACCCTTATCTTGGATTTTATCCACGAAGGGCTTTCATGTCTGGCCCACCAATGTACTCTCCATACGGCTACGGGTATGTATCTGAATACATACTTATTAGTTGTTCATTTTCATACTGGTTTTAGATCATCACATGGTATAGTAAAGATAAGATGATTTTATGATCCTTTAAATTAGTAACCATGTTTGCAGGAATTTTTTAGTGGATACTTGTGTTTTCCAGCATGAAGTTGTTTAGGCTTTGTCATGACTAATTTTTTTTCTAGAAGTTTAGAAGCAAACTGCAAGTGGCATTTGATACTGCAGCCTAAGTGTAGTTTATTGTCTTTGTACTCCTAGGATCACTCTCAACGCAACATTGTCTCCTGTTCTAGGTGCATTAGAAGTATCTAGCATATTGTGTAGGTTTGAAGCTACTGCTTGACATTTTGGTTAAAATGTGAAACCTTCTACCTCAATGCTGCATTTGTTTCTTTCATTAACTATGTTTGTGGTAAAAGTTTTTTTGAATAAATTTAGTTTTGATGTAGATGGCAAAACAAGTAGGTTGGGTAACAGAACAAAGCGGTTTAGGGTTAAAAGTTGTGGATTATAGCTCTCAAGTTTTAAGAAATGGTCAAATGGATTATGGACCAGGTTGGCTATCTTTCAGAAAGCCTTCACTCTTCAGGTTTTGAATCAGTGTAAAGTAACAAATAATGGAAAAGTATAGATACATATCATAAAAGATTCCCCTACAAAGCTAAAAGCTCCACTGTTATTGCTTGTTGTGATTTTGATGTTTACTTTGTATATTATTTTATTTTGGACCTGTACATCAATCGTAAACTAGACCAAACTAGCCCAATTTGTTTTTGGAAACATTCCACATAACCCATTTCAAAGCTATTGGTTGAAATTTTCCAGCTACTCTGAGCATACATTATTATGTAGAATAAACGAAAACAGTGAATATGGTACGGGTTTTAGAAACTTGAACTTATTGTAACAACCATGCTAAGGAGGTTAGTCATAGCTGTTATGCCAAGATTTGTGTTTCTTGAGGGACTTAGAAGCTGCACCCTGTTGCTCAGCCTTTTAGTGATTTCCAATCATTTTATAAATAATATAGTTTCAACATTGATGTTTCCCTGATTAATTATTTGCATGACACATATTCTTGTCACTTTGCAGAAGGATTCCAAGAGGTAGGAGGCCAATGCGGTACCGGCCATATTAATCAAGCCATGCTGAGTGTTTTTTAGTGGTCCATTCTCTATAGTCTTAGATCATGTATCATTATGTACTATTGCTTGCATTTGCCAACAGCTTTATCTTTCAAGATTGTATGCACTTTTAACATGCCTTTGAACTTAGAACCCATAGCCTGTCAAAGTCCAAAAAATGAGCTTGAATTTGTCTCTCTAAATTATACTTCCAATGAATTTGATTTAAAATCTTTGAATCACAAGTAAGACAAACCAATTGTGAATATACACATTTCCTCATCCAATATATTTTTACATGTGTTTTTATTGAGAGTAAATTGTTAGTTTTTCTATGTAGTCTAGTCATTTTAACGCTTTTATCAAAATAGTTAGAAAATGAAACGTTGGGGGCTGTTTTGAAAGAAGATTCTTATTTAGCCAAAATGACACTATTGTTTTAAAATACATCAAAAGACATAAAATTTAATAAATATGACCCGTATGTTTGGGTTATACAAGTAAAATCCTCAAAAATTGTTTGCGTTTTATTTGGGTATATTGATTTTTATTGGTCTCAACTATCATTTTTGTCTTCTATTGGTCTTAATTATTGAATTTGGTTGTCAACGATCTTAACTTTTTTCACTTTGGTAACCATCGGTTTGTCGTTAAATTTTTTAACTCTATTAAGTTTTTTCAAATTCAATGCCGATGTTTTAAGTCTTTTGATTGAAAGGGTAATACAAGTTGATTGATAGAAAAGTTACCTTGAAACGGCGCTCCGAACAACGAAATAGTGCATCAATTGGGCGTTTAAAACTAACGGTGCTTCAATCGTATGTAAAAATTTTATCGTTCAGAAAGCCTTTTTGAGAAAACCTTTACATCAATCAACTCGTATTATCCTTCCGATCAAAAGGCCTAAAACATCGGTCTTGAATTTAAAAAAACTTAACGGCGTTAAAAAAATTAACGACGGACCATTAGTTGCTAAAGTGATAAAAATTGGGACCGTTGACAGCCAATTCGATAGTTAAGACCAATAGAAGACAAAATGTGATAATTGAGACCAGTAAAAACCAATATACCTTTTGTTTGCTTGTTTTATTACTGTTGATTACCCTGTTTATGCTCAATTATTTAAAAATATACTTAAAAATATCAACATAAAGTTTTATTACGTGTTTAAATGAATGAAGTTTGTCTATCTAGGACAGTGAAATTTTACAATATATGAGCCTATAACCAATCCTTGACACTGTAATGTTTTTGCCCCTCAACGCGAGTCAATACTCGCAGCAAATTAAATCAGATAATACATAATCATTTGACCATGTTGGTCTTGTTAACGCGACTAACCTTGACATGGGGTTTCAACCTAATAGTACTATTCATATGTTCCAAGATTGAATCCATAGTTAATGGTTATAGTTATTAATACATGGGTCTTCCAATGCGCATAATACACAATGTACTTGTTCTCTCGTTATCAAAGTCCGATTTATGCCGACCTAACATCATCCTAATATATTTAAGGCGCCTTAAGGTCTAATAATAAGTATAATGTGTAACTTGGTTGTGTAACAGTTCGCTTAACAAATCCCGTATGTATTTATTTTAATTAGTTGACCCGACAACCCCTTGGTGATATGTCGTGTTTTTAGTAATATATTTATTTTAGGTTGAAAATAAGTATTATAAGTGTTGTCATGTATGTTGTTACTTACTCATATGTACTGGGTCGAGCGTACGGTTCGACATGCATGGGTCTAATTCGTAAATTGCGCCGAGTTATTTGTTTAAGTTGTTTGTTTTCCGTTTCACAGTGATTTCAAGGAAATTATAGTAATTTAATGTTATTGATTTATTTCCATACATAGCTTAAAAGATAATATTATTAATTTTGAGTAGGAAAAATTCTCCAACATCCTCTTTAATGAATAACATGTGTCCTACAAAATATTTTTTATTAGAAGGTATAGATAGATAGGTTTTGGACAAGGGGCTTATATACATAAAGTATATTGGTTTAAACGGTTCTAACTATTACAATTTTGTTTATACCGGTCTCAATTATCAAATTGACTGGTAAAGGTCCCAACTTTTATCAATTTGGCAACCAACGAGCCATCGTTAAAAAAAGTTAATGACGTTAATTTTTTTTCGAATTCAAGACTGATGTTTTATGACTTTTGATCGGAAGGATACTACGAGACGATTGATGTAAAAGTTATCTCGAAACGGTGCTCCGAACAACATCAACATAACATAACAAGAAAAAGTAAGGAAAGCCTAACGTATATGTAAGCACAATGTGTAAGACAATAGGGTGAAGAAGGGAAAGAAACTTGTTACTGTTATAACAAAGCTAAATCTATGACGAGATTTAATAAACAAGTTAATTGTAACGTCATTAAAAATAAAATAATATAAATAATTTGTTAACATAATGGCGTAAGAGATTCGATTTGAATTGAAATTAAAGAAAATGTGTAAATAATCATTAATTAATTCGGTAAAATAGCAATTCAATTAATTAATTTTAATGAAATGATTAAATGTGTAATATATGTGTTTAAGGAAGGGAAAATATGTAATTGATTTTTAGTAGCCCTGGCAAAACAGACCCATGTTTATAGTTTTGGGTCACATTGGGTAATCAATTAATCCATGTTGGGTTAGTTTAGGCCATAGAAAACTCAATAAGCAGGTCAAAACTGAACCCAATGGGCTGAAGAAAAATACTTACGGGTCAGGATGGGTTGAGGAAAGGAGTCTACGGGTCAGGATGGGTCAGCTTAATCGATTAATTCCTTTCTCTCTACTCTGAACCCTACTGCCGTTCATCATCTTCTCACAAGAACAATCGATACTAATCATCTCCTTCCTGGTTGGATTTTTACACAGATTTTCAATTCTTCATCATCTCTATAATCGATTGAAGAAACAAACCTGTATCTGGCAACCTATTGCAACAAGAACTCATCTTCAGCAGTCGATTGCGACAAGAACCGATCTTCGGTGAACCCAACATCTTCCAACTCCGACGAAGTAGGTAACCTTCAATTGTGTTTATTCGGTTGTGATTTGTGAACTGCTAATATTTGTTAGATGGAGTTATATCATTGATGATGTTGTTGATGTTGATGCGGTTAGTTAAAAACATCCATTTGAAACTGTTCCAAATGTCAAATTAGTATTGCATATTGGTATTGTATAAATATAAAAAAGATTCATTTATATATAGATGATGTTGATGTTGATGCGGTTGCGGTTAGTCAAGTTAGACCCCAAAATACATAAGTCTATGTGTTTCGTTGTATCGGTGTCGTGTGCGTACGGTTTTGGTTACATTCGTGTAATATCATGGTTTTAGTCGTTTGCGTTGACTTGTACGTCTAAGTATGCGTATACTTATGTTATTATAGGTTATATAAGTTGGTATTAAGTGTACTTTGATGTTAAATCAGTAAAGTTTGGTACTTGTCACTTTTAGTCCCTAGACTTTGTTAAATCGTCACATTCGTACTAAAGTTGGGTTTTTAACTAAGGATTGATATTAATAAGTACTGTACATTATACTTTCTAAACACTTTTTATACTTTGAAACACTTCTTTGGGTCTCATCCATACTGTATGAAATGTATTTTATTGCCAAAAAGGTATTTCTTCAATTTTTATGCTTTTTGTGAAAATACTAGGTTCGTATATTCGAAAAATCATAATAAATAGATTAAGAATATAAAAATTATGTAACTTGGTGAAATACTTTATTTATAAGTATAAAAGCTCATGGATATGAAAAATACCTGCTTTAACTTGCGTTTCTCGGTTTCGTGTTTTTAACGCGTTAGACTCGGTTAAGATTACGTTTTAAGCATAGAGAGTCTTTGGTAATGTTTAGGGTCCAAATTTACTTACTTTATGTTCATATATGAGTTTAGGTTCTGTAAATTTGGTCTTAAGAGTCTCTAACTATTTTCTACAAATTTTCGTGTTTTAATCTCATTAAATATTAGAAAATTTGTAGTAATTATTTTAGTGTCCATAAAAATATGAAATTTATTTTCTAACATGTTTATATCATATGTAAGCTACTGAGAATACACAAACTTGGTATTTTTATATTTTTGGTATTTTCGTTGTTTTGTACGTTTAGTCTCGTTTATTCTTCGATTCTTAGGTTCACCCATCAACAATCAACTATTCTCAATCCTAAGTGTTCATATGCATATTTATAACAGTAGAATATCTCATTTTTATATTTTTACACTTCCCATACGTTTTTAATAAATAAGTGTGAAAATATACATTTTTAATATTCAAAAATGCAAATTAAACAATCTATAACTCCAAAAATTATGAAATTTAATTTATAACCATATTTTGGTAAAATGAAAGTGCAGAAAATATAAAATCTCGTTTTCAAGATGGTTAGTCTAGTCTTGATGTTTTGTTTTAAATAAAGTGTTCGGTTTGACTAGTTTTAGTCAAACTTGTGTGTTTTCTTTAGAAAACGATTTCTATCATTTTTAACACTTTTGTTACTGAAAAGTTAATGTTTTTGAATGTTCATAATGGATGGGGAGACATGGTATTCGTTGTGTGTAAAAATGTAAGTGTAGTGCGTGTTTAACGTGTTTTCGGGTATTTTCTTGTTACCTCGTTAATGAGAGTGAGTGGGGGTGAACTTGGGATGTCGCTGTGGTCTCATGAGGGGCTGGAACACAAGTGGAAATGGCTGAAAAACGGCTGGACGTAATGTGCTCGGTTTGATGGTTTGAACGATTCGTGCTTTGGTTGCTCGTATGTCAGTTTCTTTGGACTCATGTGCTTTCTTGGCTCTATCTCTTGGCTTGTTGGTCAATCCTTAGAGCTCCATGGGGATGATTATGATAAATTTGAGTGTGGTTGAGTGTTTGAGTGTGGGAAGAATATAAAGTGAGTTTTTAGAGAGAATATGTAGTTGTAGTAGAAAATTGAAGTATGAAGTGGGTGTGGAGTGGTGATTTCAGCCGTAGGGTAAGGGGGCAAGGAGTGGTGGGCGAGTACCCACACGAGGATCATCCTCGTCGACATCTCGCCGGAAAGGGAGCGGACCTCGTTCCCTCCTCGTCTCGTTTGGATCTCGTTCACCTTTCGCCACCCTCCTGACGAGTTATGCTCCTCGTCCACGAGCATCATCCAGCCCATCTCGCCACCCTCCTCGTCAGCCCATCTCGCCACCGCTCCCACCTCCCTAAGGGAGAGAGGAAGGAATGTGGGTCCCACTAATCTTGGTTGTAAGAAATTTGCCTTGGTTTTGATGGATTATGGATAGTAAATCAAGAAATGTAGATTTTAAAAGATATTTGTATGATTATAGCATGGTGATTGGATGATGTGGGTGGTGATGTTGAGATGGAGGGGACAATGTAGGTATACGTGATATCTTGTAGGATGTGATGCATGTATATATACGTTTATATGTGTGTGTATGTGGATGTATGTATGGTCTTTACATGAATATTATATATATATATATCATATATGTGTGTGAAGGTGTGTGTGTATAGGTTTATATTATGGTTATGTGTGTGGGTGTGTATGTATACGTATACATGCATGTGTATGTGCATGCATGTGATTAATTTTTATATAATGTATGGATAGGTTTATATTTATTGTTTTAGTTAATTAGTTATTGTGTTCATAAATTCAATTAGTCATGTTCGAGTATTATTGTAGTACATTTATCTTTGCTTTTATTTAGTTGGTTGGTAATTATACATATGTATGTATGAATCCGTGGGTATGCACGTATTTATTTATATGATTTTTATTGTATTGTTATAAGGTGGTGTATTTTATTGGTTATAGCTCGTAAGTAATTATCGTTGGTTCTTCTTTTGTTGTCCTCTGTATTTGTAAGATTTGTTCTACTAGTTTGTTTGTTCTTAACTGCTTTAAAGTAATACCCCTAAGGCATAAAATAATTTCTACGCAAGGTAGGGTATTTATTACGACGGGTTTCGTCATTGGTACGTATCGTAAACTTACATGGGCCGAGCCCATAAGTCAAGTTGGGCCTGAGTCCAATAAGGGTTGGGCCAAGCCCATAATTTAAGTAGGGCCTAAGCCCAATAATGGTTGGGCCAAGCCCAACGGTTTTTAAAAAAAAAATTCGGGCTCAAAAACCGGGATTGTTACATGAACTTCTTATTTGTGTTCTCGTCCCTGAGTCCACTCAGTCATAGACACATATCAAGAACCTTTTCATCAATAATAAAGGTTCTCAAGTTGTTACTTTGGAGCATGAGGTCACAACTCTCACGCTCAAAAGCATGTCATCCCTCAAAGCATAACGTCTAAGCTTGAAGGAATGAACGCAATATTATAGATATAAAACTATGACTTTTGTTTGCCTTGTTCGTGTCCATTTGTTAAGGAATGAACATGTTCATGAATGTTTACCGAATAAGATTTCTTGATTATGTGTTCATTAAGGAATTGAACGTGTTCACAAGCTGATTCCGAACAGTTACTAAATGTAAAGAACTGCAAACCAACACAAACAAATGTTCATGCACACAAACGAACATATATATAAACATTTTTTAATAAAATCAGTATTTTTTAGCACAAACACTATGAAAAATCCACAAAAGTAAATAAGCGCTTAACATAATATCAGAAAACAGTTGACACAACTATATAAACAAATTTTACAAAAACTTACGAATTTAGTCAAGCTAATACAAACTAAACTTGAAATCGACAATGAGGGATGTTAACGGAGGTGATTGAATAACCAAGGTGTCAAATTTTTTAAAACGAAAACCAATAAATTTAAAATATAACATATGAAAACCTTTAAATGAACAAATACGAGTGAACATAAATGAACACATTACTAAACAGTCCTGAGCCTAAACATGTAAGTGTAACCGACGGTATGGTTTCCCAAGGAACGCCCAAGTCAAACTTTGAAATCAGCGTGGGTCCAATTAAGACAACATAGTCTTGCCAGAGTGAGGCAACAGAGCTCTCCAAATTTGGGGGTGAGATGACCTAGCATCAAGAAAGGCGTCGTTTCAAAAAAATAAACATAAACGAACTTCACACCACTGTTTCATGAACATGTAGGTTGTTTACAGCCCTACTTCTTCATAAGTATGTTGATATGTTGCCGAATAATAATGTATAACTATAAGGAACACGTGTCTTATTCCGGTGACTTTGTAAGTTTCACAAGAGAAAAACATATTTTATGGAACCAGGTTATGTGTTTGTATAGTTATATATTATGCAACATTTGTGTTTTGTATTATCAAACACACTACATAAAAAAATTGTTTTATAAGAAAATACTAGGTTTAAAATTACATTTTTCATGCAACAAAATTCCAGTTTTAAAAATACCTTAAAAAAGATAGTAAAAACGAGTAATCAAAATTTGTGGGTGTTTTTTCATTTTTCATTTTTCATGTTTTTTCATTTTGTAAGAATATCAAAACAAACCCAGTAAAATCTCACTACCGGACTTATTGGTAGGATTTGAAATCTAGAGAGTGATAAACCAAATACTATTGAATAGGCAAATTGACTAAAAATAATCCCAACTAACACCTATTGGCCGAGAATAATCCCAACTCAGTTTATTCCCTCCAGTGGTCCCAAATCCAACTTTTTTGGCCTCCAGTGGTCCGCCGTTAAGTGCACTTAACGGCCGTTAACTTTTTTTTGATTTTTTTCGGATTTCAAAACAAGGTTTTTTGGATATTGATCGGGAGGAGTATACGATTCAATTGATGTAAATCTTACTTCGAACTAGTGTTCCAAACGACAAAACGGTCTTCAATCGGGTGTTTAAAACCTAACGGTGTATTAACCGGATATCAACATTAAACCATTTGGAGCAACAATTGGAAGTAAGGTTTACATCAACTTACTCGTATTCTCCTCCCGATCAAAATCCTTGAAATATCGGTTTGAAATTCGAAAAAAAATAGAAAAAAAGTTAACGGCCGTTAAGTGTACTTAACGGCGGACCACTGTAGGCCAAAAAAGTTGGATTTGGGACCACTGGAGGGAATAAACTGAGTTGGGATTATTTTCGGCCAATAGGTGTTAGTTGGGATTATTTTAGGCCAATTTGCCTATTGAATACTATATGTTTCAACCTTAACTAGAAGAAAATAACAGATGATTATAAAAACTTGGAAGGTTGCTCTCATTTGACTTGCTCACCCTAAATGATGAAAATGAATAAGTAGCATACATCAGTGCAATTTACATGTACGTAACTACATTTTACAACTTTGTAACTTTTTGGTGTTAAAGAAGCTTGCTCTCATTTGACTTGCTCACCCTAAATGATGAAAGAGAGAAGAATGACCTTGTTCCTGAAAAACATAAGAACCACAAAAATATTCAAATCTACAAGGTTGTAATATAGTCACTGTGGACCATGTGTGGGTGAGTGGAGGAGAGAACTAATTACTCAATCTGTTTGACCCGTTAGTGAAAAAACATAACAAGATTGACCGGTGTTGTATTTCCTTTTTAGCTAAAATTCATTACCCTTTTGACCCAGGATCGACCCGTTTATAACATGTCGTAGAAACTCTACCTTTTGTGGTATTTAAGGAGGTAGAGACATGGCCCTCCGGTACCTTTAACTGATTCTGGGATGTAACTGCATGGATAATACTCGTTACAAGCTTAATGAATAGAATATTAACTCTTTACAGAGTTTTATTTTTTTTCTTAAAAATGTGAGAACTGTTCTTATTACCTGTAGATGCTCCAGCATCATCATTGGCTTCCAATAGTGCTGACTCGGCTTTAGTTTTTCGGGCGAACTTCAAGAGCCGTTTGAGCCCTTTTGGAGGATCTTTTTGGTAGACAAACGAAGGTGGATGCTCAGCATTACCCCATTCAGTAACATCAGCAACTTCTTCATTGCTCTCTTCCAGAAGCATTTGAGATAAAGAGCGACGTACACGTGGGCTTAAAGACGTGCCAGATGGCACAACAACTTGGACCGGAGACTCAGTCTGCACTAGGCATGGCAACATCTCTTCCTCATGGTTGATATCAGATTCATCTGCAACTGCTTCCACCCAAGCAGATGGAGAAATCATCAATTCTTCTTTTTCCTCATTTATTACTTCTGACAGCTCTACATTAGAACTCACTGATTCCTCACACTTTGTGCGGCCAAGGTTAGGGCTGGGGCTCATGCAAGGGCTAAGGCTAACCACTTGGGGTTCACACTTTTCATCATTTTCACTTAGGCCAATAGCCATGGCTACCTCAATGTCCTCAGTGTGAATCAAAGTTCTTGAAGTTTCCTCTACATTAGAACTCATTGATTCCTCACACATTGTGCGGCCAAGGCTCGTGCTGGGGCTCAAGCAAGGGCTAAGGCTAACCACTTGGGGTTCACACTTTTCCTCATTTTCACTTATGTCAATAGCCATGACTACCTCATTGTCCTCAGTGTGAATCAAAGTTCTAGAAGTTTCCTCGGGGTGGTCCACAACCTTTGACTTGATAACAACTGGACCCGCCCCAGGTCCAATCCCAGAGCCCTTACGAAGAAACGGTTTTGGCTCTAATGGAACCACACTACTTTTCTTAGTAACTTTGTTGTAAAAGCTCGGTTTAACCTCAGGGTCAGGAGTCTGAACTTTTGTTTTTGTTGTCTTTGTGCTTTTTGTGACTGCTGACTGCATTTTCTGGTTGGTATGTTTAAGATTTCTGCTGGCATCTGGTGGTGGTGACTTTAAAGTCTTTGACCGGGGTTGTGATTTCTCACTTTTTATGTTTGAGTCAACTGGTTTTCGACTAGTTGGCGTGATGGTAGCAGAAGCAGGACCAGTTGGAGTTCTTGGTGATGGTGCTGATGACCATGATTTGCGTGTGGCAGATAGAGAAGATGGTTTAGTTGCAGTTTTCTTCAAAACAGAAGGTTTTAAAGGTTCCTTTCTTGAGTTGATTAATGAAGTTGAACTCTTTTGAGTTTTCTCTTTCAAAGGTTTATTCACATTGGTGGAAGCCATCTCTGTCTTTTTCTCAGCTTTCTTTCCAGAAGTTTCTACTTGGAGCTTTTCATCCGCTTTTGGTGTGTCCTGATCGTAAGATCCACCTCTTTCCTCCTTCAGAACTGGAGATTTCTTACTTTTGCTGATATCACCTTTTGGGTTTGGATGTTGAACAGATTTATTTTTATCCTCCATCATTTTCATGAACAGTTCATTCAGTTTTGCTTCATTCTGTTGAGTCCATTCAATTGAGTCTGGATGCTTTTCATACCTTTCTTCTCTTTCAGGTGAATGTGGTTTAATGTGAATGTTTCCTGCAGTCACATTAGAAACCATACTTTCATGAATAAAACTATCAGACTCAGGTTCAGGTTCGGGTACAGGTTCTGGGTCAGGTGTTATATTGTTCGGGTTGAGTGGAGTATTCTTGGGATTTTGGGTGGCATTTTCACCCATTCCTGAACTCCATCTTCTCAGTACAGCTTTGTTTGGGCCAACAGTTCTATTTAACAGTTTCTTACTCTTTAGAACATCCGCCTTTTGGTCTCTCTGTTTGCTTTCAAATAAACTGATTTTATCTTGAACACTCATTCTTAATATATTTTTCTTCACGGGTTTATCTGGATCAATGTGATCCTCATCACTACTGTTTCCAGCTGGATCTCTCCGTAATGATAATTTCTCTCTGGTGGGAAAATGGTTGAGGCTCTTAATTGTCAGTGCAGTTGCCCTGTGTGATCCTGACCGTCCAATTTGTATTCTACGCATCGGAGATGCTGATCTTCTAGGTGTTGCAGATCTTGTAGCAGCACGACGTCTTTCAACGGATGAACGGTCTTCCTCGCTTGAAAATGAAGAATTTTCATCGTCTGCCGAGTTGTGTCGTTCAATCTGAGAAACTTTTGGAGAGACATCATATCTTAAGCTTTTCTTCGAGTCTTCAACTGTTGGGAATATGCTCATTTCTACAAACTTCTGTAACAAATCCCTGAAGCATGTAGGGTAATAGTGTGAGTATTGACATGACATATCATCTACGTGTTTCAAAATGTGGGGTTGAGCAGGTTGTATAGAGGTTCAAAACACGTAGTTCACTTGTACAAGTTGGAAGTTGAAACGGCCCAAGATGGGTTGGCCAAAACACATCTTTTCCAGAAAAAGGTTTACATGTTTTTACAGATAAACTATGTGCTAAATTTGATTACAGAAGTTATATTAATACTATCTAAATAATAGTTTGATATTTTAAAGAAAATGATTTAGGAGATTTTATGCGTTGAAAATACACCATCAACTTTATTTAAGGCTATTTCTTCTATCTCACCCATTAGAGATAGGATATAACTGGATCAACACGCTCATAAGAAAATGGGTCGAAATTGCCATCTCTACGTTTGGCGCTAGAAAAGCAGGACACATGTATGGTTTTTTCAGAAAAAGTATACCTTATATCTTTGGCTCCAATATGATGTGCAAAATTTTCCAGGTCAGAGATGTCCTTAGTTGAGCATTTTCCATTAGCAGCCTGGTCAAAGGCAACAACTACTTCATCTTTTAATGCAGTGAGCCTTAAATCAACTGCTCTCAGTAGTTCGTTCCTATCAGAAGCCACAAAATATGTTGATTAAGAAATCACATAACAATGAATTGAGTAGATGGTATTATGATAGATAGCACAAAGAATACGTACTTTGAATCGATTGATGATGTAACATCAACCATAGCTTTCAAAGACAAAGAAAGTTGGAATTTTCTGGTCTCCTCTAATTGAGAGATTTCATTTCCAATGCTAAGGATGTCTGGCGAACCGAGAATGCGAAGAAATCTAACAAATTATAATTAAAATTTGAGAAAGAGATTAAGGTCTATTTAATAATCAATATATTAAAAAATACATAGAAGAAAATGCACTATGATATGAACCTTTTCAATGTGCTTATTGTAAACCACTCAGCATCAGTGACATTATCAGGCGGTAAAATCTTGAAATTCATGTTCGAGCCTTTGGAGGACAAATCTTTGACTCGAGGTGAATGCAGTAACAACCGTTTCAGGTCTCCAGATGCTGCTTTTTCTTCCCTGTTGCTACTACCCACATATGCCTCGTACCTACAAAAGGTTACATCAAAACATATTTCAAAAACTTAGCCAAAAAAACCAAAACACAAGTGCGCTTTCACAGTCTCAGTTTCTTCTCTCCACAACAATGTACAATGAACTCAACAGTCTGATATTTGTATGCAAAAGCATCCACTATTTCACTGTACTTATAAAACTAAGGATGATCTAACGGCAACAATGACAATTTCATACAGGGGAAATGTATCTTTAAGGAAAGTTTCATTAACAGTTTTAAAAAGGGAAAGAACCTGTTCCGGCTTGGAAATATCCGAAGCTCAACATAATCAAGTGGCGCATCAGGATCAATTCCTCCCTCCATCTTCATCAACCTGAACTTCAACATAATCAACAGCTATACCATCACCATTATAAACGTACACTTTCATAAAAATTCAGATATTTATACACACAAAACACACAGTATCAAAATTACAGATATATCCTCAACAATAATAACGCATTCAAAGTTTATCATACAATTGAGCTACAACTAGCCAGCTATCACTTCAATTTGCAAAATAGGTCCAACCAAAGGAGGAAAAAACCTTATCATTCACAATAATAATCTCAAACAGACATGTTTGCTACCACAACAAAATCACAGCAAATTTACAAAAACTTGCAGCTCAGTACACTTAAAAAAAATTCAAATATTCATACACACAAAATCTACAGTATCAAAACTTTTTAAACATCCTCAACAGTAATTATGCATTCAAATATTATCATACAGTTGAACTACAACTATCATTTCAAATCAGATCTAACCAAAGGAGGAAAAACCTAAGCATTCACAATAACAGTCTCAGCTCGCTGACTCATCGAAAAAACAGAAATGTTTCCGATCAACAGGCAGCTCGTTTCAAATCTCGTAGCGTTATACATATGCAAACTGAACTACATTTCGACATGAATATATCTGTATATGCAACGTTAAGTCGTAACGTACTGAGAGAACGAGAGAGAGAGAGAGAGAGAGAGTGATAATTACTACAATAATTAGTAGCTGATGAAGGAATATGCAGAGATGGAAAAGTTCTTCGTTTTTTGGAGGAGGATGGCGGCGACGCACGACGTTTAGCGGAGGCGCGTGTTATGGCGCGTGGCGTCACCTGTTTGTGTTTGAATGAAGAAAAAAAGTGAGTTGGTTTGAATGAATAAAAGCGCGATTGATTGAGCATCGGTTTTTTAAAAGCTTTTATAATAAGAAAAAAATACAGTATTGTTTAAATTTACAGTATGTATGATTAAATGCGCACGCATTAACGTATTTTAGGTTACTTCATTTTAACGGACGTTTTAAAAAGAAACTTAATTTAAAATGTATAATTTTATTATTATAACACATTAACATCTCCTTACTCAGTCTAATACTAAAAAATATAATTTGACACAAGTTTTACGATTAAGTTAGATAATTAGGTGTCGTAGATCAGAGATGGAGCAATGAAGAGCTCAGGGCTATCTTAAGATACCCCTCAATTTTCATTAGGAAGTGCAATTTTCAACGGTTTAACTATCATGATATCATTTTTTCTTATTGTTTTAAGTATCGGATACCCCTGAATAAAAATTATGATACCTTTGAGGGAAATTTTTTATATATGATACCCCTGATATTTGGTTCTAGATCCATCACCGTAGTAGACTTTGTCACGTGTCAATCTCATATTAATCCTGACACATTTACGTGTACATTTTATTCAAGTCAAAGATGTTAATACAATTTGCAGTCTTTGATTTAAAACTACTTATTTCGAACCTGGGACCTTGGTAGCTGCACCCCTCCCGCCCTCCCAGGTTTTCAAACCTGTGAACATGGGTAGTTGAAACACGTCGCAAACCAGTAGACCAACACCAACTTTTGGTTGATTGTAATCTTTATATAATATAACAAAACCAAAAAAGCTTATGTGGCATCATTTTAAAGCTTCTGGCTTATGTGGCATCATTTGAGAGTTTATCTTATAATTTTATTTAAAATATGTATATAAAATATATTATAATAAACTAATTACATTTTGGTCCCCTAATATTTTGGAGAATTCTGAAAAATTTAAAAGTATTTATACTTTTAACCCTCTACTACAAGGGGTGTACATGAGTCGGTTTATATTTGATAGGGTGTGAAAATGAAACTTATGGATAAAATTAATAATAATATACAATTAAAGACTTCAGTGTTTTATAAATATACGTAACTTTTTTATATGGATTTTTTTAAAAAAAATAAACTACACCATAAAACTAAGCATTTTATTCTCTTTAATTTGAGTATAATATTGCTATACTAAAAATTTAATTTTTAAAAATATATTTCGTGTTCCGGTTTACCACGGTTTTGTTTCAAAATTTATTGGAATGTTCATAAATATCCTTAAAAACATCACTTGATGTTGTGTTCCCGAGCGTAGCGCGGGCACTAAACTAGTGAAATATAAAGAATATAAGTATTAAACATTTCAAAAAAAATTAAAAAATAATAATTAAATTTACGCTTTATATTTAGTAACAATTATATTTAAAATTTTTAATCCATTAATGTGATAAAATAAAACAAACTTCCAATACTAACATCAAAAGTTACATGTTCGACTACTCCTATTCGTGTCGATGTCACGAGCGACAAGTATAGAATTCTTTATATTGTATTAATTGTTTTAAATTCAATAATTATTCATCATTCACCAGTACCAGCCTACCACACCCTAGAGTGCTCAAATTATTTTTTGACATGCTATTTAAACAATGAAGATCACCAAAATATCATATTTTTTAATAAATAGCGTATCAAGTTGTTAGCTTATGTAATACACGGGTAACTAATCTAGTATCCTAATACAAATATAAACTATTTTCACATTTTGACAACAATTGTCATCACCACAATCAACATCACTCTCATCCATTTATTTAATCAGTTTATAATTCATAAATTAGTTTTTATGAATTCAGTCATATCTTATATTAATAAATCAGTTTAAAATTTCTCAACTTAATTTTCAAGTATTTAATTTAATATTTGCATTCAACTCGTGTAATACAAACGTGTTTAACCTAGTTTATATTAGCATGCTTTATTTTGTAAACTGACAATATAATTAAAACTTAAAAGAAGTTATTAAAAAGGGAAAGTGCCAAATAGAAAAATGTTGAGGGGTTTGCTAATTTATATAAATAATTTGGATCGTTTACGGGTCATTAACATACGTGATCATCTCCACTCTCAATAAAAAAAACTCATCTTAGATGAGAAAACCCTAAGGCATAATCTTGAAACCTTATTTTGTGTCTTATGTAGTAGACTAGTAGTTATGAGAGACTTAAACTTACATCCATTTGATTGAAAGTCAAACATCTTTGGCACTAATACGTATTTAAGATGACATTATTATATTATATATATACTAATAATTTTGGAACTTGCTAAATAGTGTTCTTTCTTTGTTTTCGTTTCTTGTTTATATAAAGAAGATGCAAAAAAATTGAAACGATGGTGTAGATAAAACTATAAAAGGATATAATGAATAGTTTTAGAAAATGAGGGTAGTATTTGTAGATTTGTGTGCAACTTTTAAATAGTTTGTATACATCTACATGAGTATAAAAAGTTTATGTGCGTGTTACAAAACTATTAGTTTGGTTTGTACTAAGCGTAAAGAAGAGATATATAAATTGACCTTTAGTTTTAAAAAGTGAAAGCAATTATACTTTTGATTTTTTGTCATCACTTTAAATAAAGAAAAATAACAAAAATGAAATAATAAATGCTTGTTAGATTGAAAGGATTATAGGAATGATATTTAAAAGTTTCAATAAGAGTAAATTACAATTTTTGGCCTTTATAATAACGCAAATTACGGATCGTGGCCTTTATTTTAAATTTTTGCACTAGTTGGCCTTTATATAAATTTTTCTCACGGTTTTGGGCCTTTAAGTTAACGAAAGTTAAGTTTTTCCGTTAAATCCCCTCATGTGCAATGCACATGAGGGTATTTTGGACATTTTACCATTGAAGGACCAGATTTGTAACATTATTATCATCATCATCTTCATCTTCATCTCCACCACCATCCTCTTCATAACCACTAACATCACTACCACCACCATCATTAATCATCACAAAAATCAAAATAAACATCGAGTTAGCAGTAGCATCAACCCACCCATGCGGTAGACATGTATGTATTTATAACAAATGAATGCAAATGATGGCTTGAATGGTTTACTGCCATCGATTTCATTAAGGCTATATAGCCAATGTCAAACGCAATTACAGGAGCTAATATAGAAAGAATATATGAAAAATAATAACAACTAATTACTTCAACAATATAGATATAACCTCCTAAATATATAGATTTAAATCACTTAAATCACGCAGTGGGAATGCGAGATTCATGGTCCTTTATAGTATTGTCCCGAATGACGATTAAAAACCGCGTATTTAACCGCCATGAACAAAGCCAGAATGTCGCCGGAAGTGATCGTCGGAGAGCCGGAAAAGGTGGTTAAGGAACTGGAGTATATTGATTTCTTGTTAATAGTGGAGTATATTGATTTCTTGTTAATAGATTTGAAGAAAATTAATGAGTTTGATCGGATTTTAAAAGCAGCGAAATTCGGTCGCCGTGGAGCGGTGGTTGTTTGTTTGAACGGTGGTTCTAGGGTGGTTTTGGATGGTGGGTCACGGCGGATTGTGAGATTGGTGTTGATTCTTCGATGGTAACGGGCTTTGAGAATTGTTGGTGATGATTAATGATGGTGGTGGTAGTGATGTTAGTGGTTATGGAGAGGATGGTGGTGGAGATAAAGATGAAGATGATAATAATGTTACAAATCTGGTCCTTTAATGGTAAAATGTCCAAAATACCCTCATGTGCATTGCACATGAGGGGATTTAACGAAAAAACTTAACTTTCATTAACTTAAAGGCCTAAAACCGTGAGAAAAATTTATATAAAGGCCAACCAGTGTAAAAATTTAAAATAAAGGCCATAATCCATAATTTAACTTATTATAAAGGCCAAAAAATGTAATTTACTCTTTCAATAATGTGTTTTATAACATTTGAAAATGAATTGAAGAGGCACTCAAATTTGTTGGATGTATGGGTAATTTATATGTTAATTAATCATTAGAACGAACAAATTTACCAGTGTTTCGCGATGGGGTGTATAACGTTAGTTATTCAACTGGTTAATGGTATGTTTGTGAATTTTGCAACCAACATGAATATTAAGACACTTAGGGCTGGCATATCGTGTCAGACACGACATGATAAGACACAAACATGATAAGACACGAATACGATAAGGTCAAACACGAACACGACACGATAACTTATCGTGTCATGGTTTCAAAACACGAACACGATAAAAAACATGTCACACGATATGACACGATAAAAACCCATTTTTTTAAAAAAAAAATTTCAAAAAAATTCATAAGTCTTAAATACTAAATATGACTTAACATGATAATTCTTAAGCCACAAAATAAAGAAAGTCCATAAAAATGGTATTTTACCATAATAATTCTTGATAAACAAATATTAAAAAAAAATTAAAAGTTTATCAAATTCCATAGGAGTCTTTGATCTTTTTACTAATCTTTATCAAAGTTCATATTCACCTTCATTCTTCACTAACTTTTCCTGTATATAAATATTAACAGGTGACCTATCGTGTTAACAAATCTTTAACCTGTTAAGACACGATAATTAACGTGTCTTTATCGTGTTAACCTGTTAATGACACGACACCTGTTAAGGTCAAACACGAAACCTGTTAATTCCGTGTTGTTTCGTGTCGTGTTATCGTGACCGTGTCAGAAATTGCCAGCCTAAGAAAATCATTAAAATAATATTTACATATATATCACATGTAGTAAGATAGTAAATTTAAAAAAAACGATCTATACAAAAGTGAAAAGCCTATGGGTTGACATACAATGACATTAATAAACATGGTTAATGACGGGTTATAACGCATGCAAACTCTGTTACGCACATTCATGCTAGTAATTAAAAAGTAATTTAAGTGACATAAATATGGGTAAATAACTAAATACATAGTGTATATGTCAGTGTTTTTCTTATAAATTAATGGCAGTACTCTCTTTTATTAATAACAAGTAGAGTACCCGCATCTTACGACAAACTAGTATGCATGACATGTGGAAATGACTTCAAACCTCACGTGTACTTCGAACGAATTTCAATTCACTTCACATGCTTAAATCCACGTAACAAACTTTTAAAAATCTTATTTTTGGCCTAAGATGTGGGATTGGACGACAAAAGACCGATGGCTACATCTTAGCGTCTTGTCGAGCAGTGAAGTAGACAACAAGAAAGAGGGGAAAAGGGAAAATTTCAGTTATCGAAGACATTGACACAATGGTTTACTCATTTCAGTGCCCTTTTCTCTTGTTTGTCCCAAACACTAAAATTCTCATGACTAGCTCTGTATACATATTTAAAAACTTGCATATATACCCAATATTACTGAGAATATAACACATTAAAAAATGGTTACTTGATGATATTTTCTAAAATAAAAATAACGTTTTTAATAATTGTACAAATAAAATATATATGCACATTAAAACTCTAAAGTATAACTAAAGATGTATTTAACCCTTCATTCAAATGGGGTAGTGGGTCTAGTCTCACTTGAGAGATTAAGTAGAATTTAGTGTAGAAATAAAAATAAATAAAAATTAGTCACTCCAGCTAAAACGGTTGGTAAGAGGTTTATTGCTTATGCGGGTTTCCTCTTGAGCGACCGAGCATGTGGGTTTGATCAGGTACGTCACTCGTCAATCTATTGGGCCTTCCTCATCGGAGTATAGCGGCTTGTGCGCATAGCGCGCGGATTGTCAGGTTCAAAAGACTCATACGAGAAATGAAGAGGCATGTCGTTCATTAAGCCCCACATGCAATATAATGCAGTTAGAAAAAAACGAGAGTTTGACTAAAACACATTTATACACAATTGAAAACTAATAAACCATTTGTTTTTAAACGTTATTACCCACTTAGAATTAGGAAGATGGGTCTAGTATGAGATAAACGATTACGTGATATGTCGGGCGTTTGGTGGTGGACCGCCGCAACCGTCACTTCGGTTAGCATTGTTTTAAGCCCGACAGACACTTTGTTAGAGTGATGTTAGCTCCATCACTAAAGGAATGTAACATGACACTTTTTCTTAACACTAACTAAAGTTGTCCCTCCATCTTTACTTTTATTTTGCTTACCTTACAAGTCAGTAACCATCACTCCACCACCCAGTTGGTGGTTGCGGTGTAAAGATTCGGATCAAAATGTTCGATGGATTTTGGACCTGTAGTACGTTGTCAATTTGTTATCGGCGACATCATGATGGTATAAATGATGTGTTTCCTCGTCAACCGGTGAAGATTTGAATCTTGTACTTTGCCGTTTGCGTGCTTTGTTGTATTAGTAGAAGTAGATTAGATGTCGGTAAAACAAAAAGTTGTGATCGTCTTTAAAGGTTTGCGGAAAATTTAGTTGCGTTAGGTGTCTGGATTTTTCGTTCCTTAAAATATACTTTTTTCATTCTTTTACTTAAAAATCCGAGAATTTTACGGTATTGTTTCACTACATATAAATTTTTCGACGGTGGAATTTGTGTGTTTATGAAGGGTTAACATAATATGAACTTTGCAACGTTGTTTCCCTAATTTTTTTTATTTATTTATAATTTAGAACGATAAACTCACGCAACCTTTAAACCTACTACTAATATTTTGTGTGAGACTAAAACCCTCAGCTACTTACCACTAGCATAAGAGTTTCTTGAGGTATTCTTTCACTATTATAGTATTATATGTGATATTAAACAGCGAAGGGTTAATATCATATAATTACATTACCAGGGGCGGCTTTGAGGGTGTGCGGCATGGACGATCGCACATGACATTCTTTTGACGGGGGCACCAAATTTTAAAAAAATTATATTATATGAATTTTTTTATTTATAAAACTTATATTTAGTCAATGACTTAGTCATGTAGCAAATAAGTAAAGATTTAAAGCTCACACTTAAAGGCTATAGCCCATTATAACTAATTAACTAAACATCTAAAAGCCCACAATCAACTGGATTATGGATTAATGAAGGCTGGAACTTGAAAGCCCACAGACTGTTATTGTCGAAGTTGAACAAAGAAAGTGGCAAAGCAGCATGCAGCAACATTGCGGCAGGTGGCGACTAGGACTAGTGGCGATTTGGAGGCAGGAGGAAATTGTTAGCGACGATCACAAGTTCACAACGAGGTAATTGTTACTTGTTAGTTCAATAGTTTGTTCAATTGTTATTAACTTGTTTTGTACTTTAGATCTCTATTTTCTAGGGTTTATAAAAAATAAAATTGTACTTTAGGTTTTTATTTATCCAATGTTTGTTTTTTTGGGTAAAATATTTGGTTTATATAACTTAGTACGTTGGTGCTCGGGAGGGGGGCCTTTTTTTCCGGCCCGCACAGGGCACCAAAATCCTCAGGGCCGGCTCTGTACATTACTATGTTATAGTCTTTGAAGTTAGTCATATTACATGTCGATTCCCTTGCCGAATCAACTTCTTGCACGGCTCTGCTAAGGACAAGATTATTCATGCTCTCCGTCTCATTACATTTTGGTGCATCTGCCGATTGAGCAACGAGCGTATCTTCAATGCTTCATAAAAACTTTGGAAGACAGAGAGGCGTTGGCAAATTTATGGATCCCACGAAACTTCTCTTCATAGTTTGAAAAAAAGACAGTTTCATTTGCGAAGTTGATCTTATTCGATACTTTCGATTTTCGAATGATCTCGTATTTTCTAGCTACTTGATAGTTTTTGTTGATTTAAATATCGCATTGTATATAAATAAAAAAATGTATATGCGAAATCAACCAAAAAGAGCCAATTATTAGGTAACAAACGACAAAGGTATATGTATTTTGTCATATTTAAAAACTTGAATCTAATAAAACAAAACTAAAATCTTTTTATAAGCTGGTTTCTTATGGTATTAATTAATAACTCAACATGCATACATCAAACCAACATACCAACACTCCAATCTACCTAATAAATCAAGGTTTTAGGGGACTATTTTTTTGGGGAAATTTTTTGTTATATAATAGGAAACTTTGGAGGGAAAATTAAGTGTTTTAACCATGCATGAGTTAATGAGCTAACTTAAATATTAATATTTATAAATCAATAAACATAATAGTTATAATTTTCTTTAAAAATATTGTAATTAACCCGTGTGTAACACACGGGTATTAGACCTAGTACATTATACAAGCGCAGGCCAAAGTGAGGGTGTCAATTTGACCCGAACTCGAGTGAAACAACCTGATTAAACTTACCTGAACCTTAATAACTTGAATCCGATATCACCTAAACTCGAATACCGTTTGTGTATGTTGTCAAAAGACCATTTAGCCTCGAGTTAAGATTGGGCGTCGTATAGCTATAGCAGAACCAATCACCATTACAAATTTACAATTACTAACAACAACAAAGAGCAAGTTACATTTTTCGTAGTTTACATCAAATTTCATTTTTTGTCTTTTAACTAAGAAAATAAAAAAAAATATTCTTTATGTTCATGTTATGTAACATATTACTTCATTTCCACTAACATACATTAAATATATTTGTTAAATCTAGTTACTTCATCGTTGGAATATGAAGGGTTTGGTTGATCATAGTTTTCCAATAGTCTAGTTACTTCATTGTTGGCTTAAAAGTTAACGCCATCATAACGCAGCTTTACCATTAAAAATAACACTTTTTTTTATTTCCTTAGTGAAAGACGGTTACAAAACATGATAAATAACACTTTTTTTATTTCCTTAGTTAAGGACGAAACGTGCAATTTACTCTGTAATAAATATAATAAATAAATTGCTGATGAATGCTTTATTTTAAATTTATGTTAACTGCCTTGCTATTTTATTTTAACAAAAATTCAAATGATAGATCTATCATATAACTTACTAGGTTTAATACCCGTGTGTTACACACGGGTTAAATAGTAATATTTATAAAGAAACTAGGTTTAACACCCGTGTATTACACACGGGTTTAATAAAAATATTTTTAAAACATTATAACTATTATTTTTAAAAATTTATAAATAATTTTATAAATTATTATTAATCACAAAATTTTGTCTTTATTAACTTTCTTACTCAATTTTCCCTCTCAACCTTCCTTTTATAAAATAAATTATGTTTGCCCCCTAAAATTTATCCCCTAAAAACTCTAATTTATTAGATAGATAAATCCTATGACTAAATGAACAGTGAATACAAAACTGCGAACAGTTTGGGTATCACTTCACTTACCTATTTTAGTGATCACAGTAGACTAGGGACCGCCGTAGAGCGGTCCTTAGCCCATACAAGCTTAACTCAAACCCAGGTCGATATACCAATGTTAAAGTCAGGTCATTTGCGAACCATAACCCTAGCATCAGGCTGCTCTTTCACGAACCCAAGCTTCAACTCTCCAAGTTGCAACCGGGCTAAACAAAAGTCAACCCAAACAGAACCAAGAGCATGCTCAGATAGTTACCGTACGCCTTTTACACTCCTTCACAACAAATAAATGATCACAAATCCAAATCCTGGTTACATTTTACAACAACATACTCAAAAGACACAGTTAACTTGTTTACCTGAAGTAAAACCTAACGGTTACAATTACAACCGGAATTACAACAGAAATAAGAAACTTAGAACAAGTTTTAGTTAGACCATACATGAACTAGCCCAAGCCTATTACCTGTGTAAATCTCGTTACGCTCTTCATCATAGAAAAGAGCAGTGATATCCTCAAGAGCTTCTGTAACAGAACTCGTAATTGTAGAAGCTCGGATTCGTTTTCTTGATGTGCATTTGCAGCCTCTGTTGTTAGATTTCATGTTGATGCTACAGCAACTGCATTCATCCAAAGGAACACCATTTTTGGCGTTTATTTTAGCTAGACATTTTCCGGTCAAAATGTTGCTGATATTTATAGATCCCTCTGCATTACCAAAGTGGAAAGTTGGTAAAAAAAGCAAATAACATGTCAAATGTTCAAGACATAATCACAACCATCAAAATGCATCAAATTGCTATTTATTTGATTGATTCCTGGTCAAATTAATGTTCAAAAAATAAAATGTTTTGGAAATGTGTTGGGTGGTTTACCATTTTCTTGTGTTGGAGAATCATCAGACTTGGTTTTGCAATATGAAATGATAAGATCCTGATCGCTTGTAATGTAGATGTTATTCGTGTTGCAGTCGGGATGCCATAATAAATGATCCTCAAATGAAGTCACAAGTTCCCCACGAAAGTTCCACACAGCTACCGTCCGATTTCTGAACGTCAAGAATAACTGATTCTCATACAGAAATATGAATGCTGATGGTGTCATAAATTCCGTCCTGCTAACTTCTGTTAGGACAGAATTGCGTACCTAAATAAGACATAAAAGTAAAAATAGCATACTTTCAGTGTACTTTTTAACATGATATTTGAGTAGAGACGCTATTATGAATTTTGCCCCTTTAGGAGTTAGTTATGTTTTCCCCCAGGGGTCAAAAGTTGACCGCAAGTCACCTAAAGTATATTTTTAATGAATAATGTACTCCTACATAATTTTTATCTGAAAAAAAATTATATTTGAAATTTTAGCAAAAGTTGTTTCGGGTCAACCCGAGCCTACCTGCTTAGACCAGCGTTGTTCATTTACCTAAACTTATCATCCAATCAGCCCGACCAAAGCCTTTTGCAACCTCTATTAATATAACAGGGAAATAAGAAAATTCCTTACATCAAGAATCTGGAGGTTCTCGTTTTCTTGCTTGACAAGAAGCTTTTCATTAAACTGCTCAATGAAATCCACCTTCTTGTTTCGATGAAGAAGATGATTAAAAGATTTTAAAACGGTTCCATCTTCAATAGAGAGAATCTTGAGAGGTACATGGCTGATAGCTTTGTTATATATCAACAACATGATTCCGGGACTGTTTAGAAAATGGGAGAGAAAATATAAAATTTAATAGAACAGGTATACGAAGGATAAAAAGAAACAAAAGGCTTGGTGAGTTGAAATTATCCATCACAATTAAAAGTTGTAAGGAATGAATAAATGTAGATGGAATAGGCCTGAATTGCTTAAAATAACACTGAAAAATGCAATCCTATCATACAATATAATGAACTTTAGAAACATAAACTTTAATTTTGACTATGATCTATAAACAGTCATGTTCGTTAAAACCTGTCATTGACATGACCATCTGTTATAAAGTTGTCATCACAAAGTCACTCGCATTTTACATTTCTTTTGTTAGCAAAAGAACATATTTTTAAAAGAACATAATGAACTTTCGAAAGAACATTTTTTGTCAGAGGATAGTTCTCGTAATTTTAAACTATGAGCTATAATAAAGTAATTATTTTATGAAGTTGATGCGAAGAAACAAAAATCCTTCACCAGTCCCTTATCAATCTCTCTCATATCCAATAGTCAACGTTTCTTACAAGTAAACTTTCAATCAAGATAGAGGCTGTAATAATAACAAGTTCAGCAGAACTCAGGGAAGAACTTACCTTATTTTAATCTCTTGTACGTTTTTATCTGATATGGAATACAACATTGTATAGTTTTTCAAATCAAACACCTTGTAGATGCTGAAAACATAAAACAAGAACTAACGTCAATCTCAAGAAGCAAAATATTATGCAATAAGACAACGATCATAGTGTCAAAAAGTTACCAATCTTGGGCTGAAAAGGTCAGCACTTTCCCATTCACATCATCAAACTCAACAAAACCAGGCCATTTCAAAGATTCTGACTCAAAAAGAGCAAAACCAGCATCAGGTTGACCTCGTCGTATGTATCTGTCACCATTGTAGACATGCTATAGTTTCAGCAAAAAAAGTAAAAGGAACATTTTTGAAATACTAAAACACGCATAGGAGTGGTGAAGTTTCACATACTCGATTCTTGTCGTTCTGCATTTTAAGGAACTAAAGCTGTCAGATGCATAAACTGATACTGTAATGAGTGAATCATTATTCTTATTGTAAAACAAGCTTCGTATAACTTCATCAGCACTCACGTTTAAAAAGCATATTCTCTTGTTAGTCTCTGCATCAAACAAATCAAATGTTAAAATCCTAAAACATTAATGGTATAATTTAAGAAGTAAACGGTTATCTTAACAACTATACCTCGGCTGAATGCAGCACAAACTCCAGATTGTGCAAGAGCAAAGACTATATCACAAGCAGCAACGATCTCAATGATTTTTGAGCGTTTCTTAAGAAATGGCAATACCATAGAGCAATGTCCCTTTGGATCATGAGTATCATACTCTTCCTGATATCAGTTTTCACCAAATAAAATCACAACCAATTTAATGAATACTAGATATCACAAGATGGACAAGATGGGCAGGTTCGGTAGGGGGTCAAAACAGGCCGGGTTGTATTGGGTTGGATGACCTATAAACATACTTTGTTCATTTTTAAATTCTTTTTATTATAAATAAGCAATGTGCTAATTATGACGACAAAAGCAATGGTGTTGCAATAATAATTCTAAAGTCCAATTCTTTGAATAAAAATATTAGGAGGCTGTACACTCTCCTTTTAGTTAAAGCTTAAATTTAATCCGTTTGAGATAACACACGACCCAAAATAACCCATTCATAAGGAATTGCCGGTTTGCCACCTTTAGAGATTAACAAAGAGAACACTGCACCCATTCAAAATGCAAGGACGTGATAAATATCAATAAAGCATTGTTTTATCAAGTACATTGCTCCGTGCACAAGCATAAATGGACAAAACTAAGTATACCCTGTTAATATTAACAACAACGAATTTACACACACAACTCCAGGAAATAACACAGATCATCAACCACTTGTGTGCAATAACAAAATGCGAATCCATAGAAAGCCAACATTACGGATTAAAGAAAAACTATAAACACATCACTTCTTTTCTAGTAATGATATAACCTTCACAAAAGATGAAAAACTATATATCCCAACTTGCGTGACAACAATCATTCCTCCTAGCTACTTTGAACAAGAAACGCCGTGTATAATATCTTTAACAAACGATGTGCCTAATTCCCATCAATATATACTCTCTTGATAAAACCGAACTAAAAAAGTCACAGACCTAATACAAACCAAAAGAACTGAACAATTCCTCCACTTTACCTACTAGTTACAAGGTAAACTACTTAGTCATACACACTACACGATAATTACAACTTCCATAAAATGCTCTTCTTTATCACCCACATAACCAAGCTGAACTTGAATTTCATCCATTTTATCATTTACCCATACAACCAACCAATGTGGGACAAATCTCATACCTTGCAATAGTTTCAATCCACAACAATCGACCCTCCTTAAGGGTCAACATCCTCGTTGGTCACGGCCAAGCCACCACTCCGAGTTTAGCTCTATACCACTGTTACGAACCAAACCGGAGAAGTCAACCCAAAAGACTAGCCTAATGGGTTAGAGAGCCTATTTGCTCTATAAACCCCACATCAATTGCCCATACAACCTATGTGCGAAAACAAAATGCTAGAACAAAACCCTAATTCCAAAATATGTCAAGCTACTAACCAAATCCCAATCTGTATGTACAACAATCACAATACAGAAAACATAAAGAAACGAACCTGCAAACAGATGTTCCTAAACCTCTCCTGAGCATCAGACATTCTAAAACCACGATCCCTCTGCGAACAAATCTCCCTCCTTTGAAGCTTCTTAACACTATTCACAAACCCATCAAAACGGGGCCGTTTCTTCGCCACCACTCTCCGCCCGTTACACGGCCGTGGACTTGCAGCAATTCTCTTCCCATCCATCTCTCAAATTGAAACCCTAAGTCCCAGGAGATGGAAATAATTAGGGGGGTTCGAATAGCTTCGTGGTGCTGATGAATGATTGATTGGTTATTAAAGTAGTAAAATTTGGAAGGTGAGATTAGAATTAAACAAGTGAGTGTTTGTGTATTCAAATCTTTGTTTCACCCAAATGAAGAACAAGATGATGATGATGATGAACTAGAAGGAAATTTTTTACTATTTAAAATACTAAACAATACAATGAAAAGAAAAGAGTAAATTCGTGCTTTTAACTTATTATATAGGGTTATTGGATTTAAACACCCTCAACTATTGGTTATTGGCCGTTGTCACCTCCAAGTATCACTTTGGCCAATAACACTCCCAACTAAATACTTTGGTGTCCGTATCACCAAAAGTTAACCAAATCACTAACGCCGTTAAGTTTTGCTGACATGGCACGGTGACGTGTCCTATCTCTGCTTACGTGGCACGGTGATGGCGGCCAATGATCAATAGTTAAGGGTGTTTAAATCCAATAAGGCAATAACCCATTATTTATCTATATTTAACTAAGAATTGACCTGTGTCACGTGATGCGACGACCGGGTTTTAGTTGGTGCATATGTCGTGTCATATTTGTGACTTCGTTACATGCGTTACATTATTGATTATCTCATGCACGTTCTGGTGTAGTATAATGCCTCGTACCTTGCAATGTAACATGTCAAAGTAATTAAATGCTTCCATCACCAGCAAGAACAAAAAGCGAGAAAGGGGGTCACCATGTCTCAATCCTCTTTTCAAGTGAACTTCCGAGTAAGCGACCTATTTAATAAAATTGATGATTGGGCAGAATTAAGACAACATTTAATCCATAAACACCATAAAAGCGGAAATTTATTTATATCATTATATTGTACAAAAAAATCCTAGTTAACAGTGTCATATTGGATCAAGTGGTCATGATGTGCATTGAACATCTACACGAGGGCTGAATATTTTTGTTTTTTTCTTCTTTTTAAACTTTTTTTCTTTGTATATTTTTTTGTTTTAGTTAGTTTTTTTAATTACTTTGACGGCATTACGTTGCAAGGTACAAAACATAATATTACACCATAACGTGCAAGAGATAATCAATAACATAACGCATGTAACGAAGTCACAAATATTACACGACATATGCACCAACTAAAACCCGGTCGTCGCACCACGTGACACAGGTCAATTCCTAGTTAAATATAGATATATATTGGGTTATTGCCTTATTGGATTTAAACACCCTTAACTATTGATCATTGGCCGATATCACCGTGCCACGTAAGCAGAGATAGGACACATCACCGTGCCACGTCAGCAAAACTTAACGGCGTTAGTGATTTGGTTAACTTTTGGTGATACGGACACCAAAGTATTTAGTTGGGAGTGTTATTGGCCAAAGTGATACTTGGAGGTGACAACGGCCAATGACCAATAGTTGGGGGTGTTTAAATCCAATAACCCTATTATATATGTCAACTAGGTTTAATACCCGTGTGTTACACACGGGTTAAATAGTAATATTTATAAAGAAATTATAACCATTATATTTAACAATTTGTAAATATATAACATTTAAGGAGTTGGCTCCATCAACTTGCATGGTGAATAATTTAGCTAAATTTTACCTCCCAAACTTCCTATTATAGAAAAACAAATCCCTCCAAAAATTGCCCCCTAAAAGTTTGATTTATTAGATAGACTAGGTTTAACACCCGTGTATTACACACGGGTTGAATAAAAATATTTTTAAAAAATTATAATTATTATATTTAAAAATTTATAAATAATTTTATAAATTATTATTAATCATAAAATTTTGTCTTTATTAACTCTCCTACTCAATTTTCCCTCTCAACCTTCCTTTTATAAATAAATTATGTTTTCCCTCCAAAAAATTGCCCCCTAAAAACTCTAATTTATTAGATAGATGTTTTAAAATCAGGATGTCTTATCGGTTTACGGGTCGAATCGTTTGAATTGAATTTATAGACCGTATAACATTATGAATTTTAAAAATATATAGAAAATTTTATAAAATATGTATAATAGAAATGAGATATGTAGATAAAGATTTTATAAAATAACTTTACAATTGTCATTTTTCAAGAAATTCATCTTCTTTATTAGATCTAGTTTGAAAATAGTGCTAATCATTTTTTTGATTCAACTTTTATCTCCAAATTAAAGATTTAGATTGACGTTGAAAAGAAAATGTCCAATAACCAAATCTAAGGTTGTCGAAGACATAACCATATATGAGAAAGAAGCAACATCGGATAACATTCCCAACGAAGGAAAACATGGCTATTGAAGCAAATTTATCAATTATCATGAAATATCTCATAACCCAATAATTTTAAATAAAAATTTAACAATTATCATGATCTCCTAACTCGATATGTTCACCATATATCATGAATTTCTCTTAACCCGATATGTTCCAACAAAAAGATTACCAATTATCATGAATTATCTCATAACCAAATATGTTCAAATAAAAAATTTATCAATTATTATAGATTATCTTTTTTATTTTAGCATATGATTTTTGCTATAACCGATGTGTTCAAATAATAAATGCATCAATTATCATAAATTATTTCCTAACTATTATGAATTATCTCCTAACCCGATATATTCACCAATTATTATGAATTATCTCATAACCCGATATGTTCAAATAAAAAATTACCAATTATCATGAATTATCTCATAACCTGATATTTAAATTAAAAAATTTAGCAATTATTATAGATCATCTCTTTTATTTTAACATATGATTTTTGCTATTAAAATATTTGTAACTATCCATACCGATTTAATAGGGGTTATATTAAAATAAATTTGACACTTAAATTTAGTTATAACTTATAAAACTAAAATCTCGTGTGGTAAATGGGTACTAATATAGTCTATTTAATAATTCATGGTTTTTAGAGCCAAAATTTGCGCTCCAAAAACACCTATTTGGACGACAACGAATTTTGGTTTTATCTTCTAAATCATGACTTCCAAAATTGACATGTCCTGCAAGATTTGATTCTCTAATAATAGGTAGTTTAAAAACTAAGCGTAGTATAAACTTTTATAATGATATGAAATTTGAATAACTTAAATATCATATTTTTTTATATGTGGCTTATCTGAAACCGGGTAAAAGATTTGAAATATGATCCGAGTATGCTTCAAGAATAAGAGAAGTTAGAAGACTTTTTCTAAAAGTGTTAAAATCTATCTAATAAATCAAACTTTTAGGGGGCAATTTTTGGAGGGATTTTTTTTCTATAATAGGAAGTTTGGGAGGTAAAATTTAGCTAAATTTTTCACCATGCAAGTTGATGGAACCAACTCCTTAAATGTTATATATTTACAAATTGTTAAATATAATGGTTATAATTTCTTTATAAATATTACTATTTAACCCGTGTGTAACACACGGATATTAAACCTAGTAATATCATATATATTAGTTATTCAATTATTAGAACATGCATATATTTAAATCAACTTGGGTTTACACATGTTTTTTAAATGAAAATAATACATGTTTTATTATTCATTTGTAATCAAACATATATTATTCTTTAAATATTGTATATTTTAAAATTTATCTCGTGTATATATACGAGTTTATAAAAAATATAATAATCCAACTCTACGCGTACAAATTTACATTTAGAGTACTACATGACCTAATTTTTTGACAACCTCATTATCATTATCTTCTCCTATATTTTTATTAATTTTTTTCTACATTCTTGTTAATTCTCCTACCTCCATTTTCATGGCCGCAAAAAGATAATGCTGTATATTCCTCGGTTCTTGTTAAGCTCTCTTTCATTCCAAAGTTTAAGATGAATGATTATAAAATTTTATGAAGAACGTTTAAGATTTAACGTATGCATAACACGAAAAAAAAAAAGGTTTTAAGGGCGGCGGTTGCACCCCTAGGTCCGTTAATGCTAGCATTAACCACACCCATGCACCGACCTTGATTAGCCAGCCCGAGGCCCAGACTCAAATTTAATCTCAGTAACTCGGAAATATATCCAGATAGCATGCTTTTACAACAAGATTGAACTTACGTATTTAAATTTTTTTAACTCTAAAACCTACTTATTCCTAACTTGGATAAGTTGAATGAGTCACCATTGATCATGTAAGCATATAAAACTTATTTTCTACAATGATAATAGCTTTATTGTTTTTTTTAAAACATATTATAAAACATGTCATAAATCGTTTTCGTAATTTTTACCAACAACCTACAATTATTGTAACATTCCAATAATTAAAATTTGATATCGATTTAGATTGTAGCGGTGGAAGCGATCATCTAATTTGTTGTACGTGCCATACATTTTCATCCACACCCTTTAGAATGGAGAGTATAAGTTTTGAATCCTTCTAGTCTCTCTTAGTTATTTATTTCTTTTAAACTACTTTAAATTAATGCATCTTATGTTTGAATTTAAACATGACTAGGAACATAACTAGTATTGGTGCATTGCACGAGCCATTAGTGAAAACTTTTTGGAAAGGATAACTGGATTTTATTACTCCTAGCTATAGGTATTGTATGTTGTCACTCATAACTATCATTTTGAGTCCCATCACTCTTAAGTCTTAACTTAACACTTTGTTTGTTGTGTCACTCCAGTCACCAACTTTTCATTAAAATATATAGGGTTATTGGTTAACACCGGAGTGATACAACAAACAAAGTGTTAAGTTGAGAGTGGGGGGCAAAGTGATAGTTGGGATTGATAGTGGGCAATACCATATAATTGGGAGTAATAAAATCCAATAACCATTTCGGAAATAATCATTTCGGAAATAACCTTGTTCTACATTTGCATGAAAAAATGGTTTTTGTGATTTATTATGATTCTAGCATGTTTGCATAGATGAATTATGGTGATTATTGACTTGAATCATGATTATTAGGACTTAGTTAATTAGTTACTAATAATAGTAACTTTGTACATGAGATGATGTTAAACAAATGTTGTGGACCTAATCATGATTACATGATGTTACTAATATGTTTATGAATGATAGATTGATGGTTCAAAAGTGAGATGCATGATTGTTGTAGTGAATTACTAATAATAGTAACTTTAATGGCATTAGTGTTAGTAAATTATGTTGGACTTAATTCGCGTAGACCCATTGGACAAGTCGGTCTTAGTGGGTTGTTTGGCAAGTGGGCCGAACATGAGTGATTAACAAGTTAGGTTAATTACTTTACAAGATGGATTATACCTATTCTGTTATGTTTAGAATAGAATACTAAGAATTGTAATTGAGTTATAATTGGTATTCTAGTCTTATTAGAATAGATAGGTTATATATACTCCTAATGTGTGGAGGTATAGTATAATAAATCTTGTAATCAGTTTTGAGTTATTTTCTTATATAACATGTAAGAGTTATTTACGAGTTAATTATTGTGTTCTTTATCGTGTTCTGGACTTGAAATTATGCACAGGTTGTTGTAGATGGGTTTAATGCATGCCAAACTAGTTGTTGGGTTATAGTATGTGGTTCAAATGTATTGTTTTGGGTTGTTGTAGATGTGTTTCCATAAAAGGAAACTTTATTGAAGTTGTGAGTTTTAATTTGTGTTCTAGTCAATTAGGATTCCATAGAATGATGTTACTATGTTGATAGTGTTGCAATAACATGTAGGAACTATGTTTACTTTGAAGATAGTCATGTATGTTATGTTTTCTCAAGATAGAAACTTTATGTGTAAATGTGTGACCTTGTTATGATTTAGACATGTAAGGTGCGATATGTGGGCATGAAAGTGTATAAATGAATATATGAACCTAGCAGGGAAGTTTGTTGTGAAAACATGCCTTTGAACATAGCTTATCACTAATGGAAACTTTAATATAAATAAAGTTTGGATTTGTTGCATATGTGTTTTGTGATGTGGTTTACACGTTTAATTTGTTTATATGAACCTAATGGAACCTAACGACACTTAATAAGTCTCCAACATGTCGTCGGGTCAACTCGAGTCAGTAAAAGTCAACTTTGGTCAAAGAGCAAAAAGTCAAAATTGTAACACCCTAGGCAAATCCTACATCGGCCGTGGGCAGGAGAGATCTGGGATTTATAAGGGATGCCCGACCTCAAATACCAACAACGCGTTTTGGGGCTTAACGCTAGTGGATGAGTGGAGAACTCTACAGTTAAGCGTGCTCGGATGACAGCAATCTCAGGATGGGTGACCATCCTGGGAAGGTTTCACCCGGGCAACCAAAAGCAAATCCGTGAGCTCTAATGTAGCAAAGCGGACAATATTGGTGATATGAGGGGTCGGATGTTACAAAAATTTTCAAATCACACTTAAACTAGGAGGTCATTTGGATACTTAGGGTTTTATGACCCTACACACGAACACACGTTTGCAGAACTACTATTATTTAGGTTGTGGTGTTGCATTGTGTGATTTCTATTTGAATTGTTCCGCAATCTCAGGTGAGTTTCACTAAGCCTTTTTACTTTTCTTACCCTTTCTGGGAAAGAAGAGCGTTCAACTATTTTATACAAACTTAGGAATATTATGTTGTCACATGTCTAGTTAGAGTTACTATTTAATCATGGAAGTCCTCATGGATTACATAATGACCGTTAGTATTGGGAAATAGCTGGGGAATTTTGAGCGATACTACTGAGTTTGACAAACCCCAAATAGGCTAGTCGCACTAGCATGACAAGATATGTCGAACAGATGTTGAATTGGCCTATTACACTTTGCTCCACATACTTGTGGGATGTGGTGTAGGTAAAATATCATGATGTGTATACATAACGTTAGCTTCGGTCGAATATTCTTGTCTCTATTAGCATGTACCATAAACTAGCTACCTAGAGACTTTATTGACGTCTTTGCTTGAAACATATTTGATTAGTTTACAACTATTATGTGAACTCACCAACATTTATGTTAACACTTGTTAGTAAACTTTTTCTCGGATTATCGAGGTAAAATGCACGCTAGGGTATGGCATGGATACTTATGTTTCTGGTTTTAAAAATTGTATTTCTAGTTTTGGGCTCATGTTTTTTCGCATTTACTTTACCGCATGGTTTGCATTAATTTACTTTACATTTTACACTTCCACATTTACTATATCATTAACTTTGGTTTTGGTTTTAGTTTTTAATATTGGTTATTGAGATGACATCTGATTTGTTGTGAATTTAATGGTAAAACTCCGTTAGTAGATTTGAGGGTGTGGCATAATAGTTTCATACTAACTGATTGTTAACTACATTTGTTTTTATGATGTTATGATTGACGTGATTCGTGACGCCGCATGTGACATGACAATTATTTGGTTATTATTAATGGTTAGTAGATTTTATTACTCCTAATTATTAGGCACTGGTCGTTGTCACTCTCAGCTAGCACATTCACTCTCACCACTCATAACTTAACACTTCACTTGTTGGGTCACTCCAGTTTAATCCACGTGGCTTTTTTTATCCTATTGGCATGCTTATGTGGTATAAAAGCGAAATGATACAACAAGTGAAATGTTAAGTTATGAGAGTAGATGCATTAGTTGAGAGTGACAATGTACAGTCAATACGTAATAGTTGAGACTAATAAAATCCAATAACTCTATTATTAATCCAAACCATTAACCATCCCACATAAACTTTATTTTTAGTTTTCATTTTAATTTTTAACCGTGACTTGAGTTCCTTGAGGAAATACGCATGATGTTAAATAACTTAAAAGTATGAGATTCTACCGTACAAACATATTAGTAGAGACCAAATCACATACCATTTCACGAGCCACGTAAAAAAAACTAACAATCATTTAGTCTGAGACTAATGTTGATAAAAACTCAAAAGTTCAGTTTTCCACGTGCCAGTAATTAATAATTTGAATTATTAAAATTTAATTTTCTTTCATAAAACCTTATTACTTGAAAGTTATAGTGTAAAAAAGCTCACAAAATATCCGGGGACCTTTATGAAAATTATTCAATCTAAAAGAGCCAATGTATAAACTTACAAAGGTTCAAGGGATCTAAATATTAAATACACCGTTTGACCCACAACAAAGTTTGATCTATTATAAGTATAGTCCTATCGATTTTGTCAAACATCAACACATAAATTAAACTAAACAAAATGAACACTCTTTTTTCTTCCTCTTCTTGTTCTTCACTTGTTCTTGATCTTTTACTTTATGTTGTTGTACTTGTAATTACCATATTACCCTTGTGTTTCTTGAACAACTTATGGTTAAAGCCTCAAAGACTCAGAAAGAAGCTTGAAAAGCAAGGAATAAGAGGGCCAAAACCGTCTTTTCCATATGGAAATGTGGGTGAGATGCAGAAGATACAATCTGCTGCAATATCCATGAAAGGTTCAAGGTCCATGACCATCAATGGTGATAATTTTGTTGGTGATGATTATACTTGTCTTCTGTTCCCATACTTTGAACAATGGAGGAAACAATATGGTATGTTACATCTTATCAACTTATGTTATTTGATAAAATTTTATATTTATTTAGTTTTTTTTTAAATGGTTGAGAAGTTATAAAAAAGTATGACACAAAATAAAAATGATTTCAAATGATGTTTTAGAATGATATAATTTGTGTTTAATTGAAGTAGATCTTAATAAATGAAGTTTTAATTATAGTTGTGCTAGTTAATATACATTGACATTTGATTTGAATCATTGACCTAAATTTTTATTTCTATTATTTAAATATTTTTTTATATTTTATTTTACATCAGTTTATATCTTAATTCATATTCATCTCTAAATTTTTGAGTTTCATGAACAATAACAGTTTTTTTTACTATTCATTATAATTTTTGTAAATATGTAAGATAGAAAACAATATATAATAAATTAAAGTTTATGAGTCACCTACAAATAAAGATATAAACAATATGACGTAAGATGTTAAACAAAATATTATATACATTAAAAAAATGACATTTACTTAAATTGTATAGTTAAAAATCTAGATGCGATTGTGAATGCTCTAATTATATTAAAATATCTAATTAACAAGGTTTTTTTTTCTTTCAAGCTATAAAAAAAGTTCATGAAAATATCATGACCAATCTATATATTTTACCTTTATTCTTCTAAGGTTTGATATGATTGATTTAATAACAATAGAATATTGTCTATGTTTTTGGCCATATGAAAAAAAGAAACTTTATGAGTCACATACTTGTATTCTCAGAATTCTATTATTCAAATGCTTTAAGTTTTGATTAATTGGATATATATAATTATATATATATATATATATATATATATTTCTTCATTAGAGAGTGAAATCTTAGTTATTTAAACAAAATTATTATAATTACCAAATTGATACTTAAATATAAATAAAATAATATAATTACCAAATCGATACTTGAGCGTCCAATTATAGTATCTAGTAATCTAAACAGAATAATTAAGTACCAATTTGACACTTAAATTTAAATAAAATAATTATAATTACCAATTATAGTATCTTAGCAATACTTTAATATTTAATTTTATTAAAATGAATACTTGGGGTGCTATTAGAGTAGCTTTTGAATACTTTGGTGAATTGTGATATTTAGGTGTATATATTGTCACAATATTCATAAAACTAGGTTAACACCCGTGTGTTCACACGGGTTGAACATTAAAGAAAAAACGTATATACTAAAAAAATAACAAACGTATCATAAACGCGTAAAGTAATGCAAATTAAAACATGAAAATTGAATTTATTTATTAAAAAGAAAAAAAAGAATTTTAGTTATTTAAAGCTAATTTATTATTACAATAATTGTTTTTGATAAAGATGAATTACGAATGTTTTGTAATCAAGGAGTAAGAACATCTAAACTAACAGACTTATTTTTTAGAAAAAAAAACATGTGCTTTTTTTATAAACATGTGGTTAAAATTGATCTTGAGTAAAGATTCTAACATAATTAATACAAATGTTAAATGAAAATTTTAATAACTATGAATCTATGATCATATGCTTTATTATATTGTTAAAAATAAGAAATTATTAAAATGAATGTTAATTTGTTTAAAGAAAAAATAATACCGTATTTTTGGAAAGTTTATGAAATAATTAATGAGAAGGCATCAAGTGATGACAAATGGCACAATATGAGTATCTTGCTTAGCAATTTATTATAAAAGGAGATGTAGAGTACAAACATAGTAACATACAAAGGGTTAGGCATAATATACGTGTACATTGTGATGAAAATTGTGTGTGGGACATAAGATGATGTAGTTTATTAATAATGTTACTATATATAAATCCAAACGTACTATTTCTCTAAGAACTAACAAATAAGTTTTATATTCCCACTTTGTTTTGTGTTGGTATATTTATATTATATATAGTTAAAATAATTGTTTAAAAAAGTCAAAATAATCATTTATATTGCAATATACAAAATATGATCTATAGTCATCTAAGTTGTACTTGTGTTGGTATATTTATATTATATAGTTAAAATAATTGTTTAAAAAAGTTAAAATAATCATTTATATTGCAATATACAAAATATGATCTTTAGTCATCTAAGTTGTATTTTTCGATTTTGACAAAATATTGTGGCTATGCCCACATGACCAACGATACATAAGTAGCATTGTCATATTTTGGTATAGTTAAATAATTAATAATAATGTATTTTTTCATATACTAATTTCAATTGGAAACATGTTAAATGACGAAACTCCCCTTAAAAATACTTTTTAAATGGTGATTACGATTTCAACGCCTAATACGTTAACACCTCATCATAGATATTTATTAATTGCTAGCAAAATCCAAAAAACTTATTCCTATTCACCCGAATACAATTTTAATAAAACTATTTAAATTTTGTTTGAACAATGATAAAGATGTAATGATTGGGTTCTAGACTAATTAGCGACATAAAGTAAAAAATTAGCCGAGAAATAAAAAGATATATAAAAAAGTGGTTGGTTGGGGATTTTACTGCGTATGCAGGCTTCCTTTTGAGCGGGTGAATTCGCTTGAGTATGACGCTCGTTAAACTCCTAGGCCTTTGTCACCGGGAGGCTAGTAGCGACCTGTGCTAGTAGTGCGTGGGTTGTGAGATCCGGAAGGACTCATACGGGCTATGAAAAAGCATGTCGTTGTATCTAATTTAATTTTAAAAAAACAAACAGTTATTTTTACACATAGTGTTAATTGATTTAATTCTACATTGATGTTTGTTATATTGATCTTTATCATGACGTTACATTTTTTATATGAAAAATGGATTTTAATATTCCAAACCATTAACTATTGACTAGTAGTCTCAAGTTTCATTTTACCGATGCTAGTCCCAACTTTTGATTTTTTATTATCAACAATTCAAGACTAACTGATTGTTAACCCCCTGGTTTTTTTATGGCATGACGTTTGATGTGGCTTCTGATGTGACTTGTGCAATCATAATTATTTGCTTTTACTAATTGAAACTGTGATTTAGCAGTCAATATTAATCAAAACTCCGTTAGTTTGGACTGTAAATAATAAGATTTGGTAGTTTCAATTAATATCGGTCGATAAATCATAGGTTGGATTAATAAAAACAAACAATTATGACGCCACAAGTCACGCTACAAGCTACTACGTCAGACACCACAGACAACACGTAAAAGAATAGCAAAGTTAACAATTAGTCAATCTATTATTGTTGTTAGCAATATAATCAAAAGTTAAGAATATTGTTGACTAATGGTTAATAGTGTGGTCTTTTAAATTTCATTTTTTTCTTATTTTGTAACATGTTTTTCTTCTACTATGGATAATAACTAGAAGCATGTTCTAGATTGTCACACTGCTCACTTTTGTATGAAAGCGATGTTTCAATGACCCCGGTGTCCTGTTTCTTTATGTTCAAAATCGAACAATAAAAATAGTCACGTGGCTCTAGTTACAACTTGTGTACCAAACAATAATAGATTATACAACACAACAAATAATATAGATTTAATAAAATCTACCAGCTGCAATTTTTAAACTTTAAGTCACTTCAACTAAAGATTATATTTGTATAAAAAAATATTGTATTTAATATTAGTTTGGATATTTAAAGTTTAAGAGTAACTGGATCTTGTTGTGTATGATTATTGTTGTGTATAATTATGTAAGTGAGTTCTATATATGTTTATGGAATGGTTGTAAGCCATTGTAACTAGTCGTGAGGGATAGAGAGAGAAAATATAAGAAATGTTACTGTTTTATTTTTTTAAATAATTATTTAATGTGATTGTGAGTAGACGAGTGAGAGAAAATATATGATAGATGTATAAATAAATATTATTTATTAAATATTATTTAATAAATAATTAAAAAATATAAAGATGAAATTTAGCTTTTTAAATAAAGAGTTTGTATCTCTACCACCATTAAGTTTTTTTTTATCACTTTCGTTTATAACAATAAAAAAACACCTCTTAAAATATAAAAATATTATTCATATATATTTGATTCACTCATTTTTTGAATGTTTTTAGATTATTTTTTTGGGGGTAACTTTGTACAAACATAATCAAGTTTTGATTTTGTTCCGATTAAGTCACTCAAACTTTGTTTTGTCTCAATTGGGTAACTTAACTTTAAGTTTTGTTCTAATTAAGTCATTCAAACTTTGTTTTGTTTAAATTAGGTAACTTATCTTTAAATTTTATTCCAATTAAGTCATTCAAACTTTATTATTTTTCAATTAAATAACATAAATATACTTTAATGTTTAAATCATATATATGTGGAACTTTTTTTTATTGAAAAACATTTTTACTTTTAAAAATTGAAGCCTTTAAGAAATTTTAAAAAACTTAAAATAATGCAAAAATATTACTTTTGTTATAATTTAAATATTAAAACTGATTTCTTTACATGTTATCCAAGTTAATTATTTAGGATTCGAACATTTTCCTAAACTTAAGTTACTTAATTGAAACAAACAAAGTTAAGTGACTTAATTGGAACAATACTTAAAGATAAGTTACCTAATTGAAACAAAACAAAGTTTGAATAACTTAATTAGAACAAATCAAAACTTGGTTATGTTTATATGACATTTTCCCTATTTGAATTTTAATCTTTATAATTACACTAAAAATCAATGTAGTTTTCTCTCTTTTTCAGTTAAATAATACATTTTTATACATTTATCATTATATTTTCGCTCACACCCAATTATAACCCCTTTCAAAACTCCACCGCGGTCCACGAAGGCTTTGAATCTAGGTACAAGTCCACTTAGCTAGGCTTAGGTACAAGTCCATTAAGCTACGCATGCTATAATACTTGAGAGGTTTGTTTGAAATTCTTTTTAATAAATTATGAGCTGGATGGAACATTAGTACTGTTCACTCAACTGTTGATGTAATATGTCTCTTCTTGTTCTCTTTTTTCTTTCGGCCATAGAATAATAAATATGTACCCACAAATATTATGTTTCCACTTTATGTCTCCCCTTCAAATTTGTTTAAAAAACATAACCAACCCATTTCACAACCTTAAACAACCCGAATGAAGACCCTAAACAACCTACACGGTTTAAAAACAAAGAAAAAAACCCTAAACCCGAAACTCAACCATGTACTTTATACATGAAAAGAGTTGGAATAACTCCAAACATTGAATGGATATATAACTGAAAAAGAAAAAAATGAATTTGTAAAACATGGAAGCTTAAGGGCCATTTGTGTAAATTGGAATTAGCTCAAACTCAAGTGATTTTAGTCATAGAATAAAGAATCTTTCTAGAAATTTTCCTGACTCTAATTATATGTTGACTTGACTCACATACATTGAATGTTTTCTTTTCAAACCAAATACATCTTCTTCTACTACTATTAATTGTTAATAATGTAATATAATATAATAAAACTCTTAATTAAATAGATTAGATCTAATTTTAAGGTCTTTTGTCTTATCTTCTTGAACAAACTGATTGGCGAAGGTAAATCTACCTATTCTAATAATTGAGTAACTCATCCACATGTCACCATTTTAACTACTTCACATAGGATTTTGCTTAGGTCTCATGTTCTAAATTAATTTGATGGAGAATTTTTAGACGGGTCATGGTATGCTCCATATTCGAAATAACCCGATATGTTTAAATTAAATATTCACAAATTATCATCAATTATTTTCTAACCCGATATGTTCAAATACAAAATTTACCAATTATCATGATCTATATCTTAACCCGATATGTACCAATTATCATGAATTATCTCCTAACCTGATATGTTCAAATAAAAAACTTATCAATTATTATGATCTATCCTAACCTGATATGTTCAAATTAAAGTTTTACCAATTATCATTAATTATCTCCTAACTTCATATCTTCAAATAAAAAAATTAATAATTATCATGAATTATCTTCTAACCCGATATGTTAAAATAAAAATTTACCAACTATTATAAATCATATCCCGTATTGTAACATATGATTTTTTTATATGAATATATTTGTAAATATCAAATCGATTTAATAAAAGATATGTTAAAAACAAATTTTATATCTAAATTGAATTAAAACCTATAAAACTAAAATCCGTATAGTATACGGGTACTAATCTAGTATTTATTTATAACATTCATCACTTGATCGATAATCAAAATGTGGCACGTTCTATTGTCATCATGGAAGGTAAAGGGCCAATTATTAGTTAACTTAAAAGCAACCCATAATAACAAATTCTATTTTAATAATTTTATATACTACTATTTTGTAAGGTCGGTGGCCTCACCACCGCCACCGACACGTGCCATAACGTTATTGGCCGGTTTCAAAATTTTGATTTTTTTTCTTTTTTTTAAGTTTTCGACATTGTTTGTGAATATGTAAGGTGTTTTCCAGCTTGAAAACAATAAAAGCAGCTAGATCAACTGGTTTCTAGCGTGCGTCAAAAACTCTGTGTAAGGCATGGTCTGGAGTTCGAATCTCGCTACAAACATCAAACTGATTTTTTACTTGCTTTTCTTATATTTTTTCTTAATAACGTTTTTCTTTGTTTTTTATTTTTTTAAGTACTTTAACATGTTTGTCACTCAATGCTAATTGGTTGTCATATAACACTCGGACACTCCATCGTGTACTAATATCACAAACCTGACGTTGCTGTCACAACGAACGACAAGCACGAGACATGAAACTTTTTTTTATCAATGTGTATAACGAGGTCACATACGTGAGACTCGGCCGCCGCATCGCGCGGCCCGGTTGTTTATCTAGTTTAAACTAAAGTTGAAATATACAAGTTGATAAACTACTTGATATCGGATTGATAGAAAATTCGAAATGAGCTGAGCCTTAAAAAATAACTAAAAAATAAACAAGCCGAGCCCGAACTTAGAAAAGTTTTTGATGAGTTGAGCTCGAGCTTTGGATATAAAGTTGTAAGCTAAGCTTAGCCCTCTAAGTCAAAACGAGCCAAGCTCGACTGAGACTCTGCTCGGCTTGTAATACGGGTGTTTCTGTAATATGAGTCAAACGGACTGAGTTGAGTTGACCCAAAACCAAGGACGGAGCTATGAAGAGCCTAGGGGTATCCCGGGATACCCCTCAACTTTCGTTGCGAATGTGCAATTGTCAGTGGTTTAAGTATTAATATATTATTGAGTAAATCTCTATTTTAGTACCTGAGTTTTATATATTTTCTCCATTTTAGTACTAACTTTTATTTTTTGTCGATTATTGGCCTGGGTTTTACAATTCGTCTCTATTTCAGTACATTTGACTAACAAGGTTAACTTTTTTGTTAAGTTTAATTAAAAAGACAAAAATACCCTTGGTACTGAAATGGATATTATAAACATGTTTACATTTAAATAATGATTTTATATGTGTTTGGGTGTGTATGTATATATGTCAAATATATATTTTAAAATATCAAAGAAAATAGATGTTTTTATTTTTTTAAAATGATCGTTTATCTAAAGTTATTTTTTTAATATCGTTCGGTATAATATCGTACTTTTTTTGTGTTTTTTATATCGTTTGTTTGAATAGTGTTTGATATTTAGATGTTTTTAATATCGTTAGATTTTGTACCTTTTGCCTTTTCAATCGTATCTTCTAATATTTTTTCGTTTTTAAACTTTTTTAGTATTCTTCGATTTAATACCGTTAGGTCTTTAAACGTTTTTCCAATATCGTTTCACCGTCCTCATATAATACGTCTTTTTCTGAATATATCATTAAGTATAACATCGTTACTTCACATAAACTTCTTCTTTTTAATATTATTTAGTTTAATATATTCCGTTCTTTTAAACATATTTTTTTAAATTTAGTTCGGTTGACTAGCATTCGTTTTTTAAATGCCAACTGTTCCGTACTTTTTTAAATGTATTTTGAATATCGTTCACTCGTTCAGTATTTAAACGTCCTTTCTAATAATGTTCGGTAAATAAATGTCATATTTGTTACAGTTCATTTTTTTAATTCATTTTTTCTACATGTTTTTTTCTATCTTTTAGTGTAAATATATGCATGTATGGTAAAATACAAACGCTATGAAAAATATATTCATTTACCGAACTATTAAAAGGACGTTCAAAAAGCGAACTCTATTAAAGCGAATAATACTAAAAAACATATATAAACCAAATGGTATTAAACGAAACGATATTAAAAACGTATAAAAACTAAACAGTACTCAACCTAACAATATTAAAATGATATTTAAGAACCCAACATTATTAAACCGAACGATATTAAAAAAACCGCCTAAAAACGAATGGTATTATACCGAACAATATTAGAAAAATAAGTTTAGAGAAGCGATCAATTTTAAAAAAAATATTTTTTCTTTTGTATTTTAAAACATTTTTTTGACATACATACATAATTATTATTTAAATATAAATAAGTTATATATTCACACACACAAACACACATATAACCATTTAAATGTAAACATATTTATAATATCCATTTTAGTACCAAAGGTATTTTTGTATTTTCAGAAAAACTTAACAAAACAGTTAACTCTGTTAGTTAAAAGTACTGAAATGGAGACGAATTATAAAACTCAGGGCGATAATAGATAAAAAATAAAAGCTGGTACTAAAATAGAGAATGTATGCAAAACTTAGGTACCAAAACAGAGATTTACTCTATATTATTTTTCCTTACTTTTTTAAGTATCAGAATACCTTGAACGAAATTTAGGATACTCTTAAGCAAAACTTTTCTTTTAGGACACTTCTGAAATCTAGTTCTAGATCCGCTACTGTCCAAAACACTTCCATAATATTCTCGTTTTCAAATAAAACAATTTAGATGTTTGCTAGCTAAGGCGTAAGGACATGCATTATTTATGGTGATTTAAGGTGTTTTTGTTTAAAAAAAGCTCTTAAACATGACCAACTCAAGGATTGGACATGTTAAACTCATTGAGTTTTTTTTTACTCGGCTAATTTCAGCTATATTAGAGCCATATAAAATCTATAATCAGGGCCGGCCCATGGGGTGTGCGGGGTAGTCGACCGCACAGGGCACTCGTTTGAACGGGGGCACGGGCACCAAATTTTAAAAAAAAATTAAATATATAATTTTGATTTTCACTAATTCAAATACTTTGATTTTCTTATGTTTAATTATCAAACGTTTGTTTTTTGGTTAAAAATTTAGTTTATATAATTTAGTGCGTTGATGTTTCGGGTTAAGGGGCCTTTTTTTCTTGTCTCGCACAGGACACTTGATTCCTCGGGACCGGCCCTGTCTATAATGTCAATGATCTTTTGGTCTAGTAGTCAAAGGGGGAGGTGGAATGCTTTGCCGAAATTGTGCCTTCTACGTCTACCTCCCGTTTATTAAACAAAATGTTTGGATGCAGGTTCAATATATACATACTCAACAGGGAACAAACAACATTTGTATGTAAATGATCCAGAATTGGTTAAAGAAATGAACCAATCTATCACACTTGGATTGGGAAAACCATCTTACATTACCAAAAGACTCTCACCTTTGCTTGGCAATGGAATCTTGAGATCAAATGGTCATTTTTGGGTCCATCAGAGGAAAATTATTGCCCCTGAATTCTTCATGGATAAAGTCAAGGTACATTTATAATTCAAGTAAAATGACTATCAGTTCCCGCTATGTAGGTCACTGACTGAAATATGTCTGTTAGTATGTTGTCATCCAAGGCCACATGTGGTTGGGTGATATGAAGACTTGGATGACAACAAAATAACAGTTTAGTGAACTACATAGCAAAAAATAGTCGGTTGCTTAAAATAGCAGCCGACACATGTAGGACTTATGGTTATAGGATCTTGTTATGAACTTATACGGATCTTTTTGTTAACGGGCTAGGGTATGGTGGGGCTCATGCTGGAATCCGCGGAACCACTTTTGAGAAAATGGGAAGCGTGCGTTGTAGCTCAAGGTGAACTACGAGCAGAGGTAAGAGTTGATGATGATCTGAGGGCGGTTTCTGCGGATGTGATCTCAAGGGCATGTTTTGGAAGTTCATATACCAAAGGCAAGGAGATTTTCTCCAAGCTTAGAACGCTTCAGAAAACTATCTCATCTAAAGGCATGCTCTTCGGCCTTTCTACTTTCGGGTAAGTTAGTTACAACCGTTTCACCCGTTTATAAAAACCTTTAAATAAACCAGACAAATTTTTATCAAACAGAAAAGGGAAAGATGTTAAGAGTTTGGAAAAAGAGATAGATTCATTGATATGGGAGGCTGTGTGTGAAAGAAAATGTCAAGATACACCATTGTTGAAGAAAGATCTTCTCCAAATGATATTAGAGGAAGCTATGGACCATTTCGCGAGTAAAGATGAAAGCAAACATTTCATTGTTGATAACTGCAAGAATATTTACTTTGCGGGACATGAGTCGACTAGTGTCGCTGCATCATGGTGCTTGATGTTGTTAGCTTTGTATCCACAATGGCAAACTCACATCCGCGATGAAATGGCTCAAGCGTGTCCCAACGGTTCACTTGATGTGGACTCCCTCCCCAAGTTGAAATCGGTACAAATCATTGTTCATGCACCGAGTTTTGAAACTAATATCTCATTATAACACAGTTTTACTTTATGTCTATCTGATTATGATTTCACATATGTAGGTAACAATGGTGATTCAAGAAGCAATGCGGTTGTTCCCACCAGCAGCATTTGTGTCAAGAGAAGCATTAGAAAGGACGCAAATAGGACATGTAGACGTGCCTAAAGGAGTATGCATATGGAGCTTGATCCCAACACTCCACCGTGACCCTGATATCTGGGGACCCGATGCCCATAAATTTCGACCCGAGAGGTTTGTTAATGGTGTAGCCAAAGCATGCAAAGCCCCACAAGCATATGTTCCCTTTGGAGTTGGTGCTCGGTCTTGTTTAGGCCGGAATTTTGCTATGGCTCAGTTAAAAGTCATCATCTCGCTCATCACTTCAAAGTTTAGCTTTTCATTATCTCCAAATTATCAACATTCTCCTGCTTATAGAATGGTTGTACAACCTGGGCATGGTGTTAACATCCTCATCCAAAAAGTTTAATAGAATTAGGAGATTATTGTATGCAGTTGAATATATAACATGTTTTGTAGAATCAAGTTGTTTCTGAAATAATAACTACATGCATACATATGAAGTTACAAACTTTCTATAGGGTTTCTTCAATGCATGTTGGATGAAGATCATAGCCACAAACATCACAAGAAAATGCCCAAAACATACCGCGTTTCTTGCAGAAATCACAGATGTATGCTTTTGCCATGTCGAGTTTAAGAACATGTTCATGCTTAATGTCTTTTAGTTGTTGAGGCAGTCCATCTTTTTCCTTCATTAAAGATGTTTCTATCTCTAAAATCTTTGCTTCTGTAAATGGAAAGCCTCGAGCACCATACGATGAAACCATTTCTCGCCCGTTTGTGGTAACAGTTTTCCCGCTTGGTCCAAGAAATATCAAACTTGGGATCCATTTGACTTCAAATATTCTGCAGATATCTTGCCTTGTTTTGCTGTTAAAAGGGATAGCTGGCCATGGCATTTTGCTTATACTGAGTTCAAATTCTTTGAAATCTCTGTCGGTTGAGATGAAAACGACTTCAAACTGTTGATCTTTATTGATTTTGATGTCATTGTAGGCTTCAATGAGTTGGGATGTGAAGTCGCGACAAGGCGGGCACCAGTGTGCACCAAAGTATAAGCCTATCGTCTTGCCGACAAGATCAGATGCAAATATCTACAATCACGAACACATCCAAATACTAATATCACATATGAAATTATGTACAAGGCAGCACAATGGTGGTGGCGGGTGGTTCCTGGGCTTGTCTCAGTTTAGACGTTTTATCTTTTGTTAAACAATTTTTATAGTTTAGAAAATGCTTAATTTGGATCACGGTTTCGTAAATAAACTTTTTTCCCCGCGGCATCGTGCATGTGGTTAAGTCCATTAGTTGATTATCTAATATAGATATATCACATAAGGGGAGGGATCAAGAGAGAACTCCATATTAAGTTGAGAACTAGAGAACTCCCAAAAGACAAGGGATGAAATTTTAAAGTGGAGGGGCAAAATTGGAACTTTAAATATATAAAACTTTAAACATTTCTATCTTTTGCATACGTTAAGTTTTTAAATTTTTTTTCGCACCATTAGATCAAGAATTTTAGTATCTTTCATTTGAGTATAAATAACGTTATAAAAAAATAAAATTTTCACGTTTTTTTAATTTCAATACTTCATATATGTAGTATACGATATTATATGTTTTTAAATTGGGGAAAGTGAATATGGTGTTGTTATGCACCTAAATTACAAGACAAACCATCAAAACTAGTACTTTGATAAATTAACAAAAGTTCCCTGATATTGATGTTGATGAAACCATCACAAAAAAACAACACCATCATGCCTTAATTCTAAATTTGGATTTTTCTTATATGATCGTACTGATATTGCTAGCAATTACTTGGTTCACGTTATGTGATGTGGTATGAATATGTGCAGCAGGGGCGTATCATAATAACAATTATACGAGTCATGTTATATTAATCTGTTAGTTAGAATTGAGAAGCCAAATTGACGTACAATCGATTTTTAAAGGGCGAGTAATCATTTTCTTAAAATGAATGACGATTATTGAGTAAATGGGAAAGCGAAGAATTATGATCTAAGAGAAGAAAAGTGAGTCGTCCATTAAAATTGAATAAAGACCAATGAGTTAAGTTTTCTAATAAAAAATAATGTAAGTTATTTTATCAAAACTACGTAATTTTAATGGTTTACGTGTAACTTAAGTGCATAACATCACCGTATTCACTATTCCCTTTTAAATTTTATAGTGTTGCATATATGCAGTATCGTATACTACATATATGTAGTATCATGCTACTACATATATGCAGTATATGCAATACCGATGCATTATTATCTTATAGTTTGAATTTAAGGTTTATTTTATTTTATTATGATATTTATCGTTTATTTATTAGTTTATTATTATCTTTATGTTTAGACATAGTATAAGTATTGATTTTGTTTTCATTTGTAATAATTTTTTTTTAATATGGAATATTATGAACTTTTTTATTGGTCATTTGAGATCGTATTATACTTTAAATAATTATTAGACTCTTGAGCCATTTGGTCGTTTCAAAAAATACATAAAGTACAATTATACTACATATATGTAGTATCAAAAAACCAAAACGTGATTTTTAAATTTGTTTTATATAAATAACGTATGAAGAAGTTATTAACGTTTAAAAAAATATATAATCAAATACAATATCGCAATACTACATATATGCAGTATGAAAATTAAAAAAATGAGAAAAAAAAATATTTTTTATAACGTTATTTATACTCAAATGAAAGATAACGAAATTCTTGATCTAGTGGTGCAATTTTTTTAAAATAATATTAACGTATGCAAAAGATAGAAATATTTAAAGATTTTTATATTTAAAGTTCTAATTTTACCTCCTTCTTTTAAAATTCCATCCCTTGTCATTTTGGTAGTTCTCTAGTTCTCAACTTAAAATGAGTTCTCTCTTGATCCCTACCCTATCACATAATCACTTTTAAAATGCACATCTAAAACACCCAATAAACCAGTTAGAGTAAACTGCAGTTTTGGTCCCTATGTTTTGATATTATTAACAGTTTCAGTCCCACCTTAACAGTTTTGGTCCCCGTGTTTTTATTTTCTAACAGAAATGGTCCTGAACACTAACTCCATCCAAATTTCCGTTAAGTCTCCCTCACATACGACGTAAAAATGTCATTTCTACCACTTTTTTTTACATGCGTTTGAATAAAAATGTTAACCTACATGATGACCTAGATAAAAGAGGGAGAGAAATGACATTTTTACCCCTCAAATGCGGGGCGCGTGTGAGAGACTTAACGGAAAACTGGATGAAGTTAGTGTTCGGGACCATTTCTGTTAGAAAATAAAAACACAGGGACCAAAAATGTTAAGGTGGGACTGAAACTGTTAATGGTATCAAAACACAGGGATCAAAACTGCAGTTTACTCAACCAGTTATTTTACCCTTAATCTGTTCATTCACAATATGCAAAGACATTAAATAAACAAGAATCACTAACCTTTCCACCTTTACCATACACAAATGAGTCTTCAGTCCCATTTGCAAAAAGTTCATTCAAATTCCCGCCTTCACGTTTCGCTTCATCTAATGCTTTCAACTCTTCTTGCCTTTTCTTGGTAAAAGGAAACGCATCCGCGCCATAATCTTTGATCAGTCCGACTGCATCTTTTGCTAGCAATTTTGTGCCAACATCCAAGGGGATAAATGATGGTATCTGATTAACTTTGTACACATTACCCATAAATTTCTGCAAATTTACATCGAATGGAACCACAAGCCATGGCATGCTCTTTATGTGTTCTTTAAATCCGTTTTCATCTCGGTCAAATGATACAAAAATAATCTCTAGTTCTTGTCTAGTGTCTTTTAGCGTGTTGTATGCTTGCACAAGCTGCGGTATGAAAGCCTTACAAGGCCTACTCCAGTTTGCAGAGAATAATAAGCAGATTGTCTTATCTTTACCTAATGGTAATGGTACCTAGCCTCAAAAACAAATAACATAGATGTCATGATCATTCTCATAAACTAAATGTGAAAAAAGGCCAGAAACTCAGAAAGGGCTGGTTGGGTTGACCCAAAACATATTTTAACTAAATTCTAAACATTATTGTATTAACTATGTGTGTTTCATATGACTGTAAGCAATAGATTTATTACAATAATAATCTAACTTTTAAATGAAGCCATTCTATTATACGTGGGATGTGTTCTTGAATGTGTGTTTGATAAAGTGTGTATGTATCATGTATGTTTGAATAAGTGATGAAGCCTTTCTATTATACATGGGATGTGTTCTTAGAGAATGGTCACTAATACATTCCGTTAATGTTGTGAATTTCATACAGGTTGGATTTGTTCTCAGATCAAGAACAAGTATGTTGGTAAGTTTTTTAAGGCCTTGATACGTTTTATTATATTGCACTTTCATTTTATATTCCCATATAAATTTCTATAATTTTTTAATGCTGATTTTCACTTGCAGTGCCTCACTTGGTAGTAAAACAATTTATATTGCACCTCTTTTTGAAAAACACAGGTATACTCTTAGTATATCTGCTTTACTTGTGATGTCGAATTTTGTTTGTGTTTTTGGTATAGTAGCCCTCCATGGTGGATTTCTTGACTTGCAGGAACTACTATTTGCATACTGAACAGGTATAAGCTCTCTCTTTGGATTTATTAATAGGTTTAACTTCCAAATTATGCTTATGTGTTTATTTCAGTTATTGCATTGAAGTGAGACCATTTCGTAGATAATGTCGTTTCCTTTAACGATGTTTGATATGGAAGATTGATTATTTTTGTTCTATATATATGGTAGTTCACAATGGGTTCATGAAAAGTCTCACCAGATTGACGTTTACAAACCAGAATTCAAAAATATCAAACACTTGCTCATATAAATTCGGTAACTCGCAGGGGATGCAACTGCCAAAACAAAGATGGTGGAAGAACTATCAGCACTAGAAATACTAGTTCATACCTATAATGGATGGAACATAAGGTAACTTACATTTCATGATATTTAGTTGATTAGATTTTAGAGGCATCGGAATGATTTTGGGTCAAAAAAAGTAATTTTTTGTACATTTTGAGTTGGGTCAACCCGAATACGTACGATGTCAACCTTTTTTTTTTCTGTAACCGGTTGGTTGTGTTGATCTGGGTTTTGTTGTTTGCAGTGGTTATAGTTTGAACTAATAATGATAATTGGAAAATTTGAGTATGTTTTAGTTAGTTGCATCATATTATTATTTGTTAGTTTAACCCAAAACTAGCATAATATACATAATTTGCATATTATTTGCATCATATAATAAAAAGGTTCCAACACGTTCATTGAAACACTTCAAAAGAGACGGTTCAATTCTTCTTATAAGCCATAATCTCATGAAACCCAAAGTAAGTATTGCCTTTGTATATAAAATTAATCAGTTAGTTCCTTTTTTACAACCTCTTCTTGGTGACCTACAGAATACTAAATTGGTTATTCTTCAAATTGTTGATTATTAAGGTTTGTGACTGTTTCATCGTTAGACACCATGCTAATGGCAACATAAACGATGCTCGAATCTCATACTAGCTATTCCATTGTAACAATTGATCACCAACTGCAACTAATGCATATCAGAAGAAATGCTTTTCTGCTTGAATGTGGTGATCTCATTTGGAAATATGGTTTGAATTGGAAGCTTTTATTATGGCTGGAATGGTCTTTCAGTTCTGGTATGCAAGGAGAAGTAACAGTTCCACTGGAAGAGATCAAATTATTAACAAACCTAATTTAACTAATGTTGTAAGAAGACTCATTAATTCTTCATGGTAAAGGGCAGTCAAGAAAGGGATCTATCTTTTAATGAAGGTGTGATTATTTTTTTTAGTAATGCTAATTTTTAAAAAGTTTATAGGATGCACCTCTGAACGGGTGTAAAACTAGTTTGATTTGTTCCCATTTTAGCTAAACTTTAGGATTGTTCCCGAAGCAACACACTGAGATTCAACCATACAAGTTGCATCAATAGGTCTCACCTATTAATCTATGATCCAAATTAGCAAAGAATGAAGTACAAAGAAAAAAACCCAAATTTCATGATGGATACACATGAACTTTCTAGCTAAGATACCTCAGAGAACCATGTTATCAAGTGGATAAAAATCATATGAACCAACAAATCAATCAAAAGAAAGCATACTGCAAATCAAGTTTAGCAAAAAGCTTACTTTTTCTTATTGATTCTCTCATACCTTCTGTTCACCAGATAAAAGATGGTCAATTCCTTGTTGTTCCATGACAGTCTTGAAGTTCAGTTTGCAAAAATCAGCAGATTCACAAGCAGCTCCTCCTCCCATGACACCTTGAATCAACAAACCAACTTCAATCAACTTTCTTGATAATAGCAGGACCCTTCTTTTTCTTGCTTGTGTTTCACTCTATCAGGCTTAAGAATTTATGCCCTTTAATGATTTTGATCTTATCACTTATCACCATGGTATTTAAGGATATTCTGTTATGCATATCTACAAATCACTGTTGCACCAGCTTCTGCAAACTGTCTTTAGATTGGTCTTTACTCTTTACAACTATCATAAGTTAAGTATATAAATTACCTTTTTGACCTTACAACAGAATATATCACTTGCTTGCATTTTGTACTCAATAATCACTTTCGGATGACAAAAATCTCTTCTTGTCGTTTCATCGAACACTTGGTGTGCAAATCTCAAAGATCTACAAAACCATACTAAAATGAGTTAATTACCCTCACCATGTCACTCACTTATTTTGATCAGTTCTGGATCATAAGTCATAACCAACAACATGCGATAAAAAAATTGAGCCACAATAGTTATGGAAATAAACACTGATATTATCTGGTCCCCATTGATATACCCTACTTGCATTTTCTTATCTTCTTCTTGCAGTGGATGTTAAATCAACGTTTTCCTATCGATAGTGACCGTTCGGATTGAAACACAAAAGTAAAATAACAAAACAACACCAATCACCTTGCAGTTTTTACCCAATCGCCGGAGATATGGCGATTGTTGGTTCGATTCATGGTCGTTTCATAATCTTCAACAACCATAAACCATCAATTCGCCACCGTCAACGGCGGAAACCAACGCCCCCAATTTTCATATCAACAAATTTGTCAGATATAAACCCTAACCATTTACGAGATCTGTGCAGTACCTGCAACCATTCGTTACATCGTTTCCCCAATATCTTACCCGACGGGAGAATTGAACCTGTTGACGTTGATAAACTTCGAATCGCTTTGTTGCATAGCTCCGTTGTGGTTTCTGTTTTCGCGAAACCGGAACTTGTAAGGTTACCGGAATCGAATACCGGCGGTGATTGGTACCGGAGAATGATCCCGTTGACGCCTGTTACCGGAGAATTAGTCGGATTTGGTAGAGCTGTATCGGATAATGCGTTAACTGCTTCGATTTATGATGTTATGGTAAAAACCCTAGAAATGATGATTACATTGTTGTTCTTAATTTCTGAACGAATTAATCCTCTGTTCATTCGATTTGAATTTATGTTTATGTGATGTTGTATCAGTTGATTTGTAGGTGACTCCTACGTTACAAGGTCGAGGAATTGGGAGAATGATTGTTCAAAGGATCATAAGGTCTGTATACATGATTCAATGTTCTTCAAGATATGGATACAGTTTGACTAAAAAAAGTCAAAATTGATTTGTGTTTGATTTGCAGGTTGCTAACAAGTAAAGGTATATATGACATAGCAGCTCTATGTTCTGATCAAGAAATGTAAGTTACTGCATTGTTACTGTAAACCAGATTTAAAATTTAAAGGCGTCATAGTTTAATACAACGATGTTATTGTAAGCAGTCGTTTACAACTCCGTAAATGACCGTTCAATTTTAAAATGTGTGAGTGTACATAAGGTATGAATCTAGATAAGTAACTAAAATTACTAAATTAGTTTTAGTAGTAGCGAATTGACTAATTTGCCCTAGAAAGTTATTATTTTTTAAAATGATCGGTTAAACCCTGGTAAAATGTAGTTTAACGAGTTGTAATCGATAATGTTTGAGAATGTTGAAAGTTGAAACAATGAATATGTATGGTAACTAGAGTGTGAATTGACCAATTTGGCCTCAGGTGTTTCTTCAAGGAATGTGGATTTGGAGATGATATGCTTGGATCTACAACAATGATGTATAGCAAGAGTGGGAGTGACATGGTTGTAAGTGCTGGTAGGAAATTACTCATGGTTCCACCACTTAGAAAATCTTAACAAAATAGTTAACAAAATTTTGTTATTTGATTTGTTAGAAATCAGTATGATAATATACATGAGATGAATATAAGGATAATTTAAGCTATAATATATGCTGATTGTTTTATTTTTTAGGACTGAAGTGCTGTGTATGCCTTGGAAAAAAAACGTGGTATACATATTTAAGTTGCATTATGTCGTTTTGTTTGTTTTTGTTTTATATTATAAACTAGTTATAAGACCGGGTATTGTATATGTGATTTTGTTAAACATACTGATAAAAAAAATCATCTCTCATACGTTACGGTGTAAAACCATAATGCACCACATATTAAAAGTCAAAAGCAGATATTCAAACTTATAGAATAAAATGATAAGTAAAAATATCATTTGAACTTATCATTTTATTGTCTCGTACTAGTTTTTAGTGTTATTATTCTAGAAGTTTATAAAATATACTATTGTCTCATACATCCTTCTGAATTTTTTAACAGAAACGATCTTGAACATTAAATCCATTCAATTTTCCGTTACTCCTCTCCCACGTGTCACACACACGATGGGGGTAAGAAAAACATAATTTCTACTACTATTTTTGACCAGTGACTGAATAAAAATGTTGACATTGATAAAAGAGTGAGAGAAATAACATTTTTTACCCTCACGTGTGTGACACATGAGGAAGAAGTAATAGTAAATTGGATGACCTTAGTGTTCATGACCATTTCTGTTAAAAATTAATAACCAAAAAGACGTAAACTGATAAAATAAGATTAAACATGTTAAAGATATTGAAGCATAGGGATGAAAATTACAATTTACTCTAATTTAAAGTGTGCTCTTAATCATTTATTATCATAAACAAACAATCAAATTTCACATAGCCATTTCTTGATCAATCTCACACTCCAAAGATGAGAAAATTTGGGTAGATATTTTCTAAAACACATAAGGTTGTTTGTTTCAGCCTCTTAATGGTTCAGATGTTTGAATGGTTCAGACAGTTTTTTTGCGAACAGATGTCTGAATGGTTCAGACATTATACTGAGTCTGAATGATTAAGATGTCTTGTCTGAATTAGTCAAACATTTACCTTTAAATAGTTAAAAAATATACCAACTCTTAATGATTCAGACCTCTTATTAATTTAGCACTTAACGGTTTTAAAACACTAAACATACTCTGAATTCTCATGTACCAAAAGTCAAAACATCATCGCTGATGATATTTAATTTGATTGGGCCATTTGTTTCTTGTTTCGCAACATGTGGGACTATAAGGCCCGTTCATTTAAAAGCCCAACAATGATAGTTACCTAATTGAAAATTTGAACTTTGAAGCTACAAAGTACAAAGGAGCCATGGCACATAGTCGGTAGTCCACATACTATGGTTGCCAAAGGACAAACTTTGAAGATTTGAACTTTGAAGGTACAAAGTACAAATCTCGGATCTTCCACAGCCCACCGCCACACCACATGGCACATTGGCACATACCAAATCGCCACTCAACCGCCATCGCATATTACATTATTGCCTGCCAACACCACCACATTGTTAAAGACAAATATAGCGGGAGGGACCAGGCTACTCTGTCCGGTCTATTTAAGCACAACTCAAGTTATACCACCATATAACAACTTTTTTAAAACAACTTACCATCAAATTGTCTTTATTAAAGGCAAAACAATTGCCGTCAAAATGTCCCTTTAATAACATATAACTCACCAGCATCTACATTTAACCAATACTTGTAGATAACATACACATTTTGGCACACATGTATACTATTAGACCAAATAACACTAGCATACAATAAGTAGATAATCACCTTGATATGCACTCTATACACGCTCACTGCTCACATACGCTTCTGATGTAGATGTAGAAGTTCTTTTAAAAAATTATATTATATCAGTAGGTTAGACACTCGAATGCTACATGGGCCGAATGAAAATATCAAATTAAATATTTAATAATTAAAATAACAAACTTTAAATTGATTTGATAACATAAGATATGACTGAATTAATGAAAACTAATTTATGAATCATAAATTGATAAATAAAAGGAGAATGAGGTTGATTGTGGATTTGCGGTGTTTCGTGTGTTCCCCGGAGGAATTCGATCTCTTCAGTCTCGGGATACCACCTAAATAACTATAACTGCGGCCATAGAGTCAAATAAGTCGGGAAGACCATGTCATGTGAAAATAATTTACCTTTGTATTAGAGTTGAAAGAAGAGACGATTCATATTAATTAATAGCGTAAAGGTTAAATTTGTCGTTGATATATAATGTAATGGGGTTTCCATTAGATGTCTGTGTTGGTTAATGGTTCACCCACTAGTGAGTTTAAGATGACGAGGGGATTGCGACAAGGAGATCCTCTTTCGCCGTTCTTATTCACAATTGTTATGAAGGCGCTGAATGTTTAGTTATGCCCGGTTTAACTAATGCTCCAGCCGCATTTCAGGCTTTCATGCATGAATGCGTGGCATCTGTTCTCTTAGTAAGAGGCTGCGCTCCGGACCGTTACACTAAGCTCTTCACCTGCTCGTTCTCCAAAGGCAGTGATAGGAGAAGTGTTTAGGATGGCTACGAATGATGGCGTGTTTCAAGATTTAAATCTAGACTCACGAACGCTCTGTCTTTTAGGGGCAGAACTACTCTGGTGAAAGCAATCCTAGGAAGCCTTTTGATTTTCTATCTTTTATGTTTAAGGCACCAATTTGCATTATTGATAAGTTGGAGGCGAAGGTTTTTGTGGGGTGGTGCGAATGAAAATCGCAAGATATCTTGGCTTAAATGGGACAAGGTGATAGGCTCCAAAATTAGCAGGTGGATTAGGTAACGGATCTTTAAAAGATGCGAACCTTGCTCTACTTGCGAAGTGGAGATGGAAGTTAAAAATTCAGCAGAAGGCCTTATGGGTTAAAACGATAAATGCCATTCACTTTCAACCCCGCAAGCATAAGCGTATTCCGTTAGAATGAGTTGTGGTGGGTGTTTAGAAACAAATGATGCAAGTGGGCCAAGAACTGAATAAACAAAATATTGATTTGGATAACTTGATGAAAGCTACAGTGGAGAAGAATAGGTACAGCTGAATGTTCATTATGTTTTGGAGCGGATGTATGGAGAAGAATAGATGAGTGGTGTGGGTTTAGATGCCAAAACTTTACATTGTTTGGGGTTTGATTGATGGGTTGATGGACATGAATGAAGCTGGCATCAAATCTAAGTCTTTGGCTACCATTTTTATGGCGACGTCGTCTGTGGCGAAGCCATGATTTTTGGTTCGGGGGGACCAAAGTTAAAAAACCATTATTTTTTTATAATGCTTTGTTTCGGGGGGCCAAACTCAATATATATATAAAAAATCAACAACCGATCAACAAAACAACACTTCGGGCGGAAAAAACTGGGGTGGCCCGGACCCTCCTTGGTCCCTTCTATGCCTCGCCAATGGACGTCGTGGAAGGTGTGGAAAGCAAGGAACGACTTAATATTCGGCGCCACCCCTTTATCTCCGGAGAAACTAGTGGAGGGAATTATGGTGTCGTCGCCCTTTTCTTGGTTGAAACATAGAGCAAAAACTATAGATATGGTTTGGAAAAATTGATGTAATGAGGTGATCTAGATGGTAGTGGTTGTTTGTTTTTTTAGTTGTTTTTTCATGTATCGGGTCCTAACATCTTGCTATTGGTGTCGTTTTAATAAATTACCGCCGTTCGAAGGAAAGAATATAATGTATTTATATGGTAAATTTATAACTAACATTTTGTGTAAAAGTTTGGTATTTGTCATCAAACAAACAAAGAAGGCAAATATGTTATCAACACGACTTTGCAACCATTTACTTATCCAAGTTTTATTAGAGTACAACAATACAATTGTTGAGTTATCACTTTAGAGGCTAACAATTGTCAATTTTGGGTACTAAGTTACTAACCACTTAATATTCGTCTTCTGACTAAAAATAACATTATTATAATGAATATTTTAACATCTAGTTTAGCAAATTATGCAAGGTTAAAAATACTAGAATACAATGTGTTAGATATGAACTATAGAAAAATTTAAAATTTTAACTGATTATTTTATTCAATCAAAGTATTATATTTTAACAGGTTATTTTTATTTATTTAAACCATACCCGACGGACTAGTATGAAACAAGGTATATGATCCACCAAATTAATTTGATTTTGCAGGTTATAAGTCGAACCAATGACAAATTTCAATGTGATGTAGTGATAAGAGTTTTGATTCTTTAAAAAGGACCAAAGTTCTATTTCTACTACCAACACTTTGGGAGGGACATTAGAAGCAATGAAGGAGACTTGTGGCGACACAAGTTCAATCATTAAGCCGAACAAGTTTTATCCTTAGCTACAACTTTTTGTTAGTAGTTCAAATAATCATTTATATAACCACCGAACATTTTATATAAAAATATAAAAAAAATCTATCAATAAGGTGGTGACAGACAATTGATCGATCAGTATCATCACTGACCTTCCTTTATAATAGTATCTATATATATATATATATATATATATATATATATATATATATATATATAATGATTGAGGATTTTCTAAAAAGGCTTAAAACTCTAAGAAGTGTAGGAAGCAATCACCATCATACACGCGTCCATGTGGGTAAAAACAGGCGGAGGGGCATATTCGTCCTTTTAACGTATGGTGTTGATTTGGAAGCGATGATGTTTTTGTTGGGTTTTGACGTTTTCGTTTGAAAGTTGGATGTTTTACGAATATCTGATCGACACTCTCGATCTGTTATCCATAATCATTCATCATTCGAACTGGGGCGTTGATCATTGATTCGATCTGTTAATTATTGATTCGTTCTAAAACGGCTAAGAAAAAATCCGGGGCGTCGATCTGTTATCTATAATCATTCGATCTATTAATTCTTGTTATGACGTTTTCATATCGACTCTGGTGTTACTTTGTTGCAAATAAGTTATGGCGTTTTTTTCAATTCGATCTGTTAATTCTTGTTATGACGTTTTCATATCGACTCTGGTGTTACTTTGTTGCAAATAAGTTATGGCGTTTTTTCATTTTACAGTGATGATAGTGTTAATCATTGTTATGACGTTTTCAATTTGATCCCGGTGTTACTTTGTAGCAGGTAAGTTATGGCGTTTTTTATTAATTAATATTTTCATATGAGTGGTGTTATTTTTACAGAGTCAGTTTTAAGCATGATGTTTTTTTATATACATGGTGTTGGAAAAACGCAATGACAAATCTACCCCTGGTTCCATCGCGCGCGTCAGCAAAACATCAAAATAATTACAAAAATGCCACCGCGTCCATCTGGGCCGTAAACACCATAATCCGACGCCCCAGATTTCTTCTTAGCCTTTTTAGAGTTTTTAGCCTTTGTAGAAAATCCCTCCCCTATCTTTATATAATATAGCAAAACCAAAAAAGCTTATGTGGCACTATTTTAAAGCTTCTGGCTTATGTGGCATCATTTGAGAGCTTATCTTATAATAATGATTTTTTTTATTTAAAACATGTATATAAAATATATTATAATAAAACTAATTACATTTTTAGTCCCCTAATATTTTGGAGAATTCTGAAAAATTTAAAAGTATTTATACTTTTAACCCCCTACTACAAGGGGTGTACATGAGTCGGTTTATATTTGATAGGGTGTGAAAATGAAACTTATGAATAAATTAATAATAATATACAATTAAAGACCTCAGTGTTTTATAAATATACATAACTTTTTATATGGATTTTTTTAAAAAAATAAACTACACCATAAAACTGAGCATTTTATTCTCTTTAATTTGAGTATAATATTGCTATACTAAAAATTTAATTTTTAAAAATATATTTCGTGTTTCGGTTTACCACGGTTTTGTTTCAAAACTTATTGGAACGTTCATGAATATCCTTAAAAGCATCACTTGAATGTTGTGTTCCCGAGCGTAGCACGGGCACTAAACTAATATATAATATAATATAATTACTTATCATTTCGTTTGGTTTTTAAAACTTATCCGCCATATGATCATTAAACCGATAAAACAATTAAAGTATGTATAATCTAAGAAAAACATGATTTCATTGGTGTATATTTCATTTCTGTAAACAAAAATCCATACTCTCTTATAAATTAATTTAATAATTCAAGCCATGATCAATCAATGGATGTATAATAATCTATAGAAACAGTCTAACAACTAACAATCACAATATTTACTTTTGTTATCAATGATACGAGTAACAAAAGTTCCATTATTCTCATCTATTTAAATACGGATTACGCCTAATTTACATTCGATTTCATTCTTATGTTTTCTCATTTCAATCACAATCACAATTATAAATGAAATCGAGTTGATTTCATTTGTTAAATATGCTAATATTATGTATTCGAATCATCATTGATAATAAAAGTAAACATTATGATTGCTATTGGTTAAACCGTTAGTGTGAGTTATTATCGACAAATGCATCATACTTTCAATTATTAAAATTCATTTTTTCTTTATATAATAAATAAAAATTTAACTAAATATTTAACTCCTAGATATACTTTCACGTTATGTTATCATACCTAATCACTAACAAATGGTCTATTGGTAGGCGCCTTGACCTCTCATCGTGAAGGCTTAGGTTTTAAGGTGGCCAGATGACAATAAAGACTTCAGCAACATTACTCGTGTCAAAATATAAACATGATTATAAGACAATGTTAGCATTTCGAACACTACTCTTTAGTCCTAGACACACCCGTTGTGCCACACTTAGAGGTGCACAGAAAAATCGGAACTGGAACCGATCAAATGACCGAAAACCGGTTCTTAGAAGAACCGGTTCTACAAGAACCAAACCGGAACCAAACCGAACAATAGGTTCTGAATAGGTTCTATTATTTTTTCCAAATTATAGGTTCCAAAAGAACCGGAACCGGTTCCTACAAAAAACCGGTTCTTGGAAAAATCAGTTTTTGGAAGAACCAATTCCTGAAAAAACCGGTATGTTTTAGTATTGCTACTTATTTAATGTTTTAAAAGCTATATATCTTGTAATACTTAAAGTTTTTAATGTTAATACTTATTTTTATAAAAATAATGTATCAAAATTATGACCATAGACTCTAAATGAAAGCTCAATGGAGAGTGAAGATTTGCAGCAGCCTAACGTTCCGGCCTATCTCATAGAAAAAAACCATTTTTATAAGAACCGGAACCGGTTAATAGCTTCTAGTTTTTCACCAAAAACCGATTCTAACACCGAACCAATTCATATAAGAAACAGTTCCTTTACCACCAACAAGAACTAAAACTGGTTATTTAAAAAAACCGATTTGTGCACCTCTAGCCACACTCTCACTTAAACTTATACGGCGAGTGGTGTCACAACATTGGTTAATGAGTCCAGTAACATCTATATTTTGTTAAGGGGTTGTCTATCCACACACTTACCAGATCTATCCACACACTTTTTTTAAACCCAGGCGCCGCGGATAGGGCTATGTGCAGCGCCTGGGTCACTTTTTCAGGTACCAGGCGCCGCACATAGCCCTATCCGCGGCGCCTGGGTTGTTTTCAGACGAGATTTTTCTTTTCCGAGGGGAATGTCGTTAACGAGGAGGAAGCTGGTCAACCGATGCAATGTTATGCGCCGCGCATAGGCCCTTGCGCGGCGCATGGGTTCTTTTCCGAGGGGAATGTCGTTAACGAGGAGGAATTTGGTCAAACGAGGTCGCTATGCGCCGCAGATGGGGCTTTGCGCGGCGCCTGCCTCCTTTCCTGGACCACTACTTAATACATTTCATTTTTTTCTCAAAATTCATACTATACACGTTTTTTCTCAACAATCTTTACCAAAATATACACGTTTTTTTTTCTCAACTTTCATTATCATCACGATATAACATTATAATGTCGTGGATTAATAGTTATATATTCGGTGAATACTCTAACACTAGTGTTCCTGATTCATACGAGACTGTAGTCTCTAACACTTGGAATCAAGCTGCCTCCAACCAAAGTCAGCAGGAGGACGAGGTTGTATCGGGTTTTCAATTTCCTGATAATTCGGTACAATTTGACTTAAATATTCCACCGAATGACAGTTACGGTTATGTTTACGGTGACGGTGGCGAGCAATTTGTTCAACAAAATAATTATGGTGTCAATGCTGGAAAGTTCGACTTAAATAATCCAGTGGATAACAGTTACGATTATGTTTTCGGTGACTGTGGTGATCAGCAACAGAATAACTATGGTGGTGACAATGCGGGTCCGTTTGAGTTTGACCAAGCGCTACGTATAACCCAAAAAAGCTATCAAACATTTAATACTCGTCCAGGCGCTACGTATAACCCAAAAAAGCTATCTCTACCACCATATCCGCAACGCAAGTCTTTTTACAACATTTTTTGTTCGACCAAGCGCTACGTATAACCCAAAAAAGCTATCAAACATGTCTTCTTCTAACCACCCGACAAACTTTTCAAACCCTCTTCCAGAATTTGAGTTTGACAACCCTTACAACACTGATGATATGGATTTTTCGATTCTGGATAATTTTGATACTCGTCCAGGGCATCCTTATTTTGAGTTTCCTGATAACCCAACGGCGCAAGAAAAGTGCAAAAAACTGAGAACGATGGATGTGGGCGGACACATCCATATAGATTGGGATCTTTTAAATGAGCTTCATGAGGGAGATCGATGTCAGGAGATTATTGGTTTCAACACTCCGTGGTCTCGGTTGTTTGATATAGCAACCAGGCCATCATACCGGGAGCTCACTGTGGAGTTTTTGTCATCATTTGTTTTCAACCGCCCACCGCACGATTATGTCGAGAACCCCGCTCAACCTTTCCGCGAGATAACTTTTCGATTATGCGGGGTTTATCGTTCGATGACACTGAGAGAGTTTGCTGTTCGTTCGGGGTTGTACATGGAGGAGGAGCTAGACACCCCATTATACACTGAAGGGATCAGAACTTTGCCTCGTGAGACCCTCGTCAGTTTCTGGGAGGTTATTGCCTCTACGCACTTCGGAGTGTGTAATGCGAAGGCGGCTTCCATCATTGACCCTCTACACCGGTATTTGGGTCGTATCATTGCGTCTTCCATTTCTGCCAGGGGGTGTGGGAAAGATAAGGTCAACATGAGTGACCTTTTCTTTATGTATTGTCTCTTTCTTCGCCGGCCCTGTGCGCTTGCTACCTGTTTGGCGGAATATTTTGAGTCCGCCTACCATCGACAGGCGCGCGGACAGTTGTATGGCGGCGCGTACATCACCGTCATAGCTCGCTCATTTGGGATCTCTCCGGAGCAAGATGATAGGATCTCTCCGGCTATTAAGGCCAAAAAACTAGGGAAAACTAGTTTGCACAGCATGCGCCTAATGCGCAAGTTTCCTGTGGGTCTTCGGTTCAAGGATGAAAATGGCGAAATATTTGTGCCTGTTCAGTTGCCACCTTGGGACCAGATTCCAGTTTTTGTTGAGGAGAGACGGGGAGTACCTGCGCCTGAGCCTGAGCCGAATGAGTCTCCGCCACATGAGCCCGAACAACAACCTGAGCCGTCACCCGAGCGTCCGCATCATGATCCACCGCAGTTCCCACAGCACGTATACGACAACCTGCCAGAGGGAGCGCGTGTTTTAGCAGACCACTTTGATCAACGCCTCCAAGTGATGCAACGTGATATTGCGCGACAAGGACGCCGGATAGATCGACATGGACGACGGGCAGTTCGATTGTTCAATGCTATACGCGACCATTTTGGGATTCCGGATGTGGCGTTTTCATCATCGTCGGAAGAAGGGGACCAGTAGTTATCTTTTATGTTTTTTTGTTATTTTTTTTAAGTTTATGTAATTTTTAATTTTTTTTATGAATGATTAATTTTGTGTGTTATAAATGTTTGTTAAAGTTTTAAATGTTTTTGTGTGTTATTAATTTGTTATGTTAAAATGGTTGGGTGTAAAATATAGGGTTATGTGGGCGAAATGGATTGAAAATCTTGAAAATTTTGTCATAAAATGAACCCAGGCGCCGCACATAGGGCTATGTGCGGCGCATAAGTGTGTCTGGGATAACCAGGCGCCGCGCAAGGGCCTATGTGCGGCGCCTGGGGTCTGTTGGATGGTCAGTTGTCAAGGTCTGATGTTATGTTTCGATGTGATGTGACCCAGGCGCCGCGGATAGGGCTATGTGCGGCGCCTGGGGGGTGCGAAAATAAAAAAGGAAAGTGTGAGAATAGGACCACCCTTTGTTAATGAGTCCACACTCACTTACCTAGGTTGCAACGCTCTTAAAAATAGAAACCATATGATTTAATATATCATTTCCCTCTTGTCACTTTCATTTCACCGCAAAATCAATCATCATCAACATCAATGGAAGCTTTGGTATGCAGGCAGCTCGGTGATCCAACAACACCACCAGATTCATCCGAAACAACCGCACTCACCGTCTCAACATCTCACCCAATCCCCACACTCATTTCCCCCACTTCAATCAGAGTTCGAATCAAATCCACAAGCTTAAATTACGCCAATTACCTTCAAATTCTCGGCAAGTATCAGGAAAAATTCGCTCTACCTTTTGTTCCTGGTTCTGATTACTCCGGCGTCGTCGATTCCGTCGGTGCCAAAGTCACTAAGTTCAAAGTCGGTGATCGTGTTTGTTCCTTCGCCGGTGTTGGTTCTTTCGCCCAATTTATCGTTGCTGATGAGAAGGATTTGTGAGTAGTTGTTTGTGTTATTGAATGAATATGTAGTAGAATGTTTGATGTTGTATTTGATTAATGTTTGCCCTAATTTTGAGTTTTGTTGTGAAATTGAAGATATGAAGTACCTGAGGGGTGTGATCTGGTGGCTGCGGGTGCACTTCCGGTTGCGTATGGAACGTCTCATGTGGCATTGGTTCATAGAGCTAACTTGAAATCTGGTCAGGTATAGTGATAGGAGTTTAGAAAAGTTTAACTAGTTTGTTACTTGTGTGTGAGGTCGTAGAGTTACTTAATTGAGTCCAACGGGTTATGTGTAGCTTTGTTATGATTCTAAGATTTATTATTAATGTAGTTTATAAACGACTAAGTTTTACTATCCAAAAAGGGTTAGCGGGCGCACCTTGATGCCTGTTTGCTTTCTGTTTCGATGTAGTTATATTGATAGAAATGAAGAAAATGATAATCAAACATAATACTTATATTACCAATTTGGCTTTTAAAAAGAAGGTTTGAGTGTTTGACATAAAGCTATTTGTTTAATTTTAGGGGAGGTGGAAGTTATCTTTTTAGCAACATTTGAATCCAAATTTGCCTATATGCTGGTTATAAATCGCTGCAAACATACGTGTGACATTAAAGGGCATGTTAGATATTTGATTATTTTTCAAATACTAAGCCAAGTTAAAAGTTTCTATATTTTAGGTACAGTGGGTATATAATTCAAAGCAAATACGGAAATATATGAGTTCATATAAAGTAAAGTAATTTAAACCTCTATTAATGACTATTGGAAAGAATGAGAGTGATCACACATATATAAGTATTTGTCATTATATTGTTATACTTACAAGCAAATCATGTGATTCATACAAAACTGTAGGTATTGCTAGTTCTTGGTGCAGCTGGAGGTGTTGGTCTTGCAGCTGTTCAAATAGGAAAGGCTTGTGGTGCTATTGTCGTTGCTGTGGCTAGGTGTGTGCTTGTATGTAAATTCTCTTTACTGTCCTTAATTAAGTTTTGACCAAATATGCATTGACTTTGTTTGACTTCTCAGAGGAACTGAGAAGGTAGAGTTTTTGAAGTCAATGGGCGTGGATCATGTTGTTGATTTGAGCAAAGGAGGTGTTATTGCAAGCGTGAAGGAGTTCTTGAAAACAAAAAAGCTCAAAGGGGTTGATGTTTTGTATGATCCTGTTGGAGGCAAGCTTACGAAAGAAAGCATGAAGTTGTTGAATTGGGGGGCACAAATTTTAGTTATAGGGTTTGCAAGTGGGGAGGTCCCTCTTATTCCTGCTAACATCGCTCTTGTTAAGGTACAACAATTGCTTGATTCTTGTTTATCGAATCACCATGTGGCAATAACGTAAATGGAGTTGCTACTTGCTACACCATGTCATCTTTTCTTTAATGAGACAACTGTTAAATGATGAAAATGGTATAATATTTTAACTTAAGCCTATTGGCAAAAATGACCAAGAAAACTTATTTTCTATGATTATTATTTCCTTACGTTTTGGTAAATAGTAAGTGGATGTGTAGGTTTTTGTGTTAATTGAAATGGGACCTAAAAAATAGTGAAAATGCGTGTGAACGTTATCTCTTTCTTTCAGAATTGGACAATTCATGGACTCTATTGGGGGAGCTATAAGGTGCATTATCCGAGTGTACTTGAAGACTCTTTAAAGGAGCTGCTATCATGGTTGGCAAGTGGCAAAATTACCATCTACATTTCTCATTCATACAAGCTCCAAGAGGTATGATCTATGAAACAATTCATTTATTAAATCTTTGAGCTTCAATAATGAGTTATATTTTTTTCCTAATGACTTGATCCTTCTCATAAAAACTGAAAGTTTGATAGTTTGACCAATAGTTAGATGTAAATGCCACAAACTAGCAGAATCTGGTAGATCTTAATGGACATCATCAAATGTGCCACTTAAACGCCATTTTACCAAACAAAAAAAAGAAAGATGAATCCGAGCGAATTAATACAAGGCAATCCCAGAATAAACACTTCTCAACTGCAAGAAGTGTTTCATTTTGAGTCATTCATTTTCTTGATGATTGCTTAAACAGTTCAACGTCTTGTATACCTGTTATCGATAATCAAAGCGAAATAACCTTTTGAATCTAAAGCCATGATGAAAAGTGAAAACATATTGTGATCTCACACTGTGAATATTGTTGGCAGGCCAATCTAGCATTTCTGGATATCAGGGACAGAAAAGTAATTGGGAAGGTGATGATTACTTTTGATGATCCCAAAACTATAACTTCTTCTAAGCTCTAGACCAGTGTATGAATTAGCCAGGTATGAAGACGGTGTCAGAAATTCTCATAGAATATAGTGTGACAAAACTATAGTATCCCACGGTTTTAATTTACGTTTTTTCTTATGAATTGTGTCGTTGGTAATAAATAAGACCATGTATAGGACGTGTGTCTTGAGTTCAAGTAAGATGAATGAGTGCATGATGTTATCCATCTGTTATTTATACAAGTATTTGTGTTTTGCATCTGATTTATGTTTATAAGACTCATGCTATCGACTAACCGTTAAGTCTGCAGACTAAGGCATTAAGCTTGCAGGTTAAGCTGTTATAAGATAAAAACTTAGCAGGTGTGTTGACATAGACAACCACGTAATTCTCCACATGCAAAGAGCATGCGAAGAGCAGGGGGTGACATGTGGATTGTTTGTGCTTGAGAAACCGAGTAAGATGTCTTATAGGTTGGATGGCCATAGGCTAAAAGTCAATCATTATTTTAGTAAAACCGTAAAGTGTTCATCATGTTTCAGTGTGTTTTAATATATTGTGATGTAACTAGACCCAATTATTAACAAGACATTATAGCAAACAAAGAGTTATTTTATCTACCTAATAAATTAAGGTTTTTAAGAGGTAAATTTAGGTGGTAAAAATGAAGGGGAAGATTTTTGGGGCAAACATTTTAAAACAAAAATAATTTTAAAAAACAATGCAAAATCAATTTCTCTGCATTTTAAAATAAATGATATTTTGGTTAAAAAATCAACGAACTATTGAATAACTGAACATCGACGAGTAATTTTGAATTCCAACAGTTTCCAATGTTGATTTTTATTATAATAGTTTAGGAAATTCATAACCATAGTTTCTTTCGTGAATGCTTATTGGGCACAAAGAATTACATCCCAAGATGTTTCTCAATTAAATTTTTAAGCACTCAGATGCTTTAGGAAATTCATCCGAATTTCCAATTATATAAATTCAGTGATGTGTAATAATGTATTCGTATTCAAATATGTATAAAACAATCATATTGTTCTCGAGAACGTGCATCACATCACTTTACACGTATCAAGTGAATAACAACCTTTATACAACACATATCAATTCTCTATTTGTTCTACCAGACTAGCGAGATGTTGGAATGACGTTATAACCACCACTAGAGAACATGTCATCTCATAATCAACTATAGGTCTTTGCGAAAACAATTGTGCCATCATTCTTTTCGCTTAGTGCTTTCATATAAAAGACCCTTTTATATCCAACATATTAGAGAATTTAACTGTCTTATTTGCGTCTTTCCATTTTGGCCATCATTAATAACTGTTCATTCATAGGCAAGTCTTAGTTCTTGATCCTCATTGTTTTCATATTTTCAAGCGCTTAATCATTATACATTAAGTATCATCGATATCGATTTTATATCGATTCCATACATTTCTTAGACATGATATAATTTCCTAAAATGTCTTTATTTTCATGTACCTGAGGTTCATCTAGAACCATCATGTCTATTGTCTATACAGGAGTCCCTTACATTATGCCTCGACTTGACCATCTTAATACTTGCTCCTTATTTTTCGAGGATTTTAATCTTGAAATCGATTAGTCTATTGTGACATCTGCCCCAAACCCGAACCCGAATGCCCGACTCGAACCCGAAGCTTGTTATCCTTTAAATTGTAATCGTGTTTATGTCACAACACATTCTCGTGTATCAAATAAATTTTGTTGGAGCAGTACATCTCAAATTATATATATAAATATATATATATATATATATATATATATATATGGTTCGTAAAAGAAATTTATTGAAAACGTTAAACCAAAACGCTTCTAAGTCTTGAAATAGTCTCCTAATGGCATAAACGAGCTAAAATTATAAAAACGTCACTCGTATAATTTTTACGCTTCAATTTAGTTAAGCTAGTTAGTTAAAAAGGGGTTAAACTAACTTTGGACCAATATGGTAAATATTAAAACTTGTGTTGGAAGTTTTAGACAAGAAATGAAAACAAAACAAAGTTCAGGGGCTGTTTGTGTAACTTGCAATTTCAAACCCAAACCCCCCTTTTACCCGTGTTTCCGGCGAGACTAAATCCGGCCACTTTGGCCGGAAAATCCCCGAAGTCCGGCGAGGTCCTTTTCAGTCGTTTTTAACAGCAAAAATCAAATTAAAATCATGGCAACCTTCGTGGTCAATATTCGAACACACTAACACTTTCAATTTATTGTTTAAAACACTCGAATCCATGTTGATTTCAAATCCAAAAACCGGTTCTAATACCCATTTACTTGAATCGACCCAAAACGCATCAAACAATAAATTAAACTAATCAATCTCGTTTCTTGGGTGATTGGAAGCCGATGGTGACATTGAATTGAGTTCAGCAAAACAAATAATACCAAATTGATTATCTTTTACTTTTAACAAAACCCAAAACCCATTCGGCATGTTCCTGGTAATCAAAACGCAATTCAATCGTCCAATTCTCACACCTGTACTCGCATTCTCTCTCGGTGATCTCAATTCACGCAGAACATTAGCAAAATTCTGGGTTCGATCCCAAACCCGTCGCCCCCTGTTCATCGTCTTCATCGACCCGTTTATGCAACAATCAAGTAAGTATCATATATCAAAATGATCGTGTGTTCGTATAGATCAAAAGCCCTCTCTTGGTTTGGGATTTGATTCTCTGATTTGAACGAATTGGATCGATCTTGAATCTAGGGCTTGTATTGAGAAAGTTGTTCTTGGTAAACAAAATACAAAACAATTAAAAACCAACTTTATTAACAAAAGTTGCGCCTGGTCCAGCGGTTTGGTTGTGTATTTGTTAAGGCTGTGACCTGGGTTCGAGTCCCTTTGCCATCACTTTCTGCCTATTTTAATTTTAAACCTTTTTACCTATTTTATAACAATAAATTATAATTACGGGATACCCAAATGGATTTGTAATAAACAAAATATATACAATTACGTTTCGTATCAAAATCCCCAAATTATATTTCAAAACCCTAATTTTCAATTGGTACTTTAAAACCCTAAATTCCCAAATTATATTTTGAAACCCTAATTTTCAATTGGTACTTTAAAACCCTAAATTCCCAAATTATATTTTGAAACCCTAATTTTCAATTGGTACTTTAAAACCTAAAATCCAAATTATATTTTGAAACCCTAATTCCTAATTGGTACGTTAAAACCCTAACTTTCCAAATTATATTTTGAAACCCTAAATTCCCAAATCCGAAACCCTAGAAGTTCTAGTTTCTTGATTTTAGTTATTACGTTACTTGCTTCGTTCTAAATTAGGTTTTCCCGGTTAATTAGGTGATACTAATATTTGGGCAACCCTTGGTTCGTTATTGCTGCGTTCTAACGGTTCGATTATAATTACTTTTCGAGGTGAGTAAACTCACTCCCCTTTTTACTGTTTACGTTTTTGGGGCTGAAATACGTGTTTCTATAATACAACGGTTTCTTTTGATGTTTCTATTTTCGAAAATGAGATCATTAGATGTGTTAATCATGTTTGGCCGCATGTAGCAAAATTGTGTGATAGTCAATATTAGTTATATTATCTTGTAATTTCCACCGGACAATGTTAGCGCTAATGGCTTGACAAGCCCACCTACATTAATGGCCTGATAGGTGATTTGACCCGGCGATTCTTTGGTTGATTCTTTAGGATAGTTACTGTTGCTATACTGTGATACTTGTTGCTACGTTGCTATGTCCCTTAGATGCTTAAACATTTTTGATAACTTACATATCGAGACGGTTAAATGACGGTTAAACGATGGTTATCAATAAATGTAACATGAGTTGGTTCCTCATGACGTGTTGCTAAAGGTAACCCTGCGGGGTCTATGATACTTGTTTCTATGTGATTCTATGGTCATGGTTGAGATATATGCTGAAATTGCTATGCACATGAGATTGCGAAACACAATCTATAATGATCTCGGATTTTATACTATGTACTATACATTGTGATTTACTCACTAGCTAATTCTTTAGCTAACTTATTTTACACGTTTTTCAGGTGGAGTTTGATTCGGTTTTGTTTCAAGACACGTAGGATGCTTCGGACCTAGAATAAAAAGGACAATAAATGATATTTATTTGCCGTTTCTGTTACGATTTTAAGACTGTTTGAATGCCTATTTATGTCACGACATTATTGCTTAATTAATATTAAAATATGCTTTTAGTGCCATGTGCTTTGTACTACTGATATCCGATCCACTTGACGCGCCCGGTGTTTTCCGCCGCCGGGCGGGGTGTCACATCTATCACGCTTTAGACGTGTCATAGACTCACTACATATATGTAGTCGTCCTTCTAGGACAATAAATTTAATTGGAGCATTAGCAGTGGATTTATGTGACTTGGTCACTCTTTTAAATTCAACGCATGACTGGTAATCGATGAATTATCCTTTGAACTTCTGGTTCACACTATCAATTGGAGGATCAATATGATACAAAGATAATTCATTCAAACTTATTTCACTTTCTAACTGCTTTTTTCTCCCCCTCATGTTGGGAATATTGATTCATGACAAATCAATAACATTCATACCCAACATGTATTCACAACCTCCTTTGAGGTTTCATCTTTGTGCGTTGTGGTGGAATAATTACAAAATATATCGCACAACCCAAAATCTTAGATGGTAGATGTTTGGTTTCTGACCAAAAACCAATTAAAATGGGGAGAAATTGATATAACTTGTTGGCTTGATGTGAAGAATGTTCTTTCACATAAAATAACATGTTCACAAACATGACATTGCTCTCATGATCATTGGCTTTTGCAATCAATTGGGTGGCCAACTCAACAAAAGCAATTTGTGTATGGACATAACCAATAAAAGTTCAACACTTACTTCAATGATTATTAGTATTTTGAGAATTAATACCAAAACTAGTATGATAATCTGGATTAATGTGCTTGCTATCTCATTAGCTAAGCCACTTATATACACAAACTTAAAGTCGTGAATTTAAACCACTTGACGATGCATCAGTTTTAAAACTCTAAATGGTATATATGCTACGATATATGTATCCTTTATCAATACTAAAATATCGGGTTCACACCCTACTTTATTTGGTATATTTACATTCCTTAAAGAGCAAACATTGATGTTTTTTTATCATAAAGAATCTCTGGTTCTTCAATATATTTCATATCATTATTTGGACGATCCTCGGTTCTATTTATACTATTTACTATTTGTTTCGTGCCCGAGTTTCAAGGTGAGTAAATTCACTTCCCTTTTTACTTTTACGTTTTGGGGCTGAAATGTGTTCAAATACTATACAATGTTTTTCCAAATTTTTTCGTTTTCAAATAGAGATCATAAAATGTGTTAGTCTTATTACACGGCAAGATACAATCCTTATGTGGTAGTTTAAAGTCGTATTGTTACTTAGTAATCCCACCGGTACAATGTTAGAGTTAATGGTTTGACAAACCCACCTACATGTATTTCAAAATAGGTGATTTAAACCTGGCCATTCAATTTCAATGTTACAAGTTACTATGTTACAAGTTGATAGTCAATGTTACAAGTTGCTATACTATGTTGCTATGCTATGTCCCTAAGTTGCTAAATAATTATGGATAACTTAAATATCGAGACGATTAGATGATGTTTGCTTGAAAAGTTATCTTTAATTAATACATGAGTTAGTTCATCATGATAAATGACTACAAGTCATATTACAATAGTTTCAATGTGTGTTCAAGGTGTCATGGTCGAGAATGATATGAAATAACTATACATGTAAGATTGCGCAGCATATCATGATGATCTCGGATATTTATATTATTATGTAACAATTTTTGGTTTACTCATTAGCTTTAAATAGATAACTTTATTTTCACATATTTCAGGTGATGCTTGATATTATTTTGTTGTTTTTGCCAAGACATAGGATTGCCTTGGACCTAGTTAAATTAATAAGGACAAATGCATTTACCGTTTAGGTTTTATTACAATGTGTCGTTTCTATTTAAGACTCATGTTCCAAACTTATTATCTCATTATTATACTTAATAAATAATTACCATGTGCTTTGTTTACTATTGATATCCAATTTCTATGACAACCCGATGTTTCCGCCACCGGGTGGGGTGTCACAAAACCTGCAAATATCTGCACAGTCTTAAGTCTAGCCATTTCTCAATCATGGCCTATTCATCAGTTGGACATGAAGAATACATTTTTGCACGGAGATCTCAAATAAACTGTTTATATGCACCAACTGCTCGGATTTGTGGACACGTAACATCCATCACATGTATGTCAACTGAAAAAGTCACTCTATGGTTTGAAACATGCACCAAGGGCTTGGTATACTCGATTTTATAACTACATAGCATCACACGGTTTTCGAAAGAGCACCTCGGATAACTCTCTTTTCATCTACAACAGAGGTAATAAACATGCTTATTTACTACTTTATGTTGATGATAATATTCTCATAGCCTCAAACAATAGTTTTTTAGACACCATCATCGGTACCCTCTCGAGGGAATTTTCTATGACAGATTTGGGTCAATTGCATCATTTTTTGGTATTACTTCTACTCACAGTGATAAGGGCTTGTTTTTGTGTCAAACGTCATATGCTAGGGATATACTTCATCATGCAGGTATGAGTAATTGTAAACCATGTGTTATTCCAGTTGACACGGCTTCTAAACTTAGTGCTACTGATGGAGCACCATTGACATATGGAACGCTATATAGAACACTAGATGGTGGCTTGCAATATCTTCCATTTACACGTCCAGACATCACCTTTGCAGTTCAACAGGTTTGCCTCTTCATGCACGCTCCCTGGGACTCTCACTTCATCTTGATGAAGCGTATTTGATGGTATTTGAGTGGTACACTAGATTTTGGATTATGGATCACTCCATCTCCTACGCGGTTATTAACTTCATACTCTGTTGCGGACTAGGGAGGGTGCCCAGATTCTCGAGACGCTCCAGGTCAGGATATTGTGTTTTTTGGGAGACAATCTACTATGATGGTCATCTAAACGACAACTTACGATTTCTCGTTCGAGCGCTGAGGCGGAGTACCGGGGTGTCGCAAATGCAGTGGCCTAGACAACGTGGTTGCGAAATTTGTTATTGGAGTTGCACGTTCCTCTGCAACGAGCGACTATAGTGTATTGTGGTAATGTCTCAGCAGTTTATTTGTCTCATAATCCAATGCAGCACCAGCGCAGTACGAAACATGTTGAAATTGATATTCATTTTGTACGTGAGAAAGTTCGCTTGGGTCACATTTGGGTTCTCCACGTTCCATCGTCTGCTTAGTATGCTGATATTTTCACTAAAGGGTTGTCACGTCGTATATTTCAAGATTTCAGATCTAATTTGCGTGTTCGTTCTACTGCCGCTGCAAATATGGAGGAATATTAGAGCTATATATATATATATATAGGGTAGGGTTCAAGAGAGAACTCATTTTAAGTTGAGAACCAGAGAACTACTAAAAATACAAGGGATGAAATTTTAAAGAGGAGGGTAAAATTGGAACTTTAAATATATAAATCTTTAAACATTTCTATCTTTTGCATACGTTAATATTATTTTAAAAAAATTACACCATTAGATCAAGAATTTCATTATCTTTCATTTGAGTATAAATAACGTCATAAAAAATATTTTTTTTCTCGTTTTTTTAAATTTCATACTACATATATGTAGTATTGCGATATTGTATTTGATTATGTTTTTCTTTAAACGTTACTAACTTTTTCATACGTTATTTACATTAAACAATTTTAAAAATCACATTTTGGTTTTTTTGATACTACATATATGTAGTATCAATGTACTTGATACATTTATTAAGTGGCCAAATGACTCAAGAGTCTAATAATTATTTAAAGTGTACATATGATCTCAAATAACCAATAACAAAGTTCATAAGATTTCATATTAAAAAACTTATGGCAAATGAAAAGAAAACCAATACTTATACTATGTCTAAACATAAAGATAATAATAAACTAATAAACCAATGATAAATATCATAAAAAAGTAAAAAAAAAACTTGAAATTCAAACAATAAGATAACAATGCATCAATATTGCTTATACTGCATATATGTAGTACTTGGATACTACATATATGTAGTATACGATACTGTATATATGCAATACTATAAAATTTAAAAGGGGATAGTGAATATGGTGATGTTATGCACCTAAGTTACCCGTAAAACCATTAAAATTACGTAGCTTTGATAAATTAACTTAAATTTTTTTTTTATTAGAAAACTTAACTCATTGATCTTTATTCAATGTTAATGACGACTCAGTCTTCTCCTCTTAGATCATAATTTTTCTCTTTCTCATTTACTCAATAATCGTCATTCATTTTAGTAAAATATTTTCCGCCCTTTAAAAATCGATCGTAACTCAATTTGGCTTCTCAATTCCAACTAACAGATTAATATAACATGACTCATATAATTGGTATTATGATATGCGCATGCTGCACATATTCATACCACATCACATAACGTGAACCAAGTTATTGCTAGCAATGTCAATACGATCATATGAGAAAATCCAAATTTGGAATTGAGGCATGATGATGTTTTTTTTTGTGATAACGTCATCGAAATCAATGCACTTGAACTTTTGATATTTTATCAAACTATGTAGTTTTGATGGTTTCTTGGGTAATTTAGGTTCATAACAACACCGTATTCATTTTCCCAATTTAAAAACATACTGTATCGTATATTACATATATGCAGTATTGAAAGTAAAAAAAACGAGAAAAAATTATTTTTTTATAACGTTATTTATACTCAAATGAAAGATAATGAAATTCTTGATCTAATGGTGCAAAAAAAATTTAAAAAACTTAACGTATGCAAAGATAGAAATGTTTAAAGATTTACATATTTAAAGTTCCAATTTTACCCCTCCTTTAAAAATTCCATCCATACCTTTTTTTTAGTTCTCTAGTTCTCAACTTAATATGGAGTTCTCTCTTGATCCCTCCCCTATATATATATATATTTATTTATTTAGATTGAATGTTGATTTTTAGCTAAAATAGAGGCATAATTATTTATAACTCTACACCCTATATAAGGGAGTTTGTTTATTGAATAATGGGATGAGAAATCAATACCATAAACTACTTTTATTAACTATGTTCACTTTGTAATAGTTCATAATATACTTTGAACACAAAGCAAGCATGTCTTTTGTTCCCCGTTGTTTAATAAATGTGTTGTGCAGATTTGAATCAATATATGGTCATAATTGGACAATTGGCGTATAATAATCAAGTATGTATCCATGACATCATTAATGACCTTAACTTTTATAAGTTAAAGTGTAAGAAAAAAACAAAACTATGTCGCCACAAAGTGACTATGACTATTTAAATTTAAGTATAATAATGAGTGGAGAAAAATCTTAGAAACAAACAATAAATTCAAATGAAAAATAACAAATTCCTCCTTTTTATTGATAAAGTGAATGATTTGAACAATAATATATATTGCCTTCTCCTACGTGTTCATTTTGTGTTTGGTTTGTTATTATACATGGCTTTCATTTGGTATTTTTTTCTGGTGCGACTTTCATCTTTTGTATGTGTATTTGTTTTTAGGGATTGTGTTAGGTTGTAATGTTAGTAGAGTTAGTGGCGTAGATCATTTAACCTACCTATACAAGTTTTTGTGTTTAGTAGGCTAGCTTTTGCTATTTAAAACCTATCAACGAGTCATTCATAGCAATGTTTCGACCCCTAAGGGCTAAGGTTTTGTGTTCGGTAGGCTAGGTTTTGCTATTAATTAAAAAAGGGATGACAGCGGAACTTGTTGCCCGTTTACCTACAACCTTATTGTAAATTCTTTGGTGTTTACGTATACTAAACCTTAAAAATTTTATAAATGCAACTTCAAATATAAAAAACTAACTAAATACTAGTTAGGTACTTAATATTAATAATACACGTTTAAGCTTAAAGATTAGGAACGTATACATCTTCGATCTATTAGGAATATTGGTTGAATGAAGCGAAATTTTGAAGTGAATGAAGCGAATTAAGTTTTGAATTGAATAGTGCAACTATGTATAGAACTATATGCCTGACTTGCTACGTTGGTTGTTGCATCCCTTCTCCATTATGGTTTAATGAAATTAAAAACACATCCTTTATCATTGACAATAAATAGAACTATATATGCCTACGCATGTTATACTCATCCTACACACGCATCACGCATGTTATACTCACGCATACAATTTACATGCACCCTCTAGACATACACCTTACTCATGCCCGTTCGAATATTACATATATACCCACCAGTGCCGAATCTAGGATTTTTTCCCGGGAGTTCAACTTTTTAAGTGCTACAACTTTAATATAATAAGACATAAACATTTTCAGCATGGTTCGGTTCGGATTGAGGTAAGTTCATCATATATAAAAATGCGATACAATAAGTCAATAACTATAAAAAAAACTCCGTAATTAGAAAATAAAACAAATTACCTATAGTTGTTACCTAAGAGGTTTGATCATATGAAATTAAACATTAGTCTGAAACTTGTAAAACTCTCTTGTTTGATTGTTTTCTTTTCAAAAGTCACTCATCATTCATAATACCTAATCAAGTTTATAAAATAACTATTCAATCAAACATTCAATTAAACTATGACATTTCAGATGTAAATAGAATCAAAGCTAAACACTTTAGAAAAAAAAAAACTAATTATGAAGTTTGGATATAAAAAATCAACTAATTTCATGAATCAAATGAATTTAGTAGAATGATATATGAACAAGGTTAAGCATTGTAAGTCTATAGCAAAAAAAAATAAATAATAAATGCTACTTTATGAAGTCTAAATAAAATGAATAAAATGCATTAATACTTAGCTTTGTAATAGAATTATTAGAACTGACATTTGAAAAGTAACAAGTTAAAAAAAATAGTTGTAGAGTAACAAGTTAAAAAAAATAGTTGTAGCAGGAGTTGAACTTGTGACCTCTTAGGGTTCAACTGAACTAAATATTTTAGATGTAGAGGTTTAATGCTCGTAATATATAGGGGTTCAATCTAGATTTTTTTTATTATTCTATTAAAATTCTAAAACGTGGGGGGTTTGCGTGAACCCCTAAGTTATAACGTAGATGCACCTCTGATACCCACAGCTTCTTTATCCATTTATTTTGACTATTACCGTTATGAATATGATTTAAGAGAAAACTCATTTTAAGTTAATAACTTATGACTTTTTTTATTTTTTCTTCAAAATCTATAATTTTTTCATACATTATTTTATTATTATTTATTTTTATTTTTACTTTTTTTAAATTACACAAAAACTAAAAGATTTGATACCTCTATTTTGAGTATAATATTGATATATTAAAAAAATTATAAAATTATGTTGTAATTTTTTTTATTATCATGATACTTGATGCGATTTTAAAATGGTCAAATGACTCAAAAGTTTAATGATTATTCAAAGTTTTCATACGAATTCAAATGTTCAGAAACAAAACTTGTTGTATTTCATATTCAACAAAAATTAATTACAAATAAAAAAACAAAATCAATATTTATAATAGAGAATATCTTAATGATAATAAAAACAAAAAAACAAAAAATAAATACCTCAACAAAATAAAGTAAACTTAAATCAAATTAGAAGATAATATTGTTTCTACATAAACTGTATTGGTACTACATACATATATACATACATAAATATTATTAGATATATTATAATATTATATTGTTATAATTTATTTAGTTCAAATTTTCTTTTTCTCTTATAACATTTTAAGTTTCATAAAATTACGAATATATCACTAAGACGAGCTCATACTTCTTTATGTGTCTGCCTAAATTTTAGTAGGTCAAATATATATTACTATTGTCAGATGGTAACCAAAATGAAAAAAACTCGTTTAAGGCATTTCATCTTCTCGCGTTTATAGTTTAATTTTTACGTCAAGGTTCTTAGTGTTACGAATAAGGGAAAATGTCATAGAAATGTAACCAAGTTTACTCACTGTTTCAATTAATTACCTCAAACTTTTTTTGTCTTTCTAAAGTCACTGAATTTTCATAAGTGTTTCAATCCTATGTAATATTTTTACAAATGTTTGAATTTTTAAAATTGAGTTGGGCATATGAAACATACATGAATGATGATTATAAGATGTGAAAGTTTTTTTCTAATCAATTTGAATCGAGATTTAAAAGTGAAGACTATGAATTTGCAACTTAATAACAAAGTTCTTAATTTATTGAGTTTAAGTCGAATTGAATAAAAATAATCACAAAATAGTATCCAAAGTTTATACATATTTCATTTGCCCAACTCAATTTTTAAAAATTCAAATAATCGTAAAATTAGTATATAGGATTGGAACACTTAATGAAACTTCAGTGACATTAGAGAGACAAATAAAATTTCAGGTATTTAATTGGAACAGTGGACAAACTTGATTACATTTTTACAAAATTACCCCTAACAATAACCCAAAAGGAGGGACAATGTCTCGCATCGATATCAAAGCTACTACAGTTTTGTTGGATGTAGTATAAATAGTGATTGAGTTACATATCCATTTTAGGCTACTTCTGCCATCGTTCGTCGTCATTGTTATAATCGTTTGAATGTCAACAACCCTAATAGCTAGAATAATCCTTTTTACGAATAGATTCAGGTTCGGATTGAACTTGAAAGATTTAATTATAAAGATGAAACAGTGAAGGAGGCAACTGATTTCAGTAACAGTGGTGTTGAAAATTGGAAAAGAAGTAATATGTCATGTACGTGGTGGCATGCTTAATTAAGAACAAATTAACATAAACTATTTTGATTTATTATATTAAATTAGATTAATATTCGTGTACTATACACAGATTTTGGGTTTTTAGGTTTTAACTAAATTAGGTATCAAATTTATTTTTAGCATATCCCTTATTAAATCGGTTTGAATATTTATAAATATTTTCCTATCAAAATCATATGTTAAAATAAAGGAGATGATCTAATATAGTAATTGGTAGTTTTTTTTATTTTAAGCATATCAAGTTATGTGATAATCTATCTAATAAATCAAACTTTTAGGGGAGACAATTTTTGGGGGGAAATTTTTTTTGTTCTATAATAGGAAGTTTTGGAGGGAATTCACATGCATTAGTTGATGGAGCAAAAAATATGAAAGTTTGAATGTATTTTTTTAATAATACATTTATAATCATTTTTTTTCTCATTCAAGTTTTAAATTTAAAATATTTTAAAAAAATGGCTTACAAAAAAAAGTATAGAAGATGAATGTATTTTTTAATATATTATCAAATTATTGCTATTTACTAAATGATACGTAATTTAGATAATCTGTGTATAAATCAACATGTGTATAAATCACTCCGTGTGTATACACGGGTATTAAACCTAGTCTATCTAATATTTTAAGGTTTTAGGGGACAATTTTTTGGGGGAAAATTTTTTTGTTCTATAATAGGAAGTTTTGGAGGTAAAAAATTAAGTGGAATTTGCACCGTGCATGAGTTGATGGAACCAAATTTTTAAGTATTAAATAGTTACAAATCTTTAAACATAATAGTTATGATTTCTTTATAAATATTATTATTTAACCCGTGTGTAACACACGGGTATTAAACCTAGTTCATAATAATTGGTACATTTTTTATTTGAACATATCGGACCAGGAAATAATTTATGATAATTAGTGAATTTTATATTCAAACATATCGAGTTATTTCGAATATAGTGTATACCATGACTCGCCTTGTCATATGACACCTAAACAAAATTCTATTTGAAGTAATTAAAATGTTAACATGTGGATGAGTTACTCAATTATTAGAATAAAAAGATTTTTATATGTTTGGCTAATCCCATAATACCATGATGACAAAGAAACTTACACAATTGACTACTTTCACTTCGTAATAGTTCATAATATACTTTGAGCACAAAGCAAGCATGTCCTTTGTTCCTCGTTGCTTAATTAATAATGTGTTGTGCAGATTTCTATCAATATATGGTCAAAATTGAACAATTGGTGTATAATAATCAAGTATATATCCATGACATCATGAATGACCTTAACTTTTTAAACATGTTCAAGTGTGAGAAAAAAAACTATGTCGCCATAAAGTAACTATTTAAATTAAAGTAATAATAAATTAAGTGGAGAACAATCTTAGAGCAATCAATAAATTCAAATGAGAAATAACAAATTTTTAATTTAAAAAGACAATAGACAAACTACTTATAATTTTTTTATTCATGTCTAACCATGTTGAGTGTAACGAAGTAACAAAAACGTTGCGTCACGCACAAACATCCGACGTTAATGTCACCAGCGTAACTCGTGACATGATGTCACAACACAATGTTGCATTTGCAATGCACAATACGGGTCAAAATACTAATTAATGTAACCCCTATAACATGCATGTACTTCAAATTTTGTATACATGTAGCAATGTCCACGTTGGTCAACAAATATTCCAACATGTTAATATGCTTTCAAAGTCAAACACGAAATACAGTGACCAGTAAACAGGAAAACATGTCTTGCAACGCGCAAGGGGACATACAACTAGCTAGTTAAGTTAATAAACACTTTTTTAAAACGCCATGAAACACACATTTGAAGTTATATAAAAATACGTAACTTTGAAGCTAGTTTGCACAAAAAATATTTAATAAAAAGAGTATTACTGACCTAAAATTAGAATTAGTTTAAATGGATGTTTAAAAAATGATATAATTAGTTGTAAACTCTACTTACAAAGATTAGTTCTTCATGACGACTTAAAAACATTAATTATACTTTAGTAAATCAGAGAAACGAGTATCTTTATTTTATTACTACAACTAGCTTTAACACCCGTGTGATATACGCGGGTTAAGTAATAATATTTATATAAAAATTATAACCATTATGTTTAAGGATTTATAAATATTAAATATTTAAGAATTTATCTCAATCACCATATACATGGTGAGAAACTTTACTTAGTTTTCCCTCCCAAGTTTCCTTTTATAGAAAAATTCCCTCCAAAAATTGCCCCTCTTAAAACTTTCATTTATTAGATAGATTACATGTTTTGTTTTATTAGATGCATGTAACATGTAGACGGTTTTTAAATTGAATGAATAGAGAGTGATACATTCAAATGACGGGAAAAGATACATCAATTCACTTTAATTCATTACAAAAAAATAAGAAAACTAAATATAGTATGATAGGAAATATTGATAATTGAATGAATTGAAATCTAAAAAGAGATTAGATTTGAGTAGCAAACTAGATTTAAGACCGGATCGCGCGATGCAGCGATCGGGTCACGCGGTCAGGTCTTACGTACGATACAATATAATGTAAAGTCGTAATGTGTCAAACATTAAAAGACGTAGAAATATCGAAACTTAGATGTCAAAACGATAACCAAGTCAAATTCTTAAAGTTAAAGTCGTGAATATGTCAAAGTTGGGTAATGATCAAAGTCATCAACTGATTAAGTCATCAGGACCTAAAATGATAATTAGTAAAAGTTAGAAATTAAAATCGTATATATGTCAAAGTAAAAAAAATGTTAAAAACCAAAGTGGCAAAACCGTAATTAAACCAAAGTGGCAAAATCGTAAATAAACCAAAGTGGCAAAATCGTAAATAAACCAAAGTGGCAAAACCGTAATTAAACCAAGATGGCAAAACCGTAATTAAACCAAAATGGCAAAACCGTAATTAAACCAAAGTATTGCCACCGTCCTTATATATTAGTTAAGTATATATATAATAATATAAATATATAAATGGTTTCAAAACCATTGTTAATGTTATGTGACATAAAAATATTTATTTATTACAAACTAGGTTTAATACATATGTGTTATATACATGTTAACTAAACAATATATTAACACTGAACTTAAAAAGGCATTCGCAAAAGTTATTTTCCGTGGCCATAGGTCTTTCATCATGTTTTTGTTTTTATGCTCAAGCGTGACCAAATGTCCCTTCATTTTATATATCATACGACCACACTCACGTTTTAGTGGTCATAGCCACCTAAAAGATACCACTATTTTTATCTGGATTTAAAGATTTTTCAAACAAAGCATGGCTAAAGAATAACAACTGCCACTAAATACTTTGTTTTAGCCACGCTTGTTTAAAATAACCTTGGCAAAAGGTTGTTGGAATAAAAAATTATGTGTCAATAAGCGTGGCTAAAATTTTTTTTATAAAGTGAGTAGAAGTATGGTGGACAGTGGGTGGTGGTGTCGGTAAGGGACAAAACCTCTGCAGTCTGCTAGAGGAAGAATGTTTGTTTTTTTTTTTAATTTTTGCAGTCTGTTGAAATAAACCGGTGGTGGTGGGTGGTGGGGGACAGTGAAGGTGGTGGACAGTGGTGGTAGTACTAGATGGTGGTGGTGGTCGTGGACAGTGGGTGGTGGTGCGCACTTTATTGCATGCTAGTAGGGGACAGTGGGTGGTGGTGGTGGTGGACAGTGGATGGTGGTAGTGATGATGATATTTAACTCTCTAAATTAAGACCTTAGAAGATTTTAGAAATGGTTGGTCCAAGTACGTCTGCACCAAGAAGAGCTCGCGCATACATTTTTTTAAGAAATGCTTCGAAAAAACAAATAGTCTGCAGATAATAATGTCTGCACGTGGTCTGCACGACACAGACATAAGAGTATGCGTAGACCTTTTCTAGAAAAACAAAATTAAAGCACCTAAGTGTGCTAAAGCTAAGCAACGGCCACATAAACTAACTATAAGTGTGACCATTTCTTATATACAGTCACACAAATCTACCATACGTGGCTAAAAGCTTTTTCCGCTACATATATTTCAAAAAGTAGGGGCTATGAGTTGTTGTAATCAGTTTATTTTGTTCAAATAAAATGAGTAGAAGTTACGACTAGTGATTAGAACTTAATGTCGAGCAGTGTTGCACTTACTAGGGCAGTGTTGCACTTACTAGAGGTGGTACAAGTAACTTAGTTACTTTCTTTTCTAGATGTACTATTTTAAAAACAATTTATAAACACAATTATTATGCATGTAAAGACTTAAACGTGCGATACAAAAATTATTAATTTGAAGTATTTATATTTATAACCTTTCTAATAAGGAAGGCCGGTTGTGGTGTGTCTATTCATGTGGTGACACGTGGTCCAACCACGTGTTGCCACGTGTTGTTTTTTTTTACTTTTTCGTATTTACGGTTTTAGTCATCGACTTTTAATAATTGACATTTTAGCCCATGACGAATTTTCGATTTTGTTCTCTTACTCTACTTTGACTATAAAACTACTTTAACATTCCGAATTTGACTGGGGCATCGTGTTGACTTCTAATTTTTAAATTTCTTTACCTTTTAATGTGTGATATATTACGGCATGATGGCGTGACATACATGACCTGATACTTTTTCTTATCAACGCAGTGATAAAGTCACATACGCAAGACTAGAACGTCTGACCCGGCTGCTGCAACGCGCGTCCCGGTCTAATATCTAGTTAACTTAAAAAAAAGTAAGTGCAACTTAAAAAACATGTTAAGAGATATCATGATCGATACGTATGCTTATATACGTCAGCATATATGGTATATTCACTTTGACATTAAAAAAGGAGATATATATATAATATATATTTTAGTTCGTGACAGGAAGGTGTTAATAATCGTAACCATGCATGCCTTTACATATTCAATTACGTCACTAAGCTTTACTAATCATGGTGAGCTAGCTATATATATTGTCTTCTTTGCCTTCAAATTTTCTTCATCAAAATTAATTCTTCATCACTCTCTAGCTCTATATATACACACACATACAAAGTGAATTAAGGTGAAAGAACACGTACATGATGACTGAGATGTTTGACGGATGTAAGCAAGACGAACTTGGTTTAGAGGACAGCAGGATTCATATCTTGAATGATGATGGTGAAATCATAAGCAAGGGGACGCCACCTAATTCCAATGAGGAGCGGAATGAAATAAACGAGGATTCTTGGCTTCCCATCACCGGGTCAAGAAGAGGGAATTCATGGACCGCCACTTTCCATTTGGTTTGCTCTGGAATTGGGATCCAAACGCTCTCTCTTCCCCTTGCCTTCCTATACCTAGGCTGGTATATAATCATCTCAACTTACTATTTATGTTTTTAAAAAGACGTCTGGTATTCGTGAAATTAAGCGCACCTAAATCGTAAAACCATCACTTGTGAAATTAATTAAGCCGTAGGTTAAACGTCACCCCTCCCATGTGAGAGGGGAAAATGTTTGCATGGCCACGTTACGTCTATCTTACATATATACACTTTACTAGGTTTAATACCCGTGTATTACACACGGGTTGAATAAAAATATTTTTAAAATATTATAACTATTATATTTAAAAATTTATAAATAATTTTATAAATTATTATTAATCACAAAATTTTATCACACTCTCACTCGATTAATCACATCTTATTATCATTTTTTCCGTGTAATTTATGCATTAGTAATTATGGAGTTGCCAATCACGAAAATTCAATTCCATCAACTTTATAGTACATTGGTTATCTTTATCATATAACAAAAAAGTAAAGTTTTTTCCCAATATTTTATGATATTAAGAGAAAGTTAATTTTCTGTAGAATTGAATTTGGTGCTTAATAAACTTAAATCGATAGTTAAAATAGAAAGTTTGAATAGACTATATATGCATATTTAGAATGCTATTGAAACTTATATATATTATTTTCCTTTGCAGGTTTTGGGGAATTATATGTTTGTCTGTGGCATTTGTATGGCAGCTCTATACCATTGGATTGCTAGTGAGTCTTCACGAGTCTGTTCCCGGTACTCGTTTCAGTCGATACCTTCATCTTTCTATAGCTGCTTTCGGTATGCATATAATGCTAGCTCCCTCTTTATACTACTTAACATACACGTACATATATATATATTAATGGATCAAGCTTTACATAACTTAAATTAATTATCAACTTAAGTTTTGAATGACTTTTGCAGGTCCAAAATTAGGGAAAATTTTTGCAATCTTCCCAGTGATGTATCTTTCAGGAGGTACGTGTGTTATGTTCATAATCACCGGAGGTGGAACCATGAAACTTTTGTATCAACTCTTGTGTGATGGTTGCTCTTCCAAACACCCTTTGACAACAACAGAATGGTTCTTGGTTTTCATGTGTATGGCAATTCTTGTGTCTTTGTTTTGTCCGAACTTGCATTCAGTAGCTTTGATGTCCTTTCTTGGATCAATCATGGCTGTTGGATATTGTACGATGTTATGGGTCGTGTTTGTTTCTAAAGGGAAGGTAGATGGCGTTGTTTACGATCCATCAGAAGTTGTCACAACAAAATCTAGTCAAGTTAGAAGTATTTTTTATGCACTTGGGATCATTGCAGTTGCATTTAGAGGACATAATGTTGTGTTGGAGATACAGGTACATGTCAATGTAGTAACTTAATTGATACAATGTGTTAAGATTTTAATATGTCGACACGAGTAACTAATTTAGGTTACTTGATTTGTTATAGGGTACAATGCCATCAACCGAAAATCGCTCATCATCAAAGCTCATGATGAAAGGAGTTGTAGTATCATATCTGATTATTGCAATGTGTTTCTTCCCCTTAGCAATTGTTGGATATTGGGCGTTTGGAAACAAGGTTAATTAGCAAACTCCAACTTTTGATTATAAAAACCTTCATTTTTGCATTCATATATATATATATATATATATACATGTACTTTATATATATTTTTTAATGGATGTAGTTTCCAACCAACGGAGGAGTGTTAACAGCAATATCAACCACCCTTAACTACCACACCTCAAAACCACTGCTAGCTCTCATATACATTCAAGTTATCATTAGTTGTATTGCTGCATTCCAAATATATGCGATGGTAGTCTTCGACAACTTGGAGCGCGTATACTCAGGTAGAGCAAGACGTGAATGCCCAAAGTTAATTTGTTTGGGCATCCGGATGTTCTTTGGAGGTTTGACTTTTTTTATATCAGTGACGTTCCCATTTCTGCCAAGTCTAGCACTAATTATCGGGGGGATTGCACTGCATTTGACATTCGGTTACCCATGTCTCATGTGGATCGCCATCAAGAGACCGCCAATGACATCCAAAAGGTGGTGGTTTAACCTTGGGCTTGGTTGTTTCGGCATCGCATTGAGTGTGTTGGTAGTTGTTTGTGCAATATGGAACTTGGTTTGTAGGGGTTTAGATGCCAACTTCTTCCACCCAAGATAATATAGGTTTGATCACTCCAGCTTAATTAGTTGACACTAGTTAAGATACAAGCTAGACAATCTAGCTATCACTCCAACATAAAAAAAAATATTAAATACGTACGCATCTAATTGTTAAGTTGTAGATAGAATTATGATGCTTTATATCTTTTGTTTAATTTCTTTCAAAAGTAGATAGTTTTCATGTAATGTAATTGCTCAAATACGAATTAATGTTTCCATTTTAAACAACACAAAATTAAATATTGTATTTATTAAATACGTTAATCTTGATTGTACGTAGAGGGTTAAAATGGTAGACCAGGCGGTCAAGGATGAAATTAAGCGTCATGCGTAAAAAGTTGATGTTTTTAACGAGACAAAACGGTAGGTGATAATTAGGCCGGGAAAACTCGATCTATACATAAACTAACGATGTATCATCATTCACCGCCTAATATTGCCCTAAGCTAACCATCAATGACAACTTTTTATAAAAACTGAAATCTGCACAAATCAAGCCATGAGGCCGGGTTTGGATTTAGCGGCTGTTTGACAACATCTGAATGGTTAAGTGCTGAACTAGTAAGAAAATAAGAGGTTTGAATCATTAAGAGCTAGTATATTGCTTAACTGTTCAAAGGCAAATGTCTGACCAATTCAGATAAGAGTTCTTAACCATTCAAACTCTGTATAATGCTTAACCATTCAGAGGCAAATGTCTGAACCATTCAGACATTTACCCGTGAAACAAACAGTCTGAATCATTAAGCTGATGTTAAACCATTTAGACATCTGAATCTTTAAGAGACTGAAACAAACAGCCTCTTAGTGTTCATGTTTTTCACTCGGCCACAGGTAACCAAAATTCGTGACATCTATTCCAAAAGAGTAGGTGTTGATGGACGGGGTTTTGTTTCTGAAGACCACTTCGTTTCTCATGTTCCGAAGACACCAAAACGCTAGCTACACGAGTATGATCGATGGCGTGAAAAGCTTAATTCTTTACCATTCAGTACATATAGGGGCACGCCGTTGAGCTAGTGTAGATCAAGTAGGTTTTGTATCGAAAAGGCAAATTAAGATATATATGAGGTGAACTCTTTGAAAAGTCTTTCCTCCTAGCTTCCACATGCATGTTGAAATGCTAATTACGTATTTACGTACTAGGAAAAGTTTTTAAAAAGTATTAATTAAGTACAATCTTTTTAAAAAAACTCACATACACGTTGGTTAAGCCTATAACTTATGGAGAGATCGAGTAAAGGGTTGAGCCTGCATGCAGGTGACTTTTGAGTGACTCGGTGCCAGTCGATCAAGTCATTATCTGTGACACGTACGGTGCGTAACGTTTGTGGGTACGTAAGGCGGCCAACATGACGTTTGAGTGACTCGGTGCCAGTCGATCAAGTCATTACGTGACGTACCGGCTAAGCCTTTAGCCGACGCAAATGTGACACACTAATTATATTAGAGGTTCGGTTGAGCTGGGGAGATCGAGTGGTTAGCATTGAGTTGAAAAGAGCGCGAGTTAAGCCGGCCGTAACGTTGGTGGGTACGTAAGGCGGCCAACATGCATGCTTGTCAGTGGTGGAGATAGGGTAGTACTAGCTAGGGGTCTCAACTTTTTCGGTAAAGTGTAAAACTAGTGCAAAAATTCAATTTTCATATCCATTTTATGTATCGGTATACATTTAGGTCCAACAATTTAATTTTCCGCTACCCATAAACTTTTTTTCTAAATCCGCCACTGAATTAATTGCTTGTGTGGGGTACTTATTACGCGCTTCAAAACAGCTAGGTCCAGCCAATATCGTTACACGTGAAGTACTCCCTAGTACGTACGTGTTGAATAACATGGTTTTTGATCAAATATATACATGACGGCTCATGAGCCATTTATTAGCCCAGCTGGGATTGTTTTCGACTAGAAAAAAGATATGGGTTAGATTTGCAGGTCCATGCACTTTGTCCGCTTTGATAACTTTCCCCGTTGTTTAATAACTTGTATCAATATATATATGGTCAAAATTGGTGTGTTATAATAACCAAATATCTGTCAATGACATGACTTTAAGTTTTTAAACAAGGACAAGCTAGTGTGAGCAGAAAACAAAAGCAGGCCGCCATAAAGTAACAAAACTGATCGACTAACGAGGAAATTTAACAAAACTCAAGTATGACGAATTAAAAAGAGAATTTGAACACATTAATTAATTAATTAATATTGTTCATCAATCATGCACGTACCCATGCATCCCACGTCCCCACCTTAATAAGGTTTTTTCACACTCTCTAGTTCACAACGTTGACACCGATCGAGTCGTTCACACCATCTACATCAATATCATATATGCATGTGTAAATTAATCTGAGTTTATTAAATGTTATGCTATGTTATGAAATAACTATAATAATGTTATGTTATTAAATGTTATGTTATGTTAGGAAACTAGCTAGCCAATCCCTTGCTTACCTATGGATCAAGAATAGGTCTCCGTATAGATCAATAAAGTGGAGTGACTCGCGTAGTTTTTCAATTCAATTTCTTATTCTTTGTATTCTTTGCTAGTTCGGGGCAAGCTGTACGTTTATTGAAAGTTATAAAAAAAAACTAAAATAGAGTATACCTAAAAACTAAAAAGATATATTTCCCCGTCACAATTTAAGTGTCATGAGACCCATAACATAAATATTAAGAAAAAGTGGATTATTATATTATTTTAATCGATAAAATGACAAAAATATCATTAAAGTATTTTGTCTTTTAGTCATAAAGTATATTTTATATTAAGTAATTAGGGGTAAATTGGAAATGATATTTTTATTTTTGTAATGGACATTTAAAATGGGACAACCAAAAAAAGAAACTTTGGACATTTAAAATGAGACGGAGGGACTACTATTTTAATGACTCGTACTTTATAAATGTTAAGTATGCAAGTAAGAGGGAGGTCACCATTAGTTTAATGTTGTCTTTATCTACCTTAAAAAAAATAAGTGTGTAAAGAGATCATTTTGAAGTAGTACGTCTACCAAACTTTGAAAAAAATACATATATATGTAAAGATCGAGATCATCATGATACGTATGATTAAATACGTCAGCATATATGGTATATTCACTTTGACATTAAATAATTAGGAGATATATATATATAATATATTTTAGTTCGTGACAGGAAGGTGTATGTGTAATAATCGTAACCATGCCTTTACATATTCAATTACGTCACCATGCTTAACTAATCAAGGTGAGGTAGCTAGCTATATATTGTCTTCTTTGCCTTCACTTTTTCTACATCAAAATTAATTCTTCATCTCTCTCTACACATTACACACACAAAGTGACTTAAGGTGAAAGAACACGTACATGATGACTGAGATGTTGGACGGATGTAAGCAAGAGGAATTTGGTTTAGAGGACAACAGGATTCATATCTTGAATGATGATGGTGAAGTCATAAGCAAGGGGACGTTACCCGATTCCAGTGAGAAGCAGAATGAAATAAACGAAGATTCTTGGCTTCCCCTCACCCGGTCAAGAAGAGGGAATTCATGGACCGCCACATTCCATTTGGTTTGCTCTGGAATCGGAATCCAAACGCTCTCTCTTCCCCTTGCTTTCCTATACCTAGGCTGGTAATCATCTCATTTCTTTGATTATTCATCGTTTTATTAGGTCATCTGATATACATGCATGAAACCGTAACTAAAAAATGCTCATGGGCAGTGGCGGATCCTGAAATTTTGTAGCATGGGGCTGAAAATTACAGGATCCGTAGTTTTTTTCCGTATCACTATGTTTCGGGTTATATTTTTCAAGTTGGTTATTTGATTCGTGTCAGGTCAAACAATAACAACACTAAATATCTAATTTTATTCGTTCAAACATATGTGTTTTTACACATAAAAAACTAGATAATTTTCAACAAAACGAAGATTTTACTAATGGTTTAATTTGTTAAATGGGTTTAACAAATTAAATGGGTAATTGGACTTTGAGGCTTTGGTCTTATTCAAGTACCCAACTAGTATATATATATATATATATATATATATATATATATATTGCATGTCGTATTATTGATGGGGACGATTATTATTGATGGAGGCGATTATTTTTTACAAGCTCAATATATATATAATACATGTAATACACTGGGGCGAGATCAATATATATAGCTAGGGTGATGATAATTACAGAACACAATTTTGTCACGAGAACAAAAAGAACAATTCCTGACCCTTGATCAAGTTATTAACTATTCTAATATTACTAATTTACATACATGTAAATCCATGGTACTTAATTTACATGTGTATAAATCAATGGTTCCTTAATATACATGTATGTAAATCGATCAGTGGTTCTGTAAATCTTTAATTAAAATGGCTCTGTAAGGATCCTCACCCTATATATATGATCCTAACCCTATATATTACAGAACACTTTTTTATCGCGAGAACAAAAAGAACAATTTATGAATCTTGATCAAGTTATTGACTATTTTAATATCCAGTGACGGATCTAGAGAAAAAGTTCAGGGGTAGCGGAAAATTAGATTTTTTGGACCTAAAGGTATAGCGATACATAAAACGATAAGAAAAATTGAAATTTTACACTAGTTTTACACTTCGCCGTAAAAGTTGAGGGGTAGCGGCCGCTACCCCCGGCACTACTATATATCCGTCCCTGTTAATATCACTAATTTACATATAAGTAAATAAATGCTTCCTTAATTTACATGTGTCTGAATCAATGCTTCCTTAATATACATGTATGTAATTAATCAATGGTTCTGTAGTTTTGTAATTAAGTTGGTTCTGTAAGAATCATAACTCACATATGTATATATGTGAGTGTGTGTGTGTGTGTAACTTTAAGGTATCCGGTAAAAATCAATAATTCTAGAGAAAAACACGTAGAGGCCGACGATCATTTTACTCCCCATAAGGATGTGCCCCTTCTCACGAGAAAGCGGACACAACCATTGGCCGGAAGATATCTCGGGGGAAGGGAGACCCATGTGAAAGCTAGGAAACTATTAAGATTAAAATATTTTTTTATTAATTTTAAATTTTTAAGAATAAAAACTACGTACCACTCGTAAATACACATATATATATTCACACACATATAGTGATATAAACATGTATGTGTGTACTTGATGTGAAATAATCATGTTGTTCACATAACATCACGTGGCAGATGTTTTTGTTATTTTTTTTATTTACTGTTTTGAATTGAAGAAGCAGCCAACCAAGAAAATAAATACTACTAACTTTATATTAGGTTTTTTTGTATGATATAGGATATAAATTTTTTCCAATATTTTATGATATTTAATTACATCATTTTCTGTAGAATAGCGTTTAAAAAATTTACATGGATTGTTAATAAAAAGTTTGAACAACTATGTTACACATCATGAATGTGACATCTGCCCTGAGCCCGAACCCGAACGTCCGACTCGAACCCGATATTAATTGTCTTTTAATTGTATTCGTATCTATTTCTTTAAAATGTAACAATTATTATTACTAATGAATACATTGGAATGTACATTATTTCCTGTCTTAATTAATCAATCATTTTGTTATCATGAAACAACTACGTATACTAAATAATCACTACTTATATTACATAAATCTAAAAATTATACAAATTGTGCTTTATAAAAGAAAATTTATTGATAACGTTAAACAAAAACGTTTTTAAGTCTAAATATTGTCCTTTAACGTCATAAGCGAGCTAGTGATACAAAAACCTCAATTATATAAACGTTGCGCGTTAACGAGGTTAAGTTAGTTAGTTGATATAGTATATAATTTAGCTGTGGGCCAAAAGTGACAAGTTTGGAAACTATATTAAAGTTTTAGTTAAAAATAATAAACAATTAAAACTACAGGGTGCAAATTGTAACATTGAAAATCAAACCCAACCCCCCAGCCCGCACCCCGTTTTTCCGAGTGCATTACTCCGGCGACCTTGCCGGAATCCGGCGTCCACTCCGGCAACCATTAAATCGTTATTGTGCTTTGTACTTTGATATCCGATCCACTTGACGCGCCCGGTGTTTTCCGCCGTCGGGCGGGGTGTCACAATGAACCCGATGGGTTGATCCGAATCTGACCATGTTTTTGAAATCAGGTCAGCAGGTTTAACCCAAAACTGACTCACACTTATTCAATGTAAACCCAAACCCATGATTTTCAGGTTAGATTCAGATCGTGTTTTCAGGTCGGGTCAGAAATTCTCAGCCCTAACTGTGTATATATATTGGTTTTGAAATAATGAAATTATCTATTAAATGAAATCAAAAGTTTGAACTTAAAAGAGAGACACAAATTAAAAGTCGCAAGTCAACTAACTTTAAAAAAAAAAAGACCCTCTCTTTTACTAAATCTATTAAATCTACCTATTCTAATAATTGAGTAACATATCCGCATGTCATCATTTTAACTACTCTACATAGGATTTTACTTAGGTGTCATGTTCTAAATTAATTTGATAGAGAATTTTTAGACGGGTCATGGTATGCTCCATATTCGAACTAACCCGATATGTTTAAATTAAAAATTCACAAATTATCATCAATTATCTCCTAACCCGATATGTTCAAATACAAAATTTACCAATTATCATGATCTATATCTTAACCTGATATGTACCAAGTATAATGAATTATCTCCTAACCTGATATGTTCAAATAAAAAACTTATCAATTATTATGATTTATCCTAACCCGATATGTTCAAATTAAAGTTTTACCAATTATCATTAATTATCTCATAACTTGATATGTTCAATTAAAAAAAATTAACAATTATCATTAATTATCTCATAACCCGATATGTTTCAATAAAAATTTACCAACTATTATAAATCATATCCTTTGTTGTAACATATGATTTTTTATTTGAATATATTTTTAAATATCCAAATCAATTTAATAAGAGATATGTTAAAAATAAATTTGATATGTAAATTGAGTTAAAACCTATAAACTAAAATCCGTGTAGTACACGGATACTAATCTAGTTATCCTTATATAATATAGCAAAACAAAAAAATCTTATGTGGCATCTTTTCATAGCTTTTAGCTTATGTGGCATTATTTGAGAGATTATCTCACAATAATGATTTTTTATTTAAAATATGTATATAAAATTATTATAATAAAACTAATTACATTTTTTATCCCCTAATATTTTGGAGAATTCTGAAAATTTTAAGAGTATTTATATTTTTAACCCTTTACTACAAGGGTGTACGTGAGTCGGTTTATATTTGATAGGGTTTAAAAATGAAACTTATAGATAAAGTTAATAATAACATACAATTAAATACCTCGGTGTTTTATAAATATACATAACATTTTTATATGATTTTTTTAAAAAAATAAACTACACCATAAAACTAAGCACTTTATTCTCTTTAATTTGAGTATAATATTGCTACAATAATCTAATTTTTAAAAATATATCATGTGTTCCATTTTACCACGGTTTTGTCTCAAAACTGAATGAAACATTCATGAACATCCTTAAAAACATCACTTGAATTGTGTTCCTGAGCGTAGCGCGGGCACTAAACTAGTACACTATATATAATCAAACAAATAATGATTAACAACAGTAAAGTTTGATTATTTTAGTTTTTTCCATCAAATTTTGTTGGCGGTCAAATTTAACACCTTAAGGTATTTTTTGTTTTTTAATAATTTTTTTTTCTTCAAATTCTCTTAACTTTTAAATTGTCATTTTTGCCCCCATGGTTTCAAGAAACTTTATAGTTTGATCGTAAAGTTTGAAGGTTAACTTTTGCACCTTCAGTTTTTTGTTTATTTAGTGAAAGTGTTTTCTCTTTAATTCTTCTTAACTATCAAAGTTGTCACTTTTGCCTCATGCTTTTATGCATTATCACATTAACCCCCTCAGCTTTCTAATACGTTTTGGTATATATTCAAGTTCGCCTACGTTTCACGTCATGTGAGTAGCTTGGTTTTATAAACTCATATGTTTGGTTTACGGTTTTTCTTAGTTGTGGTTGTCTTAGTACTGCTACTTAGCATGGTTTACGTCCCCAAATACTACTAGTTACGTCCTGACTCTGCAACGCAAAGGCTTAAAACTAGTTGAAAAACAATATCCGCAGTGTACCTTCCGTTGCAGGTTTGGGGGATTATATGTTTGTCAAAACAATGTACCTTTCACATCAAAACAATTTATTGTTATTATTAATACCATTACTATTATTATTGTTGGTTCACAAAATCACAAAGATGGATATGTAGTATATGATAGAGTTATATCATTTTCCATTGCAGGTTTTGGGGGATTATGTGTTTGTCTGTTGCATTTGTATGGCAACTCTACACCATTGGATTGCTAGTGAGTCTTCACGAGTCTGTTCCTGGTACTCGTTTCAGTAGATACCTTCATCTTTCTATAGCTGCTTTCGGTATGTATCTAATGCTCCCTCTTTATACTACTTAACATACATAACTTAATTATCAACTTAAGTTTTGAATGACTTTTGCAGGTCCAAAATTAGGGAAAATTTTTGCAATCTTCCCGGTGATGTATCTTTCAGGAGGCACATGTGTTATGTTCATAATCACCGGAGGTGGAACCATGAAACTTTTGTATCAACTCTTGTGCGATGGTTATTGCTCTTCCAAACACCCTTTGACAACAACAGAATGGTTCTTGGTTTTCATGTGTATGGCAATTCTTGTGTCTTTGTTTTGTCCGAACTTGCATTCAGTAACTTTGGTGTCCTTTCTTGGATCAATCATGGCTGTTGGATATTGTACGATGTTATGGATCGTGTTTGTTGCTAAAGGGAAGGTAGATGACGTTGTTTACGATCCATCAGAAGTTGTCACAACAAAATCTAGTCAAGTTAGAAGTATTTTTTATGCACTTGGGATTATTGCAGTTGCATTTAGAGGTCATAATGTTGTGTTGGAGATACAGGTACATTTCATTATTAGTAACTTAACACATTGTGTTATGATTTTAATTAATATGTCGACACGAGTAATTAATTTAGGTTATTTGATTTGTTATAGGGTACAATGCCATCAACCGAAAATCGCTCATCATCAAAGCTCATGATGAAAGGAGTTGTAGTATCATATCTGATTATTGCAATGTGTTTCTTCCCCTTAGCAATTGTTGGATATTGGGCATTTGGGAACAAGGTTAACTTTTGATTATAAAAACCTTCATTTTTGCATTCATATATACATCTACTTTATTAATATTTTTTTAATGGATGTAGTTTCCAACCAATGGAGGAGTGTTAACAGCAATATCAACCACCCTTAACTACCACACCTCAAAACCACTGCTAGCTCTCATATACATTCAAGTTATCATCAGTTGTATCGCTGCATTCCAAATATATGGGATGGTAGTCTACGACAACTTGGAGCGCGTATACTCCAGCAAAGCAAGACGTGAATGCCCAAAGTTAATTCGTTTGGGCATCCGGATGTTCTTTGGAGGTTTGACTTTCTTTATATCAGTGGTGTTCCCATTTCTGCCAAGCCTAGCGCTACTTATCGGGGGGATTTCCCTGCATTTGACATTCGGTTACCCATGTCTCATGTGGATTGCAATCAAGAGACCATCCAGAAGGTGGTGGTTTAACCTTGGGCTTGGTTGTTTCGGCATCGCATTGAGTGTGTTGGTAGTTGTTGGTGCAATATGGAACTTGGTTTGTAGGGGTTTAGATGCCAACTTCTTCCATCCAAGATAAAATAGGTTTGGATCACTCTAGGTCCAGCTTAGTTGGTGATTAATTAAGATACAAGCTATAGACAAATCAAGGCGAGACAATCTAACTCCAAAAAACAAAATACGCATCATGTTAAATTGTACATAGAATTAGGATGCTTTATATCATTTTTTCTTTCAAAAAAAGTGTCCATGTAACGTTACCGGTGCAATTGATCATTTGATCCAATGGCATGGTAGTGAGGGGTAAAAGTTTGAGATCCTAAAGGTCTTAGATTTAAATTCTGATTCAATGGAGAGTTTTCTCAAGTGGTGGGTTTCCTCACCTAGAGCGTCAAAATCAATATTGACGGTTGACATCCCGCTTAAGAAGGCTTACTCGGGTATTTAGGATAGTTTCAAACGCCGTTAAAAATATAAGGTTACTGGTAGTGCTCAATGAGGTGAGTAGCGAGCTTCGCAGAGCACACCGTCCCGAGCTCGTTGGTGAGCTTGTGTGAGTGCCACTGTTTAACGGCTAGAATTAAAAAAAGTAGTCGTCAATTTAAAATAAAAAATATCAATCTCTTTGATTAAAATACTAACGGGCTGTTTGTTTCACCTCTTAATGGTTCAGTTCAGTGCTTAATAATTCAGCATTCAGAACGTTTGTTTCATAAGAAAAGAGCCTTTGAATGGTTCAATTAAGTGCTGAATGGTTAAGAGACTGAGATATGCTGAATGAAACTGAATGGGGAATATACCAACTTTACCTTCATCTGAAGTTCTACCACAACATCCCTCCCATTGATAAAGCATTTTAATGGTTCAGACCTATTAACCATTCAACACTTAATGATTCATATTTTGCCAAACAGCCCCTAAAACACAAACCCAATATACACAATTTTATTCTCCCTACACTCTCTTTTTCAACAAAAAAAATCCACTATTTCTAATGAATACGTAACGTATTATTAACAATTTCATCCGGCCACATGCATGGCGGTTCATCATCTTAATCAATCGGCATACAACTTTTGCTCATCGTGCAATCCGCATTAGCACCAGTTGGGGTTACAACTCAATCATAAAAAACGTATGCTTGTCGTGATCGTGTGACGGCTAACGAAGTCCTCATTAATGATTACTTTGTTGAAGAACCTATATCAAAGGAACTATTTTTAAAATAAAAATGCTGAAACTTTTAAAGAACGGTATTCTATGTCGAAGAATATTTGTATTAAATAGTTAAGGATGTAAGTGCAATGATTATTTTCAAGAAAGTTACGCTGGTATGATGAAAAAAAGCTTCACTCTGATACAAGAATGCACTTCGGCGGTTTATCAGCTCGCAACTGATAACCCTCCTGACGAACTCGATGAATATTAAGTCATGCCTGCTAAGACTTCACTTGAATATATTCAATATGTTTGCAATTTAAATATTGTTTTATACCGCAAAGAGTTTTTAAATGGGACATGGTAAACGATCGACATTACAACCATGACTACTATCTTGCATATGGATTTATCATACTTGGCCAATTTTTGTGAAATCAATCTTATACGCATCCAATGAAAAAGAAGAAAGATAGAAAAAAAAGTCCAAGAAGTTGCAAGAAAAGACATTAAGCGAACTTTTGACATGTTAAAAGGTGAATTAGGCATTATTCGGAGACCGACACAAGCTTTTAAACGTGACAAGATAAAAAGCGTGATGCACGCTTGTTGCATGTCGCATAAAATGATCCTTAAGACGAAGGCAAGATGCCCTCACCGGTACACATAGTCGATCCGCCAACGAACGCAATATTCGACGATACCATCATCTGGGTGATGCGGAATCATAATATGCATCATAGACTATAATGTGATCTTGTCAAACACATTGTTGGTCTAACGCGTGTGATGTAGATTTTTATTCTATGTTTTTTATTGTCTTTTTTTCATTGTGTCTTTTGTAAATGAGAAATAACACAAAAAAATAAATTTACTGTTTTTTATTATGTCTTTTTTTTCATTGTCTTTTGTAAAAAAAACACATAAAATCATAAATATTTTTATTTTTTTTATTTTTCGTTTATTTTTTTACGATAGAGAATGATGTATGGAACAATGTCTCCAAACCACTTTTTAATATTTGATTTATATTGTGAGTTATAATTTTTTTAAAGCATCATTGTGTCTTTATTATACTTTGTACCAAAAAGTGACTTTGTATTTGAACATTTTTCAAATATATATTAACTTGCATTTATATGTAGTTGTCAAATACACATTCAGACTTAACAGAGTGACACTTTCTGAACAAATAAGATGACACAACAGTCTTTACAATAAGATGATATTACACAATGACCTAACAATGAACCGATAAAAGTGATTTTTTATTAACTATAACTAGGTTAGAGACCCGTGTTTAACACGGGAATGAGTTAGAATAATTTAAATAGTTAAACTAAAAACTTTATATTAAACTATTCAATTGTATACATCTCAATCGAAGTTACAACTTTTTAAATACTTCCTTATGTGAAGTCCAATAATCACAGAATATGGTTTTATAAAATTTATGAAAACCTGAAATCCAATGTCATTTGTTGATAAAATAAACAAAGAAAAACTCATAAACAATAAAAGTAGGTGAAACAAAAAATCTAAAACGAAGATTGATGAAACATAAAATAATTTATAAGAGGTTGACAGATAAGCAATCGGTTCTAATCAATACCTGAAAAAAAAAATAATTTAACAATCGGTTCTAATCAATACCTGAAAAAAATAACCTAATTGCAAGAAATTTTTTCCTCATAATCACTCTATCAAGAGGGACATAAAAACTATCTACTTGGAATCAAGCAATGTAACTTTTAATATAGAAGTAAAAAGTAGCTGCCAAAATTTTTCCCTTCATGATCATAAAGTCATCAAACTAATCTTTATCAAAATAAAATTATGTCTTCAAGTAGTACTGCAGGATCCAAAAATGAATAATTAATAAACAATCAAAGTGTTAAACACGGGTCTCTAACCATGAAAACTATTGGTTAATTAATTATTTAGGTTGTTCAAACAAAGATGACTTATTAATTATGATATATAAATTAAGAAAATATTCCCGATATCGATCTTTTAAAAATTGGTTTTCAATTGGAAGGTAATCGAAAAATGGAACAATTTATTTTTGGAAGATTTGGTAAAGATTATTTGTGTTATTATTATATTTTTCTTGCCGGTTTATATTAATATAGATTTGTTATATTTTTCAGCCTTTAATCCTAGTTTCAAACAATGTTTTTAAAATCGGACCGGACAACGAACCGGACGTATTATTGGTTCACTGGTCGGACCGGTTGAACCGAATAATATTATAAAATTTCAACGTCATTTAAAATTTGAATAGTAAGTTTAAGAAACAATATGCCTGATATAGGTCAATTGGATAAATAATAAAAATAAATATATAAATATATACAAGACACCTTCATCTCTTTATGTTCGCATCCCACATGGACCTAGAGATGGATTCTTAGCTAGCCCTCCTCCCTTATTATAAAATTTTGTAACTCATCCCACATTGAAACATTGATAAATTTTGATTTCATTCACAACTCTATAAATTATAATAGCTTGTCTAAATAAAATCCTAATTAATTGTAGTGTACTGGTTCGACACGTTTCAGCGGTTGAACCTGGCTTTGTTGCAAATCAGCCGGTTCTTTAGGGAGCCGTTTTAACGCATGAACTGGACCGTTGAAGCTACCGGTTCTCGGTTCAACCGGTCGGACTGGCCGGTCTAGTCCGGGTTTAAAAACATTGTTTTCAGCTAAACCTAGTTTTAAAAAAAACATAACAAATCTGAAAATTAAGGAGATCAAGACACCTCATCATTAGATTAATGATATTATGCCAAGTAAGCATTTATAAGATAGACATGTTAAGAGATTGACACTTGGCAAAAGTAGGTTTGCTTTATTATATTTTATAGATTGTCTAAATAAAATCCTAATTAATTGTAGTGTACTGGTTCGACACGTTTCAGCGGTTGAACCTGGCTTTGTTGCAAATCAGCCGGTTCTTTAGGGAGCCGTTTTAACGCATGAACTGGACCGTTGAAGCTACCGGTTCTCGGTTCAACCGGTCGGACTGGCCGGTCTAGTCCGGGTTTAAAAACATTGTTTTCAGCTAAACCTAGTTTTCAAAAAAACATAACAAATCTGAAAATTAAGGAGAGCAAGACACCTCATCATTAGATTAATGATATTATGCCAAGTAAGCATTTATAAGATAGACATGTTAAGAGATTGACACTTGGCAAAAGTAGGTTTGCTTTATTATATTTTATAGATATAAAACAATGACCTGATAATGAGTTGAAAAACAAAATTCGTTTTTATATATCAATACTATACGTGCTTTAAAGATAATAAAACACTTGTTTTTTTGTATTCATAGTGAGCGTTTTAAAAAAGTGAGGGATTGACTTGTGTCTTGCATGTGAAGAGAGAAAGTCAATAAAAATGGTTATGACTAAAATATATTCAACTAAATTATTTTCCTATAACTAGATCTCAACCATTAAAAAAGATCTAAAGGTCACAAATATTTTTCACCCTTCTTATATTAAAATCCTTTGTAGAATAATTCACCCTTGATTATTAGGGTTTTAGATATATGTAATAAATAAGTTTAGAAGGTGATAAATGTAAAATTGTAATGCACGTTTAATTATTTAACTGATAATTAAGTCTTTGGAATGGAGGTTGCTTACGGTAATTGAAGTTGAAATGGTTAAAACCACAGGGGCAAAATAGTAATTTACTTTGTGTTTTTACGTAAGGCTGACAATCAGGTAACTTGTTTAGACACTATAAGACGTGTTAAACAAAAAAAGTACACTATGTAATTTTATACTTTTTTAAAATGACTAAATTAAGAGTCTAGAATATATCATTTCTACTCTTTGATACATAAAAGATAGAGTAAACTACTATTTTGGTCCTTGAGGTTTGATAAAAATCACGGTTTTAGTCCAATAGTTTGTTTTCTACTCTTTTAGTCCATTAGTTTCATACAAACTTGCTGTTTTAGTCCATACCACTAACGCCCATCCATTTTTCCAATTAAGTTTGTGTGAAAAGACATTAATACCCTTGGACCAAAATAGTAATTTTGACCAAACCACAAGGACCAAAACAGTAAGTTACCCTTATTATTATTATTATTATTATTATTATTATTATTATTATTATTATTATTATTATTATTATTAGGGGCATTTACATATATCCCCTTCATAAGATTATTTATTACGTATTTACCCAATCCTTAAATTCAATTACATATTTCCCCTTCCTAAACCACATATATTACATATTTACCCAATTTCTTTAAAATAGTCTTTTGATTTACTATTTTACCCTTAATGATCTTCATAAATATATTTTATATTTTCTTATGGTTTGTGTAAAAGAAAGGGTAAATGAGTAATTTATTATGTCAAAAGGGGATATATGTAATTAAACTTTAGGCTTGGGTAATTATGTAATTAATGGGCTTAGGAAGGGGAAATATGTAAAAAAAAACCTTATTATTATTATTATTATTGCTATTATTATTTTTAATATTATTATTGTTATTATTATTATTGTTATTATTATTATTGTTGTTGTTGTTATTACTTACTATTTATATACCTTCTAGTTTTTAAGGTCGGTGGTCACTGTTGACCGGTCACGTGTCATCACTCGACTAAGTACTAACCCACCAATAATTGTTTGACTTAATTATCATTTTAACCTCTAACTTAGATAAGTTTATCCAACCTATGAGTTTGACCCCTGACTTTGACTTAATTGTAATTTTTACATGCTATATCATGTTGATCTTCTTTGACATATTCATATTTTCACCTTGTCTTTTGATATATATACTTTAAACCACCATCTGTAATCGTCGTAATGCAACGCGCATGTCAAAGTCGAAACGGTTGTTATTATGTGTAACGAAGTGAAAAAAACTATGTCGGCGTAACACAAAACGTTTTAAAGGTGTGTAAGAAAAATTAAGGTGTGTAACAACGTTGTTAATTTTTCTTACACACCTTTAAAACGTTGTGTGTTGCGCCGACATAGTTTTTTTCACTTCGTTACGCGTATTAACAACGTTTTCGACTTCGACATATGCGTTGCATTACGACGGTTAACAGATGGTGGTTAAAGGTATATATATCAAAAGATGGGTAAAAATATGAATATATATGTCAAAAAAGATCAACATGATATAGCATGTAAAAATTATAATTAAGTCAGAGTCAAGAGGTCATATTCATAGGTTGGATAAATTTATCTAAGTTAGAGGTTAAAATGATAATTAAGTCAAACAATTATTGGTGGGTTAGTCGAGTGGTGACACGTGACCGGTCAACAGTGACCACCGACATTTAAAACTAAAGAGTATATAAATAATAAATAATAATAATATTAAAAATAATAATAGCAATAATAATAATAATAATAATAATAATAATAATAAGGGTAACTTACTGTTTTGGTCCTTGTGGTTTGGCTAAAATTACTATTTTGGTCCAAGGGTATTAATGTCTTTTCACACAAACTTAACTGGAAAAATGGATGGCCGTTAGTGGTGTGGACTAAAATAGCAAGTTTGTATGAAACTAATGGACTAAAAGAGTAGAAAACAAACTATTGGACTAAAACCGTAATTTTTACCAAACCTCAGGGACCAAAATAGTAGTTTACTCTAAAAGATACAACTGCACACTTAAACCATCAAAGTCGAGTGCTCAAGGAGTTGCTTTCATATTTGATACTTAAGTTAATCTCATCGTCTGAAACCTGTTAAATACGATAAGACACGATTTATCAGCCCTATTTTTATGCAATTGAAATTTATGTGATTCAACTTCACGTAATTTTTATGCACAACTTCGTTATCCGATTGTCAACTTCGTTATCCGATTGTCCTTCAAAAAAACTTAACCTGATGATTGCGCATCCAGATTCATGCAGTAGTTTTTCAAAAATTAAGTTCAACTAGAAAGTCTAAATTTGTAGAAAGCCTAAAAAGACATCTGGACCATTAGATCTAATATTAAATGAAGATCAATAGCTTATAAATGCAAGGTGACATAATAGTAAATAGTTAAAATTTTAAATAGTGGGCCATGTGTATATTAGTCTTTGCACAATTTTCAAATTTCATATTTTTCTTTAAACGTCTATAACTTTTACATACGATATTATTTTTTAATAACATTACATCAATAAAGAGTGTTTTTTTATCTTCAAAACGCATATAGCGGCGATGCATAAAAACTATATTTTTCACGTTTCAGTTCATTGTTTTATTTCATCAGGTCATTGTGTTATTTATCAAGTCATTGTGTTATATTATAACTTCTTTTCAAATACAAACTAAAACATACATGATAACACAATATATCAAATCTTATAATATGTTTTCATTGTTGACATAACTATATGCCATACAATAACATCTCAAATCCATTACTTATTTTATTTGTGTAACATCTTAAATATATTATAACTTGTTTTTCACGTTTCAGCTCATTGTATTATTTGTCGTGTCATTGTGTTATTTCGTAAGATCATTGTGTTATTTAGTCAGATCATTGTGTTATTTCATTAGGTCATTATGTTATTTCATCAGGTCATTATGTCATTATGTCGAATACAAACTAAAACATACAAAATCAAAATACGTCAAATCTTATAACGTGTTTTCATTGTTGACATAATTATATGTCATAACATAATATAACATTTCAAATCTATTACTTGTTTATTTGTGTAATCCTTATCATGTCATTATGTAACTTCCGTTAGTTCATAAAATAATTACACAATAATCCGATGAAATAACACAATGGTCATATGGAATAACACAATGACATGATGAAATTTGTTTATTATTTATCACCATTATACGCATTTTAAAGATAAGAAAATGCTTGTTTTTATGGTTCAATTGTGAAAAAAAAAATAGCGTTGTATGTCAAACTTAAGGACATTTATATACATACATTTTGAATTTGTGTCAACAGTGATGTACAACTTTTATTGCGTATGGTACCGATTGTTTTGCATATTGTGCTTATTATGAAGCACTAAGGTACCAATTTATTATTTAGTACTGCTTTTAATGCATATGGTACAATTTTCTATTGCATGTTTTTTTTTTGTTTTTTCTGTATATATACATATCCAATTTACAATGTTATATCCACAAAAGTACAACTCTAATTGTGGGTGAGACCATGTGTTTGTTGAAAAGATGTCAATATGCATCACAATTGTATGAGGGCTTTCTTTATGCAGGTATGTTTTGTGATATGAGTAAATCCAAAGTAGCTTATAGCACACTGGTGTTTGCATCTTTCTTTTAATTTTACTGTAGTTTTTTTTCTAATATCTCATATCATTTGTTAAGATATGTTACTTAATTCTTTAACATTATTAACTATTATTTTAAACAATGGCTTTGGCGATCTTCACACAATGCCCTGACTTTTTGAATGCAGTTAACCATCTTTTACAGCCCTTCAACGCAAGGGCGAAGCCAAGTATAGACGGGGGAGGGTCACGGCCTCCCCACTTTTTTCCACCCGAAGTGTTGGTTTGTTGATCGATAGTTGATTTTTTTTATATATATTGGGTTTTGCTCTCCCGAAACAAAACATTTTAAGATTTGGCCCCCCGAAACAAAGCGTTTTAAGATTTAGCCCCTTGGCTCCTAATCCTAGCTTCGCCACTGCTTCAACGTACAACAAAGGCATGAAAAACAACAGCCAAGTTATTAAATTTGATGTATGTAACAGACGACCGGAAAGGTACATAATATGTGTTTGATTTATTGTCGTATTAAAATGAAAATGTAAATACGAAGTTTGCTTACTTGAATTGAAAAGTTATGTAAAATGCTCGAGTTGTATTTTGCATCGCCGCCGCAACGCACGAGTCATAATTCTAGCTTATAAAAATTGGTGAAACTTGAAATATGGAAACATTATCAATATTACCTTTCTTTCTAACTTTAAGAAAATGTCACATGTCTTCATCTCATGACTTCTTAGACTTTTTATAAAATTTAGAATTTCTAATATAACTCCACTCACTTTTGCAATTGTTGGATCTAACTTTACGGCTCAAATTTTTTGATGTATTTACGTACTTTTAACTCTTTGTTATCAAATAAGGGATGAAAAAAATACAAGGTTTTATGGATTATTATGGTTAAAAGGAAGGTGAGAGATTTTACATCTCTTAAAGGTCATCGGTTAAAATTCAGATAGTACTGTTTAAATATTAATTTGATGATACTAACTACTAATTGTTAACATGCCGTTAAAAAAATCTATAACCACATACATTGAGCAGAAATTTTAAGATAAAAAGGGTGGGTTGTTAGATCTTGAGCCATAACTTTACCACGAGTAAGAGACCTATCTAAACCGAATTCTTGAAAACAAATTTGCATACCACGTATAGAACACGTACCACAAATCCGGGCGTTATATAGTGGACACGAAACACATTTCGTTTGTGGTTGCACGGATGACGTCAATATTGAAACAAATTCTCACCATTTGGGTAGGGCGGTTCTTTCACGGGTTAGGGTGAGATTCCTTCGATTCGGGTTCATCTCGTTTCTTTGTAAGCTCATTTTTCATCTCTACAACTATAGAAATCACGTGAGAGAACCTAAGGGATTTAAGCCTTTTGGACACTCCGACGTTTAAGTTAAGTCAGGGCCACAATGAGAGGGTATAAGATGTATTATGTATATGTAAATAAGTTGGAGTAATATGACACAATAATGTTTGTATCTTTTGATTACCTCTCTATCCCTTATATATGTAATTTTTAACATCAATCGGGCCTATGTCCTGGATCCCCTGCCTCGGTTGCTTTGAGTAGAATTACTTATCGAAGTAGGTGTCCAAACTGGCCCAATATAAGTCGAACCCCAACGCACCCTCCCATGAGAAAAATACTTGCTAAAAGGCACCTATTGTGAAAAACTCCTCCCTAAATCAAGATTCAAACTCGCAACCTTAAAAAGAACGAATTGATTTAACATTTCTAAATGTCATCGGGACAAATGCCCAACAACATCTAGCCCTTATATATTATATAACTAGTTTAGTGTCCGCGCTACGCTCGGAAACACAATTCAAATGATGCTTTTAAGGATGTTCATGAATGTTGTATTCAGTTTTGAGACAAAACCGTGGTAAAACGGAACACATGATATATTTTTAAAAATTAGATTTTTTATAGCAATATTATACTCAAATTAAAGAGAATAAAGTGCTTAGTTTTATGGTGTAGTTTATTTTTTTAAAAAAATCATATAAAAATGTTATGTATATTTATAAAACACCGAGGTCTTTAATTGTATGTTATTATTAACTTTATCAATAAGTTTCATTTTTAAACCCTATCAAATATAAACCGACTCACGTACATCCCTTGTAGTAAGGGTTAAAAATATAAATACTCTTAAATTTTTCATAATTCTCCAAAATATTAAGGGACCAAAAATGTAATTAGTTTTATTATAATAAATTTTATATACATATTTTAAATAAAAAAATCATTATTGTGAGATAATCTCTCAAATAATGCCACATAAGCTAAAAAGCTATGAAAAAAATGCCACATAAGATTTTTTTATTTTGCTATATTATATAAGGATAATGAAGTCCCATGGAGGTTAACAATTGTAGCGGGGTTAGTGCTCTCACCAAAGTAAGTTGTCACAAATTAAAAGAACTTATTGGAGTAGTGGGTTAAATAACTCATATCGGCTTGACCGGTGCGGGTAGGTGTATACTGTGAAGAGTTAATCCCGATTTGTGTGGGATTCAATTTAAAGATAATTATTATTATTAGTTTTTTGTTGATAAAGTGGAGTTTGAATTAGATTAGGATTGAGTTTGTTTATTTATTTGATTTAATAGTGTTTGAGTTGGTTTAGAATTAGTATCTGTTTAGTATAAATATAGGGTTTTTGGGTTCTTGTATTGTGTGGTTTTTTGTTTATAATAATACTTTTGAGTTCGGGACGGACGGTCTCCTAAATTCTTGTGTTAATGTATTAAATCTGGAGTAACATATTGGACATTGGCATGACCTTTAAGGGACTTATTTTTTTATTTAATTTTTTTTCATTTAGCGTTCATGGTCCCGTTGCAAAAGCATCACCTTGTGAGCACCATTTCATTAAAATAATCTGTCTCTTACCCCTTACAAACGTCTATTTATTTAGAAGATAATATTATTCCTCCAATAACTATCATTACTTTAGGTACCTTTACTAGTTTTTTCTTTATTTTAAGAACAGTTGGTATAACGTCGTATTATCAATGCATTTAATATGTAAAGATCGAGATTGAAACTTTGTTTCTAACACCAATAGGTGTTTTTCGTCGGCATTGAGGCTTTCTCATCACCGCAAACACAGCTGAGGCTCACCACAACTCTCCTTACGAGCCAAGTTAGTCGGAGTCGAAACTCGTCAACCAACTGTTCCAAGGAAAAACCGGGCATGAACCTTTAACCATGTCACGTAAAACCCTTAGGCTCGGACACGAAGCCAGGTGGTAGCCGGGACGAGCGTCATTGCCATAATCCACTAAAAGTGACACTAGTGGGAATTGAACCCGGGTCTTTAAAGAAGAAACCCAAGTCATCTTACCACTAGGCCACAATTGAGGATTTACTAGTTTTTTTGTCTTTAAGTAACATTTTTCATAAAACTATACATTTTTTATGGTAATTTGGATCGCTCATGGGTCGCTGACCCACAGGATCATCATCATTTCTCATCAGGAGGAACTCATCTTTAGTAAAAAAATCCCATGACACAACCTGAAATACTTTTTTTTATCTTACATGATACTTAAATCCACAACCAGTTGATTTAGAGTCATATATAGTTGTCACTATACGAAGCTAGTGGTTTATTTACAACCGTAGAAGTTATTTACAATTGAAAATAAGCTTCTTTGTTTTTTTATATTCAATGTGATCCGTTGATAATCACCATTCACCAACACATTTTTGTGGGATTTTCCAGTAATATTCCAATCTTACTATAAGTGAAAATTTCGTCATATTGACAATTCTTTTGAAAAATAGACCCCTGTCAAATTTTTTTTGCAAAATATATTTCATAACCATATGTCCATAGTTTTTTTTTGGTTTAGTTAGCAATTTTTAAACTACTTAAATATTTTTACTTTTTTGAAACTCGATCAGTTAAAACTGAAAAAGTTCATTTTTAAATTTATAATCCTTATTTTGGAAATTTATGGAATATTTTTATAAATCTTCCTATTACAGCATAGGATATAAGAATTTTAACTTTCATAATGAAAAACTGTGACAATTTTATAATTTTTTTCATTTTTATCATCAACCCGTGCAATACATAAATTTAACCTAGCTATTAATATCACGTGTAAATACGTAGTGATATAAAATAAAATGGTTTTTCTAACATGGGCATGACAGATATAAAGAGTTAATTTTTGAAAACGAAAAAAGGTAACAAGAAATTATTTTTCTAATATGTGTCGTGAGGACACACATAAAGTGTAGTTAATTTAATGCACGTTAAAAATTGAAAAAGATTACAAGATTCTTATCAGGGTATTGAGAAACGAATTTTTCAAGAGAAATCTTAGCTAATTTTTTTTTATTTTTTGAGTTGCATTAAACTGTTATATTGACTTCTATCTGTTTCAACTATCACCTTTTGTTTTTCATCAGTCTCAACTTTTATACATTTGACAACCAACGGTCCGTCATTAAATAATTTATAACACCATTAAGTTTTTTTTATTTAAGATCGATATTTAAAGTTTTTTTATCCAAAGGAGAATAAGAGTCTGTTTCTGTAAACGTTAACTTAAAACGGAGGTCCAAACAATAAAACAATGCTTCAATCACAAAAAAATAAACAATATACTTATATGAAACCTATCATATCACAGAAAAAGATGAACAGTATATTATATATGAAACCTATAACAGAATAAGGATGCATAGTATACAATGGTAACTTGATTTGAAACTTGAGAAACAAGTGTTATTCTCAGCATTTAATAAATATCAACAAAATGCATGAAAATCATCTCTCATGTACAATACTTATCAAACAATAACATATATTAACCTCACTTATAGCTCAACAACTACAACTTTAGCAGAAAAAAAATGCACAGGACTGTCTTCATTTTACTTAATCCAGTCCTGATTATAATTTGGGTGATTGAAGATTAATGATGTGAGAAATTAAAACTGAAGCAAACAGAGATGACTGTTTCTAGAACAACTGGAAGAAGAGGCTTGTGGATCCATCACCATATGACCGTATATCCGCGGGTTTCACCACAGATCTGCATAGAGGGCATGTTCTTTCTCTTTCAAACCTGCAAATAACATATGCTTTTACTCCAACCATCTCAATCGAATATTTAAAGGTTTTGGGTTGTGTCCTTGTGTTTTGTCTCTAACGGGTCGAATTATAGTTAAAACGAACATGCAACAAACTGTCGACTTCAAGTTAAAAGATTGCGGGGTTTGAAAGGAAATCTAACCATTCTGAAACACAATCTTCACAGAAAATGTGTTTACATCGTAACAAAACTGGAGCTTGCATCTTTTCCTGGCAAATAGCACACAAGTCCCCTGCTTCGATTACCTGCGACCAAAAACAAGATTGAATTATAATTGGATAAGAATATATATTTAAAAGTAGAAACAAAAAATAATAAATGGGTCGATTTGATTGTTTTAATTATAAATGGTCAAAATGGGTCTATAAAAAGACGGTTAAAAGGTGTTGAAAACGGATTTTTGATGCATATAACTTTCAACAATGCCTCATTCAAGAAATTAGATCATTGACTTATCAGTGATAATAGTCTTTGCAACCAAATTTAACACAGTGATAATAGTCTTTGCAACCAAATTTAACACAGTGATTTGATTGTTTTAATTATAAATGGTCAAAATGGGTCTATAAAAAGACGGTTAAAAGGTGTTGAAAACGGATTTTTGATGCATATAACTTTCAACAATGCCTCATTCAAGAAATTAGATCATTGACTTATCAGTGATAATAGTCTTTGCAACCAAATTTAACACAGTGATAATAGTCTTTGCAACCAAATTTAACACAGTGATTTGATTGTTTTAATTATAAATGGTCAAAATGGGTCTATAAAAAGACGGTTAAAAGGTGTTGAAAACGGATTTTTGATGCATATAACTTTCAACAATGCCTCATTCAAGAAATTAGATCATTGACTTATCAGTGATAATAGTCTTTGCAACCAAATTTAACACAGTGGTTTTTCACATCGACCGCTTCGGGCACACATTTTGACACCTCTACCATATAGACATTCCAAAAATAAAATCAGCTTTTTAGAGTTTATCTACAGACTATCACAATTTTTCCGTTCTTCTTACATAAAAATTAAGTATTTATGAACATTTTTGACATTTTGAAGTAACAAATTGCATCATATACCTGTTCTGGTGTTGCATATGATCCATAATGAACATCCTTTCGTGATAACGCCTTTAATGCAGTCCACAAGGATCCAACCTGTGATCAAGAGGACATACACTGTGAATTAACTCCCAGTAATATAAATCTTGAAAGACAAATAATAGTAACTGCTTTTAAAATCATTGGCAATTAATACCTTCTCGACTATTGATGTAAGCTTGAAAGTCAAATATAACCCGGTTGTCAAAGATGAAAAAAGGCTCCCGTATTCTTTGTTTAGGAAAAACCGGTACCAGACGGGAGCAGGTAAGAATGCACGGTATAACAGCAATGCATATTCCACCAGGGTTAGCATTTGACCCTAACAATTAAAAGTCAGTCAAAAAACACAAGATATATGCGTAAAACTCAAATTTCACAAACATGGTTCGTTTTTTTAAGGGTTGGTTATCAAAAGATGAGAATAGTATCAAAGAATCCACAGTTCGACAAACAGTGATATTGGATCATGAAAATCAGATAATTAAATAATTAACTATAAAAAACACGAACAAGCTGTAAAAAATAGAGTTAGGACGTGTTTGCGTGTTTTTAGTGTTTTGGGAGATTCTGATTAACAAAAGAAAAAGATAAAACTATCAAAAAGGACATCTTGTGAAAAAAGTAGAGACAATTAGGTAAAGGGTGGCAATCCCTTTTATTAAGTGATCAGTTTTGTTGCAGTTGGATAAAACTGATAAATTGACGCCTCAATCATATGATTATTAGATGCATTATATGTTTGTCCAAACATTAATAACAGATAATATCGACTTCAAATCGCAATAATCTGACAAACAAATATATTTATACTCTAGGTAATCAATCATAAATTATATAATGTCACATTACCTGCCTACGAAAATTATGACCCTTGCCATTTCTGTAATACATAAGCAATATGAGCTTAATAGCCATTGCTGCTTGTCGCACCATTGTATCTGCACACAATGGAACTCGTTAAAAAACAAGAAAATAATTATACATTTACAATATACAGCATTCAATCGAACAGGCTAAACCATCCAAACACGGTCTAGTTTGGCGGTTTGAACCGGTTTTCTTTTTATTTCTTCCCAAGTCGTTAGTTTGTATTAAATTAATAAACATGATAAGATGGTTCATGAAAATCATACATCTAAATAAATGAACATTAAAAAACAAAAATATATGTAATGCAGATTAAACGACAATTTGGTTTACAGTTTTACACCACCAGTTCGACGATCCAAAACGCCACCAAAACCTTTATACCCAGATTTCAAACTACCCCATGAACCGACGCTATAAATCTCAAAACAACTAAACTGGTCTATTTGCTTCGCTTTGGGCAGTTCGGTCAGTTTCAATGGTTTACATATATTAACATGTTATGCACTATAGGCAGTTGAACTAGTGAATTTTGGGCGACGTGAATTTATTTGATTAACATGGTAGAAGCATCAAAGGCTTACATCAGTCAAAAGACACATTCATTGCCTAGAAACATTAGTTAAATTAGGAATAATGTAAACAGTGATACTAAAAATATTTTGGGTGGTTGTCTTTTTAAAAATTCATACGTGGGTTTTCTTTAAAATTTACAATCTTTATTATAAAAATGACAAAAAAACAACGATGGTATGCATGAATGAGTGCATTTAAACAACCTGTGCTAATCTAAATGCAAAAGGACAAAAAAAAACAGCCATCGTATTTGTTAATTTTTGTCCAAATTTGCTCATTCCTGTTTCTTTTAAGCATTTTACCAATGAAGACGGCTTAAAATTAATCACTCAAAATGAATCCATACCGTTCACAATGATGGTAAATATAGCATGCCAGAATGGTGGTATCGCTCTCGGTGGAACCATAAACAGCGGATAACAAAGATCATCATTTTGGTACCACCAATAAACTCCAATCACATGAAGCACAAAAACTATAAAATAACCAGCAAGAACAGACAGTTTTCTTTCCCCCTGCAAACATGGTCACTAGTTAAGCTCAAGAAAAGATGATTAAGGGAGTTTGCATTTAGAGTTTAGAGATGTAAGTAATGACATCATTAGCTAATAGAAGTGTCAGCATACCTTTAAAGCTGTCTGCTTTTGAAGAATATCATTAGACTTGTACATAAAAGCTGTTACATAAATCGTGACAAAGAAACCTACATATGATGAAAAAAGTTAAAATATTAACCCAAATTCTTACGTACACATATATTCCAAGGGGTAAAGAACACAAAACAAGATTAAAACACGAGGAACGATAACAGTGCATGGAATAACAATTTTCGGAAACGAGAGTTAGACACATAACATTTAAGTGTTTGGCAATTTGCCTAAACTACATGGTTGTTGGTTAGAAGTTAGAACTCTTAATACCTTATGTATTACTAAAATACTTTTTACTACACAAAATGTCCGTCAAATATAATACCTATATCTGAAACTTGTATCCTTTAAATTATCTAGAAAACCAAGATGATAAGAACCTTTTGAACCGTTAAGAAGAATGCCCGTCAAGAAAATGGTAGCATTTTTGCTTCCAGGATGCCCTCAGGTGCAGCCTTGCCCACTCACTTTAAAACCCCATTTTTCAAGTCAGCCTAAAGTAGCCCTAAACAGGCTCAGGCGCATTTCAAACCAAATTCCAGCCAAAAATCGTCAAAACAGGTTTGAAACAATTACACTAGCCCTAAACAAGCCTTGAATCAACCTAAAACAGCCTAAAGTAGCCCAAACAAACGTAAAACATGTCTTAAACCCCTAAAAATGATACTTTATAGTTTATACCATGTGACTCGCTTAATAGCCCTCTCTTTTTTAAGCGCATAGTACATAGGCCCAAGGCTCAACCTTTGCCCCTTGAGTGTGCCTTAGACAACTAAGACAAAAACGATGACGCGTTAAATTGATCTACAAAGTTTCTTTATTGGACATTTCAAGGATTCACTAAACCAAATACATAATCAAACGCTGCAAACTTTAACGTTTCAAGGTCAACTCATACTCTAAAACCATATCCAAAGATCAAACTTCAATACATAATTTCTTTATTGGACATTTCAAGGATTCACTAAACCAAATACATAATCAAACGCTGCAAACTTTAACGTTTCAAGGTCAACTCATACTCTAAAACCATATCCAAAGATCAAACTTCAATACACAATTTCTCTAACTATGGCACTGCAATTCATATTCTATAACTCTCATTTCAAACATACAAAACCTGAATTTTTAATTACCTTGCAAATGCTGCCGAATGAACACAATCAACAACAACAACGAAAACGGAAGAATTTGTTCAATCCACCTCGAAACCTGCTGCATATCATACCGTTGTTGAGACGAAGAATCACTACGACTCCCACTCCCTCCATTCTCGCCCTCCACATCACTCGAATCCGCCATTTCCCTCTCTCCCCTCCCACCATCTCCCGCATTCACCGCCCCCGGTTCACCGCCCTCCCCACCATCCCCTTCTTCCGGATCCGCAGCCCCAATTATCCGAATCGATACCTCCCCATTATCCCCATTAGCATTACTAACCGTAGGTCTATCTGAATCACTCAAACTACGATGGTGATCATGAATCAAAGTATGTGATTCGTTGTAATCATTATTGTTTGACCTAGGTCTAAAAACACCGGAATATTCTAATACAGTAGTAACCGGAGCTTGAAGAAATCGAATTACCGGAAATGAATCAGACGATGATGTTCTTCTCGGAGATAAAGAAGAAGCTAAAGTATCAGTTACAGATGCGTTAGAATTGGTTGTATCAACGCTTGTTTCCATTAATCGGATGTAGAAAAACACAAACTCAGATCGCGATTTACACACTTTCAATTTCAATCCGTGAAAAACTGATCATGAATTCAGACAAAATCCCAGGAAATAAGAAGGAAGGTTAAGACAAAGAAATATGAAGTCAAATGAGAATTGGGTATTTGAAGATAGAGAAATTGGGGATGAATTATAGGGTTTGTGTTATAGTGGAAGAAGGTTGAATAATTCAATTGAATTTACTATTAGAATAATTATAATTTATTGAGAGAATGAACAAAATTGAATATCAAGAAGCGTGTAATGGGTGCAAAGTGATAATAAACAAATAACGACTTGGTGTGGATCTAGAACAAGTAATGAATTAGGCTATGGACGACCAACGATGTAAATCAACTCTATACATGAGAGTGGTCTTGGACTTTAGATCTTTGTTCGAGGGTCAATATTTATTTTATCGATAATTGGAATTAGATAAATGACTTTGAATTCTGTGACATGTTAAAAAATCTGAAAGCTTTGTGTAAAAAACTGAAAAATGAAAACTTATTCTTAAATACACCTTTTGAAAAATATAGAAGTGTAGGGGATGTATTGTAAGTTTACAAAGATGATAATGTAACATTTAAAACTACATTTGAAAATTGATTTATATACACATCGTTAATGACTTCCACACTAGTGTTTAGATGACATACCATGTTTTGAATGACACTTACATTGGCATATCGAGAAAATAAATACGTTGCAACGGTATATTTGGAACTTTTATAACACGTCATATTTTAAATTAGTGTAAGCGTATGAATTTAACTCTAATCGTCCGTTATTAAAAGGGATGAAAGTTGTGACAACATATGAATATAAAGAATGAATTTGGTTATTTTCTTGCTTTAAGGACGAAAAGTGAAATTTTGATATTTAGTTTAAAAAAGAGAAAAATGTAATTAATTTTCTATTAAATTTATAAAATATAATAAACCAAACTCATTTTTGCCAAGTGTCATTTTAAACTCATTTAGCAAATCTAGCCCTTAATTGCTTACTTAGCCTAATATTAGAATACTTTTGCTGACTTGGCATGTTATAATTAATATTTACAAGGTTAGGGTTTTGTTAATATGAATAAATTCATTCCAGCCGCGCATCTAAGGGAAAATACCAAATCCATTCTATAATCATTATCATCGTTTACCAGTTCGATGCAAAATCAATAAATATGATATTTTTAATTATTTTTATTATTACTAAATCCCGTGTTAAACACGGGTCTTTAACTTAGTTTATAATAAGAAAAGAAGCTTGTGAGTGAAACACGAGTATACATGTTGTTGGCTAGTAAAGATAAAAGAAAATATGGAAAAGTTTAGGAGTATATTGTAAGTTGTTTAAAGGCATAATGTAAAACATTCAAAAATATACATAAATAGCTTGTAACTCGAGTCACCCACTTATATAAACTGAAAACTGAATATGAAAAAAATATCTAGGGACCATATTCTAATTTTATGGGTTAACAATCTAACATTAGACCATGATAGTGGATAAAGCTTTGCATGAAGCATTATGTGTCATGTGAAGTCATCTCACAATAAGGACTTTATAAAAAAATATGTAGTGATAAAGCCTCTTCTAATGATTGCATAACAGTTATAAAAAAAATTCATTTTTTTAAAACAACAAGATTTCATAAGTTTAAAAAACAAATACAAAATAAAAACAAAATACATAAAAAATGTAATTTTACATAAATAATAATAACTAAACCTAAAATACTACTCGCCGTCTTCTCCTTCGTTTCAAATTGGTTTATTTGACCAAAGATGTTCGATCAAATCCTCCTTTAATGAATCATGGACCTGGTCATCATGGAGGTATGCATAATTTTGAACACTTTGTTGTTTCACTACATTTGGTTGATAATTTTAGCAATACGCATTGTTTTCGTCCTCCAAGATCATATTGTGCATAATAATACACGCATACATTACATATCTTATTACAAAGTTTTCAATTTTTTAGTTTAGGTCATACAAAATTTGTGTTCAATGTCATTCCTCTCTAATTTATTCATGAGGTTGCTAAATAATAACTAGATATTTAATTATGCACAATATTATCTAGAAGGACGAAAGCAATGCGTATTATCAAACCTTTGATCCGCCTATTGTATAAAGTGTGGTCTTCATGCTCAATAGGTGTGTTGAAATGTGTTGGTATGTTAAACACTCCACGTATAACACAACACTAACATATTTAGGCAGAGTCACATATAGCATCAAACAATTCTTGAATTACTTCATGGCTTTGAAACAAAATTTTTGTTTTAAGACAAAGCAAAAGTAAAATATTTTTCGATCTGCTTGTGAATTGTGAAATAGAAATAGTGAACATGATAGCAAGTAAATTTTAGTTGGAGGAATGTTACATGTTAACTTCAATTTTGAGTAAAAAGCCTTACAACTTAAGTTGTCTAAGCCTGAAATTCATAGATCCATGTTTTCTTAAAAAAAATTTACGTGTAATCTATTGAGATGCATGTTTCTATTTTTGCATTTGTAACTGGACACCCAAATTTTCAACTAAGGGGCTGTTTGTTTCACCTCTTAATGGTTCAGTTCAGTGCTTAATCATTCAGATTCAGCATTCAGAGCGTTTGTTTCATAAAAAAGGACCTCTGAATGGTTTAGTTAAGTGCTGAATGGTTAAGAGATTGAAAGATGCTGAATGAAACTGAATGAAACATATACCAAACTTACCATTACCTGAAGTTCTACATCAATATCCATCTCATTGATAGAGCCTCTTAACCATTCAGACCTCTTAACCATTCAGCACTTAATCATTCAGCAGTTGCCAAACAGCCCCTAAGTGTTTAGTTGTATAAAACCTTCATTCTATGATTTAAACTAAAGGTGGTAAAATAAACTCATATATCCCATATTGGATCTATGTGGGAATTTTTAAACCAAAGCATCTTGTATGTAAGTGAATGCCTATCCTGGCATCCTGCATATGATATTAATGAAATCTATCTAATAAATCAAACTTTTAGGAGGCAATTTTTGGAGAGATTTTTTTATAATAGGAAGTTTGGGAGGTAAAATTTAGCTAAATTTTTCACCATACAAGTTGATGGAGCCAACTCCTTAAATGTTATATATTTACAAATTGTTAAATATAATGGTTATAATTTCTTTATAAATATTACTATTTAACCCCGTGTGTAACACACGGGTATTAAACCTAGTCTATCTAATAATTCAAGGTTTTAAGGGGCAATTTTTGAGGGGGAAATATTTGATCTATAATAGGAATTTTGGGAGGGAAAATTTCTCCTCATGCATAAGTTGATATATGGAACCAAATACTTATTTATAAAAAATTTACAAATAGTTAAACATAAAGGTTATAAATTTTTTATAAATATTATCATTTAAGTGATTTAACCCGTGTGTAACACGGGCAATAAACCTAGTATCTCAATGTATCACTGATTCAAACAATGGTTTCCTAATGCGTATGATAGAATGCTAAAACATCTTTTGTTTCTACATCACCTAATATACTTTGATTAATGTAGTATTTTTCACTTCTTGTATTACTTGTGACGGACAGACTGACACAAGTGGATGTAGCAATGACTTTGAATAGTTACCTATATCCTTTTGTCACACCTGCCTAAATTTCAAATCGATATTGAGATTCCGGAATGTTCTAACCAATCAAGATGCAAAAGGGGCTTGTAAAACTCTCCTGAAAACGCTATAAAATTCCACAATGCACAAGATTGTCAAGAAGAATCTAGATCAGCTTTGAACAAGCATGAAAGGCCGGCCAATATATTTGAAAGGGCATGTGCTAAAAGCAAAAACGAAAGTGGTAGTAAAAGAATGTTCTAGATCCGGTCAAGAACAACCTTGAAATACATGAATGGTTTATTTCTTGTAGAAACACTCTAGATTTACCATGTATAATTTATGATTAGAATTGTCTAGATGGAGAACCATCTAGAACAACCTTTGAGTAGTATAAATAGGCATAGTTGTCTAATTTGAAAGTATCCTAAAACATACACGAGTCACACACTTATACTTATAAAGCACACATGTTATCTTCTTTGTAAACAATAAATGGTGAAGGTTTATCAAACTTGCAAATTCTACTCAATTCGATTAGAACTGTTTCGAAATTTGGGTCACAAGACTGATCAGTGATCACATACGAGTCTAAAAGCAACATGCAAGTTCAAATAAATAAATCCCTGGTAAATGGTATTAGAGCATGACAATAAATGTAAGCATGTATTTCTATCAAGGAGAAGCATAGTCGAGATGATTCTCGAATGTGATTTGTCCAAAGATAATATTTTAGAAAATCAATTTGGAGATATGGAGACAAGTCTTATATATGGGAGCTCAATCCGACATATATGTCTCCAATGCTTGGACACTTTAGAAGCAAATTTCACAAAGCTTTGAGATGGGTTGAAGGCTTCGATGAATCGCTTGTGTTGCCCTCAAGATAATGATCAAATGCAGGATCAAAAAAGCATTAAGACATGTTGACACCAAGCTACAAAGAGACATAGATGAGTTATCTAATGACATGCATCGTAGCTTACTTGGCTTGGCTTGGAAGTCACAAAATTCGTCGTATCAACGCTCACACCAATTTTTTCCAAAAGTCAAAGCAGAAAACAAAAACCTAAAAGATCTCTAGTGAAGGTGACCAACAGTTTGGTATGATTTATTTAGTTTTTTCGTATTTGAAAATTTTATAACCTTAACCGAAATCCAAACCGATCCGAATACAGAATTTGCTTAATCGATCTGAATCTATTAGAATAAGCATGTCTATCTTAATAAACCGAATTAACTAATGTATTTGGTTTATTCGGATATCTTATCGAATAAACCAAATTTTATATATCTGATATCTAATCCAAAAACTGAATATGGAATTCGGATATGTATAGGAACTATACGAATAAGGTTTCTAGTTGTTTTTTTGTTCGGATATAATTTTGGTTTTTGGTTATTTTGAACATCTCTAAATTCTCTAGTAGAAGAGTTGTAGAATCATGAATTCAGACAAAATCCTAGAAAATAAAAAGTTCAGGAAGAAGAAAAATGAAGTCAAAATGACAATCGTGTAGCATGTACGAATTATGTATGATTACTTTGAATTCGAACTGAAGAAAAATAAATATGAAGATGCATGAATGGGGGATTTGGAAGACAACCACTAATATCTGGAATCAACCCTAAACACATACATAGGAAGTGATCTCGGACTTCGGATATTTGTTCGAGATTAACACCTATTCTATATTCAACAATTTGAATTAGATAACTTATTTTTAATAAAAATGGGTTTTAAGACACAAATAAAATCCCCTTATAATACTAAGAATGGTGGTCATTGATGTTGGCTCATGAAACCATAAATCTGGTTGTGGCATAGGCACTCATCAACTTGTTATTCACATCTTTTATTTCTTTTATTTCCTATTTTTTCCGTTAACTATAAAATAAACTATGAAACTTACATTCTTACCAAAAGCCGCCGACAAACTTTCAAACCAAGTAATACAAGAGTTGAATCCTCGTTTTCACTAATTCACTCCAATGTGTGGGGTTGGCTCCTGTTATAGCCTTATAGGGGCAAGACTTTCATTTTCCTAATATTTGTGGATGATTATACTCGCATGACGTGAGTGTATTTTTTGAAACACAAGGCCAAAATCTTTGAAAATTTTAGTATGTTATATGTTATGATTTACACCTAATTTCAAAAGCATATCAATTCTACAATTTGAGGGGGATTCATCAATACATAAAGAAACATTTTTTTCAAACTAAATGACTAATCCATCAAACTACTCCTAACAGTGTTGAGTTTCTAAATGGAAAACTGAATTCTTCTTGAGATAACATGTTCCCTCCTAATCGAAAAGTCCAAAACCTTATTTTGGCCGATGTAGTTGCTATGGTTCTCTATCATCTTAATTGACTTCTCATAAAAATTCTTAACCTTAAGACTCCAATACAGACTCTATCAACGCTTACCTAGGTACCCTCGCGGTAACATTTGCCTCGAATCAAACCCGACTCGTTTTAATAATCCATCTCAAATATCACAAAATATCAGGAAATAAGAACGTGTTATACTATTATTTGTTATCAACGCATGGCGAAACCCGACTGCACAAATCACGATCAAACCACGGTCTTAAATCCTTATATAATATAGCAAAACAAAAAAAGCTTATGTGGCATCTTTTTATAACTTTTAGCTTATGTGGCAATATTTGAGAGATTATCTCACAATAATGTTTTTTTATTTAAAATATGTATATAATATTTATTATAATAATACTAATTACAATTTTGGTCCCCTAATAATTTGAAAAATTCTAAAAAATTTAAGAGTATTTATATTTTTAACCCTTACTACAAGGGATGTACGTGAGTCTGTTTATATTTGATAGGGTTTAAAAATGAAACTTATGGATAAAGTTAATAATAAAATACCATTAAAAACCTTAGTGTTTTATAAATATACATAACATTTTTATATGATTTAAAAAAAATAACCTACACCATAAAACTAAGCGCTTTATTCTCTTTAATTTGAGTATAATATTCCTATACTAAAAATCTAATTTTTAAAAATATATCATGTGTTCCGTTTTACCACGATTTTGTCTCAAAACTAAATTGAACATTCATGAACATCCTTAAAAGCATCACTTGAATTGTGTTCCCGAACGTAGCACGGACACTAAACTAGTCTAGTAATACGTACGTTACTATGTATTAACTCAAATCATTCTATGGCCCCAAAAAAATATCTACATATTCTAATAATTGAGTAACACATCCACATGTCACTATTTTAACAACTCCACATAGGATTTTGCTTAGGTGTCATGTTCTAAATTAATTTGATGGAGAATTTTTAGACGGGTCATGGTATGCTCCATATTCGAAATAACCCGATATGCTTAAATTAAAAATTCACAAATTATCATCAATTACCTCCTAACCCGATATGTTCAAATACAAAATTTACCAATTATCATGATCTATATCTTAAACCTGATACGTACCAAGTATCATGAATTATCTCCTAACCTGATATGTTCAAATAAAAAACTTATAAATTATTATGATTTATCCTAACCCGATATGTTCAAATTCAAGTTTTACCAATTATCATTAATTATCTTATAACTCGATATGTTCAAATAAAAAAATTAACAATTATCATGAATTATCTCCTAACCCGATATGTTCCAATAAAAATTTACCAACTATTATAAATCATATCCTTTATTGTAACATATGATTTTTTATATGAATATATTTGTAAATATCCAAATCGATTTAATAAGAAATATGTTAAAAATAAATTTGATATGTAAATTAAGTTAAAACATATAAAACTAAAATCCGTGTAGTACACGGGTACTAATCTAGTATAATAATATTTTTAAAAACCAAATCTGAAATAAAGGTAAACGCATATTCCACGTAACTAATGACATGTCATCAACAACCACGGATAACACATGCTAGTTCCATAATGGCACGCGCTTTCCCGAGCCAAACTCAATTGATCCTCCCGCTTCATCCGACGTCTTCTATATATCCACGACACTTTACTTCAACCTCATACCAATCACGTTCCCCAAAATAAATAAATAAACCAAAAAAAATAAAAAATAAACCATTCAATCCCCACCGCCACAAACAATTGTCAACAATGGCATCTTTACCTATTCGTTACGGTGGCTCCGCCGCCGTCGCCGGAGATCGTTTGTTCAACGATCATCCTGTTTCCAGATCTAACAACCTTCATTCATTCTCGTTTCCAAACCTCGCCGTGAAATCACGTTTCCCGATAATCTCCACGGCGGCGACGGTAAGTGTTTCCGATCGATCTGTTTCCAGATCGGATTCAATTAAAGCGTTTTTCGACACAGTTCCGATCGAAGCGTTGATTGAAGAGGAAGAGTACGATCGAAGTAACGATAGCGTTGGCGTGTCGGAGAAGATAGACGAATGGATGAAAACTTCAGTAACGGAGATCGTGAAGAATATAAAACAAGCGCCGTTGCTGGTTCAGATCTACAACAACGGTGTAGTGAAAACAAACACAGCGGTTGAGGCGGAGGATTGGCCGGATGTTGTTAACGAGAGAACAGTTTCACCTGACGGAATTATTCTAGTTGAAGAGCTTCGGGAGAATGTTGATGAATATGATGAGTGTGATGGTGATGATGATGGAAGTAATTGTAAGTTGTTTGGAGTTGTGATTCAAGGTAAGGTTAAAGGGAGAGATCGAAGTAGATCTAGATCTGCTTGTTATTTGTTGAAGACTTGTAGTGTTAATGGTGGATTTGGGGGTTTTTGCACGCATTTTTGCTTGATGAAGGTTAGTAGTTTCAGTAAAAGTGCTTGTTCTCAGTTGAATGAGTGTTGGTTGCTGCCTTGAAGATTGGTTCATTGGTTGTGTTTGTATCGATTGGAAGTTGAAGTATATAGATTATTGGAAATGTAAATGGTATATTGTGATCACGGATTTGTGATGATCATTCAAGAGGGTAATTAACATTGGTATAAATAAAGTTGTTGGTTATGTTTTTTTTAATAGTAAACCCTTTTCATTTTTAAGAACAAATCGAGTCTAACGTAAGTGTATTATCAATTGATCAGTAATTCTATTGGCTTGTTAGTTATGTGGTTTGTGTTATGAATAACGATTAGATTTATAGATTTATTGAAGGTTGATTGTAATATATATTGGTTTTAAACGGTTTCAACTAGCATTGGTCTCTAACTATCGAATTGGCTGGTAATAATCTTAACTTTCATCACGTTAGCAACCTAGATTGTTTTTAATTTTTATAATGGCGTTAGGTTTTTTTTAATTGAAGACTGATATTTTAGGGCTTTTAACCGGAATAAGAGTACGAGTTGATTGATGTAAAAGTTATCTTGAAACGGTGCTCTGAATGACATAACTTTTACATCCGATTGAATGACTGTTAGGCTTAAACACTCAATACATCGTTTGGTTTTTAATCGGAAGGAGAGTACGAGTTAATTGATGTAAAAGTTATCTCGAAATGGCACTCCGAATGACATAACTTTTAAATCCGATTGAATGACCGTTAGGTTTAAACACTCGATTAATACATCGTTTCGTCGTCCGGAGCACCCTTTCAAAGTAACTTTTACATCAATATACTCGCATTCTTCTTCCAATCAAAACCTTAAAACATCGGTCGTGAATTAGAAAATAAAAACTTAAAGACGTTAAAAAAATCATTACAACGGCTGTTGGTTGCCAAAGTAATAAAAGTTTGGACTGTTACCAATCAAATCGATAATTGGGACCGGTAAAAACTAAAAGATGATAGTTAGAATCGTTAAAAATCAATATATCTATGTAACATAATATATTTTAATTGTTATTAGATTAAATTAGTGTAAATATCACTTAATATTCTTTAGGATTTGATGTATGTAGTGTTACACTACCTTTTGTGATTTGTGTTGAAAGTTGTTTCTTTAAACCACTAGTTTGTTCTAGTGGTGATTCACAAAGTTCAATTGTTTTAACTCTCATTTATAATAAATAAAATAAATAATTTGGTATTAAATTAGGTTGTTTTATATCGTTTTAGCATATTCTTAACCTAAAAATGATACTAAATAATTAATAATTTAAAACATATAAAAACATAACTATCTATAACTTAATTTGTAAAATTAGTTGGTTTATTGAAAGGAAATGAAAATTATAATTTTTTAAAAGTTATGAGCGAGAACTTAAGAGACAAAAATACAACGTACACTAAATAATAACTCAGTCAACTATTGATAAATTAGAAAGATAACAGCTGACATCATCAAATTCAATCCAAGATAACAAGGTCCATTAATGGGCACATCCAGTTTAGTCATATGTTAACATCACCATTACTCCATTAGTCCATTATCTTGTTTTGTTATGCATAAAAACAAAGATGTAAATACATATTGAAAAATACCCATATCCACCCCTAGCTTACATGCATATGTAGTTTGATATCATAATCAAGCTATAAAGAGTTGCATAACTTTGATACCCACAATCTTTATATGTAGGATAAATTATAAAACAAGAATCATACTAAACTGCAATTATATAAAAAAAAAGTAAGAATGTTACTCTTTCCGTCTTATTAGAAGTGTCTTAGTTTGAAAAATACAGTTTTAAACACACTAAATGATTGTTTTTTTGCTTGTCATTTGACAATAATACCCCTTGACAATAAATACTATGCGGGTTCATCACATTATTTGATGTTATTAAAAGTAAATTTGGAAATTTACCAATAAATTTTAAAAGTGAACACTTTGAATGGAACAACTAAAAAAAATATGAATATTTATAACGAGACAGAAGGAGTAAAAGACAAGCCACTGCTATTATTGCAAACTCTTATTAGATTTCATGAACAAGTTGTTAACAGAAACTGGTTACTTTGTCACGAATGCGTACAAGATTAAACAAAGAGATAGTACAGATACACAAGTTTAACATCTAAATGTAAATGTAATAACGAAAAGAACTAAAATCAAATATAATGTGAGCATGAAGATGCTAGTTTAACTTAAGTTAAAACTGTTACAAGTAATTACCCTTGGTGAAAAGATCATTCGCAACAGGGTAGATTTTCTGCAGCTTGCAGGAAATTGGATGTTGAATAAATAGCAGCAGCGGCAGCTCGAACAGCTAAATCCTTGTCTAGGATTGGTTCTACTTTCTGAAACCTACATTTCAACCAAAATAAACACATACATTTGGTTTTAACCACATAAATTCAGAAAATTTAATAAACAAATCCATGCATTTCAACCTTGTGTGCATTACTTACAAGTGTTTATCTTGCGGTTCTTATACAAAATAATGATTTTTGTAATGAACAAATCCCATGAAAATTTAATATGATAAAAATGAAAAGGATTAGGATTAAGTAAGCACTTACATGTAATTACTTTGCAAAGTAGCCTGCTGTTGCAAACCATTTGCTGGAAGAAAGTGTAAGAGACCATGTCCGCAATGCAGCTGCATTTCCCTCACTTGGTTTAATGAGTTCTCCTGGTAATGATCATATCAATTATATATAAACTTTCAAAAATGCCCTTCTCTAAAAAAATAAACAAACATGCCAATACACAAATAAATATCAATAGGCAAAACTCACCAAAAGTTTCTCTTCTTCGGAAAGAGATTTAGCCATTTGATCAAAAAGGGCAGTCCATCTGGATTTATGCAAGTCGTAGTTTGTGTTATGAACACATGGATTATTTTCTTGATCAGAAGATAAATCCCTTGATATCAATAGGGGTAGTTCTGTTTGTGTCACAGCTTGAACTCTTTTCTTACTTTGCCTTAATGCTGCAGTAACAACAATATCAAGTGTTAATTCTATTAGGATGTAATGATAACTTTTTCAAAAAGGCGTTTTAAGAGCACAGGCAATATTACCTGCAAGACGACCTTTAATGTCCTGATGAAGAAGTTCTAACCATTGAGAAGCTACACTTGCAGCTGTAAAGAACATTAATTTCCAAAATGTCATAATCACACTTAATGAAAAAAATTGCCTGAAAAATAGGTAATGACTCCACATTCAATTATCTACATTACCATTCTCATACTGTAGCCCAAATATCAACCAAATCAAAATATTATATTATATTATACTTGTATGATATAATATAGAAAGTTGATGAATAGTAAACTTTTAGGTTTTAGTTTTTTGACATAAGTTTTTGTTATTTTTCATCTTTTGTCCCTTTTTGTTGTGAGGCTAATGTGTAACTTTGGTGTAGGAGACACGTAGGTTTGTGAGTATATGTGTATTTGTAATGTGGGACAGATGGTTTTTCATTTTTATGGGTTTTGTAATGGAGAAGAAACGGAGACACTATTGTCTCTGTACCGAAACCACCGAAAATTTCCCATTTCCGGCCCATTATGTTACCTTTGCCTTCGTCTTTTTCCAGTTTCTGTCTTTTGATGATGTTTAGTGGTTGTTACGAGGGTGGATGGCGGCGATTCCCATCTTGCGATGTTGTTCGTAGGTGGTTACATGGTTTAATGGTAAGATATGTTTAGTTGTGAATGTTGTGGCTTTGTTTTTTTAGGTTTTTTTTTTTGTTATTGGGGCTATGAAGAGTGATATCAAGCTATGACACTATGCAGTCGCTAATTATGACCCCCTTAAAATGTTTTCTTTACGTGTTTGTAAGGCCGTCAAATAAAATGTCCCCGCAACGCGTGAGCATGCAGATATAACTAGTTCTACAAAAAACATAATTGACAAACATTGAAAAAACAATTGCTAGAAGACTAGCTTATTCTCTTGTTTTAAGGGATCTAAAATACCCATATAATAAAACACAACAAAGAAAAATTATACAACATGTTATCAATATTTTTGGTGTCCATGTGACCCGTCACATAACCCGCCAATACCTTCCTAACAATGGGATCAAGTAAATTGCAGCTTGAGATAAGTAAATGCTACAATTTGAATCAGATTTTCAAGACTGAGAATTGTTAAAGTTTTTTTGGGACATTGAGCGTAAACACAAAGAAAATGCATCCGATCATATAACAAGAAGTGTTAAAAACTAACCTTTAACAGAAAGCAAATCAACAGTAGATATATTTTCTGACTCATCATTTGACAAAGAGCTTGTATTTTCTGAGGCCATGGTTGAAGCTGATGAAAGTTTAAGCTCAAGCCCATTATTGTCCGCTGACCGACAAAAGCTTCTCTGCTGACTCGCAGATGAATGTTTCACATTCCCATCATCCTGCTTGGTTTCACTTTTCTTCTCCTTGTTTTTCGTAGATCTCACAAGATTCTCAATTATAGAATGAGCCTGTTTCCTGTTTCTTACATGGTTTATAATCCCGGGATTTAATTCATTCAAAAGTCCACTAGGAGCAGCAACTTTTGCAAATCTATCAACCTGTTCTTTCTTAGCAATCTCTATCTTTTTCTTGAGTACCGACTCGTTTCCCTTTTTCCTCCCTCGTGGTTTTGGCATTTGTGGGACCGGCACACCGCCATGAGAAGATGACAAGAACCCGTTTTGTTTCATTTCTTTCCAAATCCTCATCGACTCTTTCTCACTCACGGGAACACAAGTACTTCCACATTCAGACAAAGTGTCTTGTGATTGAACATGTTCATACTTTTTGTAGGCATGAAGCGGTTCATGATTAAAAGAAATAGAATCGTCTTCAGAGTTGAGATCAAAATCGAAACTTTTTCGTTTCCCACAAATTTTTTCTGGCTCGTTACATGACGGAGCATCGTTAACAGCCAAACGGTTGGATTTAGCAGTGAGATTGATTGCTGCAGATACGCTCTTCGTCAAATCCCCTATTCAAGAGAACAAGAATATCATATCACTAGTTTTCAACCATTATAACAATTGCCCTGGCACAAAACATACTACAAATTGTTCCAAAGTAGATGCTAAACATATATATAAGAGTATAAAGACACTCAATTTTGACTTTGTGAAAATGTCAAAATTAGAAGCAAACTGTGAAAATGTAAATGCAATTACTTCACTTCTTAGACTGTTTTATTGATCTTTTATAACAAGTCAATAATTTAAATGAAAACCCTAAACTGAAATACCTTTCGGCTTAAAACCCGATCCCAAATCACAAGAACTTGGTCTTTGTTCTTCAAATCCATCATGCTTCATCTTCTGCACCAACAAATCAACACAAAACACATCAATTCAATCAAACACTAAATCAAATTCAATGTAAACCCTAATTTAACATAACTCAAACCTTAAATCCAGATCTGTCTCCACCACCATCCATCAGTGTACACAAAGATTTGGAGGCTGATGAAAGAATTGGGGGTTAGGGTTGAGGCGGAAGAAAATGGTTTGAATTTGCAGAAAAGGCGCTGATGAAACACGTGCAGTGTTGAATGACTGAAGAGAAAGAAAAAAAAAGAAATTAAGATCCGAATGGAAGCGTATGTTTGTGGGTTTCAAATTCAAAATGAGATGGGTTTAGAGATCGATGAATTTTGGCGCGTTTCAAGATTCGTTTCTTCTTTGGCTTCATGTTAACGCTCTACCACTTGTACACTAAGCTTAGATAAAAGTACTAGAGTTTTTGTTATGGTAAGTTTTTAAAATTTAACCACACTTTTGTCGATTTTTCCGATTAAATACCTGAATCTTTTTATGTTTTCTAAATTTACTAAACCGCGTTAAGTGTTTTAATTTTATGTAATAATTATATGGTTACTTGAATTTTTTAAAACTAAGTTGGACAATGAAACATGTATAAAGCTTGGATGTTATTTAGTGATTATTTATATTCAATTTCACTTAAACTCAATAAATTTAATATTTTGTTATTATGTTGTAAATTCTTAGTCTTCACATTTAGATCTCAATTCAAATTAAATGAAAAAAACTTTTACTTTTTAATGATCATAATTCATACATATTTCATTTGTCCAACTCAAATTTTTAAAAAATCAAATATTCGTAAAATTAAAACTTATCAAACTTCAATGACTTTAAAGAGATAAAAAAAAGTTTGGGATATTTAATTAGAACACTGTGCAAACTTGATTACATTTCTGTGAAATTTTCTCTTTTTGTTAATATCAAAACGAATAACTAAATGGCGAAAGCAACCCCTGCGAATATATACATCGTTGGTTAGCCCAAACCCATATATTTCGGGTAAAATTTAACTCTTGGGGAAACCCCACTAAATCGTTCGTCCGTAGGCACGAAATAAATATAGCGGTAAAACTTGTTCGGCTCAGGGAATCAGGGATCGAACTTGTATTGTCACAGGTCTTCCTTTATTGTCCTCAAAACCCTCCGAAAGTATTGTTAGTAGGAATGAAACTTGAGTCTCTTTTGAAAAATACAGGTCTCTTACCACTAGATCATATTAAAAGTTGTAAATTACTAGAGTTGTATGCCTTTTCTATGCCACCTTTTGTCATAATTGTTATAAATTAGATTGACAAACTTTTATACTCTAGTAAATATATTTATATAAAACCTAATGAAAAATGTTTAAATAAAAAATGTATTCTCGGTACAAAGGCTGTCGGACGAGCTTCTATTGACCTCGTTCTAGCGATGTTAGAACCGTATCGTCAAACTTTATGATCAATTTTAGCATAGAGTTTAGTTTTAGCCTTATGGTTTAGTTTTTTTTGTTGGGTATGGGTATGGTTAGGTTTTTGGGGTGGTGGGTAGTTTTAGGAAAAACAAATTTTGGGTAGTTCTAGTGTCATTAGAATGAGGTTAATCGTAGTTCGTTTAACCATCTTTGTACCAAAATTACACTTTGTACAATAGGTTTACCCATAACTAACTTGTAAGGTTATTCGGAGTGTATGCCGAGATGGAACACGTTTTTCACTAGCTTGCAAGCTCACCTCGCCAAGTGTGGCAAGCTCGTCTCACAAGGTGGGCGACAGGTGGTTGTCCTTGTTTTGCAAGCTTGCAAGGTTTTCTCATATTAATGTTTAAATGCAGTTAATATTTAGGGGGTTGTTTGTTTCAGCCTCTTAATGGTACAGATGCCTGAATGGTTCAGCACTTAGGGGTTGTTTGGCAAAATCTGAATCATTAAGTGTTGAATGGTTAAGAGGTTTGAACCATTAAGAGACTATATTAATGAGACGGATATTGAGATAGAACTTCAGGTGATGGTAAGTTTGGTATATGCTCCATTTAGCATCTTTCAATCTCTTAACCATTCAGCACTTAACTAAACCATTCAGAGACTCTTTTTTTATCAAAATAAACGGCATGAATGCTGAATCTGAATGATTAAGCACTGAACTGAACCATTAAGAGGTGAAACAAACAGCCCCTTAATGGTTTAGACTGTTTGTCCGCGAGCAGATGTCTGAATGGTTAAGACGTTTGCCTCTGAATGGTTAAGCATTATACAAGTCTGAATGGTTAAGAGCTATTATTTGAATTGGTCAGGCATTTGCCTTTAAATAGTTAAACAATATACTAGCTCTTAATGGTTCGGACCTCTTACTGATTCAACACTTAATGATTCATACCTCTTATTGGTTCAGCACTTATCCATTCAGATGCTGCCAAAAAACCCCTTAATTGACAAAGGGTTCAATTGTTATTTTTTGTGTCTCTAGTATGTGATATTCGTATATATTTTTCATTCCAGAAAGTACTTTAGAACTACCAGTTTTTTATTTATAAAAACGGTATTTCACCTTTACCAATATTACACATGTAGGCAAGTGTACTCGTCGTAGTGAATTATAGCATTGGTAAGATAACGGATATCATCTAATGACACAGAGGCTCCCGATAGTTGATCTTGGTCACCGTTGAGCTCGATCTTTAAAAATGGTTTTTATGCGGAAAAATAAAATTCTAGATAATGAATACAATTAACAAGCAATTAAGCTTTAAACAAAGTAGATGGTAGTTGGATCAACTCGCAAAGTAGTTGTTTACTTGGGATCGATGCATTACCAACATTATCTAATATCCTAGCATTTTAATTATATTTTGGGCCAATTAAAGCGCGTGTGTGCTTGAGTGAACATTTTAGGACTCTTTTTAGGGACGACTTAACACTCAGTTGTTGTGGGGAGATCCACTGATGGATCGACAGAACAAGCACCAAACAACCGAGATAACGAATCAAGCAAAGTAATAAAAAGTAAGCATTTCTCAAAACCGCCCCTTAGCGCACTATCATTATGCAACTAAGGTTAATTAAGAGAATCAAAAGACAAAAACTTTAGAGTTTCGGAAATTTGTCACTAAAATCTGAAACATCAAGTTAGAAGCCTTCATGCCCCAGTCACTAACCACTTTTCCAAAGGTTGTACCACAAAGATATGTTCGTCTTAGATGGACTGTTGCCTACACACGAAGTCGATCAGACATGGCTTCTTTAACTCGATATTCACAATCGTAAGACAAAGAATTAAATCATAAACAGAAAACCAAAACAAAACATAGTAACATAGTAATATTAAACAACGAGTCAAGTTATCTCACCCAAGTGTAGCTTAGAACCTTAACTCATGGTTATAATGACAACAATAATCAAACTCGTAAAAATATTGGAATACAAAATTACAAGATTTGATAATTGTTAAAGTGGTTCTAGCTAAATGGAATGATCTAACACACTACCTACTAAGCTAAAAAGAAAGTAACAAACATTAAAAATTATGGTTGGAGACTCTAGAGGTGCTCCATTTAAAAATAAGTCAAGGTGGCTATTTATAGGCAGAATAGTGACCACGACACATGTTGTGTAGGGGAAAAACGGGGTCGTGTACTTGCCTTTTTTCTGCTCCATGATCTCGTACTAGTACGATCTTGACACACAACCGACACACGGGGGCGTGCCTCCCACCATTTTCTGCTTCATGATCATGTATTAATACGGAACTGACACATTGGTCCGGCACGGGGCGTGTAACATTTGTCGGGGTTTGACAGGGCGTGTCTTTGAGACATGGGGTCGTGTCTTCGCTTTGATTTGGATTCTTCTAACGAGACCAACACATGCGGGCGTGTGTTGGAGGCACAAGGGTGTGTACTCACTTATGTCCTAGGTGTCTTTTGTTTTGCACACATGGGGGCTTGTCTTTGATTTTGTAAGTTCAAAATTTTCAAGTGTTGACCCGTTTTCTCATTCTGCAACATATGGATTCATCAGTCTTCTTCCTTATGCTAATTTTCCTTCATTTCCATCTTGTTTTTGTGTTCCTCTTATGATTTTCTCCCATTTGAAATCTAAAAATATAAAAGAAGTCAATAAAGGATCTATTTGCAATTAAGTTACACACTTAACTAGGAAATAGTGACAAATTGATCTAAAATATATGTTAATATTTACCCACATCAGCCTTCGTCACAAGGTTGATCAAGAGTTTATCTTCGATTGCTCCCCTTACCCTAACCAACTTACACAAATCGGTGGTCTTGGCCATATACATGTTAGAGCATTCACAATAGATAGACTATCTCTATCTCTAAATTTACATTAAAAATCACTATATTTTTTCTCTCATTCTATTTAAACAATAATATTTTTATAAATTTATCATTACAATTACTTTCTTATCCACTCACAACCATTTAAAAAAAATTTAATAAAATATAAGGGGTGAAAAGTAATTTTTCGAATATAGAATTTATCTCTTATCCACAATCAAATTTTCTTTCTCTTCATTTACAACAACTCACAACCATTCACACTCACCCATAAAATATAAAAACATCACTCACAACAACTTACTTTTGCCTTTTGTTGCTTCTGTTTTCGTTGATTGCACACAAAACAAAATATGGTTGTTTGTTTTTGTGTATTTCTTTTCTTTTGGGTAGTACCATCAAAATCAGTCCATATTCATAATCTTGCTTCCTTCTTGTCTTGTTGCATGAATGAACTATTGCAAAAGTCGGTCTTCAATCATGTCGCCAGTTTCTGATTACCAAAAAACCAAACGATCTTTCCGTCTTCAATTGTACTTTAATTTGCTGCATCAAAAGAGCAAAAACTTTCAATTGTTCTTGTGTTTTTCCTGTCAAATCTGTGTCTATTCCTCGAACAAATGATCCAATTGCTTCCCACAATTTTGTGCAGCGGTTTTAATCAAATATCAATCAAAAACAGGTGTCCTTCATTATGTTCTTCGTCTCCTGTTTCAGAGACGAGAACGCCAACCATTCCTTGATCTTCTCGATCAAAATTGGATCAAATCCTTGTGTAATCTTGGAGCCTGACACTTTGATATCATGTTCGAAATAGGATTTTGTATCCACAGGATCGAATTAAACACAAGATTAACACCAAGAACATGATTTCATTCAAATGGATATATGTTTACATTGTATTGAAAAGACACACTTTACAACAGAAATCAAACTAACTATTTATACTAATCTTGTTGACGATTATTCATCCAACAACAACTGTTGTTGCGTCCTTTGGCCTTGTCGGAAACTACTCAATGAACCATTATGACTTTCCGTATATCGGTTCTTCATGATCCAGATATCTTAAAACCTAATTCCATATTTACTAATCTAGTCCCTAGACTATTGTAGCTAAAACAAATATGACATAAATACCACTTTGTATTATTACCAAATAACACCCTAAACTTTCCTAACAAGACATGCATCATTAAAGTCTAACAATTTCAGCTTTATAACCAAAACCTATCTTGGTTTGATATATTCTATTTTCATTTTAAACGCTAGAGTACAACAAACCACATTGTCACAATACTTGGAATATACAAAATTGAAATAAGTATGGAACTACAAAAAATATTTCAGAAGTATAACCTAGCTATTACATAGACGTATGATCCTCCTCGCACCGAAGACCACTTTAAAAAGTATACTTACAATGCATATAAAATGCTCAAAAAGTTTTTAAATTTCTTTGGGATCACCTGACTTCGACCAAACAGGTAATATAAACCAGCTGCAAGAGGATGATTCTACCATTTGAAACATATAGTTCCATTTTCTGCATGTTATAGATAAGATGTATTAGTTATCAGAGTAATAAAATGGTGCCATGATGTGTGTTTCGAAAGTGATTATCTGATTATTAACAATCAACAATAATTAAACGAGCCACGGTATGCAAAATCTAGTGTCTGGACTCCAGATCCTACAAATGGATCTGCTATAAGTAGGATTATACTGGGTACGTTTGTTAGTTTGTTTATATGATTCTACTGTTTGAAACTAAAATTACTAGACAATGAGGTGTTTGAGTGCTAAATTCTAACTATTTAAGGAGCTAATATATATATATATAATATTTTTATCTTACTCTTTGATAATTAGTTGTAGTTGTTGCATCATTCTCTTTTGTCCTCTTCAATAACCTCAAACACATGATCACTTATCATTGTTGTTTTTCTCTCCATCAATTCTCCAGACACTTTGACTCCACTGCTGGTCAAAGGTATACCTTCATCTTCTATGTCCTCAACCTCTGAGTATGAATATCTGCACAAAACTTGCACAATAATATCTGAGTATTTGCAAAATTCATAGACGTTTTGTTATGTTAAATCTTTATTTAAACCACTTAATGTGATGGCATATTACTTCGTATAAATTGCGAAACATTAGAATATTACCTTGTTGGATTATGAGAAGGAGACCAGAGAAAGCATGTGACAACCAAAAGTATGTATGCCAAAATAGCCCAAAAAGCGTGAATAATCCAAGCTCGTCGCCATAATTCACTCAAGGGATCACTTGAATTGAAGTACAACTGAACAGAAAACACACAGACACCAACACTACTAAAGCTAAATGTTATTTTTGTAACGATAAAAAACATGTTTTATACTTATTTATCGAAGAATTTGAAATGGAAAAGGAGTAGAGTACCTCATAACCAATCCAAGCAACAGAAACCAACACCGATAAAGCTAAAGCATTGGTAAACTTTCTGTATAGTTCAAGTTTTCCCATGCTTCTCCGTAACTGAGTCAGAAAAGTATAATTAAGCCAAACTGTGTCAAAACTAAGCAGACTATAACTTGTGAGTTTGCGACACATCAGTGAATAGCTAAAGTGCTAAACCACCTTCATATTTCATTAAACTTCAGCACTGGAATGTCAACTTGCAGGCACAAGCAAACATCAAAACATAACAAAATCACAGAAGAAAAAAAGGAACACTTCATTCTAGCATGATCTGTGAACCTAATGCTTGTCCCCTTGTTATGCCATATTATATGTTCATACGTAAAGAATGGGACTAACTAAGGTTGTAATGAATTTACCTGAAGCTTTTCCAAAGTTTTAGATAACGATGAAAAGATCCAAAGAATAAAGCATGAATCCAATAGCGCAACAGGTAGCACGAGAAAAACTCTTGCTTTCCCAGAAAAATCGTTAATATTTCCAACATTCTCGACAAGTTCAAGAGCCTCTGAAGCCAGAAAATATACAAAACCAAGAAGCAACACTTTCAAAGTTACACCTCCTAAAGTAGGCCTAACAACACCATATCCCATTGATACAACTAAAAGAAGGAGACGAGAAAACGTCTTTTTACACGCGCTAAAAGTAACTGCCCAAAACGTAATTCCAATTGGTCTGCTTCCTGTGACATTAAAATTTGCATACTCGAAATACCATAGAGCCATTTCGCACATCCCCAAACCAATGACGACTGTTATATGGTAATGTAACTGTATTATATCCTTCCAGTGTTGCACAAATCTAAGAAACCAAAAAAGCCCAAGGATAAGATAAGCTAATGACATGAATCCATAAAACGGCATAAGTGGCGTCATCTTTCCTGGCAGATAACCATCTGGGTTTCTCCAAACAGTTCTTCCACTCATTATTATTGTGCCCGTAAGTTGCGGATCACAAAACATAAAATAAAGATAGTACATTCCTGTTCTATTAATCTCAATGGTTTGTAGCAACATCTTTGCTTCTTCATTTTTTCCCCCGAAAGGAGTTTGAATCCGTTTGGGCCAGCCTGGGTTATCAGGGTCTTGGCGAATAATGACTTCTCCTACTTTGCAAGAACCATCGCTAGCTAGTTTGGGTGTACAACATATTGCATCAGAGTTTAAATACTCACCACCAATTTTATCTCGGTTTTTTACTTCAACTATTATCGCCTCAACTACACCAGTACTTTGTTGCATCTCATTTTGTTTAGCTGCAACCTCCTTGGGTCTTCTAAATATGATAGATTCAAACCTGAAATTATATCATAGTGCATGAATAAATTGCACCTTGTAACGTTGTTTCAACTTTCAACCATAGTATAAAAATAACGTTTTTAGAACGGTTAACTCACACACACCGTATAAACCTACTCTTAAATCTAGATACTGTGCCCATACGAACCTTGTTTCCACTAGACCGGCCATAGTCCCCTTTGGTAGTATAGACATACACAAAGACTCAGTTAGCATATAAGAGAAATTTTGATTTATAAGCTCCAAATTCAAATCAATTATCTCTTTAACTCAAATTGAAAAAAGTTTTTTTTTTCTTTTACATTTAACCCCTGCTTCTACTGCTTATAGGCCATGCAGTTGATATACACATATTTTTTAAAACTGAAACTATCAATTTCATTTAAGCGTTTACAACAGGTAAACTGACAATAAGCTGCATCGCGATCCCTTTTGGATAGCTACAACAGATTCATATTTCAACATATCTCATAATATATGAAGCAATTGCAGATCGATTAAAATTAAGCAAAATATAATAACATAAATAGGTGTATACCGTATGAAGGATTTGCCAGTGATAGATTTGTCATCGTTAGAGCCATTAACGTGGACGTTAGAAGCGTACATTCCTTCGCTACCTCCATGGAAGAAGAAGGAATTGAAACGTGGCATGAATCCTTCATTGTTATATTCGTGGATAGAAGCTTTTACAACATGAATCGCCGATACGAAGATGAAAATCTGTATTAGATTATGTTTGTAGGAGAGAAAATGATGATTATTAATCATCTTCTTCAATCTGGATGTAAATGCATGAATAACGTATTAATTATGAAAATGTGATTCACCCCCTTTTAACTAAGGAAATTTGATGTTGTCGTAGAACGAACAACTTTTATTATTGTAAAAAGTTATTTAATGTCTTGATGGTTTATTTTAGATAGAGTTAACTCCACAAACTAGATTGTCTTTTTAAACTTTAATCTTTTTTCCAACCTGTCACATGTTTTCTAAATCGTTTCATACTTTGATCATATCAAAATAAATCCTAATTCATAAACAAACTATTTAAACCAAAATTTTCAAATTAATCCAATACAATTCCTAAATCAATTATTGAAAGAAAAGTATCCTAAAGAAGCAAACTTCTAATCAATGAAGATAAACTAATCTGGAGCCTTGAAGGCTGGTGAAATCTATGAACCAAACTCGAATAGTCGAAGTAGCCTCACAGGCACTGACTTGAATCAATGGAACTGTGATTTGAAACTAGTAACTAAGGTGAAATGGATGATGAGCTGAGTCAATCGGATTGCATAATGGGGCACCCTTAGAATCAATCCGATTGAAATATATGATGCAGCATGCACTTGATGCCACTCACGTGATGAAATCAATGGTAATATTGGTGGCCCACTGCACTCGATGATGATACCGGTCAGATGGTGAATCAAAGATCGAAAGAAAATCAAGATTATGATGATGATTTTGGATGAACATTGAGATTAGAGAGAATGTTAAGTGAGTTTTTTTTTCGTTCCACGTTCCCCTGATTTCAATTTATATAAGTTCATTTATAGCTTTAGGATTTGGTGGCCAATTAGAACTTGATGGCGTAAGACATGAGCATGTTTTTCATGCACTAATGCTGTGTTTCCGAGTTCATTAAACAAAAGAAAAGAAACGAAAAGAAATCATTTCTTTTCGAGTAAACTTCGTTTTGCCTCCTTTACGTTTGTCTAAAATAACGGTTTCCATATAATAGTTTCAAAATTGCGTTTTGTCTCCATAAACTTACCAATTTCTCACCGTTTGCTACATCCGGCTTAATTCCGTCAAAAGCAAACGTTAGTCAGTCCCATGTGCCCCTCACGTGAGGGGCACCTTAGTCATTTTCAAGCCTTTTCTTTTCCCTCTTGCTTAAATGAGTTTGGGAATGATAAACATATTTAAGCAACAAGGAAAAAAAATGCTTGAAAATGACTAAAGTGCCCCTCACATGAGAGGCACATGGGATTGACTAACGTTTGCTTTTAATAGAATTAATTCGGATGTAACAAACACTAACAAATTGGTAAGTTTAGGAATGCAAAACGTAATTTTAAAACTATTATATACAAACTATTATTTTAAGCAAACTTTAGAGAGGCAAAACAAAGTTTACTTTTTCTTTTCTTTTCTCTTCTCCTCACCTCTTTCTTTTCTTCCATTTCCTTCCAATTTGAAAGGAAACATTTTCCTTCATTTTCCATCTTATTTTCCTCTCATTTCTCTCATTTTCTTTCCTTTAATGAAACTCGAGAACACAACTTCCCTTCATCTCATTTCTTCTTTTTTTTCTTTTAATGAAAGTAAGGAACACACCGGAACACACCTATATTTATTCCTTCCTTTCTTTTTTTTCTTTTCCTTCCTAAAGTAAACTCGGGAACACAACGTACGAGTCGCCACTACTTCGAGCACCTAGTGTGTTTGGAGCTGTCCTTCGAGTACCTAGCTAACGTGGTTGAGAATACTATCCCCGCCCTCAAACGCTATACATGCATAAACCATCATGGATATACGTGCAAGTTATTAAAAAAACTAAATGTCGTAAAGTTTTGTCTGAATTTCAAACTGATGTTTTAGGACTTTTGATCGGAAAGAAGATGCAAGTAAGTTGATGTAAAATTCTGGTAGTTAATGTTTTTTAATAGTGAACCACTAAAAGCAAGATACATGAATAAAGGAAGCGACGGTAAGAATATACTCATTTAGGATTGTTATCAACCACTAAAGAGTATTAAAATACAGCTTGCTATTTTAGGATGAACCTTTTTTCCTGTTGAGATATTATGAAAAAAGGAAGCGTTGGTAAATGGTAATTATGAATAAGCTCATAACAGGTAGGTTCTGTGGGTAATATTAGGGACTGCATTTTATTTTGGCAAGACACTTGGTTGGGGTGAACCTCTCAAAACTTTTTCTTTCTCAATTATATGTTATTAACAAAAGAAAAATCTTACAACTTTGGTGATAAAAGTGGTTACATGGGAGTGAAAATGGAAACAACTTCCCTACTAATAAGGATCCTTCCCCTATAATTTAACTGTTGTGTTTCGAGTGTCAGGTTAAGCGGAATCCCATGAAAAACAATCACTTCAATCTCGATATTGGGGAGAGGAACAAAGCATTCACTTTGCTTTTGGTTGTTGGAATCAGCTGACCACTTACAGTTGATTTGTTCTTTCATGGACCGGGTTTGGTCCAAAAATTATTTCTTGGTGCTTCACATCGTCGACAACCTGCAGTTATGTTGGGGAAGTGTTGTTGGTTTCCTTCAACATTGTTAATAACACTCAAATGACGAGGTTGTCGACGACCTATTTTCTTAGCTATGTTGTGCTATATTTGGATTTCGTGGGATAATGTTATCTTTAGCTCCAAACCTCCCTCGATGTCTAGAGTGGTGGATGAAGTCAAGTTCAACTCCTTCTCTTGGTTCAACTCCTTTGTAATATTTGTATTTTTTTTTTTGTCCTACTATTTTGCTAATGGTTTAACTGGTTTTTTTCTAGTAAAATGTTACATAAAAAAATTTACCAGCTCTCAATTTTATTTTTAAGACATACGTGTGTACGTGTCATAACACTAAACACGAATGTGAGATATCAGTTTTACCAGCTTATAAACACCCACAACTCCGAATAATTAACGCTTAATCACTTATGTTTGGTTTATAACAGTGGAATGTTGGTCTTTTCAGGAAACTTAACAAATCAAATATTAAAATAATGCCAGTTAAAAGCTCGAAAAAACTTTAAAGGTTAAAGTTTAACCACCAAAGTTTTTATTTAAAAAATTAATTTAAAAACTGATCCTCGTATATGATGCTTTAATTTTAAGTTTTGCTAGTCATTTGGTATTTCATACTTCTTACACAATAGTTTAATGGGTTTAGGCCTCTTTTTGTATTGTAGTTATCATTCAGGTGCATGATGCGTGTAATACTATATATCAAAATAAACACTAAAAACACCTAAGTTTTAAATTTATAAAACCTAGACAAACTAACTAACTTACACACAACCGGCAGTGGACCGGTCGAATGTAATATAGCTTAAGTAAGTCCGGGTGTCTACCCACAGACTCTATATACTACGTTAAATTAACTAATAAAGACTCGACTGACTAGACACGACTTAAAAGAAAGGTTATTTAGAAGGGGGGTTTGACTGCTAAAAATAAAAACGTACTAAAATTGGAAAGTTACTACAATTGGAAATTGACACGAAAGATTTGAAACAAAAACAGATAAATCAAAACAAACCACCTAGACCCGACTCCCTAGTTGCTTAAGTTATTAGTTTGTTGGAAAATATTTTGACATTGGACTGGGATCGTAAAATGATCACTTGACCCAAACCCCGACAAGACCCTCGACCCTTTTCGAGAAGAAACCTATGGGTTTTGTATCAAGTTAGTAAGCGAACCAGTTTATGAATTAGACTCCCTCACAGTTGTCTAATGATTATGACTTAGTACCTATGTTGATTATTAATCTCACAATTAAATAACCTAAGATAGTTACTTTGATTCAATTGATATTAGTAGACACCGTAGTTAAACCAAAACTAAACCAATTCTTCATAGAAACAAGCCTAGCAATTCAACCCACTTAGACCTACCAATTAAACTATCACCTCACGGATACTAGTTTAGCTACACGTTTTTATTAGTTTGGTCCGATTAATTATTCCTATGGTTTTAGTGCACCTAAACCATAAAATAGTCACTAACACACGGTCCGCGACCTAACTTAATGAAAGACATTCATCAAGAACTAAGTGGAATAAATAAACTAACTCAAACCAAACCAAATATGTAATAATGCTTCAACCAACCAAAAGTAATAATTTACTAAATCATAAAATAAACCAACGTCATAAACATTCCAACAAACATAAAAACAAAGTAACTAGTTCATCATTGGCCTAGGTGATTCAAAGAGCTTAGCCAACAATCATGATCACAAAAATAAACACAAGTTTAAAGTATGTAAACATAGCAAAAAGAAAGAAACGAAAAGGAATTAAAGAACCCGGAATCGTTAGATAACGATTCTCAATCCCGTGCTTCGTCTTGCTTCTCGTGACTTCGTCTCGTGCTCGAAAAGAAAAATATATATTGCTGTTCGCTTCCTTTCTCTTCTCCCAAAATCTGCCGACCACCAAAAACCAACAAAAATATAAGGCTGTCGTCGATCTCCAATTCTTTTTCGTTCGTCATATTGCCGTCTCCTTTTCCTTATTTAAGTTAACATTTTTGGGCCTTTAGTTTCTTGATCTGATGGGCTTTAAATCATTGAAGATCCGATGCGTAACAATGGTGGCTGTGATTGGTTTGACTTTCCAATACATGCATTTGTGTTTATCACTAAAAAAACATAACCAACCAAAATAAGTTTAAAACAATTATATCACTCTTTTAAAATTGTAAACGTGAATACAAATTTGAAATCTCACATTCTAAAATCATTTGCTTTTCAATCACGTATTATATTTTCTTTATTTAATTAAACGATTTGACAATATTTCAAGTTAAGACTATAATAGAAAATATATTTAAAGTTTCAGCTCGATGATCTCAAGGTTAATTAAAAATGTATCTTTTAGCTCATGGACTCCTAAAATAATTAAAATATAAATATGAACCGATTAGGAGTGAAAATCGACCAAATATAACCCAAAAGTATAGAGAATATTTATATAAAAATAAGTATGATTTAGACCACATCAAACATCCCCACACTTAACCTTTTTCGTCCCTGAAAAAGCATGGACATAGAATCATAACTAATTAAGGCTTCAACATTTCGTTACAATTTTCAAACAAGAACCGAACTTAGATAAACAGTGGTGCGTTTTATTTAAACACCCTAACACTAGCCAATTAAGTTTCCCCTTACGTTTTATTTCAATTTAATTAAATCATTTATCTACAAGGTCTCACACAAAGGAAAAACAAATCAGCCCGATTATTGTTGCTTGACGAGGCACGGATAATCCAGAAAGGTTTTCCTACCAAAGTAACCTAAAGAACTTAACTAAGCTAAGAACTAGTGCCATATTAGGGTGGATTTTGATGGATGAATTTTGTGAGTATAGAATGTTTATTCTTTTTTTTTTTCATAAAACAAGATCACCTCACCCAGGGGTGTCGTATCCAAGTCGCTATCTCGGAGGTAGAGCACATGAGGTCTTGGATCACTTGCCTTATATTTTTCATTTTTTTCTTTTTTTCTTTTTTTTAATTGGCTCTTTGAGCTCTTTTATTTAGCAGCTACTTTGAGCGTTTTTCAGTACTATACCCGGTGGACATTTTATTTGTGGATGCGCCACTTCTTTCACAAGAAGTGTGTTATAAATCCCAAAATGGCACTACACCTTAACTTATTTAAGTTCTAAAGCCTACAATGGTGCCTAATTGTTCTTAGTTAAGGCCTTCCTATTCCTCCTAAGATGACAACCCACGAGATTCACGACAATTACTTTTCTATTAAAACACTTAGGGAAACCATCTCAGCTAATTGAGTTACCAAAAGTTTATCCAAATTCATCTTTGTTTTAAAAACCACAACTCATTTGAAAACCAAAATCAGTTTACTATCATTTTCTATTAAAGTGCACAACTTAAACAAAGACATTTTTCAATTTTTTTAATTTTTTTGGATTTTTAAGACACTATATGACTCAAAATAAACAAATAAACAAACCTAAGACTCAGAAATGACTATTTCCCATCCCCACACTTAAGTTCTACATTGTCCTCAATGTAGAGATAGAAAACATCAAAAAATAAAATAAAAATGCAGAAATAAAAAGATAGATAAGTGAATTGGAAAGGACTTAGCTGGTAATATGCAGAATGCGTATGCTCCAAGTCTTCGTTCCAAACTTCAGCTTCGACCGTATAGCATTTCGGTCGCGATCGAGCTTCACCGACACTCCCGAGATCTTCCTTTATCTTCACAAATACAAACTCACCCGAATGGAGATTGAGTACGGGTGAGAATGATTTAAACCAGCAAAAACAAAAACAAGAATACCCGAGCGTAACACTGACTCGACAAAAGTAAAATTAAAATAAAAATAAAATAAAATAAAATAAAAACTAAATAAAAATAAAACTGACTCGATAAAAGACACTTATACAAACTCTACAAACCAACCTTCCTAACAACGATGGTGGCTGTGATTGTCACACCCCGACCGATGGCGGAATCATCGAGGCGGACGAAAGTGGATGATTGCTCATAGCTCATGGTACTAAAAATAGTTTAAATATTATTAAATTCAATTATCCAAACAAGACTAAATGATAATCGAAACAAATAATCCAAATAGAAACAATTGAAAAGAAATCTACTATATTTTATTAACTAGGTCCAAGTTCCTAGTCATGTGGCATCTCGAAGTTCCTAACTTGTCTTTCCTGAAATCATGTGAAAAATAAATGGTCAGCTAACGAATTAGCTGGTGAGTAAACATAGGTTTGAAATACATATAGATAAACTGATAAAGAAAACTCAATTCATGTCGTTATGTCTAAACTTATAAATGCAAAACATGTACATACAAGATAACAACGCATAATCAAACATTGAATAATGATAAAGGGGGGTCCACATGATAATGATACTCAATTATAATCACCCAAGAATCAGGGGGGTGGGTCCTTTCGACCAATAGATCTACCATTAGTAACTGTCGGTTTCTACAAATTAATGATTACACTTGCACAAAAATTGCTATCAGGCTATGAACACATAATTTGCAAGTAAAGACATAACATGAATTGTTTAAATGATCAACTGAAATCTGATAACTGAAATAACTGATAAACTGAAATCTGATAACTGATTTAATAGGTCACATGATATCACCCCAAATTGAAAACCAGAAAAGGGGCTATGAATACTCACGTGATAATTCTTGATCGACTGAAAATGAATAAAACTTGAAAACGTCACCGGATATTCCTTAAGGATCACCTAAAGGATATTATCCTATGTTAAAATGGTAACTGGAAACGATCTAGGAATCTAGGGATCTAATTGGAATCTGGGTTTAAGTAACTCTACTGATTTAGGTAAAAGAGTTAATAGTCTAATTGTAATAAATTTGATAATAATGATTTAATTAGGTAATACACCAATTAAATTGTATATAATGTTGAACTCCTTATGAAATTATTAAAACTAATATGTGACATACCCGTCATGATAAAACCGAATAATTATTTATATAACTTAATTTATAAAAATTACTCATTTAAATAATTGCAAAGTGTATCGTTGTCGCTAGTAAATATTAATAAAACATGATAAACTTGTAAATCGTAAGATTATTAAATACAATAATTTATAAATAACTTAGTTTATCTACACTTTTGTACTTTATAAAATCCAAGTTTAACCATGTGGCTAATATCTAAACTTAAATATTTTTTTTTTGTCACAAGAAGTAAAATCTAAGTTTTTCATAAAAATAAGTTTATATTTACTTATTTCTAGTCTTATATAATGTATTTAATAACATAAATGATTAAATGTTACTTACAAAATATTTATTGTTAATTAAAAGATTACTAGTAACGAAAATAAAATTGATTTGTTTTAAACCATGAATCACAAAAAAAATAGACCGGCATTTAAAGATCCAAGGATCGAACTCTGGACCTATCGGTTAAATCATCAAGTATTAACCATCCAATGAACTGAATTTTTGTTAACGTAACTAGAACCAAGGTTTATAATCTATTAAATCCTTAAACCCATCTTCTCAATTACATCCTAACCCTAATCATGTAATATGAACAAAATTCAATCTTGCATATGAAATCAAGCTTAACTATGATCATTGGCACAAGATAACGAGTTCAAAGATGCATCTCATTACCTGAATCGTCGAAAAATCGATAAGAATTAAGAAGGTTTATTCACGGCTGTTGCAAGATTCAATTGACGGTCCAGGAAGATTGATACGATCAAATTAAGGATGCGGATTCACTCATCGATGTCAGGAGATTAAAATCCCTCTGCTAATTCAAGGCAATAACAACCTGTAGGTGCTGTTCGACTAAGAAGCAGAACGACGAAGAACAGGGGATCGATATGTGTAGGTGTGTGTGTTAAAACTGAAATTGGTGTTGCAGATATTTAATGTGAAGTCGTATGAATAATTTTGATAGTTTATAAACGGCTGAACTGGGGTCAAAGTGCTGTAACGATCTCGAGTTTTGTTCGGCTAATATTTGAGATAAAAACCTTGATTTCGCATGTTGATTGGCAATTAAACTCCCTGATCGAGTCTTAAAAGATCAGTAGATAGTTTTGGATAGATTCAATGTGAGCTTTATGATAGAATTTGCTGAATTCAGTTTCAAAAATGCCGAGGATAATGGATTTGGATGAAGTTTGATGAACCGGCATCTAAATCGACCTGTATACTAGTTTTTAGGTTCGAATCTTATGGCCAAATATGTAGGAACGGTTTAATCGCGTCAAAATGGTGTTGTTTTGTTGATTTGGGTCGTTGCCGGAGACTCACCGGAGTTGCCGGAGAATGTAGCCGGATTCACGGGTTTAGGGGTGGGGGTTGGATTTAATTTGATTTTTCATTTTACCCCCTGAACTTAGAGTTATGTTATTGTTAGTTTAAATGTTTATTTTGTGTTTTATTATTTACATATCCAATCCCTCAACTTTAACTTTACTAACTAAAACTAACAACTTACATTTTTATAAGCCAACATTTATATAAATAAACTCTTATCGTTAGTTTTAGTAAATTTTATAAAAATCATTTTATAATAAGTATTTAGTAACTTAATGATAAATAAACGAAACCTTTATTTCATAATAAACCATAATATTACAATATTATTTAACGGTTCGGCTTACATAAAGAAAGAAAAAGAAAACGAATCGGGACGGACGTCACAGTGATTGGTTTGACTTTCCAATACATGCATTTGTGTTTATCACTAAAAAAACATAACCAACCAAAATAAGTTTAAAACAATTATATCACTCTTTTAAAATTGTAAACGTGAATACAAATTTGAAATCTCACATTCTAAAATCATTTGCTTTTCAATCACGTATTATATTTTCTTTATTTAATTAAACGATTTGACAATATTTCTTTCAATGCTGACATAGGGGACCACTTGAACTTTGTGAAAAGCTAGCGCCCCTCTCTCTAAAGGGGCGTAAGCACTTTACTCGCTAGGGGTGCCGAGTACGAACAGCAGGGTTAGAGGACCCGTGGTCCCGAGAGCGGGGTTAGAGGACCCGTGGCGGGTTTGGGCAAGGATGAGCGGGGTAGCGACGCGGCTCCATACTCTCATTTTTGGTAGTTCGGAAGATTAAGAATTCTTTCAAAACTTCTGAGCTTATTCATACATGTTCCGACTCGCCGGTCATTATGGATCTAGTGGCATGGCGGGGCAAAATAAAAAGGGGGGGAAGCAACTACGAAGCTTCGTAGACTCTTACTCTTATGTTATAGAATCTGCTCCTGCTCTCAACCGGGGTAGGTATTTGTTGAAGTTAAGACTATAATAGAAAATATATTTAAAGTTTCAGCTCGATGATCTCAAGGTTAATTAAAAATGTATCTTTTAGCTCATGGACTCCTAAAATAATTAAAATATAAATATGAACCGATTAGGAGTGAAAATCGACCAAACATAACCCAAAAGTATAGAGAATATTTATATAAAAATATGTATGATTTAGACCACATCAGTGCACTAAAGAGCTAAGGGGCTGTTTGACAGTATCTGAATGTATAAGTGTTGAATCAATAAGAAGTCTGAATCATTAAGTGTTGAATTAGTAAGAGGTCTGAACCATTAAGAGCCAGTATATTGCTTAACTATTTAAAGGCAAATATCTACCAAATTCAGATAATACCTCTTAACCATTCAAACTCTGTATAATGTTTAAACATTCAGATGCAAATGTCTTAACCATTCATACATCTGTTCGCAAAACAAACAGTCTGAACCATTAAGTGCTGAACCATTCAGACATCTGAACCATTAAGAGGCTGAAACAAACAACCCCTAAATCAATTATGAGTTAACATCCTCCTTGCTGACATTGGTATTATATATTAGAACCATTGTTAATAACTTAATACAATAATATGTGCTTTTACGGTTTTCAATAAGCCAAACTGATAATGACCAAAGTCACCCCTCGTAATGAGAAAAACCGATAAAACTCCGACCGCATAGCACGTGAAAGTAACGTAAGCTGTAATGAAAATGAAATCATTCAGACATCTGAACCATTAAGAAGCTGAAACAAACTCCAACTCCAACTGCTACTTTTAAGATTTTGAACTAAAACGGTTATTCAGCCCAAACCACATGTTCTAAAAGTGAAGCTTACTTAAGAAAAACTTCAAACTTCTAAGGATTAAAAGAAGAAGAATCTTAAATTAGATAATGGGTGGAGATGAGTCCATCATCTGCCAACGTGTGATGTGTCCACAAATCCGAACAGTCATAGTTTCCCTAAATATTGCTTGGACCAAATAAGATTCACTTTTCACACCAACAATCTTACATGATGTAAAAGAATAACATAAAATTTAAGCAACACAAATTTTACCCGTAAATTCATGTATTTAGTATTATACTAAGTATAAAAATGGTAAGTTAATTAGGTTTATGTAACAAACAAATGTTAAAAAAAAACTATTACAATTATCCAGATTAAAGAATATATTATCTCTCTAAATGTAGCTCCATAAAGAATCATGACATGCATATAATTCAAGCAATTAACATCAAGAACGATTTCGTACTAGCTGTCATCTTGTGACGTTTAGTATGCACCTTTGCAACACCACTTTCCCGATTCTTAAACTAGACTTATCTTTAGTTCTTTTAGGTATTTGATTTTGTCTCTAACTTCGTTAGGTGAAAATTTTAATCTCGACTTAATATGTTTTGTTTATCATATAAGTTCTACCCCTTGTTTCGATTTTAGGTGTTAAGCTTGTTTCATTAGTGGCTTTTGACATATAAAAATATAGGCAAATTGGCCTAAAATAATCTCAACTAACACCCATTGGCCGAAAATAATCTCAACTTAGTTTATTCCCTCCAGTGGTCCCAAATCCAACTTTTTTGGCCTACAGTGGTCTGTCGTTAAGTGCACTTAACGGCCGTTAACTTTTTTTCAATTTTTTTCGAATTTCAAACCGATATTTTAGGGATTTTCATCGGGAGGAGAATACGAGTCTGTTGATGTAAACCTTACTTCCAATTGTTGCTCCAAATGGTTTAATTTTGATATCCGGTTAAAGCACACCGTTAGGTTTTAAACACCCGATTGAAGACCGTTTTTTCGTTTGGAACACCAGTTCGAAGTAAGGTTTACATCAATTGAATCGTATACTCCTCCCGATCAATTTCCATAAAACCTTGTTTTGAAATTCGAAAAAAATCAAAAAAAAAGTTAACGGCCGTTAAGTGCACTTAACGGCGGACCACTGGAGGCCAAAAAGTTGGATTTGGGACCACTGGAGGGAATAAACTGAGTTGAGATTATTCTCGGCCAATAGGTGTTAGTTGGAATTATTTTTAGCCAATTTGCCAAAAATATAAGATGTAACGAATTAATTTTGTAAATATATCAAACAAAAATTTGATATTCTAGTATAATAAAAATAACAATTAAATTGCTACTTGATCAATTTATATAGATAATTCAGAATTTGAAATTCAAATGTAAAAATAATAATGAGTAAAAAAGACACCTTAAATTGTGATAACAGTAAAAAATTATTTTTCATTATTATAATAGAGAATAGATTAGAACTCGTGATTCACACGGATGAAAATATAAACACACAAAATATAATATACATATAAAGAAAATCGAATGAGGCAATGATCGGTGAGAAGCGTTTTTATTGAAAAAGATTCATCAACATACTTTATCTCAAACCGAAGCAATTGAAAAATGGACAAATATGTTGGTAATTTTAGTGTTATCGACATGATTAGTGATATTGGATTAACTTGTTGAATTGATTGATCTTATTAGTTATTAATCAAGTTAGGAGATGGAGGAGTTGCGGACTCGATTGTTTCTAATAAGAGTGTGTGTGTTGTAGGATTTGGGTTGAATACATTAGTTGCTAAACTGGGCTGTTATATTGTTCAATTAACTTGATATGTTAATGAGTTGCTAGTTTAAGTTAATTGGGTTTATAAGCCTGATCCAATTAGGAGAGCATGATTAGTTCATGACGGTTGTGTTTTGGATATAACAAAATAAATCAACTATAACCTTTTGAGAGAGATACTCATACTCTCTGAGATTGATCGATGATCAATAATGCACAAAATTTTTTCTTTCTTGTTATGGTACATGATTTCTCATTGCAAATATTAAATCCGATTCTTGAAGACTAAGTTTAATCCGTTCAAACACTTGATTGTACCGATCAAATAGTTTATTCTGATAATGATTACACGACTCTTAGTTTGATCCAAGTGATGATTTTCGATAATGTTTTCTGATTCCGAATCAAATTATTCAACAAAATAGACAATAGTTCATACATGATTCTTAACTCCAGACCTTAGGTTCAACAAGTCAGCCGGTCTTATTGGCATAATTTTCTAAAAATAAACGTCCAAAAGATAGGTAAAAGTTAAAACATGTGATATGTTATATTGAGCTATAATTTGATTTTGTGATTTGAGTAGACATTGGATAATGTTATAAAACTGCAGTTAACATCTTGCTATAGCAGAAAAATCAAACTAATTTCAACTTCAATGCAAAACCTGATTAGGGAAAAAAAATTTGGGCTGGGCTTTAAGTTATATTAAAAAACCTTGGGCTGGGCTATTAAAAAAAAAGACTAGTTATTCAAAAACCACCACCGTACAGACCCGGGTTTTCAGAGCTGCATTTGTGCCCGCAGGTCGTGTGGGCGACGCATTATGGCAAGAAATCCAAACCAAATTTGCACCCTCCCCGCGCGCAGGTAGATGCTAGAGTAAAATGTATCATAAGAACTTAATAGTGAATTAAGATTTGCATATATAAAGGCAATTATAGTTTGTCTCCACTCCTATGTGGGTGGGACAAGTGAAAAAAAATTAGAATCTCATTCAGATGTCCAACCAAACAGCTCCTCTTAATCATTCAGCACTTAACCATTAAGACCTCTTAATCATTCATCACTTAATCATTCAGCACTTGCCAAAAACAAAAAAAAAACCGAACAAACTTAGAAACGTATTGAAACAACGATTTAAAGAAAAAGAGGCGGAAAAAGAAAACGGATTACATACATGTTTAACGTCTTTTTATAAACCGTTCATTTTTTTAACTTTTTCTAAACATTTTTTTTAAAATGTTTGCTTTCTAAAAGAGTTTGTTTTTAATTCCACCATTTTTAAAGTTGTTTAGTAAAGAAATAACTTAAAAAAATAACGATCTTAAAATTCGAAGGAATTAACAAAAAGTGGAAGATTTAAACAAACGAACGATTTTAAAAAACGAACACGTACTTAAAATTTAAAAATGACTTCATAAATTTTGAAAGGTTAAAAAAAAAGTTAAAACATAAATGGTTTTAAAAAATGGATGAATTAAATAACCGAAGGTTAATAAATGCACAAATTTTAAAAGGTTAAGAAAAAGTTAAAACATAAATGGTTTTACAGAATGGATGACTTTAATAAACAAAAGCTTAAATGAACCAAATTTTGAACACTCACACGGTTTAAAGAAGCTAAACATTTTGTTTAAGTGTATTGATTTTTAAACAATAAAAATAAAAACTTTTAAAAATTTATAATGAAAACATTATTGAATGGCATAAAAAACTCATATAAGAAAAATGAAGGTTGATGATTGTTTATAATACAACTATACATGAGCATTTGGTGCGTATAGAAAATAAAGGAGTGACTCGTATTTAAACGTAAATCCCTATCTGTGATGACAACCCTGGGCCGCTCACATAAAGAGGGTCTTCTTTCCATGAATAAAATACATTTTTAAAAAACAAGATATATCTTGGATAGATAGGTCATCGAGTATTTGGTGTAGTGATTGGTGTGAGGGTGAGTAAGACCAAGGTTCCTTATTGACCTAGGTCCATATCCCTCCCTATACTCTTTGTTCTACAACAATGGCGTTCCGGTTCTTTGTGATTTTCGGTTTGATCCTGAGGGCGACCTTAATGGGGCAGGGTCAACTTGCATTAGGGGCCTGGAATTAAAAAAAGATATTTTAGCGGAGACAAAATAGACTTTTAGCAGCAACATATCGCCGCTAAAAGTCATTTTTATATTTTTTTTCTTTGACTATATACTCTTTGAGATTGGATCTAACACTAATAATGGTTGTGGTCTAATTACTAAGGCCTTTTTTTTATCTTACCTACGGATTTTTACGCATTCGTAGGACCGGCCCTGCTTTGAGCATGTGAGTTTTTCTCCAAAACTGAAGATAATTTAGGGCATATGAGGGCTCAATATGACTCGTTAGGCTAGTTGGCGATGACTTTTTGTCATTGGGTCATACCATACGAAATACCTGGATAATTTTCTGTTTGTTGACCATTCAAAAAAATATCTTGGATAAATGGAGTTCTTTTGACACGTCAATACATGGTATCCCTATACATGCGGCTTGCACGTTATTATTTATTTTAATTTTTGCACCAAAAATAATAAACCCCAAGTATCCAGGGTAATTTAATTGTAAAAGATGACCTCATACACTCTGTGGGCACAAATAGAGCTAGGTAGCCTAAGCCCGGTTACTTTGGGGAAAACCTGACTTCAATTCGGGAAATACTCACTAACCCTCCCCCGTAGGCACGACAAGAAGCTAGGGTTAAAACTTGTTAGGCCCAGAGATCGAACTTTCGTTGCCAGAAGTCTCCTTTCATTACCCACAATGTCCCTCAAATGTTTTTAGTGAGAATAAAACACATGTCACTTTTGGAGAATATAAGCTTCTTATCATTACACCGCATTAAAAAAAATGTTGGATGCCAAATTTAGTGACACTAATCACTTGTTTGTATACTTTGACTTTGCAAGATTTATTTCCATTTATTGAAGTCACTAATAAGTTGTTTGTATACTTTGACTTCACAATACTTATTTGGGCTCAAGTGGGTATATGGTTCTCTGTATCTAGTCGTGCATAAATCGGGTTTTTTTAGGAACTGGTTCCGGGTAGGAACCGGGTCCGGTTTTGGTTAACACAGTCAAGAACTGGGTAGGGTCGGGTTCGGTTCCGGGTATGATCGGATATTTGATTGGGTTTTGACCGGTTTTTCCGGTTCCGGGTAGGGTCGGGTCCGGGTTTGACTGGGTTGAGGTGGAACCGGTTTCGGTTCGGTTTCGGGTACGGTTCCACTTTCTTGGTGGAACCGGAACCCATGTGTACCCTACGGTTCGGGTACGACCGGTACCGGTTCCAGTTCGGGTACACTGGGTCAGTTCCGGAACCGGTTTTTTGTGCACGGCTAGTCTGTACCTATCATCCCGTCCAGTTCGTTAGACCAAATCCTTGACACCTCGATCTATGGCCTTTAAAAGGGATCAAACAAAGAGAAAACAGTGGATGTCATTCTTAAATCTGTCCAATGGTCCATTTGAAAAGCAAGAAACAACCACATTTTCAATAACTCATATGTTTGCCCGCATAAAACCATGAATGAGATCAAGACCTTTCGTTACCTATGGGTAAAAAATCACGCAAAGATGCATGATCTTGACTGGGTTAATGTTCAATGTTATGTACTTTCAATTAACTTTGGTGTTCAATGTTAGGGGGAGGGAGTGGTTGAGCGAGGAAGCCGGCGAGGAGAAGAGGTGGTGGAGAAAAGAGAGAGCGCTCACGAGCTTTGGTCCTCGGCTGGAGGCAAAACGAGGGTAGAAGGTGAGTGCCGAGCTCCCAAGGTTGACAAGGTTGACACCGGCTCCGGCGAGGAGGTGACGAGCTCCCACCTCGTCTTCCTCCTCGCCACCCACTCCGCCCGCCCTTATGTAATTCCTATATATACTAAGAATGATGGTTACGGTTTCAGTGGGACTGACTGCGTTGGACACGTGGCAAGTTATTAATAGTCAGCAAAACTTTAGTTTTTTGTTTTTTTTATTTTACTTTTGACATGTTAGTTTTTGGTAACTAAAATTTTAGATTGGAGTTGATAATAACTAATTGGTCTTGGCCCAATGGGTAGGTTCTTGTGGTTTCAACTTGGCATCCCAGTTTAATTTCATTCTTGCTATTGTCACTTTTTTCTTTTTCGTTACTAACCTTTTATGTTGGTTTATTTTTTGTTTTCTTCTTTGTTTTTTCTCTATAATACTATGTTTCAAGCTCAGTGTTAACGTCCACCGACTTCCTAACACATGTCTCAACTTTATCAATCTGATAACTTTAACCTCGCTACTCAACTTTCTCATATTAACGACTTTAACGCTAACTTTGACTTTTTATCATTTTCACTTCTGATAGCTAACTTACAACTTTGACATATCTACTCTATTTTGACATATTTATGATTTTGACACATCCGCTTTGAGTTATTATTCATTTTAACATCTATATTTAGATATATATTTCCGTCTTTTAATACATGTCACATTACTATTGATAAAGTCGCATATGTTAAACCCGGTCGCCACATCACGCCCCCAATTACATATCCCTAGTCTCAATTAACATCCGTTGTTTTTGTTGCTTGTATTTCTATCTCCTTGTTAGGTTAGGTTTTTATAAAATTCTTTGCTGTTAAAAAAAATATTGAATTAACGAAATCAGGTTACCTTGAAAAGAAATGATTGCTTGTAGGTGGTAGGTTCCAATACCCTTTACAGTTGTTCTTATACGTCAATCATCATACCATTTGAACACAATCTGACACAAACAAAACTCCAAAGGCCAATCATTTTTTCCACTTTCCCATCATTCATTAATCATAATTTTCAAATTATTATCCCATGGCTATAAATCATTTCACTTAACAGATTAAAAAAACAATGAAGAGATCTAAAATATGCCGTCAAAAAATAAAATCTAAAATACTAATTTTTTACATGAAATAAAGTCTGGTTACATGTGATAACTTAATAGCGAAAGGTATTACATACGCTTTACGAACACAGACATCATTAGGTAGTTCAAACACACATATATTGGGAAAAACTCGACTCTAATTCGGGGAAACCTACTAACTCACTTGCCCTTGGCACGACAACAAGTTAGTTGTTAGGATTAGACCACACACGAAACACAAGCAACGATCAAAGCAATAACGAGACACGAGATTTATAGTGGTTCGGTCACAGTGTATGACCTACGTCCACTTTCGGGTAACTAGAGTTTAAAAGTGTTTATGGTATCACAATGTTGAATGTCTCTCATTAATCACAATGCCTCACTATATAGAGGAGAATTCAAAGATAAGTATGGTAGCTAGATAATCATAATTCAAAACATAATCCCTATACATATATATCTTCTAATAGGGTTTTCTTATTATCGAGTGATGATTATTTACAAGTACAAGAGATATATCTATAGAGCTAGACAACTAGGTTTAACACCATTTACTAAAGTTAGATTAGTAATCTGGGCTTCCATTAGAATTAGGGTCGGTCGGTCTCTAACTTCCTCTTGGTCTTCTAATTATCCGAGCCCGACCCGAGATGGATCGAAGCCCACAACTTATCAATCTCCCACTTGGGCTTCGAGACATCTTCTCTAACCACCACTTGAATGCGTCAAACATTTAAGCCTACTCCCACCTGGATGCGTTAAATGTCTTCACATGCATTATCTTGTACTTCTATAAATAAAACTCATCTGCTTTTGCTCCTCCTAGTTACCCCCGCCTTCTCAACATTATTCCTGAAGGCAAGCTGAAGCTATCCAGCGTCACAGATTTGGTTAACATATCTGTTGGATTCTTTGCATCTAGGATATTCTTCAAACTGAACGTACCATCCCTGATCAGATCTCTAACAAAGTGATATCTCATCTTAATGTGCTTCGTCTTCTTATGAAAGACTGGATTCTTCGCTAGTTTCACTGCACTCTCATTGTCACAAAACAGAGGGAACTCAGTTTGTTTCCTTCCCAACTCTTCAAGAAAATTCTTCAACAACACCAACTCTTTGCTAGCTTTAGTTATAGCCATATACTATGCTTCTGTAGTTGATAAAGCAGCACGTCTAGACATCCAACTAACTGATGTTCCTCTTACTGTGAAAACATACCTCGTAGTGCTTTTACAAGACTCAGTACAACCACCCAAATCAGCATCATAATAGCCCTTGAGAATAGTATCCTTTCCCATGAAACATAACCCAAGTCTATGAATACCCTTCAAATACCCAAGTAAACACTTTACTGCTTCCCAGTGTTCTCTTCCCGGATCTGACATAAAGCGACTAACAACCCCAACCACATGAGCAATATCAGATCTCGAGCAAACCATTGTGTACATGAGACTCCCAACAGCAGATGCATAATGAACTTTAGCCATTTATGCTCTTTCATCTTCAGATTTAGAAGACTGATCTTTAGAAAGATTAAAGTGACCTCCTAAAGGTGTGTTTCTCGGTTTCATCTTGTCATCATTTATCTTGAATCTTTCTAACACCTTCCCAATGTATTTCTCCTATGGATAGTGTATGGAGCCATCTTTATTTCTGCTAATACTCATACCAAGTATCTGTTTGGCGGGACCAAGATCCTTCATCTCAAACTCATCAGATAACTGTTTCTTCAACTTGCGAGTTTCTTCCATATTAGAACCTGCAATTAACATATCATCTACATATAGAAGTAAGATGATGTGGGAGCCTTTAAACCTTTTCTGGTAGCAACAATGACCTGCCTCGCATCTCTTGTACCCAGTTCTCATCATAAAGTCATCAAACTTCAAGTACCACTGTCTGGGTGCTTGCTTAAGACCATATAAGCTCCTCTTTAATTTGCAGACTAAATTTTCTTTCCAATGAAAGTGTATTTCCAGGCTTTAGCATCAAGCTTTTTATCATCTTTCACTAGATCATAGGCACAACACCCAAATACTTTCAAATGCCCATATTTAACTGCTTCCCCTTTCCAATCTTATTCTGGTATCTTGAAATCCAACGAAACAGAAGGTCCATGATTAATTAAATGTTTGCAGTTCTCACTGCATCTGTCCAGAACATCTTTGGAAGCCCTGAATTGATTCTTATACTTTTGGATCTTTCATTCAAAGTTCTGTTCATGCGTTCGACCACTTCGTTTTGTTGAGGAGTGCCTGGGACCGTATAAATCATTCGAATACCGTACTCTTCACAATAATCCCGAAATTCTTTGCTGACGTATTCACCTCCGTTATCCGACTTCAAGTATTTTACCTTCAAATCAGTTTCCAAATCAACAATAGTTTTCCATTTCTTAAAAGTATAAAAAACATCAGATTTATTTTTAAGAAAGTAAACCCATACCTTGCATGTCGACTCATCTATGAAGGTGGCATAATAGTGAGATCCTCCCACTGAAGAGACTGAGGTAGGTCCGTAAACATCTGTGTGAATAAGCTCCAGTTTCTGAGCTTTCGGTGTCTTTCCTGTCTTCACAAAAGATACTTTCTTCTTTTTCCCGAATACACACGGTTCACAGAACTTAGATTCTACCTTCTTTAATTATGGAAGATTTCCCCTAGAAACAAGCATTTTCATACCCTTTTCACTCATGTGACCTAGTCGCTGGTGCCACAAACTAGATTGCGTCGAACCACTGGTAACTGCATTTACCCCATTCTCTGGAACTTCTACCATGTATAAAGTGCCCATCTTTTTACCTCTTGCGATTACATAATTCCATTTCACGACCTTCCATTGTCCCCTACCAAATTTAACGTCATAACCCTGGCCATCTAATTGCCCTATAGAGATTAACTTCTTTTTAAGGTTAGGGATGACTCGAACATTCTTCAAGGTCCATGAGGTACCTAATGGAGTCTTCAAATCCATATCTCCCATCCCTGTAATATCAAGAGTATGATTATTAGCCAAACGAACTTTACCAAAGTTATTTGTTCGTAGATTCCTCATCGTCTTCATGCTAGAAGTAGCATGAAAAGATGCCTTCGAATCCATAATCCATGACTCTGTAGAATTTTCTACACAGCAGATAAGAGCATCATCTGAATCATTTGTAGCCACATTAACTTCCTTCTTTTCTTTTGAAGTTAATGGTTTAGGACATTGACTTTTGAAGTGATCATTTTCTTTGCAATTCCAACACTGGATATATTTTCTTGGCTTCGACTATAGACTTTGATCGGCCCTGTTATTACCTCTTTCTTTCCTTCTACCTCTCATTTCAGTGTTCAGTAATGAACTAGATGACTCACCAGAATTCTTTCTCATTATGTCTTCCCCCAGAATCAAATCATGGACCCCTTCAAAAGTAAGCTTAGTAGTCATACAAGAACTACTAACTGTAATAGCTGTCCCTGACCAACTTTTCGATAACCAGGATAACAAATGTAATGCTTGCAGTTCATCATCAAACTTGATATCAGCAGAAAGCAAACGAGAAATAATGGTATTGAAATCATTAACATGAGAGGTAACTGACACACATTGTTTCAGTCCAATGTTAACTAGAAAAAACGTGTAGAAAAAATGAATTCTAAAAAAACGAACCCAGTATAAATGACATATATATGCCGAACATTGCTAGAAATGTCACACCCTCAATTTTCCACAAACGGGGTATCCGTTAGGCGCGTGACATACCAGGATCTCAAGCCATTAGTTACAGTAACACTGACTCAACTGATTTAAATAAAAGTTTAATTTTACAATTATACAAAACCAAGATATTGAAAATGTAAATTCTTAAAGTTTAGCGGAAGCTTTCAAACAAACTCATTTCTTAAATAAAATTGTGCTCAACAGTCTAGCACGATACTAGTATAAAACCTGTGCTCAATAGTGTAGCACAAACCGGCATTTATTTTCATTAAAGCCAACAACATAAATAATTGTTCAAAATAAAATATAATGACTCATGCATGATATGTCCTACGTGCATAGCTCCTAGCCACCTGAGAAAACATACTAAACGAGTCAACAAATAATGTTGGTGAGTTCAATGAGTTTAAGTAACAAGAGTATATAAAAATACTGAAACCGTTTAACCGATAAACATCATTACTATTGCTGGTTAGCTAGACCACCTCGTTTACTACATGAGCACGTCGAGATTAAACTGAACGATACGATAAGGTTGCCTTGTTACCACCACGACGGGTGACCAAAAGTTAAAGGACAATTTGCACCACCTGAAAACCAATCCAGCATGATGGGGTCTGTCGAACCCGTAGTACTACTCAAATTTCCCCGTTATACCCACTGTATATTAATAATCTCGACAAAAAGGAAAGGACTTTAGGGTTGGGTGGAATCATGCTTAGTAAAATAAACAGTTAGACAATAGAACTTTGTTTTATCAAAACCGTTGCCCGAAGGCCCTGCCCGAAGGCGTAAACCTCAGCCTAAGGCTGTTTAAAATCCGGCCCGAAGGCCCTACCCGAAGGTATAAAACTCAGCCCAAGGCTGTTTAAAATCTTGCCCGAAGGCTCTGTAAAATCAGTTGTATGTTTTCTCCCCGAAAAATGTTTAAAAGCGGGCAAAGAACTCACCTTTGAAGCGCACAGCAAATACCAACAAAATGCAACAGAAAACTTAACTCGCCCTATGACCTGCTTGATAATAAACTGCTGATTATTAACTACAACCTTATATAATATATATTCGTTCACATTTATAACTTTACACACAAACATGTTTCAAGCAATTTCATCATGCTAGCACATTTAAACAAACTTTTGTACATACGTATGCATATATCTATTTATACATATATATATATTGCTATGGTTGTCTCCCATAATACAAATGTACATATACACCCGTGTCTGTACAGATACACGATTATTCATACAACCATAAACACACTCTAATTATACCTTTCAACAAATACATGCATTCATTCATTTCCTCTTGCACACACATATATATATTCAAGGCTAACTTGCTGCTGCTATTTCTTCCTCCCACACATGCATATACATAGTGATCTAAATATCTATGTTATTCATACCTGCATACGTTGCACACACATACATATACATATATATATATATATACCTACCAATTCATACAATAACACACATACATGCCACGCATAACTTCTACTGCTTTGTTTCTCGCTATCCATATACATAAACGTTGCCTACATACCTTTTATTGCGGCTGTCATATCCTACATACATGCATACAACATCGAGCACATACATACACAACTACCGTTTTTATGCAGCAACTCATTCTTATCCATACTAGCTCTAGCTCACATCATATTGGTTTTCATATAAATATACACACTCATGCGTAAATCTACTACTTCCTGCATACTTACAGCACATATATATATATACACACTACATACAGCAGAACTTATACATACATACATACAGCAGAACGTATACATACCTACGTACAGCAGAGCGCATTACATACATACATAACAGTTTTATATATATACTGCTGCAGCTTAAATCGACATATATACACAAACATATACTACAGTTCTACGCATATTCTATACCTACAACACGTATACACAGCACATATGCATAGTTTGATCAAAACCGAAACAGAATCGAGCTTGTAATGAGTAGTATGAACACCAAAAACTCACCGAAACACAACGAAAGAGATGATCGGGACGTGACTGGTTTTCGGTTGACAATGGCTGCTGCTGCGAAGGAGATGGCTAACGAAGATGATCGGTAACGGCGAAGGAGTTAATCGGAAAATGAACCGCTGAGGTGATGCCGGCTGCTGCTGCATTTTCAACCAGTCCAGAAAGAACAAACGATGATGATGATATCGGATGCTGATGCATTTTCAATTTTCCGGCGACTACACTTAACGAGATGGACAGGGGCGAAGAGAGTGTTTGTTTGGTGTGTGCGTCTGTGTGCGGCTGTTTCAGCAGAACACCAAGACGAAGATGGGGTGGGGGTCGATTAGGGTTGGGTGAATATATTTGATCTTTTACACATAAGTCCCTCATACTTTAGAAACTATTTACTTTACATCCTAAACTAGTAACGTTATCTTTTGCTCATTACAAAATGAACCCTAATTTATATAAAAGTCAACAGAATAGTTAAAAGGTATTTAAAGGCGTTAACCTAAATTTACGGGTTGTCACAAGAAAGATAGTTTTAGAAAAAAGAACGGTAATAAACTAAACGATATTGTAACATTTGCCCCGAACAAACGCTACCCAAACCCGTTTCACATACCAAACTCGATTCATTTTCTATAAAAACCCGAACCATTGTATAATATTGTAATCGCTCGAATTATTTTGAAATAAAGGGTTGCGTTGTTATAATTTATGTATACATCTAATTATTTAGTTACCAAATATATGATATGAAATGATTTTCATAAATGTTTAAAATGGTTCGTTAGTTAGTTAGTTAAAATTAAAGTTATAGGGGTTAGATATGCAGTTAATGAAACAACACAAACCTTTTAAATTGAACTATAAACTAATATATAGTGCAGGGGGCAAATCGTAATATTTTAAAACCAACCCCCCACCCCCGTTTTCCCGGCTACCGCCGCCGGCGAGATCCGGCAAGCTCCGGCGAGCCCATAAACCCACAATTCCTACCGATTTGACCCGATTTAATCACTCATATCTCGTAATCGATAAGTTTCGAACCATAAACTGATCTATAAAGACCCTATACATGTTCTTATCCTAACTCAATTCAAAAGCCGTAAGCCTCGGCTGCTAAAGATCTAATCCACCATAACCGCAGACGAAAAATTCAATTGAACCAGCTTAAATCAATCTTCTAATCCATAAAATCAAGATTATCAACAAACTTTGAACTTTCAGTCAAGATAAGCTCTAAATGTCCCGTAACCAACTCGAACTCGTTAACAACTTTTCAATCTCGTTCGAACTGATATAAATCGTCCAAAACACTTATACGGGTTCGCATTATCTCACTGCTGTATCAATTCCACTTTCAACACACTCAAACGCATTCATTGTTATCGGTATTTTTCGTTCCTGCTTGCACTTTGTTCATCATCAAGTCGACGTCTACTAAGGTAATCAAATAGGTCCCTGAGTTCGTTTTTACACCAGGATCAAAAGCCCCATATCTGATTTCACTATCAAGTCCAATTCATGTTCAATTGGATCGATATAGATTCTAGGGTTTATATGGAATTGGGGTATTTGATTTGTTAGTGTATTTAAACTGTTGGTTTCAATTTTAGATAAACAATCCAATCTGGTCTAATGGTTGTTTGTTTGTCAAGAACACAAAGGTCCCGGGTTCGAACCACACGGTCACCCTATTGTTTTTTTAGTTATTTGTTTAATACATATGGTTATTCATAAGTTGTTATTAATTTTTTGTAACACACTAACTCCAATTTATTTAATGTTCGTTAATCGTTTCAAACAAGGGAATTTTATTTAAAACGAAACCTCTCTTATAAGTACTTTAAAAACTTTATTAGATTTCGCGAAATAAGTACTTTAAAAACTTTACAAATTCATAAAAAGTTTGTAAATATTATTACTTTCAAATATTAGAAAAGTTATAAAAATTTATTAAAGGAACAAACTTATGAATTTTAGAAGCATAGAAGTTTATAAAATTGGCACATTGTTTATTAAACCTTTTTGGTAAATAATCATGTGTGACTAAACCAATATAATTATTTAACTAAGTATTTTTTATTTATCATAAAATAGGTATCTAGTCAATTAATTACTTAATTAAACTCTCGACATTTAACCATTATACATTTTATTTTAACCTATTTAGTATCTATTTCTATTACTATTCATTTTATTAATAGAGTATTATTTGTTCAAACTAACTATTTGGTATTTTTACCTAAATCAATTATTAACCTAAAACCCCAATTTCCTATTAGAACCCTAGATTCCCGAATCGGCTAGAGTTTATTTATTCTAACTTAGGAATCATTTCCTTAGGTCATCGCTAAGGAGAGTCTTGGTGCATTATTCACTTTCCATTTATTTAATTCGTCACCTATCTACCAGGTGAGTATTCATAGCCCATTTTCTCGTTTTATTCTTTGGGGTGAAATCATGTAACCTATAAATCATGTTTTTTCATTTTTATTCATATTATCATTTTGTTCATTTTTATTCATTTGATTCATTATATTCAATTCAATTCATGATGTGTTATTACTTGCAATTATGTGTTTCATAGGTTGATAAACATTTATTCTAGCACAATCATTAATTTATTCAAACCAACGGTTATCAATAATAGTACTATTTGGCTTGACAAGCCCACCCCATTTACATACACGCGTGGTGATTGTAACCGACATTATGCTTTTGCTCATTACGGCTTAATCTGTGTGATTAAGTGGCTGCAGTCATCTAGGTTTGATTGTGCACTCGATTTATCTAATGTGATACACTTTTGCATGATAGGTATTAACATAACATAATTGAATCATTTTATTCATTTTAATCATTTCAATCATTTTAATCATTATATATATATGTATATGTATGCAAACCTATGTTTACTCACCAGCTAATTCATTAGCTGACAAATACTATTTTTCACATGATTTCAGGTGTTACAGCTTAGTAGATTACCTCAAGATGCTTCACACATAGGATTCATGGACCTAGTTTAATAAATGGTTATTTATTATGTTTGACTAATTGTTTATTTTATTCATGTATTCATTAACTGAATATTGAATTTAATATTATTTATTAATTCTAGTACCATGAGCTACGAACAATCTATTCACTAGCATCCGCCCCGACGTTTCCGCCATCGGTTGGGGTGTGACAGATATTACAAGACATTTAAAAAATGAATGGTAATAAACCGAACGATATAAAAAAATACATTTAAAAGAGCAAAAGATATAAAACCAAGCGATATAAAACATGTTTAAATGAAGGAATGATGATATATTTAACGATATTCAGAAAAGTCGTTTAAAATGAGGACGGTGAAACGTTGTTGAAAAACGTTTAAAGACCCAACGGTAGTAAAATGAACAATACTAAAAATTATAAATTAAATGATATTAAAAAAGACGTTTAAAAAAGACGAAATGTACAAAATCTAACGATATTAAAAAAGTGTAAATATCAAACACTATTAAACCGAACGATGTATAAAAGTATACAAGTGTATGATATTATACTGAACGATATTATAAAAATAGCTTTAGACAAACAGTCAATTTAAAAAAATAAGAACTTATTTTATATTTTCAAATGTTTTTTGACTTATATACAATACACACACAAACACATATATAATCATTATTTTAAACATAAACATTTTATAATATCCAATTTAGTACTAAGTGTATTTTTGTCTTTTCAAAAAAACTTAACAAAAAAGTTAATTTTGTTAGTAAAATGTACTAAAATGGAAATGAATTATAAAACTCAGGACTAGGGATGGCAATGGGTCGGGTTTGGGACGGGTCTAAGTAATCCAACCCAGACCCGATTAGAAATGGGTGTCCCAGACCCGACCCAAAACTCATCGGGTCTATGTCGGGTATTTACCTGTTGGGTTTCGGGTCTACCCGTGGGTACTTGGGTATACCCGTTTGTGACATAAAATTTATGCGTTAGGTATGCCCGTCGAGTTTGCTCGTTTTTAGTTTTATAAAATAAATCATACTATATAATTAAAATAATACTTCAAATTAACATTATACTATAAATTCACAATGTCCAAATGTGTTTGAGCCTTCACAAAATCTTACTAAAAAGATTGGTTTGGACGTTTGGTCGAGACTTAAAAGTTAAAAACATGAATGAATTATAGGAAACGTATATATTTTAATTTACATAATATAAAAAAAATTAAACATGTATATTAAAAAATATTAAATTATTTTTGGGTATGCTAACGGGTCTACGGGTCTATGTTATCGGGTAATCGGGTCGGGTAATAGTGTCTAACAGGTAATCCTAGACCCGACCTAGACCCGCGAAAGTTTTTTTCTTAAGCCCCAAACCTTACCCTATACCCATGAACCCGACCCCAGACCCGTCCCAGATGTCTTCGGTTTCGGGTTTTCTCATCGGTTCGGGTCTGACTGTCATCCCTACTCAAGATAATAATAGACAAAAAATAAAAGTTGGTATTAAAATATAAAAAAAATATATAAAAAGTTAGGTATTGAAATAGTGATTTACTCTAATTAATATATATGATATTATGTCGATATATAAAATCATCCTTGAGTTACAAGAATAATGTTACGAGTATATATGTATTAGATTATTAGAAAATGACAACATTTGTCGGGCTTTGAATGTGATATTAAAAGTCACGTAGAAACATGAAATCAATAAATTATATAATGTATGACTTAAAAACAGTAGACCGGTTCTTTAAATCCATGACTTAAAAAAAATTATATTTAATTTTTTTTATATTTATATACTTACTATAACATAAGGTCGGTGCAATGCACCGGCCAACTACGTGTCGTCACGTGGCGATTCATTTTTTTAACGTATTTACGGTTTTAATTCTCGTCTTTTGACGTATTTCAGTTTTAATACTGGATTTTTAGTACTTGTCGTTTAGCTTCTTTTTTTTTAACTGAAATTTTTTTTGAACTGGTCCTTTTAGCTTCTGATAATTTTCAACTTTGATCTTTTACTTTACTTTGACATATAGTACGACTTCAACATTCTGTATTTGACTTGGTTATCGTTTTGACCTCTAAATTTTGATATTTCATCGTTTTTTAACATGTGACACATTACGGTTTTACGACGTGACGTACGGGACATGAGACTTTTTTTATCAACACATGTGACAAAGTAACATAATCAAGATCCGACTGCGTGACCCAGCCGCTACAACGCGCGACCCGTTCTTAAATCTAGTTAATAAATAAATTGCAACATGTGTCAATCTTTTTTTATGTGATTGAAAACTAATTTTACGATCCAAAATTTATGATAACCAATTTCATATGCATTTTGTTATCGTTTAGTATATTACTAGTTTAGTGTCCGCGCTACGTTCGGGAACATAACACTTAGGTTGTGTTTTTAAGGATATTTATGAGGACACAGACGGTTCCATTCAGTTTTGAGTCAACACCTTGGTAAAATTGGAACACACGATTTTAAATATAAAATCATTAAGATTTATTTAAAAATATATTTTTTTAGTATAACAATATTATACTCTAATTAAAGATAATTAAATGTTTGCTTTTATGGTGTAGTGTTTTTTAAAATATAATTTCTTATAAATCAATTATATATGCTTATAAAATATTGAGAGATTTAATTGTAGGTATTTCAATTTTATATCCTATTAAATATAAAGCGATCCATACACACCCCTAATAGGAGAGGGTTGAAAATATAATTACTCTTAAATTTTTCAAATTTCTACTAAATATTAAGGGACCAAATTGTAATTATTGTTATTAAAATATTATATATATAACATAAAATTATTAAAATGAGAGAATATCTCAGATCATGCCACATAAGCAAAATTCTCTTAAAACATGTCACATAAGCAAAATTGGTTTTCCTATATTATATTAGAGATTAAATATTCATTATAATGGATTGTGTCTTGATTGGACCTTTCACACTATGAAAGGTTAATTTCATAAGGTTTCATTAGATTGTATATGTGTAGTGGTAAAGAGGAAAATACTTTAATCTTCTCTTCATTTTAGTTTTGCATAAAATTAAAGCAAGTAAAGGTTTGAGGGTTGTAGGAAATGTCATAGATAATTTTAACTTAAAAAACGCTCTTAGGGCGGGAAGAGTGCGTTTTTTGAGGGTTTTTTTGTTAAAAAACTCACTACACATGGTCTTAAATTTTAATATATGAAAACTATCACTAAGATTTTTGGCGATAGAAACATTAATGTCACACCCCCAAAATCCACTAACGGAGTTTTACCGTTAAGTGTGTGACAAACCAGGATCTCAGTCATTAGTTACACCAAACGACACTATATGAATTTAAAACATACGTGTCTCATTAAATGAGAAAATTTTAATACAGAGTTAACGTTTAAAAGTTTGCGGAAGCGTAATCGAAATGTAATGTCAAAATATTAAATGTAAACTAAATGCGCAGAACACGCGCCCAACACGAGATACACAGTCTAAATAGTCATTAAACTCAAAACATGATTTTTAATGTAAGAAAATGTTTAAATGAAAAGCCGTGACTCCATGCCATGTCCTAGGTGCGTGGTACCCCAATGACCTGTAAAAGTGAAAGGCTAACAAGTGTCAACACGACGGTTGGTGAGTTCACATAGTAAGTATAGAATCCAGTAAGTTCAGTTGCAAGCAGAAATATAAATTAAGTATGTCATTGTAGGTAGCTAGTCTACAGCACATGTCCACAATCACTCACATGCAACCCCAAATCATGTTTGTGCGTCCAAAATCATAACACATGCATCCTAGTCGATTTTCATGTCAAAAAGTTTCTACATTTAGCAAGTATTCCAAACCAAGTCGAATTCGTATGTTCAAATAACCAAAATTCGTCTAACATGTCTTACAAACATGCTAGCAAGTCCATAATGATCATTATATGTCCATAACATGCGATTTCACACGATCTCTAACACAAAAGTTACTATTTTTAGTAATCTATCATAACAATCATGAAATTTCACAAACAAGTAGCCAATCTTCATCCCATTCATCATCTAAATACATATTCAATCCTATTTTCACAATATCGATCATGCAACATCAAGTTTCAATGATTCCATATCAAACCCTAATTCCATAAACACACTTTTTGCACCAATTTCATCATCTAGCTATCCAAATAACCAATAACACATAACTAATATCCCAATTCCACATCACAATCATCAATTGGCCATTTTGGATGAACTAGGGTTTCATTCCTATAATTTTCATAACATATATATAATGTTAAGAATGAAACTTACTTGTTATGTGTTTGTAACTTCAATCAACAACCAAAAACACCACCTAAGACCCAACACAACCGAACATCATCAATGGACAAACCAAGCAGCCGAATCTTCAAATGGCCATAACTTTTTAATCGCTACGAGTTAGAAGACGTATTTACTATCATTGGAACCGTCTCGTCGAGACGAAGATTTTGATATATAATAGGCCCCGTGACGACGTCGGAGCTGGCCCGAATCTGGCCGGAAAGGGTGACGGCTTCAAGATCAAAAGGAAAAGGCTTTGTGCCGTTTTTTGTTAAAAATATTTAGGTTTAGGTTAGTTAATTTTTGATTAATTTGTTAATTGTTGAGTTGGGTTGGGCCTTGGGCCACCCATGGGTCACATGGATGATCCATGGGCCCCGTTTTGTTTCGGTTTTGCAAACACACTGAAAATCTTCTCAAATATTCATTTTTGTTTCGTAAGGGTTACCGAAATCCGCAAACAGTTAAAACCGGTAAAATAAGCGGTTACACGAAATTTCAACAATTAAACACACATAACAGTTAAAATGTATTATTATTGTATTCGTATTCATTTAAGATCACCAACGCCCGGGTATAACTCGTGTGGTCGTTTCGTGTGAATATTTATATAACGGTTTGCACATTTAATTCATCAAATTAAATGAAAAGTATAATTGCGTTAACGTGACTAACAGAGTTTAACTAACGAAGTTAACCTGAATTTGTCGGGTGTCACAATTAATATATCGGTAACTATCTCTTGGAGAAGGTAGCTAGAGCCATAGTTGACCCTTCGATGAAGAGAGTAACAGTTGATAATTCGTTAGTGAAACTCTTCAAAACATGCATAAGTGATGATCAGTGATGGAATAAATGGCGACTTTCAAATAAACTAGATGTAGTCGTCGGTTCGCGCGCTGCGCGAGGCCTATATGTTTCTAGTTAGCTCTTCATGTCTGGTTCGCATTTGTTAAACATACACCCTGACAGTCACATCAACTGCTATCTAAAATGCAAAAAATACAGACTGTTTACATGAGTTTTCAACAGATACACTTCAAGTTGCACATATGTTGGCGTCGTCTACCCACGACACCATAACAACACCAACTATCGCCGCCTACAACCATCTAAACTGCCCGACCAAACCGCTACCACCGTCGAACCACTCCCCTAACCATCGCTAAGTGGCCCATCGATTTTTTTTTCTTTCTGTCTCTCTCTTTCTTCTATTCTCGTTGTTCAATCCCAACAATATTCTTTGATAGTGCAAACAACAATTCTTTAAGAGAGACTAAAAATGTAAACTATAAAAATATTGTGGTAAAAATATAAAACAAAAAGGTTAACTATTGAATTTCACTAAAATCATTAAGATGTACTAAAAATGTAAATTATAAAAATATTATGGTAAAAATCAAAAATGAAAAAGTTAACTATTAAATTTCACTAAAATCATTTGGTTTTTCAATTAAAAGGGTAAAGATGTACTAAAAATGTAAACTATAAAAATATTATGGTAAAAATCAAAAATGAAAAAGTTAACTATTGAATTTCACTAAAATCATTTGGTTTTTCAATTACTATTAAATTTCACTAAAATCATTTGGTTTTTCAATTAAAAGGGTAAAGATGTACTAAAAATGTAAACTATAAAAATATTATGGTAAAAATCAAAAATGAAAAAGTTAACTATTGAATTTCACTAAAATCATTTGGTTTTTCAATTAAAAGTGTAATTAGCAACTTTTCTTTTATCTTCCTAAGTGGAAGTGGATATCTTGTAAGTAGTGTGATTGTTTATTGTGGTATTTAGATTGATAATCATAGTTAAAATCAAATACCAGCTAGGGTTAGGATCAATATTGTTTGTCAAAAAATATTACAAATATGATATTTTAGCTTAAAATTAATTATGAGATCGATACAATAATATTTGCAACTTGATATATTAAACGACCAGGCTCGAATTTGTATCTAGTTGTGGTTGCCAAATGTTGATTATATACTACACACAAAAAAAAAATCAAACCCTAGATGGCTAGATGTAAGGTAGATTGAAACTTTAAAAGAAAAAATTATAGATGATTTAATGTTATCTATTTATATCCATACATAACTTAAAAGTGAAGATTCTTAATTTTAAACGTAAAAAATGATTTAACAACATCTGCAATGAATGACACATTTCTTTAAAACATATTTTTTTTATTATAACGTATAAAGTTTTAGGAAGAAAGTTATATCTTATGAATACAATCATGTCAAACTTTTCAGATTTTATTAACAATTATGACATTCAAAATTTTTACACCTCCTTATCAAATTTTTTTTATACTTTAATCACAATTCAGTATCTAGTATGATAATGATTTCTGAAATTGCATAATTTATAATAACTTTTAAATAGCTAATTATTTTTAAATTTCTCACTGAACGGATCGACCCAACCTATTTGATAAAGAGTTACGAATTCAAAAACTGATATTTCCAAATAAATAAATTTGTCAAAACTTCCCTTACTAGATAATGATTTTCGAATGCTTTAATTTTTGAATAATGTAATAAAAGAAGTTTCTTTTTAAAGTGCATCGTTTTTAAAGTATTCAATATGAACATTTTAAAATAGGTAACTTTGTAGATACAAATAGAGGCGCCTATCAAAAAGATACTCCGGAGGTTTCGGGATTGAGGTCTCATTAGCCGAAGAAGACCCTAGCCAATCCACGTGGCCTGCTTGACGAACGTCAGCGACGGAGACATCGTAAATGAAATGCCACTCGAACCCAGAGCTAGCTGGTTCTCCCTGAAATGCGTTGAGGAGCAGCAGTTGATTGGACATCTTTTTGTGCTCCTTAATGACCAAAAAATTGGATCTCTTATCATGATAAATAGCCAATTTCTGTTGTTATATAACCATGTTTAATTTTGTTCTAATTAAATCACACAAGTTTAAAAATTGTTTTAATTAAATCACTCACTTTCATATTTTATTCAAATGAAACGTTTTAACATGTTGCTTTTGCATGTTTTTTTACGTTTTCAGTTATGAATTATTTTTTACATTTTTTGATGCTACTGTGAAGCGGTGATGTGAATTGTAGATTTTTTTAATATAATTAACATGTTTTTAATTTTTTTAATATGATTGCATATATTAAATATTCCAACTCCACATCTTCTTCTCAATTCCTTTATTGACATAAACAAATGCCAACAATTGCTCGATTTGGAGATTCAATCACCTAATTTGAATAAAATATGTTTGAGTGACTTAATTAGAACAAAATTGAAACTTGATTATGTTTCTATGACATTTCCCCTTTTAGAATATAAGTTAAATCTTCTTTATATCATCGTTTCAAATTTCCAATTATAAAAAAATTATTTATGTCAACTAGTCACACTAATGATTGTTAACTCCGTTAACTTTATAATTACGTGAAATTAGACTTTTAGTGACATGATATATTTTTACTCTTTCATAACATATCGTAACCCAACTCTAATGGTGAGACAAAACCTTAAACTCAACATGACACTAAAATTTAAGCACAAATTAAAAGTTTAGGTTTTATCTGACCATCAGAATTTGGTTACAAAGGTTATAAAAGAATTAAGATCTTCGATGTTGTTAAAAGGTCTATTATCATCTATATAATAATTCAAGGTTTTAGGGGGGCAACTTTTGGGGGGAATTTTTTATAAAAGGAAGTTTTAGAGGGAAGATATAAAATACCATGCATGAGTTGATGAAACAAAATATCTTTAAATATTTACAAATTTTTTAAACAAAATGATTATGATTTTATAAATATTATTATTTAACCTGTGTGTAACACACGGGTGTTAAACCTAGTGTTAATTAAAACGGTGAACATCTAACATATTAAAAAGTGTATTAATAAACTATATGGATGTCGGGTCGTACGTTCTTTAGATACTAGAGACAATTAGAACGGTTTTCAAGGATTATATATTTTCTTTAACGGCATTCAAGACTTATATGACATGATAATATATTAATATATGATATATGATATATGACATATTGACATGTCCAATTGATGGGTTTATTCCAACCACTTGGTGCATAAAATTCACCAAAAAACAAAAACCAATGAAAAACAACTAATATAAATACCCATATAGAGATGTTGGTAAAAGAGTGAAGAGAGAAATAATAATGGGGGAAAGAGAGTGTGTAGAAGAGAAGAGTTCATTGAAACCACACTTTGTGCTTATTCATGGCATAAGTGGAGGAAGCTGGTGTTGGTACAAGCTCAAAAGCATGATGTACAACTCTGGATACATGGTCACATGCATAGACCTTAAAGGAGCTGGCATAGATCCTTCTGATCCCAACACCATCCTTTCTTTTGATGAATACAATAAACCTCTCCTTGATTTTTTGTCTTCCTTGCCTCATAACCACAAGGTACAATTCTTTTTGCTTAATGTACATCTTGTTAATGCATAGAAATTAAGCAACACATACATGTGTTTGTTGTTTTCAAATTTCAAGATTGAGCCCATGATTAACCTAACATATCTAAAAATGAATAGAACCAACAAACGAAGCCAATTCTGTTCAACCACTTGTTTCCACCTAAAAGTCATAACTAGTGATTTTAATTCTTGGTATAAACATATTTTTTTAAACAACCAGCACACAAAAATGTGCACATAAGTCCTTCACGGGATCTAAACCCGTAGCCACATAATTCAACAAACGCGTGTACGTATCGCTAGATCGACCACAAAGCATATGGTTTGTTACAAACATATAACCGCATACACCAGCTAAAAGGTTATGGTTACCTGTTACTGCAGGTAATACTAGTAGGTCATAGTGCTGGGGGATTAAGCGTGACACAAGCAACTCACAAATTTCCAGATAAGATCAGTCTTGCGATATATGTCGCAGCGACCATGCTTAAAAATGGGTTTTCAACAGAACAAGACGTTAAAGATGTAAGTTTAAACATTCATATATTTATTATCCTATAATGTTGATTTTGATGTCAACATCATAATTGGTGATTTTCTTACCATTATAAATATAATAACTTATTATTTATTATATGTATTAATTATTATTTGGTAATTTATTGTTGTATGTTATTACTATACTAGGTTAATATCCGTGTGTTCACACGGGGTTAAATGGTAAAATATATATATAATTATATATCAATATACTTGGTTAATACCCATTTGCATGCATGAAAATAATGTTTGCCATTGTTTAGTAATTTTGGATGGATATCAAATCTTTAGCCATTAAAAGCAGGATGAATGTGGTGGTGACACTTGGCGCAGTGTGGTGAGATGTGTTAGCAATTTATTAGAAGAGAAGATTAAATTTCGTGTATCACATGGGTGGAAACATAAAAAAAAACAATTATAAAACTCTACGAAAAAATTACATTTGAAAATAAATTACAGATTATAAAAAGATATATGAAAATAGAAATACAAATTGTATTCACAACTCTAATTTGAGCATTGAACGAATAGTTTTATACCTACAAATTAACACTGTTAGTGTCAAATTAGATATTTACGCTTTTAAACTGGGTGTCTTATAAATCATACCAATGAATTTAAAAAAGATTAAGAAAAAAAGACATACAAATAATCTAGATAATAGATATTGGACAAAATTCACGGTGACACTCATATGCTATGAGTTATTTGTTTAATTTGTTTGTTTTTCGTTTTCACAGTGATTCTAGGGATATAAATAAGGTAGATTAAAATTTTTGAAGAAAAAATTATGGATGATTTAATGTTATCGATTTCTTTTCATACATAGTTTATAAGATAAAATTCTTAGTTTTGAGCGGGAAAATTACTTCAACACAATCTCTAATGAATGACATGTGTCATTTAAAACTATCTTTTATTATAAGGTGTAGATTATTTGGTGATTTTCATACCATTATGACTATAACTTATTCTATAGTATATGTTATTACTAATTATCTTGGTATACGTAATTTAAATTTTAAATATATATTTCAATACACCATAATATCAAAAAGTTGTTTCTAGTGTTTATTATTATATGTAAGAACACGATAATTTCATGATCATTTTTTTAAACATAATCAACAATATACAAATTCATAATATTTTATGTATTAAATATGTATATATTTTAGATGTCGATCGATAACATTTTGAAAAAAAATAATATTTCATGACACTTTGGAATAAAACGATTGTGGGTTATGATGACGTGTAGATAAAAATATAGTGGGAGCTGAATACTATGCATGTGTTTGGGGCCAAGTGTTGATTATTGAAAAGCTTGTCATTTTGCCTTTGGCTTCACTTTGTGTCTTTGTGGAAACAAAGGCTGTAAAACGTCGATAACATCAATGGTGCATGTGTTAAATATTATTATACCTTTATCGTATTTTGTTTGAGCTAGAGACCGACATATTCAATGGAACCTTTTTTAATAAAAAAAAGTTAGTATAGCATACAATAATATATTATCTTTTGTTTACCTTTAATTTGCATGGTTTTATTATTATATGTATAATTGCATGATTTGAATCTTAACGTTTTGTATAAAAGCAAGACATCTTATTATTACAGTTACGTTTTAAAATGTAAGGTTTTTTGGTTTGATCTAAGTATTTGTGTGGTGTGTATGTATATATATGTGTAATGTATTGCTTGTAGTGAGAAGTAATAAGTAATAACCATAATGGGAGAATTTCAATGAGAAGTGATTTGTACTTATATTACTATATAAACCATTGTAGACAAAGAGTAAACAATGGAAAGATAATTAAAAAGAGGTTAATTTCCAAAAGCTAATTTTCAACATTTACATTGTTTTAATATTGAAGCAACACGTGCTTTAGTAGAAAGTCAAAACAAAAAATAAAGTCAAAACACAAAATAAAGTCAAACAACAAGTGGGCTTGACAAAGTATAGTAATGTAGTGGATCACACATTAAAATTTCCAATAAACGCAAAGTGGTGACTAAAATTTATTAATTTTTATTTTAAACATTTTCATTGTTTTAATATTGAAGCAACACGTGCTTTTGTAGAAAGTCAAAACACAAAATAAAGTCAAACAACAAGTGGACTTGACAAAGTATAGTAATGTAGTCGATCACACATTAGAATTTTCAATAAACGCAAAGTGGTGACTAAAATTTATTAATTATCATTAACCTTTATTTTATTTTCTTTAAACAATACACAGGGAGTACCCGATTTATCTGAATATGGTGATGCTTACGACTTAGAATTTGGCTTAGGCGTTAATCACCCTCCTACATCCGCAACGGTTAAAAAGGAGCTACAACGTAAACTCATATATCCTATGACGCCTTTAGAGGTACCTGCATACAATACACTTGATTATTTTTTTTCTAAAAAAACAATATCACATTGTATGTATTGACTTAATTTGTTGATGATCATTGTTGTGTAGGACTACACATTAGCTTCAATGCTTTTACGTCCAGGGCCCATTAATGCGTTACAAAGTGCTCGATTCCCAGAAGGTAATGAATGTATCGAAAAAGTTCCAAGAGTTTACATCAAGACAATGTATGATAAAGTGGTGAAACCAGAACAACAAGACAAGATGATCGCGAAATGGCCGCCTTCACATGTTTATGTTTTGGAGAGTGATCATAGCCCTAACTTCTCTAGTCCTTTTGCATTGTTTGGGTTATTCGTAAAAGTTGCAACTTCATTTGGTTGCACATAGATGATTCTTTTAAGCTAGACTTGATCGATTTCATGTTTCTAAATATACCCGGTAATATTATAAACAATTATATATTTTCTTATTTCGCTTAATTGTAAGTGTTACATTTTAATTTTTCGGTGTGTTGCTTTTAGAATACTTTTATTTTTATAAAATGTTAATTAATTTTTACTCAAATTGTTTTGGAATAATTGCAATTTATTTGTACCGAAACGGAACTAAAATGTGGTAGAATGCCAAAATTGGGGTAAAAGTATAAAGAATAGTTAAACTTAGAGTCTTAAACGTCTAATCTATTGACACTTTAGGGTCTATTTGTGCCATTTTGAATTTTTTTATTCTATATAAGCACATACATGTTTTACATAATTACACTAGGTTAGACACGGATGAATTAAATGAAATAATAAATTAAATACTTGATAATTGATAATTAAGATAATATTTTTTTTGCTAATATAAGATTTTACTGAATTTATGGAAACTAGTTATGAAACATAAATTGATTAAATAAATAAAGGAGAGTATATGGTTGATTGAAGTGATAATAAGTGTTATCATGTGTGAACAACTTACATTTGTATTAGAGTAAAGATAAAGATAGATTATTTGGTATGTTCTTGCAAAGAGGAAAGAAGAAAGAATTTGCTAAAAGTTGCTCACTTAGGTCAAATTCAAGAGTGTGGCTAAATGAAACTATGATAATATTCTAGGATTTTTGTAACCACTAGTGTTAATTTGGAGTTCATTGCTGAAGTTGTTTATGTTTCTTTGATCTTTATAATCCGTGATATGAATCACTGGCTTGGATATACTTTACGTCTTCGAAAAATATGAATGTTATCTTTCGATTTTGATATTATAATGTGATATCATGGTCTTTAACATGATACTATGATAGTATGTTTCATACGACAATATTCTCCTTATGATATTATGATTTGTTATGTTTTTAGAACGTGGAGTTGTGGTTATGTTAGCATGCATGAGATAGGTTTTGTTGTGCGCATGTACACTTTGATGTAGGTTCATGTAGGGCTGACAATTTTGGATGAAACTGAACTAAGTTTCAACCTCTCGATGAACAAATAACAAATTGTTGCACATACTTCTTTGGAGTATCATCCAAATTTTCTTTAACTTAAAACCCCGTTTGATATCACTTCAAAGCACAAGATCGATGAACAAAGAACAAATTTATTATTGCAAGAGAAAATCCACTCAAAAACTCGTTATAATAACTCTCTATTGTTCGTCCATACAAAGCCTCTACCCAAGCTTTATATCTATAGTTCTAACCTACATGTGTTAGATTATAATACAAATAGCTAAACCATGATTAATTTCTAAATATTAGGAATTTGACATAACTTGACATATCCTACTCAAACTCTACTGACTTGTAGAGTTTGGTTTAGGAAATTAACTCCAACAACAAACACGAATACATGACACGAACCTACACGATCTCAACAGGTAACAGGTAAGCCTTTAACCGGTAACATGTAGTAGACAGGTAGACACGAATGTAACTGTTAATTTTCGTGTATTAAACAAGTATTTACCTGGTTACCTGTTACTATCTGTTAGTAACTGTTAATACCTATTAATACTTGTTAGTACCTGCTATAATTTATTTAAAATTAAAATATAATATAATATTATTTACCCTTTTTACCCTAATTCCATAAATTCTACTTTGTAAACCCTAATTCCCTTAAGTCTTATCGTGTATACCTGTTATAAATAGGTACATGTACATGTAAGGGTAACAGGTACACGATAAGTTATCGTGTCGTGTATAGGTAACAGGTTTCTTGTTCATGTCTTAACAGGTTCGTATCTTAACAGGTACATGTATACACAATTTGACAACCCTAGATTCATGTAAACAATTTGACATTCATGTGACCTCAATGTTTATTAGCTATTTAGCCACCTCTTTTGATTTCTATTATACGTTAGTAGCTAGGCTTGCCTCTATGTACCAAGAATCCTAGATTAGGGGTCGCTAAGGCACACCGTCTTGATACCAATTACCAATGGCGTGGCACCATTCTTGGCAATGAGCTAAATTCACGGAGCCGGCCTCCAAATAGAACTCTTGAAGTATGTTGGTCATGTTGTTATGATACTTACTCTTTTGGAGGCATATACACCAATCCTATGTTCATGTATGTTATAATTATAGTTATTATAACTTGCAAAAATTTTCATAGTGTATTATTTCTTACCCACTAAGCTTTATGTTTAGGCACAACTTATTTCTTTATGCATATCAGCCTAACAACGTTATCCTCGACTCTAACCGGGGGTACGAACAAAGTTAACTGGGATGTAGAAGACTTCTATTTATATTAGTACAACATAATAAATTATTTAACTACGAACCTTATGGCGTTTTAGAGTTTGGATTGAAGTAATTCGATCCATTACATAAATATGAGGACTTTTTGTGTTTAAATGACACACCTCATAGTCAAAAGATGGAACCTTCAAATCATGTAAATTGTTAGTGGTGGATTTGTTATTTTGATCCTAGAAAATCTAGGAATTAAAAAAAAAACATAATTATTTACTTTCTAACGTAGATGTCTAGAACGGAATGAAAATGCTATTTGTTTGAGCTACTTGTTCTTAAGAGGATGAGTTGGGTGTCAATGTGCACTCCACAACCTAGTGGGTTTATATACCGTAGTAACCAAGTTTGGTGGGTTTTTTTTTCTGGTAATAAAAGTTTAGTCGTTAGAAACTATTTAGATGCTGTTTGGTAGCATCTGAATAATCTCTGAATAATCAGTAAGAATCTACCTCTTAATGGTTAAAAAATCCATTCTAAGATAAGTTTAAACATATGATGAATTGAGTGAGTTTTACCATTCAGATGCTACCTTTTAACCATTTAACATCTTTTTATCACTTAATGGTTTAGAGGTTTTGAACCATTAAGAGGTAAGCATCTGAATAACCATTAAGAGGCTACCAAACACCCCCTTAAACTACTTGTTTGCTTGTATAGTTGGGTGTACTAAAAACATGTTTCCTTGCAAAGGCCCTTGCCCAAAACACCGCAAAGGCAATTAGCGCACGACTCTAAGCCTAGCCAACTCTACCCCACAAATTGCTTTATGCTATGACCTAACTAATATTCTCAATAATCGTCGTTAACTAATCATTCAAATTGTTTAACTAGAGGTAGAGGTGCATAAAAAACCCGGAACCGGTACATAGTGTATAATTTTAAATAAAAAATCGGAACATGTTTCTTCTAATACTTGGTTTTCTAGAACCGATCATACTTGAAACTGGTACCAAGGACCAATACTAGAAATATGCACATCGCCTTAAGGAAACACAATTTAGTATCCCTAATCCAGTACAAATAATAATAATAATAATAATAATAATAATAATAATAATAATAATAATAATAATAATAATAATAATAATAATAACAATAATAATAATAATAATAATAATAATAATAATAATAATAATAATAATAATAATAATCACATTGAGAATGTCATGCCCATTAGAAGAAGACTAACAAATCACCAAACAAAGGTTACAAAGACAATTTAGTTTTCTTTTATATATTTTTTTCTATGTTTTATGACCTAATGTAAACATTTGTCTATTTTTGTAACATCTCAATGAATTTTTAAGTTAGTTAATTATTTGTATGTTTAATTAATGCTAATTTTTTGAATGCCTAAACATATGTTCTGAAATACCCGGAACCAGAACCAGAACCAGTTATTGAATACTCTGAATCGGATACATAGAGTATGGTTTTTCAACCAAGAACTGGACCTGAAATCGGTTTTTCTAATACTCAATTTTTCAAGAACCAACCATACCCGAAAACCATTTTTTAGAATACTCGATTTATGGCCAGAGAGTAACAAACTCAGGTAGAGGTGCACAAAATACCAGAACCTATCCAATAACCGAAAACCGGTTCATAGAAGAACCGAATCTACAAGATTCGAACCGGAACTGATCGAACCGTAGGCTCTGAATAGGTTGTACTATGTTTTCTAAATTGTAGGTTCCAAAAGAACCAGTTCGTTTACAGAACTGAAACCGATTCTTAAAAAAATATACTACCAACTACCAAGTGAGTTTTTTTTAACAGCAAACTGCATCTCTTATTACATTATACACCTCCAAACTAAATTACACCAAATATTACCATGACAGGGATAAACCCATGACCTCCCATCTAAAAGACAATGCCTTCACCAAATGGGTTAGCCCCACATTAGCAACTACCAAGTACCAAGTGAGGTGAGCCGATTTGTGGACCTCTAAACTCAGGTGTCGACATTGTTAATCCAAATGCATAGGTTTCTTAAAGCCCAATGACCATCGTTTCTTTGAGCCCATGCCATCAAAAGAATATGCTACCAACTACCAAGTGAGGTGAGCACGTGCCGCCGTGGCAATTTTATCAAACCAAACCCCTCTTCTTCTTCTTCTTCCCAAACCACCATCAATGGCTCTTCTCCACCAATTCCGATGCTCTTCATCTCCTTCTCTTCCTCCGGTCATTTCCTCTACTAAATCCACTTCCACTTCAGTGTTTTCAGTCTCTACTATTCCATCTCATCGCCGTTGTCATCGCCGATTTCCGTCGCTTAGATTAACCGCAACACTCGCCGCTGAAACACCTGCCGGTTCTGTATCCGAAGGCGGAACACCGAAGCTTCTTCTGGAAGTTAAGGACCTCACTGCTGTTATTTCTGAATCTGGACAAAAAATTCTCAACGGTGTTAATCTCTCAATCTACGAAGGCGAGGTATCTTTATATTTTTACCAGATTATACAGTTGCATCATGCGATTGTTTATTTGCTATTCAAGTTTTGTGTAATCGCTTATTAATTTGTTACAGAATTTGGTAGTTAGTCAACAAAAGCAGTCATAGTTGGACTTGTCAGGTTCCTTGCAGTTTAACGATTATCGTATGCCATTTGTTGTTGTATCGTGTTACGTAGGGATCATTATCATAATAATATGCATTGAACTTGAAATTGAAGCCAAAGGATCAAAGAGTATAGTTATTTCTAGATGAACAAATTTGTAATGGATAGATGATATTAAGCTTACAATTGTTATTGAAATGTTGTGTAATATCTTACCAATTTAGATTTGTGTTTTGTTGGTGAGAGAATTTGGTAGTTAGTCAACAAAAGCAGTCATAGTTGGACTGCTGAGGTTCCTAGCAAATTAGCAATATAATAATATTCGTATTTGTTATTGTATCATGTTGCGTAGGGGTCATTTGTTGTTTGCAATCAAAATAATATGTATTTAACCGGAAGTTGAAGCCAAAGACTTAAAGAGTGTAATTATATCTAGATGAACAGTTTTGTAATTGATAGTTGCTATTAAGCTTGTGATTGTTATTGAAATGGAGTGTAATCTCTTATCGTTTTAGAGATTTGTTTTTGTTGGTGATAGAATTTGGTAGTTCGTCCTCAAAGCAGTCATAGTTGGACTTTTGAGGTTACTAGCAATATAACAATTTTCGTATACTATTCGTTGTTATGCCATTTTGCGTAGGGATTATTGATTGTTTGGAATCAAAATAATATGTATGGAACTTGAAATTGAAACCAAAGAATCAGAGTATAGTTACTTCTAGATGAACAGTTTTGTAATTGATAGAAGCTATAAAGCTGTTACAATGCCAATGTGTAATCTATATGTTAAAGTATCACTATAAAAGCATCCTGCTTTTTTGTCTTTTGTCAATCATTTAGCTACGTTTAATTGCACCAATCTGCTAGGCGACAATGCTCTAAATTCTAAAATCATTCCCAGTTGCATTTTTATTGTGGAGAACTCTATTGCTAATTGTTGATTTGTTTTGATTAGGTTCATGCTATTATGGGAAAGAATGGTTCTGGGAAGAGTACTTTTGCCAAGGTTAGTATGTTTAGTTTTTTGGATTCATGATTTTGCCCCCGAGTAGTTTTTCACTATCTTTAGTACTTGAGAATTGGGCCTTTAATCATTTGCCTTATTTTCTAGCTCTGTTGTCTAGTCACATCAAAGTTGTATCATGTCCTTTTTGTCATTAGTAGTATGTGTATGATTTTGTAGGTTCTTGTTGGTCACAAAGATTATGAAGTTACCGGAGGATCGGTTGTTTTTAAGGGAGAGAATTTGCTTGAGATGGAACCAGAAGACAGATCACTTGCTGGCCTTTTTTTAAGCTTTCAATCTCCTGTTGAAATCCCAGGAGTCAGCAACAGTGACTTTCTGCAGATGGCATACAATGCCAGAAGAAAGAAACTTGGTCAACCTGAGCTTGATCCACTTCAGGTTTATAGTTTCTAACTCAGCTATTTTACTCTTGAGTCTTGACAACTATTGTAACTTCTATATAGCCTCTAACGTTGTTCAAGAGAACCTGAAAAGTTCATGAGCATTTTGGTAAGATACATTCCGTATATAAAGATCTTCCAATGAGCACATGAAACAGGCAGCCCACATATTTACCCAATTTATTGTGTTAAGATCCATGTGAACAACAAAGTGTTCTATTTCTGTATATTTTGCAGTTTATTTTAAATTATTGATACATTGGGTGAGTAGATTTTGGTTGTACTAACAATATAGCTTTGCAGTTTTATGGGTACATCATGCCAAAGTTGGAAATGGTGAATATAAAGGCAGACTTTCTAAATAGAAATGTAAATGAAGGATTTAGTGGTGGTGAAAAGAAGCGGAATGAAATTCTGCAACTTGCGGTATGTGATCCCAACTATGAAATTTATGTCTTTAGTTGCTTATTGTTGTTGACTTAAATAAGTGCTATTTTGTTTTTCCTTATATTTTCTAATAAAGTTCAAATGATGATGAAGAAACTCAAGAGTATTAGTTTTCTCTTGTTCTATATATTTATTTCTGTTTTTTTGTAATTTTATTTTTGAAAAGGTGCTTGGGGCAGAATTGGCTATACTGGATGAAATTGATTCTGGATTAGATGTTGATGCCCTAAGAGATGTTTCAAAAGCAGTTAATGCCCTAATGACTCCCACAAACTCTGTTTTGATGATTACTCATTATCGACGACTCTTGGAATTCATCAAGCCCACATATATCCACATCATGGTAACTTTTCTGTGTTCTTTTTGTGTGTGTTAGTTAATATTTTGATGCTTAAATATATCTATAGATGCATGTTAATGGTGTGAGGAGTGTATTTAAGGTTATCCAACATATCAATATATCATATAGGAATAGTTTAAGTTATCTAGCAACAGGTCAATATATTATATGTTCATAATTGCATAAATTTGCAGCTAACATAAAACAAGCATCACATAATCAAATGTGGTCTGATAAATGTTTTACATCCTTTTGTTTATATTTGTTTTTCCAATGGGTTAAATTAAAAAGTTAGTTAAAATGAAACAAGTGGTTCCAAAGCATAAAAAAATCTGAAGCTGTTTTTTAAAAAAAAGGCCATCAAGCTGGTTCTAGTGATACTTAACACATCAATTAGTTAAAAAGCGGAGAAAAGTGTTTATGTGTCTGCCGGACCCGAGCTAACCCAACAATAGTCTTGCCCGAGCGCTCATTTGGAGGCTTCTGTTTGCTATATAGTGACATGTATCAGCCTATCTTTACACTTTTTAGAATGTTGTAGTGACATCTAAGTTTAACCACTTTAAATGAAATCCATAGGCTTAGTTTTAAATTGGGTGATTATGATTGCATGATTATGCGTGATACGTGATGCGCTGCCCAGAGCGCAACGTCACACTTGTTACGTTGTGTTTACTTGATGCACCTGTGATGAGATGGTTTTTTGCATTACGTGACATGACAAGATCCATTTGATGCATGCAATATGCATTGTTCTGGATTTGTTCAATGGTTTGGACTTTTCTGGATTTGTTCAACTTGGTCAAGTTTTTTAGGTTAAATAATTCCTGCTATAACACAGAAAAAAAAATTGCGATCAAACACAAAGTAGATAACCAGCGCTCAGTTAGGTTCTTGAAAAATTAGTATTGGTTCTTTAAAATCAGTTTCAGCTAGGTCATCGGAAATTCTGTGTACATTTGTGAAGTTCACACTTACGCAGTTCCACTCATAGGAAGACTTAATATAAAAATGACATTGGTTAAAACTTCACATTAAAAATCAAAATAAGTTTCTTCATCTCCAAATGTGATCATTGAGCAAGTATAACCTCATTGTCTGTATTTAGCGATCACATAATGATATGAAAAGCACAGTAACTTACGCATGTTCTGGAATTTTAGTACTTTTAATAAAGAGTGCATCTCATACATGATGCGCTTGCATCACACACGTCGGATTTTTAGACCAAATGCATCAAAGCACATCACACAATTTAAAACCAAGCCCACAAGAGATGATATAGTTATATAAGGTTTAAAACTGTATGATATAGTTATATGTTACTACTGATTTATCATGGATGTGGTTGTAGGATGGAGGGAGAATTTCAAAGACCGGCGATATCTCTATAGCTAATATTCTTGAAAAAGAAGGGTATAAAGCAATGTCCACCACATAATTTACAGGCTATAAGGTATTTTGATCCTGAACATGACTCTTCCAAAAAGGGAGAAATTCTGTTTTCAGCTAGTTGTCATTCTTTGACGGTTGTATTCCATTTCAGTTTTTAGAAGTTTTGGCGCATTAATTAGAGAGTTATCGGTGTAAGATTATCATTCAAGACAGAAGAAAAAATATCCAAAATTCTATGCAATAGTTGTTGAGGTGCAAGCAGGTATGTTTGTGATACTCTTCATTTGTAACTAGATTATGCACAAACAAGCTTGTTACCTCTAATACCTGCTCTAGTATATTATTGTCTATGATCCAGTTTCGCATCCTCAATAAACTTCTTGAATATAAAATATGGCCTAATAATGAATTTTTGCTCAACCGAGTCAATGTGGTATCGGTACTAATGGTGTTGGTGACCCATTGGTAACACACTTGTGTTTGGATCACTGGGCCTTGGGCTTCTAACCTTATAAGTGAGGTGTTGTGTAATTTATTTGGTGTAATACATATAATTGTTGCTGTTAAAAATGTGGTATCAGTGACAAAATGGCCTCATGTGGGTTGGGGGGTTGGGTAATGGCTCAAAATGGGTATGGGTTAACATTTTTATCCCACATTTTTTAGGCTTGGAGATAGTTACGTATAACATATGTATAAAAAACGATATTTACCCAAACAACAATATAAACTTTTTCAATTAAAACAGCTGAAGATATTGTAAGCTCATGAACCTCTTGCTTCTTACATGTTTGATCAACTAATTTTTAATTGCAATAATCAACGTGCATGATCATTGAAAGAGTGAAGAACTAACAATAATTAACATGCAAAACTCTGTACTACCAACATGGTGCAAATTGAACAGTCTGAAAGGGGAATACATGTTTAGGCATGCACAGTGGCGAAGCTTAAATATTTACGTAGGGGGGTCCGAAAGTCACGAGATTCAAAAAAATTTTCCTATCGTTATGTTTCGGGTTATGCGTACGGGTCGGGTATTCGGTACGGGTCGGGTCAAACAATAAAAATTCTAAATATCTAGCTTTTATTCATTCATCCAAACAAAGTTTTAACAAACACATGTATAAAATATGTTAGATAATGCGTGTCAATTAGAGGACAACTTTCAAAATAGCTGATTGGTAAGGATGAAATTGAATCTTGTCCCACATAGGTGTGGAAACAAAATTTACTCTAGCTTATATGTTTCATCCTCCAAGCCATATTAACTTCATGTGTTGTGTTTTACTCTGACACCTACCCGCGCGTAGGGGGGGTGTAAAAAAATGGGTTGGATGTTGGAAATTCTTTGAAACTTTGCGACGCCCGCGCAACCTGCGGACACGAATGCACCTCCAAAAATCCGAGACGTCTGTATATATGTGGGCTTCTTATTTTTTTTAGGGGGGCCCAATTCAATATATATTAAAATTTTAAATGCGAAATCAAATAACCGGTACTTCTCGCAAAAAAAACAGCAGGGGCCGGGGCCTCCCCCGGACTTAACTATGCTGCGCCTCTGGGCATGCACAAAAAACTGGTTTCTGAACTGAACCGGTGTACCTGAACGGTGGGTACACATGGGTTATGGTTCCTCCAAGATGGTCAAAATCCGGACCCGTCCCTACCTGGAAATGAAGAACACCTGGTCAAATACCCAATTATACCCGGTTTGACTTTGTTGATCAAAACCGGACCCGGTTCCTATTCAAAATCAGTTACCCGGTTTGTGCACCTCTATACATGCTCTAGTCTTTTTGCCTCTAAAATGTTATGGCTTGGGTATAAACAAACCTCAAAATCTCTTCCTAAAGTTCATCTATTGCCCACTTTGTGGGACTTGAACATGCACAACTTCGGAAGGGATAACCGGTTCCACCTCAACACGGTCAAAACTCGAACCCATCCATTTCTGGAACTGAAGGAACCTGGTCAAATACCCAATCATACCTGGTTCTTGACTTAATTGACCAAAACCGGACTCGGTTACTACCCAAGATTGGTTTATGCACCTCTATACATGCTGAAGTAATTTTGCCTCTAAAAAGTTGATTCCTAACTTGGTTATAAACAAACCTCAAAATCTCTTCCTAAAGTTAATCTATTGCCTATGTGTGGGACTTGAACATGCATAACTTTAGAAGGGACACGCAAGAGATACTAAGGTGCAGTTTGTTTTCAGAGGTAAATTGTTTATAGTTTGCGGACTACATCTACAGACATCTTTAAAAGAAGAGTTCGACCAAACATCTGCTGTCTGTAAGAAGAGTGTTTGGTATTTAACTTCGCTGTTAAAATAAACTGAAATTTAAGTAAATTGATTTTTAAGCATAAAATAAATATTCAACGTTGAAATTTAAATAAAGTGACACAACACTGAAATAATAATATTCACAAAACCACATTTCCATTTTTTAAATCATCTATTCTATAATTTGCATTAATTGATCAACAATTTCATCTCGTAACCGAGTCGTGTATTCAAAATCTAATGTCGTACTCATAGCATGTGTTTCAACCTTGTTTTCATCAGCATCAACGCGCATATGACTATTTTGTAATGACACATTGGGTTGATCGTTTTGTGTAAATAACTCATCACTCAACCTTTTTTTTCCTTATAAAATTGTGTAGCGCGAAACATGGAATAGTAATGTTCCTTTGTGTAACTAACAGAAATGGTGTCGTCCTCTTCACTATAGGGAATCGTGCTTTCAAGACACCAAAAGCACGCTCAATGACGTTTTAAAGTTTTGCATGCGCATAGTTAATTTTTTATAATTTGTCTATGCTCGTCCTCGATAAAATCTCCAAGTCAATACTTCATATTATGATATGGAGCCATAAATCCTCGTATGTGTGCATACGCAGTGTCACAAAGATAATATTTCTCTATAAAGATATACAATTAATTAGAATTAAAAACTAAGATAAAAATATTCAACAAACCATAAACATAATCGGTGGTGGAAACAAGAAAAATGCATCTAGATTTAATAATGCCTCCGATAATATTCTAGAATCATGTGCTACCCCTTCCCAACCGACCATTGTCTCGTATCCGTTTCAAAACTCTCATAAATAAAAAAAAGCAGACATAAAGGTACATAGGAATTATAAGAATTACGAGGAGTAATTTCTTATTATAATCCGTTATGATCATGTGTTAATAAAACATAAACAACCATACAATGTTTTCAACATAACTAAAAATATTTAATGTTCGCAACATAGCCAAAAAGAGTATAATGTTTGCAAGATAGCAAAAAAACATATAATGTCTCGAACTTAACAAAAAAAAACAGATAATGTTCTTCACTATCTTATTAGCCTTAAACTTGTAGTTATCGCGATCCACCCTCCTAATACCCCGGGAATATTTGGCAATGTCATCCATGTCTCTCTCATGTCCGAGGACACTCCAAAATATGAAAAGCATCTAAGAATAGTGGATCTATCGGATCTAACCCAACCAACTTTAACTTCTCAGAACATTCAAGATTTGTTGGTCCTTTTTTGCCTTTAATCAAATACTGTGGAGCCTTTTGCATATCAAATGCTAAATCATCACGGTGATAGATGATGGTTTTGAGGTTTTGCCATTTTGTTTGGATTAGGCTCGAGGGAGGGTTTGGAAGCATGCTTAGGGGTAGTCTTAGAAGAAAACTCAGGAGTAGGCCAGAGGTCTAATGAGAAGTGTCAGCATCATCTTCCCGTGTCATGTAAAACGGTGCCCATAATCAAAATTGGTTTGACACAATGACAAGATGAACCAACCACTAATGTTCTTTGGGTTGAGGTCCACCTGCAATTCTTAGTGGCAGTATTATCTTCAAACAATTTTACACAAAGTTCTTGAAAAGATAATAGAATTGTTTTCAGTTATCCAGCCTTCAGATGTCACTAAACCCAAAGTAAAAAAATGGTATAAGTTTTTGTTAATAAGTAGATTTTAAAAAATTATATATGTGAAGATACCTTCTTAAATTATTTTCATTCCTCGTTCGTTAATTTAAAAGTATTTATTTGAGCGTTGTATATGTTGTCAATTTTGTTTTTCAAATACACCGATCCTATGTATTTGGCTTTAAATTATCATAGGCATTTCTCATTTGTTATTTAGTCACCTTAATAATTGTTCCTAACTTATTCTATGAGTCTTTGTGCAAACTGAATTCTTTTTTACTCATAGTGTTTATCACTTCATTACAAGTCTCTAATAAGCATTTAGATGTTCATTTTTCCATTGTTGTTTCTCCCCTATTTCTATTAATCAACAAACAAGAAGGTCAAATTCAAACCAACAAGCGCTAATTAGCACGATTTCGGCATTTTGCTACATTGAGCATATTCGGACAAAATGCTAATTCAAACCAAGTGCTAAACTCAAATACGCATAAACAATTGAGTGTATTCAAACCAAAGATGTTCTAATAAGCACGAATTCGTTAAATTAAGCATATTCAAACCAAGTGCTAAATTCTAATAAGCATAAACAATAAACAATTAAGCATATTTTAACGAAGTGTTTTAATGATGTATTTGTAACAATAATCAACCACAAGTACAAATGAAGTTTGTTAAAAAAAACCTAAACCTAAATGAAAAACCTAGTGATTATAAACATAAGTCTAATTCTAAGATGATAATCCAACAAATATTGTTGGAATCATACCTTGGAGCATCGGGTTTGGAGAGGCGACTGAATCGAAGTTAGTTATGAACACATGTGGAGGTGCAACAACGGCTGGAGAGGGAGGTGGAGGTGCGACTGGGATTATAGAGGGAGGTGGAGGTGTGCGACTGTGGTGGAGCTGTTGTTATGATAATGGTGGAGCTGTTAGGGTTTGACGTTAAAGAGTGAAGAGAAGAGTTCAGAAGAAGAGGGTTTAGATCTACAACAAAAAGAGGACATGTAGGTCTTTTTAATGAAAGTTCTTCCAAAAAATAAATACCCTATAGAAATGTAGTTTAGCACTTAGTTTTAAACATGCTCAATTAGCTCAGTCATGCTTATTAGCACTTGTGTGGTTTGAATATCATGCTTATTAGCACTTGTGTGGTTTGAATATCATGCTTATTAGCACTTGTGTGGTTTGAATATGAACATTCTTGTTTGTTAATTAATATAGGAGAGAAACAAATATGGACAAATGAGCATCTAAAATTACTTATTAAAGACTTGTATTATTGAAGTGATAAACTTGAGTACAAAAAGATTGAGTTTGCACAAAGACTTAAAGAATAAGTTTGGAACAAGTCTTAAAGAAAAGTTTGGCTTGGATTTGAATATAAGACAAATGAGAAATGCCTATGATAATCTTAAAAACAAAAAAAATAGAGTGAGTGTATTTGAAAAACAAAACTTACAATATATAGAACGCTTAAACCAGTACTTTGATCTTAACGAACGAGGAATGAAAAGAATTTAAGAAGGTATGCTCATATATAATTTTTATAACGTCCTATAAACAAAAACTTATAACATTTTTTTACTTTGGGTTTAGTTGAAAGTTGGATCATCTAAAAAAGTTCTATTGCCTTTCTAGAACTTTGTGTAGAAATGTTTGATGGTAATACTGCCACTAGGAATTACAAGTGAACCTCAACTTAAACAACATAAATGGTTGGATCATCTTCGTGTCATCATGTCAAGCCACTTATGATTATGGACATGATTTTTCATGACACATAAGATGATGTCGACACTTCTCATAAGACCTTTGAGCTTACTCCTAAGCATGCTTCCAAGAATTCCCTTTGAGTCTAATCCAAACAAAAGGGCAAAACCTCAAAATCATCATCTATCATTACTAATGATTTAGCACTTAGATATGCAAAAGGCTCTATAGTATTTTATTAAAGGCAAAGAATTACCAACAGTTCTTGAATGTTCTGAGAAGTTAAAGTTGGTTGGGTTAGACCCGATATATCCATTATTCATTTATTCTTAGATGTTTTCATATTTTTAGCGTGTCCTTAGACATGAGAGAGGCATGGATGACATTGCCAAATTATCCGTAGGTAAAGATGGTGGATCGTGATGATGACTACATGTTTATGACTAATAAAGTAGTGAAGAATATTATCGGCTTTTTTGTTGGTTAAGTTGAAAGCATTATTTTTTTTTGCTATGTTGCAAACATTATATGCTTTTGGTTATGTTGAAAACATTGTGTGGTTGTTTATGTTTTATTAACATGAGATCATAATGGATTATAATAAGAAATTACTCATAATTCTTATGTACTTGTATGTCAGCTTCTTATGTACACGTTAGAGTTATTGTAAGGAAATCCTAAACGGTGTATTAAAATGCTATGTATGTCTCGAGAGTTACTTTGTACGACTATGTGCACATTTTAGAATGAAGTATTCATTAAAGGATAATAGACATGTATCACTTTAGGAGAAGATGGCTATGTTTTTTTTCTGATAGTTTGTCATAATCAACGTTACGTGATTATCAAGCGTAGATTTCAACACTCAAAGCAAACAATTCATAACTTTTTTTATGAAGTCTTGGATAAAATGATGTTTTGGCCAAAGGTATAATAGGACCAACTTCTTTCACTCTGAATCCACACATTCCGGACGTCAGAAGAGGCTTTGACGGTTTCTAAAGAAACCGTTGGTGCACTTGATGGAACTTTGATACATGTTGTCGCTACTAAGAAACAAGATTTATATAGAGTAAAGGAGAAGGAGAACTTTGATCATCATCATCATCACCGCCACCGCCCCCACCGCCGCCGCAACCCCCACCATCATCATCTTCATCACCCACCACAACCATCACACGTCATGTCTCTTATGAAATCAAACCCAATCATCATTGTGATAAACTGATCTAATCATCATCATTGTCAAGATCTACAACAAAAATTCGTGTTTCACTTTTTGCACGGCTTCATCTCTGGCCACCGACGAAAACCACCACCTTAAAATCCCCTTCTTCTTCCTTGATATCGTGGTGACGGTGCTGGTATGAAAGACAATCTAGTGGTGTTGCTAATCAGAGAGTGGAGTTGTCGCGGTGGTCTTCGATTTGGATTTTGTGTTTATGGGTTTGGGTTAGAGATTGAGTGAGAGAGCGATATGGAGGGGTGTGGTGGCTGTAGGAATGGCAATGGGCCGAGTATGGGTCGGGTATTACTAATCTCAGGCCCGTACTCGAATGTAAAACCCAGTCTCATACCCGGCCCAATACCCATCGGGTATCAAACGGGTAATTACCCGTCGGATATCGGGCATACCCATGGGTATCGGGTATACCCGTCAATTACTTCCACAATATTAAAATGATACATACGTACATACATAGTAAAATGTATCATATCAAAATAAATAAATTCTCATGATATATGAATTTAAAAGAAGCAATCACGGTAAATATCAAAAGATGATTCATTTTTTAAACAATATTAAAATGAGTAGTAGTTCATCTTCCAAAACAAAGCTCATACTAGTTCATAAAAAAAGATTCAAATAAAAATATCCAAAACAAAGATACTCATTTGCTTTCATATTTAATATAAAACATATTCAAAAAAACTAGTTCATCTAATATAAAACATATTAAAAAAACTACTTCATTTAAATGCTAAACTAAAAAAGATTAGTGATTATATATAAGGAAAACAAATATATATATATATATATATATATATATATTTTCGGGCCGGGTATGGGACGGGTTCATATGATCCCATACCCGTACCCAAACCCGGATTTTTTTAAAAAACAAATCCCATACCCGGTCCCATACCCTAAAATTCGGGCCATTACCCGGCCCGAATACTTCGGGTTTCGGTTTTTCCCATCGGGCTCGGGTTTTATTGTCATCTCTAGGTGGCTGAGATGGTTGTGTAGACGGTTAGATGATGATGAGTGGTGGTGGGTTGTGAATGTGGTGGATTTAAGTGGTGGGTTATGGTTGAATCAGGTGGTGGTTGTGGTGTTGAAGATGTTTTATTTATAAATTTAATAAATAGGGGTAAACTCGTAATTTAACATAAAATTAACGGAAATCGTAGTCGGAAGGACGGAAATGGCGATGTTTTACAAATGCAAACACCAAAATGGCAAAAAAAAACATAATGACCAAAGTGGTTGAAAGGTACAAACTCATGGACATTTTTGGTAATTTACTTTATAAGATGTGATTAAATTTATAAAAACAGAGTGTGACGATGACACTTATTATCATGTGGAAACAATTTACTCTTGTATTATAGAATACTATAGAAGATCGAAGAGATACAATTATATTACATTACATTACATTACACTATATTGAAAGACAAACTTTATGAATAGTGTTTTATGTGTTGTGCGAGTTGTTGTGTTCCTATTGATTGGTGGTTTGAGGTGTTGTGTTCCTATTGGTTGATGCATGAAATATTGTTTTTGTGTGTGTGGTTTGAGGTATTATGTTGCTATTGGTTGATGGTTTGAGGTATTGTGTTGCTATTGGTTGATAGTTAGAGGTGTTGTGTTTCTATATATTGATGGTTTGAGGTGTTGTCTTGTTATTGGTTGATGTCATGAAATATTGTTTTGTGTGTGGCTTGCAGTGTTGTGTTGATATTGATTGATGGTTTGAGATGTTGTCTTGCTATGGGTTGATGGTTTACGGTGTTGTGTTGATATTAGTTGATGTAATTTGTGGGTTTGTTTGTTTGTGTTTTGTTTTTGTATTTGATTTTTTTTTTTTGTATTACATTTTTGTTTATGGGTTGTTAATATGGTTTGCAAAAAGTATTAGTCCGTTTAACAACGGTTGTTTAACGCGCGACAACATGAATATACCTAGTTACTTTGATAAACATATTATAAATATGTCATCTCAAGTTTGGTATTGAGTAAATTTATTGGCAAAAGATGACCCACGCTCTACAAACACATCTATTGCTATGACACTGCCCACCTACCATTTTTTGGGAACCTACCATCTGACGGCTCATTTTAGTCAAACACCGACACTCCTGGAGCATATTGCACCAAGTCCTGAATCCATGACGTCCACATTAGAAGAGCATTATATGTTAAACTAATGAAGTTGTTTGAATTCGTTTAGACATGTGTTGATCTATTTTTAGCATGAAGTTGGTTGTCATAATCAATCAACCAAATTCAACTGTAATAACGGGATTTCACTCAACCGATCCCATTATCATCGGTTTATAATGCATTATGTGTTTGTAACTTAAATGCAATGATACAACTGAGTTGATGGTCTTGTAGGTGAGGCTTTTTCTTTAAGAACATTAATTAAAAAAAAAATTATATTCAAACATAAACAACACTTAACATGTGAAGTTTAACTTAAAAGCAGTATAGCTTGTCGTTTAAAAAAAAAGCTTAAATTCATTGATATTGTGAGTGTGGCCTGTGGGTGTCACTGTTGGGCCTACATTAGCCTAAGCAAAATCGATAGATTGTTGACATTTTGAATATTATCATTTTTTTTAACTTTAAAACGAGTTTAGAAATGTTTGATTTGCAGTTGTAACTTGTAAGCTAATCTCTTGTCTTTGTTAACCGTAGAAGAGTATGTCATGGTACGTATTCACGAGACATGCCAAAACCAAGTTCAATCTAAGTTGTCCTAGAATGTAAATATTCAATATATTCTTAGTTTCTTACATAAAATATTATAGTAGGTGAATTTCACCCTTATAGTTTAGGTCCTTGTAAAATTTATTTTAACAAAAACGGTACCGAACACTAACTCCTTCGATTTTTCAGTTAATCCTCCCTATATGCCTCGTATGTGAGCGGTAAAAATGTCATTTCTCCAACTCTTTTATCAAAGTGAACATTTTTATCCGGTAGTCACTGGTAAAAAAAGTGAAATAAATGATACATTTACGGCTTTACCTCTCTCATGTGGGGCATTTGAGAAAGAATTAACAGAAAATCAAAACATTAGAACTAAAACTACAATTTACTTTCTCTTCATCAACTATGGCATTTTTCATTTTACCTCTTGATTTATTATCTCTAAATTTTCTTATATTTTAAACGTATCATATGTGGCAAACAATTTGTCACAAGTTAATACGTTACGATTTATCATAATACATTTTAAAATTCCGTATGCTTAAGTGAGCTTAACGTTTTTAGTTTTTCTTTTTTACTTTTTCCTTATGTTTATAAATCCGTTTACGTATCATTATAATTATAATCATATCTAATATCTAAGACGTGCTTCGCGCAACGTCATTGGTAAGAAAACTTTTCTAGTTATTTACACATATTATTCTAAAACTAAAAACCACCAAAAGGCATAAACGTCTTCGAAATGAATTAGGTGAAGCGAATGGAGGATATATGATATGACGTGGCTGAATCTCCACCCTAAATTTCACCAAACTCGTCTATTTATTTTCTACTGCTGTTTTATTGTATCAAGTTAAATCAACATTTTATAACCCTATTCTTAAATTTATAACTTTATCCATAAGATCGAACGATATTATATGAAGACAAAGTTTTATATAGTACAAACCAAGTACCACATCTTATATGTAACACTCTTATCATTGCGTCAATTTCATTGTTTTAAAAAAAAAAAGTAACATGGTTTTTCGAATGAAAACTAAACACTAGCAAACACATGTCATAACTTTGGTGTTATGATTCTTAGTTAAAATTACGCCCAATTTCTTCATTTTAAATAGCTAAAGCTAAGTCTGTCCTAAGAATGAGTCGGGTCATGACAATTTTTTACAAACTTTTCTAGTGTGATTTATAGAGACGTGAAGTTGTTTTCTAATATTTGAAGATTCACCAATGAAGTTGTTTTATCATATGTTTCTTTGTGAATCTATATGTTAAGCCCTAAATTTCAAAGGGACATATGAAATGGTTAAATCATGCGTCTAGTGAGGCAAATGACGAAATCAAAGGCCATATAACTTGGTTAAATCATGTGTCAAAATTGAAATATGTTGGTCTAACTCGTTATATAAACATGGTTTACTTTTATGCTTATTCGTTACGACTATTTGGTTTTAAGGATTTAAATCGTCAATTTTGGTTAGCGCATACACTAGGGATGCAAGTGACTTAAGGTCACAATCATTTGTATTGTATTTCTTTTTCCCCCTTCAATTTATATTGTAACTTAACATCTCGTTGAATAATCTCAACCTTAGGTTGAATATATGATTTTAAATGTTTACTTTTCTTCACAACAAGTTTCACCAACCTAATCAATGTTCACATTTATTTGTCATCTCGGTCGAAAGGCATATATGGTCATGGTCCACCAATAATAAGGTATGTATGTATTGTAATCTATTAAGATGAACAAATGTATAGTTTTAGAATAAAAACATCTTAAAAACATATAGAGTTAGCTGTTTTAAAAACATCTATAAATCTCAATAATTATACTAAAAAGGGTTATATAATATAAAGTAAATGTGACTCTAATATTTTGAATTGAAAGATCATATGATATATATTTGTGAAAATTTCTAAAAGGACCTACGAGACCAAAAAATATCCATAAAATGTTTCATTTGACAAAATAGTTCTGATATGTCCCTCTATTAGGCGCCGACGTCTATTCGAAGAGTTGGATGACTATTTTCGTCCTAAGACGTCCGTATATCAAAGTTGGACACTTATATATTGAGTGAGATGCATATGTTATTTTTTGAAAAATATATATTCTTAAGTGTTTGGTTTTTACTTTTTACCAATGATTCTTAGCTCAATTGTTTAAGGTGAGGTACCTAATAATTATAAAAATTGAGAGGTTTTGGGTTCAAGTCTCACGTAGAACAAAAAAATAAAAGGTTCTAGGTTGTGTCGGGTGTTTTTCTCACCTAAGGTGGGTTTCCACCAGTTGGGGGTGTTGTATCGGCTTGGAAACGGATATGTAGCCCAGTTAAGATAACACATATCCTCTAAAGTAAGGTCATACAATTGTTGTTAAAAAATGTTTGGTTTTTATTGGTTTGTGCATATAGGCGGGCCAATACAATATAGGCGTTGAAGCCTATTTTTAATGGAACATTTTGAAAACTTTTTTTTCAAGGGGGAATTTTGTGAGAATTTTCCACGTATATTAAAAGGGTCTTATAATTAAAAACCATATGATATATGTTAAAGGGGTTGATATTTTACTTAGGGCTGTTTGTTTCACATTTTAATGGTTTAGTTCAGTGTTTAATCATTTAGATTTAGCATTCAGATCGTTTGTTTCATAAAAAAAAAGCCTCTGAATGGTTCTGTTAATTGCTTAATGGTTAAGAGATAGAAAGATGTTGAATGGAATTGAATGGAGTATGTACCAAACTTATCATCATCTGAAGTTTTACCCTAATATCCCTTTTATTGATAGAGCCTCTTAATGGTTCAGACCCCTTGACCATTTAACACTTAATGATTCAGATGTTGTCAAACAGTCCCTTAAATTTTTGAATTGAAAGACTTAAGATATGACAATTTTAAAGGAGTAGACGATTACTTTCTAGATTTTTTTTAACGGCAATACTATTATTAAAACCAAGCCACTAGCAAGACGCTAGGACCGAAACTACAAAATCCCGACAGCCACCTATTACAAGTTACAACGGGAAATTACGAAACGAAAAATTACACCATGAATGCCAAGCAAAGTCTCCTAAATTCGCCCGGTTCTTTAACCACGAAAAAGTGTAAAACTTTATCATATCCACCACATTTGACACCTTCAAACGCTTAGCTCTGAAAATAAAAAAGCACGTCACTAAGTCTGATTTGCCGTTAAAAACATAGACATAAAAGTTAAAAACAAAACCTAAGGACAAGAACTTTGAATGATGCCAAAGATGACTATTATAGGAAGTTGTGTAATCCCTAAATTGAGCTCCACCTTGAATCATGCGTACCAACGGTGACGGATCTTAACTTTTGTGCTGCAGCCTGCAAGCTGTAAATTTTTTTTAATACATATAATAGATGAAAAAAAATTCGAAAGGGGGGAAATTAACACTTATAAAAAATTTAAGTTATCCGGTAAAAATTAACGATACGTATGGCAAAGACAGAACGAATAATAATAAGACGATGATAAGACCCACAAGCACCTTAAACTCTATTAAAAATTCCAGTTAAATGTGTCTCCATAAGAACAATACCGTGATGAATAATCTCTTGTTAAGTCACCATCTTATCACCAACAACAAACATGCACATCATGACCAAGGAGGGTAAAGTAGGTGATATTTATGGCCGTGGTGGGCTTATGTTACATTTCACAAAAATGATATATGAAATATATCGGACAAAAACATGTTTCTTTAAATAAACTAAAAGCTACATTATGTGATTTAGTTGTATCAAATAATATATTATTTGAATTAAATATTGGTTAATATAAAGGAGTACATAAAATATACCAAATTAAAGGTTTAACTTTTAAGATAGCCTTTAAGTATATTATATGTTATTACAAGTTTAAAAAGTAAAAACTATTCCTAAATTTTTATTAAATTATTTCTTCTAACTACATGCAAAATATATACGACTAGTTTGTTTTGACTTTTTATATTTTTAATACGGCAATTTGACTTTTTTATATAAATGCAAGAAAATTATACACTTGACTATATGTATCGTAATACTAATAACACAATAATATTATTCCTATATTTATAAATATTGTAATATTATTGATACTAATTCATAAAAAGCTAACAACTCAACCTACCCAACTCTTTCGTGATTGGTAGTTGCTGAATATAAATGCCATTGCTTATTTAAACATCCATTCTTCATTTTCATAGTTCATTTTTCTCTCTACTCCTTTATCTTCAACAAATAGTAAGAACTCAATTCTTTGTGTATATATATTCATTTTTTGCATAATATAAAAAACATTTACTGAGTTAGGGTCTGAACAAGAGCAGTCTTGAAAAGTTTGCTCTTGTCTCGTCATGTGAACTAGAGCAGTCTTGAAACCAAGATTGTTCTAGTCTCATTATGTAATGTCCGTACCAATAACTGTGCTATGAATAGAATTTACTGAATATGTTTGTTTGTTATTTACATAATTATATTGAGTTTTTTCCCAAACTATTGTAGATGGAAAAAATATTTACCATTTTATGGTACTTCTAAAAATATTTACCTTTTTATGTACTTTTCTCTATCCTTTTTATCATTACCTAATCTATACTTTTTTTTTTCAACCCAAAATAATTACCTAATCTTTACTTTTTTTTTAATTTTTTCAACCCAAAATAACTTAGGTTATACTCGTCATTTCTTCTTTTAACCATAAAATATTTTTAGAAGTACCATAAAATGGTAAATATTTTTTCCATCTACAATAGTTTGGGAAAAAACTCTAAAAACTGGTTAAAAGAAGAAATGACGAGTATAACCTAAGTTATTTTGGGTTGAAAAAATAAAAAAAAAAGTAAAGATTAGGTAATTATTTTGGGTTGAAAAAAAAATATAGATTAAGTAATGATAAAAAGGATAGAGAAAAGTACATAAAAAGGTAAATATTTTTAGAAGTACCATAAAATGATAAATATTTTTTCCATCTACAATAGTTTGGGAAAAAACTCTAATTATATTTTCATAAAATCCAAGGTTTTGTGATTTTATTGTAGTGGCTTCAGAAATGGTGATGGTGGATGATGTTTCTTTTCCTTCACATATTACAACCACCAAGCCTTTGTCTCTGCTTGGACATGGTATGTTCTATTAACTATTAGAAATTAATTGACCCAACAAAATCTTGAATTATTTTTTATTTTTGTTTGTCGAAACAGGAATCACCGACATCGAGATTCATTTTCTGCAAATTAAGTTCACTGCAATCGGAGTTTATATCGATCCTGAGATTGTTGGTCATTTGCAAAAGTGGAAGGGTAAATCAGGAGCCGAGTTGGCCGAAGATGATGACTTCTTTGATTGTGTTATATCAGGTATATTTGGAATATTTGGCTTTTAATTAGTATAGCAGTATCAAAGTGTTTAATAAAATAATTATTTTTTGAAACATTTGCTTTTAATTAATATAGCGGTATCAAAGTGTGTAATAAAAGAATTATTTTTTCCAGGTAAAAGGAATGTTGATATTTTGATTATTTAATCATTGTGGGTTTTGTGGTGATTTGTTAATGTATGCAGCTCCTGTTGACAAATACTTAAGAATTGTGGTGATCAAAGAAATCAAGGGTTCGCAATACGGGGTGCAACTCGAGAGTTCGGTGAGGGACCGATTGGCAGCGGATGACAAGTATGAAGATGACGAGGAGATTGCCCTCGAGCAAATTGTCGAGTTTTTTCAGTCAAAGTACTTTAAAAAGGACTCGGTGATAACATTTAGCTTCCCGGCAACATCAAACATTGTTGAGGTAAATGCCATATGCATGTTTAGCATAAGCTATAGCAGAGTATTTATGGGGCCCATGTTAAAGTAAACGTGTGATGTTTGTTTTGACAGATTGGATTTTCGAGTGAAGGGACCGAAGAACCAAAGACGATGAAGGTCGAGAACGCGAATGTGGTTGAGATGATAAAGAAATGGTACTTGGGTGGCACCACGGCTTACTCTCCTTCAACTATTTCATCTTTGGCCAACAAATTGTCGTTGGAGTTGTCAAAGTAGTTATGGACAATCAATCCTCTTTTGTTTGTATCCCTTTTGATTGCAAGTTTATGGATGATCCAATATAATAATTCAATTTTCAAATCAAGGTACATTTTGGGTTGGGAAGTGTATTGTGTGCTTAAGTGAATACATAGGACGACATTGGTAAAGATGCTTGAGGCACACATTGTTGATCTTGATTAGGCATGACAATCAAACTCTAACAAAATATGAATATCCAAAACTCAAAACATCAGTCATCATGGATGTGTGTGGGGTTAGGTAAGTCGGAATGGGACTAGGTTTGGGATTACTTAGTTATATTTTCGTGGTATGAGACGGCTATGTGGTTACATAGTATGCAGAATTAGTTCAATTAAAGTTCGTTTGGAGAGGGGGATGGGGGTTTAGGTTTTTAGGGTGTGATGGGGACGGAGGGTTTACGACACGGTACTAACACTGCTAGAATTAATTCAATCAAAGTTCGTGTGACTCAGTTTTAATAGCCTAAAACCATTTCTCATACTTTTTAGGTAAAATCCATTTTATAGGGGAGCTCTCCTTGTATATATAGTGAGTGCTTTGTACACTTTACACTAATCAATACATTGAGTAGAATTTTAATTACCATTACATAATTGAGTAGAACTTTGATTAGCATCACAGCATCGTTGAGTTAGGCCGAAAGCTAACTTATTGGTAATTACATGTTGTTATGGCCCCATAAGGTAAGATCATTTAATGAAATAAAATTAAGTATTTCATGCGTGCTAAGTAGAAAGAAAAGGAAACTCCAGATGTACGAATGGAATGTGACCTGGAATTTGTATTGGTCTAAAGAGCCGGAAAGGAAGAAGTAATGGGCTGAGTGACGGGATTGAGTGCTTCTCCTAGCATATGAGCTTCCATTGCTGGATTAAGACGACTTAGCGACTTGCCTGAAAGCAGAAACCCGTAGGTTAGCCTTGCATGAACTCAGCAAAGATATAACTCAATTTCACACTGGTAACAAAACCCTAGAGCTTCCCTGCTTAGGTAGTACCTTATACTTTACCAAGTCAAAAGGGATCGATTCACTTTGTGAAAAGATCGACCGTACCAAAGGGGTTTCCCACAAGCAATTCCCTTGAAGTCAAATAAGCTTCAAGAGTATTGTTTGTCATGTTATGCGACCTCTACCAACAATTATAGCATAAAATACGATAAAATACAAGTGCTGGTAAGTAGTTACGGTTGTAGCGTGAGATGTCATTTAGGAACCCTGACGTAATAAATAATTAAATAATGTATCATTGCGCAGGACAACACAAAATCCATAAAAAGAAAATAAAGCAAACCTAAGTACTTTTGAGTTAGAACAGCTGATGGGTTATGGTGGTGCAGAGGTGGTCAAAGGTGTAGATGGTATTCATGATGGTGATGAATTGATGATGGGTGGTAGTGGTGGGAATATAAATATTAAAGAAAACATAAATTTTTCTCTTTAATTTAACAGCGTGACAATTTTAATTCGAACACTCACGATCTTAGTGTTTTCTGTTATTTGGGTGATATTAATTATTTGTTATTGGAAGTTATTACCCGTTTGAATATTATTTGGATGATGATATATATTATTATATCCGGAGCTCCCGATGATAAGTAAAAAAAATATTAACAGAGTTGGTGTTAAGACGTAAAAACAATTAAAAAAACCAAACATCATAAATTGTATCAAAAGGTTCTTTTTTTAATAAAATATAGAAGATTTTAGGTTCGGTCAAAAGGTTTTCTTATTAAATTCGGGTTTCCTTCTGTAGGAGTGAGGGTGAAGTTCCGGCTCGAAAATGGAGAGGTGAGCTCGATTAAAATAACACACATCCTCCGAAATAGGTCGTACATTTGCCGTAAAAAAAGTATTTAAACAAAAAACCTAAACCTTGGAGATAAAATAGCAATTTACTCTTTTTTTAAAATAGTACGTTGACTCTTTTCTAATTGTTTATAACCTTGTTAATAAAATAAACTTTTCTGTTTTTCATATAAATGATTAAACATTTTTTTGTAACTAGCTTCTTAACGAGGTAAAGTGCACGACCGCCTAGGATCCGGTTGCTTAAGGGGCTTAAAATTAAAAAAAATATACATATGGTACTCTTAACGGTGACTTTTAACGACGACACATATCTTATTTTTTTGTATTTAACTATACACTTTTAGAGTTGGGAGTTAACACTAATATTGATTCTGGTCTTGTAATAAGGGCCTATTTTTTGTTTCGCCCCGGACCTAGGACCCTACTTAATGCACACTGCCTCTTGTAACAAAATTTAAGCACAAAGAAATGTACAACCATGTAAAGCCTCTATAATGCAAACTCATAAGCTAGTTTCAACTTGTATACTATATCAGTGTAACTATAAGTTTTATACAACATAAACCATACCAACTTCTAACAAAGACACTGGAGGCACCTTCAACACAACATCAGGTCCCCGACAATTCCGCCGCAGAAAATTATACCCGACATTAACCGCTAACCTCTTCCAAACCGAAGAACCCTGTTTCGCTTTCACGTGTGAGTGACCGAGTATGAACGCGGTCCCACTTTGTTGGGCATCCAACAGATCTTGAAGTTCTTCTCTCATTTGCATGTCTTTTGGGTCATCATAATCATTATGATCATCAACAGCGAATCGCACGTGTTTTGTTTTGATCGGTGGGTTCATCTCGATGTCAGCTATACTCTCGACTGTTTGAAAACTGCCCGATACGCTAACTTGTTGCAGGCTTTCATCTGATTCAAAAGCTCGTGATGTTGAAAAGTCTGCGTTCCCTATAACTGTTAGCCTACACTCTCCCGATGATTGAAATCCGTCATCTTCGTTACCTGCATGAGAACCACGTCGATACATCAGTTTGTCTCGTGTCGGCCCACGACCCAATCACTCAGGAAGACAAAGTTACCTGGATCAGTAGTGGTTTCAGGGTGGCTCCAATGATAACGGATGAAATCAGCAATCCGGTTCACAAGTTCAGACTCGAACGAATCCACATCCTGATGAACATCACGGTACCCGTAACGGACAATACATCTATACGACCTGAGACTAGGGGGTCCCATACGACCAATAAGGTACCTCTCGGCTGGAGGGATGAATGGAACAGGTACAAATTTGACACACACAAACACCAAGATACGGTGAAACGCAGGCAGATTGGTCACGAACCGTGAGAAGTTAGCCGGGATACCCGAGGTGAGATCCGTGAACACAAGTCCAATCCCGGGAACTCTATAAATACCTAAGCTTTGTCCCAAAGCTAGTAGCCATTCTAAGGAGACCTTATTTTGAAGGTCATATTCGTACTTTTTGGTGGTTGCGTAGTGCCAAACAAACATTATGGTGACTAGAATAAGTGCTAAGAGAATCGGGAGCCACGCACCTTCACGGAATTTGACTAAAGAAGCCGAGAAATAAAGCAGTTCTATGGAACCAAAGAAAAGTAGGAAACAAAGCGCTAAAATTGGAGGTTTATGCCAACAAATAATAATTACCAATGATGTTAGGCAAGTTGTAACCAGCATTACAGCCATAACAGCTAGTCCTGCAAAAACAACTCAACATATATAAAAACTCTAATTTTCACTAAACAACAGTTTAGCTATATACTGTAGACTTTTGAGGTCAAACCTATTATTTGTGGATTCAAATTCACACACATAATTTTCATAATTATGACATCAAGATCTTCACTTTTATAACACAAAAAAGCTTAATTCTCTAAAAAAATAAAAACTTTGCATAAATTCTCTTTAAAAAAGTTTGCTCACTAACCTGATGCATTTCCCATGTGTTTTGTGTCCCTGAATCCGATGGTGACGGCAATACATAGGATCATGAGAATCCAGTTGATCTCCGGGATGTAAATCTGACCATGTTTCTTGTCGGATGTATGAACAACCTTAACCCGTGGAAAACAACCTAGTGATTGACTCTGGTTGATGATTGAGAATGTTCCGCTGATAATTGCTTGACTCCCCACAACAGAAGCAAGAATGGCTATAACAAGCACTGGCCACCTTAAACTGTCTGCATATGTTTTAACAACAATAATGTAAATGTAATCAATGTGCAAACTTATTATGGCCCGAAAATTAATACCTGGCACGGAGACATAAAAACTAATGTCATGCACCATCTGGTGATGTTTTGACAAATAAGCTGCTTGCCCCATGTAACCTAGTATTAGTGCAGGATAAACAAGGAAACTGAAAGCAATCTGCGAAAAAAGTCATTACACAAAATAAATCTCGGTCCCACATGATGCCAGCGTAAGAAAATAGAAAACATCAGCGAACACAAAATGTGATAAAAGAAACGTGAAGTCATCTTGTTAAAGATCCCACAAGTAACATTTAAGTCCAAATGTACCTGAATTGCAGCATGAGAGAAATGACCAAGATCAGCAAACATGGCTTCCGATCCTGCAAGTAAACTTGATAATGCATTTTTGACTTTGACTTTCCTTATTCAACATTAATTTGTCTTTTTAGTTGTGAACGTAGTATACGTGTTAGCAAGAGTAGTTCAGTTATCAAGATTTTTAACAGCATTTGGAAGAAAACTCAAATTTGAAATTTAATCGGTTTGACCGTAAAAGTCAAATGGTATCTAGTAAATAATGGTTTTACCTGTAATGCATAGTAAAATGCCTCCCAAAGACATCCACCCACGTTTCTTCGTCTTCTTTAAAAACTTGTACATGTAATAGGGGGAAAGAGCTTTGTAAACATGTGGATCCCAGTAGAATATATTGTATAAACCGAGTCCACTGATGCATAGCAGCCATAAGAGCACAATTGGCGCAAAAAAGAAGCCGATTTTATGTGTGCCATAATGCTGTAGTGCAAATAAGCACACTAATATGAAGCAGGTAATCGGGATCACAGCATCTGTAAATAAATAAATAAATAAATAAAAACTACTTTTAGAGTATGCATTTAAGTTTGAGCATCAAATAAAACCTAAGAATAAGTGATAACTATAGATAATCATATGTTCATACCCAATGCATAAATAAATAAAATACAAACAGATCACACTATGAAAAAAACCAAGAATTGTGCACAAAAGAACACAGTGGATGTGGAGTTGAGGTGCATCGATTGTCCTAATCTTGTCATATGGCGGCTGAAGCAATCACCAAATGGATAGAGACGAGCACCTCATTTGCGCCTTTTCAAGATCATCTCATTGCCCAAGCGTCTAGGCCTCGCCCAAGTGCACCTCTTGCGCCTTTGACCACATAACACTCAAACTAATACACCTTTCATGCATTGTCTATGTTGTGGTCATATTCTTTTAATTCTATAATCTCAGATTCACATCCGAAAAGCACATCTAAACAACCTATAAAAAAATATAGTGGACGGCAAAGAGCTAAAAATAGAAGAACACTCACATTCATGGTGTGCTTTGGACATTGATAGCTCGAGCCCAGAAACAGCAGAAAAAACTGAAATAGCACAAAATATGTTAATAATGCAAATATTAAACAAGAGGGCGATTTCAAAAGTTCGAAAAATAAAGTAAGGTTTTACCAGAAATAACAGGCGTAAGCACTCCATCTCCGATAACCATACAGGTGCCAAGAAGAACCAAGATTAGTAAAGCTGTATGCAAAGTTTTGTGCTTTTCAAGCAATAATTTCACTTTTGACCCATTTTCTCTCTTGGGAGGTTGCTTCAGTTTATACGTTGAGAGTGATTCATCCGCAGTTTGTCTGTTTGGTAGCAGGCTTACTTTAGCATGTCGACATATTAAGGAATAAAGTGCAACAGTTCCACCTATACATTCATCAATAACAAGTCTCAAACTGGATTTTTGGAAACTAAATGTGGCAACTTAAAAAACAGTATCTTGAAAAATAGCAGCTCAAAAGCCACCAGAAATTTAACTATAATTCATTATTCTAATTTGATTATTAGTTAATGAGCCCAAATAGTGTTTCTCCCTAATGGTTGAAATGCTAACTACTTAACAACCTCAAAATTACCTTCACCGTTATCATCAGCTCGAAGAACTATGAACACGTATTTGAACAAAGGGACAAGGGTTAACGTCCAGAAGACGAATGAAAGCACGCCAAAAATCTCCTCATTTGTTTCTGAGTGATGTATGTCTTCTGCAAATGTGCTTTTATAAACATAAATTGGGGAAATGCTGAGGTCACCATAAACTACACCAAGACTTTGATAAGCTAACACCAATGTTGTCCTCCAAGTATCCTAAATGCAGTTTAAAAACACATATAAGCATCTTCTTCATACCCTCTTTTTTATTTTGTTTCAAGTTATAGCCATAAAAAGATTATTTTTTATTTACATATTGCAAAAAATGCAGAAAAATAAAAATAAATAAAAACCATATGAGTATTGTAAAAATCTTTATAAACACAAAAAAAAAGTTGCAAGAAAAGGTTATTTAGGCAAATCTAAGTAATAAAACTTACCTTAGAATTTCCCCAACAATTTTTGTTGCCAAGATCCATGCTTTTAACAAATCAAGATCCCCTAAAAGTTGCTGATGATGAAATTAACAAGCTAAATGTAGATCACAGCTGCAACAAAACACATATAAATTTGCATTTTTCTTGAAAACAATTACTCAAACAAACAAGAGTATATCAATACTAAATGATAAAACCATCAAGTCATCAAGATTCAAGTGATACTGTAACAGCAATCAAGAAACAGTGACCCACATTATCTTGTTCTCAAGATTGATGAAAACCCATTAACTATAAAGTGAAATATCAAAAGGGTCCAATCAGAATAACATCATGATGCAAAATCGAATAAAAAAGATTGTCTTTTTAAAAAAAATGTATAAAAAACCGCAATGTCCATCAACATGACACTTTCTTGAATAAAAGTAAGTCACAATGATGCCACTAAGTCAACCATTTCCCATCAAGAAATGAAAACATATTTGACACAAATGGTGATTAGGAGTTGAATCAAGATTTAAAAACTTCAGTTTACCCAAAGACCAAAGTAGCAAGAAAACAAGAGAAACTATTGCACTATCATTAACTATTACTACAAATTGTGTCCACAATTCATTGCAAGTTTCGAGGATGGATTTGGCCTCTATCTATCTAACCAACATAGTACATATTATGCCTACACGTGGCTTGTTGAGAGAGTTAAAGAACACACAAATGTGACAAAGCACCGAATATAATGTAGTTAAATACTTAAATAAAGGTTCTAGAAGTAGTCAAGTAAATGCATCCAAAAGACCAAAACCAAACTGGATTTTTTACCTAGTAAACAAACATCACAATCCTATGTTGATATAAAAACCTTCCCAACTAACACAAAAAAAAAATTAATAAACACTAGAAATATGAGTAAAAAGTTGAGTTACTTTAAATTTTGTGTATGATATAATATATTTTTGGTGGATATGTAATAGTTTAGATAGAATTTTGGTCATTTCAATTTCTATTAACACATTTCTCACACATGACTGATACATTTTATGTGGTATTAATCATCTAAATTTTGTGTATGATGCGACATGCGACGGACGGATCTTGTGTATGTGACTTTGTCACATGCGTTGATAAAAAAAAGTTTCATGTCTCGGACGTTACGATGTAAAGTCGTAGCGCGCCACATTATTAAAAGCCGGAAAATGTCCAAACTTAGAGTTCAAAATAATAACCAAGTTAGAGCTGAAGGGTTAAAGTCTTAAAAATGTCAAAGTAGAGTAATGGGTTAATGTTGTATTTTCACTAAATAATCAAGAGTCAAAATGATAATAAACTAAGTTAGGGGATCAAAATGCTAACAAATCAAAATAAATATGCTAAATTTTTAAAAATAAAAAATTATCAATGGGTACGAAGTAACACGTGACTGGTGTTATAGACCTTATTTTCTAATAGTATATACAATTTACAATTACCATTTTTTTTTTTCAAAAGAAAATAAAATGCAAGAAAATCAATGTCGTTCATGTTTGTGGTCTAAAAGGACACTTAAACCAACGACCGTTCGAAATACAAAAGGACACTTAATCACATTTAGTGATTTAAACCAACGAAACTAAAAGAAAAGTAATAAGCTTTTCACATTTCCAGAAGATTTTATGGCATCTTTTCAGGGGAAAAAATATTTATGTTATAAGTTATAACAGAAAGTTCAAAAGTAAAAATTAAGTGGAATATGTTACATGCATAAGTTGATGGTGTCAAATTTACAAACTCTGGTTATATTTTGTTTATAAAAATTATTATTTAATGGTTATATTTTGTTTATAAAAATTATTATTTAACACATATGTAACACACGGTTATTAAACCTAGTCTATCTAATAAATTAAGGTTTTAAGGGGCAACTTTTAAGGGGAAATTTTTTAATCCATAATAGGAAAATTGAAAAGAAAATATTAAATGTCATGTAATGAGTTGATAGAGCAATATTTTTAAATATTAAATATTTACAAATTACAAATCTTTAAACATAATGATTATAATTTTTTTATGAATATTGTTATTTAATCCGTGTGTAACAGACGGGTGTTAAACCTAGTATATAATAAAACAAAGACTACATTGTCAATTTTCGTGGTGACTTTCATCATTTGATTCATTTCTACACGAAAACTTATTTTCCTATCTTGTCCCGTTTCTAAAAACTTACCACATTCCTCATGATCTAGTTTGAGTTTTTAAAAACGTACTGGTCTGATATGGGTGTCATTAAAGAAAAAAATGACTAAGTTTTTAAAAACCAAAGAAAGAATGAAAGTGTTTTGAATATAGATAACAAAAATAAGGCATGAAAATTGAGAAAGAAAATGAAGCTTCATAACAAAAGTGGAAAAACAATAGACATATATATGGAAACGAAATTTGCAAATAATTAAATTTATGAGGACCAAGATGAAAAAAACAGGTTAAACTAAAAGAGCATGAATGAATGAATGAATAGATTAAAGAATTGAAAGTTAAGAGAGATTAGAAGGAACTTACTTCTAAAAACATTGATTGAAGGGTTATTGGATTTAAACACCCCCAACTATTGGTCATTGGCCGTTGTCACCTCCAAGTACCACTTTGGCCAATAACACTCCCAACTAAATACTTTGGTGTCCGTATCACCAAAAGTTAACCAAATCACTAACGCCGTTAAGTTTTGCTGACGTGGCAAGGTGACGTGTCCTATCTCTGCTTAGGTGGCACGGTGATGGCGGCCAATGATCAATAGTTAAGGGTGTTTAAATCCAATAAGGCAATAACCCATTATTTATCTATATTTAACTAAGAATTGACCTGTGTCACGTGATGCGACGACCGGGTTTTAGTTGGTGCATATGTCGTGTCATATTTGTGACTTTGTTACATGCGTTACGTTATTGATTATCTCATGCACGTTCTGGTGTAATATTATGTTTTGTACCTTGCAACGTAATGCCATCAAAGTAATTAAAAAAACTAACTAAAACAAAAGAATATACAAAGAAAGAAAAGTTTAAAAAGAAGAAAAAAACAAAAATATCCAGCCCTCGTGTAGATGTTCAATGTACATCATGACCACTTGATCCAATATGACACTGTTAAGTAGGATTTTTTTTGTACAATATAATGGTATAAATAAATTTCCGCTTTTATGGTGTTTATGGATTAAATATTGTCTTAATTCTGCCCAGTCATCAATTTTATTAAATAGGTCGCTTACTCGGAAGTTCACTTGATCAAAGAGGATCGAGACAGAGCGACCCCCTTTCTCCCTTTTTGTTCTTGCTGGTGCTGGAAGCATTTAATTACTTTGACATGTTACATTGCAAGGTACGAGGCATTATACTACACCAGAACGTGCATGAGATAATCAATAACGTAACGCATGTAACGAAGTCACAAATATGACACGACATATGCACCAACTAAAACCCGGTCGTCGCATCACGTGATACAGGTCAATTCTTAGTTAAATATAGATAAATAATGGGTTATTGCCTTATTGGATTTAAACACCCTTAACTATTGATCATTGGCCACCATCACCGTGCCACATAAGCAGAGATAGGACACGTCACCGTGCCACGTCAGCAAAACTTAACGGCGTTAGTGATTTGGTTAACTTTTGGTGATACGGACACCAAAGTATTTAGTTGGGGGTGTTATTGGCCAAAGTGATACTTGGAGGTGACAACGGCCAATGATCAATAGTTGGGGGTGTTTAAATCCAATAACCCTTGATTGAATGGCTGTGGGGATTAATGCAGTGATAAAGGTTGTTGTTGTTGATAAGTTATTGATTTGTTATATGTGTTGATCCACACACATAATTAATCTTTGGTTGTAGATCTTTGGAATGTGGGCGTGAGTGGCCAACATGAAACGTGAATCTCACTCTGCAGATGCGCAACATGAGGGCTACCTAAGCTAGGGATCTTCATTTCATTGCTTATAAAAAACCCCACTACTTTTTTTTTAAGTAAATTGTTATTTTGGTTCCTGAGTTTGGACCGATTCGATTATTTTGGTTCTTATGTTTTTTTTTCTTTTGTTATTTGGATATTCGGTTTTGTAAAAAAATATTATTTTGGTCATTTTGTCAATGTCTTCTGTTAAACATGTGTTAAATGACGAAAAAAAAAATTTTTATTAATTTGCGATATTGGTCATTTTCTAAATTTTTTTTTTCCTTTCGATTATTTTCTTAAATTCTGTCATTCTGATTCTTTTTCAAACTTAGGCCATTTTAGTCTTTTTTTTTTTAACTTCGATCATGTTAGTCATTTTCTTAAATGCCTCAAAATATTTCGCCTTTAGTTCGTTTTTTACTACTAAACTAATAACATGTGCAATGCATTGACCGTCAAAAATTCATAGTTGCACATTAGTTTATATTTTACTTTATCTTTTACTTTATCAACCGCAACATTATTATTCAAGTGGGTAATAAATTAAAACATCAAACATCTATTTATAGTGGTCAAGTGGGGTGTTAGAAATAAAAAAAATGGTCTTAAATGACCCAACAACAATTATATTACCAATTTTTTGTGACTAGTTTGAAAAAAAGGTTAACGACTATACCCTGGTAGGAACCGGGTACAGCCGGGTCCGGGTCCAAGTACGAACCGGGTACTACATGCAGTGATGGAACCAGGTAAAAACCGGTGGTTCCGGATCCCAACCTATTTGGTACATCCCTACTAGGTAGGAACTAGAACTGTTTTCGAGTTGTACCTGATGGTTTAAGCTAGTAAACGGGCTTTACGCCCATGTCTAGATGTGTTGTGCCGCGATGGAGAAGACGAAGGGAAGCGTCAATGGTTGTGACATCGATGTCGATGGTGTAATCGAAAAAAGTTGCTCGATGATGGAAGGCAGGGGTGAGCATGATTCGGTATATATCGAAAAATACCGACTACCAAATCAATTTTTTACCGGTTAACGTGCCAAGAACTTTTATGATATAAATATTCGGTACTTGTTTTGTACAATTTTAGGATCGGTATCAGTATGCCTCCAAATACCGACCAAAAACTCTTGAACCAAAATAATATTACCTTTGCCTAAAATTGATATTTTCCTACACAATAATAGACCTTCAGGTGGTGGTTTTCACTTTAATTGTGAGTTGGCTGGGTTACTAGGGTGATCTACATTAGCCGGCGTGGGTGGCTTTTTGTCAAGTGGGTTTTGGCCGAGCTTAAAAGTATTTCATTACCCGGTAGCAAAAGTATATTCTTTTTGTTTTATTTTTCCTGGGATATTGGTTTTAACAGTCTTAACTATCACCTTTTGGCTTTTATCGGTCCCAACTATCGAATTGGCTGATAACAGTCCCAACTTTTATCACTTTGGCAACTACACAGGCCGTCATTAAAAAAATTCACGGTGTTATGTTTCTTTTTCTAATTCAAGACCGATACTTTAGTGTTTTTTAGCGGAAGGAGAATACGAGTCGATTGATGTAAAAGTTACCTCAAAACGGCACTCCAAACAACAAAACGGTGCTTCACTCAGGTAATGAAACTTAACAGTGCTTCAATCGATTGTAAACATTTAGATCGTATAGAGGTAATATATAATTTTTTAACGACAATTCTATTAAACAAACAAAGACCACTAGCAAGATGATAAGATCAACTAACAACCATTACAACAAAAAAAAAACCAAACCCCAAACAAGAACAGCAACAACAATCAAGATAACTAAATCAAACAACTACAGTAGAAACTCGATAAATTAATACTCGATTATTTAATAAACTCTCTAAGATAATATTTTTTGCCGGTCCCGACTCGGGGATAGAATGCTAAATTAATAATTCGCTAAAATTATAAGATAATACATTTTTGATAATTTCTTAGACCTCACATAAAATATAAATTAATAATTCCTTATATATAGCATAGATTTATGAAGCTTTCTTGAAAAATGACTCAATTGTCTTTTGTTTTTTGTTGAAATCAATTTCCCCTTGAATCTTGTTTCTAAGTTTCCTTAGCATGGTAAGAACTTCTGGTGTTATTTTCTCATAGCTCAACAAGAAATTGTTCAATGTGATTGCGCTTTAATAGCTTCGTTTCGCGAAGGGGGCTCCATTGTAGAACTTTGATCATCTTCTTCATCGATATCATCTTTACTAATTCCAATAACGCTTTCAATAATGTCTTCATCAGTCAACAACTATGCAACTAAGTATTCTACTATAAATTAATAATTATTAATTTATCGATTAATTAATAACTCTTTTACTTTATAAATTTTGATGGTCCCAAGTGTATTATTTTATAGAGTTTCTAATGTACTACACTCTACTCTAGTGGCTTCGAACACCATATATGTCACACCACGTCTATCTGTTTTATGTATTATAACCATAAAATGTGTTTACTATGATCTTCTTAAACACACCTTCCACCAAAAAAGAAGTAGCGTTGGGAATAAACTTATTCCCGAACATCTAAAAGAACCAAGTCGCAGTCGGCAAAGGCATCCAAACTCATTTATTAAAAAGATTTAACATATCAACAATCAAACAGGAAATTTATTTTTTATTCAACAGATTACCAACAGAAATATTTTCTATCTGTTTCGGATGATGATAGATCCTAAGAAAATTGTCACCTCTAACATTAAATACGTTTAAGGGAAAACACTTCAAACCTTTTTTTACCTTAATTCTGAACTAATATATTGAAATCCCTATTGGTTTAAATCATAGTCACAGGATTCGCTCCCTCCCTCCACGAATTCCGTACCAAGTCGCGCGAACCAGATTCGGGTACAGTCGCGAATGGTTCGCCCCTGGTTCGCGATCCAGTACGATTAATTTGGCGAATTCAATTTCAAGTAAAAACGAATTAGACAACCGCAATTCGCGATTTTTATGACATCGATTCATTTGGTACATGATTGAGAATCCAAAAGGCAAGTTTACAGTGTCAATTTTGTTAATTACTGTAAGATTACAGTTAACTTTTTATGTTCTAAACTTATGATAATGAGATGTTTTTGTTATTTTCATGAGTTTTATCTTTTAATTATGAATTTTTCAAACATAATTATAAAATGTGTTATTTTAAATTGTAATCATGTTAAAAAATATATTATAGGTTGTTTTGTATATGATAGGACGTACCAAACTAAGTGGTACACCGTATCACGTACCGAAATGGCGTTCCAAATGAACCTACCCTTCTTCATACCGATTTTTTTGAAACTGTCGAAAAGCATACCAATATTCGTATTACGTACCGGAGTGTAACATGATCCATGTGACTATGGTTTAAACAGGTAAAACAAAATCCAGTAACACGTTACAACGTGGCATGCAAATATGCAATCACCAAAGATTTTGTTTCGATACTCAATTATAATGCAACTGTAGATAAATAAAAATGCCAAAAAAAGTCGTCTTATAATTAACTAATCAAATATAAACTACTTTTTCAACGAAGAATGAAGAGACGTATTAGTGGCAAGGCTTTTCAATGAAATTGAAAAGGTTGTGAATTTTAATGTTAGTAAAGTGCACGTTGTGATAATATCGTAGAAAATGTATTTATTGTTCGATAAAAGAAATTAAGCTTTCAAGTTTTAGGGGGGAAACTTAATGATACCATTAGTGTAGACGTTAGTTTGCAAATGAAACTCAAGGGATATAACACGAATCAAAGCAACAGGGGTATATGTGAACAGTATGTTGAACCACTTTGCGACTGTTTATTCTAACGAAGACTGACTAGTCTCATAAACATTTTCTTACCCGCGTTGTGTTGCGTCTCTCTGGCTTATTGCTGAACCCACAACTCTTTTCAAGGGCACTCTTTCTCATAAATTTCACTCGCATATTTCCAGTTAATCACCTTCCATATGTTTTTCAAGTAATCCGGCCTCACATTTTTGTACTGCAATTTGTACACAAAATATATGTAAGTTCAAACATAAACACGGAAGATCACGGGTATGGAATGATGATTGTATTCTAGAAGACTGTTTTTATACACGATGATGGTAATTCTGTTCTTGATAATTTTGGGTTGGCAAAAAAAGCGATTGGAAAACGGGGGCATGTCTTAGTACTAATCAAAATGGGTCCAGACATGCATGCTTGTAAACGCTTAATTTTTTTCTTCTTGAGTTTTATAAATGATTAGTGTGATAATAAATATGCTTAAAAACTATATATTACAAGAATAGCTTTTGTGAAAAAAATGATTGAAGAGGTTTACGCATTTTGAGTACACTGTGAGTGGGTCTCAAGTTTCAACAAGTTCAGGCTGCTTTTATTTTATCTAGATGAGTTAAAGCTTACCCATTCACCAGTTATAGACCAAGTATAAACCCAAATCAAATGCCCAAAAGATGGGGAAGTTGCAACTCTATCTGCAACTTTATATCAAAATATGAAGTTTTATTTGATCACCTGCAAGTAGTATGCATGCTCCCACACATCTATGCCAATAAGAGGAACCAAACTTGGACCTTTTGTAACCAGTGGATCCTACAGCAGAAACTTCAAATTCTCATTAAATAACTAGATTAGTGAAGGTAATTAAGAGGATGATGATTTGTTTGAATCACTTTTAATCTGTAGAAAAGAGATCAAGTAAAACAAAAACCACATGTAATTCTTAATTTCATGTATAATGCAGAAACACTAAAAAACAAAAAAAAGATATGGACGCCATAGCATTATAAGATACAAAGCATCAGCCAAATAATGAAAAAGCCAAACAATTTGGATTTGGGCCATTTGGCACAGGTAGCCATTTTGTCTCATTTACAGGTAAAAAGGTGTGACATGAGTTATACTCTAAGGCCACCCATGTCAGATAGGTAAATTTTGAAATATAAATAGAACAAATGAGTTGAAAGTCACCTAAAATGTATTCAAATTGCATTAAACCTCCTAAATAGTATTATTCAAAGATTAGTATATCATTGCAATAAAGGATTTTTCGCAAACATTTTTAAAATGGTAACTATTCATAAAATTTGAAACATGAAAAGAAAGAAGGGTCTGTGGGTCTGTCCGACCCGACCTCACTAAAAATAACCTGGTTGTATACGAACATGTTTTGACACATTATCTAGCATGTAGCAAAAATGACCCATTTGGCTCACCTTTTACGCAAACTGCCCAGTGAGTTTGCCACCTATAGAATTTAGAATCCATTTAAGAATTAAGATTCTCATACAATTACTAACATGAGGCAGCATCAACTAAAGATGACATATCACTTGATGCCTGGAAGGCTAAGAGCCTAAGACTCGCATAGTGTACCTGGTTTGCAGTGGTTTCAACCACAAGCCTCTTTAGCTCTTTGTCCACTGCGAGCCACTGCCAAAGTTTTACAACTTCAAAGTTAATTTCTTTTTACTATATGTCAAAACAGGTAAACAACTGCATGAGAAATGAGATAAAGTGCATACCACCCAACCAGAACCCTGCACAGCAGCACCTTCTGCATTCATCTTAGCAATCAACTTTTCTAAGGAACCGTAGCTCTGGTCAATAGCCCAGCCCAAAGAGCCATGTGGTGGCTCACCACCCCCTTCCTGCAATAAGGTTCACTTTTAATTTTGGTCAAATTATGATGCTCAAAACAATCATTAAAATCTTACATGAACTTACCTTGGTGGGTGTGAGATTCTTCCAGAAAATTGAGTGATTCACATGACCTACTCACAAACATAAAACGAACAATCAATGGGTAGGACCTAATACAACCAAGAAAGAAAATATTCATGATACAACTTCTAGAACATACACACATAAAGTAGTAGCTAAACAAACCTACTCTAGATCAGTAACTGATGTCTTATACTAGTTTTACAATACTACAACCTTTTCAAATATTACTTCCCATCTAAGTATCTTATTTAATTGATAATATCATATAAACAAATATCAGTTATCAGCACAAATAGCATTGACCACTACTTGTCTACTTGTGATCGTAACAAAAAAAGCTAAAATCCTCTGCTCACTAAGGTAGCTAACTAATTGCCATACAATCAATTCAAATCAGAGTCAGTGTTTAAAACTTTAGCAAAACCTAGTAGGCTAGTACATCTTGTATTCAAATCAATATGGATATTATTATCCTTCTAGTTTCAAATTGTCCTTGTTGTATACTATATCTACTCTACAGTAGCTGTAATCATCCACCAACCTAAACAGAGCTATAATTACTTCACAAATTAATCTCTGACAGTGAAATTGTTGCAAACTTAACATCATTTCCGATTGTAACGAATAAAATCGACTCCTTCGGTTCGATTTAGATCTAAAACGCTTCTAAAATGAACAACACTGAAATCAAATACAGGACATTAACATAACTGGAGAAAAAAAAACAATAAGATGAAAGTAATAAACCTCCGCCATTGAACTTAATAGCGCTCTGCAATTTAACAGCAGTTGAAGCATCTCCTTTAGCAATAGCGTCATCGAGCTGCTCTAGAGCCTTATTGTAGTTGGTTATATAAGTCTGGTGGTGTTTCTGGTGATGAAGCTTCATGATATCACCGCTAATCGCCGGTTCAAGTGCGCCATAATCGTATGGAAGATCTGGAAGAGTGAATGTCTGCAATCCACGCAATTGTTGATGAAATGTCGATGCTAGACCTAGGGTTTTACGAGTCGCGAATGTTCGTAGAGCCATTTGTTTTGTTCTGAAAATCAATTGGGGATAGATGGGTGTGTTAACTGTTAACGGTGTTTTTGTTGGGTTGAAGAGGTTTTGTTAATTGTTGACAAGTCCTTAATATAATAATCTCAACTAACATTTATTGAACGAAAATAATCTTAACTCAGTTTATTTTCTCCAGTAGTCCCAAATCCAACTTTTTTGGCCTATATTGGTCCGTCATTAAGTGCACTTAACGGCCGTTAACTTTTTTTCTATTTTTTTCGAATTTCAAACCGATATTTTAGGGATTTTGATCGGGAGGAGAATACGAGTCAGTTGATGTAAACCTTACTTCCAATTGTTGCTCCAAATGGTTTAATTTTGATATCTGGTTAAAGCACCGTTAGGTTTTAAACACCCGATTGAAGATCGTTTTGTCGTTTGGAACACCAGTTCGAAGTAAGGTTTACATCAATTGAATCGTGTACTCCTCCCGATCAATATCCATAAAACCTTGTTTTGAAATTCAAAAAAAATCAAAAAAAAAAAAAGTTAACGGCCGTTAAGTGCACTTAACGGCGGACCACTGGAGGCCAAAAAAGTTGGATTTGGGACCACTGGAGGGAATAAACTGAGTTGGGATTATTCTCGACCAATAGGTGTTAGTTGGGATTATTTTTAGCCAATTATCATTATGACCTTCTAAAAATGATAATTGGAAATCGATTACAGAAAAGGCACGTAGTGCAATTATTCTGAGTTGGGTGATCGAGTTCTTCGTGAAGTTTCAAAGGAAACTACTACTTCAGGGATTTGGAAAAAATTGGGAACTTTGTACATGACAAAGTCGTTAGCCAATTAGTTGTATCTCAAGAAGAGGCTATATAATTTTAGTATGGGGCCTAGTAGGTCACTTGATGATCATACAGATCATACAGATGAGTTCAATAAACTCATCTTAGATCTTGAGAACATTGAAGTAAAGATTAGTGATGGAGACCAAACAATCTTGTTTCCAACCTTATTACTATGAAAACTTTGTCGAAACACTTATGTATGGAAGAGACACTCTATCTATGGAAGAAGTGTTGGCTACTCTTAGTTCAAAAGAATTGAAGAGAAGAACATATAGTAAAGAGGAAAGAGGAGATGGATTGGTTGTAAGAGGAAGAACAGACTATAGATCCGCAAAAGGCAAAGGGTATGGTTCAAGGTCAATGTCAAGACTCAGAAGGAAATGCTATGTCTGCAACTCTAAGAAAGAAGAAGAGGAGGAGGAGGAGAAGAAGAAGAAGAAGAAGAAGAAGAAGAAGAAGAAGAAGAAGAAGAAGAAGAAGAAGAAGAAGAAGAAGAAGAAGAAGAAGAAGAAGAAGAAGAAGAAGAAGAAGAAGAAGAAGAAGAAGAAGAAGAAGAAGAAGAAGAAGAAGAAGAAGAAGAAGAAGAAGAAGAAGAAGAAGAAGAAGAAGAAGAAGAAGAAGAAGAAGAAGAAGAAGAAGAAGAAGAAGAAGAAGAAGAAGAAGAAGAAGAAGAAGAAGAAGAAGAAGAAGAAGAAGAAGAAAGAGGAGGAGGAAGGGGGAGGAAGAGGAGGAGGAGGAGGAGAGAAGAAGAAGATCATACAAATGATTACTCGCCCTCTGTGGACTTCAAAGAGTATGAATAATATGGTTTGGGTGGATGGGAAATACCGTCTCAAACGCGACTGGTACCCGAAACACAACCTCAAGCCCCATTGTCACAAACCCATGCAAGTTTTATGAAACAATCATACAAGAAAAACAACCATGTGAAGCATCCGTATCAGTACTCGCTCAGAAAACCGACTTGTTAACTTTCCTTGTATGTATCTGAATATGATGTTATGTGATTTTGTGGTTTCAAGTTGGGGTGAATCCCAACCAAAAGAAACCACAACAAATCAACTAAATAGAAGAGAAACCGGTTAAAAACACACAATGTGACCATATTGTGGTTAACTTATGGGTATACATATTTAGAAAATGAACAATTGCATATGTACCCTTATAAATAACCCTTAATTGGAAAATGTCCCAACTAAAAAAATCAATCGCATATATACCCAATGTTAACTCAAAATTTAAATATGATCATACTAAAAATGAGTATATTTGCAAATTAAAGTTGTTTATAGGGGGAAATATGTAATTGATTTTTATAGCTGGGGAAATATGCATTTAACTTGATTCGCATGGGAAAATATGCATTTAGCCCTTTAGAAAACCAAATCCAAGAACCAAACTGAACTAATTATATATATTTATATCTTTATACTATGTAAAACTAATATAATTTTAGACATATTATGCATGAATTTAAGTTGAGGAGTCATGAATTAGTTATGACTTATGAAGGTACATGGACTTGAATATAAAATTTATATATCTTCTATTTGGTAAGGTCGATGCTTTATAATTCATAAAAATTTTATTCATAAAATGATGTAACAAAGTCACTGCAAATTGATGCTTGACTCTTTCAAACAAACTAAAATCAGGTTGTAATATTTTACTTCTGAGTTATTAGAGTTTAATATTCATAACTATGTGGTATTGACCGCTATCAATTCTAACTAACACATTCACTTTTACCACTCCCAACTTAATATTACACTTGTTGTATCACTCCCGTCGTTAGAAAACTCAAATATCATTAACGTTTGGGTCAAAAGCGTAACTCTGCCAAGTTGAGGGAAAATTTACGTTTTCTTTAATATATATATGATATGTCCCCCACTACCACCCACCACCAACAATACCATCTGCACGTTCGATCATGCACCTCCTCACAACATAACATGTCACCTACTGTAACACACCACCACCGTCACCCACTGTCGCTGTTACACACATTGCTGTTACACACCACCACCGTCGATGCCGCCACCGATACACCATAATTGAATAATGTATCATTTAGGAACCACGACGTAATAAATAATTAAATAATGTATCATTGCTAGGAGAACACAAAATCCCTAAAAATATAAAACAAACCTAAATACTTTATGAGTTATTGAGTTATGAGCAGATTTTCTCCCTTTAGATTGAAATATTGTATCAATATTAGATGAAGTTTTACTAATTAGAATAATGCCGTCTATGTGCTAATCAGAGTGACACCGTCTATACATCATAACCTTTCCATGTTTATAAATAAAGCATGATGAACAAAAATCAAACATCTAATGATAAAAATATGCAGAACAGGTCAAGAATCAATGAAACTAATTATCCAAACACATGAGTTTGTTCCAACAATAAAAAAAACTGTGTAAGAGACATGTATGGTTAGCATGTGACACATCAACAAATCTTTAATGTCATGATGTATAAACTATATGATATAATTTCTCATGTAAGAGTGACAGTTTTCATGTCTAGCTCCCGTAATAAACCTAGGTTTACTGTACAACCAGTTAAAAAGATGAAATCAAATAAACTGAACCGAAAGATGTCAGATTGATTCATTTTACTCAATACAAAACGCAATCCATAGCTATAGAAAAATAGTTACATAGACGTGATAAAATGAAATTATTAGAAAAGATTAATCATATAAAGCATATACACATTAATTCCATTAATTCCATGTAAACTCAAAAAAATGAAAATAAGAGAACGAGATCTTAAAATTCCTTAAGTGAAATCAAATTCTATACGTGAATATGTAATTATACATAATTACATATAGATCATAAAGTCAAGCTTTTTAAATCTCTAATTATTAATTAGCAACTTTATCACCATGTTAAAAAACACTAAATAGTGATAGTTAAATTTGTTTAAAATCGAAACGGTATACACTTTATTAGTCTACTGATTCAACGAAGAACAAACAACGAACATTTGAGAAGAAAAAAAAAACTCAACTCACAGTTCACAACAATGCAAGATCCATCAAATCCAAACTCAAAGCCACCAAATACGGCACCGTTTCCGTTCAAGCCATCACATCACCGGCGCGCACATTCCGAGGTCAATTTCCGGTTACCGGAGGATCTAGATCTGGTATCGGAACCGTTAGATGCGCCATCTGGAAGCTTCGAAGATATTGGATCTGAAGAAGATCTGTTTTCTACTTACATGAACATTGATAAGATCGGATCTATATTCAATCATGGCGCTGGAGTTGTTGATAGTAGCCGGATCAGCAATGCTTCCGGTGACGGTGGAGCTTCCGACGAGACTCACGGTGACGGAGATAAGACTAGTATGAAACCGCGGCACCGGCATAGTAATTCGGTTGATAGCTCGAGTTTTTTGGGGGAGATTATTGAAGCTAAGAAGGCGATGGCTCCTGATAAGCTTGCTGAGTTGATGACTGTTGATCCTAAGAGAGCTAAGAGGTATTTGCGTTATTGATTTGTGAATTTCAAATCTAAAATTCAGTTAGATCTAGTTAGATGATTGATGCAATAATTTAGTTATGTGCAATGATAAGATTTCATAGAAGATATATTTGCTATATTTAGGTAAATGTTATATGCAATGATATAATTTCTGTGATTTGTTAGTTTCGTATGTAGCATAGTACCATAATTTAGTTTCATTTGGACCATTTGGATATATGATAATTGTTAGTATTGAATTGAGCATCTAGGGATACAGAGTACCTACCTCTTAAAAGTTTGTTAATTTGTATTGATATTTTGTTTGATCACTGGATCGTAATAATACAAACTATGATCCACTGGCCGCCGATAATAATCCATAGAGACAATTTGACAGTGTCCTCCCTAACTTTCATTTTTGTTGTTTAGGTTGATCCCGCTTGCATATCATCATAGATGTATACTCGATTTATAATTTATTTCCACTTAAAATCGCTTACAAGGAAAATATGTTTCTTCATTTCACTCATAATCATTCTTGTGAACGAAATCGTGTGGAAATCAAGTCTAAATCTATGATGTTTATGGGAGTGTGATTGTCTTCAGCAAAAAAAAGGGAAAGTTAGGAGTTTCCTTTGTCAAATTGCGTATGGATTATTATCGGTTAGTGGGTAGCATGGATTATTAAATTCCAATTTGCCAATTAATTAAATTAATTAACAGGAAGTAATTATAACTGTGGTGAAACTATTTACTAGTAAGTTCTTAGTATAATATTGGTTTTAGAGTTATTAGATAATTAATGTTTTGTATTATCCAGGATTTTGGCAAATCGACAATCTGCTGCACGTTCAAAGGAGAGGAAAGCACGCTACATATCTGATCTCGAGAGAAAAGTTCAAACCCTACAAACGGAAGCAACAACCCTTTCTGCACAACTAGCTCTCTTTCAGGTTATAAATGAAATAATCTTGTGCCACATTACAATGAATGTTAATTTTATAGAAAATATGTGGTCTTATTTATAGTTTTATTATAATTAGTAAACTGTGTCTTTCTTTATAAACAGAGGGATACTGCTGGTTTGTCTTCTGAAAACACGGAGCTTAAGATACGGTTACAGGCTATGGAACAACAAGCTCAATTAAGCGATGGTAAGTATAAAACCTGAAAGATGATCATTGCTACTTTTTCTTTAAATTGCAACATTATCTTTTGATATTTTACATGTACCTGCATCGAATCAAGCAACCTAGTTTTCAACTTCTTGATTTCTTATGAACCTTCATTTACCCGAATTTAGTTTTTAACTAATTATAATGAACTATGTTAGAACAATGATCGGCTCTATATGTGATCACTCGATTATGGCTCAGAGATTGATTATAGAATTGCAGATTAAAAGAGACAAATGAAAATATATTGTATTGATACTTGTGTGTGTTTTTGTAAGGTGAAAAACTATTAGCCTATTACAGCTGAACCTTGCCATCTATTTATAATTTTCCTATACATGGTCCGGTACTCTTTCATCCTTCCAACGTGTCCCATGCTTCTTTGCTTCTTCCTTCCATGTGTCAACATTTTACTCTTCCTCTTTCTTTCTTTAGAAGCCCCGATCCTCAAAAGTATCGCACCTCATCAAGACCCCCTAGTCTATTTGTATGAATTTTGTCAAATACATGTAGACTAATAACGGTTACATCTTAAATCAAAAGTACCGCACCTTTACAACTTCCATAAAAAACCGTATATAAAGACTTACACTTGGAAAAAGGTCATACACTTCGATATGACCTTGTGTTTCTAAATATGGAACAACGTTAGTTCTTACACCAAATTGCTTCTTTTGGCAAGTATGATAAGGGTTTTAGGATTCAGTTATAATGCAAGCAGTGCAGATCAATTACGTTGTATATATTGTAGAAATGGCAATTTGGATTCGTTAATCACTTTATTTGAAGATCTACATTGTTATGGTAATAAATTGGTTATTGCAATCCCATATGCATTGACTATTCATAAAGATTTTTTTAAAAATGGTTACAAAAGTGATTATACGACGATCCAAACTAAAAGTTTAAATGTTTTGACCAGTTACCCAACTCACCCGACCCATCCATTTTGTCACCTCTAATTTATGATTTTGACAATGCAGCTCTGAATGAGGCTCTGAAGCAGGAAGTGGAAAGGCTGAGAATAGCAACAGGGGAAATAACAAACTGTTCAGACGGTTACAATCTGGGGATTCACCACAACGTTCAATATAATCAACCAAACTTCTTCAGAAACCAGAAACAAACTGAACAGCCACAATACAACCACGCTTCCCAGTCAAACAACCATCTACTTTCAGCCACCACCGCCCAGCAAGATCCTCTTGGCCGCTTCCAGGGGCTAGATATCAATAACAGTGGTGGTTCTCATCTTATCAAGTCTGAAGGAGTGTCAGTCTCTGCCAGTGAAAGCAGTGGTACATTCTGATTTTTAAACAGTTCTCATATTGTTCATAAACTGACACCTTGTTAGTGGCTAGATCATCATCATCATCATCATATATTATTTTCTAAATTTAATTGATTTGTTTTTACATGATTAGTGTTATAGTGTTTAACCAGTCGGGGTGACGATGGTTTTGTTGTGTTTCTCTTGTAACATTGTTAACTTGTGTTGTAGCTCATTGTGAATTGTCAAGTGTATTTTGTTGATTGGACTCAGGGGTTTGATTGGTATTGGTATTATTGTGTTTAATAAATTATATTTCCTGTTCCTTAATCTCAACTTTTATTTCATCACATCTCAGTGCTTTCTCTCGTATACTAATTCGTATTATACAGGACAGGTATAGATACCATAAATTTAATAATGTGTATTCTTGATGTTATGTTGGGTAAATGAAATTATAACAAGTTTTAAGGACGAGAAACTATTTGAAGCATATCACAAACAATAAAAACAATAAAAGGCTATTGGATTTTAATACTTCCAACTTTGAGTAGAGGTGCACAAAATAACCGGTTCAATAACCGAAACCGGTTATTAACCGATTGAGGAATAACTGGTTAGGGTATTTTTTTAACCGTAGGTTCGTAACCGATTAGGGATTTTTTATGAATAACTGGTTATTAACCGGTTTTTTTAAAACCGAATTTGAACCGATCCACAGGTTAACCGAGAAAAAACCCGAAAAAATATAAAATATTAGAAAAACCGGCTAATTAACTGAACCGATTAAAGTAAAATAACCTAAAATTTTGAAAAAAAAACGGTTATTAACTGAACTGGTTAAAGCGAATAACCAAAAATAACCGGTTAGGATATTAAATAACAGGTTAACCGAGATTAACCGATTTGTGCACCTCTAACTTTGGGTATTAGTTGTTGTCACTAGGGGTGTAAAAAAACCCGGTTTCTCAACCTGACCTGGACCTGAATTGGTTTCAACCCGGTATCATAGAACCTAGGTTCTGGTTTTAAAAAAGGGTTATTGGATTTAAACACCCTCAACTATTGGTCATTGGCTGTTGTCACCTCCAAGTATCACTTTGGACAATAACACTCCCAACTAAATACTTTGGTGTCTGTATCACCAAAAGTTAACCAAATCACTAACGCCGTTAAGTTTTGCTGACGTGGCACGGTGATGTGTCCTATCTCTGCTTACGTGGCACGGTGATGGCGGCCAATGATCAATAGTTAAGGGTGTTTAAATCCAATAAGGCAATAACCCATTATTTATCTATATTTAACTAAGAATTGACCTGTGTCACGTGATGCGACGACCGGGTTTTAGTTGGTGCATATGTCGTGCCATATTTGTGACTTCGTTACATGCGTTACGTTATTAATTATCTCATGCACGTTCTGGTGTATTATAATGCCTCGTACCTTGCAATGTAACATGTCAAAGTAATTAAATGCTTCCATCACCAGCAAGAACAAAAAGTGAGAAAGGGGGTCGCCCTGTCTCGATCCTCTTTTCAAGTGAACTTCCGAGTAAGCGACCTATTTAATAAAATTGATGACTGGGCAGAATTAAGAAAACATTTAATCCATAAACACCATAAAAGCGGAAATTTATTTATACCATTATATTGTACAAAAAAATCCTAGTTAACAGTGTCATATTGGATTAAGTGGTCATGATGTGCAGTGAACATCTACACGAGGGCTGGATATTTTTGTTTTTTTTCTTCTTTTTAAACTTTTTTTTCTTTGTATATTCTTTTGTTTTAGTTAGTTTTTTTAATTACTTTGACGGCATTACGTTGCAAGGTACAAAACATAATATTACACCATAACGTGCAAGAGATAATCAATAACATAACGCATGTAACGAAGTCACAAATATTACACGACATATGCACCAACTAAAACCCGGTCGTCGCATCACGTGACACAGGTCAATTCCTAGTTAAATATAGATAAATAATGAGTTATTGCCTTATTGGATTTAAACACCCTTAACTATTGATCATTGGCCGATATCACCGTGCCACGTAAGGAGAGATAGGACACGTCACCGTGCCACGTCAGCAAAACTTAACGGCGTTAGTGATTTGGTTAACTTTTGGTGATACGGACACCAAAGTATTTAGTTGGGAGTGTTATTGGCCAAAGTGATACTTAGAGGTGACAACGGGCAATGACCAATAGTTGGGGGTGTTTAAATCCAATAACCCTTTAAAAAACCCGCCGGTTTGAGACTGGTTTTTATATATGATCGGCGTCGAGGAACCGATCAAAGATAAAAAGAAATTGTTCCTTATCACCTTAAATTAGTTAGGGCAAATAAGAGTGTCGAATCCACAAGGAGCTATTGGTTGGTAACTAGTTTATATTGGATTTGAGATTGAAATGCAAAAACCATTTGTTGAGATAATGATTAATTAGATTAATTCAAAAGACAAAATGTAATACTAAGATTTTAACAAATGTAAAGAAAAGTAATCACTTTGGGGTTGGGGTTTAATCATCTACATAAGCTAGTGAACTTTGTAAACATGTATGACAAATCACATAGACATGACTTATGCAACTTTATCATCAATAACCTAGTTTAAAGACAATCAATCGCGTAGGCTAACATACAACATAATGGAGTTTCTCCGTTATGGAATAGCATCTTGGTGATTTGACATCAAACTAATAATTCACAATGGTTCAATCGCATAGGAACATAATACAATCCTATAAAGTTTCTCTATAGAAGAATGAACATCTTGGTGAACACATCATAAAAGGGTTATATAGATCAACTCAAAAGTAGCAACACAAACACAATTAAGAACATGAAAGCAATGATGAAAACAATTGTTAAGGTTCACACACATCTACAAAACATAACAAAAGACTTATAAGTAGTGATTAAAACCCCTAACCCGTGTGATTACAAAATGATTAGCCACTCATGTTATGGTTGGTTGAAATGAACGATTGTAGCATGAAGTGCATTCAAGGATGATGATAGATTGATAACAAGCAGTTCTTCAATGATTCTCCAAGCTATTTTCGTCCTCTAGTCACCCCAGCACTCTCTCCTTTCGTCTCCCCTTCAAAAATCTTGAGAAAACTTCTTAAAACTCCAAAAAAACCGTTTTTCGTCAATCTGGGCGTTGACCAACGCCCCAGCAGAGTTGACCAACGCCCCAGGTTGCAATTTTTGTGTTTTACTCCGTTTTCTTCCGCTTTAATCTACAAACACATAACACAATCAAAGTACAATGTTTTCCAACATTTACAAGTCATATTATCATTATTAATCACTTAAACTCATGCATTTTTATGACTTGATCAATATACTAGTTAGAACCCAGTTTGTACCCTGGTTTTTTTAACCTGGCTTGAAATCGACCTGGTCCAACCTAGGGCTGGCATATCGTGTCAGACATGGCACGATAAGACACGAACACGATAAGGTTAAACACGAACACGACACGATAACTTATCGTGTCATTTTTTCCAAACACAAACACGATAAAAAGCAGGTTACACGATATGACACGATAAAAACCCAATTTTAAAAATATTAAAATTTTCAAAAAAATTCATAAGTCTTAAATAATAAATATGACTTAATATGATAATTCTTAAGACACAAAACAACAAAATTACACAAAAATAGTATGTAACATAATAATACTTGATAAACAAATATGAAAAACGATTAAAAGTCTATTAAAATCCATCTTCACCTCCATTCTCCACTAACATTTCATATAAATAAATATTAACATGTGACCTATTGTGTTAACAAATCTTTAACCTGTTAAGACACGATAATTAACGTGACTTTATCGTGTTAACCTGTTAATGACACGGCACCTGTTAAGATCAAACACGAAACCTGTTAATTCTGTGTCGTTTCGTGTCGTGTTATCGTGTCCGTGTCAGAAATTGCCAGTCCTAGTCCAACCCATTGTAAAATCACCTTTTTACCCAACCAGGGCTCAAAAACCTGATTTTTTTTTCTCCCTTTGAAAGCTAACCCGACCCGATTTGGAGTTCGTTGACCAAAGCGTTTGGACAGTTAGCCCATGGCCAATGTATGCATCTATGCTACAAATCATACCAGGTGAACCATGCATTTCTTCGTATACGCCGTATATTTTTTGAGGATCTAACCATGTTGGCTTTCTCAAATAATGCTCCACGTAAAAGTCAATAATAACTTTACAATAGTTTTTGATGCTATCTCTTATTGTTTTCTCCCCCATTTTTAGATATTTGTCGTTTATGTCGGTTGTGTTGCCGTACACAAGGATGCGAAAGCCGAAGTGCACTTTTGTATAGCCTTAAATCACATTCTTCCTCTTGCGCCGCATCTTTGTTGAAAATAAGGTTTTTCTCGTTCCAAATCTTGAGCTATACATAAGAATAACCTTGAACTCATTCGGAACCGACGCCTAAAATTAACTTCATTATATCGTGGTCCTACCGGATCGAAATAATCTTTCATCAACCGTTCATTCGTTATTGCTCGGTCTCTCTCGACGGATATTCTTTGGTACATGGATCTTGGTGGGTTAGTGACATGTTGCATAAACGAAACCGCTAGTACAATTGCGCTTGTAACGGCATTATCCGTCTCCGATGCGTCCATTGAAGTGGTATTTCCAATTGATGATGAAGAGTATTCTTCCATTTTCAATGGTAGTGTTTGTGTTACGGAGAAAAATTGGGAATATATTGTGTTTTTTGAGAGATTTTTGTGTATTGTTGTGTAAAAGGGATTCAGATTATATAAATGGTTTTAAATTTTCTTAAAATTGGATCAAATGTAGCCGTTGCTAGCCGTTGGAGACAAGAACATTGATTTTTGTGTGGGGGCTTTGGAGTTATTTAGAAAACGTCTGGACTTTTTTTGTTCAATAATACTCCTTCGTAATGAGGTGAGGCAGTTTTAAGCGTTATCAAGGGCTTTTAACGTCCATTACAACCAGTCTAAGAATGTGTTAGTATTTAAATGATTAACGTACCATGACGTTTAAGTGTTAATAAAAAAATTTCAACAGAAGTAGTGTTAAAATGTGATAAAGTTGAAAATAAAATAAAACGTCCGCTATTAGACTCATTTAGTATGTACAACTCTATATGCACAAACTGCAATTCACTATTGCCTTATGCATTTGTGACTCTTGGTCCCTTAAAAAGTTAAAACACATGACATTAAGCAAAATTGCTCCTCTCAATTTCAAGAGTCACCCAAATGGCCACGTAGCATCTCATAAACCATATATCATTCTATGACACGTGGCAACCTTCCGTTGGTCATACTCAAATTAAAACACAACCACCAATCAGTCACTCAATCTCCATCCAAAAGTACAAACAAATTCAAAGAAAATCACAAAACCTGAGTAAAAATACTATAATCATGTTTAACTAGTTATTAATATCAACTTCTAAAATCATATCAAATTTGATATGTTACAAGGCTAGTTTAAACGGTATATAGTGGTAGTGTTATTAGTTACCATACAAATATACAATGCATTTGTGTGTTATTTTTTAATTCCATGTAACAAGTATTTTTTTAGAACGGCGGTTGGTGCAACGGTTTACGACCGAAGCGCTTAGAGGTGCAAGGACCGAGATCGAAACCCCGCCTCTAACATCTTAGGTGTTTTTTGTCGGCATTGGGGCTCCCCCATTACTGCAAACGCAGCGGAGGCTCACCCACAACCCTCCTTACAGGTCAAGTTGATCGGAGTCGAAACTCGTCAACCAACTGTTCCAGGGAAAAACCGGGCAGGAACCTTTAACCATGTCACGTAAAACCCTTAGGCTCAGACACGAAACCGGGTGGTAACCCGGGACGAGCTTCATTGCCAATATCCACAAAAAGTGACACTAGTGAGGATAGAACTTGAGTCTCCTATGAAAAACTCAAGTCATTTTACCACTAGACCACGAGTGGGAGATAATAACAAGTATTTACTTGGTGATAAAAAACTATTTTGCCAATTTATATTGTCCAACAATAATATTCTAATCATCCATCAACCACCAGTTGTACAAAAAGTAAAGTATAAAAAGGGCAATTTGTGTATGAATTTGGTTAATTATTTCTAACTTCATATCATCAAAAAACAAAAGCATAAGCATGGGGATGGGGTTAAGGGCTGTTCCCATATCACCTTCTTTTGTTGGTTCCAATTTCACCTTGTCAAAACAGACCCTCAACATACCCAATTCTCATTACAAGTTCAAAGTTTTTGCAGCCAAAACAGAAAAGGGTAACAAAGATGATGAAGACGATGATAAAAAGCCGAAAAAAAGAAAACAGAATCTGTTTGAAAGTGTAACAGAAGCTTTGGATTTTGCTCAAGTTAGATCAGCTGAAGATGCACAGCTTATTGAAGATGCAAGATCAGCAACTCAGTCCGGAGAGAGGATGAGCAGGGAACAGGTACTTTGTTCTAAACTCGTTGGACCGATTAGTAAACGCGATTCGTCGACTTGCTAATTTTGACTTAATTATGTGTTTCTAATGAATCAAAAAATTTAGTTTTTTTCATAGGGTTGTCAATGAATTGACCCAAAACATTAGTATTGAGTTGTTAATGACCCCAAAGTATTAGTTTTGAATTATTAATGAACCAAAAACATTTGTTTTCTTGCATTGAGTTGTTAATGAACTAGAAACCATTTTGTTGAATTTATAGAGGGTTTAGAGTTTGTGTGATAGTTTCTAGTTTGAAGATAGTCTCATAGAGGTTTATGGAGAGTCTACTACCTCAACTAGCGGACTGTAACATTTTAGAATATATTGACTATGTTTCACTGTTTGAGTGGCTACCTCAACTAGCGGACTCTGACTTTTGAGAACACAGATTTCAATGTGTCATTAATCTCCAACGAACAATAGTTTTATCAAAATGATTTGTGTTTGCAGTATGGGGCTCTTAGGAGGAAGATTGGAGGGACTTATAAAGATTTTTTCAAATCATATGTTGAAGGTAAGGTACCCTTTATTTTTGGCAACATGAAACTAGGAATTACTATTTTACCCTTATGTTGATTTTGTTTATGTTTAGTGGATGGTGAATATGTTGAAGAAGGGTGGGTAGATAAGACATGCAAGGTGTGCAAAAAAGACACAAGGGGCGAGGCAAGACAAGTGGACAGGGCCGGAAGATATGTTCATGTGGCATGTTTGGACAAGGCTAAATCCGGAAACTTTTTTACTAGGCTATTTTCTGGTTAAAGATTTAACTTTATTTCACATATATTTTTTTGTTGTTGGAGATTCTATAGTATACGTTTCAAAACATCATACAATGATTGTTAATATATGTGTAAAATGTGGTAGTTTTATTCAAAGGTTCCTATGCTAATATTTTTGTGACACTCCGCCTCATACGAGAATAAAAAGACTGTAAATTACGCGATACGCGCAAGGGAAGGCATGGCCTGCGCGTATCGCCTAGTGTAACCAAAACCGGGTACGCGAAACAGGGGCAGCCGCTGAATCACGCGAAACCACCCCTCCTACGCGATACGCGCAGGAGGAGGGGCATGGTGCGCGTATCGCGTAGCATGCGTTCACCAGCTATAAAAGGAGGCCGACCCCCCTTCATTTCTTGCACCAACTCACTCTCTCTCTAGTCTCTCTCTCTCTAAAAATCCGGCCAAAGTTTCCGGTGAAGCCCCGACGGAGTCCCGACAAGCTTTCGGTGAAGAACGCAAGTATTCGGAAGCTCGGTTCGAGTGCGGGTTTGCTCACGAGAAGTTACGAGGTGTCTTCGGTGATCGGTAAGACTCGTTTTCAGATTTCTTCGAGTACTTACCGTTTTATATAGTTTTATTATATATATACCCGAGATACTAAATGAGACCCGTCATAATAGTAAACGGTGTTCTCTAGTACGTGTGAGCTTAAGATCTGCTGGACGAAGCAAGGTGCTGTCAAAGTGCTGCCCAACTCTAGAGAGACTTCCGTACCTAGGTCCTCACTCCGCTCGACTCATTAGGTAACGTCTAAGATTTCCGTACCTATGTAAGATATATGTATGACTTAAGTCCATGGAAGAACCAGGGTTTTAGAATAGAACCTTCCTAGTTATATAATAATACTAGGAATAAAGTATGTTTTCAATGAATGATAAGAATCGTGTGAAAACACGATAATACGATGTTGTGGCTTTTCAAAAAAGAATGATAATAAGAATGTAGGATAACCCTGACTCAGATGTTGAATGCACTCTGAGAGGAATGGCTATGCCAAGGACTAAAGTCATCGCCATAGTCACATAATATGACTAAGGCAATGCATCAGTGAGAAAGACACTGGTAGGATTATCCCCAGGGGAATGAATCCTAATAAGTATGAAATGTTTACAGGGTTGTCTTGATTAGCCACTAGCTCGTGATAAGTAGACTACATCTGAAGGTGAGTCTAACCGCCCCTCTTTATTATGTTATATGTTTTCGGGGCTGTATCCGAGCTGTATGAAAAGTATGAAATGTTTATATGAACGTTATGAATATGGATGTGGTTATAAGGACGATCGCTACCTGGTGATTCAACGCACCTCAACTCCAGGTTCGTCCGGTTGTTGTGTTGTTGGTCCGCGGTAATAAGTTTCGCGTTAAGAGTCATCCCTGGATAGGGATGGCGGCTACATGCCACAGGGCAAGTCATTAGGGCAGAGCTTCGCGCTAAGAGGTAGTTGTTTAAGGAACTACCGGCTCCGCCTCGGGATGTATATGCGTCTAGTTGGATCCAATTAGGTAGACTGACTGCTCGTAACAGGAGAGGTACCACCCGCCTAGGCAATAAGAAACAAGAGACCAAGAGTGGTCGCAAGGGTATCTCGGTTATTCCTGTATGCGGCATATACGTTAACAGGTCTCTAACGAAAGTTGGCCACCATCAGATATGGCGTTAGAGAAGATTTGGCTTGTAGATGACTTATTAACCACACACATATATGAAATGATGATGTCTAAATGTTTTATGTGTCTTATGTCACTGGTTATGACTCACCAACAACGTTGTTGTTGACGTCTTTTAGCTCGTGATGCAGGTGAAAGAAAATAACTGTGGACTTTAGCTAGGAAAGGTCTAGCTAGAAGTGGTCAAATGAAGGCACTCCACATAGGAGGAAGAACTAAGTTGAAGATACTTGGGATTTGTGTCTTTAGCTTATGTTATGATAATGTATTACACTCATATCGAGTGAAGACAATGTTATATCTATTTTAAGACATTTAATGAAAGTTCAATTTGGGACCGTATTTGTGGTCTTTCTATTAAGTCTTCCGCTACATTATTTTATTTGATTGGTTGATGTTATGCAACGTGTCAGGCCCTGGGAGTCGGGGTGTGACAGGTTGGTATCAGAGCCAATGGTTTTAGCGAATTAAGGTTCACATAGATCCTTAAGCTTTAACCGAGAGGCTCGAAAGACCACTAAGATAAGAAAAACCCTAGGAAATGTTATGAAATATGATGAGTAAATATTGATTGAACACCTAAGGAAATGAGACAAGTACGCCTGATCAACGTAGTTGTCGATTATCCTTCGTGTGAGCATGAAAATAGTTACAAGTCATATGGATTAACTTAGAAACCTCGTCAGGAAAGGCGAAGGAACTAGGCATTATTATTACGATACGAATATCATATGCTTATATTTCGAATTATATAACAGGAAATGGCAGGAAAAAGCTTTCTCCTCCGAGCAATTGGTATGAGCAGATCGTCCTCCAAAAAGAGTAGCTCCAGTAATAACAACAACACCGAAGAAGGGGAACGTTCTGTTCAACCACGAGAGTCTCACTCACCCGATGCTTCGGGTTACTATACTCACATACCCTCACCTGCAAGGGCGATGAATGAACCCCAGCAGGAACCCGAACCCCAGCCTCGTCGTGCACGGACCAGGTTGGCCACAAAGAAGACGTTTCGGAGGGGCCATGTGGAGAGATTTAGGCTCACAGAAGCTGACTGGACTGCGATTCGCGAGGCCGAAAACGCCAACGATGACGAAGAAGATGAAGAAGATGAGGAAGAGCATGGGGAGCAACATGAGGAGGAACCTGAAGAAGAACCCGAAGAGCACCACTCTCCCATTTTCATGATGACTGATAGCGAGAGAGCGCGGATCCAAGCCGAAATGGAAAGCGATAACGAAGAAGTGGAACGCAACGAATATGAGGAGGAGCCTGCCGAAGATGGAGACGAAAACGGGGGCGAAGTCGATCACTATCACCGTCCGGAGGAGTCCATTCCTATGGACTACGAGTACAGCGAGCAACCTTCAAGGGGAAAAGGGAAGAAGAAGATTAAGGAACTATCAAGCGCCAAGTCACGCGCTATAACTATACCCAAGAGGGATCCATATTTAGCACCATACGACTACAAGCAGCGGGAGCGCGATGAGCTAGCCGAGGCAATGCGACGTAGTCACCATGAGTACTATCGTCAAGCTCATGCGGCCCCAGCTTACCCACATCCCTCGATGTACCCGCCAGTTCCCACCTACCCTCAACCCCCAATGTACTCGCAACCTCCACCTATGTATCCGTCGCCTCCTATGTACCAATCACCACCAATGGGTTACGCTCCTCATCCGTACCCTATGTATCCATCCCCTCCATCTTACACTCCGTATCCATATTCTCCACCATCTTATGCTCACCCAGTCTATCCCCCTCCTAGCTATCAGTCACCTTATCCGTATCTCCCCGAACCAGGAAGAAGCTCAATGGGAGCAGGATCTTCTAGTCATCACTATAGCTTAGACCCTCCAAGGCGATCAACGGAAGATGCTAGGGCAATGGAACGATACCGAGTTCCACTTGAAGGTGATGAGCAGAAGTACAAGGATGACGAAAAGGAGGAGTACTGGAGGAAATTCTTTGGGTGAAGATCAAGAAGAAGAAGAATTATATTGTATTCTGAATTATGTTGTATTCTGAATTATGTTGTATTCCGAATTATGTTGTATTTGTATTCGAATCATGTTGTAATTCATTTTGAACTATGTAATATCGCACTATGTTTTGTTGAAACTATGTTGTAACCTTGATTATGTTGTATTCAGATCATTAGGTTGGAATTATTATGTATGGAATTATGTCATAAATCCCTATCATATGTTTCAGTACTTGTATCTAAAATATTAAGATAAACTGTATTAAAGACTGTAATTAACAAAAGAAAACCTTCGAATTATAGTATGGCAAAGGATAAAGGTAGCAAAGTTGTTTCCGAAGTTGGACCTTCCACTAGAGGAAGAAATAAAGATCCAATTAACCCCAATCAAGATAAGGAACCCTCTGTTGAAATTCACCCAGAAGAGCCACTAACCGCTGAACAAAAGCAAGAGGCGGAACAAATGGCTAAGTTTCAAGAAATGCTAACGGCAGGAATCACCGCGGCTATGCCAGCAATCATCGCGGGAGTCACAAAAGCCGTGCTGGGTGGAGGTGAATCCGGAAGCAACAGAAAGAAGGACTCGAAAAAGAGCAATACTAATTCTGATTTCCGTTCCAAAGAGAGTAGCCATGGAAGTAGCAGCCCAGACTCTGAAAGTGACAATGAGGTCGACAAACCCAAGAAAGGGAGAGATCGAGAACCAAGACCCAAAGGATGCAGCTATAGACACTACATGGCGTGCAAGCCTGAACAGTTCAAGGGCGACAAGACAGCTACTGATGCGCTGAGATGGATCGAGGAGATCGAGACTACCCTCGACGTGAGTGGATGTAATGATGAGGACCGAGTTCTGTTTGCAACTCAGTCGTTTAAAGGATTGGCACATTCGTGGTGGAAAACTGTGAAGGCTTCAATGAACCCAAGGAAGGCGTCTGCAATGGGGTGGGAGAATTTCCGTCAAAGATTTTTGGAGAAATTCGTTCCACATCACGAGATTGAGCAATTGGAGGATGAGTATCTCCATCTGGAGATGAAGGGGACGGACCACAAAAGGTACACTGAACGTTTTCTAGAGTTAGTCGGGTTGCTACCTGAATTCACTGGGCCTGAGTCCAAAAAGATAAGACGATACATCTGGGGTGTCATCCCCGAAATCCGTGGAGATTTGCGAACCTCCAAACCTACCACCCTACAGGCAGCCGTGGATCTAGCTGCTGAGCTCACTGAAGACCTCATCCGGACGAAAAACAGCCGGATAACATCAGAAACAAGTGGGAGTGGAAGTAAGAGAAGTCGCGACGATCGCAAGTACGGGAAGCCCAGTAAGGGAAGGGGATCCGGTCCCAACAAGTTCAGGAAGGTCAACACAGGAGAGAGATCTGCCGCAACCGAGTGTGGGAAGTGCGGGAGATCAAGTCATATAACCGCAGATTGTTTAGTCGGTTCCAATAAATGTTTTGGTTGTGGGCAAGAGGGTCACATTAGGGCAAATTGCCCTAAGAAGATGAAAGGAAGAGACGATAGGGGGAGGGCAGCGGGCAAGGCAAATGCCCGAGTCTTCCAAATGACCGCTGAGGAAGCCCGCAATAATGATGAAGTGCTTACTGGTATGTTTCCAGTAAATCAAACCTATGCTTGCATACTGTTCGACTCAGGTGCAAATAGGAGTTTCGTTTCTAATACGTTTTTACCATGTTTGCACGGCTTGATAGCTAAGTTAAACGTGCCATACGTAGTTGAGATAGCTAATGGCCTTGAGGTAAAAGTTGAAAATGCCCTTAGAAATTGTTACCTTCAGATCAATGACCAAAACATTCCCTTAGAACTTCTCCCTATGAAACTAGGAGGATTTGATATAGTTCTAGGAATGGATTGGTTAACTAAGCATAAGGCGCAAATCGATTGCGAGCGAAAGGTGCTAAAGATCGAACTGCCCGACGGTCAACAGGCAGAAATCAAGGGTGACACGCCACGTAAGCCTTCCAATCTTTTGACGGTCGCTAAGGCAAGCAAATATCTACGGCAAGGATGCGACGGATTCTGGTTATACCTTATGACCGAAAAAGAAGAGAAGAAGGAGATTCCAGAAGTTCCGATAGTCGCAGAATACCCTGACGTGTTTCCCGAGGAATTGCCTGGTTTACCTCCAGACCGGCAAGTTGAGTTCCACATCGATTTAGTGCCAGGCACAGCACCGATCGCGAAATCACCTTATCGACTAGCGCCATCGGAGATGAAGGAACTTATGGCCCAACTTCAAGAGCTGTTGGAAAAGGGATTCATCCAACCGAGTTCATCACCATGGGGAGCCCCCATATTATTCGTGAAGAAGAAGGATGGGTCGTTGAGGATGTGTATCGATTACCGAGATCTTAATAAGGTAACGATTAAGAATCGATACCCGTTACCCAGAATCGATGATCTATTCGATCAACTGCAAGGATCAAGCTATTTCTCGAAAATAGACTTGAGATCTGGGTACCATCAAGTGAAGGTTCGGAAGGAAGACGTACCAAAGACAGCATTCCGAACTAGATATGGCCATTACGAATTCTTAGTAATGCCCTTTGGGCTAACTAATGCACCTGCGGTATTCATGGACTTAATGAACCGAGTGTGCAAGCCATATCTAGACAAATTTGTGATTGTGTTCATTGACGATATTTTGATCTACTCTCGTACCATGGAAGAGCACTCTGAACACCTACGGAAGGTGCTCGAACTTCTCAGAGGAGAAAAGCTCTATGCCAAATTTTCGAAATGCGAATTTTGGCTACGAGAAGTTCAATTCTTAGGACATATTGTCAATGAGCAAGGAATCCAAGTTGATCCTTCAAAGGTTGAAGCTGTAATGAAGTGGGAGACCCCTAGAACGGCAACGGAAATACGAAGATTTCTTGGGTTAGCCGGCTACTATAGAAGATTCATTAAGGATTTCTCTAAGATAGCCAAGTCGTTGACTAAGCTAACTCAAAAGAAAGTTGCGTTTAAATGGGAACCCGAACAAGAGGAGGCATTCAGAACCTTGAAAGAAAGGTTAAGCAGCGCACCGATCCTTGCATTACCCAATGGTAACGACGACTTTGTCGTGTACTGTGATGCATCTGCTACAGGATTTGGTTGCGTCTTGATGCAACGTAGCAACGTAATCGCTTACGCCTCAAGACAGCTGAAGGGCGCCGAAACCGGATACGCAACTCATGACCTTGAGTTAGGCGCAATAGTGTTCGCATTAAAGATATGGCGACACTATCTGTACGGCTCGAAGTTTACAGTATACTCTGATCACAAAAGCTTAAAGCACATATTTGATCAGAAGGAGCTTAACATGAGGCAGCGACGATGGATGGAAATTTTGTCCGATTACGACTTCGATCTTCACTACCATCCCGGGAAAGCAAACGTCGTCGCCGATGCCTTAAGTAGAAAAGAATGCTCCAAACCTAGACGAGTCCGAGCACTAAGAATGAATGTGCAAGTAAACCTATTGGACCAAGTAAAGATGGCCCAAAAGGAAGCACTAAAGGACGAAAACGCCCAGAAGGAAGAGATGATTGGGGTAGTAAAGAAGTTAGAAGCAGGAGAAGATGGGTTCATCCGTATGAAATGCCGAATTTGGGTACCAAACTTTGGTAATCTGAGAGAACTCATATTGGATGAAGCCCATAAAACCAAGTACCTCATTCATCCTGGAGCAGACAAGATGTATTATACCATGAAAGATCAATTTTGGTGGCCTGGAATGAAAAAGGACATAGCAACCTATGTGGAGCGTTGCATGACATGTCTCCAGGTGAAGGCTGAGCACCAAAAGCCGTCTGGTATGCTCCAACCCCTCGAGATTCCTACATGGAAATGGGAAATGATCACGATGGATTTCGTGATGGGTTTACCCAAAACAAGGAAGGGGAATGATGCTATATGGGTAATTGTGGATAGACTCACTAAGTCTGCCCACTTCCTACCTATAAAGGAAAGTGCAGGAGCTGAGCAACTCGCTCAGTTATATGTTGATGAAATAGTGGCAAGGCACGGAGTGCCGGTGTCCATTGTTTCCGATAGAGATGGAAGATTTACATCTCGATATTGGAGGCAATTCCATGAAGCTCTCGGCACTAGACTAGAGATGAGTACGGCCTATCACCCGCAAACGGATGGTCAAAGTGAAAGGACCATTCAAACCTTAGAAGATATGTTGCGGGCATGTGTGATAGATTTTGGGGGAAGCTGGGACACCCACCTCCCGTTAGCTGAATTTTCTTACAATAATAGCTATCACAAAAGTTTGAAAGCTTCGCCATTTGAGGTCTTGTATGGCCGGAGATGTCGAACGCCTTTATGCTGGTTCCAAGTAGGAGAAGGTCAAATGACCGGCCCTGAGATGGTGTTAGACACCATTGAAAAAGTCAAGGTGATCCGGGAGCGACTCGTAGTGGCACAAAGCAGACAAAAGAGCTATGCCGACAGACGACGAAGGCCACTACAGTTCGCGGAAGGAGACAAAGTTATGTTAAAGGTATCACCTTGGAAGGGCGCTATCTGTTTCGGAAAGAGGGGAAAATTAAGTCCCCGATTCATTGGACCTTTTATGATAACCAGCAGAATAGGCAAAGTAGCGTATAGACTAGAACTTCCGAAAGAACTGCGTGGGATCCACCCAGTCTTCCATGTCTCTCAACTCAGGAAATGTCTATCTGATGAAACCCTGCAAACACCACTGGAAGAAATCCAAGTGGACGAACGACTAAATTTTGTTGAAAAACCAACAGAAATAGTCGAAAGGCAAGTTAAGAAGAAAATGCATCCCCATCGTTAAAGTCAGATGGAATGCGAGGCGTGGTTCTGAGTTTACCTGGGAACCAGAAGACGCTATGAGGAAAAAGTACCCACATTTATTCTCAGAGTGATTCCGGGACGGAATCCCAATAAGGAGGGGAGAATGTGACACTCCGCCTCATACGAGAATAAAAAGACTGTAAATTACGCGATACGCGCAAGGGAAGGCATGGCCTGCGCGTATCGCCTAGTGTAACCAAAACCGGGTACGCGAAACAGGGGCAGCCGCTGAATCACGCGAAACCACCCCTCCTACGCGATACGCGCAGGAGGAGGGGCATGGTGCGCGTATCGCGTAGCATGCGTTCACCAGCTATAAAAGGAGGCCGACCCCCCCTTCATTTCTTGCACCAACTCACTCTCTCTCTAGTCTCTCTCTCTCTAAAAATCCGGCCAAAGTTTCCGGTGAAGCCCCGACGGAGTCCCGACAAGCTTTCGGTGAAGAACGCAAGTATTCGGAAGCTCGGTTCGAGTGCGGGTTTGCTCACGAGAAGTTACGAGGTGTCTTTGGTGATCGGTAAGACTCGTTTTTAGATTTCTTCGAGTACTTACCGTTTTATATAGTTTTATTATATATATACCCGAGATACTAAATGAGACCCGTCATAATAGTAAACGGTGTTCTCTAGTACGTGTGAGCTTAAGATCTGCTGGACGAAGCAAGGTGCTGTCAAAGTGCTGCCCAACTCTAGAGAGACTTCCGTACCCAGGTCCTCACTCCGCTCGACTCATTAGGTAACGTCTAAGATTTCCGTACCTATGTAAGATATATGTATGACTTAAGTCCATGGAAGAACCAGGGTTTTAGAATAGAACCTTCCTAGTTATATAATAATACTAGGAATAAAGTATGTTTTCAATGAATGATAAGAATCGTGTGAAAACACGATAATATGATGTTGTGGCTTTTCAAAAAAGAATGATAATAAGAATGTAGGATAACCCTGACTCAGATGTTGAATGCACTCTGAGAGGAATGGCTATGCCAAGGACTAAAGTCATCGCCATAGTCACATAATATGACTAAGGCAATGCATCAGTGAGAAAGACACTGGTAGGATTATCCCCAGGGGAATGAATCCTAATAAGTATGAAATGTTTACAGGGTTGTCTTGATTAGCCACTAGCTCGTGATAAGTAGACTACATCTGAAGGTGAGTCTAACCGCCCCTCTTTATTATGTTATATGTTTTCGGGGCTGTATCCGAGCTGTATGAAAAGTATGAAATGTTTATATGAACGTTATGAATATGGATGTGGTTATAAGGACGATCGCTACCTGGTGATTCAACGCACCTCAACTCCAGGTTCGTCCGGTTGTTGTGTTGTTGGTCCGCGGTAATAAGCTTCGCGTTAAGAGTCATCCCTAGATAGGGATGGCGGCTACATGCCACAGGGCAAGTCATTAGGGCAGAGCTTCGCGCTAAGAGGTAGTTGTTTAAGGAACTACCGGCTCCGCCTCGGGATGTATATGCGTCTAGTTGGATCCAATTAGGTAGACTGACTGCTCGTAACAGGAGAGGTACCACCCGCCTAGGCAATAAGAAACAAGAGACCAAGAGTGGTCGCAAGGGTATCTCGGTTATTCCTGTATGCGGCATATACGTTAACAGGTCTCTAACGAAAGTTGGCCACCATCAGATATGGCGTTAGAGAAGATTTGGCTTGTAGATGACTTATTAACCACACACATATATGAAATGATGATGTCTAAATGTTTTATGTGTCTTATGTCACTGGTTATGACTCACCAACAACGTTGTTGTTGACGTCTTTTAGCTCGTGATGCAGGTGAAAGAAAATAACTGTGGACTTTAGCTAGGAAAGGTCTAGCTAGAAGTGGTCAAATGAAGGCACTCCACATAGGAGGAAGAACTAAGTTGAAGATACTTGGGATTTGTGTCTTTAGCTTATGTTATGATAATGTATTACACTCATATCGAGTGAAGACAATGTTATATCTATTTTAAGACATTTAATGAAAGTTCAATTTGGGACCGTATTTGTGGTCTTTCTATTAAGTCTTCCGCTACATTATTTTATTTGATTGGTTGATGTTATGCAACGTGTCAGGCCCTGGGAGTCGGGGTGTGACAATTTTTAGGGTTTTTTTCTTATATTTAGTATTACTATGAGTGGATTTACTACATGTCTACATGTGGTTGTTGTTGTCGTCTTATATTTAGTGCAGATGTGCACATACAACTTTATGAACTGAAAATGTTAGAGAGGAATTGTCCCGCATTGTGATGCTTAGTGATAATTAGAGCAGGTACCGAAAGCTTCTCCTTCATTGTAATATAATCCCGGGCGTAGGTAGAGGAAAAGGCAAGGATATGCCAATCATCATTTTCCATTAAAAATGAAAAAAGATGCTATTTTGTTTGCCAGTTACACGAGTTAATAACACGCATAGTGTAACATCCCAGATAAATCATTGTTCGTCCAGACAAAACTTGTATTGGGACTTACCCTGTTATCAAGAAGGGTGTCATGCTTCAGCTCAACCGATGTAGGACTTACCCTCCTCCATTCTTTAGGGAGCCCAACGTCCTCATCGAAACACTAGCATGATCCCTACTTTAATACCATAAATGCAATACCTCAACCCGTCTAGAGCTAAAGTATCACTATATAGTAATCAGACCACAAACATAATCCCATAAACATTCAAAGGATTACGATAACAAAATAAACTAAAAAAACTATTACATTTATTAAACCAAAATTTCTTTAACTCAACTCTTTTTCGTGTCTTCCCAAACAAACTTGTAACCTAACGTACAAGAAAGGATTTGTACGCTTAATTAAAATGGTAAATTGAGAGTTAACAAGTGGATAGTAACAACTATAAAATATACGTAGTTATAACTAAGGGCTGGAACAAATGTTAACCATCCTTTAGGGTGTTAACTCTTTAATTCTATCAAGACAATTAAATTATTACTCTTTTTGTTCATGTAATGTTATTACACAAAATAACATTAGCTCTTTTATGTATATATGCACGTTAAGTGTAGCTTACACTAGTGACCAGTGTAACTTGTTTAAGTTTCGGTGTAAATTACACATGTGTAACTACGTAAAATAAAAAGTCATACCGGTGCAAATTACACGACACCTGCAATAGTGGTCGGTAAAAACTATAATATGTATATAACTATGGGGCGGAACAAATGTTAACCACCATTTAGGGTGTTAACTTGTTAACTATGTCAGGTTTAATCAGAGTCATAAATTTTTTGTTCATATAATATTATTACACAAAAATAACATATTTTCTTTTATATATATGTGTATATTTTCACACAGAGTGTAACTTATGTTAGTTTCGGTGTAAATTACTCCGATGTAATTATATAAAAAAAACTACACTGCACCTACGATATATAAATGATCATAATGTTATTTTTTTAAGTAATAATTTTGTTCAAACGAAATAAAACAAAATAATAATAATTTAATTGATCTTGACCGAGTTACCATCATAAAGGATGGTTAACATTCATTTCACACCGTATATATATAACTATATGTAATAACTAAAATATAATAATAGTATAACACATTCAGTATCCACCTTTAGTGCCACATTGAGCATTCACATTCGGTGTCACATTCAGCAGTGGCGGAGCCGCATAGAGCTGACTGGAATCGGTCGTCTTCATTCTTTTCTCGGCGTGTAGGGGTAGTTTATATACTGAAAAACCAAGTGACCATAGTCTTTTTTTATTACCGACCTCATTGTTATCTAATAATACTATTCCTATTTATTTTTAATATGAAAGTTTTTAAAATACAATCACAACGTTTTATAAAAAAAAATTAAAAAAATAGTTTATTGAAAGTTGAACCGTTAATAAAACTTGTGTAGTTGAGCTTAGCACATTACAATATTAACTCATTAATTCATTAGCTCTAACCCAATCTCTAATTACTACCCAAAAAACTCATCTCGGTCCCCAATCTGCATCGACCGAAAATATGTTTTTTTGTTATTCTTTACCAAATAGTTATAATTATCATATGCTTTACGATAATGAATTTTATTTCGTGTTCTGATCCGACCCGACATTTGACCGACTCAAAAAATAATGACAACTAGCTATCTATGTTATTGGAATCCACAAACAAAAAAATTCAACCCCATAAGAAAAACTCATGGCTCCACCAGTGACATTCAATACTCACATTCTAAAAATGTATCAGTATCAATATCAGTATCAGTGTCAGTAATCAGTGTCAGTCTTAGTTTTATTATATACAATTTCAACAATAAACAATTTAAGTGCCACGTTCAGTGCCACATAATAGTGAATCTGTTCATGGTATCATACCTTAAAATCTTAGATCATTATGTGAAACGTGGTGTGACTAATTTGGTGTGGCTAATTTTAAATGATTCACTTATGTCATTAGTTCATAAATTTTCCGAGTAGATGAATTGATCTTGACCGAATTCATTTTCACTAAAGATATTTGAAATCACAGGTTCGGTTGTTTCAATCAATTCTTACTTCTTAATTTTTAACTTTGATTCTTTGATATCTATGTAACTCATCCATACGTCCACAATTATATAATATATAGGTAACTTGTTATTTTTATTTTCCTAGAAAAAGCCGGTTGTTTTATCCATCCAGTTCGACAATACCCGCCTTAATTCCCTCATATTCAGGACATATGGAACCAGGTTATAGATCTGTTCAAGTATCTATAAATAAAAAATCATAGGACCAATTCCATATATACTTCTTTTACACTTCAAAATTTACATATTCCCTAACATACAAGTTTTTAATAGACAATGCACAATGCTTTTAAAAATATTTTAGAAAAATATGTAATTTTATAAATTTAGAAGGGATATATCCATTTACCTAATTTTTACGTACACATAAAAGGCTTTCTAAAGTGTTTTTAGAGTCGTGGTCTTAGTGAAAGGAGTCTTTACATTAATCAGGACTCGGGATACAAGTAATATTTGCTCTCTTTCTATTTTTTCAAACTCTATCGTTAGCTTTATTACGAGTGAAATTTTGTCGTTTGGAGTGTCGTTACGAGGTAACTTTTACATCAATTGACTCGTATTCTCTTTTCGATCAAAATCCCTAAAACATCGGTCTTAAATTCGAAAAAAAACATAACGACGTTAAAAATATTTAATGACGGCATATTGGTTGCTAAAGTGATAAAAGTTTGAACCGTTACTAGCCAATTCGATAATTGAAACCGATAGAAACCAATATGTGAAAGTTACGACTGTTTAAAACCAATATATGTGTATTAAACACATTTTAGTAAAGATTTGTGAAAGTAAAATTTAAATTTTAAAACACAATAAAATCCTTACACTTAAGGCAACTAATTTTTTATTTAACAAGGTCTAGGTCTAGTGACGCAGTCAACTCAGCTCTAGTGACGTCATAAGATTCTGGTTAGATGCTTAGGTCACAAAAATACCACTCAAAGAACTCTTCGTGGATCTCTACACCCTCGAATAATGCAAGTCGATGGTTTGGTTAATTGGAACCGGTGAAAACGTGCAACTTAATTTGCAACAAACAGAAGAAGACCAATACCGAAGAGTTTGCAAGCTACTATTATCCAACGTGCGTTTCAACAATGTCAAGGATTGTTGGATTTGGACAAAAGACCAAGATAGAGGCTTTTCAAGGGCGGTGCCACATACTTGGGGCTGACGTGACTCTTTTTTGACACGTAATGTAAATTTATATGCCACTCATCCGATTTGTTAGAAGTTCACAAAACAAGTCAATATTGCAAATGATTAAAGAAAGTGATATATGTCCTCATTCTTACTACGAGTTGGTGTATATGGAAAAACGGAAAGCAACTTAATTACTACTATTTTAAATATGACATTGCTTACCTGTCACTATATTAATACTCGAAATCTAAAATTCCCTATCAAGTATCAACTATACAAGTTGCATTGCAAGATGCACACATCATCTAACAAGTAATGAAAATGAACTCAAAGCCACAAAGCACCAGCCTGTTTAAGCACCGGTATCAATTCACCGGAGATATGCGTGGCCATGACTTGATCCAATCCACCGAACATTCGCCCACCGATAAACACCGCAGGAAACTGCACTTTCCGTTTATCCTTACCGTCTACTATCATCTCAACTTCTTTAACGACATCCTTCTCTTCTTCTTCCTCAAACTCAAACACACTCGGATTCACTCCGTGTCCGTGTAACAACCGTTTCACCACATGACTCATACAACATCCTCGACGAGCCAGTACCATGACGGCGTTTTCAGATACAGCGTCTCTCACTGCGCCATGAAACGCCGTCATGGTACCGGCTTGTTCACATGTTTTGTAAGGATTAATTGTTTGTTGCATTTTTATTTTCTAGAGAAAGTTTTTGAGGGTGAATGTGGTTATATAGGAAATGATGGATGTGTTGGTCGTCAACGGCAATACGCGTGACGTAAGTTTTGAGATGATGAAATTTTGATGTCACAATTAAGCACTTATTAATTTAAAAATGTATTTTTAATTGATTGATTTGTAACGTTGTTGGACATCGCACGTTTTACGTACCCCACTCACCGACCTCATCATGATTTATTCCATTAACAAAACCCAGTACGCGGTCTCTTCTCTTCTTCCTTTAATTAATTAAATATATATATATGTTACAAATAACAAACAACGTGATAAGTTTAAGATTATGGGATATGGTCCCCTTTACTAGAAAACATAATAAGGCATCTTGGGTATTTATATTTAAGATTAAATGAAAGATAAAAAGTTATCAATCATGCGGTAAGGTGTCACACCAAAACTAATAACTTTAAACTTTTCTACTAGTCAAACATAATACTTAGTTTTTGGTTATTTGTAATCTAACATGTAAAAATATAATATATCATTATAAAATCATTTTGTTATGATGTTTTTTTACTGTCGTTGTGTTATTTTATTATAGTTGTGTAGTTTTAGAATGTGAGATGTATGAAGCTAGCGTATAAATACAAATGGGTATATTATGTGTAAAATAACATGTAAAAACACAATAGATCTATTGTGTTATTGTGTTGTCTAACATGTAAAAATATAATAGATCCACTTTTATGAGGTTTTCGTTATTCTTGTGTTATTTTGTTATATGACATGTAAAGCACAATTGTCTGTTTTACTCTTGTACACATGTCATCGTGTAGTTTAGGTAAAAACATAATAGATCCATTTTTATGAGGTTTTCGTTATTCTTCTGTTATTTTGTTATATGACATGTAAAGCACAATTGTCTGTTTTACTCTTGTACACATGTCATCGTGTAGTTTTTGTCAGTTCGTAAAGATTACTCAATGACCTGACAAATTACATTAACAAACCTGTTTTTTTATCAATAGGGTGAGTTTTCTTACAAGTGTAAAATAGGTACAAAGTGTGAGAATAATACAATGGTTCAATAAAGACACAATGGAGGATTAAAAAAATGCATAACTCACAAATTAAATTGAATTTTAAAAAAATAGTTTGGAGACCTTGTTCCCTATGTCGTCCTCCTTTACACAAAAAAATAAAAAAAAATCTTAGTTTTCATTGTGTTTTTTTTTACTTTCATTATGTCTTTTGTAATTTTTGACATAACAAAAGACACAATGAAAACGCTGATTTTTATTTTTCTTTTATTTTTTTAAGAACGAGGACGGAGTGGGGAACAAGGTCTCCAAATCACTTTTTTAAAATTTGACTTATATAGTAAATTATAATTTTTTAATGTGTCATTGTGTTTTTTTATCATTATGTCCTCACACTTTATACTAAACAATAACTTATATATTAACCTCTCTTTATCAATATTATATATATGCGTTTTAAGATCAAAACACTCGTTTTTGTGGAATATTTTTTTTAGAAAATAATCTTCTCTTCTAATAAATTGCTAAGCAATGACACCATATTGTGCCACTTGTCAGCATCACAATTGCTTTCAACATATTTTAAAAAATATGTTTATTTTTAAAATTTTGTAATCTTTGTTGAAATTTAAGTGTTTAAAAGTTAAAACTATATTACATTATTCATTTTTACCATTCCATCCGCATGAACACGCGATGTTAACCTAGTGTGGCATATAAAAGTAAAACATTTAAAGAAGTGAAATCTGAAAATTATCATCTTTTAAAATAAAAAAGGTTACAAAATATAAAAAAATCCACCAAAATATTAAAATTTTTAAAATGTACAGAAAGATATTAAAAAACATTATTACAATCTTGTGCTTGATAAAAAATTATTTTATGTTAACATTGATAATTTAGAAGTGTCAAAATTGTACATACTACTATTTTGCAAAGTATAACACCTCTCAACTTATTACTAATTTATTTCATTGCTTTCATAATCATACATTAATTTTGACATTTTAATAAGTTTAAAACAGATTCTTTGTTTACGTATTTATGATTTTAATTTAATTATCATTTTGACATCTTATTAAGCTTAAAGATAACTTCATCTTTTAATACGTGATGGATCTAACACCGTAACTAGGGATGAGATTGGGACCGTACAGGTACCGGTATCGACTTTTAGGAAAAGTGGGCACCAGTACCGGTACCAAATTTAGCGGGACGGTACATGTATCGGTATAGGTATTTCGGTACTAATACAATGTTGGTACCGATTTCATGTTTAATAAAATTTATTAACTTATTTCCGTTTTATTTTATAATTTTTAATATAACTACAATATAATATACTTAAATATAAGAAAATTAAATAAAATATGGTATAAATTAATTAAAAAATATATTAAATTTATTCGATTTAAAAGTTGATAATTTAAAAAACATTACAAAATGATTGAAAGTTGTAGAGAAAACCATTTATAACCTTAAACATCTAATACACAACATTTAAAACATCCAAATTATTTAAAATATATTAAAAATTATTTTGCGTAACCGGTACCAACGTGGTACTAACCGGTAAAATACCAGTACCGGTACCGAATTTTAGAAAAAGTGGGTGCCGGTACCGATTTTGTTCAATCGGTACGGTACCGGTACTCGGTAAGCTCATCCATAACCGTAACGTGCGAAACATGAAGCTTTTTTTTATCAACGCGTGTGACGAAGTCATATACACAAGACCTGGCTACAGTATTGTGCGGCCCGGTCTTATAGCTAGTTTAGAAATAAACGATAATGCATAAAAGTATCGGATGATATAGTATAAAGTTGTGAATACACGGATTGAATTATTAAAACATTTCAAAATAATATATTATAAACTTGTGAATATGTCACTACTAAAATAAAAGATTATTAATAAATGTAATAGCGGAAACTAAAAGATTAGAACAACATTTTATAAACTTTCAAAATACGTTTTTGTATACAGTCATATTTATAACACTACTAACAACTTCAAACCTCTTTTGCAACCATTAAAAATGCAACATATAGCTAACATGTGAAAGAACTAAATCTCTAAAATACATCTAACCTTGAAAAAAAGTTTGTAATAATTTGTACATATCATCACCCAAAAAAAACTTGTAATCGTTTAAGTTCATCTCTCTTATGAAGCTACCATCTATATATTGTCACTAGATTTAATACTCGTGTGTTACACACGGGTTACATAATACAATAATATTTAAATAAACAAATTATAACCATTATGTTTAACAATTTGTAAATGTTAAATACTTAAGAATTTTGCCCCCATCAACTTATGCATGGTGAAAAATTTCACTCAATTTCCCACCAAAACTTCCAATAAACCAAATATTTCCCCTCAATAATTGTCCCCTAAAACCTTAATTTATTAGATAGACTAGCTTTAACACCCGTGTGATACACACGGGTTAAGTAATAATATTTATACAAAAATTATAACCATTATGTTTAAGGATTTATAAATATTTAATATTTAAGAATTTATCTCAATCACCTTATGCATGGTGAAAAACTTTACTTAGTTTTCCCTCCCAAGTTTCCTTTTTTAGAAAAATTCCCCCTAAAAATTGCCCCCCTAAAACTTTGATTTATTAGATAGATTGTGTAACAATTAGTTAATCAAAATTGATAAGTGAGTTATTAAAGCAAAAATGGACTTGAAGAATTATGTAAAATCTATTTATTCCAATTGACCTACTAATTTATAACATGAAAATAGTTTTCAAAATACGAATGCATACCTCAAAACCTAAGTAACATTAACAGTGTGTTTGTTTGGATCTGAACGGGTTCTTCAGGTGTGAACGTCTGAATAGTCAGACAATAGGGCGTTTGGATGCGGCGTCTGAACGGAAAAGGAAGCAGAAACGCGAAAAAAAAGAAACCAAACGACCAAAAAAATCCAAGTAGCGACGAAAAACAAAAAAAGGAAAAGTTTGTCCTCGCACGGGCCTGGGTTCTCAGAGCTGCATTGTGTCAAGGATTTTGAACCAAACCCGCCCCCTATGTGCGGGTATGCGTTAGAGTAAAATGTAACATAAGAATTTAACATATCATGAATGCTTGCATATATAAGTCAACCATGTTTTTGTTTCCACTCTAATGTGAGACAAAGTTAATAAAAGAAAAGTTTTAGAATCTCATTCAGATGTCTAACCAAACAAATTTTGTTAACTATTCATCACTTAACCATTTAGACATCTTAATTAACCATTCAACATTTAACCATTCAGTATTGCTACCAACCTCTAAAAATATAATAACTACCTACTTGTTCACCTAGCAAGTAGCAACAACAAAAACCAATTTTTAATATTAATTAGCAATGTTAATACTGATGCATATCATTGTCCACTTTACTTAAGGCTTTGTAAACGAATGCTACTGGAACAAAGTTAACATTAAAAACAGCAAGTAACATGTGTGTCACACGTCCACACGAGTCACAGAATGAAAAATATTTTAAACGTGTATTACCTCGATATAACAACTTTTCTTAGTACGCCACTGGCTTGTGGTCTTGTGGAGTAAACATTAAATTGAACCATCTCCATTTTCAATCACAAATCCACAAATGCTCCCTCCATGGGCCTAAACTATGACAAAACATAGTTAGAAGCTATACAAGTAACATAAGAATTTAATGTCACCCATAATATATAGGTCCATATAAAAGATAAGGATTTAATGTCAGTCATAATATATTGTTAAAGGTCCTATCATTTTGAGATAGCCTTCCAAATATATCAAATTGACGTAAAAATATGACCCGAATCAATAACCTTCTATTTTGTTGCAATTGCCACACCTCTGGAAGATTGAGTAGACCGTCAATCTTAGTAACCAAAAACGCTTGGAGTTTTACGCGAAGTTGTAACTACAACCCATATTCTCTCATGAAGCTCACAATTGAGAAGAGAATCAATGGCATCTTCGTCAATGTGACTACATTACTTTGTTATTGGCCCCAATTCAACCGATGCCTACACCACATCTTTTAAGCCAACATTTTTTCCTTTAATAACCAATAAACTTTGGGTTTATCTCTCGTCAAACCCCAATAAAATGTACTTCTTTTCCGCTCCAAATAATTTATGATGTCCGCCGGTGCATGATATAACGACATAGTAAATGGATAAACTACCAAGAACCAACTTAATTAAAGTAATTCTTCCTTCGACTCAAAAAGTTTTTTGGTTCCACGAGTTTAGCTGATTAGAAAATGTTAGATGTTACTAAACAAGTTTTTATATATGAATCATAATCTTCACATACATAATATTTATTGATTGTTTAAGAGAAACTAACACAAGAACAAAATACTATTAATAATGACAAGAATGTTACTTCAAAGTATCTTTACTATACCGCAAATAGCACAAGTTTACAATCAGTGGCGGATCCTGAGCTCTTGTAGCACGGGGGCGGAAAATTATAGGACCAGTAATTTTTTCTTATCATTAAGTTTCAGGTTATTTTTTTCGGGTTGAAAATTTGATTCGGGTCGGGTCTAACAATAACAACACTAAATATCTGATTTTTTTCATTCTAACAAATGATTGAACTTACACATATAAAAACTACATAAGTAATGGTCCTAAATCCTAATAGACTAATCATGGGTTGTTAGTTGGTTTTTTTTTTTGCCAAACTGCCCAATTACCCAATTTGTAATGGCTTAATGGGTTTAACTTGTAATGGGTTTAATTTGTAATGGCTCAAGTACCCAACTAGTATACATTTGAAATGTCGTTTATTATTGACAGGGGCGAGCCGCGGGTTCAATATATATATAACACATGAATTTTTTTTTACACGAGGGCGAGATCAATATATATATAAAAGTTTAAGGTGTCGGTGTAAAAATCGGTACTTCGAGACAAAAAACGCGCAGTGGCCGGTGCCCCCGTTGGTCCCTAAGAGGGTGCGCCAATGTTTACAATATAACGTTTAATCTTAAAACTATACATAAGAGAGGAGGGAGTGGTACTCACAATGTTCCCACAAAGATTTTTTTTAACCAATCAAAATATATCATACTACTACACTCATTCCCACCTCCTTCCACCTCTTTGGGGGTGGGAATGATCATTCCAAGGTTCCCAACAAGGAACAAAATTTCACAATGTTCAATTCATGTTTCTCGTTCACGAGCTTCTAAACTCGTTCTCAATCTCGTTTGCCAAGCTTGTTAGACAATGAGTGATGCTTGTGAGGAGCTTGTTTTGCTTGTGAGGAGTTTGTTTTGCTTGTGAGGAGCTCGTGAGCCACGCCTCCCCCCTAAGGGAGGAGGGAGTGGTTCTCACAAGCTTCCCACAAGGAACATTTTTAACCAATCATAATATATCATTCTACTATATCCATTCTCACCTTTTTGCACCTCTTTAGGGTGGGAATGGTCCTCCCAAGGTTCACAACAAGAAACAAAGTTTCACAACTTTCAAATCAAGCTTCTCGTTCACGAGCTTCCAACCTCGTTATATATCTTGTTTGTCAAGCTTGTTTGACAAGGAGTGGTTCTCGCGACAAGCTTGTTGTGCTCGTGAGGTGCTCGCTCACCACTCCTTCCCCCCTAAGTTAGGTATATATGTACTACTTTAAAACCGATCATAGCCATCTTTTGTTTTATAACAGCGGTTGGTGCAATGACCTATGACCGAAGCATTAGATGTGCAAGGACCGAGATCTAAACCCTGCCTCTAACACCAATAGATGTTTTTCGTCGGCATTGGAGCTCCCCCATTACTGCATACGCAACGTCAACTCACCACAACCCTCCTTACGGGCCAAGTTAATCGGAGTCAAAATTTCATCAACCAACTATTAGGTGATTAAATCATAGCCATCTATCTAAACAAAATGATCAATGACAAACCGCAACCATTAACATTGTTAGTCTTATATATATAGGGAGTGGATAGAATAAAAACCCACATATATTGGAAAAACCCTAGAAACCTCACTATAACCATTGATCTTACTAGATCAATGGCTCACATTAAATCTTGTTTTTATGTATTTTTTATTAATAAAAAGTACCAAAAGGGTTGTTTGGTAATTTAACAAATCACATCCTTTTTCATCTCTCAAGTACAAAAGTACAATCTCTCTCCTACTTTTTAATATAATATAATTTATCTCTCATACTTTTTTCTATTTAATATAATTTCTCTTACATACTTTATAAGTTTTCTCTCCTACTTTTTTATTTCATTGACATTATTTGATACGTTTGTTACACCTTGTTATATTGGTTGATAGGTTTGTTACATCTTGTTACATATTAACAAAAATGAATGGACTACGTGTCACTCTAGACATGTTACGTTTGTTACATCATGTTACATATGTTACAACGTGATACATATTATATAAAAACAAAACTCCATGGATTACGTTTGTTACATCGTGTTACATATGTTACAACTCCAGCACGTATGTCAAGCACTCGAACAGCAAAGACAAAACTAGATGGTTCAAAACACTTGAAAAAATAACTAGTACATGTGTTACATCGTGTTACATATTTTATTAAAAACAAAACTATACGGTTAAGCTTCCGTCAGACATGTTACATCGTGTTACATATTTTATTAAAACTGGAAAACATTACTTGTCAATTCTGACATAGTATTGCATATGTTACATTGTGTTACATATTTTAGTTGGAACTATTTACTTATAGAAAGTTGTTATAAAATCCGATACATTAATAAAAAAATCAAAGTTACATATTTTTACATATTTAACTTAAATTAAAAAAAAAACAAAATTACATAAGTTACATATTGTTACATATTTAATTAAAATTTGAACAACCTGTTGAAAACTAACTGGTACGTATTTCAAGCACTCGAACAGTAAAAACAAAACTAGATGGTTAAAACACTTGAAAAAATTACTTGTATATTTGTTACATTGTGTTACATATTTTATTAAAAACAAAACTATATGGTTAAGCGTCAGTCAGACATGTTACATCGTGTTACATATTTTATTAAAAACAAAACTAACTGGTACTTAAGTTACACCGTGTTACATAACTTATAGAAAATCAAAACTAGTTGGTTTAAGGTGCTAGTCCATAAATGTTACATATGTTACATTGTGTTACATAACTTAACTAGCTTACTTACTAATTATATAAAAACTTAATTTATATAAACATAGTTTCTAACAAAGTAATTATATAATTTATTAAGCTCAAACAGCAGGTAATGCTTCTGCTTCTGCAGTTAAGTAAGCTCAAATATGCATATCAAAATTAAAATTATATAAAACTCAATTCTTTTGACAGTGAATCTGTACAGCTAAATGAAAATTTTCTCTTTTGATAATAGAGAGAAATGCATTTTTTATGTCAAATGGCCCAAATTTCAAGTTCCATATCAACTTCAATTCTAAAAATCTAAAGATGATTGCATTAAAATTCTTAAGAAATGTTGTACTTAAGAAGTCAATACCTATTCGATCAAAATAGCAAACCAGAATTGAAAACAATTCTCATTTCAATTAAGAAGCAGAAATGCCCTAATTTAGAGTAATTAATGAATCATGTAGATGAGTTGAATTAGAAAGAGATGAAATTACGAGATTCCTGTTGACGCGTTCCAGATCCAAAGACTTAATGGCAACAACGTGATTGTTGGGAAGATAGATCGCTTTGTTGACGGTGGCACTAACACCGTAACCAACTTCTTCTAGAAGGTTGTAATCGTTAGGAATAGTGGTGTATGTGCCTTTCATAGCTTCTTAACAAGTTGACTACACTGAACACGACGAAGATGAAGATGAAGAACTTCAAAAAGAAACTGAGGTTTGTTTTCAAGCTGTGTGTGTATATGTATGATGATGATGATGATTTGATTTCACACACTCAAGGTGTTCGACGAAATGCTTACAAGAAATTGAGGTTTGTTTGTTTGTTGTATAGAAAGAGAGAAGGTTTTGAAATTTGAAATGGGCGTGGATAATTATGAATGAATCATATGAGGAATGGATATGTAGGTGGGGTTAAAGTGAGTAATGGTGATATGATTATATTACCCTCAATGGGTAAAAGACAAAAATGAAAAAAAATGTAGATGTGAAACAATGACAACCACACAAATAGGTTTTTAGGGTTTTCCTAATAAAATCAAGTTTTTTTCTTATAAATCACCGAAATTTAACCTGAGTGATTAAATCAGAAAAAAATATTTTCTTTAAAATAGTTTTTTTTGCAAATTGGCTAAAAATAATCTCAACTAACACCTATTGGCTGAGAATAATCCCAACTCAGTTTATTCCCTCCATTGGTCCCAAATCCAACTTTTTTGGCCTACAGTGGTCCGCCGTTAAGTGCACTTAACGGCCATTAATTTTTTTCTATTTTTTTCGAATTTCAAACCGATATTTTAGGGATTTTGATCGGGAGGAGTATACGATTCAATTGATGTAAACCTTACTTCGAACTGGTGTTCCAAACGACAAAACGGTCTTCAATCGGGTGTTTAAAACCTAACGGTGCTTTAACCGGATATCAAAATTAAACCATTTGGAGCAACAATTGGAAGTAAGGTTTACATCAACAGACTCGTATTCTCCTCCCGATCAAAATCCCTAAAATATCGGTTTGAAATTCGAAAAAAATAGAAAAAAAGTTAACGGCCGTTAAGTGCACTTAACGGCGGACCACTGGAGGCCAAAAAAGTTGGATTTGGGACCACTGGAGGGAATAAACTGAGTTGGGATTATTCTCGGCCAATAGGTGTTAGTTGGGATTATTTTTAGCCAATTTGCCTTTTTTTTAACATGTTAGAAAAATACTTGTGAAACGTAAAAAAAAATTAATAAAACAAACAAAAAAGGACGTTAACAGCTAAAATTCGCGGGAAAGCACTACATTTGGCGGGAAAAAAACTTCTTATTTAAGTGTTAGCGCGGGAAGCCATTGATCGAAGTAAAGCAAGTGGTGATAGAGCGAGTGCATTTGTGTGAGAAACATAGAGAGAAAAAGAGTGGTGTGTATCTGGAGGAGATGGTTGGACGTGCATACGATTGCTTGACAAACCCTCTCGGTGCCGTTCGATTCACTTTTGAGAAGACGGTGTTGTCATCTGCTTCAGATCCTGCTTCATTTGACCGTAATGATTGGGGCGTTGCTGATCTCTTCCGTGAGTTTCTTTTCGACAACGACGGTTTACATCAGGTATCATTCATTTCAATCACCTATACATTTGTTCTCTTAGGGTTAGGGTTAGGCTTTTCTCTAATTTGCTTAATTGATTATTCAATTAAACTGTGAAACATTTTTTATCATGTTAATTGACTTTGAAAATGTTCTGGTTAGTGTGTGATTACTAAACTTTGTTGATTGATTAGTAGAAAAAAGTTAATTATGATTTGGTTCATTTCTAGGTCCCAATGTTAACTCCATCAACAGTTAAATGGATTAAACCAAACTCTTTAGTTCGTTTTAGAGGAATGATACAAGATATGTTGGGTAATGAGTTTTATGTTGGTGCTTACAAGGTATGTTTTTTTTCTTCTTGAAATTAACTTCTGAACTAGGTTTTGAATGTGTTTTTAATTTTGTGATTATCTTTTGAAGAACAAGGATACATGGAACACAAATAAGTTTACAGATGTTTCTCAATTTCCCATGGATCCTTCACCTGATATGCGCGTATGGGAGCGGCGGTTACTTTACTGTGTTTCTGTGAGTCCTGTTAATTTTTTAAAAAGGAATTGTTAAGTTCATGTATATGTATTTATGTATGCATTAGGCATTAGCTAACCCAATGGCCAATGTTTTTATGTTAAAAGTGTAGTTTTTGTTATTTAGTTTAAAAGCTTTTCCCTCTTTATAGGTCCCTGGTCAAAATTCATGGGCAGATGTTACATCTGATAGTGTTGTTAATACATACGCTGCATCAGCAAGCCGAGAGAAGCGATTGAGAGACACCTGCTCTGTTTCTGATGAGGTGGAAATGCAAGTATGTTGGATTTTATGTTATATTTTTAAGAAAAAGTTTAAAGCTTTACAAGTTGTTTGACATAAATTTGGTCAATGGCAGGACTCGAATGATGAGATACAGGGTTCTCCAAGTGCAAAGAAGATGGTGAGCTATTAGTCCTGTTTTCATGTAGTGTTTTGATCAGTTTGTATATTATGATGATGATATATATATATATATATATATATATATATATTCTGTTATCAAAACTTTTATCCCAAATATATATTTAAAGTGTGCACTTAGTTAACTTGTTGCATTATCTGTTGTTAACAGCGAGAGGGTGGATCTATCGCTCCGGAGAACATGACCGAGGGTACGGATTGTGGAATGATCATGGCTCCTGATTTTGACAGAAATAGTTTTTCCTGTCTAGTGAAGGTAACATTTATTTAGTTTTGATTTTTTAATTTAAGCCAAATTTTCATATGTTAAATATATGAATAACAATGTCTAAATAAGTGTTTCTTCTGTAGATATACGACTCGCCAGAGTCTGAATTGAAGCTAAATGATGTCTTTGAGTTTATCGGTGTCCTTACATTTGACACTGATGTTAAAAATGACAAAAATGGCGAGAGTGAACTCGAAAGTTGTTTTGACCGAGAGGAGTTACTCAACCTACCTTCTAGCAAGGTCAATGCCTGTCTGTGATTCAATAAAATGTTTAATTTTTTCTTTGGTGCTTTATGATTTGATACATTTCAAATACGTTTTCAGGTGCCACGGCTTCATTGTCTTGTACACAGAAAGCTTTCTCCTAATGATTTGATTGTTAGATCACCATCAATGGAGGTAAATGAATTTAATTATATGATATTGTTTATTCATTTCCATGCTGAATATTAATTAAACTGTTGTGATCTTGCAGCAAAATCCTCATTTGATGAAAGAAATTCGTCAGTCCCTTTTACGTCATTTTACAGTAGCTCTTGGTGGTGATGATTTAGCAGCTAGTTTTATATTATTACACCTGTTGTCAAAGGTAATGAATTATAATACATTATATCTAATACGCATGCGTAAGGTTAAAATAACGAGAATTGTTGGTACAGGTTCATGTAAGGGTCGACTCTATTGCAGTAGGGAAACTATCACTTAATCTTACCGGATTTGACAAATCAAGTATATCGGTGTTTGGTAATCGTATTGACGATGCCCTAAAAAACCTTTTACCCTTCAGTCATTGTATTCCCCTCACAGTAGAATTTCTTAATACTGCATCGCTTGCCCCAGTGAAAGATTACGAAACAAACAGGTAACAAAATATTGTAAATGATGTTTCATGCTCTTATTATTTTTCTATTATTGTAATTAATATATTCGTGTTATTGTTTTTGCAGACTTGTGTCTGGGGTGCTTCAGTGTGCAGAGGGTTCACATTTTACAATAGACGAGACACAATTACAATCAGGGACTTTAAGCAGTAATGGCGTTGAAAATACACGGTTGCTTAGGGAATTAATGGAGTTTCAAAAGGTAGGCGTTTTATTTAATCCATGTTATTGTTTTATATGATGTGATTAAAACTTTGAAAGTAGTTATTGTTTTCTTTTGTTTTCAGGTGGAATATGATTTTAAATATTATAAAATGAAGATGGATGCAGATGTGCAAATTCTAATTCTCTCTGAAGGAAAATCAAACATTTTACCAGCCGATATTGTCATCCCATTCCATCCATCGTCTGTGGATCCCACAGGGATTGTGGATGAACAAACGTTAAACGTGTGGAGATGGTATTTGGCTACTGCTAGATCTTTGCCACATTCAATTGGGGAAGATATGCAAAAGGTACATTTGAGCTGATTTTAATACTTTAATCGAAACATATCTAAGATAATACCAATGACAGGTGGTAGAAGATGACATGGTTGCAGCTAGACAGGCTGACCGGAGCTTGGGGACCGAAGATTTTAACAGGTTTTGTTTTTAATATGTTTGAATCAGTAGAGGTCTAATTGTAGATGTAGGATGTAGGTGATGATATCGGTTCATGTGTTTGTGATATGCAGATGGCTTACTATGGGGCGGCTAATGGGCGTGAGCTTTGGTGAGACAAGCTTGTCACATGAACAATGGCAAATGGTTAAAGAAATGGAAAGGCTAAGAAAAGAAAGGCTCAAATGAGGATGGTTAAGTTTTGTGGTTTGATGGTTTGATGGTTTTTGAAATTTAGGCATATGGCTCCCCTCCTTTTGGTCATGGCTCAATTGTATGCTAATCTTTCAATCTTGTTTGTTACATATGTATTTATGAAAATTTTATAACAAATCTAAGGTGTATCCTTATAACCCACAAGCTGTCCTTTTTTGCGTTTTCATTCTTCTATGCTCACGACATTAATGCATATAAGAAATATGTGCTAATCTTTCAATCTTGTTTGTTACAATATTTTACATCAATACCTTATACCTAGACTTTGTTTATTAAGATATTTATAAACTAGTATGAATATTTCATTTTACATAAACTTTTTAACTCTTTGTAGCCATTATATAAAAACGAGTATACCGGACTCGCTAACCGGCCTATGACACCCACGTCACAAGAGCAAGACACAGGAAGCAATCAGCTCATAGGTCACCCACAAAAGAGAGCGAGAATTAACCCGCCGTTCGCATAACACTCAAACCCTGGTTGTGGTCTCTCCATTCATTGCTGGTGACTGGCCACCACAAGATGACCTAGTATTTCCCCCTTAATGTCTCAAGTGAGACTAGAACTTGGGTCACTTTGGACACCAAGCTTTTACACCAACTCCTTTTACCACTAGGCCATCATGTGATGGTTTGTAGCCATTATATGCCTGAACAAATTATGTGTTATCTATTTTATTTTTACGGATTGATACATTCACGTGAAACTGTCCTTTTGGTTTTTTCTTTTCCGTATTTATGCATGAGCTTTTATCCGGCACATGAAATGTTGATCGGGTAGTTTTCATTAACAAAAAACTTTTCATTTTCTTTCACTTCCTTTGACACAGTTAAGTCTACCCGTTAAGCTAGGCCAGTTTATAAGGATGGGTTTCATAAAAAATAGATTTTGCTTAAGATTTGTGAGAAACATAAAAACCGAGTCAAACGCACTTTAGTTGAACTTATTTTTGTAGCGTTAAAATGGTGTCGACAAGCCCCTCACCCCACTCCATCCCAAAAACCTAAACCCCCATCCCACCCCCTAAAAACCTAAACCTCCCACCCTCAAATCTAATATCTAACAACTAAACCCTAAGATAAAAACTAAAATTTAAAACCAAATCCTTAAAGCTAAGATGATAAAGTTTGACAAGACAGTTTTAATGTCGCTTAAATTAACTCATTCGAAATTTGTTTGACCCGTTTTTTGTGTGATCTAAAGCATTTCTCACACTTAGCCAAAATCTACTTTTTATTTGATGAAAATATTAAAGTTTAAAAAATATTAAAATATATCAAAATCTAAAGACAGAGATTACAACACAAGAACTTTTTGTGTTTGCATGTAAATAACAAAAGTAACCGAAAATTAAAAGACAAAAATGACAATTTACTTCAAAAAGAAAAAAAAATGGTATGAGTTTGTTATAATTTTACCCTATAAAATATAAAAATCTCAAATCATTCAGTTATTTGAACAAACTGTAACCTGAAATGATCTGTTAAGTTTCGTCATATTGATGAATTGAATTGAAGGAAATTAAGATATGGTGGTTTTCAGTAGACATCAATTACATTCATTCATATCAATCTTCGTTACAATTCATCCTCATGAAACCTACAACGTTTTCTACTCAACTTCTTCTTTCTTCTTCGTAAGCTCCATCACCTCACCTCACATCATATTTCTCATTTTCTACAAATCATTCCTTCTTTTGATTCATTTCATGCAGGTTTTAAGCGCTTATTTTGTTGTTTTGCCCTTACGTGACGAAGGCGCCATTTCGTTAGGTATTCGTAATCTCCCTGGCTTGTTTGTTGGATCCTTGCTCTTGACGTTGATTGCGACTCCTCTTACGACACTCGTATTCTCTTCCTCCAACATTTCTAAAGCTAAGGTACGTGATTTTTACAGCTTAATGTTTGTATTTGTTATAGATGATCAGTTAGTTGATACTTGTTTTTGAACAGTAGAGTGTTTGCATGCTAGATGTTTCTACCTGAATGATTAGCGTTAGGGTTTGATATTCAGGCAAATCGGTTTGTTTCGACTTTTGTTACTGCTGAACTTAGTTAATTATGTTATTACTTGTTTGTACTTTATGGTTGAAGTTAGTGTGAACCATGTGTCCATGTTAATCCAAATGCGACAGACAGTGATTGGCATTTTGTATGAGGTGTAAGCTAAGTGGTCACGCAGTCTGTTATAGTAGTTACACTTCCTTTTAGTTGCATTAACTTATTATCTGGCTCGAATCCTAAGGTGTTTTCACCTCGCAAAGGACTTAAAAGTAAGTTTTTAGAAGAGTATATTATATGGGATTGGTATCAGGGATGATGAGAGGGTTGTTTTGGCCAGATGTATGCATTGCAGAGCTGGTAACTTTCCTTTCAGCTATCTTGGTGTTAAGGTGGGTTCGAATATGGGTCTTGTGAGGAATTGGGATATGGTTATTGAGAAGGTGGAAAAACGGCTTTTGAGATGGAAGGTGAAGGCCCTTTCGAAGGGGCGTAAAATTATAAGAAGGCGTTTTTGTGGAAAAACGGCTTTTGGGAGAATAATTTCATGGGTCGAGTGGAACCAACTGTTGTGGCCAAAAGAGATAGGGGGTGGGGATTGGGTCTCTAAAAGCTGCAAATATTGCGCTGCTAGCATAGGGGGGGCCGGGGGGGGGGGGGGGGGGGGGATGAACACTAGATTCTGGTATGATAATTGGGTGGAAGGGGGTCTGTTAAAAGACAAATTTCCTACACTATTTAATCTTGCAAAGGATAAACACTCAAAGCGGTTTTGCATTCGGTGGGAGGAGCTAACATTAGCTGGAAATGGAAAACTAATATTGTAGACCAAGAAGTTTATGATCAGATGGAAGTTTGCAAAGATTTGGTGGCAAGGTACAGTTTCACAGATAGTAATGATGTGTGGTGTTTATGGAAGTATAGAAACGAGAGGATCTTTGCGGGTAGGAAGAAATCATCCAATGATATTGTTGGAGATGTAAAGTTTTGTCTTTTTTGTGGATTGCTAATAGAGATAGATTGTTTAGGATGCAATGGTTGGCATGGTGTTAATGTGGATGTAATTGTCTTTTACTAGCATGTGTGATTAATCAACGGCTGTTCCAAAAAAAAAGTTATTATTCACCTTGTTGTAATCATTGACCAAAGATTAGATTAAGAATGCTAACAGTATGGAATATATATATATATATATTTGTTGAATTCCAGGCTTTGGCGTTGATACACAGAATTTTCAGTGCAAGTCTTGTTCTGTTTTTCATTTTATGGATGTTATCGTCTCCTGCAAACTCAATTCCAAATGTAAAGGTAAAAATAAAACCAACCGCAGCACACAACTAATCAGTTTCATAATACCAGTTCTCACCTTTCTACTGAACACGTACCACATTTTCAGAAGTTCCTCTCCACATCTTCTTACGCTGTAGAAGAGGACGTAAAAGTTGAAGTTCATCGTACTTCAAGCAATCTTAGTGATGTTGAGGACCATGGGTGGTTTTGCATGTCAGTGAGAATTTGCTTTTTCTTATGGGTATCAATCAACCATTTATCTCTTGTTTACAGCTATTAAAAAATTGTAAATTTTTAAGTTGCAATCTCTCTTGTTTTTATAGGTTGCTCTGCTAAATCTTATAACTATGTCTTCAACCTGGGCAAGAGTCATTGATGCCATGGACAATGAGGTATGTGTTGCTATGCAACAAGAATGCAAATGCTTTACATAGGCGGCTATTTTGACCCATTTATTAAAAAAAGTGTCAATTCAGTTTATGATTTTTTTAAACAGTTATATTGGTTAAATACGAAAAAAAACAAACAGGAGACGATAAACTCGTCAAAAACTGCCCAACATGTATTTTCAGTGCATAAAACATACTGAACCACTTACCACCTGATTGACAAATTAGTTTATTATTTCAAAAACATATAATTTATAGCCATATTTAACATGCAAATTATTAATAATATTTTTTAAAACTTTGGACAAAAAGGTGTTTCACCCAACCGAACCTGATACGTAGGAAAAGTTTACCTGTTTTGGTTTGTTTGCCAGCTTTAATATATCTATTTTTTCTCGACATGTTTTAATCCTGTCTTGTATCCAGTCAGGTTCAAGATTGTTTGGATTTATTGGTGCTGGCGCTACATTTGGCCAGCTTTTTGGCTCCTTGTTTGCAACAACTATGTCTTGGTTGGGACCATGTATGTGTGCTTTTGTTCTTTCTATCTGGGAATGAGACTTCATTTATTCTGCTCATTTCTTGCAGGCATTTGTATGTTCTTATAATGTGTTCTCTGTTTGTAATATATTTTACTATTTGTACATCCAGATCTGTTTTTAATTGCTTCTCTATTGATGGAACTTGCTGCTCGGTCATCAGAAAGGATAAACAAGGATATGTCTCATAGTTCTGAAGAAGTATCTCACCACAGGTAAATATCTCCCAAACAACAAAATAATAAAGCAAATTTGTATACCATGACAATATCATTTAATAAAATTAAATAACTAGTTCTCTGTTCTTAATATTTTTTTCCTCTGTTTGTTCATAGAAGAACTGAAATTAATAAGAAATCAATTCAGAAAGAACCCTCACAAAGGACTGCAAGTTCAGCTGCTTCTGTAACAAAGCCTAGGTTTTGGGCTTTATTAGAAGGAATAAGGCTTATATGTGCCTCATCTTATTTGTTGCAAGTGTCATTATTTTTGTGGTTAAGTGCAATGACCAATTCATTCTTCTACTTTCAGGTATAAAGTTGTCTTATTTTTTAAATTACATATTTACCATCATTGTTGTTGAAATGAAGTTGATTGTATTGATTTTGGTGCATATTCGTTTTTCGTTTGACAAAATATATCAAACATTGTACCAAGCCATACTATTTTGATGTTTTGTGCTGATTTATCTTATCTCCTTTCAAACGCAGAAAATAACCATAATTGCCTCAACTGTCGCAAGTCCCGCTGAAAGAAGACAATCATTTGCGCAGATCAACAGTCTTGTTGCTGTTTTTATCCTTGCTGGTCAACTTACTTTGACGGTATGCTATATATCTTTTGAAAGTTAGTTTTAAAATATAACCATACCTCATTAACACTCATTATTTGTTATTTTTATGAAGTATAATTTACATAGTATAACTGGTTAAACTGACAATGTTATACAATTGGTTACCTTTTATATTATTGATAATATCAGTATATCACCACTCATTCTTTGATTAATGGGTGCAAGAATAACATTTTGTTGCTGCAACGTTTTGTTGCCTTTCTTTTGTCCATAGGGGCGAATTCTTACTGCTGCGGGGGTTACTATAGCTCTTTGTTCAACACCACTCTTTTCCTTCTTGAATTTGATTGCCATTGCCGTATGGCCAACTTATTTGTCAGTTGCAGCCTTGGAGACCTTCCGGAAGGTTTGAATTGCTGTTTACCCTTTCAACCTAATTTGCGAGACTTTTACTACTGCTCAACAAAGAAGTGTCTCCATTTTTCAGAATAATGTCCATTTTGGTCACTTGATCTAGTGGTTCCGTAGCTAATCAGACTTGCCAAATGCTTAAAACATCTTTTAATAACTGATTATTACAACTCCAAACAGCAGAAGCACTTTGAAAACTCTGTTTTCTCCGCTCAGATTATTGCAGCTGATTCTGATTAGTAAAAATTATATGACCACTTTCACATTACACGTCTAAACGCCCCCTAAAAGTGACAAACTCAGGGTTCTAAATTGTAATTGTATGCAATTTGCAGGTGATAACCTATGTTGTAACCAGGCCAGGAAGAGAACTACTTTACACTGTTGTCTCACAGGATGAAAAATACAAAGCTAAGGTACACCCCCTCCCCCCAAAAAAAAATAAAGTTAAGCGCATGCACACTTACACGTACACGTTACATAACGTGTGTTTCACAATGACAACGTATCCAACAGGTATGCATAGATGTTCTTGTTCAAAGGATTGGAGATGCTATTGCAGCTGGAATTTACAAGAAGTTATACAGCAGTTTTGATGGGAAAACAACTACCATTTCTCTCTATGCATTACCTGTATGTATATACTTTATAATCTTTGTTAACATCTTAATAAATAAAAATCTTAATCTTTACTTATATGTTATTCTTTTAATTGTATCTACACCAGGTCTGCTTTCTGTGGATACTAACAGGATTCCATTTAGGACGAAGACAAACACAACTTGCAAAGGCTCGAAACCCCTCTTCCTCTTGAAATTTACTTAACTTCGAATCCGAGCCATGTACGTGGGAATTCAGTTTTGTAGAGGTTTGGATGAAGCAGAGGCATGGGACATGATCATTGGATATAAAATGGCTGCAACAAGCATGACAATGTGTTTTGGAGTATATAAGTGACTGTATAACAAGTGATTAGGAATTATTACACTACTGATATATGCAACCCTTGATGGGATATTTTCATTGAAAAAGAATCTGAGTTTGTCGCCGGTTTTTAAGGTTTTAGAAGCGAGTTACAGTTGTTATGTGTGGTAACTGTTAAATGAAAGTGAAACCCAGAGGCAGTGATTATCCATTATAACTACTTGTTGTATTGCTAAGGATTTGAGGATCACTGGTTTCTAGTTACATCCATGCAAACTGTTTTATATACAAAAATTGATGTCAAACCAAAAAAAATGGTAAAAAGATTCAACCTTTTCATCTTTACAAAGATTTACAACAAGAACTTAAGTAGAATCAAAAGATGGTGTCAATTGTAAGTCTCCTTCTTGGAGGTGTTTTCTCTACAACTTGCTTTTGTAGCTCCATGAAAGTTGAACCCTTGTGTGCAAAAAGTCTGCGGAGGTTAATCACCGATAATTCATTGAAACCACCAACAGCAAGATCAGCCTGCACCAGATCATACCTGCAAAATTTGATTTTATACATTAATCTTTAATTGCTTTAATCACATTTAGTGCAGTAGATTAGATGTTTATTAAGTTCTTACGCTGGATGTGCACCGATAAGTGCAATCGCCATCATAGTGCAGTTGTGGGCGGCAGTTATACCACGAGGATCATCTTCAAACACCACACATTTGGATGGTTTTCGGTCCAACTGTAAAAGAACTCCCAACATTCATTTAACAGTCTAAGAGGCCTTTTTAGATGTGTTTAAATTTGAGCTTTAAAACTGAATGTTAACTATCAGATAATTTATGGTTCAAAAGACATTTTCTGATAACTAACATGCAAAAACTATTAAAATTACATGACAATAGGGAGATTGTTCATGTTCGATATTTGCACTGATAGTTACCGAAAGGCGTTGAGAAGAAAACTTACCTTTACTGCTGCAGAAAGTAACCTATGAGCCATAGAATCCATGCCATCTTCCTCTGTTACTATTGCCTACAAGTGCATATAAGCGGCATTTTGGTCTTTAAAATCAACAACAGTTCACAAGTCACTAATTCTTCAAAAAGTATATTAGAATATGTTAACAACAATCTTGATGATAACTAACCGGTGACGATATCTTTAAAAGATTATGAAACTGATTTTTGCAATTTGAACGCACAGTAACCAGTTTTTAAGGTTAGGATAGGCGAATTGCACTTTTTGAATTCATCTCATTATAATACAATGGAAACATAAGGTCACCAATAAACCATTTAACCCCTTCTTTAGACCTAATGCGAGTAAATTAACTCCCATTTCATAAAGTGTCATTTTTTCACAAAAAGTATATGGTTTGGTAATTTTACTAGTAATAATCAAAATTTCTTGGCTACGACACATAAGCATAGATTATTAAACTATTTCAACAATAAATAGTAGAAACGAATCCAAACACTAGCTCTTGCTACCTGTTTTATTACAGCTAATCATATGATTTTGATTATTTTAACACCGCAGTATGCCTTTCAAAACATCCACACTCCCCTTAAGAATTAAAAGTGCAATCAGGTTGCAAAACGAAGCTCACACATACCTGAAAATACTTCATAAGTCCCAAATTTTCCAATATTTCAATCATAATTCTTCTATCAAGACTCGAAACAACAGCACAAGGAATTCGGGCAGTCGATACCGCATCCAACCATTCTTTTAGGCCTTCCATGGGTTCTGAAAGCTGATAAACAATAACAAAAACATGATTTTAAGCAACTCATTTGTGGATACAGCAAAAGTTGAATAGTTAAAATAATCAAGCGAAAGAAAAGAGAAAACCTTGAGAAGATTGTTACTATATAACTGAGATAGCTTTGACTTTAACCTTTCCACTTCACATGCTTCATTCCCCCACAATAAAACCTTATGCAAAACATGATCAGGGGGACCATGAAGCAAAAGCCTTTGTACATCATCATCATCAGGGATCACCTTTCCTGCATCAATTGCAAAGCAAACGAAGGTGCAAAATAAAGGTCTCAAACAAATGCAATTTCAAGAAAAGGGGGAGGAAAATGTGTTTACTTGGTAAGGCGATTATCAAGTAAGCATTTTTTTGCTTGTTTATACGTATGCACTATTCTTCTAAGTTTCTAACGAACTAGTAAAAATAATCATTTTGTTAATAATAATGGATCATTAGATCTTCTGTTGACATTTTTTAAATGCAGTTATCATATGTTGTATTAGAACCTAAACCATATTCTAAAAAACCAAATCTACATATAAACATGACAACAAACCTTCGTCGTGTGCAAGTTCTTTCCAAGCACTTAACTTCAAAGCTTGAGTACCCGCCTGATCACCATTGACAAATTAAACTTAAAAACCAGATAGGATAGTGCTAAAGCTTCAAGAATTAAACCAATAAACAATAAAAACTTGTCATTTATATAGCTTAAAAAACATCTAAATCAGTTTGCACTACACCATACATATGTTCAAATACTTACCACCACATTGTCCCATGAGAAAATAAGCCCATACGCTTCATCAGGCTTCATAGCATACCGAATCCTTTTCAGAAAACCCTCTTGTAATCTATCATTTAAAAAATCCTGTATACAAAACAGCCACAATCTTACATACTTCAACTTCATAAACCAAATTAACACAAAAAAGAGATAGAAACTGAAAGTTTACATCAAATCAGCCTATAATAATCAATCTCAAAACTATCGGTTACTACATACATAACTAAGGATCAGATTTTTATTTCACAAGAAACAAGTTCAAATCAAAACTTAACGTGTAACTACTAATGAAAGCTAAGAGAGACAATAAAAATGCTTACAACATCAACTTCATGAGCTAAACTCACATAACAAAGAGACAGAAACTTATTATTTACGTCAAATCAGCCGATAATCAATTTCAAAATTACTGGCTAGCAGATACATAATTGAGAAACAAATTTTCATTTCACAATAAACAACAACAATACCAAGTTCAATTAAAACTAATTGTGTAGCTACTAACAAAAAGCTAATAGAGACAATAAAATGCTTACAACATCAACTTTTAAGGGTCCATCTGGTCTAAATGTCTCAAAACCTTCTCCATATTCAGCTCCAATCGCCTAAAATCATAAACCCCATAACCAAAATCAAAACCTAAAAAAACCCCAATTCCACAATTCACCCCAAAAGATTAAATTTTGATTACCTCTTCCATAAAAATCTTGGTGGGTGTGAAGTTAATTCCATCAATCGGCCCAATTTCTTCAGACCCATAACAACTCCTAATCACGTTCTTCCGATAACGTTGTCGTTCAACGAAATTTGAACGTTGTAAGCTCTGTCAAAACACAAGAACCATGAGCAATCACCATACAAGTATACGAAGAAGCAAAAAGATGAAAAAAGATGGAAAATGAACCGGTAATTTGAGCTTAATAAGCAGCTGATTTGAATAAAACGAAGCAGCAGCAGTAGTAGTTGGGATCAGGCGAAACCCTAAAGCCGCTTCCATGGGTTGGATGGATTTAGGTGTGGAAGAAGACGATGAAGTTGTGATATGTTGTTTGGTCACTGTTTTGTTGTTGTTTATTATTATCACACGGTTGGATTTGGTTTGGTATGATTTGATTTGGATTTGGAATTGGAATTGGGTCACAGAGAAAAATGAAATGGGATTTAGGTTTTGTGTTTGGATATGATATGATGATATTGAGTGATTAAGTATGAAAAAATATCACATGTTGCTTGAGCTTTTGTGGTGACTAGCTACAACTATAATCTTGTTTTTATTCATACATTTTCAATAAAGTTTAAAACTTTAGAATATTCTTGTTATTTCTAAGAACAACTTCGTAATATATTTTTATTAATACTTTAAACCTGAATTTTAATAGATTTAAACTGTTGATATTGCAAAATAGAGAGAATACATCTTAACATAAAGGTATTTAATATAAGAGATATAATTAAAAAAAACTAATGACGATTAGTGTTTTTTATAGAAATGAAGGAACTTTGCTAACCACAAAAGCAATCCTTCTTGAATTGTGTCAAGACAAGATGGTGGAGGGCTCACATAGTACTCTATATTAAATAGGGCGTTAAAAAAGAATTTGTTAAGATAAAAAGACTATCTTTCAATTGATAAAGGTCAATGATTAGTAAGGCTAGATTGTCTGTAATACATCTTAACAATATAAAAGTGTTCAAATTCTTAAGTGTAAACCACGAATGTAAGCAATCAATAAAAAAAATACTAAGATTGTCTGTAATACTGAGAAGCCATCCATCTAAGAATCAGTTCGGTCAACATCTCACGTTAGCTTTCCACTAACTTTCACTCATCCTTGCACAATCAACTTTTATCCTCAATACTGTCACTACCACAATCAACTTATATCTCCACATCATCATTTCTTTTTCTATTTAAATAATTAAATCTCAAAGATGATCTTTTTAACGGTAAATATACGACCCTACTTCGGAGGATAAATGTTATCTTAATCAGGCCCACCTATCCATTTCTCAGCTAGGACCGCACCCCCAACTCCCACAGGAGGAAACTCACATTTTGTCAGAAAACCTCCTGGCCCAACTTAGTACCTCTTTTTTTTCTTTTTTTTTTTGTCATAGGTTGGACTTGAACCTAAAACTTTTCATATTTTTTAGGTCTTAGGTACCTCACTTAGCTATTTAAACTAAGGATCATTGGCAAAATCTCAAAGATGATGACTGGAGACTATTACTAGATGACCTGTGGGAATGCGAAAAATTACACGAATTTGAATTAGATTGGACATATGTTAATTCATTTATAATAATTAAGAGTTTGATTATGTTTTAAATACTGTTTAATTAGGATATTAATTATGTTTTATTATGATTGTAAAGATATGTTTAATTATGATCATATATGTTTTAAATATGATTATATATGTTTTAAATATGATTCTACATATGTTTATTATTAAATCAGTTAAATAATTAAAACAATGAATTTTTTTATTATTTATGTGAGATTCACCCTCTTCTTCCTCCCCTTCATCACTCGTCCTCATGGGTCACCTTCCACAAATTCACGTGCATCACCGTCGCCCACCCACAAGCTGAGCTCGTCGGTCTAAAGAACTTGTAGTCAGAATGATGTCTTTAACTATGGGTGCAAAAAAGAATTAAACTTGTAACCGAGCACCGGTATGTTTGCAACCGATTTACACCGGCATGTTTGCAACACGAAATTGGGCTCGTAACCCATAGCAAAAACGTCTAAAAAACGCCATCATGATCGGATGTTCGTAATTAATAAATGTCAAAAAAACACCATAACTAAACATCGTGCAGATACCGGGATTTCTAAATCAACACCATACGTATAAAAAGACGAAGATGCCCCTCCGTGTTTTTTCCTCATCATGGACACGTGTTTGTTTTTTAATAATTCCTACACTTCTTAGAGTTTTAAGCCTTTTTAGAAAATCCTCAATCTATATATATATATATATATATAGGGTGAGGTTCTATTGAAAACACAATTATAAATGAAAACACTAAAAACCAAAGGAAACTATAGAATTTGATGATTATTGATAAATAATATGTTTTTAATATAAATGGGTATATTAGTCAAAACAAAAAAACAATTAGTTTTAAAACTACCACCAAAATTCCTACATTTACTCTTCTCTCTCTCATCTCTCATTAAAATTAACTAACCCTTACACTTCTATATTAATTTACAGTTTTTATTAACAAAACCATCATACAAAATTTATAAAACAAACCGTTAACAGACATACGTATACGTAACAATGGAGTTACGTACATATGTACACACTGAATCAAATAATTAAACCAAGTATATAACCATTATCAGAAATACGTATACGTAACACCGAAGTACCGTACACGTAACGACAGTGTTACGTGTAATGTAAATTTTGGTGTTATTGAACTTTGTAAACCAAGTTTAGTACATTTTCCGGGGGTCGATTCTTACAACAATATGTAGAATGTGATAATATACGTATACGTATAATCTATGTTTAAGATAGTTGGACAACGTATCAAAGTTTGTTTATATTTGTTTTATAAGGTGAATTGATTAATATTAACAGAAATTTTCAAGTTTTTTTTGTTATTGTTCAACTAATATGTTTGTAACTTATATTTTGCAAGTACATACATATACGTATATGTAACTGCACTCGTGTACGTAGGTACATCCGTACATATATGTAACAATTGTGTTTTTTTAATTTAAAAAAAGAAGCCACATGATTTCCTATATTTAAGGAATTAGTTTTCAAAATATATTGTTCCTATTATACCCTTTTTAATTTTATAAAAATAAAATTAATAGATAAATAGGTTCCTTTGGTTTTTAGTGTTTTCAATTATAAATCATGTTTTCATTTGAACTTAACTCTATATATATATATATATATATATATATATATATATATATATATATATATATATATTAATCACATAAATTACATCAGAACTCACTTGTGAGGTTAAAATGGAAGACATAGCGCCCCTAACATGAATTAGGTAAACAATGAGTAATCAACTTTATTCACGTTAATAAAGTAGTTGTGAGTAGAGGTGCACAAATCGGTTTTTTTGAAGAACCGGTTCCGGTTCTAGAACCGGTTCCGGTTCTTGTTGGTGTTAAAAGAACCGGTTCTTACAAGAATCGGTTCGGTTCTAGAACCGGTTTTTGGTGAAAAAACTAGAACCTAGTAACCGGTTCCGGTTCCTAAAGAACCAGTTCCGGTTCTCAAAGAACCGGTTCCGGTTCCTAAAAAACCGGTTTAGGTTCTTAAAAAATACCTTTTTTTCTACGATATGGGCCGAAAGTAACATTAAAAATTTAAAATATTACAAGATATATAGCTTTTAAAACATTAAATAAATAACAACACTAAAACATACCGGTTTTTCAAGAACCGGTTCTTCCAGGAACCGGTTTTTTCAAGAACCGGTTTTTTTATGAACCGGTTCCGGTTCTTTTGGAACCTATAATTTGGAAAAAATAGTAGAACCTACGGTTCAGTTCCGGTTCGGTTCTTGTAGAACCGGTTCTTCAAAGAACCGGTTTTTCGAAGAACCGGTTTTCGGTTATTTGATCGGTTCCGGTTCCGGTTCCGGTTTTTTTTTGCACCTCTAGTTGTGAGATCATACTTTGAGTATCTGGATGAATCCATTTAGTAAAGTAGCCTAAATGAATTTTAAAAGTATAACCCAAATTAAATCATGAGTAAAATTAAGTTTGTGTCCAAAGGAAGTTGTTGGGTTCAGAAATGGGCCTCTTGTTGGGTTCATAACAAAACTAAATTAGTAACATGTCTAGAGGTGGACAGATCGGTTAACCGTTATTTAATATCTTACCCGGTTATTTTCAGTTATTGATAAAATCGGTTATTCGCTTTAACCAGTTTAGTTAATAACCTTTTTTTTAAATTTTCGGTTATTTTACTTTAACCGGTTCGGTTAATTAACCGGTTTTTTCTAATATTTTATTATTTTTTCGGATTTTTCCCCGGTTAGCCTGTGGATCAGTTAAAATTTGGTTTTAAAAAACCGATTAATAACTAGTTATTCATAAAAAATCCCTAATCGGTTACGAACCTGCGGTTAAAAAAATATCCTAACCAATTATTTCTTAATCGGTTAATAACCGGTTTCAGTTAATGAACCGGTTATTTTATGTACCTCTAAACATGTCAAATTCTTTTGCCATACAATAATAATTAAAGAAATGGAAATCTACCCAAAACGATAATGTTTAATATTTTTGACAAATTTCAAACAATAAAAGTTCATAATAGCATTACAGGGTGGGTACTTTTAAATAAGGGAAAACACATATTTATGGGATTTTAAACACACTTAAAAAGTACAATCATCAAAAACCAACACTCAAAACAATTCAAATTTTAATCCACACCATTTGCCATAATCTTGAAATTACCTGTTTTAAAACACACAAAACTCATTAAAACTCTTAATTACGTCTCCTGCAATTCTTCCTAATCTCCCCACTGGATCCGGTTAGCGGCTTATTATCACCCATCTTGATCATGGCAGCAGCAAAATCAGCACTAAATTGACGTGGGTTGCTGCTGTACTGCCTAACAGTCGAATCGGCAGAACCACCATTGAACAGTTGTTGATCAGAATGAAGCAACCCCTTTTGGTTGATTAAGTTCTTGTAATAATCATTGTTGAAGGTCGTTGGAGATTGGATATCAAGCGGAGATAAATTGTTATCGCCAGAGCCGGTGGCTCTAGGACAGTTGCTCCGCCTTGATGTTGCAAATGATGCATCTAAATTGTTGGTTTCGTTGTAAATCCGGGCTCGGAAACTTGTGCACCGTGCCTGTCCAATTGTGTGGGAACCTGTTTTAGTTTTCAAAAAAATGTTAGTCGTATTGTAATAGTTTATTTAATAAAAAATTTAAATAATTAGTTTCAGAAGTCAAAAGAGAGAGAAGGTTGACCTGATAGAGCCACCATGTCCTTAGCGGAAAGACCGGCGGCACTAAAGGAAGAGATGAGTGCACTAAGACTTGATGTGGGTCGAGGAATGCTGCTATTGGCTGCAGCCTGGCTCGCAGTTCTTGAGTCGCGTCTTCCTAGTTTTACACCCCAAGTAGGTCCTCCAAGCTTCATAAATATCATTCCAAGCACCATATTAGTAGTTTATTACATGAATAACGTCAAAAATTTAGCAGTGTTACCATTCGAAAGGACCCCTTTATTATTGTCCAAACACAATCCTTTGATGGTAAAGGAGTAGATTATTTTTTAATCCAAACATGCATTAACGCGTACTAGATTAGTATGTTGTTAGTAAGAAGTGGAACTTACAATGTTAACAGAGTCTCTAGCACTAATAGCAAGTATATCAGCGCACGAGACAACACCAGGACATACTCTTTCGACAGCTGATTTAATATTGTCTACCACTTCAAACCCTCTAGCGGATCTAAAGTTAGGAGCTGCTCGTTTTTCGCCAGTGAAAGAGGATGTATCGTCAAGAAGGATTGAACCGTCACATCCCTGAATTAAAATACTAGTAAGTTGTATACTCCATGAAAAATAAACCAAATATTAGTAAACTTGGACAAAATTATGAAAAGAGTGACTCCTCATGGTAAGTATTTTTTACAGTTCTCTATATAAAGTTGATGTGTATTAATTAATCCTGCCTATGCATGTGTGTGTGTAAAGAGTGCATGAGTGAGTTAATGTGTGTGATGCTCAAGAAATTCAAACAAAGGATGTCAAAAACTAAGAACAGGAATAAGAAAGTATACATTGACAAAACAATCATGAAAGTGCAACCGCAGGAGGGAAGCTCCCATTCGAGTTTCTTTCACAATAGCTGAGTGCACGGCTGATCTCACAGTTGGAAGAAGTTTCGGGCAAGATTTGGAGTAAAAGTTGGTTGAAAGTTGACCAGAAACAACTCCCATAAAAAACATAACAAGTAAAACCGTCGAAGAAGAAGAAAACCCCATTTTAAAATGATGAGTATTAATTTGATATGGAGACTAAAGTGTGTTAAATGATATGAGAATTATGAATGAATGATGTGAGTTTATATAGAAAACAGATGCATGGAGCAGGTTACCAAATCCCATGACCAGATTGCATGGCATTTCAACGTAGGTGATAAATTAATACATAAGGGGTGTAATATGCAATATTTAGAAGTTGAAGGGTTTGATTTGTTCATGTGTTTCACTACAAGAATTAGACCATATGCCAAGGAAAAATATTGCACTTTTGCTGAGGACTTTTGGTATATATAGGCTATTCTGACGACATTTGGCCGGCATAATATATCGTTAGGATAGCATGGTTGTTATAGGTAAATGGGCCGGTCATCAGGATAGTTTCTTCTATATAGACGATGTTACCTTGGTATAGGTTAAATAAAAAAAATGAAAAAAAACTAATCAAATCGTGTCCCAACGACATCTTGTTGGTACGTGTCCTTGAATTACATGTGCCAGCGACTTGTCGTTGTGGGACGAGTTTCCATACACCGGCAAAAATTTCACTAAAGCGCCGAAGTTCCCGCTTTGCTCTATACCAACGACAAGTCGTTGGGATAGAGCTTGACTAGTCAAAAACCAATCTTATCTCTTCCTTGACAACAAGTTGTCGGGACAGAGTAAACAGTACCAACAACAAATGTCTATGGGAAAATGTTTTCGGGAAAATGTCAGTTTCATGTAGTTTCATGACAAATATGTAGTAGGAAACTATGCATAGACACCAGGCCACAATGATCTACGTCTTTTTTTATTCGTATGTATTTTTACACTCCGGCAACTTTTAAATACATATCTTATTCAACCCATATGTCTTTCCTTGATACAGTCTCACACGACGAGACTATTGTTGCTTGATCTAGAAAGGTTAGATGTTAATCACACATCTTTGGTTTGATGAACATGAATTTCCCTTTCACATATATATCATCACCATCCACCAAACCCACCATTCTACTCCTTGACACTAATTAAGCAAGTGATCATGTTTTAAAATTTCAACTAATTACAAAAATGAGGACATGTTAAAACAATCAAACGATACTTTCTATCATTTTGTGTACTACATGACTTATTATTATCATGTACATATAACTAGAACAAATAATTGTTTAATGCTTTTTAGTACAATTAACCTAGCTTAACCTTATTGTGAAGTTTATGCATAATTTATGCCCAAAATTCAACCTAATAACCACTTCACTTGACTTTAAAGATTATGACTTGTTATTATCATGTACATATAACTAGAAGTTTGACTACGTGTCTGGTTCGTTTTTTAAAATAAGTTTGCTGATTAGCTAGGTTAATATATGGAAATAAAATAAAGGCAATAGTTTGACATTTTGTACGCGGAAATTTGAAGTGCACTTTTGCTTATTGATCTTTATTATCTTGTTACATCCTAAATACTTATTGAGTTATTTCTAACGACAAGACTTTATCAGCATTTTCTATTAATGTTAATCTTTATGCATGAGAGAATAAATTAAGATTTGTGTTACATGTTTTGTGTTAAAAGCTTAAAACAAAGGATAAACACATGTATTAGGCTTAAACTTAACGTTTTTAATTATTAACAAAATGTATTCACAGTGGCGGATCCTGAACAATTTCCGTACAGGGGCGAGCCGCGAGCTCAGTATATATATAACACATGTAATTTTTTTTCACGGGGGCGAAATCAAAAAATATATATAAATTTAAGGTATCGGGGTAAAAAACGGTACTTCGGGACAACAAACGCGCAGGGGCCGGCGCCCCCGTTTGTCCCTATAAGGGTGCGCCTATGTGTATTCATATAAATCGTTGATTAATAATACATAACTAGTTTTAACACCGGGCCGCGCGTTGAGGCGGCCGGGTCATACGTATTTCATTTCGTCACACACGTTGATAGTAAAAGTTTAAATTCTCGCACGTTACGGTATAAACCCGTAATTTGTCACATATTAAAAGGTGGAAATATATCCAAACCTAGTAGCCAACATAATAACTAAGTCAAAGTCGGCGGGTCGAAGTCGTAAACATGTCAAAGAATAGTAGGGGTCAAAGTAGTAATCGGTAAAATATTCGTAGGCTAAAATGATTATAAGTCAAAGTAAAAGGTTAAACTTGTATATATGTTAAAGTTAAGTTGGAGGGTCAAAGTGATAAATATTAAATAGTTGAGAGGGTAAAGCGTAAGTTATAAAAGTTATGGGGGTTAAATGTAAATTAAGAAAGTCATAACCGACCTTCTCAATTAGTATATATATAAATAAATATTTTTTATTATTCTATGTTGGGAAAATATCATAAAAATGTAACCTAGTTTACTCACTGTTCCAATTAAATACTTCAAACTTTTTTTGTCTCTCTAAAGTAACTGAAGTTTCATAAGTGCTCCAATCCTATGTAATATTTTTACAAATATTTGATTTTTTTAAAATTAAGTTGGGTATATGAAACATATATGAATTATGATTATAAAAAAGTGAAATTTTTTTCCAATCAATTTGAATCGGGATCTAAAAGTGAAGACTAAAAATTTACAACTTAATAACAAAGTTCTAAATTTATTGAGTTTAAGTCAAATTGAATAAAAATAATAACAAAATAGTATCTAAAGCTTATACATATTTCATTTGCCCAACTCAATTTTTAAAAATTCAAATAATCATAAAATTAATACATAGGATTGGACCACTTAATGAAACTTCAGAGACATTAGAGAGACAAATAAAGTTTCAGGTATTTAATTGAAACAGTTGATAAACTTAAGTACATTTTTACAAAGTTACCCCTTCTATATTTAGTTGCAAAGAGGTAGAGAAAACAACGGTGTGTTTAGGAAAATCTAAGTTTATCCTTCTAGAACATAAACATAGAACTTTTGATTTATTAGATAGATTTGATACAAAAATATATATTATGATAAATTTGAGATCTAAGTTTATCATTCTTAATCATCACATACTTGATTTTAATTTGATCAATTTGTCTAGTCGTTAGATAGAATTTATACGTTTCCTTATTTGAGATGCTTAATAAACATTATTTTAATTTTTTTATAATTAAGTTACTCAAATTTAAATACTATTTTAATTAGGTCACTCACTTTTATATTTTATTTAAATTATAAGTTTTAACTTGTTGTTTGGCATGTTTTTCTATATTTTCAGTTAAGAATTATTTGTGAAGCGATGATGTGAATTGTATTTTTTATATTTTAATATAATTAACATGTTTTTAAATTTTTTAATATAATTGCATATATTAAATATTCCGACCCCCACATCTTCTCCTCAATTCCTTTATTGACACAAACAAATACCAACAATTGCTCGATCTGAAGGTTTAGTCATCCAATTTAAGTTAAATATAATTGAGTGACCTAATTATAAAAAAATAAAACTTAGTTATGTTTGTATGATATTCCCTAATTTTATTAGCAATAAAGAGGGAATAGCTGAAACTATGTCCATTACAATCTACACTTCTACAGTTAACATAAGAAATTGTCAAACTAAAAAACAAGATAATAATTAAATAGATAAAAGCAGATTGCATTTGGGAGAATTGACTAATGGTGACTAGCAAAGTCAATCCTAAGACAAAGTCAACATGCAGTGAATAATTAAAGATTAATTAGGACTTGATCAACTCCTTTGTTAAAGCAAATAAGCTAAGGCCATTAGAAGTTGACATTTTAACAAACCTTTTGGGTCTCTAGTTTTTTTTTTCTAGATTGTTGATTGTGTCGCTCCGAGTTACTTTCAAAAATTACTATTTTGGTTCTTTAGGGTTTTTTTTTGGTGAAAAAATGAAATTTTTGATAGATCATCCCTCAATCTTTTATTTTTTTAACTCTTTTGGCATCTGATACTAAGGTAGTGTTTGGTATGTAGGAATGAGAGGTGGAATGGAATGAACCATTACGGGTGAATGAAAAAAAGTGTGTTTGGTTAGTCAATGGAATGTAATGGACCATTACTAAGGAATGAAAAATACCTCATTTTAATTTTACATCAACGCTTATGCGTGCAAATTTTCCCCTTGTCTTTCTGGCTGTATGTTCGTCGACTCGCACTGTTTTACCCACCTTATTACCAATTCGAGTAAGAATCCTCCTGCTAAAGTACTCAATTGGAAGTTCAGGGAGGCTCATCCATGATTGGGAATCGGAATGTAGGTACTTGACTGTATGCCCCTCCATTGATTTCATTGCATTCATTCATGATTTGTTTGATTCTTCGGGCTTCTTCCGGTCCGCTTTAAATCATTTCCCTATACTCTCAGTATTCCGAAGTATGTTCCTCCTTTCGTGGTTCTTCAGGTGCATTATTAATCGAGCTCGAGGGCAATGCGTCTTCCCCATTGATCACCATGACTTGTCCTATCGCTTCAGAGATTTTGAGAGAATCCCCTCTTAGTTTTGAGGGGGGAACCCATTCTGAAAGGTTCTTCTTCCTCTTCAGCTTTTCTCCGTCTTACTAATAATAATAATAAAATAATGAAGGGGCAGGCCTGAGTCTGAATTTGTAGGGCGGCACTTGGATGGTCCTGTGCATGTATAGGCTTGGGTCTTTCATTCGGGCCCTCTTGGGACACCCTGTGGGCCAATGCGTATAAGCTTGGGCTTTGCTCATTTGACGACTCAGTACAAAGCTACTGACTATAGAGAGTAAGGATGCTTTAGCTACTTCCTATATATAGGAAGGATGTGAAAGCTACTAACTTATATTAGAGTTTGCTTCCTTTAGCTGACTTATCAGAGATCATTACCCATTTTTTTTCATTCCTTCAAGGAATGAAATGTTTTTTTTAAGTCATGACAAGAACCATGAACCGACTCATGCCTTAAACCTTGACCCGACCCAAGACCCCATGAACCGATCATGTTCTGACTCATGGTTCGAACCATGACCCAACCCATGAACCGACTCACGACCCGAGCCATCTACCGACTCGTGACTCAACTCATGTCGATCCACGCCCTGAACCATGACCTAAACAATGATTCGGCTCATGACTTGACCCATGTCTCATATCATGACCCGACCCATATCCCGAGTAATCCATGACTCGGTTTATGAACCGACTTATGACTAGTTCCGTGAACTGACTCATGACCCGACCCATGAACCGACCAAGGTCCGAACCCATTCCTCGAACCGTGACTCAAACCATGACCCGACCGATGTGTCGATCCATGACCTGACTCATGTATTAACCCATGTATCGAACCATGACCCGATCCATGGTCCGAACCAAGACCCGACCCATAACCATGACTAGTTATTTTTGTCGTTTATAGAGATTTGTATTTCTTTCATGTGTTTTTTACTGCCTACCAAACAACAAGAAGTATTGATTCAGTTTAGTTCTATACGGTAACCAAACAGGAGAATGGAATGGAATGATCTATTTCATTCCTTTGTCCATTCCTTTCCTTCATTCATTCCATTCACTCGTCCATTCCATTATCCCATACCAAACAGACCCTAATGTTGTTAGTTTTTTCCTTTTAAGTGTAAGAGTGCTTTAGTCTTTTTATATTACAGAAGTACAGAGACTATTTATGTAAATTCAAATGTTCTTTTATAGTTAGAGGGTTGTTTGTATAATTAACTCAAAATTAAGAATTAAAATAAATATAAAGATCCAAAGTTTCAAGATTTGTCTAAAAATTAAAAAAACATAATCCTCATTTTCCCTATCTTACCTGCTTAATTGCTACTACTTACAAATTGTAAATTTGTAATATCACTTCACTTCCATCCATGCTAATTCCGTCCAATAACAAATTCTCGTGAATAATTATTCCTTATTTATTTTAACACTATTAACATACCAATTGAATTGTGATTTGCCCTCAATCAAAAGGGTATAACGATTTGCAACTTGCAATTAGAGGTGTAAATGAGTCAAGTTGGCTCGCAAGCTACTTGAGATCGACTCGGTAAAAAGCTCGCTCGAGTCGAGCCTTAACGAGATCGAGCCCGATCTCGAGCCTAAAATAATGTTCGTTTGTTATCAGGCTCGAGCTTTGCATTCAAAACTCGTCGTGCCTTATCGAGCCTTAACAAGCTTTTTGTTTATATGTTTTTATTTAGTTTTGTAAATATATATTATTAAATATAACTAAAAATATTTATAAATTCATGATAAAAAAGATTAAATAATATGTATTTGTTATATATACGATGTGTGATTATAAATATACATAAAGTTAAATAAAAAATTATAAATAAAATAACTAAATACTAAACGAGCCGAGCCCGAGCCGAGATCGAGCTTGAAAACTTTTTTGACGAGCCGATCTCGAGCTTTGGAATTAAAGCTCGAAACGATCCGATCTCGAGCTCGAGCTTTGTTAAAACTAAAACGAGCTCGGGCGCGGCTCGCCTCGTTTACACCCCTACTTGCAATTTGCTTGCGAGTATGCGATATTTTTGTTTTGGGCCGGTATAGTGGGCTAAATCACAAAAATTTTATAAACTACTAATAGTAGGTCACTGATCTTTCTCTTTTTGGTTTTAGTAATTTTTAGCTATTGGCAAGTTTAATCTCTTAATTTAACTTTCAAATATTTGAAATTTTATTTCTACTATTTGACATATTTACAATATTCATTCTTTACTTTAACTTAATTATCATTTTGACCCCTAATTTTGAATGTTAACTCTTTAGTAAAAACTTTTTCTATTAACGTATATGGCTAAGTTACAAACGCGAGATCACACATCGCACGACATGTATTGAAGTCACAAACCCAGCAGCCGCGTCGCTGCCGGTAATGTAACTAGTAAAATCTAAATAATGAGGCTCTTCAAAAGATGAGGCCTTAGACTTCGGGCTAACTTTTTTTTTATACTTTGAGCCGTCCTTGCTTAGCCAATAGGTCGGTATCATTATTTACGGACTATTACTCTTTTTGAAACAGGGTACGAAATTACACTCTAAATCATTAATGTCTTAAACGTCATGTGTGTTATGGCATTAGAATTCAAATCTTAAAACAATTTTGAAATAAAAAAAACCAAGTTGTGTAAAAGTGTGTAAGTCCAAAGGAGTATTGGACATTTGGACATGCTGTTGGGCTTTTAATGGCATCAAGTGGTTTAAATCTTTTGTTATGGATTAATGTATTTAGAGGTGTAAAAAAATTGGAATCGGAACTGATCAAATAATCGAAAACCGATCCTACAAGAACTGAACCGTAGGTTCTAAATAATTTCTACTATTTTTTTTTCAAATTATAGGTTCCAAAAGAACCGGAACTAGTTCCTATAAAAAGCGGTTCTTGGAAAAACCGTTTTTTCAAAGAACCGGTTCCTGAAAAAACCGATATTTTTTACTGTTGTTACTTATTTAATGTTTTAAAAACTATATATCTTGTAATATTTAAAGGTTTTAATGTTACTACTTATTTAGTCTAAAATAATATAACAAATTTATGACTATAGACTCTAAATGAAAACCCAATGAAGAGTGAATATTAGCAGCATAATGTTCTGGCCCATCTCATAGAAAAAACTGTTTTTTTAAGAACCTGAACCGGTTTTTTAGGAACCGGAACCGGTTACATATGTTCTAGTTTTTTCACCAAAAAACGGTTCTTGTAAGAACCTATTCCTTTACCGCCAACAAAAACCGAAACCGGTTCTTCAAAAAAACCGATTTGTGCACCTCTAAATGTACTTACACTTGCTTGTATCAATTACACAAACTTATCTCTATATATTACCGCCGGTTAGAACATTGTTATGCTTTTGTTTTTGTTCTCGTGTGGTTCTATAGACAAAAATTTGGATGGATGCACCAAGAAACGTTTTCCCTAAAATGTTCGTGGAATTGGCGCAGCAAGAGATCATAAGGATCAATCGGTTTGTCAAAACGTTTAGGGGTTGTTTGTTTCACCTCTTAATGGTTCAGTTCAACGTTTAATCATTCAGATTCAGCATTCAGAGCGTTTGTTTCATAAAAAAAGAGCTTCTGAATGGTTCAGTTAAGTGCTGAATGGTTAAGAGACATAAAGATGTTGAATGGAACTGAATAGAACATGTACTAACTTTACTCTCATCTGCATTTCTACCTCAACATCCCTCTCATTGATAAAACCTCTTAGTGGTTTAAACCTTTTAACCATTCAGCACTTTATTAAGCAGCCCCTTTTGTTAAAACAGTGTTTATAGACAGAGAAAAAGACATGCAAATATCTATGTTTTTGTCGGATTTATTATCTACCAAAAAGACTGTTTAATATTTTATTTATGATAAACCTAAAAAAAGTTTCAAGTAGTACTACATAAACTTTTAAATAAGGGAAAATACATATTTTGGGATATCAAACAAAATAAAAAAAGTACAATGATCAAAACCAATAATACTCTGAAACACTTGTTCTTAATTGGGTCTCCTGCAGTTCTTCCTAATCTCTCCACTAGATCCGGTAAGTGGCTTATTATCACCCATTTTGATCATGGCAGCAGCAAAATCAGCACTGAATTGACTGGGGTTGCTACTGTACTGTCTTACAGTAGCATCAGCAGAACCACCGTTAAACAGCTGTTGATCAGAGTGAAGCAACCCCTTTTGATTTATTAGGTTCTTGTAGTAGTCGTTGTTGAAGGTCGTTGGCGATTGGATATCAAGCGGCGCCAAATTATCATCTCCTGAGCCAGTGGCTCTTGGGCAGTTGCTCCGCCGTGATGTAGCAAATGATGCATCCAAATTGTTGGTTTCGTTGTAAATTCGGGCTCGAAAAGTGGTGCATCTTGCCTGCCCAATTGTGTGGGAACCTGTTTTAGTTTTAAAAAAATACTTAGTTTTGCGATAGTTTCTCTTATACAATTTAAATAATCAATTTTAAAAGTCAACGAGAGAGGGTTGACCTGATAGAGCCACCATGTCCTTAGCAGAAAGACCGACGGCACTAAAGGAAGATACGAGTGCACTTAGACTTGATGTGGGTCGAGGAATGCTGTTATTGGCTGCAGCCTGGCTCGCAGTCCTTGAGTCGCGTCTTCCTAGTTTTACACCCCAAGTAGGTCCTCCAAGCTTCATAAATATCATTCCAAGCACGATATTAGTATTTTATGAAATGAATAACGTCTTATAACTTTAGGTGGTGGTACTGCTGGAAATGATCGTTTAATCCAAACACGTACTAGACTAGTATATATGATGGTAAGAAGTGGAACTTACTATATTAACGGAGTCTCTAGCACTAATAGCGAGTATATCAGCGCACGAAACAACACCAGGGCATACATTTTCGACTGCTGATTTAATATTGTCTACCACTTCAAATCCTCTAGCGGATCTAACGTTAGGAGCTGCTTGTTTTTCACCGGTGAAAGAGGATGTATCGTCAAGAAGAATTGAACCGTCACATCCCTACAATATGAAAAGACTTATTACTACATGATTATGATATGATCATGTTAATTATAGATTTGACTTCACTTAGTCAATTGCAAACAAATTTGAAAAATGACTGTCACAATGTAACATGAATGTTAATACAAAAATGAATGTTAACTAAATAAATTTGAAAACTAGGCACCAAGTATTGCTTTACGCTTGATATTTTCTTAATACAAAAATGAATGTTAACTAAAAGGCATCTCGAAGTAAAAAGTGTACAATACGCATAAAAGATATGAACATATTGTTTTTAATGTGATACATATGAAAATTATATATATAACCATATAATCGTCTCTAATCACGCTTTGTCTTTATATAATTATATCTGATCAGGATTACGTACAAATACTTATTAAACGTGTCCATATATGTGTTTGACAAAGAGTATGTGTGAAGAAAGCCTCAAAATTAAGTTGAGAAAGTGAATAAGCTAGAAAGTATACATTAACGAAGCAATCATGAAAATGCAACCGCAAAAGAGAAGCTCCCATCCGGGTTTCTTTTGAAATAGCTGACTGCACAGCCGATCTCACAGTTGGGAGAAGTTTCGGGCAAGAGCTTGAGTAAAAATTGGTTGAAAGTTGAGCCGAAACAACTCCCATAAAAAACATAACAAGTAAAACACAAGAAGAATTAGAAAACCCCATTTTAAAATGACAAGTATTTGATATGGAGACTAAAGTGTGTTAAATGATATGAGAATTATGAATGAATGATGTGAGTTTATATAGGAAACAGATGCATGGGGCAGGTTACCTAATCCAATGACTAGATTGCATGGCATTTCAACGTAGTTGAAATGTTGAATAGTATAAGGTGATACATAAAAACTAAAGGGGTGTAATATGACATATTGAGAAGTTGAAGGGTTTGATTTGTTCATGTGTTTGACAAATTAAGATATAGTGGGGAAACCACGCATGGCACCAGCCTACAATGATGTAAATCTTTTTTTATTCGTGTCGTTTTATTATGTTCTACTTCAAGTTTAAGACATGTTTTGTGGATGGTGGGTATTAACGATTTTGTCAAAGATGGGGCCCTATTATAAAATCTTTATATAACTACAAGTCTTTTTTATTAATAGTCACAAGAATCATTTTAGATCGCATATGAAAAGAATATTTTATATCTTTTTTATCTAGTAAATTAGGGTTTTTGCGGTAAATTTGGGCAGAAAAAATAAGATATATTGGTTTTTATTGGTCCCAACTATTACTTTATGTCTTCTACCGATCCTAATTATTGAATTGGCTGTTAACGGTCCCAACTTTTATCACTTTGGTAACCATTGGTCCGTCGTTAAATTTTTTTTAACGCCGTTAAGTTTTTTTCAATTTTAAGTCCGATTTTTAGGCCTTTTGATCGGAAGGATAATACGAGTCGATTGATGTAAAAGTTTTCTCGAAAAGGCTCTCTAAATGATAAATTTTTTTACATCCAATTGAAGCACCGTTAGGTTTAAACACCCGATTGAAGCACTATTTCGTTGTTCGGAGTGCCGTTTTGAGGTAAATTTTCCATCAATCGACTTGTATTATCCTTCTGATCAAAAGGCCTAAAACATCGGTCTTAAATTTGAAAAAAACTTAACGGCGTTAAAAAAAATTTAACGACGGACCAGTGGTTACCAAAGTGATAAAAGTTGGGACCGTTGACAGCCAATTCAATAGTTGGGACCAGTAGAAGACAAAAGGTGATCGTTGAGACCAGTGAAAACCAATATACCAAAAAATAAAGGAGAAGATTTTGAGAGGCAAACTATTTAAAAACCATAGTAAATTTAGAAATAACGTAAAATTAATTTCTCTGCATTTTAAAATAAATGATATTTGGTTGCAAAATCAACGCAACATTGAATAACTGAAGGTCGACGATTGATTTTAGATCTCAATAATTTTCAATATTGAATTTTATTATAGTAATTTAGATTGTTACATCTCATTTCAATCGTGATCTTATTTAATAAATCATTTATTTTAATTAGACACACGGATATTAAAATTAGTATAAGAATATTACTCGATTTGTGAAGAAAAGAAAAATATTTAGAAAACAAAAGTTTTAATCTTTTGATATGATTAGTTAATATGCTGCATGATCATATTTTGTTGTTAAACAGGCCTTGATGGGTGTTTAATTCGTCTAGTAAAGAATTGAAAACCAGTCAGTTTTGTACTAAATTTTTGGAGGTTGGTGAAAAAAAGTTAATTTTTTTTTTCATTTCTTCCCTTTTACTTTATGCATTTTTAAAAATGTCTTTTTAATAGAGACGTTGGCACCTTTAACAATAGAGGTGTTGGCGTCTCTTTAACTTTTGATTTTCCATTTGTGTTTTTCGTTCTAACAGAGGCGTCCGACCCAACAACATATGTGTTGAATCGACAACAGAGATTTCTGTTCTAACAGTGACATCCGGTTCTATTTGTTTTAAAATCAAGTTTTTCCTCTTTAGACCAAAGACTTAGGTGAGAAGCACGTGAAATTAATCCATTAGTCAGATCGGAAAACAGTGAAGGCGCAGCCAACACCTTTGTTGGACGTGTGTTGCTTCTTCTATGGTAGTTTGAAGAAAGACGGATAACTCTATAGTTTTAAAAACAACAACACCTTTATTGAAAGGACATTTTAAAGGAGTGTAACATTAAAGAGACGAAATAAGAAAAAAAAATCAAAGTCAATGAGATATTTACATAATTTTCCATATAAAAAACTTATCTAACTTTTTTCAAATACTTATGAATGTTCATTTTGCCCATTCCTTATCCACTTACTATGAACAAAACTATAGTGCTGAACCAAAGTGACCGACATGTGTTGAAATACAATTGTCCCTTTTTGGACACTCAATTGTCACTTGTAAATACTAGCCTTATGCGTTGAACACGTTCATCAAATGTATCCGCACAAGTATAAAGTACTTCGTAACGCGGCATCTCCACATATATGGACAAAATGTGCATCTCATTGAGTTGATTTAAAAGTCTTTTAGTACACATGTTATCTATGTGTTCGACTTTATAAGACGGACTTTCGTTCCACTTCATGTGTCTTTCTAGGATACATACTCCAAAAAAAAAAAATATTGTTGTATTGATTTAAAAGGTCACGGTTTATTGCATTGCATCTTCGGTTTGAATGTTTAATGAACATCTATTTTCATTTCACACTTCTTCATAACTTTATCATTATCAGATTCAGTGACCAGACTAATGTGTCAGCGAGGATGTTGGAACCCGTAAAGGAGTGAATCACCATCATGACTCGCTTTAAAACCCCGTAAGACACGGACACCTGAGGACGTGCCGGCCGCCACAATAAATTTTATGATACCGTAACGCTGGGTTGTTAGAGATGTCATGCCACTAACTCAATTTTTGTTTTAATTTAGTGCAATTAAACTTAAGTTTACCAATACTTCATGTCCAAAAATCAATCTAATAAAACACTTCAATTGACTTTAAATGAGTACACTTCTAAAAATATATTTAATTAACATTTATACCAACTATATTAATTTAATAGGTTGTTCAGTAAAAAGGTAAACAAAACCCTGTGTAATAAAGTAATTTGACTACATCTCTACATCATCTTTATTAATTAGAAAAAGAAAAAAAGCTTACTGATTAGGTTAATGGAAATAGAATAGTTTGACATTTTGTACGCGGAGAAGTGCACTTTTGGTTACCATATTCATCTTTTTACAACCTAAAAACTTATTTCTAATATTAATTATGAAGACTTTATCAACATTATCTATTAATTGTACTTCTTTTAGCATGAGAATAAATATTTGTACCGCATGTTTTGTGTTAAAAGATAGAAACAAAGGATTAACACAAGTGTATGCTTGAAAAGTGCGTGCAGAGAGTTATTAAAGAAAAGGACGGTCGCGGTCGGGTCTCGTGTGTATGTAATTTTGTCAGATAAAAAAAGTTTTAAGTCTTGCATATTACAGTGAAAGTCGTAATGCGTCTCATGTTACAAAACGAAGATATATTTAAATTAAAATGTCAAAATGATAAACTAAGTCAAAGTCAGGGGTTAAAGTTAGTGTTATCAGTAATATGTTAGAAATTGTGTTATCCACACCTTGTTTTCTGGTGTTTTCCAGTGGGTATCTGCCGATGAAAGTCTTTTATTTTGTCTTGTTTAACTTTAAAGGAAAGGAGGTTTTCGGGCTACGACGGACAAATAGGTAAGATATAATTAACTTGATATGAACATAATTTATAAAGATAAACAATTTGTATTAGAGATATTAGTTAGAGTTTTTGATAATCTCTTTCATAATTTGGGGATGTGATGCGGTTAAGTTTTCTTTGTAATTGTTCTAGTATACTTGTATATATATTTAGGTTATGTCTAATGATTCCAGCCTAGCTGGTTGAGGACACCCGGTTTTACAGTGGTGGTCCAGGGTTCTCACCTCCCTGCCTGTGAGATTTTCCAGGAAAAACCCCATTGGTTTTCCCGGTTGAACGCCTAGCCAAATTCCGATGTCAAGTGGGCCCGGTTAAGACAACATATTGACCGGAGTGGGGTGGTGGGTTCCTCATTGTGGGGGATGCGACCAAATGGTTGCAAAAATTGAAAGTCGCCGTTCAAAAAAAAATATATATTTAGGTTATAGATAATACATGTATAGGTTCATAACATATGTTCATACAAAATGAAACTTATGTCCAATTAATAAAGTCAAAGGTAAAGTTACCTTAAGAAATTGTCAAACTAAAAAAACAAGATAATTAAATAGTTAAAAGCAGATTGCATTAGGGAGAATTGACTAATGTAGTGATTAGGACTTGATCAACTTATTTTTTATTAAAGCTTATAAGCTAAGGCCATTTGACATAGACATTTTAACTGCATTTTGGGTCTCTAATTTATTTTTCTAGAATGTTGGATTGTGTCGCACTTGGCTTAAGATTTGAGCATTTCAAAGGTGTAGCTCTTATGTAATTAATTATATGTTTACTTTTTCGTCTTTTGGTCAATCTATGTGATCAGTCAACCCAAGCTATCGGTTTAGTTGTAAAAATTCAAAACAAAATTAAGCTCGTTATAACACAATTAAAACTAAAACCATAATTAAAACTTATATAGGTGCATCGTTATAAGATGTTTAAAACTAAAAGGCAAATTGATCAAAAATAATCTCAACTTAGTTTATTTCTTCTAGTGGTTCTAAATCCTACTTTTTTAATCTCCACTGGTCCGTTGTTAAGTGTACTTAACGGTCGTTAACGTTTTTTTTGCGAGTTTTAAACCGATGTTTTAGAGATTTTGTTCGGGAGGTGGATACGGACCAATTGATTTAAACCTTACCTATAATTGGTGTTCAAATGATTTAATTTTAACATCTGATTTAGGGTTTTAACCACCGATTGAAGACCGTTTCGTCGTTTGGAACACCGGTTCAAGGTAAGGTTTACATCAATTGACTCGTATCCTCCTCTCGATCAATATCCATAAAACATTGGTTTGAAATTAAAAAAAAATCGAAAAAAATTAACGTCCGTTAAGTACACTTAATGGCGGACCACTGGAGGAAAAAAAAACGTTGGATTTGGGACCACTAAAAGTAATAAACTGAGTTAGGATTATTCTCGACGAATGGATGTTAGTTGAGATTATTTGAGGCCAATTTACCAAACTAAAATATATATGTTAGTTTATTTTTTTAACACTTCACATTTTAATATCAACTACATTTTTATAATCTCATTTTGGTTCCTATTTCAACCTATCTTTGTATCCGGTTGTGTTAATGTCAATCATTAGACTAGTACTCTCAATATTGTTAGGTTATAAATTAGGTGACCCACGACTAAAAGAGCGAGAATTAATATGTCGTTCGCATTACAATTGTAACAACTCGTCATATATCTATTTATTATATCCCAAATCCTAGAAATAAAATGTGAAAATAACGTTAACTACTTAGAAAATTTGTATAGCATCATATATATAAACTAAAATGTACGATCCAATCATTTTAGGTAGATAATATTATATAAAAATCAATAAATACATAAGCTTATATAATGTCTAGTAAAACTATGAGATAAATATAGTCGGTCATTTATTATTTTAGGAGACCACCTAATACATTATATTTAACCCTACTCTGTTTTTAATAAAACTCATATCGACACGTAAAGAATAATGAACTCATTTTAACAATATACTTATATTTTTACAAAATGTTATATTAAGGTTAAAGTAATCAAAATATGGATTTAATAAAAATGCATATATGAGATTTAGTAATGTAAACACAGTATCTAAAAACTTGCTCGTTAAGATTTACCAATGCAATAATGTTAAGGAACAAGTTGAAGTATATCCACACAAAAGTAAATCATTTTATTAAATTTTGAGTCGGTTAAAATTTGAATATAAATAGGAGGCTGCTGATTTGAACGTTTCAAACTCACACTACAAATTATCCTCTCAATACATTCTTGTTCCATAACACCCACATCCTTTTTATTTTTCTAATAATAGTTCCAAAAGTCTAGAGGAATGCCCGGTTAATACAACCCAACAAGTTTAAAAGACAAGTCTAAGTGCCGTTTCAAAAGTCTACAAACATTAAATTAAGCAAAGACTCTGCCCAAATTAAAAGGTGAATACGTTTATTTTTCTCAAATATTATTAAATGTTTTGTTATATTCAAAACCCGCATGCAGAATGTTAAATGTTTAAATATAGAGGGTAATCTATAGATAGCATCCAGGCTATAAAGTATACGTATGATTTGATCAAATAATACACGCATGATGATTATGATCTAGTGGGTCTGGCATAAATAAAGCAGTACTCCAGAGGCATAAAATACTTAAAGACACCGATAGTAGTGTATCTTAAAGTTGCGGATTACTTGTTTTACTATGCCAGTGTATACAATAGTTATTCTGAATGTGTAGATTACTAATTCCAACTATGCTTAAACAAATTTAATATGTTGCATGTGTAAAATGATTTGTGTCATATAAACGTTATTCACCAGCTTATCGCTGACGTATTATTTTTAAATGTTTTCAGGTGAAGAATAAATATATTTTAGGCACAGGTGCATGCCAAAAGGATATATAGATTCCCTAGGCATAGGATACCTGGTGGCTACTAAAAAATATATATATATACAAGAATAAACGCCAAAGGGATATATCGACTCCTCAGGCCTAAGAAAGTTTATTTCTTACATGTTGTAAACCTGTTTGAAATGGGAAGTTTGAATAAATATTTTGTATTGAAAATACATGTATTTTAAATCCTTGATTATTAATATAAAAGTCTATTTTATTATTGGGACCATTAAATTTTCCGCTGCAATGTTTTATATAATAAGATAATAGATATATATTCAGGTACCAACACGTCACACGCCAGGGGTCCTCTGACTCGGGTGTGACAACAATCAACCTCTGATATGGTCTCTTCATTCATGTGGAGGTGGCCGCCCATGACCTGCTCTAATGGAAATTCAAAATCGTTATTTCTATTTTTCATATATATTTATATAAATAATTATTTTTTAAATAAAAGCCTTAAGTCCATTAACTAAACTCATTTACACGTAGGGCTGTTCAAATCGCTCGTCGCTCGTCGCTCGCCGCCCGCTCGCCGCTCGCTCGGAAACTGCTCGGAAACTGCTCGCTCGTTTTTTCGCTCGATTGTAAACGAGCCGCTCCGCTCGGTTCGGTTTGTAAACGAGCCAAGCAACGAGCAAAGGTCCGTTCGGTTCGGTTCGGCTCGAATATTTTTAATTTATTTTTTATATAATTATATATGCATAAGTAGCTAATATGTTGTTATAATTATGTTGATATTAAATATATATTTTCACAATTATTAGTTATATTTGAAATATTTAAAAATAATAGTCATTTATCGCTTTTATTAATTGTTTTATATACATTATATAAACATCAACCTTAAAATCTAGAAAAAAATTGCAAGTTAATACTAGTTTTTCTTAAAGCTATAAATTTGTATTTATGTACATCATATTCAACTTTAAACTTGTTCCTTATAAACTAATTTTAAGAAAAAAATTACAAAAAGTAATCCTCATAAATTCGCTCGGCGCTCGCTCGAAAAATACTCGGTTCGATTTTGGCTCATTTACGTTCGGTTCGAATTTGGCTCGATTTGTAAATGAGCCGCTCGGCTCGGTTCGATTTGTAAACGAGCCAAGCAACGAGCAAGCCCTCGCTCGGTTCGGTTCGGCTCGTGAACAGCCCTATTTACACGATTCACTCAATAAGCCTTTTAAGCCCGCTTATTTAAAAACAAATATTACTCGGTTTGTTAAAAGTATACACTAGTAACTTTCAGAAGATAATATGCACAATCAAGTTAGTTATATGATTTTAGAACTTTGACTTTTAGACGTTTTCATATATGTAATAAAATCTAGGAAAAAAATGTAGATCATCAAAAAATCAATCGTGTAGTATTGAAAAGGAAGTAATGGACGGTGTTGATTAGTGTTAAAATTTCAAGGGTTTGGTAAGCTACGTAGAAATATGTAAAGTTGGATTAGTCCAATCAAATTTAAAATATACATTTAATTTAACGATATATATTTACTACAAACTTTGAACTTTCTATCTATTAAACTTTTTGAGCTCTCAAGTGAAGGTAAAATCAATTTTGCTTAACGAGTGTAGTTTCTAACTAATGAGTTTTAGTTTAATAATATCAATTATTTACTGGGTATGATCTTTTAATCTAGTAAACATGATATTTATTTTCATAAAGTGGTGTAAATCTAAGTCGTATAAAATTGTGACTCTTCTTCGTGTATACGAAGAGTTCTAACACTCAACAAGTATAAAAATAAGAAAATTACATCTCAACTCATACATCCATGAAATAGTTCTTAGGAAAAATAAAGACTTTTTACAAAATGAGAACCTTCGATTTATCAGATGTGTACTGGATTAACTCTGAAAGAGTTAACCTCTAATTAGACTTGTCTTAATTGGGTTTATCAGGATTGGGTCTAACATATTGGATCTTAATCTAATTACAAAGGTACGTCTTAAGTTTATTTTTAACATCAGTTACTCAATATAGCGTTTAATCGACTTATTTTGCTATCCAAAAAGAGGTATTGGTGCGGCTTTTTGTCCGTTTGACTTTTATTCCTATGTAAATAACTTTTATGTTTAATCAAGAAAATATATGGTTCATTACTCAACAGCATCAATGCATCATGACCAACAAAGATTTAATCGTTTATCTGTTTCTTTTTGGAATGATATAAAAATCTTGGTTTAATTTTATGGTGTCTTATAAATTTGATTAAAAGTAGTTATTTTGAGTTTTAAAGAGACGATGTATATAAAAGATTAAGATGTCAACATTTGTTTGTACAGTTAGCATTGGATTAATTGCTAACTTTTTCTCTATTGATCCAGATTCGAAACTTCATTGTTTCACACAATATCGTGTTAATTTATCATTACTTCGTAATTTCGTATCATGTAAAATAATAAAATGCTTCATTTCTTCATAGCCAAGTCTTGACTAATGAGAGATGACTTCTTTTCGGTTGATGGTTATGTGTTCGTTTAAAAAAAATTACTTGCCTTGACTTAATATAATAATTTTTTTTGTTCTTTTAGAGCAGACTATTATTTTATTTACACCATTTTACTCTCAATACGACTTAAACCCTCACCGGTTAGCAAGGACACTATTCCGGCCACTTATACAAACCCTTTGGTAATTGACTGCCAAAACTTTCATTTACATGCTATTCATTCACCCTTCATACATAGTAGATCTTAAGTAGGATTTTAATCGCTTCGCTTTTGAAAAGCTTCTTTCCACCAATGACAACTTTATCAAAACAGTTAACAACACTTTATATGTAATTGATGCGTTATAAAAAACCAAATTGCTTCAAATTGTTAAAAGCATAAGATGACTCATTGAGAAAACTCATTAGCATCAATAATATTACTAGGCAATAATATGACTGAGTATTGATGTGTCAGTTTTTAAAGAGATGGTTTTGGACACGTGTTTGATTTTTCATTTTATTGCCATTAACATCTGTCAAGAATTTACAATAAAGTGGCACGTAAACGGACAACAAGTTGTGCCGCAACAAGTTGATTTTTTAGAAATGTTAATTATACATATTTAATTATAATATATGAAAAATATTCAAGCTCCCCAAATACAACTCCTTTTAACATCATAATAAATACTTGTACGATCACGCATACACTTGTAAAGTACTGTCCAACAGTGTTCAATTACACCCTCTTTCAATAAAAAAATAAAAAGATTTTAATTTGGGTGGTTGTTTCAAAAAATACTAATATAGAAAACTTTACATTGAATCACTAAATTGGTCAGTTTGGTTTGGGTACATAGGTTTTCTTTCATATTGACTTATGAAAAAGATTTAACTATTAGCCAATAAATTATCAGTTTACATAACCTTTTTACCACTAAATCACCATATTTACAGATATATAAACAGCCTTTCATAAAACTAATCACATGGGTAAAAAAGTCAATACACAAGGTCATTTTTTTGGTTAAAGTACTAGTCAAGCATTTATTATTATCTTCAAAAGATTTTCAAGTGTGACTATACAAGACACTGAAACAGGTTAGAGAGATCCTACCTAAGTAATGAAGTCATACTTCCTCCACAAGTAGTTCAAAGTCATCAATCTCTTTGAAATAAGCTCTCTGTTGCTCCACATACTCTTGTGGCAATGTGTATGCTTCCTCTTCTTCCTTTTTTGGGCATCTCTTTTTCTGAAAAACAATCACCATTTATGACAATATGTTACTTAACTTGGTTCACTACTTCACTTAATAGCCGTCAAACGATTGTTTTATTTTCTATTACCTCTAAGTCTTCAAGAATCTTTGAGCATTTTTTAGACTCATAATAAGTAATAAAATTTGTGAAATGCAATCACAAAAACTTATCTGGGTTTTTGAATAATTGAATTAGGTGATTTTATGCATTGAAAATACACTTAAGATGACTTTCTACCATTACCTTTGAAGCTAACTTTTGTTATTTTACCCATTTGACATAATAAGGCAATTCTAGCTCCTTCTCAATCTCATCTCAAGTCAGGGACATTAACCCAAATTAGTTCAGGTATAAGTAAAGAGGTTAAAACTAACAACTATATTTCTATACACTGCAGCTAAGTAACTGGAGTTGAATACTAAAAACAATATACACCCTGTCCCGGTGAAAAAGACCAAAAAAATTACAGTGTTTCCTAGCCAGTAAAATTAAAATCCTAATTTTCATATTTCTCCTGTTGCATTGTGTTTGGTCCACAAAATATCTCATTTTTTTAGTTTAAAATTTTTTTGGTATTCATTAGCTATAATCTAATTAAACTACATGTTAATGACAGCAGTTGCAGACTCATTGAGATGAAGGAAATATAGTGGTCCATTCATTTGAGAACCAAAAAAATGGAAAGAACCAAGAGAACCATTTTGATTGGTTCTTGCATATGTCCATTAATGCACATATGAGGTTAGTGCATATATGCAACCGCTTATAACTACTTGTAACCGCTTGTAACTGCATCAATGCACATATATAAGAACCAATAAAAATGGTTCTCTTGGTTCTTTCCAATTTTTTAGTTCTCAAATGAAGGTATACAGAGATAAACATTAAAATTACGCATACCTTTTTATTGGGAGGAGGTTCAGTCTGTAGCTTATACTGCAATGCATCTTCCGTTCCATCAGCATCACTCCTACTCAAGCAAAGACCAAAGATTAGTATTAGTACTTGACTAAATGTAATCATTGATGCACCAACACACAAATACACACAGACCTATTGCTCATGGTCCTTGAGATTGGTGGGCAGCTACGTAGTTGATCCTTCTTCTCCAAAGTATGGTATTTAATAGGTGTAGAAACTCCCTTCCCTTTATCTTTTTGGGCAAGATTAACACTACCAGAACTCGTAACCATGCCCTCTCTCTCCTTAATTACGACCCCTTTAAGGGGACCACTGAAATCCAACATGTTATTCTTTAACTTGTTTCTAGAAGGATAATCAACAGCAATTGCCTTTCCTTTATCTATTCTCTTCACTAAAGAATCAGGCATTGTAATACTCATGTTACTATTTGCATTCCCTGTGAGAGACAAGCCAGCTTGAACATCATTTTCCTTCCCTTTATCTTTAAATTTCTCAGCAGATTGAGGGTTCGAAGTATCCGCGCTATTCTTTGCTTTCTTCATATGATGGGGACATAATGGCACATCACTTGACTTTCTTTTGTCCTTAATCTTCTCTGTTGAAGAATCATGAGCGGCTATAGATATATTCTTATCATCATTAGCCATTTTATCCAAACAGAACGGATTAACCTTCCCATCATCAAACAAGCATCTCTTTTTCTGAAAAAAACAAGCATCATTTTTAACAGGCATTGTTAATTAGCTTGGTTATGCAAAACAATTGTTTTCTTTTCTTTTTCCTGAGTCTTCTAGATTTTCTACTTAAGGACATCAAACACGATACATTTTTAATAAAAGTGGAGCCTGAATGACTGAGAGATCATTTCCAGATAATTAGACTTATAGTGTGCCGACTGTAATCATAAAAACTTATTATTTCAGGAATGCGTAAATGGGTTGAAACTAACACCTCTATTTCGATACAATGCATGCAGCTCAATAACAGGGTTGAATACCAAAAACAATATACACAATGTCCTGGTTAAAAAAGCCAACATTTCTCAGTTCCAAGTTATCCTGAAAATCCAGTGTTTTCTTGCCAGTAATATTAAAAATCCAAATTTTCATATTTGTTCAAGAGCAATTATCCCTAGAGATTGGTCACATTGAGTTCGGTCCACAAGATATCCCATATCTATGTTAACTAAAAGCATTTTTAATTATTTCATTAGCAGTTAAAGAATCTAACTAAACTACATGTTATAGATAAACATTAAAGGTAGGCATACCTTTTTATTGGGAGGAGGTTCGGTTTGTATCTTATATTGCAATGCATCTTCCGTTCTATCAGCATCACTCCTACTCAATCAAAAAGCACAAGATAGTATTAGTACTAAACTAATTGTAATCAATGATGCACCAATACGCATAATGGGACACTCAGACAAAGAAAGAGAGACCTATTGCTCATGGTCCTTAAGATTGGTGGGCAGCTACGTAAATGATCCCTCTTCTCCAAAGTACGGTATTTAATAGGTGTAGAAACTCCCTTTCCTTCATCTTTTAGATCAAGATTAACACTACCAGAACCCGTAAACGCGCCCTCTCTCTCCTTTATTACCACCCCTTTACGAGGAACATTGAATTTCATCATGTTATTCTTTAACTTGTCTCTAGAAGAATAATCCACAGCAATTGCCTTTCCTTTATCCATTCTCTTCACTAAAGAATCAAGCGTTGTAATACCCATGTTACTATTTGCATTCCCTGTGAGAGAATAGCCAGATTGAACATCATTTTCCTTCCCTTTATCTTTAAATTTCTCAGCAGAAAAAAGGTTCGAAGTATCCACGCTATTTTTTACTTTCTTCATATGATGGGGACCTAACGGCATATCAGTCGACTTTCTTTTGTCCTTAATCTTCTCTGTTGAGAAGTCATGAGGGGCCACGAACACTTTCTTCCCATCAGTAACCGTTTTATCCAAACAAGGCTGAATAACCTTCCCCTGATCTTTGATTTTGCCCAATGTTGAAGAACTAAGAGACACAGATCCTTCTTTCACATTGTTCTTTCTTTCTTGCAAAGACGACTGATTAAAAGTGACAGAAGCCTTCGATTTGCTCCTGGTATTCTGTGACCTGTGTCCTCGAACTTCAGCCGTTTGATTCTCATCACCACTCAAACAATCTGAAGCATCGAAATCTTGTAATTTAGTCACAGTAATCTTTAAAAACCATAAAAGTTAACAAGCACATCAACGAGCTAGTCTGATTCACATATCAGTAAAAACACTACCTAATCATCCATTCATTCATTCAAAAAGTAGGATATCATTTGCCAGATTGGCTACTACGATTAGAAGTAAGCAAAATTAAGCTAATGCTATACAAATTCATGACAGAAGTAGATTCAAAACCTTAAAATAGATTAAATCAAGACAACTTAGCTAATGGTTGATTAAAATGACAATGAAATCAACCAAATAATCAGTGATTCAGTCAGGTACATAAACTATCAAATTAGAACACTATCAGCCCCAAATCATTGAAGTATTATTATTACAGTCACACAACTAGAAATGAAATAAAACAGCACACACAATCACCAACACAAACATGAAATCGATTTAAACATAAGCTAACAACAAACCCTAGATAAACAGCTACTTGAAGTAACAACACTTGATTAAACCTGACTTACGTCTCTGAGATTTAGACGGAAACACATTAACCGGATTGGGAGTGGATCCGATACTTGAATCAGAGGCAGCGGAGCATCCAGGTTTCGTCAACGATGAGTTGTGATTTGGTTTACGGACAATGTTAGTGAGATTTGCCAAGGGTTTTCGGTTGATTGATGATTTTGTCACCATGGTATTGTGTTGAGCTTCATCCATTGGTTTCCATTACAGTGCAATTTGTAAGAGTAGTATGTGAAGACGCTAGAATAATGGTGATTGTTAGATAAGATTGAGCATGTCAATGGCGGTATTTGGGGGTGATTTCAAAACCTAGGTTTTGGATCAAGCCCGTTATGTTTTTACCAAAAACTGTTTTTCATACTCCAAACAAGAACCGGGACTAGTTTTTTAAAATAACCAAAATATGCACCCCTATTAGAAGTTGTTAAAAAATGTGGAGAGTGCGATGCCACCTTGATAGCCTTATGTGTTAAATAAGATAGATCATAAGCCTATGTTAATATTATAGTTTTATATTAGTACAGGATGTTAAGTGTAATTATTTCTCCCACTAAATTATTTCCCTCATAAACTTTCTCTTATTCTTTTCCCTAATCCCCCTCCTCCCCAACCCCAAAAGAGGTTTTCATGGCTCTAAACTTTGATTAATTATTAGATAGATCGTGTTCAATACAAATAAGGTATACTCATGGTAGGATTTCTACAAACCCTAAATCCTAACATTAGATACTCTTAAGTTTAAACACGTTGTGCCTATCAATCGAACCCTACTTGGATATGGATCCTATGCTAAAAAACAAAACGTTTCATATAATTTCGGAAACTATTACTTCCAGTCGACCATTTGCATCTATATAGATCAAGATCCCAATTCACTAATTCTCGGTTGGAGAAAAAGAAAAGAAGAGGTTGGGCTAGAGATGATGGCATTCAGGATAGCCTTAGATACTCTTTGGTCTAAACACATTGTGTCTATTTAGCTTGTGGGAATATATTAAAGCATATATATAGTTACAAAATACCGATCATATGGTTTATTTTTTATTAGCCGGTTTTTGAGACGAGTTATTTTTGTTTTCTTGTTACTTTTAAGAAGTTGAACCACTTTAACATGCAAGTGTTTGACGGAATATATATTAAAACTTTATAGTCTTTCTTTTATATTAATTTCAATTTCTCTGGTCGTAATTTTCCTTTAATGTTTTTGTTTTGTGCTTTTTATTATTATTATTATTATTATTATTATTATTATTATTATTATTATTATTATTATTATTATTATTATTATTATTATTATTATTATTATTATTATTATTCCTGCTTTCCGTCTCCTTTGAATTATAGAGACAAACACTTGATACATTCACTTCTAGAAAGGCTTTAAAAAGTCTTACACCTTGTTTGCAATGTTGAGATGAAAGATGTTTAGACAGATGTTGAAGAAGAGATGGAGAAGAGGTTAGTCAATGTCTGCACCAAGAAGAGGACGGGCAGACCTTTTTAAATGAAAGGTCTTCCAAAAAACAAACACTCTGCAAACCTAAACGTCTGTCCGTGGTCTGCACGGCGCAGACAAAAGTGGTCAGAAAGAGCTTTTGTGAAAAAACAAACACCCCCTAATAAATATTGTATGGTTTCTAAAATATCATAACATAATTCTAATTCAACATCAACCACCATGTTTTATATAGAACCTTACTAGTTTACTATGGACATATATAGGCGGATCACACTCTATTTTAGCTCGTTAGTAATATTTTTTTTTGTTTTTTACCAAGTCCCTTATATAGATAATGCTAGAATGCTACTTGACTCGAGCCTGCTATTTGACTCGATAGTCAAGTTAGTACATAATCAACCGAAGTTTCCCTGATTGCTTAGAGACTCCTGTTTAAGTGTTTAGCGTTTGTTTTTTAGCTCGACAAGCTCGGAGACGTTGGACTACACAAATATCATAATTAGACCAACTATGCTAGCTTATGTTTTCTTTTCTTTGGTTCTTTCGCATGTAGTTGGGACTTGGGTGTGGTATCATGAAACACAACATTATTCTCTTTTTTGTGTTAACTTAATTGTCTTTGGTGTCTTGTTATTGGCTAATGTTTACACTAAAAGGTTTGACCCATTGTTTATGTACCTTAATTTGTCCTTTATTGTTTTGGGTTTGTTGTAGATATTAATATAGTATCTAGAGTGAGTATAAATGGAAAACAAAGTTATATACAAAGTTGAATATGCTTACAAATAAGTTAAGAAGGTATATTTGTTTAAAATGAAAATATCACATAAACATAATTAAATTTATGATTTTTGTTTAAATTTAATCACTTAAACTTTGATTTGTTTCAATTACATATTTTATTTTTAAGTTTTGTTCTAATTAAGTCATTAATTTTTTTTTGTTTCAATTATATATCAAAATCACGTCTTTATTATATTACTATATTAGAATCAGAATCATAGGACCTCAGTTTGCATAAGAATCGCGTCCCTATTACACCGGGAGAGACATTATTCCCGACTCAATAGGTGGCTACATTGTCTCTATCACACTCCGTTCCGCACAACTCGAGACACTCTAATGTTCAATAATGTCACAATTGAAAAAAGTTGAGGAGTGTTAACATAACTTATGTCGTTGGAGGAACGTGCCACCTTTTTAAAAAGCAATTAAGCAAATTAAGATGTGTGTTGTGAGTGTGTGGAGGATGGAGAAAAAGCAGTCATATATACTACTACTTTAAACGATGTCCAATTCCCCATTTCTACACCTTTTCCGATCACAAACAACGAATATATATGAATATATCTTCATTTTTCAACTTCATTTCTTCAATTCTCTCCATTTCTTCATCAACGGCGAACAAAAACACAATCAACTAGCTTCATCTAATCAACTTGCTAACTACTTACAGGTATGAATAAGTTTTCAATTCTCTCCATTTTCTAGTATGAATTATTGTTACAACCAACAGCATGTTGTTGGTCGATTTAAGTTTTGTTTTGTGTATGTTGATGTATTAATTTAGAGGAGATGAACGTACGTACACCTCAAATATATTTAGATGAGAGATTAAGCTCGATAACTTCATACCTAGCTAGTAGATTGATTGTTTTCCCCAATTTGCGTCTTTGTACGGTCTACATAATTTTTTTGTCGCTGTTTTGCAAAATCTGAATCATTAAGTGCTGATTGGATAAGTGGTCTGAACCATTAAGAGGCCGTATAAAGCCATAGAGGGAAGTTGAGGTAGAAATGCAATGAGAGTAAAGTTGATATACGTTCCATTCAGCATCTCTCTGTCTCTTAAACATTCAGCACTTAACGGAACCATTCGAAGACTTTTTTTTATGAAACAAACGCTCTGAATGCTGAATCTGAATTATTAAGCACTGAACTGAACCATTAAGAGGTGAAACAAACAGTCCATTAATCTGGTTCGGGATGTTTTTTTTAATCTGTATGCAACGTCCAATGGGTAAATGTAAGAACAAACCGGCCAAACCCAGACGCATAGAGCCCTTAACCCACTTAACTCCACATCCTGGGAAAACCCACCTGTCCGAAGGCCCATTGATGGTAAAGCATGATGTCACGGAACAAATGTTGTTAGTAGCAAGAGTTGAACCTAGGTCACTTGAACCACATGCCAACACCTTAACCACCTCAACCAAATGCCTTTGACCTGGTTTGGGATGTAAACAGGTTAGGTGACTAATAAACCTATTTGGTGAGAAAATATTCGAACCCTATCCATCTGGTTTGCGTCCAAACTGTTACCCCAAACCCCTAGTTTGAGTCGGGTACGTTGGAATTGGTTTAATGAGAGATCAGACGGGTCGGAACAAGTTTGAAGGACAAGGAGGCAAACCGGACTACAAACCGCCAATTTGGGTCAGGTTGAAACCGGTTTGCGCCAGACTGGTTTTATATGGTTTCATTTCATTACTAAGCTGAATAAAAATTGGTTTTTTGTTCAAATTATGAATTCAAAACTGCAGCATTGTTCATATTATTAGTTCCACAAATTCGATTCCGGATTGAAGTAATTTTAGATGATATACATGTTTTTTTGGTGGTGTATTTGAATCATTTTGTTTCTTGTTTTGTATACTTACAGTAGAACAATACATAGTGAACGGTTCCGAGTCATGTTCCACAGCTTGAATCTAGAGGAACTTATTGACTGCCCGTAACAAAGTTTTAAAGTATAATGTCGTCCGCGGAAAATTGTGGAATTGAAGATCAAGAGTCTAACAAATGTGAAGTCAAAACATCTAACAATGAAGATCCTCAAGATCATAACAACCACATTTCTCCAAACAACAAAACATCAAAATTTCTTCAACTTCGTAGGAAACTCGATTGGGATTCACTTAAGAAAACGGGTAAAGAATGGATAAAGAATCCGATGAACATGGTCTTATTGATCTGGATCCTATGTGTTACAGTCTCGGGTGCAATTCTCTTCCTAGTCATGACGGGCATGTTAAACAACGCGCTTCCAAAAAAGTACCAACGAGAAGCATGGTTCGAGGTGAATAATCAAATTCTCAATGCATTATTTACGCTCATTTGTTTATACCATCACCCTCGTAGGATTTACCATCTTGTGCTCCTTTTAAGATGGAGGCCTAAAGATGTTCATAAATTGAGAGAAGCGTATTGCAAAAACGGAACTTATAAGCCCAACGAACGGACACACATGCTTATTGTTGTCTTGTTACTTAACCTCAATTGTTTTGCACAATACGCTTTGTGTGGTCTAAATGTCGGTTACACTAGATCTAGAAGACCAGCAATTGGGGTGGCGATTACTATCTCTGTAGCAATCGCCGCCCCTGCAATTGCTGGTGTGTACACTATCGTTAGTCCTTTAGGGAAAGATTATGATACGGTTTCGGATGAAGAATCCCAAACTCATAACCATAATGTTAAAAGAGTGAAATCTTTGGAAAAAAGATTGTCTTTTTCACTTTCAGCTAGTGAAACTAGTCCACAATGGAGTGGAGGTGTACTTGATTTCTGGGATGATATTTCCATTGCATACCTCTCATTGTTTTGTAGCTTTTGTGTTTTCGGGTGGAATATGGAGCGACTCGGGTTCGGGAACATGTACGTCCACACGGCTACGTTTCTCCTGTTTTGTTTAGCCCCGTTTTGGATCTTCACCATGGCGGCTATTAACATAAAAAACGAGACTGTAAGGGAAGCTTTAGGGACAATTGGACTCTTTTTGTGTCTTTTTGGTTTACTTTATGGTGGTTTTTGGAGGATTCAAATGAGGAAAAGATATAATCTACCACCGTCTAACTCGTGTTGTCGTAAACCTGCGGTTACTGATTGCGCGTTATGGCTTTTCTGTTGTTGGTGTTCGCTAGCTCAAGAAGTCCGAACGGGCAACTTTTATGAAATCGTGGAAGAAAAGTTTTTCAAGAAACCCGAGAAGGAACCTGATTTTGGGTCGGGCCGGGGTTATGCGGGTCAGGATAGCTCATCCTTGACCGCGGGTGGTGACGAGGTTGTGGAGGATAACATAAGTTGTACTGGGCAGTTAGCAATGGTGGATAAAGGTTCATCTTCAAGAGGTGAAGATGCAACTCTACAACCACCTTTACAATACTTCATAAATAGAGAAGGTAATTAAAGGATATGTTTTATTTAGTTTTAATTAGCATTGTACGTGATTTGTGTGTGGGTTTTAGATTATATATCCATGTACGTATTTATTTAACTGCATTTTTTGGATACTGCATAAGTTATAATGTTTGATTTGTTAATGTAACAAGTTATAATGTTTGATTTGTTAATGTTTGATGCAGAGTTTCGATTTTAATTCTTAACCTTCATTTTAAAAAATCATATCAGAATTATTTAAACAACAAATTGACAATGTTAGAAACAAAAACTGAAGCGTAGGTTTTAGAATTTTTTTAGATTATAATTTATAACTTTAAAGTTTGACATTTAATTAGTGTACGTATTAATGAACGAGTGGATATCCTTATATAATATAGCAAAACAAAAAAAGCTTATGTGTCATCTTTTCATAACTTTTAGCTTATGTGGCATTATTTGAGAGATTATCTCACAATAATAATTTTTTTATTCAAAATATGTATATAAAATTTATTATAATAAAACTAATTACATTTTTGCTCTCCTAATATTTTGGAGAATTCTGAAAAATTTAAGAATATTTATATTTTTAACTCTTTACTACAAAGAGTGTACGTGAAAATTTAAGAGTATTTATATTTTTAACCCTTTACTACAAGGGATGTATGTGAGTCGGTTTATATTTTATAGGTTTAAAAATGAAACTTATGGATAAAGTTAATAGTAACATACAATTAAAGACCTCATTGTTTTATAAATATACATAACGTTTTTATATGATTTAAAAAAAATAAACTACACCATAAAACTAAGCACTTTATTCTCTTTAATTTGAGTATAATATTGCTATACTAAAAATCTAATTTTTAAAACATGTATCATGTGTTCCGTTTTACCACGGTTTTGTCTCAAAATTGAATGAAACATTCATAAACATCCTTAAAAGCATCACTTGAATTGTGTTTCTGAGCGTAGTGCGGGCACTAAACTAGTGTATATATATGGAAAGAACACGTTATGTTCTCTTGGATGTACATCACACAAGTATGTCGTCTTGGAGGGTTGGAGATAATATAATTTTATATTTTCATATAAACCAACTAGGTTGGATACATGTATATATATACACACACGTATTTACACGTGTTTAAATAAAATATTAATTAAAATACTTAATAACAAATTTAATAAATTTTAAATTGATTTGTTAATATAAGATATGATTGAAGTAATAAAAACTAATTTGTTAATCATAAATTAATTAAATAAAATGAGGGTGAAGTTGATTGTGGTGATAACACGTGTTATCAAGTGGAAACATTTTAACTTTATTTTTACTTGTGGCCTAGTGATAAGTTGATTTGGGTTCTCCATAAGAGACTCAAGTCTCATTAGTGTCGCTTTTGGTGGATATTGACAATGAAACATGTCCCGGGCTTACCATCTAGCTTCGTGCCTGAGCCTAAGGGTTTTACGTGACATGGTTAAATGTTCCTGCCCTGTTTTTCCCAGGAACGGTTGGTTGACGAGTTTCGACTCCGATCAAATTGGCCAGTAAGGAGGGTTGTGGTTAGCCTCTGCTGCATACGCGGTAATGGGGGAGCCCCAATGCCAACTAAAAACACCTATTAGTGTTAGAGGCGAGGTTTCGATCTCGGTCCTTGCACTTCTGAGTGTTTTGGCATAGGCCGTTGCACCAACCGTCGTTCTAAAAAAACATTTAAACTTTGTATTATAGACGAGAGAAGTGTTACCTCGCATTCTTGTGAAAGTACTATAACAATGATATTATTTAGGTTATTTTCACGATATCATAAGTCTATTCTCAGTTTTATTTTTGTGTCAGTTGGTTTTGAATAAATATTAGGAATCTTTTCGATTATGTTACATCAATCAAAAACCATAAGCAAGTGAAACTGTGCAAATAGAGCTTTGTTTTTAACAAAATTTATACTGAAACATGACTTGAAGATGTTATGAGACATCAGCAAAGTCGACCCAATCAAACTTGGTTACATGAGATGTTGTCACTAGCACACGCTTAGCCTCTTAGGATTGGTTCTAACTCATATCTTATTAATCACATGTCATAAACTTAAAAGTGGTTTTGTTATAAACAATTTGAGCCGGTCAATCTCTTAAAAATTTAGCTTTTATAATCAGCAAACACTTCAAAAAATAAGATGAAGAGATAACTTAAAACATAAACGTTACTCGATTTTTCTTCTTCCGTTCATTCTTCATTAACTATAGTTGCTAAAATACAAGCATGCAATCCTAACAAATTGGAAACGTGGGCTAGCTACCGGCTAAACAACTAACACTACTAGAAAAGAAACTAGTTTCCGACAAAGAATTTGGTCAGAATTTAGTAGATAAATCATATTTCCGACAGCTTTCCGACCAAACTTTTTTTCTCTGAAAAATGGTTGTTGGAAACTATTTCCAACCATTTTCCGACAAATTTTCCGACAAACTTGTGATAAAAAATGGGAACGGTTTTTCCGACAACGTTTCGATAAAATTGTGAGAGATTATTAATTCACATTTATTTTATTTTTTAGAGACCACTATCCGACATACTATTTTATATTTTCCGAAAAAACTATTTTATATTTTATTCATATTATTTTATATTTTCCGACCAAATTCCGACAAAACTATTTTATATTTTATTCATATTATTTTATATTTTCCGACCAAATTCTGACAAAACGCTGGTTTTTTTCCGACTATTTTGCGACAATATATAATTAACTATAAAGCTAAATAAATACTAAAAAACTTTTGAATTTTTTTACCACAAAATATAGAAATCCATTACATAATTCAATCCAAATACCATAAATCCATTACATAATCAATTCCAAAAGCCATTAAACAATTTCAAAAACCATTAATCCATTACATAAAAGTAAAAAGCTACTATGGAGGATTTCGAATTTTACTTAATAACAAGTCCATTTGATGCTGCATTTTTTCTTGCATTTCGCGTTCCAAATCAGCGACTTATTGCTGAACCTGCTCACTTACTTTCTGCTGCACCTGCTTGCTTACTTGTTGCACCTGCTCATTCACTCTTCGTTCGAACTACACATACAAATAATATTAAATAACCCTTTTGTTCCCAAATCAAAATACCACATATGAACTACATTTCACAATCATCTAACATACAAAGACATCTTTATTCAGGTCTCCAATTCTTCCCAATCATATTTAAAACATATCACATTAGGACTTAGTTGTTTCATCATGACTACCTAAGTACCTATACAACTTGGTAACTACTTGCTAACTATGAACGAGATTGTAACACATTATGTATTAACTGGATTGTAATATGTAGTTGGGGGCTTAGTTATGTCTATAGTATGTTGGTACTTATGACAATCAATAACAACACTATGTTCGTTCTTTCCTTATGTTGGAAGTTTGGTACATGATTTATAAACTGAAACTTCAAAATAGGCGGGCTAGGTTGCTGAAACAGAAGCCCCGTACACTAGAATTAAACAATAAAAATAAATGATGCTAATAATACCTCTTCTTATGATCGCTGAAACTCAACGTGGGATGGTAGCATTCCGGAAGTTGAAGAAAACTTTCCGGTCACGACGAAAAGAGGATCCGAAGACCCTATCCCATAGAGCTCTCGACCCTCCCCTGTACTATGCCTCTACACATCAAAGTCACCAACCAGATGCTGGTTTTCGTCTTTCCCATGTTTTATCCAACATGTTTCGACAGTAAGTCACCTACAATTTGTTACAACAATATTATCATACTAAAATTTGATACAACATTATCATTTTAGTAAAGATAACTTACATAAATTTCTTCCGATCAGGAGGTACAAAAATCCATCCCCTCTTGGCTCTCATCATAATATCCAGCCAATATGAACGCTTTGACTCTTTACTATAAGATGCGTGTGCAGGAAGAGTTCCTTAATTGTGATTTTCCGGCCCAACTTTTTTTTCCTACATAGTGTAAAATATGTGTTAAATTCAAAAAACAAACAATTACTATAGTTCATAACTTCGATTAAATTACCAAGCGCATATGATGCTCATCATATCCGATTGATCCACCAGTATGCCTGGATGTCATACCAAAGCTATCAGTGCTACTCCGGTTTTTCTTCCCTCTCTCGGACTTCTTGGAAAATCGTTCACTGTTAAATGTCACACCCTCAAAATCCACAAACGGAGTTTTACCGTTAAGTGTGTGACAAACCAGGATCTCAGTCATTAGTTACACCAAACGACACTATATGAATTTAAAACATACGTGTCTCATTAAATGAGAAAATTTAATGCAGAGTTAACGTTTAAAAGTTTGCGAAAGCGTAATCAAAATATAATGTCAAAAATATTAAATAAAAACTAAATGCCCAAAACTCGCGTCCAATACAAGAACATAGTTTAAATAGTTGTTAAACTCAAACATGGTTTTTAATGCAAGAAAGTGTTTAAATGAAAAGCCATGACTCCATGCCATGTCCTAAGTGCGTTGTACCTCAGTGACCTGTAAAAGTGAAAGACTAACAAGTGTCAACACGACGGTTGGTGAGTTCACATAGTAAGTAGGAAATCAAGTAGTTCAGTTGCAAGCAGAAATATAAATTAAGTATGTCATTGTAGGTAGCTAGTCTACAGCACATGTCCTAGAGGCGTATGTATCTGACCGAAGCTGACGTATGTACACATTAAGTGCATATTGCCCGTTCGTACATCCCAGCAGGATGCACTGTAAGTATGTTAGGTCATTCAACACCCGTTCGACAGGTCCTTCTGTCGTGCTAGCGCGACTAGCCCAGGTGGGGTTTGTCAAACCCAGTAGTACTACTCAAAATTTCCCCGCTATTTCACAAATACTAACGGTCAACTAGGTATCCATGGGGTCTTTCATGAACAAAATAAAAGTTGCTCTATCCAGACATGCGACATACAAAATTTGTAAATCCGTAAAAGTAATTGTTCGTGTTCTCAGCCCATAAAAGGGTGAGATAGTAAAAGTACGGTTCAGTGAACTCACCTTTGAAGCGCACAGCAAATAACAGCACAATTGCCAACAAGAATCTAGATCGTTCTACGACCTGCTTAATAATTAATTGCTATTTAAGAACTACGGACTTGCACGTATGCATATAAATATATATAGTGTATATTTAAGACTAGCTAGGACTTTGCACAATAATAGCATAACACGCAAGATTTCACGTAGGGTACACACCATGATTCATAATTCACCACATTATAAGTTCAAACCGACACACATCATCAATACTTAATTCAAAAACATTTTCATGAATCCCATATGATCATATTTCTATACTAATTGACATTTGTTAATTGGCATGTATTTCATTTATCATTCAGGCTTACACACACTCATTCACTTTGACATACTTAAAGCACATGGTGAATTTTGTTACATCATTCATATATATATACACGTCTAATATCACTTATGAACATGTTGCTAAATTAGTACACCTACACACTTACTATGATTTTTTTATTACATACTCTGATATATATAGATCACCTCATCATGCATTAAATATATACTGTTGTAAGTTTGTTGATACATTTCTCTCTCTCTATATATATAATTCTTTACAGTTAACATAAATACACATGCACACATTGTTGCTCAAGCTACATGCATACATACATACATATTAAAGCTATTGTTTCATGATTTATATATACATGCATATTGTAACACATACACACATAATCTTTCATACAATCCATTCGCATGTTGTAACATAATACACACTGATCATCATGGATGCTTCTCTAATCGTATATGCATACATTCATATTATATATCCTACACTAGACATCATACATATATACAAATCTTTGTTTACATACCAGCGCATACATACATACTTACAGAACCATTTGCAAAACACAAAACTTGTACATATACACGAACACACATACGTATATTATATATATAGATCGGTTTAACAGAAACCGTTACATATCTACATGTCGATTTCATACATCAATCGCATACATTCCTACATACTACACACATATATACATGCTTATGCTTGATAAAACCGAAACAATTGTATTATGAAAACGAACCCGACTCACGATCGAACACGAAACCGTAACGAAATGAATACAAGAAGCAGCGTGATGCACACACATATACACATAGCAGTTTATGCATAGCAATTGACAATACAATGCGTACCTATTCGTACATAAGGTTTTACGGGTCGCGAACACTCACCGAAATCGACAGAGAAGGTGATCGGAACGGGATTTACTCCGGTTGACAATGGGTACGTGCGAGAGAATCGATTATAACATGCTACTACTTGAGTCTGTACACGTACCTATATACATACAGAATCATACTTATACAACCGGTATATATAGATACATACACCGGAGTTTGGTTCGCGACGCTTACCGGAGATGAGTTTAAGGCGATCGGGAACAGGGAGGTGAGCGACTGTGATTGTGGTGGCTGCTTCCGGCTGCGGGTTTTTGAGTTCCAGACGCCGGCGAAGAAGACGAGAGGTGGAGAGGGATGTCGTCGGAGGTGTGTGTGTCGAGTCGGCTGAAAAAGAAGAAAATGAAGACGAAGATGGGGGTGGGTGGGTATTAGGTTTGGGTAATTAATATAAAAGTTACACTTTGCACCCTCCAAGTTTCTTGGTTTATTTATTTTAGATTCAACTTTTATAAAACTATTTTATTGAGTTACGAAACGAATCCCGAACTTTATAAAACTTAACGAAGTTGTTAAAAAAATAGTCAATGGTTTTAACCTGGAATTACGGGTTGTCACATTAAATATCTACATCCATTCTCGAGGAAATGACATTTTTATCTATCTAAAACTAAAGCTATACAATGGTTAGAAATTAGCAAAATAACCTAACACATATACATAGGATTAGTAACAACTAGGTTTAATACCCATGTATATAGACGTGGCAAATTATAAAATTAATCAATTATACTTAAGTAAAATATATTTGATAACAAATTAATAAAATTAAAGTAGAAAATTAACTTATGTCTAAAGTCACCACTTAGCTGTAACACACAATAAATACAATCAGTAAGGTTTTAATTCATCATAACCTTGAACATGCTATTATGTTTTAAATCTCCACACATACACAATTTTTAAACGAACGGTTCAACATACAAACACATTCAAGAGATATTATATTTAATTTCACAAGCTTGTGGTGCATATACAAATCATCATTAACGCTCAGCATATGATGGTCGCACATAATGAACCATGTGGTCGCACAAATACACATAGAACTAGTAATAATAGCAGATGTTTAATATACACATTACAAGCTTTCTAAATCTACCATAGTGAGGGAGAAACAACACAACCACAACCACTAACGTGAAATTCCTAAGCCATAAACAACAACATTTGCATAAACTTAAACATTTAGACACATAAACATAGGGGAGGGTTCATTTGAGAAGAGCAAATATTGCGAGAAGAAAAAGAAATAGCTAAATTCTTCATTTTTTTCAACCAAAAACGTTTTTAGCATACAAAAATATGATAGAAATGTAATATTTATTCATTAACTTTGATATTTAAAAAATAAAATTGAATAAATTTCGTTTATTTGTTAAACCTACACATATGAAAGTCATGTGTAGGTTATGTTACCTACACATAACCTACGCATGTATAGGTACATATAAAACGCTAAAAATACATACGTAAAAAATATTTTAATGATTTTGTTTAGTTTATACATTATACCTTTGTATGTAGGAAGTGAATTTATTTAAAAAACTAAACCATTTATAAGTCTTTTTAGTGATTTATATTTCTTCTTTTTCTTCTCGCAATATATGAGTCTTCTCAAATGAACTTCCTCCCATAAACATAAAAGTTTCAAAAAAGTAAAAACATCAGGGTTTTACCTTCAAATTTCAAGTTGGGAAGAAATTGGCGAAAATAAAGGTGGAGAACGAAGATCCGACGGTGCTTGAGTCATTCACTAGTCCCAAGAGTTCAGCTCCGGTAAATACCCCGTATCCATAAATAGGTGTATTAGATTGTGAAATTAAAGTACTTAGTGTGTAATGAAGTTGTTAAAAAGATGAACTTCAAAAAATGATTTTTGATGTCGAAAAATCAAAAATAAAATATTTTGGTTGAAATTTACGACCAAAATATTTTAATTTTGAATTTTCGACATCGAAAAATCATTTTTTGGCCCCATGTTTTTCATATATTTATTATGTGATAAGATTCTTTTGTTTTAATCTTTATGTAAGTTATAAATATATGTGTACGCGATCATCCAATCGGAAAACAATACCCAACAAATGTTTTTCTCGTCCAATTATGTATATGTCGATGTGTTTTACATACATCGTATCCACAAATAGGTGTACTAGATTGTGAAATAAAAGTATTTAGTGTGTAATGAAGTTGTTAAAAAGATGCACTTCAAAAAATGATTTTTCGACGTCGTAAATTCAAAAATAAAATATTTTGGTCGGAAATTGGTCGGAAACTTCCGACCAATTTCCGACCAAAATATTTTATTTTTGATTTTTCACTTTGAAAAATCATTCTTTGGCCCCTTGTTTTTCATATATTTATTATGTGATAAGATACTATTGTTTTAATATTTATGTAAGTTATAAATATATGTGTACGCGATCATTGAATCGCAAGACAATATACACGACATGTTTTTCTCGTCCAATTTTACATATGTCGATGTGTTTATATCCATAAATAGGTGTATTAAATGGTGAAATGAAAGTATTTATTGTATTAAAAAGGTTGAGTTCAAAAAATGATTTTTCTAAGACGCTAAGCTAAAATCAAAATATTATGGTCGAAAATTGGTCGCAGGTCATATTTTTTTGGCATGAACTGAAAATCCATTAATTCCTTGTCTGTCAGAAATTTCCGACCAATTACTGACAAACTATTAAATACTATATTTAAAATATTTATTGACGGAATCTGGTCGGAAACCTGACAGACATTTCCGACAATTTTGCTACAAAATGTTTTGGTCTGAAAATGGGCGCTAAGTTGTCGAAAAGTTGATGAAAATTTGAGGGTCTGCTTTTTGTGTCAAAATTGTCGGAAATTTGTCGCTTTTTCCAACCAATTAGATTTTGTCAGAAAATAAGTTGTTTTCTAGTAGTGTAAATAAAAACATGCTTGCATGATTATAGGACTAAATGACTTCTTAACGAGTTTACGGGTCAAGTCAAGTGCTTGGATGTCATGTTTCCATCAGGCATCAAACATTATATTTTGAGAAAATTCTAAAATATATGTTCATTTTGAACATTTTAATTTTTTGTCTTATAATATTCCTTTTGATTTTTTTTTCTCAAATTGTTCGCTCATTGACTACAAATCAAAGTAAGATGACTTTTGTTTGTAGTATGGCAACTAGCGACTTTTGTTAGTAGTTAGACGACTTTTGTTTCTAGTCAGATGATTTTTGTTTGTTGTAAAAGAAAACCCAAGTAACTTTTTAGACAAGTGTCGTCTCGTATGTGATTGGTTTTTGAAGGCCGTTGACTTTATCATAAAGGTGGCATGCATCATAACTCCAGTCTAAACAAGATAACAAAATTCAGCAGTGGCGGATCCGGACAGGAACTCTTGTAGCACGTGCGAGGCAGAAAATCACGGGAGCAAGCTATATATATATATATGTATGTATATATATATATAATAAATCTAATTTTTCACACAGAGACAAATATAAATTTAAGGTATCAAAGTAAAAATAGGAACTTCTGGTAAGAAAACACGCAAGGGTTGACGTCCATCCCGGCACCACTAAAATTCAGTATTTTTGTTAATAGAGATTAAACCAGGGAACTAGGAGTGTCGTCCACATCTTAACATGGTCACATGGATCGCGACTTCAATACGACTTGGAGCAACCGGGATCATTTTGACTCTTAGTTACGGACTTACGAATGTTTAAATTTTAGACCAATTTTTTTTTTTAATTTTATCGAAACATGTAGTTAAGTTGCAAACACAATACCCGTCACGTCTGACATTAATGCAGCACGGCAATTAAGATCCACCTTCATATCATACGGTTCGGGTCATGAACCTAGTTGTTTGGTTGGTAACATTGTATACCATATCATGGGTATAATAAGTATTTTAATGAACCGGTCGGGTAAAAGGTGAGGATGATACCAACGTTGTGTCGGGCTATGAATCAATTGGTATCGTGTTTTTTCTCCTTGCTGCCACCTAGATTTTTCACATCTATATGAGTCACGAAACATGACACGTGTCTTTTATGCATTGCATATAGAGTTATACACATTTACTCCTCAACCAATATATATATATAATCAAAGCTAATAAATAAAATATTATATGAAGTTGTTTAATACTTTTGTATGGCAAACAAACAAGATTATTATGGGTTATAAACAACCAATTTGGAAGATAAACTTTACTATTAATGTAAAACGTTTCTTTAAGCTCGTTGATGTATGCAATTGGGCATTGGCTTAATTTGATATAATACTCCAACAATCATTGAATTATTGGTGGATCTAGAACTAGATTTCACGTGAAAACTAGATTTAAGACCGGGTCGCGCGATGCAGCGACCGGGTCACGCGGTCAGATCTTACGTACGATACAATATAATGTAAAGTCGCAATGTGTCAAACATTAAAAGACGTAGAAATGTCCAAACTTATGTCAAAACAATAACAAAGTCAAATTCTTAAAGTTAAAGTCGTGAATATGTCAAAGTTGGGTAATGATCAAAGTCATCAGGGCCTAAAATGATAATTAGTAAAAGTTAGAAATTAAAATCGTATATATGTCAGAGTAAAAAAAATGTTAAAAACCAAAGTGGCAAAACCGTAATTAAACCAAAGTGGCAAAACCGTAATTAAACCAAAGTATTGCCACCGTCCTTATATATTAGTAAGTATATAAATTAAACTTTTTTTCAAATGTATCATATTTTTTGTTCGGTGGCATTTTGATACTTAAACAACAAGGAAGAAAATGTATCTCAAATACTTCAATAGGTGAAAACTGCATTTAGCAAAAAAAGTTGAGGGGTATCCTGGGATAACTTTGGGTTCTTTATAGCTTCACTGTATTCATTGTGATCATTGATTTTTATATAACAATACGTTTTACCAAGTTTCAAACTTATAGCTTCAAAGCTTTAATCAGAATTAGAACACGGATTGATTATTATTTAACTTTGAAATTCAGATAAGACTTGAGAAATGTAAGATTTTTAGAGAGGTTCAATAAGAAAAAATAATAATTTAAATCGTTGACAAGAATGTTCTGGCCAACTACAGTAACTTAAAATTTTTAAAATCAACTTGTATAAACTAAAAAGCATAAAGTGTACATTATAATATTAATAAAACATTTGTTTTGGATATAAGAATATTACATCCAAATATCCAACCAAACATATAGTGACTCATTTGTCTAACATTCAGAAAGCTTACAAAATAAAATGCTTATCGCCCCCATATTATAATAGATATTAAAAAACGGAAGTAAAGGATATGCCTACGTTATATAACTTTAGTATTGAAGAGGATGTCCGAGGTAGTAAGGTGATTTCGATAAAAGTTGTTTTGAATATAAAAATATATAAAAAAAGATTTATACTTTTTTTTTGAACGGCGACTTTCAATTTTTGCAATCACTCGGTCGCATCCCCCGCAATGAGGAACCCACCACCCCACTCCGGTCAATATGTTGTCTTAACCGGGCCCACTTGACATTGGAATTTGGCTAGGCGTTCAACCAGGAAAACCAATGGGGTTTTTCCTGAAAAATCTCACAGGCAGGGAGGTTAGAACCCTGGACCACCACTGTAAAACCGGGTGTCCTCAACTAGCTAGGCTGGAATCATTAGACAAAAAAAAAAAGAAAGATGTTATACTAACTTCAATTAATCTTATGTCAAAGGTGTTAGAACCGTATCATTACAGTTTGTGATTTTAGTTTTTAATTTGTAAGGTTTAGTTTGCATTAGGGTTTAACTATTAGTGTTTAGTTTTAGGAAGTTCTTTCAGGGTGAGGATGGGGTGGGGGCTTTAGGTTTTTAATTGGAGGTTCGGTTTTATAAAATGTTCGACAATACGGTTTCAACGCCACCGAAAAAAGGTTCATCGAAATTCATTTGACTATGTTCCTACCTCCTTTATGATTCGAAAACATTTTTATTATAATTCACCCGTATACTTGTTGTCACCCGACTCGGTGACAAATAGGGAAAATAATTTATTTCTTAATCATATACATTATAATAATCTATACGCTTATAATAAAAGAAGGTTTTTGATGCCTCGTGGTATGCAATGTAGCTATTGCACATCTTTATACACAATAGTTATGATTTTTTTTATAAATATTATTATTTAACACGTATGTATCACACGGGTATTAAACCTAATCTACATAATATTTCAGGGTTTTAGGGGGTCCCGGGGAAAATTAAGGAGGAATCCATTTAGAGCGGCCAAAAAGAGGAGGAAGAAACTTGAGCGGTCAAATTAAGCTCCTACTTTATTTACGGCAAGCTTGGGGGAGGTGAAAATTAAGAGAAGTTTCTCAAATGGTAAGTCAATTTCTTTCATCATGATATTCATCTACGTTGCATTTTTGGACGACATATTTAGGGAAAAACACATTGAGCGGAAAAAATATTTGGAGGGATTAAATGTTGAGCGATCAATCAATTCCGTTAGTTTCTGAAACTAATAAATCTCCACACATAAATCACGGAATTGACTGGCTCCTTTATAATCAATACAAGTTGATCTCCAAACCTAATAATCTTTTTTCATTCAAGATCTGGCAAACCGTAATAATCTTGGTTTCCAAATTAAAAAAATCTCACCACCGAAATTGAATATAATGCATTGCTCAGATGTGTAGTTGGATGTTAATGCTTCTGCGTATGATCTCTTTTGATTCACGTTCTTGGTATGGTGTTATGATGCGTCTGCGTATGATCATCTTTTAATTCGTTCGTGAACTAATGCTTAGTGACACCGTGTTTTGGTTATCTTTTTTTAGGCTTTAATTATCCTATTATCTTTCCCTGCCAATGTTATTTGTGAATATGATTATTGATCTAATGGTGTTTGTTTTAATGAGAGTTCCGTAAAATTCATATGTGTAGTTTATTTGGTGTTTGTTGTATGAATTGGTTTCGTGAATGTATGTATTAATTTACTTTTGATTATTGAAACTGCATGAACTTTTTTAGTGAATGATACTGTACATGACATGAATGTTGACCGATTATTATATCTAAAATAGGACGAATTTAACTTCCTAAATCGTGAAAAACATTAGATTATCAACGTGTATTTCTTTTCAAGCTTTGTCCAATGATGTATTCTCAGGTGACATTCAGCAATGTTGATGGTCAACGGAGTCAACACCAAAGTCAAAGGTGTCTACATATGGTTTAAACTGTAAACCAAAGTTAGTTTGTCGTTAAATGAAGTATTGTATCTAATGGGCTATTAGATGAAAGTGTAGGGGCTAGAATTGTCATGTCTAAAACTTGAGTTGTTAACAATTCATTAAAAGCTATTATTAGGTCTTAGAGATAGTCTAAAACTTTTAATATCAAATGAACACGATAAACTTAAAAGTACAACATCAAATGTCATGTACATAAAAGTATTTGGATAATTACAATGATTTGTTTTCCAACTATTAGTTTATATCAATTGTTGCTTGTATTCAGTATGATTATTTATACTTTGGTGGTTCATTTTGTTACAAAAATGTTTGTTAAATACATGTAATATACTAATATTATTCAAGTGTTATCTGAAAATTCGCTTTACAATTGCTTTGATATTATGTAATTTTTATATTTAAATATTAAATATTAAATATTTAACGTAAATCCGTGTGTATACACGAGTGTTAAATCTAGTATATTATGTTTTGCTATCAGAATAGAGTTATATTCATTTCCCGACTTAATTAAATATGCACATTCATCAAGCATACAAAGAAATTTATTTGCACACTCTTTTCTTCTTAATTGAATGTTTAATGTTGTTGATATACCATTTTGTAGTTGTATAAAGGTACAAATGTACAATTTATTATGTAAATATATATTTTGTTACTATTATGCTATCCGATTATAACTATAATAATTTGATGAGGTATATAAAATGAACATTTGGCTCATGTATTAATTGTATGAAGGAGAGTTAATATCAACAATTATGTTAGTTGAAAAATTGTCTCATTTTTCTAATGTGACAAAAGTGTAAACCTTTTTAACACATTAAACCATTAGACCATATATGACACTTTTGAGATTTTATTGTTCACTCTTACTTAAATAAATATTTTACAAATAGTACAAAAGAATTTTATTTACAAAATTTTTTTAGAAATTTTTAAATATTGTTGTATGTGTGTTTGAAACACACAATAATAATAATTATTTTACTCATTATAGTTATTATAACTCATGCAATACATGGGTTCTAACCTAGTGTAATACAAATACAAGAGATTTCTAAACAAAGATTGAAATCAAATTTATTCTTTACATATCTCTCATTGAATCGGTTTAAATATTTACAAATATTTTTTCAATCGGTTTAACCTAGTGTAATACAAATACAAGAGATTTCTAAACAAAGATTGTAGGAACCGTTCGTACAAAAACTAATAATACTTTTATAAATTCGATTACAATACAAAGAAAATAAAGAATAGAAGTAAATTACAATATGATTACAACTAAAAAATTATAAATACAAGAAATAAGTAGAAGCAGAATTATAATCGTGGCTGAGGATTCGTGTTCAACACGGGTCCCTTAAAACAAATTCCGAGTCTCCCAAGAGAACTCGTTTGTTTCCCAGGGTACAACAGCCGAAGCAGTATGTACTGCCGGGATGGACTCTAGCACCCGAAAATGCATCTTGAGAACAAGAGATAAATTATAGAATTTTAGAAGAATGAGAGAGATCAAGTAAAGATGTTTAGTGAGTTCAAGTGTCTCACATAACTAGGTTCACCCTAGTATTTATAGTGATCAAAAGACTTGAAACATATTCAAGTCATTACTAAAGAATTGAATTAAAAGTTGAACTTTTCTTCAAAATTAAATTCAAGATGAAACACCCAAGGTTGTAACATCTATATTTAATTTCAATATTGGAAGAATTTATTCAAATTTAAAACAACCAACTCACTCATTTTTTATTAGTTATTTATTTTCACATAATATTAAAAATAAATTCCAACAATCCCCCACATGTGAAAATAAATAAAATCTCGTCGTCCTTATGCGAAAAACTCATTTTCACATATCTTCCATCAAATTCCCCACAAGTATGGATCTTGATCCATACTCTCTCAATGTCAAGATACATTTTCAACGGTTTAATATTGCCGGATAGGTAGTGGTTAACTTTGAACCTTCCGTTGTGATATATACTTAGTCTCCTAGTGGTTTGGTAGACGCGATGTCTTTGAACCAACCAAAATTAATGTAGACGACGGTACACATTACACAATACTATTCCTGGTCTAGTCAACCCCTCATTGTCGTGTCCGTTATGGTCATGGAACACTAGCCTGGTTCTGTGAAAGCTCTAGAAATTGCGCACCCCACAATTTCATTCGAAGCGACCCCACTTCTCTTTCACATAGGTGATTTATCTAAAAAATCATTAAAAGCATTAAGGTTACTATGATTATGCAAATCATTAACCATACGATATGCTTAGCCTCACAACGTGTCAGTGTTGTTATAGGAATGGACTAGGAAGTATTTAAGCTCCCTTTATAATTTAGGAGGACATGTATAAACATTTATACATATTAGCTTATATATCGACTTGTATATTAGCTATGCCCCCACAGTGACCACCCTTAGATATATGAGTAGGTTGTCCTATTGAACTTAGATCTTGGGATCTCCAGTCAACTAAGTTAGGTTTTCCTTCATATACCATTTTTCATGGGCTTTGGTCTCATTCCACAACTCCGTCTCTCATCAACCCTAGGTTGTTGGATCCAAAACCATTATCTATGACTTCGTCAAGTCAATACAGATAATTGTAGTTGAGATGAGTTGTTATGATGTGTTATTAACTCACAAGTTAATCTTGCCTTTTTACTTTTTTAAGACAATAACCCTAGTTATCAACCCGAATATAGGTATATTTTTGTCTTTAAAAACACATTTCAAAGCTAACATATCCATGCCATTAGTAATTGGATGTCAAATATAACTTATTGACCTTCGAGTCTAACTAGTAGATTCGGTCACATATTTGCATTATATTTGGCTTAACAAAAGGTTCCCTTTTGATACGGGTTTGAGAAAATTTCTCAAATACCATTTCTCAAATGGCTTCCCCCCACATTTGTTGCACTTAGATAGAATATGTTTAAATATAGTATTAGACATCCATGATTTGAACAAGATCAACGTCTTTGTATTAGTGATGTCAAAAATACTTGTTTACTAACTAAAGCAACACATGCCTTGTCATAGGTTGTTATCAACCATCTCAAACTTAAAATACTTTTAAGTTACCATCTAGATTAAATCTAGAAACTTGAGTTTTCCATAACTTATATAACTTTTCTTAGATTGGATGACAACCGTCTCTCACATTGTCTTATACACAACTTTACTATTGAGTTGTATATGAGTTGAATGTTTCACATTAGTAGCTCCTTAGAGCACCATAATTAACAAGTACTAGTCTAGCATGCTTTAGACTACAATACTCTAGCATGTGAACAGAAGATGCATCATTCTGATTCTTCACAGCTTTTAAGGAATATCCCAATATTTGTTCACAACATTCATGTCATAGTTTAAACAAACAATGAGAGTTGTTCAACGTCTCAAAATCTCAATATTTTGGAAAGTCTAATATGTAAGTTACACAAACATACATAGATCATCGTTCAATCTAGGATCATAAACATTTTTTTTTTCTTTTTCTCAAAAGGTTTCATCATTGACTCATATGGACTTTGAAGAATCACAATTTGATCTCTCATAGTGGTACTCCTACTTTGAACAATCACAAAATTGATATAAACATCATGTTGTTTATATAGTAAATTGTTCTCAAGTATTAGTATTTGAACAATTATATATGTTCATAGCAACAAAGATTTATCTTTCCACCAAATAGTCAATTTGAATCTATTATTGCTTTATGACGTGTTACTTTTCACAAAAGTAACAAAATGTATTAAAACTTTATGTGAAACTTTTAGTTTATTTCATTCTAAACCAAATCTTAGTTTTGCCAAAACATGCACTTAGCAGTTTCGAAATAAACTATTTTAATTTTATATTTTGATTACGGAATTCAATACCCAAAATTGTAAATGGTTTTATTGAATATATAACTTCTAACGCACACGTTAGAGATAAGATGTTTACATAAAACACTCTTATTTAAATTCGTCATTAACACACATGTTAAGAATAAACGCCTACATAAGACGCTTTTTAACCATAAAATTTAGGTCATATCTAACACACATGGTTTCATGATAAGTAAATGGGTTCTAACATGCACATTAGTCAACAAAAAGTCTACGTCAAACGTTCTAAGCATATGGTTTCATGTAATGAAAGGTTCCAACAAAACGTTTGCAAAATGTTTTGAAGCAAAAAGTTTTATAAAATGATCATTTGTAAAGCACGTATAATTAATGATAATGATTGTCAACGTTTTCGAGTGAATAATGATTTCATCATTTGAATAAAAAAACGGTTTTAAATTTAAAAAAAAATTAATACTAAATTAATACAAAATTGATTATATTATAAAGAATCTCTTCTAATACTTAATTAGAATAACATTATAAGGTTTTAACACACATGTTAAAACACAAGTTTCACATAAGAAAGATTTCTTACTTGCAAATAAGAAATACCGGTTTTCATAAGATGCGTACACAAACATAACCATTCTTAAGACGCATATGAAAACTAATCTTGAAACCGACAAACGGTTAATTCAAAGTTTTAATCTTAAAACCACATAAGGTTTCGAAAACTTTGATTGAAAACAAAATTGGATTTTCAACCTTTTTGTTTTAACACCTTGAACCATTCAACAAAATGGTTGTAATGAAAATAAACCACTTTTGAATGCAAAAGAAACTCATAAGAATTTAAACTTCCCAAAGTAATTGATACAAGTTTTATGAAAAACTACAAAAGCTTTTAAACATAAGCAAAAATTACATTCAATCAAAACCAACAAATGATAAAAATTGTAAAATTGAACCACTTTCTTTGTAAATAAAATCCGGTTCTAGAAAAAAGTCAAATGTAAGTTCTCTAAGTCCAACTTTGAGATACGAACAATGACTATAAATATATTTTTTTAAAAACGAACGGTGATTTAAAAAATTTGTTTTAAGATTGTAGGAACCGTTCGTACAAAAACTAATAATACTTTTATAAATTCGATTACAATACAAAGAAAATAAAGAATAGAAGTAAATTACAATATGATTACAACTAAAAAATTATAAATACAAGAAATAAGTAGAAGCAGAATTATAATCGTGGCTGAGGATTCGTGTTCAACACGGGTCCCTTAAAACAAATTCCGAGTCTCCCAAGAGAACTCGTTTGTTTCCCAGGGTACAACAGCCGAAGCAGTATGTACTGCCGGGATGGACTCTAGCACCCGAAAATGCATCTTGAGAACAAGAGATAAATTATAGAATTTTAGAAGAATGAGAGAGATCAAGTAAAGATGTTTAGTGAGTTCAAGTGTCTCACATAACTAGGTTCACCCTAGTATTTATAGTGATCAAAAGACTTGAAACATATTCAAGTCATTACTAAAGAATTGAATTAAAAGTTGAACTTTTCTTCAAAATTAAATTCAAGATGAAACACCCAAGGTTGTAACATCTATATTTAATTTCAATATTGGAAGAATTTATTCAAATTTAAAACAACCAACTCACTCATTTTTTATTAGTTATTTATTTTCACATAATATTAAAAATAAATTCCAACAATAAGAAAGCAATAGATTTTTTCAAACTATTAAACGAGATACATGTTTATTTGATTACGTTAAAGTTTACATGAATATCCGACACTAATCATTATTTCACTTAAACCTACGAAATCAACTTTGACAATTATTCTGTTTGTATTTTAGTTTAATTAGAAGACACATTAATTTCAAATAATGTTAAAGATAAACACGTTAGACTGTGTCAAAACTTGTGAGCAAATTATGATGTTATTATTATTATATAATTCAGTGGCGAAGCCAGCAATTTTATATAAGAGGGCCGACAGTCATGAACTCACGAGAACCCATAAATTGTTCTCCTATGCTGTGTTTTGGGTTATATATTCATGTCGGTGATTCGGTCTGGGTTGGGTCATATAGTAAAAACTCTAAATATATAATTTTCTTTGTTCATTCTAAAGATCGTTTTTACACAAAAATAAAACTAGGTAGCTTAACAAACAAAAACTTAAAATATTTATAATAATGCAAAAGGAATGCCAGTACAGAGTACCGAAACAAAAATTACAACTCAACCAGAAAACTGAATATCTACAATTGAAAGAAATAAAACCCTAATTGAACTAAAAACCTACCTGGTGGTAGAGGCAATAGTAGATACAATTTGGTGGTGGTGGATAGAGCGAATGTACATACGGTGGTCTTAAGGAAGGCAAAAATATCGGAGTGAGCAAAAGTACAACACCAGATTGAATTTTTGAGTGGGATTGTGGGAAGCATGGCCGGCTATGAGGGTGGTGCACCGTGTGCGACCGCACAGGACACCCGCTTGACGGGGGCACTAAATTTTTTTAAAAATTTTTTATATATATTAATTTTTTTATAAAGCTTATGTGTAGGCTAGAGAATTTGTCACAAAAACCCATTGTTTTTTACTTTCAAAAGCCCACTAGTTTCGCTAAAAGCCGAATGGACATAAGTCCACGACAAGTCCACAAAACTCTTAATTTTTTTTTTGTTCGATGTTGAAAAAATATGACAGCAGCGGCCAGCAGAAAAAAAAGTTCAATTTTTTGGCAGATAGCGACTAAGAATTGGAGAGTAGTGACGATTTGGATCTTTTGAGACAAGAATTCAAGAAATTAGAGAGTAAAAAACTAAAAATAATTGGTTTATATAACTTAGTGCGATGGTGCTCGGGGAAGGGGGCCTTTTTTTCCTGACCCGCACAGGGCACCAAAATCCTCAGGACCGGCCCTGGTGTGAAGTATTGACCGGTTAAATTGAAAAATAAACTTAAGTTGTGGACTTTTTGTTTATTATGGAATAATTAAACAAATAAAGCCCATTGATTTAAGTTGGAAATTTTAAAAATCAAAGGGGCCAAACTTAATATACATAATATTTTTAAAGATGCCAATCTTATACATAAAAAAAAATTAATTACCGACTAAAAAATGATATGTATCTAAATAGTTAAAATAAGATACCTAAAACTTCTTTAAAATATGAGATTTTAGGTTCAAGTCTTTTATATCCAGCCGATCAATCAAATGAAACATTTTCATCACCTTTAAAAAACAAAACTTTAATAAACATAAAAAAAAAGGTAATAATGGTACAAAATAAATTAATAATGATAAAAACTTGTAGATGAACCTCACACACCACGTAACAGTTCCATCCCTCAAATACCCAAACTACCCTTCATCTTCATCCTATAAAACCCCATCTCCCCCAAAACCCTTCCATCAATCAATCATCCCAATCTCCGACCAACTTCCGACCACTCTTACAGAACTGGCCAATCTCCAAGCCCAACCTCTCACCACTTCCGGCAACGGAAACACAGTTCTCACTCTCTACCATGCGCTAACTTCCCGCGACGTTCAACTCGTCAACAAACTCTTATCTCCCGATCTCGAATGGTGGTTCCACGGCCCTCGTTCTCACCAGTTTATGATGCAATTGCTCACCGGAACTGATAACACATCTGACACCTTCCAATTCGTGCCTCATTCGATTGACGCTTTTGGATCCACGGTTATCGTGGAAGGTTGCGATCAAGGACGTGATATTTCCTGGATCCATGTTTGGAGTGTTGATTCGAATGGTGTAATTACGCAGGTTAGAGAGTATTTCAACACGTCGCTTACTGTTACTCGATTTGTTGTTAACAATACGTCGAAACCGGTTGTTTCTGTTAGGGTTTTGCATTGTCCTTCGGTTTGGGAGAGTAGTTTGTCCAATCGTGTTGGCAAATCGGTTCCGGGTTTGGTTTTAGCGATTTAAGTTTAATCGAGGGATTTGAATAAATCGATCACAATTTTGATTGTGATTTGGTGTAAGTTAATGTCAATTTGGTTTGTGTTGTTGTTGGTTATGAAGATTGTATCTTGTTTGTGGTTGGTTTATGTCGTTGATATGAAATTGTGCTTTTGTTGTTTTCTAATACTTTTCGTTTGTGTTGATTTTTTTAAGTTCAGTTTTTTTATGATTGTTTATCTGGTTTGTAACATCCGGGTTTTCGTAATGTTACAACAATGCGGCTAGATGGCTAGTCGCCTCGCCTACGACTATATGTAATGGGACATTGTAAACACCAATAAAGCCTCGCATTATAAAAAAAAAATCCGGAAGCGTTATACAAATTACGCCGCACCTCACATGGTTCCAGGTTAACAACTCTTCCGTTAAACACATCCTCTCTTTTCCATTTTATTACAGGGGGCATTTATATATATCACCTTTATAAGTTTTTTTTATTATATATTTATTCAACCTTAAAAATTAATTACATATTTCTTCTTCTTAAGCACATATGTTACACATTTACTCATTTCATTAAAATTAATTAATTGAACTACTATTTTACCCTTAATGAACTAATTAAATAATTATTTATATATTTTTATTAATTTTAATCTAAATCAAATTCATTAGGCCATTATGTTTACGAATCGTTTATATTATTTTATTTTTTGAACGGCGTTGCACATTACTTATTTATTAAAACTCGTCATGGATCTAGCTTTGTTATTTGATATAATAATATCAATTCTTGTCTAAATTTCATTCACACATATATATTTATTTATGAGAATTGATAAAAAGGGTAATTGTGTCAAATTTTAATGGACTGAGAAATATATAATAAAAATTAAGAGGTTGGGGAAATATGTAAAAATCCTTTTATTATAATATATATAAAAATTATTCATTATATAATTATTAGAGAGACATTAATCAGTATGAGTTTTATTGAGTGAATAGGATGTTGATGAGACTACGAAAAGTGCTTCAATAGGTTATCGGTATCAGCTGTAGTTGGGTCATTAATTTCGGTCAAATCGTATGATTTAATAATTGAGGGCCTAGAAATAGAATGAAGGGTTGCATCCATCTATAAAAACAAATAAACGTTACATCAAACCCGTGTTTGAAAAATAGTATAATTACATATAACATATACAATAGTAATTAAACAGATTAAGTGGGTCTAACACAAGTAATTGCAGCCAAACTTGACATTTGAGTAAGTGGATTATGATCGCGATGCTTACCTTATCCACTTGATGTGATGGATTGAGTTCGGAATGTAGAGGATGTGAAAACAATTCTTAGGAGGAGTGGCGGATCTAGAAAAAAAAAGTTCAGGGTAGCGGAAATTTGAATTGTTGAACCTAAATGTATACCGATACATAAGATGTAGAGGGAAAATGAATTTTTACACTAATTTTACATTTCGCCGAAAACGTTGATATACCCTATATCAACCCCGGCTCAGGAGGAAGGAAGTGAGCAGAATGTGTAGAATAACACTACAGGGATGGTGGAACGTAAAGAGTATTACTTTTTGGGCTAAATAAATGCTTAACACCTTATGAAAACTCTTTCTCTCTTGGATCACTAGAACACAATAACGAATGAAAAGGTCAGTGCGTGATGCGGGGTTGGTGCGATAGCTATCATGACTACGAAAGGTATTATGACACGCAATACACATACCAAGGCTATAAGAAAGAGCCGTTGGGGGTGGTGTTTATTTTAGTTCGATTTTTTTTCCCTTTAGCGGCGACATGTGGTAGCTAAGAGTGTTTTTTTCCCAACGTGACCCCAACCTTGACATAATGACATTTTTGGCCTCCAACTTGGGTTTCGAATTTTAGCGGCGGCATTTCCATCCTTTAACGGCAACATGTCATCACTACTTTTTTTAAGTAACCCCCCAACTTTACATATGTACATTTTTTACTTCTAACTTTGGATATATACAATCTTAACCTACTACAACTTTCCATTGTAACATACAAGACAAAGCTTTTTATGACTACGTTAATGTCACGTCCAACGGGTGAAACAATACTATTTTTTACGCGTGGAACGACGGAATGATAACGCTGCAAAGCGCGTCAAATGCCAAAAAACCTAATGTCACCATCATAACTAGGGGTGTTCAAAGCCGGGTATCCGGATTTTGGATATCCGAAAATGTCGGATATTGGTTTTCACTATCCGTATCCGAACTTTCGGATACTCGAACATTGGTATCCGAAAGTTCGGTTACGAATAGTATCCAAATATCTTTATTTATTTATTTTTTTTTGCATTACATTCAATCCAACATTCACGTTAATGAACTACTAACAAAAAGTCTTAGGACAAATAAAATCGAGGTACAAATATCTAAATAACCAATTGTTTTAATCAAACATCAATTCTAAACGTTTCAAGACTTTCAAATAATCCTCCATTCTTGACATATTTGACAAGTCAGTTACCTGTATCATTACCGAAACTTATAAGTCGACCACCAAAACACTAACTAGAAATCAAATCTTGAATGATTTGTAGACATGAATACATGACCATTGAAGCTTTTATGAAATTTCTCACACTTTTTAAAAACTAATATCGGGATCCTTACTTTTTTGCAATTCCTCAAACTTTTTAAAAACTAATATTGGAATTAAATATAAGTTATGTTTTGGCTATTTAAGAAACTAATATAAAAAAGATTATAAAGAACATTATTAACGAGAAAGCTATGCAGTTAATGCGAAAATATATCGGTTATTGGTCGAGGACCGATATGTGATATATCGGTTATCGCGGTGAGATATCGGTGAGATATCGGTAATTCTAATATAATGCATAAATTTATATAAGATAAAACATAAAACACTAGAACCTACATCTTTATAATACTAATTCAAAAGTCAAAAGTCCAAAACTCAAAATTTCAATATTTCATAATATTAATACTAATTGTAAGCTATGAAACTTCCTCCGAGTACACATCATCCAAGTCATCCAGATTTTCCACTTCAACTGTATTATCATCTTCATCATGATCGTCTCTATAGTGTGATCTTTTGCTCCTAGTACTTGATATGACCGAGATTTTGTAACCAAATATCAGTAAATGAGGCTAAATGTGATCAAAAAGCCCAAACCGATATTATCATTGATATGACCGAGATTTTAAAACCAAAATATCGGTAAAATATCGCTAAATATCGGCGATAATATCGTGACCGATATTATTACCGATATTTTGTACCGATATTTTACCCAAGTACCGATATACGATATATCACCGAGATATCACCGATATCTCGGCCGAGTTAACTGCATAGCGAGAAAGTACAAATGTAATTGCAAGATTAAAACGTGGTCAGTGGCGTGTGTTAGTGGGTTGAGGTTGTGAATTGGAAATTAAATACATTTAACTTAAGAGTTTACAAACATAATATTATAAATAAAGATGAATAATGTAAGAGAGGGATAGAGATGAATAATGTCGTAAAATTGCATATGGAAATTTTAAAACTTACTAAAGTGTAAGGTCGGTGAACCTTACACTTTAGTTCACAAACTTTGTGACATTTACACTTTTGGCACTTGCTATTTTCCAAAGTTTTTTTTATCTTTAACATATTTACGATTTTAATCAACGATTTTAACTAATTATCGTTTTAGCTCAATATGACTTAGCCGGTTTCCGACTTTGAACCCTTACTCTACTTTGACAATTTACAACTTCAACCATCTGGATTCGACTTGGTCACTGTTTTGACCTCTAATTTTAGATATTTATTCGTATTCTAATATGTGACCCATTACGACTTTAGACCGTAGCGTACGAGTCATGAAACTCTGTTTATCAACGCATGCGACGAAGTCACATACTCACACATGCACGTCACCGGGCCGCTACATCGCGAGGCCCGATCAATATGGATATCCGCCTAGTATAATAACCCGACCCATAAACCCAGTTAAAAGAAAAAGGAAGAAATGAAAGAGGCTGGGATAAAATTCAGGAACTTACTTCCTTCCTTCCGTCTCAAGATTAAACAAATTATTGGATCGATTCAATTTCAATTTCAATTTCAATTTCTCATCTTTCGTTTCGTTTATGGGAAAATCAGTTCCATCATCACCAAAGTTTCAAGATTTTGCCAGAATCATAACATCAAACAGGATCCAACCACGAGCCTCTAAATCCGTTTCCAACAAAACCCGTCTTGTTCCTCCGCCGGAACCCGCCAAGCCCAAAGGGATCCGGATTGAGAAACAACAACAACAACAACAAAGATTGAAGATAATGGAAGATAATTCTTCATCCATGGATCGCCGCATTCCCCTGGCGGAGGTGGTGCTTGAATGTTCAAGGCGCTGGTTTCAGGATACCCTTAAGGAAGCTAAAGCCGGTGACACCAGTATGCAGGTGTTGGTTGGTCAGATGTATTGTAGTGGTTATGGTGTTGTTAAAGATGCACAGAAGGTGTTCGACCATTTGCCTCTTTATTATTTTCTTTATAAGTTCACTTGGTTTTATATTTTTGTCAAATAATCATCTTCTTCATACCAATTCACTTGGTTAATCTTTGAAATTGACTTTGATTTGCTGTAAAAGCTTGGTTATGGTGTTGTTAAAGATGCACAGAAGGTGTTCGACCATTTGCCTCTTTATTATTTTCTTGACTTGTTCAGTTTCTCATCCCTAATTTAGACTTTATATCATAAAATTATCATGTTTTTTGGTACATTATCTTACATGCATCCTTAGTCTTTGTTAATCTTGAAAATAGACTGAATTTTAGTGTAGTAATTAAATTAGTGTTGATGGTTTGGATGTTAGGGACAAGCTTGGATCAGTAGAGCTTCGAGGAGTCGTAGCTCGGTTTGGAAAGTTGGTGATAAACATCCAGGTTATTCATTGTTGTAATCTTTTTATGTTTTGTTTAGTTTTTATGGGCAGGTGTTTAGTTTGTTGAGTGATGTTTTCGTTGATTTAACACTCTTTTTGTTGATATTTTGTTAGGTTATAATGCTAGTGACTCAGATTCGGATGAAGTGAAGGTTGAGGAAAAACAAAGCTAAATGTTTCTATGTTCGACTGTTCGTCAAATTGATGGTAACAATGTCGGTTGCAAATTTGGCCAATTTTGTTGTTATTGATTTTTCTGAACTGTTGAACTTGATTCAGTTGACTGCAAGTTCGTACATTACTTGACCCGATTAACTTTGAGTAAAAATAGTTTTTTGTTCCTTGTTTGCTATTAAACAGTATTGTGTACTCTTTAATGTTGATGTTGTTTCTTGCAGTGCATTATGGGGTCAACACAATGGTCAAACTCTTCAACAAGTCTTGTAGCCAAACTTGATAGCATGCCTTTTATACTCTCTGTATGACTTACCAGACTTTAGTATTTATGGCTTTTTTTTGGTCTGTGAAAATTGCTGATTTTGCAAGTCATGGTGAAAAGAACTTGTTCATCTGTCAAACACATCTATTAATTCCTTAATGTGCACATTTGAGATTAACGGACTTTTACATTTCTCTAAGAAAACTAATGCGTGTATAATATAGTTTGATGCTATTTATTTCGACCATTTGTGGTAAGCATAATGGCCGGCAATGGTGGAACTTCGTCATCAGAGATGTAAACGGGTCAGATTATCATAAGTATGTTAAAAACAAATGTAATAAATCATGGTCAAATTAAAACTTAAGAGTAGTTGTTATATTTAACATAGCTATGAAATGAAATCACCGACCCTCATACATGAATCAAACAAGTCTTAACAATTTACGATGGTTGAGGTGATCGATGACGATGAGGATAACCTTGGAAACCAGGAAGTTGAGGTGATCGATGATGATGAGGATAAACTTGGAAACCAGGAAGAAAAAATGGTGAAAGGTAGAGAAAAGTGGCACTAAAAAATGAGTGGTGTAATTGAAATAGTTTTGAAACTTGATTAGTATCCTGTCACACATACTATAAGCTTAACATCTTCATCATTTATAATGGTACAATTAGACTACAAATCCTTTGATATTGAATCATTAGATTAGTAGCAAAATTTAAAATACAAAAACCCATATTACCATATCAACCAAACCTGCAAATCAACCGTTATTCGTATAATTTGTACTAAATGACGCTTATTTTGTAAAAGCGGGCCACTGTCATGATATGGCCCTCATTTGTCAAAGCGGGCCATTTTAAAAAAAGAAAACCTTCGTGAAAGACAAGAAAAAAGCCTTTGAGGTATGCATGATTATTGCGAACAGTTTTCTAAACAACTAAGCTAATAGACCAGCTGCTAACAAGACGCTAGAGTCAAACGCGACAACAAAAACAAGAAATCAATTATTGAAAACTAATTTCTTGATTAATAAACGCGTATTTGAGAATGATTGTTCTTTCACTTTTTACACGTTAAATTGGTTAAAAGACACATTACAAGATGCTTTTCCCCCATAAAAAGCACCACTTTTACTAAAGTGGTTTGTATATATAATATTATCGAATCCAATTCCTCTTACAAATCTTTCACTTCACATTCACATTCACATTTCTAAACTCAAATCATCTTCCAAACAAATCAAATGACAAACGTCAGTACCATCATCTTCATCAATTCATTTACATACTATTATTATTATTATACATTAACGTTAGTTTTATATTTATGAATGATCAGGTGGTGGAATTGAAGGTTGGTTTACATTGTGAAGAGTGCATTAAGATGATCTTAAAAGCCATAAAAAAGATCCAAGGTATTGTTATTGTCGCTTCAGAAACGTACAAAATGTTTTATGATGATTATTATTGTTTGGTCTAACAGATATTGAGACATATGATGTTGATACGCGATTAAACAAGGTGACTGTTACTGGGAACGTAACGAAAGAACAAGTTGTCAAAGCTCTACAGAAGATCGGGAAGCAGGCAATCAATTGGGAACAAGATTCAACCACAACTACAAGTTACTAACCTCGTCGATCTTCTACTCGATCGCTTAACGTCTTCCATCACTCATGTTCAAACCTTTTATATCATATATTTGTATTGTATAATTTGTATTGTATAATCTATATATATATTCACTAGACTAGATAGAAATAATATTTGTTGCGAGGTTACATAATTAATATAGAACTAAACAAACAAACCCATGAACAAAAGCAAACCAATTAATCTCCAAGAAAAGAATAAGGGAAGAATAATTCATATAATGTATGTTTATAATGTGGAATAAATCTAACTGTGACAATTTTAAGTGACTAAATAAATTTCAACTTAAATGACAAACAATTAATGTCATAGTTTAAGTTATATAGTGTGATTAATTTAGAAAGAGTCAGACGTTAACGTACACTTAAGATCCCCACAACAACCGTACCGTTAATTTCTCTCTATATATATTAATTATATCCTCCAAATCTTACCGATCACGTACAACACAACGTTATGACAGCACCACCATCATCCATCACCCTCCCCACCACCACAAACCACCCAAACACCGTCCCCGTCTCCACCCTCCGCCTCTTCTTCACCCGTCTCTCCTCCTCTCTCCGTCAATCCTTATCCCAAACCCGTCCATGGCACGAACTCATCGACCGATCCGCCTTCTCTCGTCCCGAATCCCTCTCCGATACCACCTACCGCATCCGCAAAAACTTCTCGTACTTCCGCGTCAACTACACCACTCTCCTCGCCTTCGTTATCGCGGTTTCCCTCGTCACACATCCCTTCTCCCTTCTCCTCCTCCTCTCCCTCCTCGCTGCATGGACGTTCCTCTACCTCTTCCGCCCCTCCCATCACCCGCTCGTCGTCTTTGGACGAACATTTTCTGACCGCGAAACGCTAGTTTTGTTAATCCTTTCCACCACTATTGTTGTGTTTTTAACCAATGTAGGGAAGGTGATGGTTTCTTCACTTTTGATTGGTGTTGCAATTTTATGTTTGCATGGAGGGTTTAGGGTGCCAGAGGATCTCTTTTTGGATGATCAAGAACCGGTTAACGGCGGTTTCCTTTCGTTCCTTGGTGGCGCTGCTTCGTCTGCTGCCGTTGCTGCTGCTACTGCTCCGGTTGCTCCACGGGTTTGATGATGATTGAGGTTAATTTTTTTAACAGTTTAGTGTAGAATTTTGTTTCTTTTATTTGCTTGGAATTGATTTGTTATGTTAATGTCTAGTTGCAGTTTTCAGCTTCTTATACATTTTTGCAAAATCTTGTGGTTATGATCAATATATAAGACTAATGTCAAAATTGTGAACTAGAAATAAGTATGAAGTGAAATGTAGCTGCTTTGCAAATCATGTATCTGCAAGCATGTTAGTTGCAATATATGACATGAAGCATGGATTGAAGACTAAGAAGACGAGTAACGTTTTTTAGAACAGTGGTTGGTGCAACGGCAGCTACTTGGTGAGAAGGTTGTCAATCTAAAATGTAGTAGGAACATGTGAACAGAAGAGTCAAGGAAGTGGATTTTGAGGTGTTGCGTACGAAGATGAAACACGAGATTGAGTGCAAGGTATCTAGTATGACAAAAGAGCCATAATCCATCTAGTCTAAGCAATGTGAGATAGAGCATACAACTCTGTTTCAATGCTATGACAAAATAGGTTAGTCTTAATGGGTCAAAACAGATTGAATCATGTCCGGGTCTTAGTATTGTAAACGGGTCATGGGTCACAACCCAATAAGGCAGTTTTGGTGGGAAGATTAACAGTTAACTTCAACCATCATAACCGTCTCTTTGGCGGTTGTTTCCTGTCAATTTCATGTACGTACTGTAATCACAATACAATAATACGTTTATTCATGTTCATCTCTCTGTTGTTCTTGATCTTATGATCACACTCACACACAACATGAAATTCATAATCAGAAACAATGCATGATGCATTACCTTCATTCTCGCTCTTTGGCTTGGAAGGTATTGGTGTGAGTTATAGATGACGATAATAGTAATTTTGAGACGTAACAGATGTACCAATAGATGAACGAATCTGGTTCATGTGCTGTGATGGCCATCCTTGCAACTAGCTAGATTATGTATGGTTCGGTAGATGGATCAACTCGATCATGTAAGGGGACGTCTGTATCAACCATTATAGGGGAGGGAGTCATATTTCCTCTTATTCATTCTTCTCACAAACACTTTCTCTCGTCTAGTTTTCCATCCCCTCACTAAGCATCGCTAAATCTTGAAGATGTCCCTCGTTGATCACACCCAGTTACAACCAACAAAAACACCAACACAGATGCAACAATTGTCAACAACAATCGTCAAGAACATATGGATGACAAACATGCAAGAACTAATCACAGTAGACCGTAGGCCACAAGAATCCAAAGATCGACAATCACAACGACAATCCATAGGTCACACGGATCTAAAGATCCGACAACCATTATTGGAAACAACCACCAGCAATCTATGCCGAAAATCCGTCAGAAATCTATCAGAGTTCGAACAAAAGAGAGAGAGAGAGAGAGAGAGAGAGAGAGAGAGAGAGAGTACAATGGAAGTCTACAACAGATAAAATGAGAGCATGAAACATATATATGCAGTACTAAAATTATCAAGGTACCCTCACGCTATGAAATGACGAAAATACCTTTAAATCAAACTCTCCATTTCTGATAACGATTCAATAACAGCAGCAGTAATAGTAATAGTAATATTAATAATAATAATAATAATAATAATAATAATAATAATAATAATAATAATAGTAATAGTAGTAATAGTAATAGTAGTAGTAGTTGTAATAATAATAATAATAATAATAATAATAATAATAATAATAATAATAATAATTAATAATAATATTAATCTACCTATTCTAATAATTGAGTAACACGTCCACATGTCATCATTTTAACTACTCCACATAGGATTTTGCTTAGGTGTCATGTTCTAATTAATTTGATGGAGAATTTTTAGACGGGTCATGGTATGCTCCATATTCGAAATAACCCGATATGTTTAAATTAAAAATTCATAAATTATCATCAATTATCTCCTAACCCGATATGTTCAAATACAAAATTTACCAATTATCATGATCTATATATTAACCCGATATGTACCAAGTATCATGAATTATCTCCTAACCTGACATTCAAATAAAAAACTTATCAATTATTATGATTTATCTTAACCCGATATGTTCAAATTAAAGTTTTACCAATTATCATTAATTATCTCATAACTCGATATGTTCAAATAAAAAAATTTACAATTATCATGAATTATCTCCTAACCCGATATGTTCCAATAAAAATTTACCAACTATTATAAATCATATCCTTTATTGTAACATATGATTTTTTATATGATTATATTTGTAAATATCCAAATCGATTTAATAAGAGATATGTTAAAAATAAATTTGATATGTAAATTGAGTTAAAATCTATAAAACTAAAATCCGTGTAATACACGGGTACTAATCTAGTAATATTAATAATAAAATAAGGTTTTGTGGTAATCATATTATTTCAAGGTATATTGGTTTTAAACAATCTCAACTATTATCTTTTGGTTTCCAACTGTCCCCAACTATCAAACCCGCTGGTAACGGTCCAAACTTTTTTCACTTTAGCAACCAACATGTCATCAATTTTTTTAACGGAGTTAATTTCTTTTTCGAATTCCAAATCAACATTCTAGGGCTTTTGATTGGAAGGAGAATACTAGTCGATTTATGTAAAAGTTACCTCAAAACGGTGCTCCGAACGACAAATTGGTGCTTCAATCGGGTGTTTAAATCTGGTGTTTAAATCTAATGGTGCTGCACCAGATGTAAATTTTTTGTCGTTTAGAGTGCCGTTTCAAGATAACTTTTACATCAATCGATTCGTACTCTCCTTCCGATCAAAAGCCCTAAAACATCGGTTTTGAATTCGAAAAAAACAACGCCATTAAAAGTTATTTAACGACGACATGTTGGCTGACAAAATGATAAAAGTTAGGACCGTTACCAACCACTTCGATAGTTTAAACTATTAGAAATCAAAATGTAATAGTTGAATTTTTTAAATCAATATACCTTATTTGAATGGCATTTTTCCAATGCTCTGAAGTTTTTTTATTCAATAATCAAGACTTGATGGCCTTTTACTAATGGAAAAGTTGTTAAGTTTTTTCCTTGTACGTTTTCAAAAAACTATATAATAATAAATAGATTCGGCAGCATAGGTTGAACACCCGAGAGAAACAAAAATTACACTGGCAAAGTAAATAACGACCGCTTAAAATACATGAAATGATAACAATGACAATTGAAATTATATTAAATAATTTATATCGTGTACCACACTACCCCTAAAAATACTTTGGCTAATTTGTTTTAAAAATATGATTATTGGATTTTAATAATTAAGAGTATTGACTGTTATTAATTTTAATTAAAATTATTGTTCCTAATTATGAGGTATTGGCTCATGCCACTCCTATCGTTAGAAGTTAGTGTTTGGATCAAAAGTGTCACTTTACAAACTTGAGGTGAAAATTTTATGTTTGTTTAATATGTATGTATTTCACCACTACCACCAAAAGTGTCAGACTTTATTGGTTTCAACCGGTACCAACTATCACTTTTTGGTTCCTTCTGGTCCTAACTATTGAATTGACTGTCAACGTTCCAACTTTAACGACGGACCGTTGGTTGCCAAAGTGATAAAAGTTGGGACCGTTGATAGCCAATTCAATAGTTGAGACCGGTAGAAACCAAATAGTGATACTCTAGTTGGGACCAACAGAAACCAATATATATAGATTTCATAGGTATATTTATAATAGGTCTATGAGTATCAAAGTATGTGTTCTTATAGATTAACTTTTTTTTTAGCAGCGAATAATATATATTACGTAAATGGGGCTAACAGGAAGCTAAAACCTCAAAGAGTGTACAAAAACATAAACAACGAATAACAAGAGACTAGATTAGATCAACCCGGATCGGTCTTTAAACTTAGCAGTGAAGCGGGTGCTTTCATCTTGCTGCGAGCTCTCATCCATAACATGCTAGACACCATTGCTTCTAGGAATATCCCGTTCTCTGATGGTTGGATTTGTTAAAAAATGGCTTTGTTTCTATGCTTCCAAATATTCCAAATTGTTGCCATAAAAATCACATGGACCCCTTTTTTAAAGTTCTTGTCGCCATGGAGGAGATATGGAATCTCCATAAGATCTTTGAATGAGAAGGCGAAAACCGGATTAATACGACACCACGCACTAACCCTAGCCCATATACGAGTTGTCACAGCACACGAAGTGAACAAGTGTTCCGCCGTCTCGTCTTCGATCCCACATAGTTTACAAGCATGCGAGTTAATTGCAACGCCCCTTTTGGTCAGTGAATCGCATGTGGCGATCCTATTATGCATAGTCTGCCACATAAAAATGTTTACAGTAATAGGTGCCCATGTGTTCCATTTTAAGATGTATTCGCCTTCCTCTCCATTCCTTACCAACCGTTTTTTAATACAGTTAAGTATCTAAATATTCTAATGTTTATATTATTTATAATGTTTATGTCTAAATAGAGAGTTTTTATTCCCGGTGTTTATCTTAATTTGAGTTGTTCTTTCAAATTATGATAATCTACAAGACCATTCTTGTCCTATGAATATGTGTCATTGACTAAGACTAGCAAAAGTGGTGTTAAGTGTTAACCACGACCAAGATAAGTCAACCATGACTGGATAATTGAAATTGACATCCAATATTGCTTAACGGCCGACAAAAAACATATTCATATTATCAACAAGTAGTATTTTGTGAAAGTAATACTAATTTAAACATATTTTATAAACACCTGATGTAAAAAATAACGTAATTTAAAATGAGAAGTTATTTTAAAAAGATATAGATAATATAAAGTGTTAGAGTAATTTATAATTGTTAGATTTATTTTAATGGCTGTGATTAAATTATAAGAAAAACAATTTGATGGATGATATTTTTGTCATAACCATTTTATTGATTTTATTTCTTCAGATGCAGTACACATGTTAATTCTCAAACTTTTTTTTAAATGTTAACATTTTCACATACATTATTTTTTAAAAAAGTACAACAAAAAACAAATGTTTTTTTATCTTTGAAACGTGCATAGTATTTTGATATATAAAAACGATATTTTTATTGTTTTTTCAATTCATTGTGTAATATCAGGACATTGTGTTAAATAACGTATTTAATACCATGTTTTTTCATCTCATTATCAGGTCATTATGAAGTAGCATGTCACTGTGTCATGGTATGTGCTAAAAAAGTATCATTGTGTCAAATTTTATTCTGTGTTTGAATACTACACGTAAATACAAATTGTTAATGTGTATTTAGTAGATCATTATGTTATCTTGTGTGTTAAGAAACTAAGAAAGTATCAATGTGTTAAATAGGATTTATGTTTGAATATGTATCTTAGTAAATCATTGTGTGTTTCACTAATAATTATTGTGTCAAAGTTGTATTGTGTGTTTGAATACTTGATGTGATCGAATGCAAACCGTTAATGTGTATCTTACTATATCATTGTTTATAATACGTGGTTCACTAAGAATCATTGTGTCGAAGTTGTAATGTATGTTTGAATACACAAAGTGTTAATTAATGTGTACCTTAAGATATTATTTTGTTACATTGTGTTATTCTATAAGTCATTGAAAAACCATTTCATTTATACAACACAATACATAATTTCATTTTGTTATATATGCATATTTCTACTTGTTTTACTCGTGTACATTGTGTCATTGTGTTTTATTTTACTCGTGAAATATCATTGTACTACTGTTTTACTTTGAGTCATTGTGTCAGTTTTATTGTGTTATATAAGTTTAAAGAAAAAAGTTCTAATACTCATGTACATTGTGTTATATCTTACTTGTGAACTATTATTGTATTAGTATTGTATTTTGAGTAATTGTGTCAGTTTTGTTAAATATGTTTACTTTTGTCCTATCTGTTGTTTCACATTTGTACATTGTGTCGTCGTTGTACACTGATTGTGTCGTTGTACACTGATTGTGTCATTGTGATATACATGCTTACTATTGAACAATCATTAAAGTCACTGTGTAATCCTCATGCTTACTAAAAATATAAAACAAACAGTTATATAAAATATACAATAGAACAATCTAAATATGTAAAAACCTTCAAACACAACAATTTAAAAATCAAAGTATTAAACATAACTCAAACTTAGTTGGAAAAAAGTTTAAAAGAAACCAAAAATATAAAAAAAAAATGGTCTAACTAGTAAACCAGCTCTCGCTCAATAACCGGCCGGTTCAACCAGTAGTCGTTCAAAGGGGGTGAACCTGACCGGCTCCCCCGGTTCATCCAATCGGTCCGTTTTAAAACGTTGCTCTAATACATATACCTGCAACTTGCATGATTAAACCATTTAACATCTTTTAGCAAGCTAACACACCTTATCATCAAAATGTCTCGGTAAATATGATAAAATATACTTTTCAAAACAAGTCATAATTTGTTTTTATGAGAGTTTGATACTTTTATCCTTGACTTTTTGAATAAAATCAAAACATCTAACCATTCTACCTTTCTATAAATACCCTTACATTAAAAATCAAATTATGGCCGATTATCCACGAGTTTTTTTTCTAAAAGAGTGTGGTTATAAAACTTATTTACCAATTTGGTGTACTTTAAAAAATATTTACCAAAATGGTGTTTTTACTTCTGCATTTAATGAACTTTTGTTTCTTTCTCATATAATTCAATACCTTTAATTACTTTTTCTTAAAACAGTATTAAGTTTTTCAACAAGATTTATAAAACATTTTAAAGTTTTTTTATTAAATAGAAAACCTTACACATATTATGTTTTTCAAAAAATTATCATGTTTACGTTTACTAATTACGAATTACAATATAACATTTTTTTTCCAAATACAATGAGAAAAATATATTTAAAATTCAAATTATTAATTGTGGGGTTAAAAAAGCAATTTTATTTTGTTCACCAATATTTGGAGCAATGATTTCTCTTATTTTTAAATTTATTTTCATTTGAACTGAGTTTAGTTTTTTAGTTTTGAAGGGCAAGAAACGGTTTTAATGTTGAAACATAATATGATACAGATTTTTTATAAAAAAAATATGAAATGTTTATTTTTAAACATTTTATATATGCATATAGATTGATTTAAAAAAAATTATATTCATCAAATTAGATTATGAGAGAGAAACAAAAGTCATTAAATGCACAAATAAAACACCATTTTGGTAATTATTTTTCAAAGTACACCAAATTAGTAAATAAGTTTTGTAGATACACCTATTTGGTAAAAAACTCGATTATCCACAACCAAGATAACTAAGGCGATGTATTCAAAATGCTATCTGATTTCAACTCATGAAAACACATTGATACATAAGTTTCTTTTAAAGATGTATCATCCTAAAACAATCAATACATAAAGTTTTTTTTTTGGGTTATTGGATTTAATCACCGTCAACTATTGGTTATTAGTCGTTGTCACCCTCAAGTATCATTTTGGCCAATATAACTTCCAACTAAACACTTTGGTGTCCGTATCACCAAAAGTCAACCAATTCAATTCACTTTTAGTTGATTTTGATTATTTTTTGGTTAGCTTTGGTGTTACGGACACCGTATCACCAATTCAAGTCACTTTTGGTTAACTTTTGGTTAAATTTTGGTGATACAGACACCAGAGTGTTTAGTTGGGAGTTATATTAGCTAAAGTGATACTTAAGGGTGACAGTGACCAATAACCAATAGTTGAAGGTAATAAAATCCAATAACCCTTTTTTTTTAACATATCAGCCTAAAACCTTAAAATTATATACTCAATATGCCTTCTCAAGCAGCAATATAAGTGGATGTTAAAATATTAATAATAATCACATTATGATATTATATGTTCTAGTCCTCATATTTAGACTTTAAACATGGGTAATAATAAACATTAAACTATGAAGTATAAAAATGAGTTCCGACTTTGAAGCATTTGTATATTAGTCACAACATTGTTAACAAGATACCTGCATCGATCACTGTGTCCGGAAGCGTGCCCATCACGTGCATTCATCAGCAAAAACTTGTTCATCATCTATCACATCCCACTACAATATCACTGTTCATCTTCACCACGCCTGTGTAAAACAACTACTTCTTCTTGCTTCATCAATGGCATCCAACAAGAACAAAATATGCAAGAAACACACACACCATTTCACCTTCCTATTACACCTACTCATTTCCACTTACTACCCATCACAAAAAACCTTTGATTTTTCACCAAAGCAACAATCTTTACACAAATGCAATACTTTCAAGAAACAACAAAAATGGAAGAAAAACACAAACTTTTTCACTTTACTAACACACCTACTCTTTTTGTGTTTACCCTTTGTTGTTTCAAGCCAATCTTGGGATGGGATTATTGTGACACAGTCAGATTTTGAAGCTCTTCAATCTTTCAAACTTGGGTTGATTGACCCAAATGGTTTCTTGAAAAGCTGGAATGATAGTGGTTATGGAGCTTGTTCTGGTGGTTGGGAAGGGATTAAGTGTGCTCAAGGACAAGTTATTGTCATACAATTGCCATGGAGAGGTTTAGGTGGTCAAATCACTTCAAAAATTGGTCAGTTTCAAGCTCTTAGGAAGCTTAGTCTTCATGATAATGCAATTGGTGGTTCAATTCCAAAGGAGTTAGGGTTTTTGCCAAATCTTAGAGGGGTTCAGTTGTACAACAATAAGTTTACAGGTTCAATTCCTCCTACATTGGGTTCATGTAAATTGCTTCAAGATCTTGACTTTAGTAATAATTCTTTGGTGGGTCAAATACCTGATTCACTTGGGAATTGTACCATGCTTTTTAACATCAATTTGAGTTTTAATTCTTTGTCAAATTCTATTCCTGTGTCACTCACAAGATCCAATTCTCTCATGTTTTTATCATTACATTACAACAATTTTTCAGGGGTTGTTCCTGATTCTTGGGATGGTGGGGTAAATGGTAGTAAACCCTTGGTCAAATCTTTGACTTTTGACCATAATTTCTTCACTGGAAAAATCCCAGTTTCTTTAAGCAAGTTGACTGATCTTGAAGTGATTTCATTCAGTCATAACCAATTCAATGATGAAATCCCAAATGAAATTGGGAAGCTTTTTAAGCTTAAAAGTTTGGATCTTTCTTACAATTCCATTAATGGCAGCATACCCAACAGCTTCTCTGATTTGAAATCACTCACTTCATTGAATTTAGCTCACAACAATCTCACTGGTCAAATCCCAGTTTTCTTGGGTGATCAATTGAATCTTGCAATCTTGAATGTGTCCTACAACAACCTATCTGGTCGTGTACCGGTTCAACTCTCATCAAGATTCGATCCGAGTGTTTTCACGGGCAATCTTGAGCTTTGCGGGTACAGCCCTTCAGCCACGTGCAACACATCTTTGGCGGGCAGCCACCACCACCACCGGAAAATAGATGGCAAAGAAATCTTGCTCATTGTAGGTGGATCTTTAATAGCAGGTTTTCTGCTAGTTTGTTGTATATTTTTGTGTTGCTTGTTGAAGAAAAAAGATACCTTGAAACAGAAAGATAGTGAACAAGGTAGAGTGGGTCCTGTGAAAGAAATTCAGACGGAGGAGGCGGGGGCGGGAGAGGGGGGAGGGAAGCTTGTACATTTTGAAGGTGGGGTTGAGTTTACAGCTGATGATCTTTTGTGTGCAACAGCAGAGATAATGGGGAAGAGTACTTATGGGACTGTTTATAAGGCTACTTTAGTTGAAGGGATTCAAGTGGCTGTGAAGAGATTGAGAGAAAGGATTACAAAGAACCAAAAGGAGTTTAAAAATGAAGTGCATTCACTTGGGAAAATTAGGCATCCAAATTTATTGGCAATGAGATCTTATTATTTGGGTCCAAAAGGGGAGAAACTTCTTGTTTTTGATTATATGCCCAAAGGAAGCCTTGCTTCTTTCCTCCATGGTACATTTTTCACACACATATACACATGATATATGTATGCATATGCATACGCTTATGTGATGTGCATACATTATGCGCATTGCATACGTGTACACAACGTGCATATGCATACAAAAGCATACGCGTATGCAGATGCGTTCATAAGCATACATTAGTATACGCATATGTACTTTGCATCATTTACATTTGCAATGTGTATAGGCATATGTATTGTGCATACACATTTGCAATATCCATATATGCATCAAGTCTAATCTTTTATTAAATTTTGATGTAGCACGAGGACCCAACACGCCGATTGATTGGCCAACAAGAATGAGAATAATGAAAGGAATGACAAGGGGTTTACTCAACCTCCACATGAAACAAAACATAGTCCATGGAAACCTAACTTCAAACAATGTTCTTCTTGATGACAATCTCAACCCTAAGATTGGGGATTACGGGTTGTCACGGTTAATGACAACTGCTGCGAATTTAAACGTAGTTGCAACTGCGGGTGCACTTGGGTACCGGGCACCCGAACTTTCCAAGCTCAAGAAAGCCAGCACCAAGACTGATATATACAGTCTTGGGGTCATCATGTTGGAACTCCTAACCGGAAAATCACCGGGAGAGGTGGATGATGGTGTTGATTTGCCACAATGGGTGGCTTCTATTGTGAAAGAAGAGTGGACTAATGAAGTTTTTGATTTGGAGTTGATGAAGGATGCTACTGCTATTGGTGATGAGTTGTTGAACACTTTGAAACTTGCTTTGCATTGTGTTGATCCATCTCCCTCTGCTCGACCGGAGGCGCAGTTAGTTCTTCAGCAGCTTGAAGAAATTAGACCAGAGACCGCCGCAAGCTCTGGTGATGAAGGTGGAGGTGGCAGTGATGGCCCTTCAACAAGGGAATGAAGTGAGATCAGTAGTTTATTCCTGAGTTTTTTTTGTAGTGTTGTAAATACAAGTTCTTAAAATTGATTCAGGTTTTTAAGATAGAAAGTTTTGGTAGTATTTGTCATTGTTAATCAGAGGTGAGCATGGTTCAAAACATGTTTCGGTTTCTAGAGTTCTATAACCGTTCGGCTATGTTAAAAACGTTCTTTTTTGCTATCGGAGATATGGTTTGGTTAAGTTCGTCGGCAACTTGGCTCTAAACATGGGTATATCAGTTAAAACCCAGATTAAATTTCTAGTCAACGAAACAAAGAAAGCATATTAATGTATATAACAAACAAGTTAACTAATAAAGGAAAAAGGGAGACACGTAATATATTATTTATAAAAAACTATATTGTTTTTGTGGTTTAATATAATTTATAAAACATAACAAAATATAAAAATAAGACATACAAAGAATATAAGGATTAGGCATTTTGAAAATGGATTCACTAGAAATACACCTTTTAACACATTATTTGGGTTATGGCTACACAAAATTAGACAGTGGCAGTTAATATCCACTTACAAAAACATTATTAACATAAACATACATCCAACTTTCAGCTACAGCTTTGTGCATATTCACTTGTTTCATTAGCAAATGTTTCCCATACACTTGCCATCTTCTCAGCATATCCTGCCTGTTAAACAAACAAGCCAAAACATGAAACAACCTACTTTCTTTCCTAAAAATCAGCTAATTTACTAATGGGTCAACCTTCTAAATCAATTTTATTTACACATTTAGATTATTGATGTAATGAGATTGCTTTTGTAAACCAATCCACCCATTTTGACCCATGCTAAAAATATCTAGTTTTCACCCGTTACGCAACCACCCATCTCCTCTACTAACTATGTACTGAGCATTAAAGATGAGAATATACGCATATGGTACCTGATTAACAACAAATCCTTTCAACATCCGAAAGAAATCTCCACGCTTCTCTTCGTCAAGCCTCTCGAATTCAGTTTTGTTAGTCTCCTGCATGTTAGTATATTATTTTACTTATTATTGTTTAACACAAATAATCAAGATCTCTCACCAGTAGTACAACTATCAAGATTGTTAATACGAACTATTTTACCTTTATACGCTTGTATTCTTTGATTGCACAATTTTTTACATCTTCTGTAACTCTCATGGTTTCTTTCAACTCGTCTACTTTCTGAATTGTAGACCTGTCCGCACCAAATATTTTGAATGCAGCGGCTTCAAGTTTTTCAATTCTTGAATTTAGAATTGCAAGCTCTGATACAACAGTCTGTACTGTCAACAAAGCCCTTGATCGATCTGAATATGCATTATTCACATCTAACATCACCCCTAGGTAGTCATGAAGCTTGTCCTGTGCCCATCAAAACAATGTATTGATTTTACAATAGATGTAAAGTTATATAACTGCAACAAAGAAATGGGCATGTGGCAATTTCAACCCATTAAATAATGAATGGACAATTCAAGTTACTTTTAAGGAAATGAGTAAAAAGAAATGGGTCAGAACCAAAGTGTACTTTTGATGCATAAAAAGTCTTAATCATTGATGCATAAAAAGTCCTAATCAATTTCATTCAAAATAAGTTATGTTATTAATTTATTATTACTGAAATAATATAGCAATTTGTACTCATATTTGACACAAATAATAATAGAAAACCATTTTGCCACCTTTAATGAGGTATGAAGAAGTTACCAAATGTTTGATGGTTTGTGCATTTAACTCGCGATACAGTCTGCTTGCTTTAACAGAAGAAGTGACCATGTTTTTCATATCTCTGGCTCTCGTTTTCTGAGAGATAAATATGGCTTCCTCAGTTTCGAACTTAGTTAGTTTAACAAATACTAACCCTATTTCTCCCATGGTTTCACCTATGTCTTGTTGGGCTTTAACAAGAGATTCAGCCTGCGCTTCAACAAGATGATGAAAGTAAGTCATGTAACGGTTATAAAAAACACGTCAGTCCCTATATATGTCACTTTGTCTACCACAACCACAGAATGATTTATTTGTCTCAACTAACTCCACAGTACTCATTAAACTAAACAAGAAAGAAGAAAAAAGACCATAAAAACAAATGAACTATGAACTTGGTTTTAAAAAGTGTGAATCACAAAGAGTTGGTACGATGTCAGAGCCAACACAAGAGGCGATGGGACAGACAACATGTATGCGATGCTCAAGGTATTTAAATATATATTTGTAATAACTATGATAGATTTCTATCATCACGTATCCAAAATTAAAATATAAATGACCTCTATATATGATTTAATATATAAATAAGCTACATGTACAACCTCCATGAGTCACGAACTCACGATGCACAAAATAAGCTACGTGTACAAGAGGTGTGCCCCATGCTGCACATCAAGCCATTTTTATCTACACCTCAGGTCCACACGTCGCCACACACCGTCAGTTTGCAAGACTCGTCACCTAGGGGCACCTTATGCCTGGGCGCGCTCAAGCACACTTTTTTAACTAAGGGTAGAAAATGAATTTACATATATGCATTTAACTAAAACATGAAATGGTTAGAAAATTGGTTTTATGTTAAGACAAAAAATAAAAAAACAAAACAAATTAGAGAATTCAAAAGCTACATATAATAGTGAATGTCAAGCTCAAGGAAAAACCTATAATGCAGATATCATAGTTGTAGTTCAAAGATGTTTGCATATGCGTGCGTCTAGTTAATACACAGCCACATGCAGGACATGGATCAGAAGTTCATATTCACAGGCCACAGCCATCAAACAATCTCCGTACCCTTTTAACTTGATTGTTAAATTTTAAACTATGGTTTGTTGATCATGTTCACCACCAAAATACCCGCTAGTCTTTTTGGTAGTATATCTTCTTAAAGAGATTACCCTTGTGCAGACTTGCTAGAAGGAATAGTAATGAACAATTGTATAGCTGAACCACTATCTACCCTTGTCAATGTTCAACAAGTAAGCATTGTTTTTACGTATTAAGACAGTAACACAACAAACTTTGCTAGTGGATACATACTTTTCTATCATAAGAAACTTACAATCAAAGATAAAGACAGCCACAATAAGATTCAAACTGCATCCATGGTACCACGACTACCATCATCTCATTAAGAACTAAACTGTCATGGTTCAATGTGTAATCCTAGATTTTTTTCCTATCTAAACCACAAATATGTACATACTTCCTAACTTCTCGGTCACCAAATTGCACGCCACAACCTAAGCTACTACTTAGAAACTTTCTTACTGTGTATCCGCAATTTGCTAATATAATGTTTAACCTTCATAGTTTCTAAGACGCATCAATAAGAAAAAGAGGAAATTGCAGCTCTAGATAACAAGCAAAGAATCGATTACATCAATGGCATACACAGTACATGAACAACTAACCTGAAGAGATACATTACTCAACTGCAGCTCAAAATCCTGCAACTTCATCTTCTTCTCCAAGAAATCCCTATCCTCTTCCACCAGAGGCGGCTTCGTCCCACCCCAACCATACGTAACCGATTGCCTCAACTCTTTGAACATCCTAATCAAATCACCCCCTCCTTTCCCCTGCTGCACCACCTCCCTAGAATCACCGCTTGGCGCCACATTCGCCGCATTCATCCATGGCAGATCCCCCTGCACCTGCAAAAACACTCTTAAATCCTCACTATGCCGTATAACAGGATGAGCAGCCAGTTTTCTAAAGTACTTCTCTAAAGCCATCCTTCTCTGCTCAATAAACTCATGCTTTTGCATAACCTGCCTCTCAACCACACCTTTATCCGGCCTCGTCGGAATAAAAAAACCTCGATAAGACTCCGATAACCTATCCGACAACATCACAACATCTTTAAACCGTCTCCTGACACTAAACTCCGTTCCGGTAAACTCCGGAACGTTCGTCCATGTCGTTATCAAGTACGTCAAGTAACTCTTACCACCGGAAACAACTGAATTATCTAGATCGTGTTTCTTCCGTGGATCCTTAACTGAAACTCTCAAAAACAAGTTACTAACAGACGATTCTGAAGTTGATACATCATCGTGTTCGCTGATTTGATCGATTTGAAGACCTTCAAACGACCTAAACACCGCCTCCGCGTACGAAGGTGGATCGATGAAGGAGTTGAAGGAGTTAGGGTTTTTGTGAATGGATGATGAACGTAGAAGAGGATCATCATCTTCAATTGTGAAAATTTCGGCAATAGGTGCGGTTGGAGGATGATCGTCGTGGAACTGAAGCGATTCGAATAGGTGGTTATCGTGTGACATCATTGATTGAATAATTTGAGAATTGAAGTGAAGTGATGTTAATAATGCGATGGTGAAATGATAGGGGGTTTAGATTGATGTAGAGAAACAGTGGCGGAGTGATAGAGATCATCGCCGGCGATGCATGTTACGGAGTTTACACGGCCATTGTTCACCCACATTTCATTCTTTTATCTTTTTCTGTAAATTGCTATTTTCGTCACTTCATTTATAACGTACATACCAGTTTAGTTCTTATGTTTTCTTTTGAGTTAGTTGTCAAAATGGTCCATGAGGTTTATAAGGTTTTGCTGTTTTTTACATTTTTAAGAATTTTTGCATAAATAGTCCCTACAGGCCAAAACCTCTTGCTAAATTGGTCCACGACACTAACAGCGTTAAAAAAATTCCGTTAGTGACTAGTAATTGGCTAAAATACCCTTCTTCTTCTTCTTCATCACCACCACCAACAAATCATCTCCATCCTCAACCACCACCTCCAATCTTCATCAGCACCACTATTGACATCGGACACCGGAAATCCGTTGGAATTGTTACGTCGGAAGAACTCGACTTTTTCCGACGTACGACCGTTGTTCTCGGTGACGATTCACCGTACAACACACACTTTTTCCGGTGTCCGATGTCAATAGTGGTGCTGATGAAGATTGGAGGTGGTGGTTGAGGATGGAGGTGATTTGGTGGTGGTGGTGATGAAGAAGGAGAAGGGTATTTTAGTCAATTACTAGTCACTAACGGAATTTTTTTAACACCGTTAGTGTCGTCGACCAATTTAGCAACAGGTTTTGGCCTGTAGGGACTATTTATGCAAAAATTCTTAAAAGTGTAAAAAACTGCAAAACCTTGTAAACCTCAGGGACCATTTTGACAATTAACTCTTTTCTTTTTGTCATTTTAATGTTTGGTTTTGTAAATTTTAGTATCTTGGTCCTAACTAACTTTTATTAGTTTTAACTGCTAACACTTATAGTTATTTTATATTTAGGGATTAAAATGATAATCATTTTACATTTTAACGATCAAAATGACTGTCATTTTTCATTTCAATGACCAAAATGACAATTTGTTGTTTTTCTTGTTGTTGTAAAACCCACCATCATCGAGCATACATTCTTCATAACACAACTAACACCACCTTCATTGACTCTTTCATTCGTTTTCTCCGTAGCTACACGTCTCATTCAAAAAAAACTATATCGAATAGAAATTAATTTAAGATCTTCACACCCTATTGACAAATCATGGTCTTCATCTCTTCAAATTAATGTATGGTTTTGATTTCTAACAATAAGAATTGATGATATTTTTCTTCTATTGTTTTTAATTAAATTGTTGTTTGATGTGGGTTGTTTTGTGATTGTGGTGGTGAATTTAAGTTTTTAAAAGAGGTTGGGTCATCTTCTTCGTCCACGTCCCAATCGGTCACCACCACAAAGCCACCCCATTTCCTTCCCATCAATCACCTTGAATCAAACACCAACAAATCACCAGATTTAAGCTTCATTTTAATAATGTTCACTTATTTGTCTATTAGGAATTCAATTTCTCTTTGAGAGAGTTGTATGGTAGAAGATGGTGGCCATGGTGGTGGTAGTTATCATGGCGTTGCTTGAGGTGGAGATGATTTTAAAAATAAAAGTTGATAAAACGACTAAAATGACCGAAGTTGGGCAACTGATCACTCCTCATCGAAGGGAAACATCCGTGTTAGGAACTATAGCCACCACCACCACCATCCGCCTTCAGAAACCACTGATAACCAACGTGCGATGACAAGAAAATTAAAGGTTGGCCAGCTGGAATTGGCAAGAAAGAGGTTGCAAGCATGGTGTGTTTCTTCTATAAAAATATGATACAAATAAGGCTTAATAGGTTAAAGTTTACCGAAAAACCAAACTTAACAAGAAACAAATTTGTTACATTAAACAACTTTATGCCAAAAGTTTTAAAATAAAAAACTCAATTATAGAATATTTTAAGTTTAGTAGGAAACAAAGTTATAATATCAAACAATTTTATAACAAAAGTAAAACATAAAAAAAAATTAACTTAGCTATGAAATATGTTTTTCTTTTATTCACTTTTTACAAAGTAAAGTGTAAAATGCTAAGTTGGGTTTTGTATTTTAATTATTCGAAATTGTAAGGGTCGCGACATCTACGATATTTAATAAAAACTTAACCCGAAGCGTGGGCCTTATTATGCAAGTCCAATGGAGTTAAAGTATTTTAGTTATAGTTAGTCAAAATTATTAATTGGTTATTTAGCATTTTTATTAGTTACAGAAGAAATAACAAGTTATGTGAATATAACCATTTTGGTTTACGTTTAAAGCCACTGTCAATGGCCCAAGTTCGAGGCTATGTCGGCTAACTCATATTCTTGTGCTTTTTTTATTAGCATGTTTTTCTCGTTGTTTAGGGTTTTTAAGGGGGTTGTGTGAACCGGTTTGCAATCAGGTTTTCTTGACGATTTAGGATTTTATGTTTGAAGGACCGACATCCTGATGTGTTTTGAAGTCCGTCTTTTGATATTTGGGACCATGGCGGAATTCTCGACGGAACGTGTTAGGAAGAAAACCTAGTTTAAATATGAAGTTTGCGATATTGTATGTGTGAATTATATTGATGCCATATTACATTCTAGTAAGTAGTCACACATCACAATTTTTTCAAGATATTGACAAACTTTATGCACCGAAAGACAAAACAAGTACCCGCAAATAGTATCTAAACTATTCCTACACATGTAACATAAAAACTTTACTAAAACAAAACAAATTAAGGTACTCAATGATATGATGAATTAATGTTGCTTTTTTCTTAGTCACTTGATAATCATAACTAGCTCCTTTTTTTCCTTGAGCATGCTTGTTTGCAACAACATACTCAAAGCGGTTTAAACTTTAGTAATTACCAATGGTTTATATTTTAGCATTCATAGATACAATAATTACTAACTTCATAGGATTTTGTTCCAAAGTTTGGTTTGGAACTTCGATGCATATGATTTACTATGATTTATGAAACATTTAATGAACGACCTTAATTACAAAAAAAAATTAACATGTTATCAGCGACAAGGGACAGATTTAGAAATAAAATTGAGTGGTAGCGGAAAAACGATTTTTTGACCTAGCTTAAAGGTATACCGATACATAAAACGAAAAGAAAATTTTTACACTAGTTTTACACTTCGCTAGAAAAGTTGAGGGCCTCTACTATGGATCCGCACCTACATGTTATTACCACGAGATGGACAAAATTTTTTTAATTACACGGCTTAAGGAATTATAACTTAATGTTGGTGAATTAATTAAGGGCTTAAGTGATTCATTGAACTTCTTCATGTGTCGAGTCTTCTTTGTGTGGATTAAAATGAGTAAGCCCAATCCTCATCAAAATCACTTGAATGGTGATATAAGCATGGGTCTACATTCAGAGGCTCTTCTGGTGCGTCTACTTTTGAAGCTGAAAAATGTTGTCGCGTCGATATGTCGTTTACGGTTGTTAAGTTACTAGAATAGTGTCCCGTGTAACACACGGTTTTGGGTCTAAAAACATGCTAATAAATTATATTTCTTAAAGAAAACACGTGTAATATATATGGAGTTTGAATCTCACCGAGAATTATAATGACAATGTAATCCACCGGTTACTATAATAAGTGAATATTTTTAAATTTTCTATTTAAACATTTATAATTTTAGTTATAAACTAAGTAGATAGATCCAGAAGAAGATAAAAATAACTATTAGGAACGATATACGGGTAGTATATGACCTGAATATGGTCCATGATCATATAATCTTAATGAAAGGAGCGCTATGATTGGTAAAACAACACTTAAGTGGTGATTTTAAGGATATTCGTGAGGGCATGAACGGTTCTAATTAATTTTGAGCCAAAACCGTGGTAAAACTAGAACAAAAGATTTCTTTAAAAAAATTACTTATTTGTTTAGTATAGTAGAAAAGCTATCTTTGGAGGCGGTTGAATTTTGTGTTTTGACACGGTTGAGGCTTTGAACCGCGGCTAAAGAAAAAAAATACAAAGGTAAATAAGTCCTCAATGTTTGGACACGAGCGGGCTTTATAGAAGCGGTGGTGTTTTTTTTCACTTTACTAATATTATATAAGAATTCGTATATATATATCTCTGTATCCTAATTTTATTTTCTTCACTTTGCAAACAATTCAAATATATCTCTCTAACCTGATTTTAGACGCGATGAGTTTAAAACTCAATTCAACAACCCATTCAAATTTTTTTTATTGTTGTTTAACTGATTAACAAAACAAGCCCATTCACGTTCTAATATAATATATTAAAACCACAAAATCAATCTTATCATTATAGAGACATTCAATCTTAAACCTTAAGATCATCTTGGACAAACATAGCCGACTCTCCTTCTCCAACATTAGAATCACCAATTTTGTATTTCAAAAACAATACTAAGATTAGTGACATTTTATTTTAAGAACCCACTCAAGGTTGCTAGTTTGTTTTCCTTTCATGTCTGTTTACATAATTGCTTATGTGTTTACTTAATCACACACGTGTTATGTCTTATATACTTACTTGTTTACACTCGATTACACTAATGCAACTCACAACGTCATTCATGTATAGTTCAAATTCTAAGGAAGATTCTTATTCAGATTTATTTTTCACATTTTCAATTAAGATTTTTATTCATGATTTTTAAATCTCATCAAAGTATTAATCTCATAACTGAACATGTGCAATGCTAGAGGGGTGGGTGCATGTACTTTGGGTCTTCTGTCTAGGAAAGTATGCATATAAATACAAACCAACTGATGAAACCGTATACCTGCATGGGAACACTTAGTGTGAGTGTCCACCTAGGTAGCCATGTATTCATTAACGTTATGATGGACTTACTACTTTGATAAGTCAACGTATTCGTTGGTTTGCGAACGGAACGTTTACACTTGAATATCTCAACATGATTTCATTACTTCTTACTTTCAATACTTTTCATGTATTTATAAACTCATCATCTAATTCTTATACAATACTTTTAATAACATTACATAATGTCTTCTTGTTGAACCAATGTTAGTTCTGCCAACTCCAGCTAAAAGATTGCAGCCATTGTTGCAAAGGAAATGGCCACTGCTATTTCAACACTGTTAACTCATTTAAATCGAGGTGTTGCTACCCCTCTTCCCCTGACTTGTTCTTTCAAAAAATTTAGCTCCTGTAACCCCCATTGAGTTCAATTGGACCGAGGGAACTACTGGCCTTCTATAGTGGTTTGAGAACATCAATAACACATTCCTCAACTGTGATTATCCTGATAATCTAAAGGTCCGACATGCTATAGTGTCTTTCAGAAGAGGGCAATCACTTGGTGGAACAGGGAGAAACGTACCCATGGGGCTGATGCTGCAATAGATTTAACATGGGCTGAAGTTAAAGTACTGATGACTCGGGAGTTCTGCTCGAGGAATGGAATAAAAATCTTGATGTTGAATTTTTGGATTTGGCCTAAGATGGTGGTGAGAGTCTTGCTTACACCAACTATTTTCATGAGCTAAGTATGCTTGTCCCTCATCTAGTCACTCTTCTTACACGGGCTATCGAGATATATTGGTGGTCTTCCAATAAAAATTCAAGACGTTGTCTGGGTTAGACACCTTACTACTCTTGAAGACTTATTCGTCTTATAGCCTAACTGACTGATAACCATGCCTAGGCAGGAACTCTATCTAAAAAATGTGGTAAAAATATATTTGAAAAGTCAAACACTGATCCATCCAAAAAGGTTAAGTCTGAATCTCCTTCTAAGGTCAAAAAACAAAAAGCTAAGCCCCTTAATTATACCGGGTTACTCATTTTGTTCATATTAATCAGATAGCTCTTGTGTTCCAACCAGAGCCTACTATTCAAGCTCTAGATAAGGAGCCTTACACCGAGTCTCGTCCACATTGCAACACTTGGAACTTTCATCATTTTGCTAACATTTTGTGCCATTAATGCACCAACTATAGTCATTATGGACTTACTTTCAACTTTGTAGGTCAGCTGCATGAGCTCCGGCTAATATTATATTTTTTTTTCGATGGATACACTTGCTCACATATGTAATATTTATAAAGGTAAAATAATGTTTTTATGAACTTAAAATAACGTTAAGAAGAAAAATATATATAAATCTTACAAATCAATCACCAACCACGTACCTTCAACTTTTTTTTTCTAATTTCATTTTTCATTTTTATTTTCTTTTCCAACTTGTTTCTAATTCTTTTATTTTATTAATTATTTAAATTACTTTTACAATTTGACATAGCAACATACGAGACGTGATGCTATTTTTATCTATTCTCCGTGATGCTATTCTAAAAAACTAATGCGTTTAAGAAGTCACAAACGTATCGCAACATGTGAGCACACACGTTAATGTCGATCACCATCGTAATGCATGGAACAATGTTAGAAACGCCACCGCAAAGCACGAAAAGCGACAAGGTAAAAATACATGTTAACTAAAACCTGACCGTCACATCGTACGACCTGATTGCTAAACTAGTTATTTTGAAACTTCATGATAAAATTCAAGTTTAATTAAACAAAATATTTATCTACTAAATTTTATTAAATATATAAACATATACCCACTAAATTCTACTTGTAACTAAGTTATTAGTAAAACATGTGAAGAGTGGCCGGGGTAGCGTCAAACATTTTTTCAAACCGAAGGGACCGAAAGACCACTCCAATTTAAAGCCCTGGCTACTAAAATAACTTTTTTTTCTCATGAACATTGAGCAAATCTAGATAGCATACGATGAGATAGCTTAACATGAATTTAAGATAATCAAAGTACGTGTAGGCACAAGTGTAGGAACAAACTAATTAAGACAAACAAATTAAAAGTTGATAAACAAGCTAAGGAAAAACTAGACAAAGAGAACCAAATTGAGCACTAAATGTATGAAAAAGCGGAGATTCAAGTATAAGTTCATAATCTTAATCCAACGTCAGACAGTCAGACTTAATTTATCGCCAATCATGTCTTCGGAGATATGTAAGGTTGGGTTAGGGTATGCATTTGCTCCTCACTCCGACGAGGGTTTCTACACTTGTAGCACATAGCGTTGGATCGGATGAGGGTACGTGCTCGCTTTCTCCTTAATTTATTGTGTTTGTGGCCGGCCGTTGAAAAGATTGTGAACATATGCTTTGCCATATATCTAGACTTAATGTATAGTACTATATTTTACTAGTGAAAGGATGGTGATTAAAAAAACTTCTTTTCTCGTTAAATATATAACTTAACATCAAAGTCATGTTTTTTATTTCGAATCATATCTCGGTTATAAATTATTTTCATTCTAAAACTAGTAAATATAAATGTGGATTAGATTGTGGTGGGAAGAAATTTGACATGATGCATCATGCACGACTTTTGGTTGCTGGGTTTAAATCAGTCGATTTAAATAGCAATTTCAATTCGGTCTGACGTGAACGAATTTGTAGCATAAAAACCTAAGTTTGCTTTAATATGAATTGAAAAACAAGTCTTGTAAAGCTAACTTTCGTAATGTCCTTTGACACATGAGTATGTCGAGTGGACGTCGATAACGCAACATGGCCGGCGAGACACATGCATGAGATACGTAAGTATCTTGTGCACGAAAGCTTTTTTGTATTAAGATGCTCTGTAAATAGCTTTTTAAGTTGTACATATAAGCGTGATATTCGTGTATTAAATCATATACATACGTAGCTTATTTATCTAACAGGCTACCGGATCATAGCAACCAATATGAAATTAACTAAATAACTTGTACAGATATACTTCATCTCAGTACATGATGTGACGCGATTTGTGCTTTGTTTATGAATGATATCATCTCAATTTTATTTTATTTTTTAATTAATTGCACGCGATTATATTCAAACAACAAAAAAAATTTACAATTCATATTGTGTCTTTTTAAAAACCAAGATAAAGTTAGTGTATTGTTTACTCATGAGTAAAAAATTGGAGTTTTTAAACTTGAAACATGAGAGCTAGCGTCCATAGCATTTTTTAGGTTAGAATGATAGGATGTGTTTGTTTTTAGGGGTGAAAGGAATAAAAAGGCATTTACACTTTCCCCATAACAATAATTAAAATGAAAAAGAAAAAGGATCTAATTAATATGGATGGACAATCCACCAAACAAGGGGGAGAACATGATCATGAAACTATCTTTGTCAACACTAACTAATTTTGGTTTTTTTAACAACATCTCACCTAAGCGTGACTTTTTTCAGCTAATTACTTTTAATATTTCAATAGGATCTTTTCAATAAATTAGTATAGTAGTTGAGTGTTAATAAACGTGTTTAATTGCTTGTATCGAATCAGAATTTAAAAGAACCAGTTTTAAATATATCAAAGCGAGACTTTCTATTATAACTGAAACACACGATTAAACAGGGAGTATGTAAGTTGTTATTTGGTTTTTAGCATAGTATTAGTTGATCCTCTAATTTTACAAGGGGGGCCAAAGTTTATAACGCTTTGTTTCCGGGGGGCAAAACTCAATATATATATAAAAAATCAACTACCGACCAACAAATTAACACATCAGACGGAAAAAGGTGGGAGGGCCGTGACCCTCCCTGGAATGTACATACGCCAATGTTTACAATGCATGTGACGAATCACATATATAACAAGACCTAACCGCGCGATCTAGACGCTGCATCGCGTGACCTGGTCTTAGATCTAGTTTTGAGTGTAAATCAAAACCAAATATTTATGTTAATTTGCAAACTAAACAGTTCCGATATAAAATGGTTACTGATAACACAGTTCGGTCTGATGGGTCATTGTTTTCAAATTTAGGTGTTGTCTATGATGATTATGTACGTTGTTGTTTTTGAGTTGTTGACCTAATACGGGTGATGTTGTCTTAATTTGATGCTTGTGTTGTTGTTTTCAGTTAAGAGTTTTGGAAAACATAGGATATGTTTTATGTGAATAATTCGGTGATTAATTCTGTTATTTGCAAATCTATATTTGGAAGTGTATAAATAAACTTTTTTATTTTAGTGAAGGCAACAGTAATTAAATGTAAAAACTTGTTTAACAATAATATTTGACCTTCACTTAAGTTCATTGATTATTAGTTATGTTCTCATCATTAGACTTAGTTGACGTTTGTTGAGCTTAAACTTAACGACAAAATGTGGCAAAATCTATTTCATGTTTTGATATTGAGTTAAGTGCAATTAATTTGCACCCATGTGGTTTACATCCAAAGTCATTTTATATCTCCGTCTGAAAAATTAGACCGTTTGCATCCCTATGATTTTTTTAAAGCGGTCATTTGCACATCTCCCTAACTTTATTCGTTAGCTAAGTGTTAATTGAAGGGGGTAAAAACGACTTTTAATCATTTAAAAACTTATTATATCAATTTACATCCCTAGAATTTCCATATTCTTGGACAATTGCTATGTTCTTGTACACAACATCACAAAAAACCGAAAATGAAGTTTTAAATTGTGTTGAAGGTTTTGCCCTAAAATTAATTAGGAGTTTAAAATGGGTTGAAAAAGGAGTTTTAAATAGTTTAAACTTTAAAGAGAGTAAAATGGTATTTTAACCATTATTTGGATGGTCAACTAGCTAATGGTCAAAGTTTGGGAGGGTGCAAATAACTCGCTTTAAAAACCATAGGGACGCAAACGGTCTAATTTTTCAGACAGTAATACAAAGTGAAGTTTAATGTAAATCACAGAAGTACAAATTACACTTAACTCTTTGATATTAGATAAAACTAATTTTATAAGACACAACACAAAGAAAATATAAAGTTCGTAGAATTTAAAAATAGATCTTTTCATCCCACGTTGATTAATCAAGAAAAAATAGTGTCAACTAAAATACTTTAAAAACACTGTCCCCATCTCATAAAAATAACAAAGAAAATGTTTTTATTGTAAACCGGTAACAAGAATTGTATATAATATATATACATTTAATTTGGTAAGAGTGGTCAACTAACTAATTTCTGTTAGAGAAGATCATGATGCTAATGTTGAAGTAGAGTTGGTAGAATTAAGAAACAAGCATACATTAAATTGACCACATTGTACGTACGTAGGTGAGTGGGTGCACCAACTTGGGTTGAACCATGTTGCTTTTGTAACCGGACCATCACCATGAACCAAAATCTACTTTTCCAACCTCAAAGCAACTCACTTTATCTTCCCTATATAAGACCCTCTTCTTTCCCACATGTTCATCACTCATTCTCCCACCAAAACACATACTAACCATTAAAAATGGAGCGCGCATTTAGCAACATTCGATGCACGTTCATCATACTAAGTTTGTTACTTCTTGTCTCAAGTTTATGCTCTTTGACAAATGCCAAAACTCACAACCATGACTTCGTCGTATGAGTTCTTTCTGATCTCTATGTCTATTGTTTGTTTCATGATAAATATCACGTAATACTAACTAATTTATATTTTTTTAAGGTTCAAGAAACAAAAGTCAAGAGGTTATGCAAAACCCATAATTCTGTTACGGTCAACGGGCAATTTCCCGGTCCGACCCTAGAAATCAATGATGGCGATACTTTGGTGATACATGTTACAAACAAAGCTAGATATAACGTCACAATCCATTGGTATACAACCATATGTCCATATGCAAGGAAATATAATCTTTAAATGTGGCTTTATGGATTAATTAATATTATTTGATTATGTTTGTGACTTTTAAGGCATGGTGTTAGACAAATGACAACAGCATGGGCAGATGGACCAGAGTTCATTACGCAATGTCCAATTAGACCAGGAGGGAGTTATACATATCGGTTCACAATTTCAGGTCAAGTAGGAACACTATGGTGGCACGCACATAGCTCGTGGCTTCGAGCCACAGTTTATGGAGCTATTATTATTCACCCACCACAAGGATACTCATACCCTTTCCCTAAACCACACCGCGAATCACTCATTATTCTTGGTATAAAGTTTTACATACAAAATGTACATTTAGCATAAGTTCAAAATTCACATACCTGATCTAATATGATGACGATGGTAGGTGAATGGTGGGATGCAAACCCGATAGATGTGATACGAGAAGCCACAAGAACGGGTGCAGCTCCAAATGTTTCTGATGCATATACCATTAATGGGCAACCCGGCGATCTATATAAATGCTCAAGCAAAGGTTTGCTTGTATAATATATTGAATGGGATTTTAATGAATATTAACAACTTTTTTGATGATGTTACCTAAATGTTTTTATATCTTTAAATACAGATACAATCAAAGTACCCGTTGACTCGGGGGAAACAAGCTTAATCCGGGTGATTAATGCTGCCTTAAATCAACAACTATTTGTCACCATTGCTAACCACAAACTTACAGTAGTAGGAGCTGATGCTTCCTTTGTAAAACCTTTCACCACCAAAGTCCTCATGCTTGGACCAGGTCAAACAACTGATGTCCTCTTGAAAGCTGACCAACCAAAAGCTCGTTACTACATTGCTGCACGAGCTTACGCCAGTGCACAAGGTGCACCATTCGACAACACAACCACCACCGCCATTTTAGAGTACAAAAACGCAACTTCAAACCCAATTTTGCCTCCTCTCCCTGCATATAATGACACGGCCACCGCAACCGCCTTCACCACTAGTTTCAAAAGTCTTAGAAAACCACTTGTTCCAACTGAAATTGATCACAATCTTTTCATCACAATGGGACTTGGTATCAACCAGTGCCCTCCAAAAACCCGGGCTAGAAACTGTCAGGCCCCGAATGGGACCCGCTTCACCGCTAGCATGAACAATGTGTCGTTTGTACTCCCGTCAAACATCTCCATACTTGAAGCATATCGCCAAGGAATTCCTGGTGTTTTCACCACTGATTTTCCAGCCAAGCCCCCAGTGACATTTGATTACACGGGTAACGTAAGCCGATCTTTGTGGCAACCTATTCGCGGGACTAAGGCCTATAAGTTAAAATATGGATCAAGGGTTCAAATTGTGTTGCAAGGAACAAATATATTTACAGCTGAAAACCACCCAATTCATCTTCATGGATATGATTTCTATATACTTGCAGAAGGATTTGGGAACTTTAACCCTAAAACCGATACCGCTAAATTCAACCTAGTGGACCCCCCTCTTAGAAACACAGTTAGCTTACCCGTCAAAGGATGGGCAGTTATTAGATTCGTTGCTGATAATCCAGGTAAAAAACAACACTCTTTTTATTAAAAAAAGTTCAAAATCTAGTAAAATAAATAACTAGTCAAAATGATTTAAATTTTATAAAAGTTTTAAGAGATAAAACATAACCTTAACTGACCCAATTAAATGTAGAGGACCCTTAAACCTTAAAGCCTACATAAGCAAGTATGTTGCTTAATTTCTCATTTATTTTTTCAGGTACATGGATTATGCACTGCCACTTAGATGTTCATATCGGATGGGGACTAGCGACAGTTTTTGTTGTGGAGGATGGACCTGGGCCATCACAAAAACTAGAAAAACCACCACCAGATTTACCTGTGTGTTAATATTGATATCATTCACCAGTAATTAAATACAAAAATAGGCAATATTGTTGTCTAGAATTATAAGGTTTTGATGTGTTTCCCCAATTGGGGCAATTCCTTTGTAATTTTTCAATGTTCTTATATTTGTTCATCATTTGGTATCCTTATTTTCTAGTTATATGAGATGAACAGATTGTACTTTATAATTAGAAATCAAACATAAACATTTGTTTTCAGTTCAATGAAAGGGTACCATTGATTTCACATTTTTATCACTTTTTAAGGCTTTATCTAACCATTCACATAAACAATATAAATTAATCATACATCTATAATGCCAAGTTGTGGCTTGATCCCATGCTCTTATCATATATTCAAAAGGCTTACAACCTTATTCAACTAACTATAATTCGTTGTGTTATTGCAAGTCTGCAGCCCTTTAAACCTAATATAAACTAGATATGAGATCCGGGCAGCTTGATGTGTCAGCCTTGTCTCTCGTATGTGAGTTTGTCAACCACAGTAATACAAAAAGTTTAATGTCGCACGTTATGGTGTAAAGACTTAGTGCATTACAATTTAAAAAACTGAGACATGTTCAAACCTAAATGTAAAATGAAAAGTCAAAGTTGGAAATATAGTAGAAGGGTTAAAGTGGAAAACATGTCAAAATTGAGTTGATGAGACAAAAGTACAAATTGTCAAAGTAGAGAGACAAAGGAAAATAAAAAAAGAGAAGATCAACAATGCTCCCAGGATTCAAACCTGGGAGAGAAGGCAAGTTATGCACGCCTCTTACTAGCAGACCAAACCAGTTTTTATAAATTGTAATGAATCATGTTGTATATAACAACAAACTAATACGAAACAATTAAAAAAACTCAAATTTCAGGGACCAGTAAAAATGACATGTGGCAACAACGACAAATCCACCCTCTAACCGACCATCGATGTTAGTATTATAAGGGAATGTAATCTCATTTGGTTTGATGTTTTCTTCAAGCATAAATTCAAAGTCTTTAGAGGTGAAGACCCGTTTGAGTTTTGACCGCATTTGTTCATTGCTAATCCTCCACAACGAGAACACCAAATGTCTACATTCTTTTCTATCCACACTCAGCATACATATTTTACATTTAACAATTTAACATATAGAGTCGAAACTACTAAAAAGTAACACTTTTTGAAGATAAATATAGTTATCGTAATATTATCTTCAAACGAAAATACCGACAATTTTTCTAAAAATCTTATTGTAGGAAAATAAAATCTTGTAGAAGTTTATATTTGACAATATTGCGACAACTTTGGGTACAAAAGTGCAACAATATTGGGTTGTTGCAATATTTGCAACAACTTAGCCATAAAAAGTTTGAGTTTTTTTATTTGTTAAAAAAATTCTCATAAACTTGTCGTAGAAATTGCCATATTTGCGACAATATTGGGTTGTCGCAATATTTGCAAGCATCGATCTTGGTCGCGTAGCACTGCGTGCAACCAACCTAACCAGCCCCTCAAGGGCGTCACGTAGCGTGGCTAACCCAGGCATGTTGGTCGCGCGGCCCGGCTAGCCTCTACTCCTCTGCTTTGCGTCCTGTTCGATCGTTAACTCGTTTGGTGTCTTGTTTTCAATCCGTTTGACATCGTTTCTTGATTCTTTCACCATTATTTAGCTCCGAGACCTACGAAACACCACATAGATTAAAAGTAATAAGCCTTAAATAAAAACTAGTAAAAAGTATCGAAAACGTATACAAACTATACTCGGGAAATCAATACAGTTTACACTATATCAGGAGTTCTAGTGAATATTTGTGGTTGGTGCAAAATCTGATCAGTGGGGTGGTGGTGTTGGTTTTAGAATTCATATTTTTTTTATATAAATTACATAAACGATCATCAAACAAATAAACCTTATTAAATACTTTCAATTATGGCCTATTGACCGCTGCCACTCCAACTAAGACCCTTACTATCACTACTCCCAACTTATCACCATATTTGTTTTGTCACTCCCACGTTAACTAGAAACTAACGACGTTAGTTTTTTAATCCGGTGTGGCTTGTTTTTCCTACGTGGCCTAGTGACGTGGTTCTGGAGGCAAAATAAACATATTTCAACGGGTTTTACCTGTTCACCCACTCATTTCAAAACCATATATCATCGATTGATAACCCAAATAACAGAACAAACATAACTTCAAGCCCTAGTTGCTTCTTGCCCCATTGATTCAGCTGATGAACAAACCCTAATTGAGATTCGACATGATTTGGATGGGAACGTTTATTGCCATCAGTCATTGTTGCAGTTCTTCAAGTTGTTCGGCGAAATACTAATCGATATGGTCAACAATTTTACGCTTGCTCTCAATGGCCTGTAACTTCCCATGATATTTTGCTTTATTTGGATTCAACTGGATGTTTTGGAAACATTTTTCTTAATGCCTTGAATAGAGATTCGACTGCAAGTTCATCTTGTGGAAACAAAATTTTAATGTTATGATCGAAGCACAAGCAAACATCACTCCAAGCAGCTATAAAGCCATGAGAAAACAGAATTTGGATTTGGTACAAGAGAACAAGATGTTGAATGGAAAGATATGTGCTGCGAATTCTAAGCGGAAGAAGCAATTTTGTTTGTTAATTGTCATTTCATTTTGGTTATATTTGACCAAATAAGTATTTGGATATGTGGTTGTATTAGTCTAAGTGGAACAAGAAGTTGTTTTGTTTGTTAATTACAATCAATAGTGTTGAATTTGGTCAATTGTTGTATTTGGTCTATGTATATGATCTAATTTCAATCAAAACAAATGTTTGTATTTGATATATTTACTTATTTAGTGCATCTTCAACCTATTACAATTACTGTTTAGTGTTTCTTTGACCCATTACAATTACTAAATTTTGGTAAATTACTATTTATACATTCAATATTTTTTACCAAATGACCAATGCATTCAATAACTCATTAAGGCAATGCATTCAATAATTATTTTACCAAATAACCAATGCATCTAATTTTATTAAGCCAATGCATTCAATAATTGTTTTACCAAATGACCAATGTGATGTATTTGGTCTTTTTATAATTGAGATGATTCAAAAGTGACCTAGGCATAAGAGAGAGTGGGTGAGGAGTAGGTTGGGTTTGAAAGTTTTTATAAAAACTTGAATCAGAGAAGTATTAATTTGTTTTGTAACGTGTATATGAGTGTGTTTTGTGTAAATGCTTAGGTTTTTGTGATATCTATCTAATAAATCAAACTTTTAGAGGGTAATTTTTGGAGGGATTTTTTTTTATAATAGGAAGTTTGGGAGGTAAAATTTAGCTAAACTTTTCACCATGCAAGTTGATGGAGCCAACTCCTTAAATGTTATATATTTACAAATTGTTAAATATAATGATTATAATTTCTTTATAAATAATACTATTTAACCCGTGTGTAACACACGGGTATTAAACCTAGTCTATCTAATAAATCAAACTTTTAGGGGGCAATTTTTGGAGGGATTTTTTTTTATAATAGGAAGTTTGGGAGGTAAAATTAAGCTAAATTTTTCACCATGCAAGTTGATGGAGCCAACTCCTTAAATGTTATATATTTACAAATTGTTAAATATAATGGTTATAATTTCTTTATAAATATTACTATTTAACCTGTGTGTAACACACGGGTATTAAACCTAGTTTGTGATAATGTAGACACTTAGTTGTAGATGTAGACTTGTAGTTAAGTGGCAATTTAATGTAAAGTAAATATTAAACTCATATTCTTATCTTTACAAACTTTCTGATGGTTTACGGCTGAGTATATGTAAACGGTTGAGTATATACTCATTAGATAAAATATAATGCATCAAAAGTGAGGAAAAGAAAAACTTGTTGAGTCAGTGACAAAAAAAGACATGATAAAATTACTTTATTACTTATTCTAAATTTGATAGAATACGTAAAATAAAGCATAATAAGTGTCAATCCAAACCGATAATCATCTAAATAAGTTAAACCCAAATTGCCGATAAAGATGTTGTCAATTGAAATAAAGTCGAAATAATATGCTGTGTAAGTTCTCGTTGTAATATACTTTTTTTTTTTGAACAGCAATACCTTGATTTTCAAGGAGAAATACACCACCACCTGTGGTCAGCAGGACTAGAACCTCTGACCTAGTGCTCCTAACACAATTATGTTACCAATGGGTCACTAACCCCATTGGCCGTTGTAATATACTTGTCCTGAGCATTGTTTATGTCCTGCTGTTGATCTTCTATTGCCTAGTTATTGGCCGACAAGGAGGTTTTTTTGCTGTTTTACTTGAATAAAAAGCTACTCTGCCTTTCAAAAAAAAACTATATGCTCACGCTAACACGCAAGCAAACGCATCTGCCTAGTTTTCTTAAAAACAAGACTATTTTTAAGCCAAATGTACCCCCAATAATTTTATGTTCTCGCTATGGTTGGCGTTGGTTGTCACGTTGTTGAATTTGAATAGTAATTAATAATGTTATCATTATTACACTTGGTTGAGGTTTGTTGAGCTTAAACGACAAAAGGTGGCAAAATCTATCTCATAGTTTGAAATTTTAGTTTTAAACTTTTAAGAAAATACAAATTGAAATTAAAATAAAACTAACTACATGGATTGTTAATAGAGTAGCTTTTAGACCCGTACGCGTGTGACATAACATGTTTATGATTTTATTACACACTCTATTTTATCGATACTAACATAATAAAAAAAGGGGTTACACTTAAGGAAAAATGACAAAGTCGTTAAAAATTTTAATAACAAAAGTTGAAGGTTACGTCATGACACAATCGTCGTTACAACGAAAACTAACCACTTGACGAAAAATTGATGTTGAAGGTTAGACCCGCATGACTCTAACATGACTACACCACACACGTTGAGTTAAACACAACCGTGCATAATAACAACAAAGTCACTAAAAAAGTCAATAAAAAGATAATACCTATATAATTTTGACCACCAAAGTTTTACATTTTTTTTTTGCATTTTAGCACCATAAGTTCCATCAATTTTGTATTTTATGGAGTTTTCTCTTTGTTTTTTTCACACTTTCACGACAAACTTTCTCTTTTACCATTGGTTTTGTAGTTTCCGTTTTTAATAAAGCAACTAAATTTGATGTACCGTGACGAGCCAAATGGATTAAGAGTGGATATCATAGTTGTGAGTATTAGCTGCAGTGACAGTATGTTCCAATAAGGACCAAAGTCACTCCACATGGCACATTCAAATTTTCCCTGGTTTAATTTTTTTCTTGCAATGACAAATGTGGATTTTTGTGTGTATTTTTTCCGACAGTACTTACATATATGAATAAAATTGGCACTACAATGACTCGCGCACGACGCGAGCTGGAATTACTTAGTTAAAGTAACTTTAAAAGACAAAGGATAGAAACACACGAAAATGGAAAGGTGGCAACCTGCGGTTTCAAACATTGGTTGCTCATAGGGTTGTAACGAACCGAACACAAACATGCAAGCCTCATTGTTTATGTTATACAATAAACAACATAACTCATTGACCATTTAAAATTCAGTTTATGTTAAAAATTAACAAACTTGATATTTTTATAATAATTTTGTTTATGGTAATTATGATAATTAAGATAATTAAGTTCTGTACTTATCTATTTTTGATGAATTTTTCGAGCTTTTTACCACTTTGCCCGATTGCTTGAAGCTATAAATGTAGAGTATATATGCATAGCCCTTGAACAATTTTCACGTAAAGTGCAACAAGCAGAGGAACTTGAGGTGCATATTTTATGTTGACTGCTAGGTAGGTACACGGGTATGAAATTATACAAATTAATTCACTGATGACAAGTACGTGGATAATAAGCTTTAAAGTAAATGGCTGGCTATATGAAACTGCATTGTTATTGAAATATAAAATAACCTTAACTGACACGCTAGCTTCACAAAAGAAAGCACGGTCAACCCAACCTGGCCTTGTAGAGAAAGTTACCGGCCTGTTTTAATCTGTTACCCAGCCCGTCCGACGTGCCCATTTGCCACCTATATATAATAAAGACTATTGTTCACAATGTGCTCAGGAAAACAGCTCCAACAGTCAATCCGGCCAAGTAAATTAAATCTATAACTTGAAACTCATAAGACCAAAAAAAAAGTGGTAATAAGTATGCTCCAACTTACAATATCATTGCAGGTATCTTTATTGCTGGACCCACACCCAAACAGCTTTCAAAATCACACTTGTTCCATTTTTTTGGATCTTAAGGAAGGTCTGCCTCCTCCAATGTTCCGGCCATTTGGTATTTGACTTTGTGAAGAAGGTGTCCGTAACAAAGTCAACCAACTTCTAAATAGTTGTTGTATGGCTAGAGACCCTGCCTGCGGCTGACTCATCCATACTAGATTATATCTCTATACAGATTTTGATAGGCTATGGATCCTATTTAACTTCCATCTTGAAACTTTTGAATCACTTGTAACTAGCTCATACTCTGCTTTAATGTCATGTCAATTTGAGCACCAGTTTATGGTTTCTAAACAATTTAAATTCCAAAAAATAAGACTATGAATGGGTAGAAAGAGAAATGCTTACCATAAAATAATATCTGATCTCTTAACAACTGGAAATGTTACTAATATATTCTTAGATACAATCTCCTTTTTCAAAAATAAAGATCCCCTTGAAAGGCAAATATATAAGATCCATTAGAAATATGCAACAAGAGATACTTGTCTATCCATAAGATGGTTCCGATTAACAACAACTGAAAAAGAGCCCATTTGGAAACATACTAATATTATTCACCCAATGAGGCATTGATGATTTCCTAACTAACCCAAGAAATTAATGTTCAAAAAAGGAAACCTTGTTGCAGTTTCTGCTTTTCAATAAAAACAAAGAAACATGAAGAAAATAAACGCACTAACAGTCGGCATTTCGTTTACCTGAACCTACTGATGCCATCATGCCCTTGTAAACCACCCTACCATTTATACAGCAACATCATACACAGCACCTGAAAATGCAACAACTTAACAATATCACTTAAAAAACACAACTCTCTAGCAGAAATCATCAATCCAATCAATGATCAACTCCAAACCAGAACCAAAATCCAAAATTTACCCAAAAAAGTATGAAGAAGCATTGACATTATCATACCATTATTATGTATATAGCCAAGAAGCAAATGAACTTCACCCTTGTATTTCATTTTCCATTTGTTCCGTCATCCCCATATTAAACACAAAAGGTTAATCCTTATAAGGTTAATCCGTTTGACCACCCATCTGACTGATAACCCATACTGACCCATGTTGAAACTAACACCTCTAGTTTTGGAGATAAAACATTACCTGATGCTGGACCATTTTGTATTATGAAACAATCCATTAGACCAACGAAATGAACAATGGCACATCAAACACCATACTAACTACAGAAGTTAAATCTTAACCCAGCTAATCCCACAAATTTTCTTGTTTCGCACATCATCAAAATCATCCCTCAAGGTTTTCACATCATCCCACCTCCCATTTGCAGCATGGAAATTAGACACCATAACTTTATATGTGCTTCTGTCTGGCTGTTTGTCAAACACCCGCTGAGCTACAATGTCTGCAAGCTTCGAATCATTATGTACATCACAACAAGAAAGAAGTGCACCCCATACACCCGAATCCACATCATCTCCCAAAGAACAAATAAGATTATAAGCCTCTTCTAACTCTCCAGCCATACCAAGCAATTTCACAAAGTGAACATAATGCTCAGTTTTTGCTTTGATGCCAAAATCAACATCCATTCTTCTGAATATTTCTCGGCCTTCTTTAACAAAACCACCATGGGAACAAGCAGATAACAGAGCACAGAAAGTAGATTCATCAGGTTTAAAACCTCTTTCAACAGCCTCATTATACACTTTCAACGCCTCAGATGTAAAACCATATAAACCAAGACTTGCTATTACTGAATTGTAAGAAACAATGTTTCTCTTAGGCATATGATCAAACACCTTGAGCCCCATTTCCAAGAAACCGCACTTTGCATACATGTCTATCAAAGCAGAAGACACCATGGTATCCGAATCTAGGTTATGGCGAATAACATAACCATGTATCTCAACACCTGGTGCTAGAATTGCCATATGTGCAGTAGCAGCAAGTAAAGTAGCAACTAATATCGAATCCGACTTTCTACCTTCAGTACTCATTTTCTCGAACAAATTTAAGGCTTTATGATATTCTCGGGATTGTGCAAAACCAGATATTAAAGCAGACCATGTTACCAAATCAGGATGTGATAAACTATCAAACACTTTATAAGCCGAATCCATACATCTACACCTTGAATACATACTTACAAGCGCGCTGCTTGTATGCACATTAGAATTGAACCCAGTTTGAAAACAGTAACAATGAATTCCTTGACCTATTTCCAGCACGGTCGAACATGTAAAACCTGATAATAATCCTACCATTGTATACCCATCAGGCCGATTCCCCATTCCTCTCATTACACTAAACAAATGTAACGCGTTTTCCCAATTTCCACAACTTCCATAACCTGCAATCATCGTGTTATACAAAACCAAATCATGTTCTTTTAGTCTATCAAACACTTTTTTAGCATCATCAATGAGGCCTAATTTAGAGTAAGCAGACACAAGTGCACTACCACAAATGGAATCAAGTCCCTGATCAGAAACAATCACTTGTGTATGTACAAACCTAAGACCTTCAAGATCATGTCTTTCAGCACAAGCACGTACAATGCAGGCAAATGTGAAACTATCAGGCTTTGTTTCTGAAGTGATCATTTGTTTGAAGAGTGTAAATGCATCAAGAAAACAATGAACTTGGGCATAAGCTCTTATGATGGAGTTCCAAAGATAGACAGTTTTGTTAGGCATTTCATTGAACAAGTTATGTGCAGAGGTAAGATCATCATTAATTGCATAGAACCTGATGATTTTAGTTGTGTAAAACGGATCATGGAAGAGACAGGTTTTGATTAGTAAAGCATGGAATGATTTTGTTCTTGTTAGGGTTTGATTTAGCTTCGAGAGTTCAAAGACAAGCGATTTGAAATGAACGAACATCAAGTGTGAAACATTCATAATCTCAAAACCTGTAACGAGAAAGATAATTCGTAACAGTATCGGATAGCAAATGATGATTGAAATTGGTCTGAGGATTTGGATACGAGTATGAAGCTTCTGTTTTATCTCTGACCAATCAAATAAAAAGGTTAGTGTTAGCTTGAAAAATCAGTTGTATTTTTAATGCATAAAACCTTCTATATAAACTTACCATTGTCAACCCCACATGATTGACCGTTGCAGAATAACAAATAATAAGTATTATAAATAGTGGAGCGTTATTATAACAATGCAACCGCATTACTACTAACGGCAGTAGACAATGTATTGTAAGTCTAAAATTCAACTGTAAGGTAACTGAACGTCAACACCTATCGGAGCAATAATGCACATTTGGAATTTAAATTGTTTAGAAACCATAACTGGTTTAAACAATTATATCTCTATACAGATTTTGATAGGCTATGGATCCTATTTAATTTCCATCTTGAAACTTTTGAATCACTTGTAATATCAAGTCAATTTGAACAAATTAACAGCAGTACAAATGCACTAACAGTCGGCATTTCGTTTACCTGAAGCTGGCAGGTTACTGATGCCATCATCCCCTTGTAAACCACCCTACCATTTATACAGCAACATCATACTCATCACCTGGAAATGCAACAACTTAACAATGTAACTTAAAAAAACACAGGAAAACATAATTCTCTAGCAGAAATCATCAATTCAATCAATGATCAACTCCAAACCAGAACCAAAATCCAATATTTAAACAAAAAAAGGTATGAAGAAGCATTAACATTATCATACCATTATTATTAGAGTTGTTCATAGTCGGGTATCCGGATTTTCGGATACCCGAATTTCGGATATCCGAAAAGTTCGGATAGTGGATTTCACTATCCGTATCCGAACTTTCGGATTCGGATAGTTACCAACTATCCGAAATTTTTGGAAAAAAAAACTATTTTGCATTAAATTCAATAAAAGCTCAAACAAATGTCAATTAATCGCCAAAATATGTCTTATAACAACTCAAACGCCAATGTTCAAATCCAACACTAACCAAAAACAAAGTTCTAATACATAAATTTAACCAAAAGCATTATGAATACATTTCAATGACCAAATGTTCAAATCAAATATCAAACCAGAGACTTTAAAGTTAAAACATTCCGATAATAAAATCTTCATCCTTTGTCTCTTCAATCTTCATTCACAATCAGAATTGTTTGCATTTGCATCAGGGCTGTCCATTTACGTGAATTTAACAAACAAAACCGAATTTAAGCAAATTTGAGTTTTAGACAAGTAACATGTAAAAAACCTGAGTTTAGTAAATGAATCCGAATTCATAGCAGTAAACAAACCTGAGTTTAGTTAATCTAACACGAAAAATTACCAAACAAGAACACTTAATCTGAAATCTCATTCAAATATAATTCTAAAACAATTTCTGAAACAAGAACAGTTAATCGTCTTAATAATTTAAACCTGACGGAGAAGATGACGCTGCTGCCAGATATGGAGAAGATGAAGCCGTCACTCGTCTAATCGTCATCGGAGAAGATGAAGTCCTCTGATGACGACGATCGAAGATAAAGTCTGATTCAACTTTGATTGGGCTTCTTTGGCCGGAGATCGGCGAAGATGAAGTCGGAGATGGAGAGTTCAAGGACAGAGACGAAGATGATAGAGGCGGAGGAGATGAAATTGAAAAATTGAAAACTAATTACATTTGATTAGGGTTTTCTCTATTATATATATATATATATACTATGTTAATACCCGTGAGTACTCACGGCTTGAATGGTAAAAAAGAAACTATATAATTTTATATAGAAATGAGTAATGAAAAAGTTAACAAATGTAAAAGATATAATATGAATTTAATTGAGTGATTGTGGTGTTGACAAGTGGCACAATGTGGTGCCATTGGTTAGCAATTTATTATAAGAGAAGATATATATATATATATATATAGGGGAGGGATCAAGAGAGAACTTCATATTAAGTTGAGAACTAGAGAACTAAAAAAAAAGTATTGATGGAATTTTTAAAGGAGGGGTAAAATTGTAACTTTAAATATGTAAATTTTTAAACATTTCTATCTTTTGCATACGTTAAGTTTTTTAAATTATTTTTGCACCATTAGATCAAGAATTTCATTATCTTTCATATGAGTATAAATAACGTTATAAAAAATAATTTTTTCTCATTTTTTTTACTTTCAATACTGCATATATGTAATACACGATGCCGTATGTTTTTAAATTGGGGAAATGAATACGGTGTTGTTATGAACCTAAATTACCAAAGAAACCATCAAAACTACATACTTTAATAAAATATCAAAAGTTCAAGGGCATTGATTTCGATGACGTTATCACAAAAAAACAACATAATCATGCCTCAATTCCAAATTTGAATTTTCTCATATGATCATATTGACATTGCTAGCAATAACTTGGTTCACGTTATGTGATGTGGTATGAATATGTGCAGCATGCGCATATCATAATACCAATTATATGAGTCATGTTATATTAATCTGTTAGTTGGAATTGCGAAGCCAAATTGAGTTACGATCGATTTTTAAAGGGCGGATAATATTTTACTAAAATGAATGACGATTATTGAGTAAATGAGAAAGAGAAAAATTATGATCTAAGAGGAGAAGACTAAGTCGTCCATTAACATTGAATAAAGATCAATGAGTTAAGTTTCTAATAAAAAAATTTAAGTTAATTTATTAAAGCTACGTAATTTTAATGGTTTTACGTGTAACTTAGGTGCATAACATCACCATCTTCACTATCCCCTTTTAAATTTTATAGTATCGCATATATACAGTATCGTATACTACATAATGTAGTATCAAAGTACTACATATATGCAATATATGCAATGGTGATGCATTGTTATCTTATAGTTTGAATTTCAAGTTTTTTTTACTTTTTTATGATATTTATCATTGGTTTATTAGTTTATTATTATCTTTATGTTTAGACATAGTATAAGTATTGGTTTTCTTTTCATTTGTCATAAGTTTTTTAATATGAAATCTTAATAACTTTGTTATTGGTTATTTGAGATCATATGTACACTTTAAATAATTATTAGACTCTTGAGTCATTTGACCACTTAATAAATACATCAAGTACATTGATACTACATATATGTAGTATCAAAAAAACCAAAATGTGATTTTTAAAATTGTTTAATGTAAATAATGTATGAAAAAGTTAGTAATGTTTAAAGAAAAATATAATCAAATACAATATTGCAATACTACATATATGTAGTATGAAATTTAAAAAAACGAGAAAAAAAATATTTTTTATGACGTTATTTATACTCAAATGAAAGATAATGAAATTCTTGATCTAATGGTGCAATTTTTTTAAAATAATATTAACATATGCAAAAGATAGAAATGTTTAAAGATTTATAATTTTATAGTTCCAATTTTACCCATCCTCTTTAAAATTCCATCCCTTGTATTTTTGGTAGTTCTCTAGTTCTCAACTTAAAATGAGTTCTCTCTTGAACACTACCCTATATATATATATAAAAAAAATAAATAGTCCGGATAATCGGGTATCCGAAACATCCGAAAAATCTGAAAATCACTATCCGAATCTGAACCCGAATCTCTGGGTATCTGAACTTTTGGGTATCCAAATTTTCGAATAATTCGGGTTTGGAATATCGGATTTTCAGATCGGGTTTTCGGATACGGATATTTTTAAACACCCCTGATTATTATGTATATAGCCAAGGAGCAAATGAACTTCACTCTTGTATTTCATTTTCCATTTGTTCCATCATCCGGTCATCCCCATGTTAAACACAAAAGGTATTGGCAATTATCTCCTCAATATCAATCAAGCAACACCTAACAAACATAAAATTTATACTAGAAAACTATTTACAATCACAAAGTCAAAATTATACTTCTGAGCTTCGAAGATACCTACAACTTGAACGAATTGAAAACCATATCCATCTAAAGCTGAATCGTAGCCGTAACGGATACGAATCAACTCAAATTTGACTCAGTTGAGAAGCGATGATGAATTTGTGGTGAATTTGTGCAGAAAGGGAAATTGAAGCTTTATATGTTAATGTTTAATCCAATGGAGTTTTGGGGCTGTTTGCGATTGCTTATTTCTTTTTGACTTTTTCAGAAGTTAATAACTCTGTTAAATTTTTCCAGAAGTTAATAACTCTGTTAAGTTTTTTTTTAATGTTAAACATCTTTTAACTTTTTTTTAACTTTTAGAAGTTATAAATTGCTCTAAATAAACAATTTCAAACAGCCAGTTAATAGCAAAGATTTAGGATAAAGAGATGATGATAATGAAAATGGTAAAAATAAAGTCAAAAGTAGGTTTCTAAAGAATTTTTTGGGGATAAAAGTGATAGGTACATAATTCATGATTGTGAAGTTGTTTCTTTCTAACATGGGGTAAAAAGCTTTTATCACTAGTTTAACTTTTGACATTATGTCATGCTAAACATATCAATCACTAATAGTCGAGTAGGAGGATAAGATGTTACATGTGATAATTATTTGAAATTCTTAGTTGATTTCTACGTATTATCATAAGATGTTATTGTAAAGTTTCATTAAAACATGAAATTACTTTTGGTTAAGAGATTATTATTATTATTATTATTAGCCAGTTTAAAGTACTCCAATTCTAGATTGACTGGTATAAGTTATAACTAAAAATTTAAAACATTCCAATTAAACATGAATACTTTGCTAAAATCATCTTCGGATAAATAAACTTCAAATTATGTAATAACTAAAAGTTTAAGAAATAAAAACCTAAGAGCTAAGGGTAGGAGACTGTCAAAATCACCAACCGTATCACCTCTTGATTCAAAAACAAAAACGATTGATTGAAGATTAAAATATAAATAAAGTGCCTTTACAAAGATAAAGAACCAACAGATCTACGATGAAATGATCTGTTGGATAAACGATTCAACATAATGATCAACAAAAAACCTTGAATAGAAAAACAAAATGAGTAGAAAAATGAGCATAAGTGAGCGGCTGCATTTTTCTCCTTATGACTTATGAGAAGGAGATATTATGTATTAGTATATGAAACCCTTGTCCTTTCTTTAGAACTAGATTTTATGCTGGGCAGCGCGTTGCGGCTGCCGCGTCATTTGATTGTCGGGACTTGTAAGATGGTAGTTGTACATGCCTTTCCATGACAGGGTTAGATAATACGATCGTAGTTCTACATACATGTAATATACACGTTACATACATTAGTCAGCTACTACATTGTGGTGCTGTCTTTTCTGCTTTGGTAGCTGTCATTTTTCAGCTGTATTTTGCATCATAATACTTAAAATTTGAAGTATTAAAATTTTGCATCACAACAGTTAGATTGACAATGCTAGACCGCTAGTCATAAAATTTTTAGAGACAACACAACGGATCATAACTTCTTCTTCAGAGGTTCGAAAGTTTACACATACTACATCAACAATTACAAACCACTTCATAAAATAACACAATCTTTATAAAGGCAACTTACTTGTTTAATTTCTCTCTTTTTCTCTAGTCTATTTATCCATAAATACTTGTTTCAAAACCACAACCATAACCAAAACTCATTATACACACATCACAGATTCTAATGTTTACCAATATGTGGCATTGCTTATTAGTGTAATTAATGCCATGCTGCCATTCGTATAATATAGGCTACAATAGCACTGGACACTATTAATTGTTAAGCACATGCATATAGATTATGTAATAAACATATATGTAGACAATATCAGCTGTTATTCACAACATATTAATTAACATTGCAGGTTTAGGAGATCACAAAGCATATCACACCAATTTTACCGTCAACTTATGTATACAGTTTTAGCAAGTGCAGCCACATGTGATCTGCTGCACTTACTTATTGTCTGGTGAGATATCTAAATTTAATGTTTTGTGTGATTAAGTTTTGGTTATACCTAAAGAAGCTTCACTTAACAACCAATGAAGTGAAGTTTTGGTCACTCCTCGTCTTGTAATTTTGTTTTCATTTTTAGGCCAAAGAATCAAACATAAGACGCCTAAGCAGTAACACCAACAACAAAGTTTAACAAAAAAAAAGTCAGATCGCATCACCGCTAACAAAATTGGGAGAAAAAGAAAACGGGAGACAATACAGAAGAAAATGTGAGCAGGTCACGTGTAAAAAACGTGAGAGCAATCAGCAACTAGTAAATAGAGCCTTGTAGCCCAGCAGCAACATAAGCCCACAAAAACTGATTCATGATCCGGTTAACCTAAATCAACAATACAAACCGATTAGAATAATAATTGCATTGCATTTGACATATGAATTGTCATGGAGTATCACATATTTTAACAGAGACATCGAATTAAAAAGCTTTCGCAAAAGTTCTTGCTATAAAGATTCAAAGCTTAACATATATTTGTATAACTCCTAAAAATTATTAAGGTCGTTATGAACCGCCCTTTTACATGGCAACATGTGTTATAATCTCGTCAAGTTATTTTTCTTTATTAACTTTTGTATATTTATGATTTTAATCCTGAATTTTACTAATTGTCATTTTACACTCTGATAACTTTTCGACTTTGGTTTTTTTATTCTACTTTTGACATATAGTTCCACTTCAACATTATAACTGAGTTATCGTTTTGACTTCAACTTTTAGTATCTCGTTATCTTTCGATATGCGACACATTACGGTTGTGTGTCGTGATGTACAGGACATGAAACTTTTTCTATATATATATATATATATATTAAACAAAATGTGTTTGTGTTCATTTATTTTTGGTAATGTTCATGAACACGTTCGTTTCCTTAATGAATGAACACAAACAAAAAATATCGTTCGGTAAGCATTCGTGAATTGTTTATGAACACATTCATTTCTTAACAAACGAACACCTCGTTCATGTTCTTTTGATTCGTTTACGACCCTAGTTGCTTTTGTTCACCTCGCTCTCACTCAGTAGTGAACAAACATTGTTGAGAACAACATATTTAAGGCCTAAAGTAAATCATAGAAAGCAAGAAAAAAAACTATTTGTGGACCAACAGAATAACATTTCACGCGGGAGAGACAATTTTAACATCACCGTTCTTACATTTTAGTAGTATAGGAATTTGTTATAGTAAATTTTAAAATGTAAAATTTATGGAATTGATGAAAATATATTCCATCCTACGTGGAAAATGTTTTTTAATGAGATTTCCAACTCAAATATTTTGTTATAAACCAATAACAAGAATTGTATATAATATACATTTAATTTGGTAAGAGTGGTCAACTAACTAATTTCTGTTAGAGAAGATCATGATGCAAATCTTGAAATAGGGTTAATTTGTAGAATTAAGAAACAAGCATACATGAAATTGACCACAATAATGTACGTAGGTGAGTGGGTGCACCAACATGGGTTGAACCATGTTGCTTTTGTAACCGGACCAACACCATTAACCATAATCTACTTTGCCAACCTAGCTCAAAACAACTCCCAATATAAGTCTCTCTTCTTTCCCACATTTTCACCACTCATTCTCCCACCAAAATATACACACTAATTGTTACTAATGGAGTGCGTGTTTAGCAACATTCGGTGCTCGGTCATCCTACTAAGCTTGTTACTACTTATCTCGAGTTTTTGCTCTTTAGCAAATGCCAAAACTCACAACCATGACTTTGTCGTATGAGTTCTTGTCTCTATATATCTATGGTTTGTTGTATTAATTAACCACTTTGCAACAAATATTAAGTTATGCTAACTAATTTGTGTTTTTCAAGGTTCAAGAAACAAAAGTCAAGAGGCTATGCAAAACCCATAATTCTATCACGGTCAATGGGCAGTTCCCGGGTCCGACCTTGGAAGTGAATAATGGCGATACTTTAGTGATACATGTTAAAAACAAAGCTAGATATAATGTCACAATCCATTGGTATACAACCATGTTTCAATATGCACGTCAATATAATATTTAAAAGTGTTTATAACTTATATTAATATTTATTTATTTATTTATGTGACTTTTAAGGCACGGTGTTAGACAGATGACAACAGCATGGGCAGATGGACCAGAGTTCATCACACAGTGCCCAATTAGACCAGGAGGGAGTTACACATACCGATTCACAATTTCTGGTCAAGAAGGAACATTATGGTGGCACGCACATAGCTCTTGGGTTCGGGCCACGGTTTATGGTGCTATTATTATTCACCCACAACAAGGATACTCATACCCATTTCCTAAGCCACACCGCGAATCACTCATGATTCTTGGTATACAATTTATTTACATACAAGATGTACATTTAACATAATTTCAAACTGAACACACCTGATTCTAATATGATGATGACGATGATAGGTGAATGGTGGGATGCAAACCCGATAGATGTGATACGGGAAGCTACAAGAACAGGTGCAGCTCCGAATGTTTCTGATGCATATACCATAAATGGTCAACCCGGTGATCTGTATAAATGTTCTAGCAAAGGTTTGCTTATACTGCATGTGATATTAACGAATTTGAACTACCTTTTTGGTGTTAACATATTTTTTATGTTTTTTTAAATATAGATACAATCAAAGTACATACTGACTCGGGGGAAACAAGTTTAATTCGGGTGATTAATGCAGCCTTAAACCAACAATTGTTTTAATTAATTCGGGTGATTAATGCAGCCTTAAACCAACAATTGTTTTTCACCATTGCTAACCACAAACTTACAGTAGTAGGAGCTGATGCTTCCTATGTAAAGCCCTTCACCACGAATGTCCTCATGCTTGGACCGGGTCAAACCACTGATGTCCTCATGAAAGCCGACCAACCAAAAGCTCGTTACTACATTGCTGCACGAGCTTACGCCAGTGCACAAGGTGCACCATTCGACAACACCACCACCACCGCTATTTTAGAGTACAAAAACGCAACTTCAAACCCAATAATGCCACCTCTCCCTGCATATAATGACACTACCACCGCCACCACTTTCACCACCAGCTTTAAAAGCCTCAGAAAACCACTTGTTCCAACTAAAATTGATCACAATCTTTTCATCACAATGGGACTTGGTATCAACCAGTGCCCTCCAAAAACCCGGGCTAGAAACTGTCAGGCCCCGAATGGGACCCGCTTCACCGCTAGCATGAACAATGTGTCGTTTGTACTCCCGTCAAACATCTCCATACTTGAAGCATATCGCCAAGGAATTCCTGGTGTTTTCACCACTGATTTTCCAGCCAAGCCCCCAGTGACATTTGATTATACGGGTAACGTAAGCCAATCTTTGTGGCAACCTATTTGCGGGACTAAGGTCTATAAGTTAAAATATGGATCAAGAGTTCAAATTGTGCACTCATAGCTAAAGTGCCCAAAGTCTCCACAATCATAACACCGAATACCACTTTTATCAGCTCGACCCGATCCTCGTCCTCGGCCTCTTCCACCTCTTTCAAAGTTCCTTCCACGACCTCTTCCACGTCCACTACTCTCGCCATAACCGTACTTTTGTTCATTGGCCATCAAGAGTCGTCCTTGTTCTTCATCCTTTGGCTCATGACATTCAAGTCTTTCTTCATAAGCTTTCACCCTTCCAACCGCTTCTTCAAAGGTCATAGTTGCAAGGTCCGAATATTGTTCAATGGGAGCTACAATTGGCAAGTACTTCTTTGGAACCGCATTGAGAAACTTTCTTACAATCACCTCCTCATCAAGAGACGAACCAAGACTTTTGAACTTTGCAATAATGGTACTCATCTTACCCGCAAAGTCATTGATTGATTCATTGTCTTTCATCTTGAGCATTGCCAATTCATTTCTTAAGGTTTGCAACCTTGCCTTTTGCACCCGATCGGCTCCTAGATACCGAATCCGGATTGACTCCCAAACATCTTTCACATTCTTGTGTTTAGAAACCTGCAAAAGAACATGCTCCGGTAGAGTTTGATAAATTATACCTTTAGTGGTATAATTCTTCTTCTCATCAACCTCATCTTCAGTGATAGCATCCCAATTTCCGTACGCCCTTAACACGGTTTCAATCATAATGGACCAAGTAGTGTAATTAGTCTCGGTTAATTTTGGACATTGAAACGGTACATTGTTACCTTGATCACGAACCATAATTTCTTTTCCATCTCCTGCCATTCTTTCAAGCTTTTCGGTCTTCCCTTCTCGGTCTTCTTGATCAACTCTACGGTCTGGACTTTTATTTTTTTTCGTCGGTCTTTCTTTGTCATGCAAACCACCAGTCTGTTTCGGTCACCACCTTCGGTCTCGGTCTAGTTTTTTTCAGCCGCCTTTGTTCTTGCTCAATCTTTCGGTCTAAGATTACGGCTTGTCGGTCTTCTCGGTCTCACGCCAGAAATGTTTTCTAGCAACGGTCTTCGTCTCGCCGGTATCTTCCTTTCGGCGACGGTCTACGGTCTTCGGTCTTTGCTGCTGTAGCAGCCGGTCTTCACGCCTTCTTTATGCGATTCACATGAAATCGAACTCCTTCTTCTCGAGCCTTAAGCTCTGATACCAAATGTTGGTTTCAGGCCAATAAAACACACTCACAAGTCTCGTATATAATTATGAACTGGAAGAAATTGGATGTAAAGGAAGTGAAAGTTTAATACTAACAGAGAAAGTAGAATAAAAGCACACTTCAATCAATAAAGCTTATGGCTATATATATAGCCTACATGACTCTAAATACTCTAACGGAAACATGCAACGTCCACCATATAAAGTGGAGTCAACCAATGACCAAATCAATTACACTATTGAAAAACGTGGACGTTCAATCTCATAGAACTCGGTCAAACCCACGTCTTTCTTTATTATTCAACAACTAAAATAAAGCAAACTAAATAATAAAACGACCCGTAAAACGACCCGTATTCATAACCCGTTGACCCGTCAAGATTAATCCTACAGATAAACATGTACTTTATTTTAGAAATCAAACACAAGTGTTTCCAAAGCAACGAAACAATACCATTGAATTTCACATTTTATTACCGTATTTTAAGATTTCGTTTAACCGTTCACTCATACCATATAAAGCATACATACATTCAAAATCCCCAAGTTGTGGCTCCATACATGTGTCTATTATCATAAACTCGATTTTCAAAAGCTTACAACCTTTTTCAGCTAACCATAGTGGCGAAGGCAGGATCTGTAGTTCGGGGAGGCCAAAGTCAAAAACCCATAAAATTTTTTCCAATGCTTTGTTTCGGGGGTAAAACCCAATATATTTATAAAAAATCAACTAACGACCAACAAAACAACACTTTGGACAAAAAAAAGTGGGGGGACCGTGACACTCCCCGGTCTCTTATATGCTTCACCCCTGGCTAACCATGATACACTGCATTGTTGCGCCCCTTTAGAACCTATGTAAATCTGTAAGTGTAACCTCATTGTTGGATGTTTTCTTGAAGCATAAGCTCATAGTCTTGTAGAGTCAAGATCCTTTTCACCATACATGTTCATTTCTAATCCTCCAATGGCAACGCTCCATGTGTCTACTTTCTTTTGATCAACCATAATGCTTCCATATCCATGTTGATAACTCCGTACGTGCATATTAAAATGCACACTTCCTATGATTTTGTTACAAAAGCGTATTAAGATTTAAGACAAAATCATAATTCATAGTTAACAGAAACTAAACAAACCTAAGAAATTATATAGTGGGACAAAACTTAGTATGGAAAATAGTTCAGCATACATGTATAATAAATACACCATTTATTTTATTACGGTTATCGAATATCCGGAAGAAAAACCTTAAATTCTAAACCTGAATTATCCGAACTATGAATATTTCAAGTAGTTGTTTTAAAAAAAAATTGGATGTTAGAAATATTTTTTATAAGTAATATTTTTAACTATGTCTGTGTAGACTCCTCATGGATATTTGAAGTAGTTCTTCTACTTTGACAAATTTATACATTCGGCTCCTCAACTCAATTTAACATATGTACGATTTTGACCATTGACTTTAAACTATTATTATTTTGACCCCTTATAACTTAGCCAATTATACTTTGATACCCTACTCTACTTTGACATATTTACGGTTTTGACTCTTCGGCTTTGACTTAGTTATCATTTTAACATCTAAGTTTGAATGTATCCTCATCTTGAATATGTGATGCCTTATGAATTTTCACTGTAACGTGTGAGACACAAATTTTTTTACCAACATGTAAGATGAAGTCACAATGCAAGACCTGGTCGTCGCATCGCGCGACCCGCTGTTAACAAGTATATTTAAAAATATACAAACATAAAAATAAATGGGCCTCTTGACATTTACAAAAAAAATTTGCTTAAGCGTGTCACGTTAGTAACTAGGTTTAATACATGTGTAGACACATAGGTTGAATAAAGCAAACTATTTATTAATTAAATGAAGAAAGCACGATTAAAAATGAGATATAACAATGTAAATCATTAAAATAAAAATTAGTATTGGAAACTGTTGGAATTCAAAATCATTCGATCTCATTCAGAAATTGATTTTTAAAATGCTAAGAAAATCATTTATTTCTAAAATATCATTTATTTCTAAAATGCTAAGAAATTGAAAATTATTTCTAAAATTACCTTGTTTCTAAAATGCAAGAAATTTAGCTCTTAAAATTTTCTCGCCAAACAAAATATATTTCCCCCTCAAATTTTTTAGCTCTCAAATAGTTTGATTTATTATATTAGATTAGATTATATTTATCTTTATAAAACATAGATAAATATGCACATGGTAGAATATGAACATATACACATCAAATATAGTTAGGAGATTGATATAACGTTAATTATACATTAATCTCGTGTATAGTTTTTAGTTGTTTTTGAGTCGTTTGAGTCGGTTTTTATTAATTTTTTGTTACTACTGACATATTAATATTTCGTAGGTCCCATGTTGATGTTTTAATGGAACGCTTGCTAAAACGGAGACCGTAGACGAAAACAGGATGCGAAACGGAGTTACTAGCAAACCGGAACGCGAAAACGAAGAAACCGAAGCACGTCGTGCACCCGGAAAGAATCACCACGCCACGCGACCACAAGGGCACCCCTACCCGCGCGACACAAGGGCACCCCCTGGCCGCGCGATGTGGCGTGTTGGGATGCTTGTGTTGTGATGGCGTGTACCACGCGGCCACAACTCCAATTCCTCGCCGCGTGATGCGGCGAGGCGTTTTCGACAAATTGTTTCGATGTTTTTTTGCCCTGTGCACTATATATTGAAATGTTATGTTAACCCTATCCTATAGACAAGTTTGGGGATGAATTAAAGACGAAAAGAGGCTGCAAGAAGGGTTTTTCAAGGCTAGGAAGACTGAATCAAGGCAACGGGAACGCGTAGGATCAAAGATTGCATCTTGGCTATTCCGGGTTCCATTGTTCTTTCATTTTTACTTCTTTTTATCATGTTTACTACTCTTAAACTTGTGTTTATTGGTTTGATTATGTTTGGCTAAGCTTTTAGAACTACCTAGGCACTATGATGAATTGTTAACTTTGTTTTCATGAGCTCATGTTTGATTGGTTTTTGTTTCTGATTATTATGCTTAATTAAAGTTTGAATCTTTTTTGCTATTTGATGTGTATTGCATGTTTGTATTGGTTTGATTGATACTGTTAGTCCATGTAACTCTTGATGATTGTCTATGTCTAAGAATATGATTCATTATTATCACTGACTGTCTGTTATGATGATTATGGTTAAACTGCAGTAAAACCATAGGATTAACTTTATTAGTTGAATTGGTAAAAAAATGTGAAGCCAACTTAGATAACTGTGAGGTGATAAGTTGTTAATAAGTCTTGTTGAATAACTTGCTAGGTTTGGGTCTTTGTGAGAAGTCCGTCTTAGTGTCTGTTATCAACTTGCTTGCTAAATCAAATGGTTGGGTTAAAATGACTATAAGGGCCGTATCGTGAGATAGGTCTTTATCTCGGGTCAATTAAGTATAATTAGATTAGGTGACTGTGAGGAAACTTAATCCCGTAACCAGTTTGTTAATAACTTAATAGTAACATTTAGGTGTCTTCTCGAAAAGGGTCGAGGGTCCTAATTAGTGGTGCCTTTAAGTGAATAACTTTAGATTCCGGTTCCATAGACATTAGTACAAACGTGAATGATAATTGAAGTTAGCAAGGATTCTAGCCTAGGTGTTTTGTTTTTCATCTTCTATTTTAAATCCGTCTTTCATTTCGTCTGTCATTACTTTAATTAATTTAGTTATTTTCAGTAAAAACCCACCCTTAAATAACATTTTCATTTAAAATTCATGTCTTGTTAGTAAATCTTAATTCAGTTATTTTAAACGTAGTATATAAAGTATGTAGGTTGACACCCGGACTTACTTTAGCTATATTGCATTCGACCAGTCCACTACTGGTTGTGTGTGAAATAGTCGGTTTTTTTAGGTTTTATAAATTTAAAACTATGTGTTTTTATTAGTTATTTTATATATATATATTGCACACATCAGAGATATGTACGCGTTAAACAACACAATGTAGATCGATCTAGCCAAATGCATTTTAAAAAGGGATTGGGTTCGGTTTTATATCAATATCAAAATAATTTTTTAAGACGAAATTTCAAGCGGATATTTTTAAGATGAAATGTCAACCATAAATACTGTAGATACTGATTTTACATTTAAAAATTACATAGGGATTGTTTGGTAACTTTTGAATGAGCAAGTGTTGAGTTAGTAAGAGGTCTGAATAATTAAGTATTAAATCATTAGAAGGTTTAAACATTCAGGCTCGGTATAGTGTTTACCTAAATATCTGACCGATTCAGTCATTTGTTCATAAAACAAACAGTCTGAATGAAATAATCTAACTGATTCAGGCATGTTACTCATTAACAACTTAAACAAAAATTTCCTTAATTAGTAAGTTGTGATAAAAGCCGCTAGTCGCTGCCACTTAATTTAAAACACGAGGAGCCCCATGGTTAGTTGTTTAAGATATTTAAGTTGTCTGGCAACCCATGTGGCCAAGTTCGAGCCGCACAAAACGGCAACTACCCTTTTTTCAAATTTTTTCCTGTTTGTTTTCTTACTTTCTTATTTTGATTTCTTAACTTGTATTAAATCATATTATACCGCTACGACATGTTTCAATATCTATAGTTGCCCGGCCTAAATTTCATATGTTTCTTTTAAAGTTAAGTGCAAAACACATCTCTGTGATTTATATCCAATAGTATTTTACAACCTCGTTTAAATAATCTAGTTAACCAAACTGACCTAAAACCCAAACCGGTTTCTAGTTGGCTTGTACGGCACTGGTTTGAGTAATCTAAAAACCCGTTAGGTTGGGACCAATTCGAGATTATGTGAGTGAAATAGTTTTTTTAAATCTTTTAAGAAACTAGGATAAAAATCGGTTAACCTATAATGATGAGCATTTAAAAAAAATCCATTGTAAGCTCGGGAGGTATAGTGGAACCGATCTCTTTTCCACTTTGCGACGCAATGATCTAGATTCATTTGATGTGTTGGCTTGGTGGAGAAAACGCGTATCTCAATTTCCTATTCTAGTCGTCATGATCTGAGATTTACTAACCATCCAAGCTTCCATCGTAGCCTCGAAATCCGTTTTTTCTCTTAGTGGCAGGGTTTTCTCCATTCGAAGAATGTGGGTCATCCCAATGTCGATGGAAGTTTGCATTTGCTTAAATGACCAAATCAGACGCGACATAACGTATACAACACAATACTAATATGAAGGTAAGTTAGCCGTGGACGAAGAACTATATGAGGAATAAGTTGCAAGAGGTAAGAGAATTCCACTTTAAGATGAAGAACTAGCATACAATGAATCGGTTCGACCAAGTAGCCTAGAAGCCGACGACATTTAAACAATGACGAAGACGGAAGAATGACCAAAAACGCTTTATGTTTAGTATTTTTAGCCAAACTGTAATCCCTTGAGATTATTATTGTAACGAACAATGTTTTCTTTTTTATGTTAAAAATAAAAGTAGTATTTTATTGAGTTAATTTCACTACTTAGCATTTACGGTTGTTAAAACAGATTTTTTTAACTAAAATCACTTAACCGATTTGGTCAATAACCTAACCGACTCCAATAGGCTAGGTTTTTTATTATGTCAAACACGTTAAAAATCAAGGGCGGACCGCTACCCCTCAACTTGTACCTCATAGTGTAAAATATTTTTTTTACGTTTTTCGGTATAACGCTACCCCTGAAATAACTTTTCCGCTACTCTTGAAATTATTTTATGCTACCCCTAGTCCCTAAAACTTATTTTTAGGGGCATCAAATTAAAGAATACTCTAATGAAGTTGAGATTAAAATATCATATTGTTGTTATTTTTAATATAGATGAGTGAATCAATTGTATATTTGTATCTAGCGGTGCACAAACCGGTTTTTTTAGGAATCGGGTCCGGTTTTGGTCAACAAAGTCAAGAACCGGGTAGGGTCGTGTTCGGTTCCGGGTATGATTGGGTATTTGACAGGGTTTTGACTGGTTTAACCGGCTTTTTTCGGTTCCGGGTAGGGTCGGGTCCGGGTTTGACCGGGTTGAGGTGGAACCGGTTCCGGTTCGGTTGCGGGTATGGTTCCATTTTCTTGGAGGAACCGGAACCCATGTGTACCCTACGGTTCGGGTACACCGGGTCGGTTCCGGAACCGGTTTTTTTGTGCACGGCTATTTGTATCCCAACTTATTAACTATTAAGTATGGGTGTAAACGAGCCGAGCTACTCGCGAGTTTCGAGATCGGATCGATAAAAAGCTCGAACGAGCCGAGCTTTTTCGAGCTCGAGCCCGAGCCTAAGAAAGAAGCTCATTAAGTTATCGAGCCCGAGCTCGAGCTTTACACATCGAGCTCGAGCCGGCTCGCGAGCCTTATCGAGCTTTTTATTTATATATATTTTTTATTTATTTTATAAATATATATTATTATTAGTTAAAATATATATAGAAATTATGATTAATAATATATAATATGTATTTTGTTATATATAAAATACATATAATTAAAAGCTCGAGCTTGAGAAGTTTATGACGAGCTCGAGCTCGAGCTTTGAAATTAAATCTTGAAACGAGCCAAGCTCGAGCCTGGTTAAACTTAAACGAGCTGAGCTCGAGCCTAGACGAACTCGGGTTCGGCTCGGCTCATTTATACCCCTACTATTAAGAGTATGGCCCATGTGAATCAATTGCAAGTGGGCAAGTCCATAAGGCCCATTAATCTAACTCAAGTCCAATTAACAAGAAATCAAACTAAGGAACCGGTGAACTGTTAAGACTTACGGTTTATGTGAATTGTTATTTTGTTAGGGTTTATGTGAAATTGTTTTAGAGATTATGTGAAATTGTGTTACGAACCGTTTAAAATTGTTTTAGGGTTAAAACACAAATTGAAATTGTTTTAGGTTCCTAATTTCATATTGTTTTATTATAATTTTAAGGTTTATCTTGGAAGATGAAACCACTACCTAAGCATAAACAATCTCTTATTAGCAATATGTTTAAAAGAAAAGCCTCAGAAGATGATGAAATTTGTCCAAATCCAAGTCCAAATATTGATACGAATGATATGCAAGAGGATAAACGCAATCAAGACGGATTTACACAATCGAATGGGTGAGGGGTATTTAAACAACGCTCTCATTTATGCGGTTGAAAAATAAACTTTCTTAAAGTAAAAAAGAAGACGTAACGGCTTGATTTCAAGCTATCAAAAACCGAATATGAGACATCTATTAGATATGTGTTAAAGTTTATTTATTTTCATTTTTTAGTTTTAGTACATTTACATTGTATGAAACAACGATTGGAAAAAAAATTTGAACGCTACCCCTGAAATTATTTTCTAGATCTGCTACTGTTAAAACTTAACCAATTTGCATGAGTCAAATCTAAACCATGTAAAATAATATAAACGGTTGATATCACGTCTCGAAAAGGCCCAATCCAATATTAAATAGTTTTAATATAGTTAATAATATATATAAAAATTAAAACATAATTCCCAGTTAATTAAAAAAAAACGAATATGCACACCTCTCTACCTAAGTAAATAAACTAACAGCCTTCGTCAGCAAGTATAAGTTTGACAAAACGCTATCCCAATATTATGGCTACATTTGACACGTGCCGAACAATCAGTACCCTGAATGGCCACGAATGCATACACGTCATCAACACTGATTTGCGAGATATTTCTAGACTTTAATAATTAAATTAAACAAAAAATAAATTAAGAGTACAGATATATCTAGAAGAGCCTATAAATACCCCCAAAACCCATCATATCTTTTTTCTGAAACCTTTTCAAACAAAACTTAATTGTTCTCCATTGCTCCAATAATCAACAACAACTTCAAAAATTATTACTTCAGTACAAGAGATTGATTGATTGATACAAAGAGTATTGTTCCAGGAGATATTGTTTCATTGCATATGTCGTTTGGTGTTTTACAGAGGTATATATGTTTAATTAATTTCTTGTTTGATTTACGTTTTATTGTGTTTTCATTTCATTGAAAACTAACTAATATATTTACATCCAAACAAAAGACGTCTTAACATGTATTTATTATGGTTTTAAGTTTTTCACTGAAACATTGATGATAGATGAAAAATTGACGTAACTTCGTCCCCAAGAAAACTTTGGTGATAAACTAAAATTTGAGTTTTGATACTTTTCTTGGGCGCCAAGGAACATAGTTTGACCGTTTGACTTTGTCTTGTTCTAGCTGTTAATTTGTTGTCATGCTAATGTACACACTACATGACTTTATGTTTCTGTTTTGGTGATTGATTTGTTTGTTTCTTTGGTACAGAAATAGTGAAATGAGTGAAGCAATTACAGATTGTTTGAGAAAGAAAAAAACAAGAAGTAGAAAGGATGCCCCAAAGAAGGTGGCTGCAACTCTTGCAAAGTGGTTAGAGTATAACAATGCTGACAGCAAACCGAAAACCCGAAAAGCGCCTGCTAAAGGGTCGAAAAAGGGATGTATGAAAGGTAAAGGTGGACCTGATAATTCAAGGTGTAATTACAGAGGTGTGAGGCAAAGAACATGGGGTAAATGGGTAGCCGAAATTCGCGAACCGAATAGGGGTAAGAGGTTATGGCTTGGGACTTTTGGGTCTGCTGTTGAAGCTGCATTGGCTTATGACGAAGCGGCTCGAGCTATGTATGGTCCGTTGGCTCGGCTTAATCTTCCGAATTGTCAATCGACGAATGATCAGCCTAACCCTGCTTCGAGTTGTGATTCGTGTGATTCGACCACGACGTGTAGTCATTCTGAAGGTAGTGCAAATGCAAGTGATGAGTTTAAACCGGGTTTAAACGTGTTTCCGAGTGTTAAACATGAAGAGGATGTAGAAGTGAAAGATGAACCTGAAATTGTGGTTAAAGAAGAGGGTTATGAGTACAATAAAGATTCGGGTTTTTATGATGGTGATGAGGTGTTTGATCTTGATAATCTTCTTGAGGGTGTTTTAAACTCGAGCCCTGAGGCTGGATCAGGTACTGATGGGTGTGATGCTTGGTTTGAGAACAATGCTAATGCTGTTGAAAACGGGTCGATGTATATGCAGCAAGATCCTTGCGCGATCGGTCACGATTACAGTTTCGATTTCTTGGAACCGGGACGGCCTGAAGATTGTAGTTTTACACTCGAGGAGTTGGGTTTGGGTTTGGATGAGCACTAACGCGATTTTATACTTATATGAGCGCAATGTTTGATCTAAAAGCGAACATACCATTGGGGATTGATGGTTTGAGTTACATTGATCTACTCATTACATCGGATCATAACTCATAAGCCAAAATGGTGCAACTCACGTTGATCGTTTGCCAAAGCCGTGTGGCCAAGTGAGAAAACCGCGTCGAGTTTGAACTGTAGTAAATGGTTATTTCACTTGTTTGTTATTTCGTTGTTGGTTAAGTTAGTATTAGCAACTTTCATTTAAGCGACTGAATTTGTACATATCTCTTACTCAATTACTATCAAAACCCAATTAGCAGAAGGTTTTGTTTTTGCAGTTAGTTTTCAATGGATATTTGTGTTTGCCTTTATATGTCACATGAGATTTAAACATGTTAATTATAACCACTTATGTCAGGAACCTAGAAACAGATACTTATTATGTTCATCCTTTTCAATCTACATTAGACAAGTTATTAGACATGACGTTGTTGTGACAAGTTATTAGACATGACGTTGCGACGGATTCTCAAAAGTACGATAGAAAACCTAGTTTTTGTTCTAAGTCGCTCCGTGGTACTTATCTTGTGTAAGTCGTAAATTACGACGAATACAGTTGTGTTGCAGATTCTGTAGTATTTATCTGCAACACAGTTATGACAGAAAAATTAAATCTTGTTTTTAAAGTCGTAAGTTGTGACTAATACACATGTGTCGTAAATTTCCGAAGCAAAACATTCACTTTTCTAGCAGTAACAGATTTCTTCTTTTCTATTTTACGACCATGTGACCGTAACATACCCTTTATATGTTACGGCCACATGGCGCTTCCCTAGACCACAAGTCAATTACCTTCTTTCAACTAATGATTTAATTCCCTAATCTCTTCCTCTGCTACGTACATTCACACAAATTACATACAATGTGTTTTGGTGTTCATTAATTATTCAACCCTTCACACCTAACTAGAAGCAAATCCACACTAAACACACTTAACAACTCACATATTCACATTATGTAATCATTTTTGTTAAAAACTTGAATCTGACTTGCAATATTCAAGCCTTCATGACTAACTAAGTACGTAACTAAGTTCTTAAGACGTTTAATACTTATGTTAAAACATAAACATTAAACGAGTTTTAATAGTTTCATCTAAAATAAGAGTTTAATGGCCCTAAGTGTAGGAGACGATGTTTTTATTGGTTGTATTGTTGTAATTTTGTGTGATATTTGTTTTATTCCTTTACATTTCAACCGGCAACAGAAAACCTCGCATGAGTACGCATATGAAAAAAGGCTTTCACAACGAAGACAATTTCAAAGTTGTTTGTACAACCGTTATTTGAATTTAGAAAATATACAAATATAAATAGTTATGAGAAAGATTGGCATACAAAATATGTTTTTGTTACAAAATGTGAGTAAGACACAATGGTAAAAAAACAATGACATAAAAAATAAGTTTTTTTACATATTTCTCCTTCCGAAGCCATCAATTATATATTTACCCAAGCCTAAAGTTTAGTTACATATATCACCTTTGACATAATGAATTACTCATTTACCTCTTCTTTTACACAAACCATAATAAAATATAAAAATATATTTATCAAGATCATTAAGGGTAAAATAGTAAATCAAAATGTTTTTTAAAGAAATTGGGTAAATGTGTAATATATGTGATTTAGGAAGTGAAAATATATAATTGAATTTAAGGAGTGAGTAAATACGTAATAAATGATCTTATAAAGGGATATATGTAAATGTTCCAAAAAAATATAACTCATAATACAAATTGAATTTTAAACAAGTGTTTCAGAAACTTATTCCCTACGTCATCCTCTCCTAGTCTCCTTCCAAAAATAATTAAACCAAAATTAAACAAAATCAAAATTTTCATTATGTCTTTGTTGTGTCAAAAATTTATAAAATGCATGAAAAGCAAAATATAAAACGAGAAAACATTAATTTTTTTTGTTTTTTTTTAAGGATGACGATGTGTAAAACAAGATGTATAAAATATTTTTTTGAAATTTAATCTATATTATGACTTATTAATTGTTTATCCATCCGTTGTATCTGTCATGCTCATAGTTTTTACCATAGGATATATAATTTGACTCAATAGTTATAACCTATGGATAATTGAAAATGTTGTATTAAATTGCCTCTTGTCACACCAATCAGTTCATCTTCCCACATGAATGTGATGTGAGCATACGAGATTGAAACGTAGACGAAGATGAACCACACATACCAAGGCACCGAGCCCTAGGGCAAATGTATACTCTAGCCTCTATCATGTACTAACATATACAAATAAAATCATTAAAAGATATATATTTAGTCAGGCTTACTTAATACTCCGTATAACATTATCCAAAAAGTGTAAACACACCCACATGGAATGTGTGAGGAGCTTTTTTGCTAGCCAGCCGATATAGTCTGTCTATGTGTAACTATTACAAACCAAGAGTGTAATTAGCAAAATAACAAGCGTCCCCTTACGGACATGTTGATGAAAATATTTTTCTCATATTCGCGAGGTGAAGTGTTTAAATTTTATCTAAGTGTAAAGAGTAGGTATTGTTTGTTTATCAAAGAAAGTTGTGACGTTAGTGATAATCAAAGAAAGCCAATGTTCTTTTGGTCTAGTAGTCAAAGATGAGGTGGGAGGCTTTGCCTTTCTAGAGATCCTGGATTCAAATACAGGCAATGACAATATATTGGTGTTACTAACATCTAGAAATTAACCTGCCGTTCAAAAAAAAGAAAGAAATTGAAACTCAAACCGGTTTGTACAGTACCAGTTGGGTGGGATCGGTTTCGGATTTTATGAGTGAACTCGGATTTTTTTAAACCGGTTTGAGAAACTAGTTAAAAACCGTTTGACCGGTTAATGCTGAGCATCTAAAAAAATGCACCGTAAACAGTAATATTACCGTTACTAGCCTATTGTGAACGTGTTTTTGGCTTTTTTTTATCCCATGAACCACTACTTATTCTCCTAGCTCATTCACTCCAAAGAGGCTAGTCCTTCGGTTGGTGGTTCTTCAAATGAACTTATAGTTGTCAGTGTCGTTTCTAAAAATAAAACCAAAGCGATTTGGGATTCGTTTGACAAAGTTGAAATGCCAAACGGATCGTTTTGTGCTAGATGAAAAAATTGTTGTGTTTTACTCGAGAGTCAAGATTAAATCGAACTCCACTTTGAAGATGGTTTGTATGTGGATGGCTCGTTTTGTCATACAAGAAGACTTGTCATTTAATCATTTTGATAACAAGCGTCTGACAAAGTTGATTCAAGAAACACTACAACCATCTACATCATGTAAGTTGCATTACTCTAAGACAAGATTGTATAAAAATGTGGAAAAAAGCTAAAGAATAATTAACTTTAGGCTTTTAATAAAACCGATGTTAATTTAACAACCTTTGTTTTGGTTCGATCCTTTTTGTTTGCCCCAGTCCTATCTTTGCATAACCTGATTGATCCAAATTCTTGGTTTACAAAATTATTCCTTGTCTTTGAATTTTATTTCAGTCGTATATATAGGATATTTAGTATCCTCATAATATCGCAGAGAGCGCCACTAATTATGTTTTTCTACTCCACCTCCGCTTTGTCGCCTGCTCCATCTTCTCTGTCTCCTTCCTTCTGGTTTTCGTTTAAGGTCGTTTTCACTATCTCTGGCGGTATCCTTCGGCAATCGTCACGATTTTTGTTGTCGTGTGTAGCGTGGTGATTAGGGTTCTTATGCCTAAATCAACCGCTTTCGAACCTTTGGTAGCGATTAGGTACTAATCTTATGATTAGGTGATAATCTTATGATTTGTGGCAGATGAAATGCTCACCGGAAACCATAAACGCTTATGCATGACAGCGATAGTTATAATACGTAATGGAGACATTGTATCCAACTTTCACAAGCACTTTTTGTATGGCTAGCTCTTTTGTACCACTATATTTTTGAATTAGATTGTACTACTTTAAAATCTGATAGGTGTTTCCCATCTTTTCCCACCAACCAGTGTTATCTAGCGCGGTCTTGCTAAAGCTAAAGGTTTCTCCCTCTCGACACGAGAAAGCTCAAAGCAGTAGTAGTCAACGGGGTTGGTTTACTTTTGGACATGCTTCATTTGCTTTGCTCTTCTTCTTTGGACACATTTGGCATAGTGCTCGAACCTTGTTTATAGATGTTTTCGCTGGTATTGACCTAGAATTGGATGCTCAAGTAGAATTTGGAGCATTCCAAAAACTTGGAGATAGTGGAATGTAGCGTCTTTTGTATTTTTATGTAAGTAGAAAATAACGTCTTTACTATGGTTGTAAATATATGGTAAAAATAGTTTATAAATGTTGTCAAACAACTTTCACGCATTGCGCGAGAGGCGTATAAACCTAGTTAAAATTGAAACATCAAGGTGTTTATGACGGGATTTCTTTCATAGTCGTTATGTTGCCCACATAATTATGTTGGTAGTGCAGACGGGACTAAATGCTCAGGATATTGAAGGAACAAAAAATGGTTTTAAATTATATTACTTGATATATTTAGTACTAGTAAAAAAAGGATATCAGTTGTCAAAAATTATGTAAGGATACAGATTCCACCTTTTTGAAACCAAATTCGGATATGCCTAACACGTTGAAACTCGACACATAAAATGCTCAAAAGAGCTTTAAGGCAGCAAAGCTCTTTACAACACTTCCATAGCGCTTTACAACACTTCTGCACAATACTTTTCAGATGTCACAAATGGTTAGGTTGTTCTGTTTGTTACGAAAAATTAGGTGGTTATTAAAACACTAATCGGCTTACTTAATTTTTTAAAGAGGCAACCACAATTTTATATGGAGCTTATTATACCACCAGTAACTTAATATGTCCACAACTCTTTTAGATGTGCAACAAATTTAATAAGGCTGACAATTTCTGACATATGCATATTAGCATGACATGACACGAAATTAACAAGTTTTGTGTTTGACCTTAATAGGTTCTGTATCATTAATAGGTTTACACGTTAAATATCGTGTCTTAACAAGTTAATGACCTTTTAACACGATAGGCCAACTGTTAATATACTATATTATTATATTACTATTTTCCCTAACTGAAATCATAATAGCATTCACAGATTCATTATGCATTCACGCATTCAACATTCTCGATTCATTCACTTTAAAGTTTCAAATCCTAACATCATAAGTCACACTCGTTTTTTATTTTGTTGTTTTGTGTGTTAAGGATTATCGTGTTAAGTATTGATTAATATTTGAAACTTATGAACTTTATGCAAAAAAAATTACTTTAAAAAATCGGTTTTTATTTTGTCTTATTAAGTAACATGTTAATGTCCGTGTTCGTGTTTGGAAAAAATGGCACGATAATTTATTGTTTCGTGTTTGTACTTGATCTTATCGCGTTTGTGTCTTATCGTGTACGTGTCTTACACAGGAGAGGGATGAAGCGAATAAACCTACTAACGTAGTGGAATTCGGTTCGGTTAGGTAAAAAAAAGTTCATAACCGAATAAACCTAGTAAAGCGGTTGATTTCTATTTAGTTAGGCCAAAAAAGTTTCATAACCGAATAAACCAAACCGAACAACCTATTAACTAAAACTTTTCAACACCCATAGGATGTCAGCCCTAAAACTTAAAGATTTTGATTTTGAAGGTCAAAATTTTCACAAATGTTAATCCTAATGAAAGCTAAATTTTAAAAATATTTGCAAGATATGACGGCGATTATCACTTAATTTAGCATATTTAATCCGATCCTTAATGTTTCTGAGGTTGAAACTATTGATTTGGATTTGAACTATGAAGGCCCTTTTTATTAAAAAACAGACAAAGTTTTCATACTTGTTTATAAAACATGTTTGATTTTTACTTGCATAAATGTGGTTCAAGTTTAAACATAAATGATGCAACGGGAATGAGGTCAACTAGTAGAGAGGTATGAGTCAAGCCAAGGCAAAAGTTTATACCATGCTTTAAGAGCCGAAAATACTAAACGGTAACGGGGAACATTTCAAGTAGTGAGATCGGGAGGTATACTGGAACTGATCTCTTGTCCACTTTACGACACGATGAGTTTGATTCATTTGATGTGCTCACTTGGCAGAGAGAATGAGAATCCTAATTTCTCATTCTATGCATCATTACCTAAGATTTACTAACCAGTCAAGATTTCATCGTGGCTTTAGAATTTGTTTTTTCTCTTAGTGCAGGGTTTTATCCATTCGAAGAACGAGGCTCACCCCCAACATCGATGGAATTAGTGGAGGCTTAACCACTTTTGGGGCCTAGACTCTAGAGCGAAAAAAATCCAAGGCCTTTGTCCAGAAACAATTTGGTGTAGGTCTCTACAACTTTTTTAGGGGGGGGGGGGGGTTACTAGGGATGGCAATGGGCCGGGTATTAGTAATCCCAGGCCCGTACCCGAATGTAATGCCCAATCCCATACCCGGCCCAATGCTCATTGGGTATCAATCGGGTAATTACCCATCGGGTATCGGGTATACCCGTCAATTAGTTGCACAATATAAAAATGATACATACATACATAGTAAAATGTATCAAATCAAAATAAATAAATTCTCATGATATATGAATTTAAAAGAAGCAATAGCGGTAAATATCAAAAGATGATTCATTTTCTAAATAATATCAAAACGAGTAAGTAGTAGTTTTTCCAAAACAAGCTATACTAGTTCATAAAAAAAGATCCATGAAAAAATACCCAAAACAAAGATACTCACTTGCTTTCATATCTAATATAAAACATATTCAAAAAAACTATTTCATCTAATATAATACATATTAAAAAAAACTAGTTCATCTAAAGACTAAAACTAAAGAACATTAGTGATTATATATAAGGAAAACAGATATATATATATATATATCTTTGGGTCGGGTACTCGAGCCGGGTATGGGTAACAGTTGTTATGGTAATCATTCTCAATGATATTATTCAAACCAAGAATCCCATTATATAAGGAAGTGCAAAGAGATAGACACAATCAATCTAAATAATAAGAGATAGACACAATCATTCTAATTAATATAAACATATCTCTAATATCCTCCCTTAGTTTGAGCGTCATTGACGAACGCGCAAACTAGACCGAAACTCCTGGAATAGATGTCGAGGAAGTCCCTTAGTGAAAATATCTGCATACTGTGCGGAGGACGGAACATGCAACACTCTGACCTGACCCAAACGAACCTTCTCACGAACAAAATGGATATCAATCTCCACATGTTTGGTACGCTGATGCTGAACCGGATTATGAGATAGATAAACTGCTGAGACATTATCACAGTATACAATGGTTGCCTTTGCGAAGCCATGTTGTCTCAGCAACTGCGTTGGCTACACCCCGATACTCTACTTCGGCACTCGACCGTGAAATGGTAGCCTGTCGTTTAGAGGACCACGAAATGGTCAGGTCAGAGTGTTGTAGATCCATTGTAATACTAATGAATCGAGTCGAGCCCATTCCCTGTATTCATTGTCGGCTTCTGCGGGTGCTGGAGTCCCATCTATATGATCTAAGACATCGAAGGCTTTTACATGAAGGAGAAACAGTTTGGTCCAGGAGGAGTAGGGAACTTTCGTACCATCAAGGGTATGAACCTTTTGGTGTAGATTGTTCACAGAGAAGGCCCGATGAAGGGCTGTTGGTGTTGGGTCATTGGATGATGATGGAGATTTATTCATCGCCGGTTGTTTGTCGGTGTCCACCATGGTTCGTTTGTACGGCTGTGTTTTGATGTTTAGAGTTTGGTGATAATAGGCTCTGATACCATAACATTGTTATGGTAATCATTCTCAATGATATTATTCAAACCAAGAATCCCATTATATAGGGAAGTGCAAAGAGATAGACACAATCATTCTAATTAATATAAACATATCTCTAAATATATCTCTAATAATGGAACGGGTTCATATGATCCCATACCCGTACCCGAACCCGGATTTTTTTAAAAAACAAATCCCATACACGGTTCCATATCCGAAAATCTGGGCCATTACTCGGCCCGAATACTTTGGGTTTCGGTTTTTTCCATCGGGTTCGGGTTTTATCGTAATCTCTTGGGGTTACAGACTAAAATAGGTTGAGTTAAAAGCCATAATAATAAATTTAATATTAAGATATGCCCGTATCAAGTTTAACACTCATTTTACCCAAAGAAAAAAAGAAGAATATAATTTGAAGTTATATGCATTCTCATACAGGTACAACAATATGAATTGGAATCGATGGTTTTGTAATATTAAGGCATGCCCATATCAAGTTTAGAGTTAGTTAGTTAGCTATATTGTATATACTTCTAAGACTGAAGGTCGGTGGGTTTCCACCGGCCTTGACATGTGTTAGTTTTTAATTGGCCGAGCAAACAATTTTTTTTCTTTTTTTAGTTTTCGTCATGTTTTTTCATATTAAATACGTTTTCCTTACGCTTTGCTAATAGATAAGGTTGTTGTTGTAGTGGTTAAGCACTTTGCCTTCAAACTTGTATACCCACGTTTGAGTCTTGCTAAAGGACAATATTTGGTTTTTCTTTCTTTCTTTCTTCTTTTTGGTTTTTTTTTGTGTTTCTTGGTTTTTTCTTCTTTTCTTCAATTACTTTTACGATTGTAAGCGTTAGATTTCGACACAGAATACATTTTTTTACTCTGTCTAATCGTAGTAATGTCACGGACATAAAGTGTTAGGTATTAAACTGGTGCAGCGGAATAACCATCTCACAACGAACACACAATAATGACTGAATAAAGACAAACACACGAACACGAGAATATATAGTGGTTCGGTCGATGTGACCTACGTCCACTTGCTGCAACTAGGGATCTTATTATATTTCAGTACACACCAATCACAATACATAGACGGGATATATATAGAGTATTAACTAGGGTTTCCAGCTTAGGGAACAAGAAACCTAATGGGCTAGGGCCCATCTTTCTAATCCACTAAACAAGCCTTAATCACAAGGACTTCACCCAACAATTCTCCCACTTGAAGGCCTTGAGATAAGCACCAAGTCCGTCAACAAGCACCCAATAATCCATGTCTTCAGTAATCAATAATTAGTAATCAACAATCAGCAGGAACAGAAGTCTTCCAGGTCCAGCTCCCAAAGAACAAACCAAACTTCAAACCAATCATCCCGAGTCCACCTAGTTGCAGCCGGCCCAATAATCCTCAATAAACAGAAGGGCCCGTTGGAGCCCCAGATGGCCCCAACCCGGTCTCAACAGACCTCCTCATCACATCCTCTTTTCCATCTGACCCCCACGCATCAGATCCAGAAATACCCAGAGGAACACTCTCCAATAGTAGCAATTTCCCAGGAGAGATATTTTCATTCGGCTCCTTAGTCTTTCGAACCCAACGTCGATTTCCAAACTGTGTCGAATTACTCCCACTGTTACGAAATCCCCGTCCACGCTCAGACTTCCGAATACGCTCAAGCTGATTAACTGGAGCTCCAGAGTTCACTGCTACAAACCGAACTCTCTTAGCTCTCGAATCTGCGAGCCCGATTCTAGCATTCGTCTTCACAGGGGTGGTCACATCCCCAGACGGAACAAGCACAAGATACAACGACCCCTTATTGAAACCCCTAGCAATCACGAGATTATTCTTGACCACTCTCCACTTCCCACCACCAAACTTGACATCTAAACCCTGCTCATCCAATTGCCTAACGGAAATAACTTTCGTTTCAAGCTTTGGAATGATCCGAACATTAGATAAAGTCCAAGTAGTGCCCAAAGTAGTAACCAAGTCAACATCCCCCATGTCAGTCACATCAAGAATTTCACCGTTTCCAAGCCTAGCCTTGCCAAAATCGCCCTTTTTAACATTCCGCATGCCATCACTACTGTGGGTAGCATGGAATGATGCACCGGAATCCATGACCCATGAAACAACACTATTCTCACCATTAAGCAGTAGTACATCATCATCAGAGTAACTACCAGTAGTGTTTAATTCTTTCTCAGAAGTCTTATCTTTAGGACGTTGACTTCTATAATGCCCTTTTTCATTGCAGTTCCAACAACGCACACTTGGACGAGCTCTAGACGAACTCCTGCCCCGACCCTTGCTGCTCCCACTATTTCGCTTATTATCTCTTCCCCTGCCAACATGTAACATCTTAGAAGAAGATCCCGTATTAGCACCCCTTCGACAAACGTCTTCACCCAGTACCAAATCCCTGATCTTTTCAAATGTCATCCCTCCAGTTCCAGTTGAGTTAGTAACAGCAGTTATTGTCCCCGACCAACTATCAGGCAGTGAAGATATCAATAGTACAACTTTAGTTTCATCATCGAATTTCATCTTAACAGAAGACAATCTGAACAAGATGTAATTCAGATTATTAATGTGCTCGGTCACTGAACTTCCCTCTTTCATTTTCATCATGAACAGTTCTCTCATCAAGAACACTTTATTAGATGCAGAGGGTTTTTAATACATATTTGACAACGCCAACATCATACCACGAGCGGTGGTTTCAGACATGATGTTATAAGCAACGTTTCTCTTCAAAGACAATGTAATAGTACCTCTAGCTTTCTTGTCTTTAGCGTTCCACTGAACTTCCTCAGCTTCAGTCATCTTCTTTGGCTTTTCCACAAGTACCACATCCAGATCTTTTTGACCAAGTAATGCATCCATCTGCATCTTCCACCAACTAAAATCCGAACCGTCAAACTTTTCAATCACAATTTTTCTGTCTTTAGCCATAGTGACAAACAGAAAAAAAAACCAAAGTTATCCGGTTCTAAGTTGATGAATACTCATCAATCGGTACTAAAAAACCTTTCGATAAACAACAACCGAAAAATATTAGCAACAATCGCCGAACAATATATGTTTCTTTTTCTTTCTCTTAACTTGCGCTCACAACAAGACCAAAAAAAATATTGTATTCTTTTTTTTGCTCTTGTCAGCACAACACCGAGGAATCAAAATTAATTGATTCTTACTTGCACGAACTTCAAGATCAATTTATACTTCTTGGTAAGAATCGAACAAAAGAGAAAGAAAACGGCGATCAGCGGCGGGTGAATACCTTCAATCGGAGTAAACCAAAACAACGTGAATCCAACGAGCCGTAGCTCTGATACCAGTTGTTAGGTATTAAACTGGCGCAGCGGAATAACCAACTCACAACGAACACACAATAATGACTGAATAAAGACAAACACACGAACACGAGAATATATAGTGGTTCGGTCGATGTGACCTACGTCCACTTGCTGCAACTAGGGATCTTATTATATTTCAGTGCACACCAATTACAATACATAGACGGGATATATATAGAGTATTAACTAGGGTTTCCAGCTTAGGGAACAAGAAATCTAATGGGCTAGGGCCCATCTTTCTAATCCACTAAACAAGCCTTAATCACAAGGACTTCACCCAACATAAAGCGTGTAACGAATTTCCAGACAATCGTGTTGTTCACGTTCACGACACGTTAATTTATGCTACTTTACTCCACGGAATTTGAGACATAATATTACAACGCAATCTACTTTGATATATTTACGACTTTGCTTTCCGGCTTTGACATCTAAGTTTGGATATTTCTCAGTCTTTTAATATGCGACTTCACACCATAATGTACGAGACACAATTTTTTTTACGTGTTTACGACTTTGGCCCTACTATTCTACTCAGGTTTGACTTAGTTTTAATTTTGGCCTTTACTTTTGGTACATTCCCGTCTTTTAATATGTTACGCATTATGACTTTACACCGTAAATTGCCAGACATGAAACTTTTATCAACACGTGTGAGAAAGTCACATACGCAAGACCCGACCGCCACAACGTGCGGCCCGACACATAAACCTAGTTTATAACTAAAAGTTAATTAAAATCTAATATTTTTACGTGTTTACGACTTTGACCATACTATTCTACTCAGGTTTGACTTAGTTTTAATTTTGGCCTTTACTTTTGGTACATTCCCGTCTTTTAATATGTTACGCATAAAGACTTTGCACCGTAAATTGCTAGACATGAAACTTTTATCAACACGTGTGAGAAAGTCACATACACAAGACCCAACCGCCACAACGTGCAGCCCGACACATAAACCTAGTTTATAACTAAAAGTTAATTAAAATTTAATATTAAATACTGTTAAAAAGATAAGTTTTAATTTTTTATTGGATAGAAAATAGTAATAATAAACTAAAAGATGTAAAGTATTAAATCGAATATTTAACATGACTTTTAGTTTGGAATCATAAATTCAATTTGTTGATTGGTTTACATTAAGACAATACTTATGTATCTTAAAATCTAAAAAGAAAATTGATATGCTCTAGTTTGTTGTCATTAAAGTTTGAATGGTTTAATTAAAATAAAATTAAAATTTAGTTATGTTTTTATGAATATTCTATTTTTAAAAAGAATTTGTTGTGAAAAAAAGCGTCCGGCTATAAAACTTGGTATATAAGAACACAGAAGAAAGTCTTAACATTAAACTACATTTAGATCCATTTATTTACCACTTAGACTATATGTAATGGTTAATATCTCTAAGGGGCATTTTCCATCATGTGGATGGTGACTAGACAAAGGGTATACTAAAAGGTGGCGTAGTGGGATAATGCCCATCAATTATGACTAAGTGAGAGAAGTGAGAGAGTGTGTGAGAGAAATAAGGAAGAGAGAGAGGGGCGCAGACGTTTTAATAAACATGCTCACACCCATAACGACCTCACGTAGTGGTGTGCGGGGCGTTATGTGGCGTTTTCCAAGGGACATAACGTCCATTACACATAGTCTTAGAATAGATGATGATAGGGTGAGGATACTTATATGTTGACATTTTTTTAATTAGTTAATAGTGAAATTACATGGTCTCTCAACCTTTTTAAAAAAGTGATAGTTTTAATCTTTATTTTCCAACCATCTTCATCTTCTCAAAAACAACTAAAACAATTAATATGAACATTTCTCTTTATATTGAAAGACAAGAGCATTTGAATAGTAATATAGTAAGTTTTGCAAGTTTTTATTTTGACCACACTATTTTGTATAATTTCTAAACAAAGCTTCTTCCCAAATATAGTAAATTTATTGTTTCATACATGGCAAGGTGTGGTTAGATTGTTTTTGTGTGTTGGGGGTTTAGTGATTTTTTATATATGTCATTTGTTTAAAGATTGAGTTCCTCTTTATATTGAAAGACAAGAGCATTTGAATAGTAATATAGTAAGTTTTGCAAGTTTTTATTTTGACCACACTATTTTGTATAATTTCTAAACAAAGCTTCTTCCCAAATATAGTAAATTTGTTGTTTCATACATGGCAAGGTGTGGTTAGATTGTTTTTGTGTGTTGGGGGTTTAGTGATTTTTTATATATGTCATTTGTTTAAAGATTGAGTAACATATGTGTGTTTGGTGTGCTGGTTTTAATATATGTTGTGTTAGTGGTGACATGTGTTTGAATCCATTCTGTTTTTTTAAACGTGGTATGTTTTTGTGATATGTGTTTTTTGACACGTACGAATTATTAGCGCATATGAAGCAACATCTATTTCTATCTTCGAACATAAAGCTCACGCAACGCGTGAGCCAGAGGATCTATCTAGTTTAGTTTTATAAACAAGACACCTTAAATTTATTAGCAAAAACTAATATATTTACCTATTGCAAATGCTTCAAAATTTTTAAATCCTCGTCGAATATTTTACCGGCCATTCTCAAATGGTTGAATTTTTCCAAAACTAAAATCATATTATATTTTCACAAAATATAATCCATAATTTAACCTAAAATCTATAAATAATAAGAATGATAAAACATGTAAACGAGCTTACAGTTTTTATATGTGTTTTCACAGGTTTGGTCCGGTCTCTTATATATTAAGTCGGGCTTTTAAAACAGGTCAAACGGTTTAGCCCATGAAATGATCACCCCTACACTTATGTCTTACCTAATGTTTTCAGACTCGCTTTGGTTCGGCCGGTTGAACTGGTCGAACCGGGATTCGTAGATGGCACTGAACCTGTTCATATATGTTGGTTTTTAGCACAAAGAATCGGCTGGTTCAAACCTGTCAACCTGTTGAACCGGGATTCGACCGGTTGAACCGGTTGGATCGGATGGAAAACCCGTTTTTTGTTTATTTTTTAAAGTTGGTTGTGTCTTTAAAATTAGATCATCTTTGTTTAAACTCATAGTATTAAACTTAAATGTTTGTTTAACATGATTAATGCGTTTGTTTTATGGTTTAGAACTTAAAATAGTTATGTTTGAAAGTCTAACTTATATTTAAAGTTCTAATACTTTAAAAAAATATATATTTATTATTTATATCATTCAAAGCTAATCCAACCGATTCAACCAATCCAATCAATAAACCAATAAAACAACTGATTTAGTGTCTAATCCGATCTTAAAAAATTAGTCTTAACAAACTTGATAAAACGCTATCCCAAAATTATGGCTTGTGTAAATTAAATAACAACCTTCAACAGCAAGTATAACAGCAAGTATAAGTTTGATAAAACGCTATCCCAATATTATGGTTTCATTTGACACGTGCCGAACAATCAGTACCCTGAACGGCCACGAATGCGTACACGTCATCAACACTGATTTGCGAGATATTTCTAGACTTTAATAATTAAATTAAACAAATAAATTAAGAGTACAGATATATCTAGAAGAGCCTATAAATACCCCCAAAACACATCATATCTTTTTTCTGAAACCTTTTCAAACAAAACTTAATTGTTCTCAAAATACACACAAAAACTCGTGATTAATTCACAACTGTTCTCCATTGCTCCAATAATCATCAACAACAAGCATCAAGAGTGATAAATCTTTAATTATTTGTTCAGTACAAGAGATTGATTGATACACACAGTATTGTTCCAGGAGATATTTATTCATTGCATATGTCGTTTGGGGTTTTACAGAGGTATGTTTAATTTCCTGTTTGATTTAGGTTTTGTTTCATTGTGTTAATTTCTCTGCAATTTAGTTGGTTTAGAGCTAGAGTTTAATTTTGTTTTTGTCAATTTGGTTGCGGATATTGATGTTTTTGGGGGTTTTAGAACTAGGGTTTTATCGTGCTTTTGTGCAATTTGCTTGTGTATGTTACTTGTTAATTCGAAGTTTTTTTATGGTTTAGTTTAACGATCGATTGATTGTATGCAATCTTCGTCACCAAGAAAACATTTGTGAGAAGAATAAAATAAAAATTAGAGCTTCCGCGTTCAATTTTGACCTAACTTGGTCCCCAAGAAAACATTTATGATAGAAGAGAATTTGATTTTCTTAAGTTTAGATAATTGATTGGGCACCAAGTAAATGTAGTTTGACCTTTTGACTTTATCCTGCTCTGTTTGTTGTCTTGTAATGTACACACATTTCTTGATTTTTTTGTTACTGTTTTGCTGATTGGTTTGTTGCTTGTTTCATTGTTGCAGAAATACTGAAATGAGTCTTCATAGTGAACCATCCAATAAAGCTTCTTCTGAACCAACAGATTGTTCAAGAAAGAAAAAAACAAGAAGTAGAAAAGATGTGCCAAAGAAAGTGGCTGCAACTCTTGCAAAGTGGATAGAGTATAACAATGCTGACAGCAAACCGAAGACTCGAAAAGCGCCTGCTAAAGGGTCGAAGAAGGGATGTATGAAAGGGAAAGGTGGACCTGATAATTCAAGGTGTAATTACAGAGGTGTGAGGCAAAGAACATGGGGTAAATGGGTAGCCGAAATTCGCGAACCGAATAGGGGTAAGAGGTTATGGCTTGGGACTTTCGGGTCTGCTGTTGAAGCTGCATTGGCTTATGACGAAGCTGCTCGAGCTATGTATGGACCACTTGCTCGCCTTAATCTTCCGAATTGTCAATCAAATAATGATCAGCCTAACCCTGCTTCAAGTTGTGATTCGACCACCACTTGTAGTCACTCTGAGGGCGGTGTAAGTCATGATTTTAAACCCGGGTCAGCTGCGTTTCCAAGCATTAAACATGAAGAGAACATACAAGAGGACATACTAGTGAAACATGAACCTGAGAGTGTAGCTAAAGAAGAATATTGCAATTACAATTGTATTCAAGATTCGGGCTTTTATGATGGTGATGAGATGTTTGATCTTGAGAAGCTTCTTGAGGCTGTTTCAAACTCTAGCCCTGAGGCAGGATCTGGTGATGGATGTGATGCTTGGTTTGAGAACAACATCAATGCTGATGAAAACGGGTCAATGTATATGCAGCAAGATCCTTGCGCGAATTGTAAAGGTTACAGTTTGGATTTTTTGGAGCCGGGACGGCCTGAAGATTGTAGTTTTACACTGGAAGAGTTGTGTTTGGATTTGGATGGTGAACTAGGTGTATGAAGTGAGACTAAAACTATAATCATGAACTAACTTTGATGGTATATTTGTTTTACTTGCTATCAATTGAACCGGTTCTCTCTAAGGGTTTTTTATTATTTGTGAGAATTGGGTTTCTTTGTATGGTTTTAAGTAATGTAAATAACATACTTACCACTTGATCTCTGAATTTTGTAAAGCTTATAGCTGCTTATGTTGACATGATTGGTTGGTTCTTGTTGATAGCAAAACCTCTGATTTTTGTGGGTTGTGAAAACATAGGTCTTTTATAGATGTATTTGTAGTTGTTAGTTAGTCTTTTATAGATGTATTTGTAGTTTGTTTCTTATAACATCTTACAAATTCTAGAGGGGAAACTCATGATGTGCTCAACTTAATTTGTGATACTGTTGATTATCATTTGTAGTTTCATGTCTTTTTGTTCGTCAAGCCACTTTAAGTTGTGCTGAGTCAAAAGTGTCACCATATCAGAATGAGCCATGTGACAAGACGTGGTAAACTGGTTCATCCTCCGATGAAGGGCTTAAAAAAATTTATCATGCTAGCTAAAACTTAGGCTCACAACAACGTATTTACAATGTATAAAATTCTGCAGGTGGCTAAACTTACGATGTATAAAATTCTCTAGCTTGCTAAAATTCAACGTTTAAAGTTCAAATACAAGACGAATATATTTACTTCAAGTTTAAACACATGACTAACATATTTACTAACGCATTTACAACATTTCCCCTTGTTGTAAAGCAACTCTCGGTCAATATGGATTTAAAAAAATTGTTCCTTACACTTGTTAGACATATAATAGTCAACATAATGTGTTTAAGAATGGACTTTCAGTTTTCAAATAGGACATTATTTTATCATGTTTAATGAAAAATAGACCTAATAATCAATCAAATTTGTTAAAAATATATTTTTAGTTGACAAATGGGACATATGTTTGATTTTGTTTAATGAAAATGAATCCAAATAACCTTAATTGTTTAAAACGCAATTAAGTTTTTTTAAGTAAAAAGTTTTATATATAATATAATATAATATATTTTTTTATTTGGTGCCCTTGAGTGCCCCGAGAAAGCGAGTGACCGGGTCGCATCAATTGCACCACCCTTGGGCCGACCTTGTTAAGAACACACTTTCATTTTTCAAATAGAATATAATTTTATCATGTTTAATGAAAAATAGACCCACTAATCAATAAAATTTGTTAAATATGTTTTTAGTTGATAAATGAGACATATTTCTGTTTTTGTTTAATCAAAATGAACTCAAATAACCTTAATTGTTTCAAACGTAATTAGGTTTAACTATTTTATGTAAAAAGTTTTATATATAATATAATATAATTTATTTTTTTATTTTGTGCCCCGAGAAAGCAAGTGACCGGGTCGCATCAATCACACCACCCTTAGGCCGACCCTGATGATATATATATTTTTTAATAGAAAATAGGAAGAATAATGATGTATCTAATATATGGCTGTTGCTTACGAGTAAACAAAAGTCATCGGGTGATGTGTTTCATGAAATAAAGCCTAACCCCAGACCCGATTAGAATAGGGTGTCCCAGACCCGACCCAAAACTCGTCGGGTCTATAGCGGGTATTTACCCGTCGGGTTTCGGGTCTATCCGTGGGTACTCGGGTCTACCCGTTGGGTATGCCCGTCGAGTTTGCTCGTCGATAGTTTTATAAAATACATCATATTATATAATTAAAAGGATACTTCAAATTATCATTATATCATAAATTCACAATGTCCAAATGGTTTACTAAAAAAGAATGATTTAGACGTTTGGTCGAGACTTAAAAGTTAAAAACGTTAATGGATTATAGGAAACGTAACATAAAGAACAATTAAACATATATATGAAAAATATTAAATTATTTTTGGGTATGCTAGCGGGTCTACGGGTCTTTGTTATTGGGTAATCGGGTCGGGTAATTGGGTCTAGCAGGTAATCCCAAACCCAACCTAGACCTGCGAAAGATTTTTTCTTAAGACCCAGACCAGACCCTATACCCATGGACCCGACCCCAGACTCGTCCCAAATGTCTCGGGTTTCGGGTTTTCTCATCGGGTTCGGGTCTGACTGCCATCCCTACTCTCTCACACATGTATAGGGTGACATTCATTAAAAAGTGTCTTTTTGCTAGAAAGTGTAGAAAGTTTTTTTAAAGTTCATAAAACGATTAAGTTGAACTGATTCATCACCGACCTTGAAAATAGTATTTAGGTAATTTTTATTTTAAGTTTACTTAGGTCATCCGATGCACCGGGAGGTGAGCAACGAGACCACCTCGTCTCGTGAGCACACCGCCCCGGGTGTGACGAGGTGGACGAGGTGGTCTCGAGAGGTTGGAAACGAGGTTGGTAACTCGCGACGGGATGGAGAGAAGGTTTTGATTGACTAGATTTTGACTTTTATATTAATTTTCACTTCTCATATTGTCACCATCTTACAAGGTGAACGCCCCGAGTCTAAAAATGTAAGAAGAGAAATGGTAATGTGACATGTCTCAAATCCATAAAAGAAAATCATCTTGTGATCACCTCACCTTATGAATGATTCTAGTGTCTTGTCTAACTATTTATTGAACATTAGTCATTATTTAGTAATTTTTTTCTATACGGTTCTTCTACTCTGAAAAAAGATAAATACTAATCAAGTTGCTATATAGGGCGAAATAAAGTATACATAATGCATTTAATATTTACTAAAAAGAATGAAACATTATAAATTTTTTATTAAACAGTAATTTCTCTAGCCATGTATGTCTAAAAACGTGTCACTTACCAAGAAACGAACCCATAAAAACTCAAAAGTAACAAAGGGGACAATTGACAAATTTAACATAACTACATAAGTGAATCAGATATAATTATCGTCTGCTCCTGGGCCCATCTAAATTTAGTGTACACCAACTACTTACTTTTTTTAACCCATGCATCATCATCCGTGATAAACTGATAGCAAATTACAAATAAGTCCCCAGGTTTCATTATTTTACAACTAATCCCCTTTGCCTTATATACATTAGAATTCCTCTCATATGCCAATCATAATCTCAATAAGAATTAAATAGTGTTCAATAGAGTTGTAACCGAGTTAAAACTAGCTATAACACTGAGTCGCGTAATGAGGCGGTTAGGTCTCGGGTATATGACTTTGTCATACGCGTCGATAAAAATTTTATGTCTCGCACGTTATGGTGCAAAGTTGTAATGTGTTACATATTAAAAGTCGGAGATATATCTAAATGTAAATGTCAAAATGATAACTAATTCAAAGCAGGAGGGTAAGAGTTGAAAATATGTCAAAGTAAAGTAAGAGCCTTAGAGGTCAACGTTGAGTTAATAGGCTAAAAGTGTAATATTGTCAAAGTAGATAAACTATTTTAGTAATTTAGAGTAGATGTGCATTTTGGTAATTTGCAAGATCGAGTTAGTGACCTTAGAGCATTCACAGTTGAGGAATCAAATGTATGTGAGTGTGGTTTTTATATTTTAGGGGTTGGGTGTGAGTGGTTGTGAGTGAAGGAAAGAGAAAATTTGATGATGAACGAGAGAGAAACTCTATATTTGAAAAGCTACTGTTCATCCCCTATAATTTTTTAATATTTTTTAAAGTGGTTGTGAGTGGAGGAGAGAGAAACTGTAATGATAAGTGTATAAAAATATTATTATTTAAATAGAAGGAAAGAGAAAATGTAGTGATATTTAGTATAAATTTAGATATAGATATAATTCCTCTATAGTGAATGCTCTTACAAACTATAAGTATATAAAATGGTCAAGTAGCTACTTGAAATTGATTTGTTAAAAGTGTAAACTGAATTAAGGTTAAATAAGGTGGAGTTCAAGCTCGAATCTGAACTAGAGATCTAATACAGTAAATTAAGCTTTTTTGGGGTAATATTGAGTAGGGGTGAGCAGAAAACCGAATTGGAATCGAAAAGTCGAAGAACCAAACCTAAAAAAACCAAAACCGAAAATTTCGGTTCAGTGTCAGTTATACAAGTGAGAATACCCGAACCGATACTTTTTATATAAGTTTTTGTTTAATTTTTTCTCTCAAATATTAATATATGTATGTTGCTTTTATATTTATTAAATGAAAACAATACACACAAAGACTTTATCATCGGAGATGAAATGATTTAACTAAATAGACTGATGGATATTTTGTGTAAATGAGAGGTCAACTCTCAAGTTGTCGGGTGGTAACCCGAATGCATGTTCGAAAACTCGAGGTTGCGTTTTTGTAACCTGACCCGGTTTTGAGACATCTAGAAGAGATTGTTGGGATGTCCAACCTTTGAGTTGATGGGTTTTATGACAATTCAATTGTCATGAATTGCATTTTCCTTTCTACAAATATAACACTCATGCAAAGGAAAGAACATGACACATATAGTTCAACAACACACAAACAATCTCGATCATCTCATATACATCGTCTCCTCCGGTTTCTTTTCAGGCAAGTGTTCAACGTCCGACAGTACGCTGCTTTCGTCCGGTGTACCCTGGGAACAGACGGCAAGTCTGTTTAAGGAAATTGTGTCAAACACAAGCCCAGATCTTTCTTTCTAATATATGTTTTGCAGGATCATCAATCTCGTTGTTTTTACTGTCGTTTACATTGCTGTTCAATTGAAGTTTACTAACCACAATGGTTTTGTATCATTTGTAACTTGTTCTCTACATGTATTTCTGATTTGGTTTTGTACACGGTAATGTACTAGTGAATTTCCCATGTATAACGAGAGCATCGTTATAATATTCAGTTAGTTATTTTAATAAAAGTGAACATATTTCCAACATAGACTATATCATCCTAAAGTGAGGTAATGAACTCGTGAAAAATGATTGTAAAAAAAAATATGCACGTGAAAGATTTCTCGCACAAGTTTTGTTTTGTTGATTTTAAATTAAAGATTGACATCTATAAAAAAATCATGTATCTTGTTTTTTGTTACAAGATAATAGATTTCACTAAGTGATTATGTTAGATACATTCATGTATTTTTTTTTTATGTTGTCATCTTGTCGGTGATATTTACAAAGAATCAATTCGTGTTGTATTTGATACATTGTATTTTTTTTTCTTATTTGTTACTGGTCTCATATTTGTATTTTGTGCAAGTCTTCTAAAGTTTAAGTATTAATGGGTTAATAAGTAAAGACTAGAAAAAAAAATAGAAATAGAAACACCGAAAAACGAAAAACCAATCGGTATTTATAGACTAAAAACCAATCACTTCAGTTTCGATATCGATATCGATGGAGGATAACAACCGGTGTTACACCTCCCGTTAAATTAAGCGTGTCAAACTCACTTCAGTGTTTGTATTATATTCACAACTCAAAAGTGTATATACATATGTGAGGATAAGCATGTAATACTAGCTAGTAGAGTAGTTAAAATTTTTATTTGATTATACAAATGATTTTGAAATTGAAAATTCAATCTTAAGTAAGAATCTCTATGATATCAAAACAGCCAAACACTTTCATGATGGTACTTAATGATTCTCGTAGGTTACCAATTAGTTGATTTTTTTATAATTTACATTTTAGTGGAGAATCTTAACACATCTCACTTCATATGTTGCAATGCACAATTATATTTATTATATTTTGATAAATATGATTTTGAAAGGTTAATCAAATTAATAATGAGAATCAATCAATTAATTAGTTACTTGTTGAGCAAATATACTTCACTACCATTATTCGGTATTTTTAAATTTTTATATTCTAATTATGATTCTCTAACATTAAAGTTAAGAGTAATATATTTGAGTCCACACACAATGACACAAATAACCCTAAATGTATGATAAAAGTTATTTAGGAGAAAAGTATCCACTTTATCAAAACATTAGTAGTAGCAAGCTGAATAAACTTGACCACCATGTGTCGGCTAGATGCGTCTGACCTATCGGTCATATCTAAAGCATTGCGGCGTTATAGCCAGATAACAACTGACAACTAATGCAATAAACATTCAAAGGGTTATGTAGTGATAAACACTATATTTCTATCATTTTTTAACAACCAAGAGATATTATTAAATAAAATATAACATGATGCTACAATAACATGATTAATTTTACCTCTGATTTTAAACCAAATAAATAACAAAGGATTTTACTTTCCTAATAATTTCCAATCAAGCTTTTCCCCATTGTTTGGTATTGACAAATTCTATTAGGATACCTAAAAAAGCAACTTATCCAATGCCATTTGTAAAAGAGATACAAAGAGCTTCAATTTCCATAACTTGACAAACTTGAAGGACCTAAACATCACATCTCCAAACTAAGTTCCCCAATTTCCAACTTTCTACAAAAGTCAAAACAATCTCACAAGTGACCTCACATCTAACCAACAACAAATCCTAGCCCTTAGATTATTTCACATCAACCCCACATTCATCCTCACTTTTAACTTAATTTAACACTCTACTTTCTTTTTCTCTAACAACCAACAAACACATAATTAAATACTTGCCCAAACATTTCATTTCATACGAAACAACTAAAGTAAAAAGTTATCGTAAGCTAACCTAACCCAGTCATACGAAGCCTTAAAACGCCCCCAAGTTATATCCGATCTCGAAAAACAAACCCACGTACCCAAAAACCCAATTTACAACACTCATCCTCCTTTCCCAAAACCCTGAGTTGTTTGCTATCATCATCAATTCATCATCTCTCACACACACTAACATTTAGAGTGTATGTGTGTTCAATTCATGCAAATATAGAGTGAGAAAAAGTAGACAATACACTCCAAATATCGAGATTCACTTACCACAAAACGATAGTAATGTTGTGTTGCTTTGCTGCATACATTTCTCTTTCTTCCCACTCACTCATGATGCTCCATTGATTCTCCTTCTCTGTTATTGCTGCACTTGCTCAACCAATTCGCATGCTCATCTCCGTCAATTAAGGTTTAATTTTACTCAGTTTATGATTTGCTCAACAATTATTGAAACTGATTTTGTTTCCTACATGATGATTAGTATGAATTGATATGTAACATCGATTACTATTTGTTGTGTTTGTTCGTCATCGTTATCGTTATTGTTATCGTTCACCTACCGGTCATAAAAGCTGTTTTGCTGCTTGATTTGTTTCGATATGTGGTTGTTGAAATGATGCATACTAATTGAGATGTTCATCAGTTCATCAGGTATCATCATCGCACCTACGTAGCGTATATCGCTTCATTTTAGGTTTAGATTGAACCGTGTGTTGTGTTATCTGTTGATTTGTGGAGAGGATTAAGATAAGCTTTTATCCGATATCTCTGTTTGGTTACTGGTAATGGTTCACTTGACTGTAGTGTTCGTATGCATCATTGTTGAATCAATGAATCCGGCTATCTTAAAAATTGAGGTTTTTCAGGTTTGATTTAATTGGTATGTTTGTAGCATTTGTGATGTTTTTCTTTATGTAACAGTAGTTTTGTCTGTAGATTTGCTATTTTTGTGCATTAATGACTAAATTAAATTTACATTAATTTATTTGTTGATGTGGTTCTGTTACTTCTGTGTACTTTGTGAATTTTTGGATTTTAATCAAGTAAATCAGTCATAATCTCTCATCCTTTTGGTTGTTTTACATATCAAATTTTGACCAGTTTTGATCCAGAAGTATGAAGCGCCTCCTTAAGGTCCTGGGTGTTCTCCAGATCACCTCCGGTCGATGCGTTAGAGACTTAGAACCAAGGATAACCATTCTGTTAATGAGCATTTTCTTGTAGTTTTGAAGTTTAGCTTTGTGTGAAAGAAGACTGTTCCAAGTTTTATATCTAAAAGAAAAGTGAAAATAAATACTATTTCTGTGTTTGGTGAAGCAGAATATTTGCTTTAATTGGAAGTTAATGACTTTAAGCAAAATAATGGGTTTGTTTTCTTCTAAAAGCAAAGACAGCAACATGTCACTTCACATGTTGCATCTTTGAACCATTCTAACATGCAATAACCTAAATTTTCCCCTGTTTTCTCCAATGGACCCAGGTAAAAAAACAATGCAGTTTTTTAGTAGTAAAGAAGAAATCATCCGATTGCCCTTTTATAATTAGTATCCACAAAAGAAATGTGATGAGTATTTTGTCATTGAACTTTTAATTATGATCAATCAATGATCATGGCTAAAGCTATGTTTTTAGGTAGAAGTAATTTGAGGGCTTACAAATTTATGCTTCCAGTTTCAGTTTTATCACCATGAAGGACATAATCATTAATTGACCATTATTTTTCTGTAAACATCTGAGGTATGAATGGTAAAATTCTGGGCTAGAACTAGAGACAAAGTGAGAATATTAGAAAATTCAAGTACTCCCTTGTTATACTAGTTTCAATCACAATAAACTTTTGATGTTGAGCTAATAATAAATTGCAGGTAGATAAAGTTTCAGCATTTCGCTTGGGAAAGAAAAGGAAACATGAAGAGGAAGTATGTTAATATACACCAAAACACACATCAATTTGATCCTCTGCGTAAGTTCTATTTAAAGCTCTACATTGAAGCCTGATCTTTATTTTGTTGGCTTCTAATCTTGATTTTTGTTGCAATCAACGTATTATATGGTGGAGGGTTGGGGTCTAGTGGTAAAGGTGAAGTCCCACAAGCAAAAGGTTGGGGGTTCTAACCTTACCCAATACAGTCTAGGTGTTGCCATTAATGAAACCAAAAAAATCAACATATTATATGTCTTAATGTCGATTTATTCTGATATGCTGAACAGCTTTTGAAGCATACTGGTGTGGTTCGTGGTTACCTGTTGAGCGCTTACGTATCAGAAATGGAGTTGTTGGCATGCATATCAAAAACAAAGAAGAGACAGTCGAAGAAACACTTCCCATGTCAGACTTTAGAATAAGATCAAGAAAAGCAAATTTGGCTGATTGCACGTGTTTTCTAAGACCTGGAATTGATGTTTGTGTGCATTCTGTTTATCAACCGCCAGATGAAGAATCAGATGACGAGAATCAAGAACCTGTAAGTCTCTTTGTAGTAACTTAATTTCATAGTATATTCTTGATGCTTATATACACATAACAATAATACTTTCACAGGTCTGGCTTGATGCTAAAATAAACTCAGTAGAGAGAAAACCTCATGAAGATAATAAATGTGTCTGTGAATTCCATGTCAACATCTACATGAAACAAGGTCCGGCTGGTCTGATCAAGAGAGCAATTAATAAACAGGTCAAAACATTACATCTTGATCAAATATCTATTATTCAAAAGCTTGATGGGAAGCCATGTGAAGATAAGCATTATCGCTGGAACCGTTCTGAAGACTGCAATTCACGACGAATATTTAAGTTATTTACTGGAAAATTCTCCTCAGATATATCTTGGTTAATCGTTGCATCTGTTTGTAAGCAACTTGTTTTTGATGTGAAATCAGTGAACAACCAGATTCTTTATCAAATTTGGGATGGTGATGATGATGAGAAGAGTTTACCAAATTCTGATAAACATTCAACTGCAATTAACTTCAAATTAGAAAATGAAATCTCCACTCCTACTCTTTTCCAATTCAGTCAAGTAGATTCCGAAGAGGAAAAGAAACAAAACTGTAATGTGGATGAATTTGCTTCATTGTCAAACTTTGATCTCGCAGGCTTGAGACGGTCAAAGCGTAGAAATATTCAACCAGAACGCTATCTGGGCGATGATGACGTATCAGATCCAGAAGTTGACTTGTCGCGTATTGGATTATACAGACCAAACAGTTCAAAATATGAAGAAGTACCAGTGGCTTTCTCAATTCAAGATGACAATTCTATCAAAGACGGAAATAAAGTGAATTACTTAAGGAAAATATATAAAGAAGAAGGTTATCTTGGAAGGCAGAATGATACTAGCAAGTCAAAGGAGGTCAGAACAGAAGTTCCTTACAAACTAGACCAAGATGGACAAAAATACCCTCATTCCACATCTTCTAAATCTCATTCATCTAGGCCATACATATATGCTGATTCATATCAAGCTGGAGCCTCTGATGATGAAGGAGAGGGGATTACTAGTGACATATGGACCAAGTATCTTAAAATGCAGGGTTCTTCCAACATCCAAAAAAGAAAATTTAAAGCTCCCATAAGTCAATTTGACGGTACAGGAGGTCTATGGAAGGGCAAAGCAGTAAATAAGCGAAGTCGTTTTAAACGGGGCTCTTCTGGAAAGGAGAGTATCTTTGATTCGAGGACTTCTTTTAGAAAATCTGTTTGTGCAAGTGTTTATAGAGAGTTGATGAGCAGATGCATGAGGAATATAGATGCATCAATCAATATAGAACAGCCAGCTGTCATTGATCAGTGGAATCAGTTTCAGCTTGGGAAATCCTTGGACCAAAGGGAGAAAAAAGAGGAACCTGTAAAGGAAGAAGAAGATGATGATGAAGAAATGACTGAAGAAAAAGAGCTTGAGATGTTATGGAAGGAGATGGAATTAGCCCTTGCCACCACATATCTTATGGAGGAAACAGAGGTATGTATGATATTAAACTTTACATTCAAAAGTAATTGTGTAATAATATATAAGTTCATTTTTCAGGGAGTCAATGATGAGCTGGCAAAACCGGCCAGCCATGAGCGGAAGTGCCTACATGATTACAGACTCAACGAACAATTCGGGATTATTTGCCGATTATGTGGTCATGTGAGATCTGAAATAAAAGACGTTTCACCTTCCTTTGTAAGTTAACTTTGAGAACACACGAGGCTTAATAGTAGAGGTGGCAAGATAAATGGGTTGGTAATAGGTTCGAAACAAACTTGTGCCAAAATGGGCTGGGTCAGGACAGATTGACTCGTGATTCGTTAACACTTTTCCGTCTTCTTAAAATCCTTTCGTAAATACTTAACGTGTTCATTATAGTTGCAGAAGCGCTATTTTTACCAAATCAATCTAAATCTTTGAATAAAAGCGGTTTTAGGCTGTTATATGCATTTAGATTTGAAGTTGGGAGACTTTCAACCTGTATAACTCGTTATGCTTTTAGCTAATTTTATTATTGGTCATGTTTAGTATAAAGCACATCCCATGTCAAACCATTTATAAGTAATTCAATTAAATTTCCACCACTAATCATACCCTTACTGCCTTTTATATCCTTCAATGGACCAAGAACTAAATTGTATCACCAAAGCTTACCTGCATGGTTCATTAAACTCTAAAGTACATACTGACGTTTCATTTTCACCTTTTTTGTATGGTTTTACAGTTGCCAGGTGTAGTGTGGACGCCTAGCAAAGAAACCAGGGCAGAAGATGACCCAGACGATAATAATCAAGATGTAGACACGCGTCTAGACATTGCATGTCGTCCTGCTTCAACCGACATGTTTATATCAGATAAGAAAGAGAACGAAAACGTGTGGGCGCTAATTCCCAACCTCAGAGACCAACTACGGTTTCACCAAAAACGAGCATTCGAGTTTCTTTGGCGTAATCTAGCTGGCGACATAGTACCCTCACAAATGGAAGCTGCCAAGAAAAAAAGAGGTGGTTGTGTTATCTCCCACACTCCAGGAGCTGGCAAAACATTACTTGTAATCGCGTTCCTCGAAAGCTACTTAAAACTGTTCCCGGGGTCCCGCCCGTTAGTCCTTGCTCCAAAAACAACCTTGTACACCTGGTACAAGGAAATCATCAAATGGAAGATTCCAATTCCGGTGTACCAAATCCATGGTGGTCAGACATACAGAGAAGAAGTTCTAAGAAACAAACTCAAGCTTGCTCCAGGCCTTCCTAGAAACCAAGATGTTATGCATGTGTTAGACTGTCTAGAAAAAATACAGAAATGGCTCACGACCCCAAGCGTCCTCTTAATGGGTTACACTTCTTTTCTAACACTAACCCGCGAAGATTCAAACTATGCTCACCGGCAATACATGGCCAAAGTTCTTCGCCAATGTCCAGGGATATTAATCCTTGATGAAGGTCATAACCCGAGAAGCACAAAGTCAAGATTGAGAAAAGGTTTAATGAAAGTAGATACCCCATTGAGAGTCTTGCTATCCGGCACATTGTTTCAGAACAATTTCGGTGAATATTTCAACACACTCACGTTAGCAAGGCCACGTTTTGTGAATGAAGTGCTTAAAAAGCTAGATCCCAAGTACAAGAGTAGAAAGAAAGGAGTTATTTCCAAATTTTCACTTGAAAACAGAGCAAGAAAGCTGTTTGTCATCAAGATAGCAGAACAAATTAATTCAACTGTTCAAAAGGATAGACAACAAGGGTTAAACATCCTAAGAAGCTTAACAAGCAAGTTCATTGATAACTATGAAGGTGGTAGCGCTGAAAACCTTCCCGGTCTCCAGTGTTACACTCTTATGATGAAATCCACCACCATTCAGCAAGACATTCTCAAAAAGCTTCAAGATCAACGACCTGTATACAAAGGTTTTCCTTTAGAACTTGAGTTGTTAATCACACTCGGGTCGATACACCCATGGTTGATACAAACAACCGCATGTGCAAGTCAGTATTTCAAAGAGGACGAGCTCCAGGCCCTTAATAGTCTCAAATTCGACCTCAAACTCGGGTCAAAAGTCAGATTTGTGATGAGTTTAGTCCCGCGTTGTCTTCTTCGAAAAGAAAAAGTCTTGATCTTTTGCCACAACATTGCTCCAATAAACCTGTTTTTAGAAACATTTGATCGGTTCTACGGGTGGAAACGAGGCAAAGAAGTCTTGGTACTTCAAGGAGAACTCGAGCTGTTTGAAAGAGGACGTGTTATGGATAAATTCGAAGAACCCGGTGGCCCATCAAAAGTAATGTTGGCTTCCATAAACGCGTGTGCTGAAGGAATTAGTCTGACTGCAGCTTCACGGGTCATTTTACTGGATTCAGAATGGAATCCTTCTAAAAGTAAACAAGCGATTGCACGCGCTTTTAGGCCCGGACAAGACAAAGTGGTTTATGTGTACCAGTTGCTTGCAACAGGGACTTTAGAAGAAGAGAAACACAGTAGAACTACTTGGAAAGAATGGGTGTCGAGCATGATATTTAGCGAAGAATTAGTGGAAGACCCTTCTCATTGGCAAGCACCGAAGATTGAAGATGAGTTGTTGAGGGAAATTGTGGAGGAGGATCGCGCTTCATTGTTTCACGCGATCATGAAGAACGAAAAGGCTTCGAATATGGTTGTAAGAGGCAGAGAGTAAGTAATATTATCTGTTTGTTTCATGTTTATGTTCTGTTTTCTGGTAATAAAAACCTGTAAGTCTTTCTTAACTTATTTTGCAAGTAACTTATTGGGATTGAACTCATCCTCTTTTAGTAGTAATAAGTAGTAATAAACGATCCTTGCATCGAATGTTTTGCTCTTTCTTAATTGTTTGTAGACTTGATTTGCAATTGTTGGTGTTTGAGTGCAAGACTTTGTACAGAACAGAACAAAGTGTATGGAATTTGGTCCATCTGAGTTTAAAGTGTGCTAAACCTTCAGTTCATCTTCTGTTTTGTTTGTATTGATCGTTACACCATTACTGTATAAACCTGTTATCATAATTTGTTGAAACCGACTAAGTTGCCCAAACCCACGCAAGTCTATAATAGATATGTGATTAGGGGTGTCACTGGTGACAGGTTAGAAGGTTTGAGTGTTGAAAATGAATAAGATAATAACCTTCCTTTGTGTAAAAACTTAGGTCATGAGAGTTTGAAATGAATGGAGAGTTGTAGTATCTGATACTTCACAGCGGTTGGCCATTTGGTCCAACGGCATTCCAATGATAGGCTAAAACACTTAACTTCCTAGAGGTCATGGGTTCTAGTCTTGAGGAGATGGGTTTTACACAGAAAAGGTTAAAGGTTCCTGCTGTGGTTTTCCCCCGGGGCGGTTAGTTGACGAGTCTTAGACTCCGACTTTCCTACCCTTCGGAAGGGTTGGTCGGGGCCCCGAGAAGAGTATTCTTCTCTTAGGGGAGCTGTCACACTTTGTCGCAAATAATCCCTCTTACAGGGGATAGGCCGTGGGCTTCTAGACTCAGTCATTGCACTCCCCTGAGCCACCGGTTAGTTGGTGGTGCAACTACCGTTCCAAAAAAAAATATCTAATACTTCACATTTAAGGAAGTAAGTAAATATGAAATTGAAGATCTTTGAACGAGTATATTTCATATCAAATTGTCATTTCCATTCTTGCGTTTTGATATGATTTGTCATTTCCATCCAAAAGAGTCTTCTTTTGAGTCTCCAACATTTTATGAAAAAGTTGTTATTTTCATCTATTTGGATTGCCAGTTAATATAAAGACATATCCTAACTTCAATTTTCACATGTCAAAATTTTACCATGCTACTCCATTATATGCTCTCACAAACCACAAGGAACATTGTCTGAGAGCATTTGTTTGAGGGGTAAATGCTCTAATTTAGCGTTCAAAAATAACTAGATTAATTTCAGTGGATGGAATGATAATTTTTTAAGATGTATGTTAAAAGGAAAAAAGAGCTTTGTGAATAGAAATAACAAAAGGTATATTGATTTTCACTGTTTCAACTATCACCTTTTGTCTTCTATCGGTCCTAACTATTGAATTTACTGTCAACGTTCCCAACTTTTATCGGACCATTGACAGTCAATTCAATAGTTGGGACCGATAGAAGACAAAAGGTAATAGTTGGGACCACTGAAAACCAATATACAATAACAAAACTAAACTAAAATAGTTTTATATATATACTTCTAAGGCAAATTGACTAAAAATAATCCCAACTAACACCTATTGGCCGAGAATAATCCCAACTCAGTTTATTCCCTCCAATGGTCCCAAATCCAACTTTTTTGGCCTCCAGTGGTCCGCCGTTAAGTTCACTTAACGGCCGTTAACTTTTTTTTGATTTTTTTCGAATTTCAGAACAAGGTTTTATGGATATTGATCGGGAGGAGTATACGATTCAATTGATGTAAACCTTACTTCGAACTGGGGTTCCAAACGACAAAACGGTCTTCAATCGGGTGTTTAAAACCTAACGGTGCTTTAACCGGATATCAAAATTAAACCATTTGGAGCAACAATTGGAACTAAGGTTTACATCAACTGACTCGTATTCTCCTCCCGATCAAAATTCCTAAAATATCTGTTTGAAATTCGAAAAAAATAGAAAAAAAGTTAACGGCCGTTAAGTGTACTTAACGGCGGACCACTGTAGGCCAAAAAAGTTGGATTTGGGACCACTGGAGGGAATAAACTGAGTTGGGATTATTTTCGGCCAATAGGTGTTAGTTGGGATTATTTTTGGCCAATTTGCCTACTTCTAATATGTAAGGTCGGTGAGGATGACTTTTTATAACTTTTCAAATTAAAGTTTTATATACTTCTAATTCATACCCTATAATATAATGGCAAATTCGCCTAAAATACTTACATCTATTGGCCGAAAATACTCTCAACTCACTTTATTCCATCAAGTGGTCCCAAATCCAACGTTTTTGGCCTCTAGTGGTCCGCCGTTAAGTGCACTTAACGACCTTTAATGTTTTTTTAATGTTTTTTAAATTTTTTTCAAATTTCAAACCGATATTTTATGGATATTGATTGGGAGGATGATACGAGTCAATTGATGTAAACCTTACTTCTAACCGATGTTCCAAATGACAAAACGGTCTTCAAACGGGTGGTTGACCCTAATAGTGCTTCAATCAGATGTTAAAATTAAATTATTTGGAGCAACAACTGGAGATAAGGTGTATATCAATTGATTCGTGTCCACCTCCTGATCAAAATCCCTAAAACGTCGATTTGAAATTCGAAAAAAGTTAACGACCGTTGGTTGGATTTAGGATCACTGAAAGAAATAAACCGAAAGTTAATATTATTTTTAATCAATTCAGTTGGGATTATTTTAGTCCCGTTAATCTAAAATATCTAAAATAATGCAAAGTTTAGAAGGATATATAATGTTAAAAAAAAAAAGAGAAGAGTGAGCATACGGTCTTCTTCCTGAAATTGTCCTGTTGGCGAACCAGGTTAGGGTTTTTACACACTAATTATAGTTAATTTCTTTCATCGTTTATTCTACTTTCAATTCACAAGTAACTACAGTAGCATCATAATCTGTGAATGTATTTGATTGATTTTTCAATTTAATTTTACTGACAACTTCTCGATTTCGTCCGTTTCTAGGTTTTTTAATCTGCTCTTAATCATCATAATCTAGAAATGTATTTCAGTTGATTATTAAGCTTGTTGATCGCTCTGATTTGAACATATATTTATCGTCCATTTTTGAGTATTTTTGTTTTTGAAGTCCATTTTTCTCGGCTTCAATTTACAGTTGCTTCTGGTTATAAATTTATGGAAATATGAAGCTGATTGCTTGTTGATTTTTGGATTTAATGTGGATTTAGTAGTCGATTACATGCTTATTACATGTGGATTTGGTTCTGTGTACAGTTTGATGCTAATATAGTGTATTTTGTTCTATCAATTAGTGTGTGTTTTGGTTTGAATTAGAAAATTATGAGTAGCAGTTTTCGTAGTAATGGTTAAAACTTACTAATGTCTTTTGGTTCTAGTTAGAAGTTGATGAACATACAAACAACTGATTGGCAGTCGTGTGCCTGTGAATCAGAATTATGATTTGCTTAAACTGGTTTTTGAATTGTTTGTGTTCTTATTTGCTGTTGCAATCCTTGCTTGTTTACAGTTTACTATTGCCGCCACCCTCTAAACTGGTTGGTTGGCTGCAACTGACAACAAGCTGCCTTGATTTGTATCGCAAAACACGGGTGTGCTCAAAACAATTTAGTTAAAATTGCTTTAGAAGAAAATAAAATAAAGTATGGTGTTTTATACGTCAAATAGTGAAAGTTAAAGATCAAATTATAGCAAACAACACCCTTGAGTATAACATAAAATGATTGCAGCAGTACCGAACTGCATATTAGCCTCCAAACAGGAACACTATTTTTTGTGTGGACCAGTTTTTTCGTTAGTTAATGAGCACAGTGGCAGTATGCATAATACGGTTTTGGAACTGCAGACCCAAACGAGCATCTGTAAGGGTGTACATTTTAATTATTTTTATTCTGTGTTGAAAAAGTTTTGAACTTTGCTTATGTTTTTAGTTTTAAATTACTTCTATTCATATTTGATAACTATATCAGCTATTGCAGTTGTTGACTTGTTGGTGGTTTTCTTATTTGCTGTCAATTAGTATTATGGTTTGGCACTTTGGCCAGTAGTTTCTGGTTTATTTAGTTATTTATGTTTCTTGAGAGTTCCTGGCTGATTGGCATAAATCATAGTTCAAATTATACTGCTGTCAAGCTGCTGTTGATAATGTTAACAATCTGGTTGGATGCAGCTGACAAGTGAAAAGGTTCTTGAGCTGCCATTATATGTATCACAAAACGTGGGTGTGCTTAAAACAACCATGTTATTGACCAAAAGAGACCGCTGTGACTTTGTAATGTTATTCCCTAAGTTTTGTTAACAGGCTTATTTTCAATCAGGATGGACGACAATTATTAGATATAGACATATAGTTGCTGTAGTTATTATTTTTTTTTTCATTCGATACCTTTTGCTAAAACTTCGCTTTTCAACCCTAGCAAAGTAAGACTTTTGAAAACGACCTGATTTAACCCGCACCTGTATAGCCCGTTATCCAACCCAATATGCGTGTTGTGCCAGGCTTAATTACATTTCAAAGACTCAGATTGAACAGATAATCCCTGAGCTGTCTTGTTTGTTCTGTTTTTTCATGTATGAGATTGCTGCGTTATCATTGTTGTTTTTTGTGTTAGATGAAATGCATTGTTGATCTGTGTTTATTAAAATATCTTGACTTGTCAATTGTTAAAGGTTTGAAAAAATTGTAAAAAGTATTTTAAAGAAGAGGTGATTACATGTTTTTCTAAATTTAATTTCTCTACAGGTTTTGAGTTAAATAAAAGGGAAGAATGAATTTTGCAGCTTCATTGTGTAGGAGATTGACTGTTAGTAACTTGGTTACAAGTACCCCGGTCTACGCTTCTGCAAGCGGTATATAAACTAATTTCCACTTATCTCATTGTGTACTTCTGGTAACTCATTTTTATTAAACCATAGATGTCTCTGGAGATGGATTAAGCATGGTGTTCAGACGCTGGGCCACCAAGAAAACTGCAGGGTCCACCAAGAACGGGCGTGACTCAAAACCCAAGAATCTTGGTGTGAAGAAGTTTGGTGGTGAGGTGAGATTCATGTAAACCCGTGCACATCCAACACTACCTTATTTTTGTCTATTTTTTGCATTTTATAGTTCTGTTGTTGTTGGTACAGCGAGTGATACCCGGGAATATTATTGTGAGACAAAGGGGCACTCGTTTCCACCCTGGCGATTATGTTGGGATGGGTAAAGATCACACACTCTATGCTTTAAAAGAAGGATGTGTGAAGTTTGAACACCACAAGCTGAGCGGGCGCAAGTGGGTCCATGTCGAACCCAAAGAGGGCCATGTACTCCATCCACTTTACTCGAAACCGAAGGCACCCGAGTCAAACATGGCATCTTAGGTGAGACTTTCTTGCTCTCTTTGCCTATGGATTGTGTTAAGTTGGTTGAGACTTGAATCATTTTCCAGTTTCATTTTGTTGACTGAACTATATAAAGTATTAGTAGGGTTTTTGAGCTCTCAAACCTTTTTATTCATTCATTGAAATTTTGTTTCATTCTATCTTTGAACCACTTTGGTTTGTGCACTGTTATGAGAACCTGACAGTCCGGTTGAACCAACCAGTCAACCACGCTGGTTAAACCCGCAAACAGGACCGTTGCTTGGATTGGATTTCAAATTATTTTTAGTAACTTTTTACTTTCAAAATTCTCACTGAAAACGACATATTTGTTTGTTTCATACTTTGTATTTTGTTAACATTACAGATCCACACTAGTTTTATATATTGCTAATTTTCAAAGTTATCTACAATGTTACCTGGTTTCTAAAACCTGTTTGACTAGTGGACTAGTAGGGCAGCTGGTTTGACAAGTAGTTCGGTGTGGTTATGAAAACATTGGTTTTACACTAAGACACATTGAACGCCGATTGTATGTACGGATTCCGAACAACTTCTTTTGTCTTTACCTCTTGCCATAATTAGACAAGTCACAAGTACAATGGATTAGGATAGGCTTAGAGGTGTAAAAAAAACCCGGTTTTTCAACCCGACCCGACAACCCGACCCGGACCCGAACCGGTTTCAACCCGGTATCATAGAACCCGGTTCGGGTTTTTAAAAACCCGCCGGTTTGAGACCGGTTTTTATATTTTCTATTGAACCCGGTTTGTACCCGGGTTTTTTTGAACCCGGTTTGAACCCGACCCGGTCCAACCCGGTGTAAAATCACTTTTTTTAAAGGGTTTTTTACCCAACCCGGTCCTAACCCGACCCTAACCGGTTTCAAAAACCCGATTTTTTATCCCTTAAAAACCCAACCCGACCCGACCCGGTTTGGTCAAAAACCCGGTTTGAATTTTGTTGACCAAAACCGGGTTGGGTTAAAACCCGGTTCGGGTTGGGCCCAAAACCCGATTTTTACACCTCTAGATAGGCTTGGTTGAGTTGAGGCTGTTGTATGATTTGAATTATCACTCTTCTTTTCAAGCAAATTGTCAAAATACTTTCTGCGTTTGTACCATTTCGGCCATGTTAGTTTTCCCTTGTTTTTCCATTTAGGTCTCTGACTTTTCAGACATCGATCATTTTGGTCATTTTATATATATATATATAATATTAATTCCATAAATGAGAAAGGACAAGCTTGTGAATTTTGACAAAAAAATTGTAACATGTTGCACAAGTTGGCAACATTAAAAACGTGATATCCAACTCACTTTGCTGTTTGCAGGCAGCCAAAGGTGACCTCTTAATCATCCAAAAATATATTACAACTAGTGAATTATTAAATCCTTTTAAGTTTTAAATTATAGTATATTATAAATAAAATATAATTGAAGAATTTTAATTCTAATTTTTTTATGATCATATTGACTTATATTGTTAGATTTAAAGCAATTATGACATACAACAAATACTATACTAAAATACTGGAAAAAGAGTTCATTTCAATTTAAAATTAAGCATATGTATGCTTAAAACTTTATTAAAATAAACTTTGTCTTCATAGCCGGTTGATGTCCTTAAGAGAATTTCACATTAGGTTGCTCAAAGGCAATTAAGCATACTTTGCAATTTGTTTAAACATAAAAAAATTGCAATTAAGCAGAAACGATTACACAAATATTATAAGACAAATACAAGTAACGTCTTCACCTGCACTTGCTCGTGTCGATGTTTGATATCTTCACTTGACTCGGACCTTGAACATGGTTTGTTAATATTATAAAGTGTCATCTTCAATTAGACCTAACAATATTCCCCTAAGATGATACTTTGCAAACATATGTACGTAACTTTATAACATTTAGCAAACAATGTATGACATTTTTTATCATCAAAATCAGCTATGGGTCTATTCAAACTCAGAAAGAAACACCCCACATTTAGAAAACCATCATCGGTGTATCTTAGTATAGTTGTAATTGTTGAAATTATATAAAATGATTTATTATATGTAATTATAATAAAATACTCTTAAGTGGTGTTTTTCACTTTTTCTTTCCAGAAAAATTTAATTATTTATTTAAAATTTAAATGATTACAGTCGGTGATGTTGGACAAAAGAATCATGTGAGAAAGTTAGGGTTCCAATCCAAAAGAAATCATCAAGTTGATTAGTATAATATTATCACAATAAATATTAATTATGAGAGTTTATATTAGAGAGAAAAGAATACAATTTTACAAACCTACCTCTCCTATTACAAAAAATTAACTATCATATGAGTTTGAGGTTGAGAATTTAAAACCTTAGCTAGAGAGGGACATAATGACTAAAACCTTAACTATCTTGGTCATCTGTTGTATCCACCACCCACCACCGACCTCACTCCTCACTAGTCACTACAGCCGTCAATTCACCTCCACCATCCACTTGGAGATGGGAAATATGCTTTGAAAGCATCCATGTATTTTGAAGGGGCTTTAAAGTTCTGATAAAAAAGATTTGTAGAGAGATTGAAGTAGTTTATGGGTTTTTTAAAATTTTACAGCAAATGCAGGAGAAAAAAATAGGAACTTCTCGTATCTTTTTCATTCGTTGAGTTTAAAGAGTAATGTTAGGGAAAATACTATTTTACCATTTAATCTTCGTGTAAAACAAGCATAAAAACTTGCAAAACTTTTATAGTTGTCACTTAAGCATCTTTTATTATACTCTTAACACATTACTAACTTCTACAATTTATTTAACATGTCAAAACCGAGTGGCTTATATTAAAATGTCGACAACATTAAGCCGGTCACAATGACATTTTTAGATATTTTTAAACATTATACTTCAAAAAAATAGTAAAAAACCAGATAAAAATACAATCATGTAGATAATAGACTAAAATATAACTTTTATTTAAATGTATATAAACTCAGAGAGCTATAGTATAATTTAGTTTAGGAAATAAAATGTAATTAAACTTAAAAGTACCATTATATTCGGTTTTGACCAGGTTTTCAAAATACCACATTAATAGGCATTATAAAAAACAATACAGTTAATTAAGTTTTAAAAATTTATTTGTACATTATGCATTAAGTGCTTGTATATAAATAATTACAGCTCGGTTCCGTAAACTTTTAACATCAAATTGTTCGTAAAAATTTTCCGATTACGATGATGTTTTTCATATGTTCGACATCAAAATTGTCTTAAACGAGCAGGCTAAAAAGTAAAAATAAATGCATTTAAATCAGTCAAAGGTGTAATGTGTAAAATTTAATGATCTTTTGAAATTTAAGGGATTGGAGTGTAACTAATTTTAAGGGTAAAAATGAAAATAGTGTTAAAAGTATCATAATACCCTCATTTTTTGTTGTACATAATGCATCATAATTTGTACATGTTCTTATAATTTGAGTATCTTAAAATGCCCTTCCAATATGCTTTATATATAGTATAGATATAACATATTTATAGTCTCTCACACTATTAATATTGTCTGTTTTTGTCCTCAGGAGCTCACAGTTTTTTTTTGCCTGAGTAAAAACTTCTCAAGTGGTCATTAATCCTATGATTATCATCATCCAAATATTTTTAACTGTGAAGTTCTCATCTCATTTACAAACAATGCACTCAAAATACATCGATGATATTTGAGGCAAAATATTTCTTATGAACTCAACATCGCTCCAGCGTGTCCATTGCCTATGAGATATCTATGGTGTTACACCTGATGTAAATGGTGGTTTAATAGTGTGTAGCACAATAAAAAAAGTTGAAAGTTCAAATCTTGCATGGTGATCGAATTCTATAATGTATTTATTTTAGAAAAATCTAAAACTTATTATTATTAAAAGTATAAAAGCTATTCAACGTTCATATAATTATCTTGTTAGAAAAAAAATCATATAAAACAATTTAGAAAATTTGAGTAGTTGTTGACGAAATTTGGGTTAAGTTTCCAAAGTAATCATATATATAAAAAGAATTTAGAAATGCAACTAGGATAAGAATACATGTTTTAAGGAGACAATTATATTACAAGGTTTTAACTTTTCTCTTCTTTTTAACAACCCAAAAAATTTTAATAATAAAACTCACAAAAGTGTTACAAATACAAGAACAACAAAACAAAAAATTACACTGGTGTAATCAAGTCAAACGGAACCATATATATTTAGTCGAGAAATTCGAAGCAATTAAAATCAGGTGTTCAATTCCTAGTGGTGTACCACAAAAATGAAGAATGGACAACGCTCTAAAAATCTCTCCACTTCTAATTTTGTTTGGCACGAAAATGATATTGTTTTCAAATCCATAAATAGTCCACCAGGTAGCAAGGCAAAATAGCTTCAATGATTGGGCTTGTACATATATGAGAGTAATTTAGGAGTATGATACTTTGATGTTCTAAAAAAAAGTTAACGGTACCCTCATTTGGAATATTCTTTGGAAGAGAAATCCTCAATCACATGATGAACTGAAATGCCTAGATCAATGGAGCACTTGCAATATGGAGATGGGACAACAATTGCGATCTCTCGTTCACTTGGGTTTCTCTTTGAAGACTCGTTGAGCAGAAAAGATTCACTCTCTATGACGGAAAATTCGAGGACAACAAGTGGCTTCCTATCAAAGTCAACTTTCTTCACTGGAGGCTCATCTTAAACCGTCTTTCATGCAATTCGTCAATCTCTTGCGCATAGGGGTATTCAAATCAGCATTTTAGTATATGCTATGTGTAATAATTTTGGAAGATGTTGAACATCTTTTTGCATACTGTTGTGTTGTGCGGCAACTGTGGGTCGAAGTGGGTAGATGGACTAGGATCCCTATTGCTCCCTCCCAACTCATTCACAACATCATGGATATGAAGTCTTATGGCCTAGCAAATAGTCTGAGTCTTCAAAAGGCTGTGAAAGCCATTTTCAAAACTACCATATGGTGCATCTCGATAGCGAGAAACGAGTGCATTTTTAGGGGTGCTGTTGTTCCCTTGCCGATGAAAATTTTTGAAGGTATCAAGATTCTTAGTTTCAATGGGTGATGAATAGGACCAAGTTACATGAGCTTAATTAGATGAAGTGATCATTATTTAGTATATTCAGTTATTTGTATTGTACTTTTCTTTGGTTTTGTAGCCTCTGGCTAGTTGTTTACTTTTTTTTTAATAAAATCTCCGCCGTTCAAAATAAAAGGATACGCCGGAACAAAAAAATGGCTCGAACTAATATAACATTGGTGGTTTAAAAACAAAATATCGTGTCGTCATTTTTTTATACTACATATAATAAATGGCTCAAAAGTCTAACAATTATTCAAAGTCTTCATACAAACTCAAAAGTTAAAAGTATATTGGTTTCTACTGGTCTTAACTAACACCTTTGGTTTTTATTGATCCCAACTATTGAATTGTCATTCAAAGGTCGCTGTTAAAGTTTTTTTAACGCCGTTAAGTTTTTTTTGAATTCAAGACTGAAGTTTAAGACCTTTTGATCGGAAGGAGAATTCGAGTTGATTGATGTAAAAGTTATCTTGAGACGACGCTCCAAAAGATGACAACCAATTCAATAGTTGGGACCGGTAGAAACCAAAAGATAATAGTTGGGATCGATAGAAACCAATATAACAAACTTCTTTATAACCCACACTAGTTTAGTGCTCACGTTACGCTCGAAACATAACACACATGTGGTGATTCTAATTAAGGATAATCATGGGATACAGATGGTCGTGATAAGTTTTGAGACAAAATCATGGTAAAACCGAAACACAACATTCGTTTAAAAATATGTTTTTTTAGTATAGCAATATTATTCAAATTAAAGAGAATTAAATATTCGGTTTTATGGTATATTTTTTTATTAAACAATGTCTTATAAAAAGTTATTTATGTTAAAAAAAATACCGAGGTATTTAATTTTAGGTCATTGCCAGCTTTATTTTTATGTTTCATTTTTATACCAAATCAAATATAAACTGACTCATGCAAGAATTGAAAATGTAAATACTCCTAAATTTTTAAGATTCACGTAATATTAGGGGACCAATGTAATTTTATTGTTCTTATAATATCTTATTACATAAATATATATATGCACACATTTTTTAAATATAAAAATTTTATTTTAAGAGAAGCTCTCAGATGATGACAATTAAGCAAATTTGATCTCAAATAATGTTAAATAAACAAAATTTATTTTACATTTATATAGTAATACTACATGTATGTAGTATTGAAAATTAAACAAGAAAATTTTATTTTTTATAACGTTGCTTATACTCGAATGAAAGTAAAGAAATTCTTGATCTAATACTCTACTTTCTTTTATAAAAAAAAGTTACGGAGGTATACAACAGATAGAGTATTTTAAAGTTGTAATATTATCACTTTAAAGTTATGGTATACTCTACTTTCTTTGTTTAACAAAACTTAATATGTATTTTTTTTATTTGATCTCACCATATGATCATTATTTGTTAATTGTTAATGTTGGGAATTAATTAAATACGTTGGCCGGTAAAACATTTACGTCATTCACGTATCTTATCTCATTTGAATTAGTTTCATTTTAAACATGTTAAATAATAAATACGCCCTTCACTTTTTTAAAGCTTAAACTATATATAGTAAGGTAGTTAGCTAAATCTTTAATATGGTACAAGTCGTGTTGGATTCACCCACCCAACATAATATATATTTTTAAATAAATTTTTTAGTAAACTTGTTTTTTATATATATATATATACTAGATTTAAAATCAGGCCGCGCGTTGTAGCGACCGGGTCACGCAGTCGGGTCTTGCGTATTTGACTTTGTCATATGTTTTAAAAAAAATCTCATGCTGTACGTCACGACGAAAAAAAGCAATGTGTCACATGTTAAAAAACGATGAAATATCAAAAGTTAAAGGTCAACACGATAACAATATTAAAGTCGTACTATATGTCAAAGTAGAGTAAAAGAGTAAAGTCGAAAACTTATCATGGGCTAAAATGACAATTAATAAAAGTCGTACTATGTGTCAAAGTGGAATAAGAGATCAAGGTCAAAAATTCAGCAGGAGCTCAAATAACAATTAGTAAAAAGTCGGGGACTAAAACCGTCAATGCGTTAAAAGTCGGGGATTAAAACCGTTAATATGTTAAAGTAAGAAAAAGTTTAAACGCGACATGACGGGACGGGAGAGGCCGGTGCAAAGCACCGACCTTCCATATTAGTAGATATATAAATATAAATATAAATATAAATATGCGGTTCGATAACAGTTCTCAAAATATTTCAAAATCCGTTTTTTGATATTTTTTTTTCAAATTAGTGGTTATTATTGAAAGAAAATGGTTTTGCTTCTAAATTATAGGTTAGAAGAGTATTTTGGTTTTTTTAGAATCTTGAATCTCAGTTAGGATTTTTTCCTACAATTGAGGTGTCAGTTTTGTCCTTCGAGCGGTGATACTCATTCATGGTTTTAAACATTTTTATTGTTAAATATATGATAAAATAAAGGAGCGGTGATAACCACACCCGGGTGTGGTTATATCTTATTAGTATATAAACACCATGAATGAAAATCACAGTGTAAAAGACAATCTGACACCCTAATAATTTGAATGTATATTTTTCATCACGAGGTGTCAGTATGTCCTTATAACCGTGATACTCATTAATGGTTTTAAACATTTTTATATTTTTAAAAATATGATAAAATATAGGAGCCGGTATGGTTATATCTTACTAGTATATAAACCCTATGAATGAAAATCAGAGTTTAAGAAAAAATATGACACCCTAATAACTTGAATGTATATTTTTCATCACGTATGATGAAACCTTGAATGAGATTCATGCTTCTCCCTTAAACCAATATATCTTTCCTACAAATTATACAAAAACCATTTATTTTTTTTATAAGAACACTAGCATGGAAAAAAGTTCCCCTTTACTCCTTGAGGCATGTAATATGTTTTAGTTAACTCTAACCCATTAAGATCGTTAGGCTTATAAGAACACTAGCATGGAAAGTACGAACGAGGCTAGGGGAGTGGCTTCCATGATTATCATGACCACTGCTTGGCACCTTTCGCTTGTTAGAAACAATTTTATATTCAGATCGGTTCTGTTAAACGGTGGACGGTATTGTTGAGAAGGTTATGGGTTTTTATGGTTGAAGTATCGTGCTAAAATAGTTGAGGCTATGTGGCATGATTGATGTAATAGTTCGTGGTCGTATCGTTTTCTAGCTGTCACGTTGTAGTGTGTCGCTTTGTTTTGGTTGTATCTGGTGTGGGCTTTTAGCCTCTTGCTATTGTCCTTTGTTGTTATAAATAAAATTGCCGTTCCAAAAAAAAAAATAGTTAGTTTTTTTTATGTTAAAAGATTAAAGCATTTAGGATTTTTTTTTTACTTGGAATAATAGTATACGATGGTCAAGTCAGTGTAAGGGAAAATACACAAGAGATAAACAGGAATCAATATGTATGCAAGAGTTGTGTAAAAGATATATAATAATCTGAGATGAGGACAATGAGCAGGAGCTAGTAAAGGGAAAATATATATAAGATCTTAACCAACACATAAAATAAGACATGGGTGTAATGGGCGTGTTGGCCTCTTGGTAATGTCTAAAAACGCCTTATAACGTCCTACATAACACTACATGCGGGCATTTTGGGCAAAAAAATTGTTGGGCATTTTAAGTACAACGTATACGTACGCCCCTCTCTCTCTTTTCCATACTTCTCTCTTGGTAATGATTAAATGACATTAACTTATTACGTCACTTTTTGGTATAACGTACATTGTCTAGTCACCGTCCACATGACGAAATGTCCCTTAAAGACATTAACCATTACACATAGTCTAAAATTAATGATAAGAGGCCAGCCATTGTACCATTTTTATAACTTTTTTCACGACAAACTCCTACGCCACTGTAAATTTACTCATATCTACCCTACTTTTCCACAATGAATTCCCACGCAATGTAAATTTATTCATATTCTATCATACTTGTTCATTTACATGCACATCCGAATGTGGAAGTTCAAACACAACAGAGGAAATCTGAACGTTAAGACATGATCTTAAATTTAATAAAAGTTGTGACAGTAACCCTTAAGTGAATATATCTGCAAATTGGCAATCAGAATGAACATGTTAATTATATATACACGAACTAGACCAAGTGCACCACTTTCCCTTACAAAGTGTAAATTGATTTCCACATGTTTGATACGTTCATGTGCTATTGAATTAGATGATAAATATATGGCACTGACATTGTCAAAAACACAAGTGTGGCAAGGGACACAAAACCGTGTAACTCAAGAAAGAGATTGCAAACCCAAGTTGTTTTAGCAACAACCTTAGCAACACATCGATATTCAACTTTGGTGTTGGCGTTGGTGTCGTAGTGGTTACATGCATCAAATAACGCTTGGATGACAACAAAATTTGTGTTTTTTTAACGGGACAATGAAATTTGATGCATGGCCTAATCAAATGGTGTAGAAGAAGATGGTGTCTACGTGAGAGGTGAAATTAGTTCAACGCTCAAAAGAAGGTTGACGAAACATTGAAGGGGAGAAAAAAATGAAAACCTAACAACTGATACCATATTAGGATTTATAAAAATCCCCGGTGAGTAGTAAATATTTTATTGATCTTCGGTATAAATAAATTTACAAAATAAAGTAAAATAATTACATAATACACACTCTACTAACATATATATTTTTTTTATAATAAACTTAATTATCTATCATTAAGTATCCCTAAACCAAATTCCCTACGTACGGTATAAATTTTCAAAACTTTGAACAAGAAAAACTTTAGAATTAATCCCCTAGCTTCTAGAAATGTAGAAAAATATTATAAACCATAAAGTACTAAACAATAAATCCAAAAGCATCTTTATATGCAAGTTGCTCATCCTACTTGCACCCCAAATAAATTCAAACTAATTGCATGCAACTTGCAACTTTCATTCTCAATCTTCACGCATATTTCATTTCATTTCATTTCATTTCATTTGATGTCTATATATTTAAACATTGTATCCCATCATACCAAACCCTACGTACGACCATCAAACACATTCAACAAATCATGTGTCCATCAATTCAACCTCAAACAACACAACACAACAACAACAACAACAACACATCATCAATTAATCACATCCCACAAGACATACACCACCACCACACCCAAACAGTCTCACACAACCAATGTTTCTCCACAATCATTCAACCAATCTCCGCCCCCGTCGACACCGTTTGGTCCATCATTCGTCGCTTCGACAACCCGCAAGCATATAAACACTTTCTCAAAAGCTGCGACGTCATCGTAGGAGACGGTCATGACGTGGGTTCCGTTAGGAAGGTTCATGTGGTATCCGGGTTACCTGCCGAATCTAGTATGGAGCGACTCGAAATACTTGACGACGAACGACATGTTATGAGCTTTAGCGTTGTCGGTGGGGATCATCGTCTCAAAAACTATCGGTCTGTTACGACGCTTCACTCGTCTCCGACGTGCCGAGGGACGACTGTGGTGGTGGAGTCGTATGTTGTTGATGTGCCACCGGATAACACAAAGGAAGAAACGTGTGTGTTTGTGGAGACTATTGTTAGATGTAACTTATTGTCATTGAAGCAAATTGCCCAAAATTTGGTTCATGATAAATAAATTAATTAAGCCAAATTGACCTTCTTTTGATTAATTTGTTGGTTAGTTTTTTTTAAGATAATAATTAGGCATTTACATAATTTTTCATGGGATTTTTATTAGCTAGGTTGTTATTTCATTGTTATGAAATTATATCCTAGATTATTCTCATGTTTAAGGCAATATATATAATCTTTGGTTTTACTTTTTTCTTATTGGTTATAAGACATGTTACATTAGTTTGCTGATAGGTAGCTTGCTTGTACTCGTATAGATTGTTAGTTTGTTTATTTGTATATGTGTAGTTTGGTATTGTATTTCAAGGCTTTTGTGATTTGAAATTGTTAACTTGTTATAGGTTTTGTGAAAAGAAACATGTAAAATCAATAAGAGGAAAAAAATATTGAAACAAACATATATAGATGTTTAAAGCAATTTAGTTAATTGTAAAAACCTACACATATCACATTTCCGAAAAAAGAAAAAAGAAAAACTATGTTTAGGTCATGTGAAGACCTCATATTTTCTTTATTTTCATTGGATTTGGATAGTGAAATTCACTATACAAAAATTACATAAAATTTCCAATCCGATTAATTTTATGTAGGTGACACTCTCACTACTTGACTCACGTCTAACGAGTTCTATAGCACTGTGATTAAATATGCTAATCGTACTTAAGAACATCTTCTTAAATTCATCTATTAATTAATATTGATCAAATACAAAATCAAAACAATTAATCTACTTATTCTAATAATTGAGTAACACATCCACATGTCACCATTTAACTACTCCACATAGGATTTTACTTAGGTGTCATGTTCTAAATTAATTTGATGGAGAATTTTTAGGCGGGTCATGGTATGCTCCATATTCGAAATAACCTGATATGGTTAAATTAAAAATTCACAAATTATCATCAACTATCTCATAACCCGATATGTTCAAATACAAAATTTACCAATTATCATGATCTATATCTTAACCCGATATGTACCAAGTATCATGAATTATCTCCTAACCTGATATGTTCAAATAAAAACTTATCAATTATTATGATTTATCCTAACCCAATATGTTCAAATTAAAGTTTTACCAATTATCATTAATTATCTCATAACTCGATATCTTCAAATAAAAAAAATTAACAATTATCATGAATTATCTTATAACCCGATATGTTCAATAAAAATTTACCAACTATTATAAATCATATCCTTTATTGTAACATATGATTTTTTATATGAATATATTTGTAAATATTCAAATCGATTTAATAAGATATATGTTAAAAATAAATTTGATATGTAAATTGAGTTAAAACCTATAAAACTAAAATCCGTGTAGTACACGGGCACTAATCTAGTAAATCATTAAAGACAAATGACTACAAAATATTTTTCTTTCAAACTTGTACTATGAATTTAATTGTACAATGATGAATTAAAAAATCCGAAACTTTGACATAACACATGTTCTTCAAACTATGAATAGAATGACCATCTTCAAAATCAATGTTAATTAAAAGCATTAATAAACCATCAAAGACAAATTACTATAAATTGTTTTTCTTTCAAACTTGTACTAAGATGAATTAAAAATTTTAACATTTTGACATAACACTTGTTCAAACTAAACTAACCAATCAATGTTTGTTTTTATATATGTATTCATGAACATTTGGTCAATAATAGAAAAGATGAAGTTATATTTTAGAAAGTGTATTTTTAGTATAAAGTTGTGATAAGACGATTAAACGTATTTTGATTGATTTTAGTTTGATGGTATTGGAACCGACTTATCAAACCGTCCCCCAACCTTCCCAGCCTAAACCTAAAACCCCAACTTAACCCTTAAAAAACCTAAACCACCACCCACCCCACAAATACCTAAAGCCACAACCCTCACCCCTCAAAAACCTAATCCCACCCACCCCACCCCTAAAAACCTAAGCCCAACCTACACACAATTAAAAACCTAAACCCCCCTTTAACAAAAGAAAAAACTTAAACCCTAAAAGTTAAACCCTAAAGCTAAATCATAAGGCTAAAATCTAAGATCGTAAAGTTCGACGATACGGTTCCAACACCACCAGATTAGGGTTAATCGGAGTTCGTTAACCGAATTCTCACAACTTTGTACCGAAATACACTTTCTCCTAAAGAAATACCGAGTCATAAAATTGTTAAAATGTGTTAATATATAAAAAAGGATTTTATAAAATAAATTTATGATAATCAAATGTAAATCTTTTTAATTAAAAATGATATATATACCAGAGAACTACTTGCTTCTTAGATTTAAAAACGATTAATGTTCCAATATCAATTAACATGTTGTTACATGTCAAATAAGTATAAGGGGCTGTTTGTAATTGTTGATTAGTGTAGGGGTCTAATTGTTAGTATGTTCATATGTTTGTACTTAACCACATCTACGGGAATGAAATGGGTATCGATTGATTTGAGTATTGAATTGGGTTTCCAATCTTCTTCTTCTCCCTTACCTCTGTCATTCTCTTCTATCGATCTTTGTTCTTGATTACCATTCGTATTCATACCGTAACACATGTCTACAAGACTACTACTATCTCATTCCCTATGAAAGCTTTTCAGTTCTTTTGAAAAATCGGTTGACGTAACAGTAAGACAATTACACTTAAGCGAATACGTACCAGCCCGAAGTATGTGCGGTTAATCACTATTCATGATTGAGTTTTTAGGAGTATGCAGGTCAGTTTTAATCCATTTCGGGCTAGGTGATTGGGCTTGTAGACGGGCTGTTAAATTTAGAAAACAAAAATTATGAAAATGGGCCTGTAGGGCTGTAGATGGAAATTGGAAACTTAATCATAATTAATTTGTGATTTAAGCAAACATTGTGGACACTATTGACAATTCGTTATATAGAAATGGGCCTAAAAATGTGCTGAACAATTCAATTATCAATATACGATTCGAACCTTGTTGGATTTGTTCATGATCGACTAGGTGTAGGACCATAAGTAGAATGGTTGAGGGTAACGAAACCATGGATTCGTGGAATTGCGATTGCAACTAATACTTGAAAGTCGGTCGAAACTTGATTGACTTGTCCGATTGAAACTCTTAGGAAATTAGCAAGAAGATGATCAAACGAACTCTGTCACCAATGTGATGTATAATCTAGAAAAAAGTAGGAAACTTTTAAAACACATAATCAGGTTGCCTATACAAATCGATTACTGAACATAATAGTTCAATCGGGCCTGGTTGTTGTTTAATAATTAGATTTGGGTCGATTTGCTTCAAGTTGAGTTAATATTGCCACCCCTAGGTTACAACTTTTTTCCCTTTTTAGAGTCTTTGTTCCTTTCATTTTCTTTTTTTTTCTCTCCTTAAGTATACTCGGGAACACAACGTAGATCTTACACTCCATGCGCACAACTTCTATGATTCTTTAAAAGATCTTGGCGAGTGTTGGCTTTTATTCCTCCCTTAAAAGATCTTGGAAGTGAATGTTCCATGTTTGCATCAATAAGAGCTCGCACATAAGTATTTTAACGAAATGTCTTCAAAAAAACAAACGCTCTGCAAATAACAATATTTGTGTGTGGTCTGCGCAACGCAAACACAAAAGCTCGTGCTGAGAAAAACAAACACCACCTAATTTTCTATAGTGTTATTGTTGTTTCCGATGCCAATAGTAATGTCCTTCGGTTGATGAAATTCAAATAGGTATTGTATATTCACGTAAATTCCCTATAAGACCGAGCCACGCAATGCGGCGATCGAGTCTCAGATGATACATGTTGTGATTTCATTACACGCGTTACGATTATGACATTAAGATTTTAACATGAGTCGCGCGTTGCGGCGACATTGTCGCGCAATTACACACATAAAAAATATCATTGTCTCGCACGTTAAATGTGACAATAACGTGGTTATGTATAAATTAAAAAAAGTTTTATGTTTCGCACATTACAGCGAAAAAAGTAACAAGATTATTATATGACGTAAGTTAAAAATGTATATAAACAAAGATAAAGTGTTAAAATCATAAATATGTCAAAAATACAAAATCAAAATTGTAAATAACATAAACATGGAAGGCTACAATACAAGGCCAACCAACCTTGTGTATGTGTATGGGCACTAAACCATCTAAGCTATTATCATGTTTACCTGTCTAAGTTTGTATCTTAATGTTTTCATATAATTTTTAAGATTTTATATATACAATTGTGTATGATATATAAAAAGCTATTAAAATAGCTTTTTATTTTTAAAATTGTTTAAATATTAGTTACACATGTGTAGGTAACATAATCATAAATTACTTACGTGTAGGACCACTAGATAAACACATATTGTTCAAAAATAATTTTAAAGTACAAGATTATTGAATAATTGTTGCATTTAAATTATTTTTATATTTTAAAAAATAGTTTATATTGAAAAACGAAAGATTTATTTTGTTAACTTTGTTCTCACAATATTTAGTATTATGTATACAATCTTCCCATTTGAAAATTCTTAAATTTCTGAATTCAATTTGAATTATAAAAAATCAACTAATATTTTCGTAAATATATGCAACAAGAAATATAATAAATAAAATCCTGATTTGGCTAAATGATCAAGGATAGAAAAGCTTGGCAAATAATAAATGGTTCCATGTATCTTGAAGGCCAGGCAAACACCAATGTGTGCAATCTGCATAGCTAACAGGATTGGCTATTTGTTCAGTCGTCAAAGGGCTCCATTGCTTCTTATAGATTGACGTGTGTGCATCTTTTCTGTATAGCGAAAGTTGTGTTATATTCAAAAACGTTACAGGAAACTTTTGTTTCTTCAAAACATCTTCAATGACTTTCATAATGCCTTTATTACAATCCGATCCCCAGTAGTTTGGATCTTCAATTGGTCGTGTTTCGTGGTAACAATTTCCATTTGGCAGTCCTCCCCACTCTATGCTCCTTCATCCATAAAAAAAATTAATTCACACAGTGATTCTCCAAAACGAAAACTATATCAGTAAAAGCGACGAATCAAAATCTATAAAACATTTTTATAGAATTAAAGCGACGAAAAGTCGAAAACTATTATATAGTTGTAGCAAATCCATATGGTAACAAATTTAATATATATTTATGCTAGTAGATTAAGAGAGAGATTAAATAACTAATTACTTGAAATGAGATGGAGACATGCCAGTAAAGAAGACCCTTGTTCTCTCAGGATCCATATTTTTATTTACCCATTTCAACATACTCTTTATAGCCATTTTATAAGCATCTTCTGTTGACACTTGCACTATTTCTTTCACCTCATCATCAAATGATCCATGCCTGCACTTTACACACATGTAGTAGATTAGTATAAACGACGCAAAGAAAGAAGAGCGTATAAACGACTAACTCACATACCTTTTAATAAATTTTACACGTTTAGTACCGTTTTTAATGATATTATCTATTTATACTAGCAAACAACGCGAAGAAAGTTAAAGAAGAAGAAGAATAAAGAAATTACAAGATCTTGAAGTCGGCTCCGGTCATCCACCATAAGTAAGTGTTGAAAACCATAATGTCAACCCCTTTCCAGTGCTTCCCATGCTTGTTGATCGAGCCTTTTCGCACAACTCTGTCAGTGATACGATGAATCGTCGCGTTATCAGCGTTTGATTCAAGTAAAAATGGTGCCCAATAGAATTCAATTGTCGCATTGTAATCCTACAAACAATTAATGATATGATGTTTAATCAAAACCCAAATTGTACTTAACATTTTCATCACCATAATTATTAACCTCTGTCCTGCTTTCATTTATTTAATCAATTTATAATTCATAAATTAGTTTTCTTTATCTAAAACAGAAATTACTAATTTTTTATATAGTGTTAACTGCAAGCATGATGCATTTAACAACCTTAGTTACAAAGACAGTGAGTATAAGAAAATTAAGAGAAATTTAATTGAGACGGAAAATGTAGGTTACCTTGGCAGTGAAAACGGTCAGAGAACCGAATGTTTGCATGGATTTAGCAGCTTGATCGGGAATGAGTGATTGGAGAAGACACACCATTGATACATATTGGCCCCGGTTCAAGGAATCGCCAACGTACATCATCCTCTTGTTTCTTAATGTTTCAAGCATTAGCGACGCATTGAAGCTGTATCATTAATCGTCACAATCATAGATATATAAACAGAAAGAGTGAGTCTTGGTCCTCAATCCTCATAGTCATAACTTATAAATTATCAAATATTTCTAATGGTCTAAACTTTAATTATCAATTATTTCTACTGGTGTAAACTTAAACTTTTTTTACCAGCAACTATCACATAGTCACAACTATCAAATATTTCTACTTGATTTTCACCCTTTTTCGCTTATTATAATGATTATTAACGATTTAAAAAAATACAAACGAAATAGAGTGAATTTTTATAAACAAAAATCGAGTATGTTTATGGGGTTTTCATTAGTAACAAACATGAAAATTAAGACTGTCATAGACCAAATAAATAGTATAGATTATTATCGTTCATGAGCCAATGAATGCTATGAGTCAGGCCACCTAGCTAGACTCATTGGTGAAAATCCACTCACACCCCACGAACATAGTGAGTCAACGCTGGTAACCCAATCCTAGCTAAACTCATAAGAAACGACTCGATCACACCCTAGCTAAACTCATTAGAAGCCCACTACTCAAAGTCTCAAAGGCCCATTGTGGTAACTGGTGGCTTACCTGAAATATAATACCAAATGAGACTCGAACTCATAACCCTCATATTTAAAGGCCAAAAGATACGAACCTCTTTCAAAACAGTTTATTCGAGACTCATTAGATAACAATTACGATTATTAGAATCCATATTTTCACTTACTATAAACTTTTTTAGTATAAACTATTATAAGCAAATAAACATTAATTATTAAAATTTATTTTAATATGGAAATATGACACAAGGTATCTTAATTTTACAAATGCCAACACATTATGACAATAGTGATATAATTAATTTTTCGGAAGAAATTAATTATTCTCTAAATATTTCAATTTTCAAAGCATACACGCCTTTCACGATTTTTCTTTAAATAAATAAATTGATTCTCGAATAGAAAAGGTTGGCGGTAAATCAGATTTATTATAGAAATATAAAATTCCAAGAACAATATGCATAATCAAGCACATAAATGTTTTTTTAATTTAATTATCAAATTCATCGTAATTTCAAATAAGGTTGAATTTGAGTGTATCTGGTTGAATTCACATAACCAAATCAAATAAAAAAATTAATAAATAAATTTATAAACTTAAAATCTCATGTAATAAACAAGTACTAATTTAGTACGAGATATGTTAACAATAAAATTCATATTTAAATTTAGTTAAAAATATAAATTTAAAACCTCGTGTGATACACAAATACTACTATGGTGTATAATAGGGATGAGATCGGTACTGTACCGGTACCGAACCGGTACCGATACCGAAAATACCGATACCGAAAACATGGAAAAGTGGGTACCGATACCGATACCGAATCTATCGGTACGGTACCGGTTCGGTACGGTACCGGTACGGTATAGGTACGGAACAAGTACTTTTAGGTAAATTTAAGGTATTGGTACCGAACCGGTACCGATACCGAAAATACCGATACCGAAAACATGTAAAAGTGGGTACCGATACCGGTACCGAATCTATCGGTACGGTACCGGTTCGGTACGGTACCGGTACGGTACGGGTATCGGTTCGGTATTTCGGTACCAAACGCTCATCCCTAGTGTATAACACAGATTTAGCTTGAGTGGGTACGTGAGTTGTCATTAAAAACAGAATAAAAATTACCTCGGAACGGTACAAGCATGAGGTTTCCATCTCCAAAACCGATAACCCCGGTCGGGGCGACCATACTCCCGACACCTCAACTGCGGCTGTATATACAAACACTCCGTTTCTTCATACTCCGGCAAACTCACCGGATCCCACACCCACTCACCCTTGAAAACATCACATTCATCCTTCATTTTTCCAATTGAAAATGGCAGCTTCATTTCTTCAAATAATAATAACAATGTTACTCTAATTAATTAATTAACTATATATGAAATGATTGATGACGTCATTTTGCGATGAATTTGAGTAGCTTACCGGAGGTGGAAGGTGACGGTGGTGGGTTTTGCATTTGGTTGATATTGATAATGGGATTGGGATTGTTTGTTTGTATGGTGATGTGAGTTGTGTTTTGGTTGTATAGAAAGATTGTGAAGAGGATGAAAGATGAGATGATGAGGAGAAGATGGTAAGATGATATGTGAGGCTTTTTGGTTGAAGATAAAGATGATGTTGTAGGTGGTGGGTTCATCTTGTTTTTGTTTTGGTTTGGTTTGGTTTAGATTGTGATAGAATGTGTTAAGTTTATATGAAGTCTAATTCTAATAGTTTAAGGGTGGTGATTAGTATATAATTATGTGTGATGTAATAATAATTTGGTTTTAGAGATGGTAATAAAATCCAAGTCCGGTGGAAAAAATTGAAACCTAACATATTTGGGCCGGGTAATGGTCTTAATTTTTAAGTATGAGACCGGGTATAGGATTTTGTTTAAAAAATTCAAGTTTGGGTACGGGTATGAGATCATGTGAACCCAGCCCGATAACCCGAAATACTACCCAAAGATATATTATTTATATCTTTTATTTTCCTTATGTATAAATTATTAAAGCTCCCTTATTTTTAGTTTTCCCATGCACCGTATTAAACAATGAAGTTACTATTCCAATTTCCAAATCTTTTTTTTGATATTGTTTGGAGAATAATATTTTTTATATTTACTGCAACTACTTCTTTTGGATTAATTATCATGAGAATTTATGTATTTAGAATTGATACATTTTACATTGTCTATATATATATATCATTTTTAATTTGTGAAAGTAATTGACAGGTTTATCCGATATCCATGGGTATGCCCGATACTCGACCAGTAATTACCCAATAGATACCTGATTGGTATTAGACCGTGTATGAGACTGAGTTTTACATTCGTGTATTGGCCTAAAATTACTAATACTCGTCCTATACTCAACCCATTACCATCCCTATTTGGTTTATATTTCATAGGTTATGAATATATAACTCAAACATACGTAGGTCAAATTAACAGTTTCAAAGAAACTTGTGTATTGCACTTAGGCCCGTCTCAGTTTAGTTGTAAAATGCTCGTTAGGCTAGGGGTCCTTCAAAAACTAGGGCCTCACTTATATAAAAGTCTGTTGGTATACGGTACTTTGTATTACCGTGTCACAAGAAAGATTAATCGGTCAAGCTATTATGACGATTGAAAATGATGTTTTTAAAAAATATGTAATACACGAGTTCACCCTTTACAAGGTTTTTTAGTTTATTATTGTCGGTCTTAGTTTAAAAAAGGATGAGAGTTTTTATTACATATTAGAACTTAAAATTGTGACATTGGACGACATAATTTAGGTAGTTTACTTTAAAGATATGGAAATGGATTGTATAGTTTTTTTTAGTTTACTTAAGAATGTCATGAAATTAAAATTATCCGTTAATTCATTGTCTCTAAAAATATCATGGTCCTAAGATTTTTAGTTTATCTAACTTTTTATTTTAACAACAACTATTTATATAATTTATTTACATAAATTATTATAATTTAGTTTATCTAATATATAGGCTGGATTCAAATAATTGTAACATACAAGAAGTTATTAACTAAATTTTGGTAATTTATTTAAACTACATGAACACACATGATGTGGGAAGTGTGATTTATAATTGTTGGTCAACTAAACACTTTTCAATAAGTTCAATGAACTGACCTTCTTGATAGCAACATATTGATTAAAAACTGTAAAAAAACTTACATTTTAATATCAAAACTTTTAAATAAACTGGTCTGGTCTGCTACTCTGGTTATTAATTAATTAATTAAAAATTGTGTTCTAATATTAAAACTCTCATTGAACAGAGATTGTCTGTCGTGCAAAAAATCAGCTGTAAATTGATTTCTTTTTGTTTTCTCCCCTTATAAATATAACAACTGTTCAAATTTAAAATTTTTAAAAGTTACCCTTCATTTTGTTTAGATACGGAGAACCGAAAATGCAAACTTAATACCATTTTAATCCACCAAATTTTAATACTTAGACATGTGTCGGGTATGATTGTGTCTATGTGATACCTATCACTTACTGTACATCACCCCCTTCTAAGTTATAGGGATGCTATTGATGGTGTGAATGATAGTGATCACGGAGGCAAGGGGTGTGTTATGTAAATTTTTATTTTTTGTTTATTTTATAACAACTAATATCTATACATCTCATAGTTTTAATAATTATAAACTATATTACTATTGCACACTCACTACTATTATTTTTGACTCTCACTTATATGATTTAGATGGCAACATTTTTTTTCCTATCACACTCCATATATCTCGCTACTACTACTCAACCTTATACACTATTTGACATTGGGTATTTATGTATTTGGATAATTATTCGTAGATTGATTTTTTTCTTTTGACAACCAATATATTTTAGCGCTCGTCACCACATACATACCACGTATAGAGAAGTTATATACGGTGTATAGTCCCTAACCTTAAAAGTTAAAAGTCAAAGCATAACAACATTAGATTTTATCTGATGGGCGAACTATACGTGTCGTATGTTTCTATATGATAGCTATATATACTCACCTACAAGGTTTTTTTCTGCAAGCTTGGGCAAATTTTGGGTTGTGTAATATATATGTCGTATAGATATTGGTTATATATTTATTTTTTTTAATTTTGTAGGCGTCTTAAATCTTAATCATAGTCACTCTTAATACAATAAATTTCTTTATAAATTAATAAATTGTTAATAGTTTGAAAGTAAATTGTCGAAGCAATGTTTTAAAAACCGTTTTTATGTTGTACCGGTTTGAGCTCCAAAATGGTTTAACCAGCTAAAGTGGGTTGTAGTGCATTGTTCAACCGGATTGACTAGTCAACATATGGTTACATAAAAATACAATGTCAACTTCAAAAAATAACCAAAACTAAGTAACTCCATAAGTAAAAAAAAAACAAATTTTCAACCAAGTTTTTTCTTTAATAAAAAGTTTACAATAAGTTTATACATCAATTTCACATTCTTTAATAGACGAAATTCACTATCAACGTCAACATCATCAACAAGAACTTAACTATTTACGTTCTTACAATATAACATAAGAAATTATAGTTAAATGGAAAAGTTTTGAACGCAGGATCAGATCAGAACATGGATTAATGGGTTATATAAACCTTATAACTAAAGTCTAAACCGGTTAAATGCAAACCGGTTCACTAGTATAATATACAAACATGTACATTAGTTAAACCGGGCTATACCGTAACTGAGATACCACCGATATAACCGTCTAGTTTGAAATGGTTTTTAAAACATGGAGTCGTATGGTATGTATTAAACCAACCAACCAACCAAATCAAACATTGAAAAGAAACATTACAAGTATAACATTAGTTTGTACATACATATCCAAAAGTATACATAACTGTGTGAAATACAAAAAAAATATTACACTTGTACCGTTGTACCCTCGATCATCAAATTTCCTCTTCCTCTCTCTCCATTCACACAACTTACAATCACCCTTAAAATATAAAAATCTCACTCACTAACATATAGTGAAACAAATGTAAATGCTCTAAACATATACGACGACAGGTACCAAGCAATAAAACAATGTCAATAAACTTATAAACGTATATAACCATAAGTCTTATCCCAATTAACACATAACCCTACATAAATCTTAACCCAATAAAAACAATTCCGGCCATACGTTATGACAACATGTAGCATAAGGTGTTCAAAAAGTTCACGACTCATAGCTCGCTAAAAAATAACTCGCTCGAAATAAGTTTAGTTTAAAAACGAGCTCGGTCAGCTCAATTGGTAAACAAATCAAGCCAAAGTCCACTCTAGCTTAGCTCGGCTCGTTTACATCCCTAATGTAACATCACATACGGAGATAGGCACAAACACATGCTTTAATAAATGAGAAGATGACATGTGACAAAATAAATAAGAAAGATTATCAACGGTTTTAAGACAAATATAGAAAAATACACACTTCACCCATAGGGAAAGACTATCGACTTTTTAGACCACAAAAACATCATTGGTTATGTTTGTGAACTTGGTTGATTCCTATTAATTCTTGGATTTTCCATCTATATCATGTGTAGAAGAGGTCTCTTGCTAAATGGTTTGAAAGTTAAACTAGCTCATTTGATAGAAACTCTTAGACTTTTAAATAGAGGCTATTGATTCAATCCCGACATAGGATACATTAGTATAGCGTGTTTAGGAGTAGAAATAAGATAGTTGTTACCGTTGTCATTAAGAAAAAAAAAACTAAATGGGTAAATATGATATATGTGATATGTCTCCAAAATTAAGCTTGCTCATCGTCCACAACCAAAAGATGCATTCTAATTATTGAGATATCCCAAATAATGCATTAATATAATATTATATAAATAAATAAAAGAAAGCCATCCAAATAAATAAGAAAATAAAAGATTTTTTTATCCTAATAATACGGTAAGTTGGCAATGCGCCAATACAACATGATAAAAAAAATGGAGTAACTTAAGTAGAAAATCAATAAGCTACATTAAGTTCCATCTCTCTCACTAGACATTTTGGCAATGCAGCATGATCACAAGACCAAAAAACATCGTTTAGAAGAAATTTTTATATCAAAATACACATAATACGGTAGCTGCATTGTACAGGGTACGTACACCTCAGGGTATATTATCGACTTAACAGTTTATTGAAATATGACTTGCTGCAAGAAAAAGATGCATACAAAATGATGGGATTCTTTTCTCTGCCAAATTGAACGAGCAGTCGGTGTATGAATTACCTCCAACCGTGTGAGAGGCCTATTTGACCAACGATATGCGGGAAGTCAGAAGTCAACAGGAGAGTAGGAGCTCCTGTAGTTTTGAGATGGTCCTCTAAATCTTCGAACCAACGACGAAAATGAATTCTGCAAACATGTCGTCAAAAAAACATAGTCACTAACAGGGGGAAATTGAAGATGTATATCATGGTTTCAAATCATTTACTTATGATTTATGAATGGGTTGATTAGGGCTATGTTACATCTCTAACAGGGGGAAATTGATTCAAAAGAAACAAGTCAAAGGGATTGAAAACGCTCAAAGAAAAAAGAAAGTAAAATTATCAATGAAAAATATGTTTTTCTTAATCAGATTTGATAAACTAATTACTTACAATATATTAAACAAAAATATGACAAATAGTGATTTTTAAGCTTGCATAATTGCTTATAGGTGTTATTCCAAGCTATATAGTTTAATTTAGATATTTAAACACGGCAATTGAGAAATGAGCACTTTGTAATATTAGCCTCGGGTATATAGTTTTAAACTGTAGTCAAGCGTCTAACATGTCCCTTAATTTATGCTGACGTGGCAGAGTAAGAAACCACATAGCCCAAAATCATGTGGTATCAGTATGCTTTAAAGGTTACTAGGAGCAAATATGTAATTTTGAATTAAAATTAGAGGAAAACGGCGGGTTGAACTGGTTTATTACGGGTCAGGTTGGTTTGCCCAAAACATACTTTTGTCGAATTGTTTTGTCGATAGTTTGTGTGTCAAACTCAAAAGTGATCCAGAACTAATATCGCTTCCATAATAATATATAGCTTTAAATAAAAAGACTCAGGAGGAGAATGCATTAAAAATATACTTGCGACACTTTCGACCGTTTGATCTATTAGAGAAAAACATAGCCCAAAATCATGTGGTATCAGTATGCTTTAAAGGTTACTAGGAGCAAATATATAATTTTGAATTAAAATTAGAGGAAAACAGCGGGTTGAACTGGTTTATTACGGGTCAGGTTGGTTTGCCCAAAACATACTTTTGTCGAATTGTTTTGTCAATAGTTTGTGTGTCAAACTCAAAAGTGATCCAGAACTAATATCGCTTCCATAATAATATATAGCTTTAAATAAAAAGACTCAGGAGGAGAATGCATTAAAAATATTCTTGCGACACTTTCGACCGTTTGATCTATTAGAGAAAAACATAGCCCAAATTAAGGAGAGAGAACTAATGAAGTAATACCTGAAGTCTATGTGGCAAGCTAGCCCAAAATTCCAGGTTGGGAATAATCTGAAAACATTAGGGTGAAAAATGTGAGTCATGCAAAAATCAACAACTAAGACATTCATGCTTCCAAGTCAAAGTTCAGAAAACTTACATCTAGACCACGAATGCCAAGATGAAAGAAACGATAAGCAGCCCCGGCAATCAGATAAATTCCAAAGAGACACAACAGTCTGAAGGGGAAAAAAGAATAGAAAATTTAGAAAAAGAAAATATGGGTTCTGGCTGTATTATATGTGATTTGACCAGTACATGATTAAGAGGGTACTGAACCAGCCCCATCCATTGTTTTTGGCAGCCAAAACATTGGCACAACCAGCTGGATGTGTTATTTGAGTAGCCTGCAGAACATATGCAATGACTGTAAATAATCGGCTGCTAACAGTTACAGATAAAGGTTAAAAAATCAGACAATTAGTCATGCTAATGTTTTAACTATCAACAAAGCTAATTGCAAAATGTAAAGCTTGAAATTGTGTACTAAAAGTGAGAATTTAATCCCATTTACTTACTAGTGGGGGAAAACAGGCTATGTTATATCTCCAAAAGATCAAAAGTTGTCTAACACGTAATTTTATTGCATAAAACTTCATAAATCATTTATTCAAAAAATTAGATTATTATATAAAAAAAGTTTTTAATCTTATATGATATACAAATTATTTACAAGAACTTGAAGATTTTGGACAAAAGTGATTCGAGTCAACCCAAACTGAAACTGTTTTTGACATGTTTTGAAGAGTTACTCATTTTTCACCTCTACATAATACTTGGGAGGTCAAAAAGGTAACATGTAATGTTTAAAAATGATATGGGGTTCAACTGTTATAAAAAATATGTGATACTGATACTCACAAAAAAATTTAAAACAAAAAAATACAAATAGGCTGATGCAGGGAACAAAATGTAACAAAATCAGTGCAATATTTTGATTGGAGAGTGAGTTGACACTAGAAGTCAAAGCATATATCTTCATGTAGTATGAAAGTTGTTGGTTTTGGAACACTCACAAAGTCACAAGTCCCAGTCTTTATAAGTGTCTTAGGTCCCTGCAAAAAGCCACATGTGAATGACCGAGTTGTTTTTATAAATAAGTAAAAAAGGATAAACTGAAAAGGGATAGTTTCTCACTTGAAATTTCTTTGAATCACAGATAACAGAAACAGAGAATGAACAATTCATTGCAGGACCTTGGTGCCACATTTCCACAAGTACACCCATGCCAGGACTCTCTTTGTCTGCAATTTTTATAACCCAAAAAAAGTATATATGAGTATCACAAACATAAAAAAACATCATTTATCTGCACAAAAAGCATCCAGTAAGGATCCTGGTAAAAAGTTATTATAAAAAAGGCATTACCAATGAGATTTGCAGTGATGCTTTGGGTGCGGCCAATAGTAGTACATACAGGATACCCCCCTGCATTTGTTCCATAAAACTTCGTTAGTTGTTTTAGAAGCTTCTCTTTATATGTTGTAACACACAGTGATACAAAAATTATGATGATGCATTAAATATTGTATTTATAGACACTTTCTAGAAAATATACCTAATATAGTATTGGACATGAGGGCACTGCAACCCATTCCACACCGAGATGGTCCCCCACAATCCTGTAAAAACAAAAATCAAATCCTCATAACTAAATTCATATAACTAGTTGAGGAACAAAACAAATATACACAAGACTTTGGCCATGGCTGGCGAGAAAGGAATATACTCACTAAATATTTTAATATTAAACCCTGAGTATCTAGGTTTATAAATCTTCTAGTACCAAAAGTAGTGCATCTTTTAAATTAGGAACCAAAAGGACTATTTTAAAACCCAGTCGACCGAGTTGCTGAGTAACCCCACCTAGGCCGAATACTCACAAATCCACAGTCGACTGAGTTGGCAGCAACTAGTGACTTCTACAATCATGGTAAATTGACACCAACTAGAATATGAAATGTTGACCTTTTTACCTTCCCACTCAAAGCTATAAACTTTACTCTTTCATTTAGTTTCATGTCCCTTCGGTAAAGGTGCAATAGCAGAGGGGGGAAGAGAAAGGTCAAACGTCCATCTCAAGTGATGTGAAAGGGGGATATTAATTGATGCATCCAGTAACTACTATTTCACCACAATTTGTAGTGCAGAAAAAGGTTTATTGGGTACTAAAATGTTACATCCAAATAACTGTAGCTCCCTTTGAACATATTAATAACGCAAACAACTATGACACTCACCAAACAATCAAAACATATTGGCGGATCATGGTTGAAAATCATTCCATCGCAAAGCTGCCCCACAAAGAAAAGAAAGTCAGCTTTGAGTAACACTGCTAACTGTATGCATATATTAGTAATAAAAAACCGTGTTCATTTAGCAAAAGTCCACCTTATGGCTTCTCCCGACAACTTTAGTATCATTTCAAATTAAAATGAAGGAAAAAAAAATCAATCAGCAATATCTTCTCTCAAAAGTCAAAAGAAATACACTTGTGGAAAAAGCAACTTAGAAAAATCATGTTCATAAGACCTATGTAGTTCCGTTACTGAATAAATAGACTAAATCAGTAAAACGCATATTTTAACTTCTACAATCGTGTAATGTGATGCAATGGGAAATAAAGCAATGAAGTGTAACCTGTTAGAGACAACCTGAAACCAAACCACTGTTCCATTAGACGACACCTTGTAATATCTGATCCAAATCAATCAATCAACCAAATAGTTAGGCCATTACACCATATTTTAATACCAAAACATCAACTTAACTAACCATTTCTCCCCAACATTACTTCATTATTTCAAGTTCAAAACAACCACTTGTCACTTAACATAAGCAAATCATCACTAATCACTTACACTACGCGTGTCTGTAAATGTATAATGCTAATTCACAATCAAATCCATTGACATAAACATATAGAGTATGTAAGTTGAGATAACGCACCCGTCTTCACTAACAACGCCATGAGGAAACGTGTCAGAAGATGAAGCCAAACTGTAGGTATAAAGCTTGTTCTGTTGCGTGAAACTGAATTCACAGATCGAAGATGCAGAACTGATTGCAACAAGAGTGGATATGATCAGTAAACTGATAATGTGGAGAGATAAACACCGCAATTGCATATCCTATTGATTTGTTGATCGCTTTTGGTTGGAAATTGATTCAAGTTGTTGTAATTTGGGGAAAATGATGATGAAAATCGAAAAATTAGGGTTTGAATCGAAATTTCGATGTTCTCAATTGTTTTTCTTGTGTGTACTGTTGAGAGTTTGTGACCGTTGTTAAAAAACTGTTTATTTGTCAAGGCGGGTCAGGGTGCATTATTTTGGGCCAGGCCCAAATATGATAATCCGTCATAAGGCCAAATCATAATATAAAATGAACCGGTCCGGTTTTGGTCTAACAATATTAAAAACTGAGTACGGCCGGATCCGGTTTGTGTAGAAACGTGTTTTGACTAGTTTCGTATGTTTTTTTCTGTTTTAGATAGGATCGGGACTGGGTTTTGACCGATTTTTCTAGTTTTTTTGTTTTGAACGGCCAATTAAATATATAAAAAACTAACAAGATGTTAGATAGAAAAAGTACATTTAAACTTAAAAATTACACCAATTAGCCCAACTAACATGTTTGCCCTTGCCCTGATTTTTTATCCAAAGAAGAGATAACATTTTTATGTTATTCACCGTGTCTCCAATAGATCTCTGGTTCCCATTAAAAATGCGATCATTTCTCTCTTTTCATATTTCCCATAAAGTGGTCAAAGTGATAATTTACATCATCTCTTTATAATTTTGGTCTCCCGGCCATGACTCATGACCGATTTTTTATAGTTATTTTTTATTTTTTGTTTGTTCGAACACCATTAGTCGATACCCACCAACAAAATGCAGTATTTTAACACCCATAAGAAATGAAAATAAAAAATTTAATGTAAATTTAAAAGAAAATTATACTCTTGTAAAAAAAGATGTTGAAATTGTATTTTGTAAAACCTTAAGACCAAACGTAGTGGTGAAGGGGATAACGCCTCAATTTCAGTTCCATAACAGAATTTAGCGACCTATAACGCCTCGGAGTAGGGATAGGGGCGCTATAGACCACTTTTTATTTAAATTATCAAACAAACAAACGTTATAATGCTAGCGTCTTTGTGTTATATAGCACCCATAGCACCGTGTTGTAGTGGAGGTGAGGACGTCATGGAACATTTCAAGTGGATACCACATTTACTACACATGATAAAAAAAATGTAACCCATAAAAGAATGCACCCAAAACTACTTTAAAGTAAGTGTTGTTAATTTAACAATTAATCATGTTTGATAAACAAATTCAACAAAAGATTCTTCACAATTGTCTTCGTTATTGTATCATACGATGACACGTGAACAAAAACGACAATGAATATTGACACTTTATTTATCTTGCTTTTGGATGTAAATGATTGTGTTCCCTTTCTTGTTATCATAGTGATAAGTGGCATACTAGACAATGACATCTCTTTGAAAACTCACATATTGGATCTTATAAATTTAAAAACCATAGTGTTTGTGTTTTACCTTTAATAAACACGAAAGAATTATTCAATGTAACCTTTTACTTACATGAGTAACTTCAAGGCACAGGTTCTATAAACATATAAAAACTTTGTTATTACATGAAAAAACTCACTAAAAAACTCGTTATAATAATAATTTCCTATTGATTCTTCATATCAAAGTCTTATATTTATAGACTTAGGTAGTGTTTGGTATGTCATAATGAGAGGTGGAATGGAATGAACCATTACGGGTGAATGAAAAAAAGTGTGTTTGGTTAGTCAATGGAATGGAATGGACCATTACCAAGGAATGAAAAATACATCATTTTCATTCCATCCATTACCCATGTTTTTTTTTTCATTCCTTCAAGGAATGGAATATTTTTTTAAGTCATGACAAGAACCATGAACCGACTAATGCCCTAAACCTTGACCCGACCCAAGACCCCATGAACCGATCATGTCCTGACTCATGGTTCGAACTATGACTCAACCCATGAACCGACTCACGACCCGAGCCATCTACCGACTCGTGACTCGACCCATGTCGATCTATGCCCTGATCCATGACCCAAACAAAAATTCGGCTCATGACTTGACTCATGTCTCATATCATGACCCGACCCATGTCTCGAGCAACCCATGACTCGGTTTATGAAACGACTTATGACCAGATCCGTGAACTGACTCATGACCCGACCTATAAACCGACTAATGTGCTAACCCATTCCTCGAACCATGACTCGAACCATGACCCGACCCATGTGTCGATCCATGACCTGACTCATGTATTAAACCATGTATCGAACCATGAGCCGATCCATGGTCCAAACCAAGACCCGACCCATAACCATGACTAGTTATTTTTGTCGTTTATAGAGATTTGTATTTCTTTCATGTGTTTTTTCCAGCCTACCAAACAACAAGAAGTATTGATTCATTTTATTTCTATACGGTAACCAAACATGAGAATGGAATGGAATGATCTATTTCATTCCTTTGTCCATTCATTTCCTTCATTCATTCCATTCCTTCGTCCATTCATTTCCTTCATTCATTCCATTCCTTCGTCCATTCCATTACCTCATACCAAACAGACCCTTATAGTTATAACCTGCACGTGTTAGACTACAATACAAATAATTAAACCATGATTAATTCTTAAATATTAGGAAAATGACCTAACTTGTCGTATCATATTCAAACTTTGCCCACTTGTAGATTTGGTTTAGGAAATTAACTCCAACAATCACTTTCTTAATTTCTGAATCAAATTAAGTAGACTCTTAACTCCAATCTGTTTCGTCGATCTCGATTCTTCCTGAGATTTCTTTGATCTTGATTCATGTTATCGGTAACCATGACTCGGTTATCCCCTTTATTAACTCCAAGCCGGTCTTTGAATTCACGATCTTTGGGAGCTCCTTAAAGAAACACAATCGACTCTTAAAAAGCGGTTGGAATGCTATCTCGGCTAATGATTGCAATGTTTGAACTTTGCTAATCTGATTTAGCGATGAAACCGGTACTGGTATCAAATCTGGTCTCTGATCTAGTCACTAAACTGGTTTAGCGACGACAACAAATATCTTGTCACAAATTTGGTTGTTGAACTGTCTTTTACAACAACAAATTTATTCATGTCACTAATTCGGTCACAATTTTGTTCTTTTCTTACGTTTTGCAATGCAAACGGTTTTCTAGGCGCAAGGCTTTGGCTTTGGTTCTTGGGTTCCCGGAATTGATAAACAAGATCTATGGCGGCTTCATGAAGCAATTTCCCGACGTCCTTAGTTAGATCTTCATTGGCGTCTTCTATTGGTTGGCCATAGATCTCATTTGGTCGACTTCAATCAGCCCTAAATCTCTCTTGGCAAAAACGATTGGCCCTAGATCTCTTCACGCCGACGACAAGTTTCCTTGCGGCGGCTATATCTTGAATCAATCCCGGGTACCTAGAGCTTGGTTCTTGATTCGACCAAGCTCTGATACCACTTCAAGGCGCATGATTAATGAAACCAAGAACAACTTTATGATTGCATGAGAAAACTCACTCAAAAACTCGCTATAATAACTCTTTATTGTTCATACATCCAAAGCCTATGCCAAGCCTTATATTTATAGTTCTAACCTACACTGTGTTAGACTATAATACAAATAGCTAAATCATAAATAATTCCTAAATAATAGGGATTTGACATAACTTGTCGTATCATATTCAAACTCTACCGACTTGTAAATTTGATTTTAAAAATTAACTCCAAAACAAATATTCAAAAGTAATATTAAGATAATAATCTAAGATTTTAAATCATGAAAGCATCAATGGAGCAATCAACCTTAATTCAAAAGATTCATGCAAACAGAAGGATCCTTTGTAATGGAAATGAAAGGCTTAAAAAGATGACAAAAGCCGAGATCAAGCTAAGACAAAGAACAACTAGTTTTATACCCGTCTAGAGGTCAGGTCTCCACATGTTATCAACGACTGACATAGGTCTGACATACAGCAAGCAGTGTTTTTCTTTTTGATTACTTGTATATATTACTACCAATAAACAATTTTTAACCACACAACAAAAAATATATATATAAACATAATAATATTTTATGTAGGTTTATTACTATAAAACTAATAAACTGCAATGAAATACATGTATACAATATCTTCTATTTTAATTCAACTGCCACAACATGGAGTAACCATAAAATAACCGCCCGAAAATAATTCAACCGTTGTGTATCTAAAATCTCCAGATGGTTAGACTACCGGGAGCAATCTACCTAATAAAGCAATGTTTTGGGGGGTAATTTTGGGTGGGAAAAATGAGGGGGAAGATTGTGTGCAAACATTTTAAAAACAAAAGTAATTTTAGAAACAACGCAAAATTAATTTCACTACATTTTAGATTAAATGATATTTTTGTTACAAAATCAACGCAATATTGAATAACTGAACATCAACGGGTGATTTTAAATCCCAACAGTTTTCAATATTGATTTTTATTATAATAATTTTGATTTTTACATCGCATTTTCAATCGTGATTTATTCATTCAATGGCGCATTTATTTTATTTAGCTCGTGTGTACATGGGTATTAAACCTAGTATAATATATAATGAAGGGGCATTTACATATATCATCTTCATAAGTTTTTTTATTACATACTAGGTTAAATACCCGTGTTTTACACGGGACTATGTTAGAATAAATTGTCAATTAAAAATACTTGTAATTACATAATACAACTAAAATAATTTTTAAGAAAAATATGTGAATCCAAACTACACGTTTATACGTAGTTCCTTATACATAACATTGGATGTCTTACAATCGTCATAAAAATTAACAATTTCAACCCTTCTTTACATTTTACTGTGAACAAAGCTACGTAAAGTTGACCATAAAAAATGATTGTTTAAACAATAGGCCAACTCTTGATAAGGATTGTCCTTAACTTTTATTATTGGTCATTACAAAATAAACATCAATTGAAAACTGTCTTCTTGGAACACCTACCATTCCTTTAACCGGAGTTTTGCCATACACAAAGACTACTAAAACTAAACTTCTTCATAGTATGTGGTAGTAGAACTTATGTCCTACTGTTGTTCAAATCGCAGACACAACGTGAATATTGTTCAGCTTCACTACTTTAAACTTTAACAAACAATATTGTTGCCATTTTCAACATTGCTACACCTACATATCAAGACTCTATATTAAAGTCGAAACAAAATCACTATTAAAAATATATGACTCTAGGCTTACTAAACGGGTCAAATGGGTTTGTAGTAAGATCTTTTATATCAAGTAGTTGAAACACTTCATGTAGTTACCAAGAAAATCCAAAAGTAGACCTCCACAACATGCTCACCCATTTTCTAGAATAAATTAAAAACAAATCAGAAACCACACCATTTAACAGGTTATTATTTTAATTTATTTGCTCTTTAAAAAATTGTAGTGTAAAAAAAACGCACATAACAACAAAAAAACCACACAAAACAACCTAAAAACACACAAAACCTAGCTTCTTTTGACTTGCACACCTATTCTTCAATAAAACGGAATTGGACAATTAATCCAAATAATACATTAAAGTGAAGTCCAAGTATATAGCAATCAAACCAGAGAAAGATCATAATCTATATTCTACAATTTCAAAGAACTTGAACATTACCATAGTTTAAATAAAGGACTAAACAAAGCTTCAATCCTTCCTCATGCATTATCATTTAAAAATCTTTTCTCGTAGAAAAATAGATGATGAAAAATCCACATTTACTTGCTTAGAAAATGGATTGTTGAATGTGATAAGTAGTCATTGAAAAATTAGTCACTTCAATGTCATGTATAGTAAAACAACAAATTGTCACATGTTTAACTAAAGGCCTATACAAACCTGAATAATCACTTCAATATCATATAATTATCTCAAATCTAATCCTTTCCATATGTTCATAAGAACACAAATAATATATAGCAATCAAAATTTGTGTTATAAAATTCAGTTAATACAAATTTGGATTCAATTGAAACTTGAATTGCATAAAACACACGTGCATAGCTTGTGAAATGATCCAGCAGATACAAAGTACTTAATACCACATATATTTAAGTAACCATTAACTAAGCAACTGAACCATTTAGCATAAACACACAATTGATTATAAAGTTGGTACAACAACACACATGAATTTAAAATTTTGAGTTACAAACAAACCTTCAATGCGTAACACAACAAGTGCCACTATAATCGAAAACACACAAAACAAACTACATTTTCATAAAAAATCAAAATTACAGTTAATAATCCAAAGCTAAAAGCTAAAATCTAGAAGAGCATTCTTTGAGGGTGAAATGAACAAAGGGGGAAAGTAAATTGCTCTTGTAATTTGTTCTCAGGTCACTTAATCAAGAAGAAAACTAAAAACAGATTTAGCAACAAAGTTTGCAAATCAATAATAAATTATTTCATCTCTTGACCTAAATTCAAACATGAATTAAAAAACCCTAACACATATTTGATTGACTTGATTTCAACAATACATGAAATAAAGCATACTGAAGAAGATGATATACCAAATACTAACCTTTCAACTAATTATATAAATAAACTAATTTAGAAATAGAATCAAACGGAAAGAAAAAACCTATCTTGATCGGAGATATTTGTTCAAATCCACTTCCATATTCAGCGACCGGTTTATTTGGTTTTATTTAATATGTGAATCATCATCATCGTCGAGCCCTAATCAAGTGATTGTGTTTGATTTAACCCGATTCTGAAAACAGTCGCATCCATTGGCCTTAGAAAAAAAGTTATGGTTCTCAATTTCTGAAAACCATATTAGAAAAGCGTTCTCAAAATCCATTTAGGTATTTTGGATAAAAAACGAAAATGAATTGGATAGTAAAGGACGAAAACAATCTGCCATGGTTTGAATCTGAGTTTTCAAAACGCAAAGCAATTACGAAAGCGAAGGGCCGTTCAAAAAAAATTAGGAAAGTAAAGGAGAATACAACACGTCAGCTATGATAGACTGAGATTATGCCACCTGTTCAATTAAGGAGTAGGCTTGTTGAGTGATGGACACATGTCAAGAATAGGTTTGTTTTATTATATTTTATAGATTTACCTAACCCTAAACATCAATTACATATTTCTCCTTCCTTAAGCACATATATTGAGTAAATTACAATTTTAGGCCTTTATAATAAGCCAAATTACAGATCATGGCCTTTATTTTAAATTATTGCACTGATTGGCCTTTATATAAATTTTTCTCACGGTTTAGGGCCTTTAAGTTAACTATCGTTAACTTTTTCAGTTAACTCACCTCATGTGCGTTGCACATGAGGGTATTTTAGGTATTTTACCATTAAAAGACTTTTATTATAAAATTAATTAGTATTGTTGCTATTGTTGAAAGCAATCATCAGCAAGTACTCTACCCATCTTCACCTAAACACATTCTCACTTTAATCAACCATTCATTTCTTCTTCTTCAACAACACATAAACTCAGATTCATCATTCACTCTTCTTCTTTGCAACTGTACACTCATCGATGATGTTCTTCATTTGTAAACACGAGTGATCAATTGCAAACACGAGTGAATGTAGAAACAATAATTTATGTTATTTCTGTAGTTGGATGCAGCCATGGATGAAATCAAGCAACAACTCTGAACATCTTCATCATATCAGTAAGCCTATTTTCATCTAATAGTTCAATCATCTTCATATCTTTTGTTCTTCCCCAAAGGATAAAGATGAAGATGAAGATGATTAGATGAAGATGAAGATGAAGATGATTAAATGAAGATGAAGATGAAGATGAAGATGAAGATGATTAGATGAAGATGAAGATGAAGATGAAGATGAAGATGAAGATGAAGATGAAGATGAAGATGAAGAAGAAGAAGAAGAAGATGATGAAGATGAAGATGAAGTTGAAGATGATGAAAATGAAGAAGAAGAAGAAGATGATGATGAAAAAGATATATATATATATATATATATATATATATATATATATATATATATTACAGTAATAGTTCTTGGATGTAAAATGACCGAAATACCCTCATGTGCATTGCACATGAGGGGAGTTAACGGAATAACTTAACGACAGTTAGATTAAAGGCCTTAAACCGTGAGAAAATTTTATATAAAGGCCAACCACTGCAAAAATTTAAAATAAAGGCCACGATCTGTAATTTGACTTATTATAAAGGCCAAAAATTATAATTTACTCCACATATATTACACATTTACCCATTTCATTAAAATTAATTAATTGAATTACTATTTTACCCTTAATGAACTTGTTAAATGATTATTTATATATTTCCCTTAATTTTAATCTAAATCGAATCCATTAGGCCATTATGTTTACGAGTCGTTTATATTATTTTATTTTTTGAACGGCGTTACATATCACTTGTTTATTAAAGTTCGTCATGAATCTAACTTTGTTATTTGATATAATAATATCAATTTTTGTCTAAATCTCATTCACACATATATATTTATTTATGAGAATTGATAGAAATGGTAATTGTAGCAAATTTTAATGGAAGGGGAAATATGTAATAAAAATTAAGGGTTGAGGATATATGTAATTAAGAAGGTAAAAAGGGGGAAATATGTAAAAATCCCTATAACGAAGTATCAAGTTGTATAAACTCACCAAGATCACTTGAAAACTAGTAATATGACAAAGTCTTAAAAACTTAGATGGACTTTCATGAAACAAATGTTTACAAATTTACTTAAGGCTTTCAACATTTTTATAAATTCACGTGAATATGGTCTCCATGTCTTCTGTAATAAATGATGCGTGAGTAAGATCCAAATATCGACATTTATTTATACTCATGTATCGTTATTATGTTTATTTCGAGTCTGCCCCAAGTTTTATAAATTAAATTGAACACTAAGTTTTATAAATTATAACACGCAAGACAAAAAGTTTATTCTTGTATTAGCCATTTTGCTTCCAATTTAACATTTTAATTTGCAAACCAATATTTGTTCCTTATTTGTTGTCATAGACAATGATCTCAACTCAACTCATTGACTTAGGGGCTGTTTGGTTAGCTCTAAACAGGCTCTGAATGGAAGGAACCTCTGAATCGGTCAGAGGTTCGGGTGTGTTTGGTTGCATCGCTGAACGATTCGAAGATCTGAATGGTACAGAGGGGAGCCTCTGATCGATTCAGAGTCTGGGTCATGCTGAACGGCTCAGAGGCTGGGTGTTGCTGAAGCGACCAGATGAAGAAGACACGATACTGAAGGGGACGACGGTAATTTCAGGGAGGAGTAAAAGAAGAAGAAGAAATTAGGGCACAAAAAAGGGTAAAAGGCAACCAAAAAGGATAGAAAAAAAAGCTAAAAGTTGTCTTTTACCTGGGTTTTTATAATATCATTCAGACGTTCAACCAAACAGACTCATTTAATCATTCAGCACTTAACCATTCAAACCTCTTAACCATTTAGCACTTAACCATTCAAAAATTGCCAAACAGCCTCTTAATCTCAACTCAACTCAACTCATTGACTTAGAGAACCCAAAACTTTATTAAAATTAAAAGGTCTTAGACTTCAAATCTTATATGTCACAAAATAAAAGTTGTAGATTGAGTCAATGAATTTCCTTACATAAAGCGGTTTCCTCTTGAATGTGACCTAAGGTTTGAGACTGATGAAAACAAACTGATATATGCATTTTCTTTAAAATAATGTGTTAGTCTAATGTCTTATAGTCTATACTTGATAAATAAAAATAATTAGATGAGCTACTGGCCGTCACACGTTCTTTTTTTTACAACGAAACGAATAAAGATCGGGTACCCGGAGTAACCAAATGGCGAAAGGCGGCCCCATACGATTTTCGAAAACAAACAGCACTAGGTAGCCCAAGCTCACCTTTTTCGAGAAAAACCACTAACCCGCCCGTTCGTAGGTACGATAGCAAGCTAGCGGTAAAACATGTTCGGCTCAGAGATCGAACTTATGTTGCCACTTATCACAAGTCTCCCTTCATTTCCCCATTACCTTTTCCAAGTGTTAGACCAAGAATGGATTATGGGCTCACGATGAGGTGGGCTGAACCGGTGCTCGAGCAAATGGGTTTGGTTAGATAATTAGCATGAGTTTAATGTGTTAGTTATTGTTGCTTGTATGAGTTAGGCATAGATGAGTTTGAATTAGAATAGTCTTAGTAATTAAATCCTAGTTGGAGAAGTCTAACTAGTTCTATAAATTTTCAACCAATGCTAGGGTTTGAGTTATGAGTTATAACTGGTTTTGAGGTATTTTCCAGTTAGTAAAAGTGAGTTTACTAAGTACTGTGTGTGCTTAATAATCTGAAACTTGACCAAAGTAGTGGTAGTGGGTATTGAACTTGTCTCTTTTGAAGAATCTAATGTTTGGTATGTAGGAATGATAGGTGGAATGAAATAGACCATTACGCGGGAATAGAAAAAAGCGTGTTTAGTTACTAAATGGAATGGACCATTACAAAGGAAGGAAAAAGAACCATGTCTGACCCACGACCCAAACCTTGACTCGATCTAGGTACCCATGAACCGACCCATGTCCTAACCCATGACTCGAACCATGACCCAACATATGAACCGACTCATGAACCGAGCCATCAACCAACCCTTGACCCGACTCATGACCTGGCCTGTTTATCGTACCATGACCAGACCCATGTCCCGATCCGAGACCCAATACATGAACCACCCATGACTCGATCCATGAACCGACTAATGACTTGGTTCATGAGCTAACTCATGACTTGACCCATGAACCCACCAATTTCATGACCCATTCCTCGAACCCTTCTAGAACAATGGCCCGATCAATGTCTCGATCCATGTCCTGATTCATGTATTGAACCATGTATCAAACCATGAGTCGATCCATGGCGCGAACCTAGACCTGACCCATAACCATGACTAGGTGATGTCATTGTAATGGAATGGGATTTTAATGGCTTAATTTATCGATGTTAATAACAGTTGTCCGTTTTATATGTTGATTTATGTGGAATAAATGAACTATGATTCGAAGTGTTTTTGTAGGTAAAAGAGGGTAATGGAAGGTTACTAAGGAGAGAGGATGAATGGTGCAAGTTGTACGAGTCAAAAAGAGTAAGAAACAAAGAATCTGGAGGTTTTAGAAAGAGTTTCAGCGTAGCCTACGCTAGGGGTGTGCAAAACTATCCGTATCCGAAACCGAAGTATCCGAAATTCCATGCCCAAAACATCCGAAAATTTGGATATCCGAAGTTCGGGTATCCGAAATTTCAGGTTCGGATTCGGATAGTGATTCCTAACATTTTTGGATTTCCGAATATCCGAAATTTAAATTTGAATTTATTTTTATAAATAAAAAAAATCTTTGAAAACCTAAAAAAATTTCATGTGACATAAGAAAATTTTGGATAGCATACGTTGTAATGGAATTTTGGATTGAATGGAAAGGATAATTGTATTTTGAATTTCATAGAATTTTTAGAACACTTAACATAGTAATCACTTGGAAATTATTGAAATGTAAATAAGCAAACTCGGAATAACATTTGAAATAATATAGAAAGTCATTGAAATAATTTGAAATCATAGAAAATGATAATTATAGAATCTATAAATAAATAGAATTTGAAGGCTTAGGAATGTGTCTTGGTTTTGGACACTTAAGACTTATCAAAGTGTTAATTTCGTGTTCAACGCATTCGAGAAGGTGTGCTTTAGCCTATAGGGTCACACTCATCTCGTCCATCCCCAGGTAAGCATACAGATCTCTTAAAGAGATTTATACGAAATGTTTTGCCTTAGACAGGATGTCCGTGATACAGGCGTTCCCCCTTCCGGTTTGCACACCTTCCTACGTTTCAAACTTTACTTAAGACGATGACGAGATTCCACAAGAGAAAGATCCTAATCACACAGACGAGTCTTTTGCAGCTCCTTCACGAAAATCGGATAAGAAATAAGATAAAGAAAGGCATAGAAAAGTTCATAAAAAGGAATAAGGAAATAAGTTCTAGAAAAGTTTTCTAAACACAAACTATTTGCATTAAGGACTCTTAGGTTATAGTCTAGGTCGGTGTGTTTCTAATACCATATCCTAGTTCCCTATAACTATGGCTCAGATATCAAACTGTGACACCCCACCCGGTGGCAGAAACACCGGGTTGTCATAGAAATTGGATATCAATAGTCAACAAAGTACATGATAATTATTTTTAAGTCTACTAATGAGATAATAAGTTTGGAACATAAGTCTTAAATAGAAACGACAAATTGTAATAAAAGTGAAACAGTAAATGCATTTATCCTTATTCATTTAACTAGGTCCAAGACAATCCTATGTGAAAATAATATCAAGCATCACCTGGAATAGTGAAAATAAAGTTAACTATTTAGAGCGAGTGAGTAAACCACAAACTGATACGTAATAATATAGAATTCGAGATCATCATAATATGTTGCGCAATCTTACATGTTGTTAGGTGCATTTTTAGGCGTTATTTATAATGCCTTTAGCGTTTGTTTTGCTCACATTTCATGCATTTGACCCGTTCAATTCATAATATTTTGTAAATATTAATTTTGTTGGGATGGAATCTACTTCGGTTGTTTTTGTTTAATTTGTAGGCGTGAAGCGGTCGTGAGAGGTGACAAAAGACTTGCGGAGGCATTGGAAGGATCGTGGATGACAAAAGCTTGGAACTTGAAGAGAAATTATGAAACATACACTTTAGACGGTCGTGCTGAATTTATGCTTGTATTTTAGACGGCCGTTTAAAGCTGCTGTTTAGAATTTAATAATTTCTATAACTTAGAAATTATTATTATTCTAATATTCGAGACACATGGACTGAAGCTTAAACCTAAAACAAATTATCTTTCGGGCCTTTCAAAAGTTAATTAAGAAAAGAAAATGGAGATAGTGGGCCTTGGGGGGTTTTTGTGCACGACGGTTAACAAAAAAAAAGAGAAAAAAGAAAAAGGGGCATGGGATGGTGAGGAGGCAGCAGCAGCAAAAAGAAGAATGAAGTTTGGGACTTGAATTTTCTTTATCAAGCATGTAATTATTTCTCTTCATATTCGTAGTTTTTATGTTTTGTTTCTTATTTGGATTGCTTGATCTAGTCATGCTAGGCTAGAGACCAATTAGTTTTGACACTTGGGTATTATTTCTATGATTTTGATTCGTACTCGTATGTGAAACGATTGTTGATTCACTTATTCAATGACTTTGTTTGAGTAATTTCTTGGCCTTAGAAACCGGGTTTTAATCCGGTGTCTAATTAGACTGTTAATGAATTTGATCACCTCTTTAATTATTCTAATAAAGTTCATCAAGTTTTTAAAACCTTAACAAAGTTTTAATATTTGATCAAAGGAACAAGTAACTATTTGTGTTTGTCTATGAGCTCATTTTAGTTATAGAGATTATTTAATGTGATTGAACATTCCGAACGGCGTGAATGTTTAATTATAATCGGTACTTTCATCATTGCAACTCGCACGTTAAGATCCGAACGGCGTGAGCTTAGGGTAGCGAGTTGGCTCTAATCAACAAACGGCGTTTGGTTAGACATTAGATGAAGGGGACGTCCGAACGGCGTGATGTCTAGTATTGATAAGAGTCATTAGATAAAAGGATCATTGCACTTCAATCGTTGATGATCATAAGTCGAATTAAACCTAGAAGTAACCCTTGTGTTGAAACTATTTCATAAAATCTGAATTTTCCTTAAAGTTATTTTATTTTACAATCATATTTTCTAAGTTTAGTTTAATTTACTTTGCTTTTGTTTAATAATTAGTTTTAATCAACCCCCCCCCCTTTTGCTACAATCATACTTGCATTAAATCGTTTTGGTATAAAAAGTGTTAACACGTATCCCTGAGGACACGAACCTTGCTTTCAGCATACTACTAGGTTCACTTATATTTATTTGGTGGATTCGACACCCATCAAATTGGCGCCGTTGCCGGGGATACGGCGAATCTAACCGTTTTGTGCCAAGATTTTTTTTAGTACAGGTACACCTTTTTTTCATCACCATGGTAGTTGAACAGACTCTAAGGGAGTGGGCAACTCATGATGTCACCCAACAATCCATCTGCATCAATTATCCTGTCATGGAAAACTTTGAGCTAAAATATGGTCTCATTCGTCTATTACTCGTCTTCCAAGGCCTTGAGAATGAAGACCCTTATATGTTTTTAAAGGAATTCCATGTTGTGTGTTTTGGAATGAAACCGCACAATGTTACTGAAGACCAAATCAAGCTTAGAGCATTCCCATTCGCTCTGCAAGACTCGGCAAAAGATTGGTTTTATTATCTACCGTCTGGGTCGGTAAACACATGGAATGAGCTTGCAAGGTTGTTCTTAAAAAGGTATTTCCCAGAAGTGAGAGCCTCATTACTACGCAAAGAGATTATTGGGATTAAGCAAGCAAAAATGGAGGCTCTACATAATTATTGGGAGAGATTTCAGAAATTGTATGCTCGATGCCCACAACATGGTATACCAGAGCACCAACTCCTTCAGTATTTTTGTGAAAGGCTAGCACCATTGGAGAGGCGTTTAATAAATGCCTCTAGTGGAGGGGCTTTACTTGACATAACACCTACTCAACTTAGAACCTTGATCACATCTCTAGCAGAGGATATAAGGTATTCGGTACTAGAAGAAGATTGGTGTGTTGACGTGTCACTAGAAGTTAAGGAAGTGGCACAAATAAAAGAGCAACAAAATTTCCAACCTTGCCAACAACAACAATCAGTTAACTCTGGAATGTCTTTGAAATATATTGTGAAAAGCCTTACCACCGGTACTCAAGCATTCCAACAAGAGACTAGAGCGAGCATCAAGAACATGGAAAAACATATTGCTCAACTTGCTAATTCGGTAAGCAAGATAGAGTCTCAAGGTACACAAAAAGAAGATGAATTTTTTGTTGAGAAGAATGACAAGGAAAGGAAAGAAGTGCCAAAACCGGTTGAAAGCAAGTTAGTTTCTCCTCCGCCGCTTTCTTCGTTCCCCTCAAGACTTCAAAGTATAAAGAGGGAAAGAGAAGATGAAGTGGTCATAGAGACATTTCCAATGGTGGAGAAACCATTTTCAAAGTGCAAAGATCTGGAAACGTTCAAGCTTGGGGAGGAGTTGATGGATGTGCAGAAGAAAGCAAGGTATGATACTCCAAAAGTTGAATTACCAATTACTAACCCAGAAATTCTTCCATTTATTCCGCAGGCAACTGATTGAACAACACGAGGTTCATGTCTAGCCAAAGACATTAAAGAAAGGCGCTACATGGGAGGCAACCCATATTATTAGTATTCTTATTTTTATTTTACTTATTCATTCCACACTTCTCCTGCAAGCCTTGAGGACGAAGCTTAATTCTAAGCTTGGGGAGATTAGGTACGTTTCAGCTTTTAATTTTTAGTTTATATATTTCATGCATTATTTGTTTATATGCTTGCATTGTATTTAGGTTTGCATCTAGTTTCTCTTCTTGCATCTGCATATATATAGTTTGCATTAGTCATTTTGCATATCATTTTAAGGCATTAAAAAAAATACATTTACATTGTCTTGGAAAGAATATAGTGGGGGGCAACATGAAAAATGATAGAAAATTGTTATGTTAATGATAGATTGCATGCTAAAAAGATTGATGGTAAATAAAAGACATATGTACCCCGTTATGATAGTGCCCTTTTATTCTTGGATTTACAAAGCTAAAACGCCTAAATCCATGTGTGCTTTATACCAATCGGATCACATAAGGGAACTGAGACCCTGCAAAAATAGGTTAAGAGCCGAGTCCATTTGATAAATGTGAAAAAAAAAGAAAAAAAAATGCCAAAAAAAAGAGGGCAAGAAAAAAAAAATGATGAATAAGTTATGTGGCAAGAAAAAAAAAAGAAAAGAAAAAAAAAGCCACTTACATGTTATCACACATACAACGCTACTCAAAATCATTTGTGACTCCGTGTGGTCAAAGATCACTTGCTCTCTACAGTCCTTGAGGTTAGGAAGGTTTCCACCGTGTGAAGAAAGGTGTTTGGCACATTTAATCAAGCAACTTAACATGGACTAATTCATATGAAACGATGAATCCGGGAATTGAGGGTTAGAGGACCATAACTAGCAAATTGGGTATGTGTTGTTAATAAAAATCTTGAAAGCCTTTAAGCATGTCAATTGAAAGTTAGCATAATAATATGATTTCATGCTCATAATTCTTATCCGAGACGAGAAAATGTGTAGTTATTTCTTAAGCATGCTAGTCTATCTTTTGTTTTGTTTCTTTTTAATTTCCAGTTTATTCTTATTCTTGACTTCCTTGAGGACAAGGAAAGGTTTAAGCTTGGGGAGATTTGTTAGGTGCATTTTTAGGCGTTATTTATAATGCCTTTAGCGTTTGTTTTGCTCACATTTCATGCATTTGACCCGTTCAATTCATAATATTTTGTAAATATTAATTTTGTTGGGATTGAATCTACTTCGGTTGTTTTTGTTTAATTTGTAGGCGTGAAGCGGTCGTGAGAGGTGACAAAAGACTTGCGGAGGCATTGGAAGGATCGTGGATGACAAAAGCTTGGAACTTGAAGAGAAATTATGAAACATACACTTTAGACGGTCATGCAGAATTTATGCTTGTACTTTAGACGGCCGTTTAAAGCTGCTGTTTAGAATTTAATAATTTCTATAACTTAGAAATTATTATTATTCTAATATTCAAGAGACATGGGCTGAAGCTTAAACCTAAAACAAATTATCTTTCGGGCCTTTCAAAAGTTAATTAAGAAAAGAAAATGGAGATAGTGGGCCTTGGGGGTTTTTGTGCACGACGGTTAACAAAAAAAAAGAGAAAAAAAAAAAGAAAAAGGGGCATGGGATGGTGAGGCGGCAGCAGCAGCAAAAAGGAGAATGAAGTTTGGGACTTGAATTTTCTTTATCAAACATGTAATTATTTCTCTTCATATTCGTAGTTTTTATGTTTTGTTTCTTATTTGAATTGCTTGATCTAGTCATGCTAGGCTAGAGACCAATTAGTTTTGACACTTGGGTATTATTTCTATGATTTTGATTCGTACTCGTATGTGAAACGATTGTTGATTCACTTATTCAATGACTTTGTTTGAGTAATTTCTTGGCCTTAGAAACCGGGTTTTAATCCGGTGTCAAATTAGAATGTTAATGAATTTGATCACCTCTTTAATTATTCTAATAAAGTTCATCAAGTTTTTAAAACCTTAACAAAGTTTTAATATTTGATCAAAGGAACAAGTAACTATTTGTGTTTGTCTATGAGCTCATTTTAGTTATAGAGATTATTTAATGTGATTAAACATTCCGAACGGCGTGAATGTTTAATTATAATCGGTACTTTCATCATTGCAACTCGCACGTTAAGATCCGAACGGCGTGAGCTTAGGGTAGCGAGTTGGCTCTAATCAACGAACGGCGTTTGGTTAGACATTAGATGAAGGGGACGTCCGAACGGCGTGATGTCTAGTATTGATAAGAGTCATTAGATAAAAGGATCATTGCACTTCAATCGTTGATGATCATTAGTCGAATTAAACCTAGAAGTAACCCTTGTGTTGAAACTATTTCATAAAATCTGAATTTTCCTTAAAGTTATTTTATTTTACAATCATATTTTCTAAGTTTAGTTTAATTTACTTTGCTTTTGTTTAATATTTAGTTTTAATCAAACCCCCCCCCTTTTGCTACAATCATACTTGCACTAAATCGTTTTGGTATAAAAAGTGTTAACACGTATCCCTGAGGACACGAACCTTGCTTTCATCATACTACTAGGTTCACTTATATTTATTTGGTGGATTCGACACCCATCACATGAATAGCTATTTCATATCATTCTCGACCATGACACCTTGAACACACATTGAAAATATATTAGATATGACTTGTAGTCATTTATCATGAGAAACCAACTCATGTATTAATTAAAGATAACTTTTCAAGCAACCGTCATCTAACCGTCTCGATATTTAAGTTATCTATAATTATTTATCAACTTAGGGACATGGCATAGCAACATAGTATAGCAACTTGTAACATTGAATAGCAACTTGTAGCATAGTAACTCGTAACATTGAAATTGAATGGCCGGGTTTAAATCACCTATTTTGAAATGCATGTAGGTGGGTTTGTCAAGCCATTAGCGCTAACATTGTACCAGTGAGATTACTAAGTAACAATACTACTTTAAACTACCACATAAGGATCACATCTTGCCGCGGAACAAGACTAACACATTTTATGATCTCCTTTGGAAAATAAAATAGAAAATGGAAAACATTGTATAGTATTTAAACATATTTCAACTCTAAAAGTAAAGGTAAAAAGGAGAGTGAATTTACTCACCTTAAAACTCGGGCTAAAAAAAATAGCAAATAGATTAAATTGAACCGAGGATTTCCCAAATACTAGAATCACTTAATTAGTTGGGAAAACCTAGTTTAGAAACGAAACAAATAGTATAGCAACTAGAATCAAAACTAGAAATTCTAGGCTTACGAATTTGAGAATCAGGGTTTTCAAATTCCAATTGGGGATTAGGGTTTCAAAATACTTTGCATTTTTTTTGATAAACTATAGAAATTCTGATAATATATTTTTAACAGTATTTATATAACGCCAAAGAGCACTTTATATATTTTCCTTAAAAACACTTTATAATTTTTACCATAGTTTGTAATATATATAAAAATCCATAAAAGTCCCATTTGTACAAACTAGTATTTATATAACTTTGTATATGTTTATAAGTATTTAAAATACATTTTTAGGGTGTTTTTAAAGTATTAAAATACTTGTAATAATTAGATTTATAAAATTAGGTTTGTATAAAATCCCGATTTTGGTTTATTTTATAACATTTTAACATTTTGTAGTATATATAGTTTTGAATTATTATCGTTATAGAAAACGTTATCATTATATGAACTAATATGCTATACATATATTATAAGTTAGCAAAAAAATAATAATGTAGCTGTGATAGGCCCGAGTTTCGAACTCGGGTCTCCCTAATCACAACCAACTGAACAACCTAGACGCGATGTACATTGCATTTGTTTAAAATTCGTTTTAAAATAGTTTTAACACCCTTTTAGATAAAACCCCAAATTACACATAAACCCTAAAACACAAATTCGCAAATTGCATTGGATTGGAACAATAATGCAAAATTGATAGAGGGGCCGGTTTTGATCTACATATCATAATGAGTATGTTATATGGAATAAGTTACTTGATTGGCAACGAATTGAATCAACTGAACATGAAGAACAAGTCGCAACGGGTTCAAATTCAAGATTGGATTTAGAGGTTGTTAAAATGAAATTCCTCTTGCAGATTCGATCCTTGCAATGCAACAAACAATAGCCCTAACACAATTGCAAATTATATTAAGGATTTGATGGAGATTGGATGAAGAACACAATGAACAAAAGTGGAAACACTTACAGATTTTTTAGTGATGATTCAAGAAATTGAAGTTACTAGGAGTTAGAGCAAGCAAGGAGGATGAACAATGTCGAGTGAATTTGATTAATTTGGTCTGGAAGTATACGATTGATTCAAGCTTGAATGACGAGATAAATGAGATTAATTGGGTGTTAATTCGCGAATTAAAGCTCAATTTAATAGTACCAACGGATTCTAATTGATGATATGATCGTTGGGTTGGTTTCAATTTGATTAAATTCAGCGTTTTGGTTTATTTGGTTAAAGTGGGTTTAATGGGTTTAAGTTAACGGTTTTAAAACCGATTTTGACAAGTATTGGATTGATTTTACAATGATTAGAAAGTGGTGACGGGTTCGAAACGACGTAAGGGACATTTTATATAGGTTCGTTTTGGTTAATAGTGGATAAAAACGTGAAATCGAGCTTTGTCGGAAAAGCACCAACTCCGGCCAAAGCGGCTGGAAACAAAAACGCCGGAAACACAGGGGTGATGCGGGTGGGGGGCTGGTTTAATATAACGTTACACTTTGGGCCCTAGTAGTTTGTTTATTATTTTTTAGATCGAATAAGTTTTAATATAAGTTTAAGAATTGACAGTTTTGGCACATAGTTAATTAAATACTTATTTTAACTAACTAACTAACTTAATCAAGTTGAAGCGTAACGTTTATATAAGTGACGTTTTTATGTTACTTCATTTCTTGACGTTCAATAGTTATTTTTAGACTTTATTAATAATTAACTTAGATAGTATTAATAAGATCTCTCTTATAAATCATAATTTATAAATTTTTGGAGATTCACTGATTATGAATAGTAATTAATTAGTAAACGTTAGAAAATAATTTGGTCGCTCTTTTATTAAAGACGAGAAAACATGTAATTCTAAACATTCATTTATATTATTAAACAAAGCGTTACGATTTGATGAATTTAAATACGAAATGAATGAGCACAGATGGATCCGGGTCGAGTCGGGCATTCGAGTTCGGGTTTGGGGCAGATGTCACAGTCACTTTGACACCGATCAAATTTTGGCGTCGTTGTCGAGGAATCAGTGTGCTTGGTATTTAATTTGATTTTTTTGTTTTTATTTTGTTTTTATATTTTTGTGTTACATGGGTTGTGTTTATGTGTGCAGGTGACAGGTTGCATGCATACTTGATACTCATGTAAAACATCACCACTGGTATTCAATTTGGAGATAGAGAGATCTGCGAGAGATAATTGTCTTCTTCAACGAACTAATCTATAGAAGGTAATCTCACAAGAAGTGGAAAAATCTATCTCAAGTTCAAAATCAAGTTCCTCTGGATCTGCTGAAATGGAACCGAACCAACCACCAATACCACCTCAAGAACCCACTTATGAAACCGATGACCTCGGTTTTATACACCCGAATCCACCACTACCGCTTAAACACAACCCACCACCCCCACAACCACAACACCAGAATCCCAAAAACCAAGAATCCTCTAGCACCTAAATGCCACAAGGCTCCCTTTTCATCAATCCAACTCAAACTCGAGACCAAACCCGAACCAGGATTTATACCAGTGATGATTATCACCAAATTAATCTTAACACAAAACTGTTTGGTCAAGATAACTATGAAGAAGGTGATGGGGGTCAACATATGATTGAATTGAAGAAGCACCAGGAGAGACATGCTTCGAGAAAAGGTTTTGATGATGAATATGTTGATGAAGGTGAATATAATGATGGTGAAGACATGAATTTACAACCACGACATGTTGGTAAACAATACAACATCAACAATTAGAATCAAAGAAGGTCATACAACAACATAGGAGAGGAGAGAGTGATCATCACATGTCGTGGTCATCACTCATTCTTACTTCTTTGCACCTCTTTGGGATGGGAATAGTCCTCCCAAGGTTCCCAACAAGAAACACTCATTTTCAACGTTCATTTTTCCCCCTCTTCCGCATGCTTCCTTCCTCGTCCCTGATCTCGTTTTGCTTCCTCGTTTCGCAAGAGGCAATGTCCTCGCAAACTCGTCTTTCTCGCCGACAAACTCATTAACCACTCCTCCCCCTCTAAGGTAAGGTGGAGACAGAAATGGTCCACATTTAAAATTGAGAGTTTGAGACCCTAACACATTCAAAATGGCATCAAGAAGAAAAAAAAGTTGTTATCAATCTTAATCGAATCATACGACTCCATAAAATACGGAAACCAAAAACAAATTCCAAGATACGCCACAAGCCAACCACGCGCCACACCTATCTTTCAATCTTATCCCTCCACGTGTCCTCGCAACCAACGGCTAAAAACTCACTCCAATTCTCTACAAATACATTCATCTTCATCTTCACTAATCGCTCACCTGAAACTTTTATCATCTCAACAATTTCATTTCCTACAAATCATGTTTCTCAGAGCCCCCATTACTCCCCATTTCTTCAACAAACCCACCGCCGGTGACAATTTCAACCGCTCTCTGTTTTCATCTCCGGAGACTGTCGTTTGTGCGGCGGTGAAAGGCGATTTGTCAAACCATCGTCCACTTTCTGGGGTTGTTTTTGAACCATTTGAGGAGGTGAAGAAAGAACTTAATCTTGTACCTTCGGTTTATCACCAGTCGCTTGCTCGTCAAAAGTATGCTGATGAATCTGAAGCTTCCATTAACGAACAGATCAAGTGAGTTTTTTTTCTTTTTCTTTTAATTGAAGATTGTTTTGGTCAATATCTAGGGTTTTACTGTCAATTTGTTTACTTATGATTGTTTTGGATTGAACATACTTTATAGTGCGATTGTTTACTGAAAGTTTTGTTATTTAGAAGTTGAACTTTGAGTGAAGTGAAACTGCCCACCATGTGTTTGATAAAAAGTCTAGGAGAATTAGTGTGAAAGATGATTGCACACCATGTGTTTGATAAAAGGTCTAGCACAGGACCATCCATGTACATGATCATCCGTGTTGTTTACTCCATACATTTCTTGTTTGTCTCAATTGGGATTGAAATATTATGTTAATTGCATGTATCCCATAGCATTTCTTGTTATCTTTTGTTCACCTTGATGATATTTTTTATCTTTTTTCAGTGTTGAGTATAATGTTTCCTATGTGTACCATGCTATGTATGCCTACTTTGATAGAGACAATGTTGCTCTCAAGGGCTTAGCCAAGTAAGTTACCACTGCTGTTTTATATATCTTTATATTTCTCATAGTAAACTGGTTGCTTCACTTATGATATGTCAACCTTTTTAGGTTCTTTAAGGAGTCGAGTGAAGAAGAAAGGGAACATGCTGAAAAATTCATGGAGTACCAGGTGTTTGATCATTATTCGTTTATCAGCTATCTTCGGTATCGGTCGAATTGTCAAAATCATATAATGTTTTATTGTATTTTCAGAACAAACGAGGGGGGAAGGTGAAGTTGCAATCAATTATAATGCCATTGAGCGAGTTTGACCATGAAGAAAAAGGAGATGCATTGTATGGTAAGTTTTATACTTTTATATAACTTGATTGTATCATTAGTTCATTTTTTTTATAAAGTTTGATTTATATATGATACAGTTGTTAACTTTTTTTAACTGTTTGATCCTAGCCATGGAGCTTGCATTGTCTTTGGAGAAGTTGACAAATGAGAAACTTCTAAACGTCCATGAGGTGCGATATGCTTATTGTCTTTTGTGTTCGTTTAGAAGTATGCAAAAAATTTTGTTTAGACAGTATTCATACGAAGCGAAGTCGAAACTAGATTGAAGTTTTTAACAGGCAAATTTGTGATGAAAACAGGTGGCCAACAGGAACAATGATGTGCAATTAGCGGATTTCGTAGAAAGCGAGTTTCTTGGTGAACAGGTAAATATTTTAATTTACTTTTAAATAACCATTGAGTTTACAATGGTACTGATCTATTTTTCTAATAAAAGGTTGAAGCAATCAAAAAGATATCTGAGTATGTTGCTCAACTAAGAAGAATCGGCAAAGGACATGGTATAATATTCAGAAACTCAAGCGTTCAAATCCTCATGACTTGTTTATCTTTAAGAATGTATAGGTTCTATATCCATGTTACTAAATTAGGTGGCCATGGTAATGGGTCAAGATTGGTAGTTTTGTTGGGCATTCAAGAAGTTAGATCGGATTGTCGCAAAAACAAAATGTGCCTGGCTTTTAATAATATATAATTGGTGGGTCAAGTAACTGTGGCATAGGTTATTTTAGTTTTAACATACCAATCTTATTGCATAAAATAAAGTAGGAGGTTTTCTCCCGTAAAAATATACTTGTGGAGATTTTCGACCAGTTGAACTTTTTTTGTTTTGGCCAACCTTCAAAATCAGTGCCTGTGTGAAATTTGTAACTCTATGATTTGAATTTCAAGTGCTTAGAGTTCTAAACTTCTTATCCTTTGTGATTTGAGATACCATCTATCTTATTATTACTAAAAAGGGTAAGCTTAATCAAATTTCAGGTGTCTGGCACTTTAATCAGATGCTCTTGAATGAAGGTGTTGCTGCTTGATGGAGGGGAGTTTTGTTGTTTCTAGTTGTTATGCTAGTGGTAGTTAAAACCTTCTATGAATGGTATGTGAAATCTTGTGTGTTCAATTGCGTCTTTCTAAGTGAACTCGGTTTCTTATTTGTGATGGTATTTAAAATGTTTTTGTGATGTTATGTGAATCTTTTGGAAACCTGTAACCACCAGGCAGTTGTTTTTATGTGGCTCATTGCCATTGTATGGCCAGTTAGCAAGTGGTTAGTGCAATACTGCAATTAGGACCATAATAATGTGGATGCTTAATTGTTTATGGTGGTTACTGGTTCTGAATATTGAATGTAGGTTTTGTAGTTTGGAGGTAGTTTAGATATGTCTTTTTGATAACTTTTATATTAAATTACTCTGTATTAGTTTAATCTCGTGTGTTACACGGAAAGAGTCATGAATAATAAATAGTTGTAAAGTTTCTATAAAACTTATATTTGAAAGAAAGTCATTACATGAAATAAATGTTAGTTAAGTAGGAAGACATTTTATTTGTATGAAACCCTTTTTATTTGATGTTAGTTAGTTACCTCAACCTCATATTTTTAATATATAAAATAATACACACAATTAACGTACGTGAAACATTAATCTATATTGAATTAGAAAGGTCATGAATAGTGTTTTGTGAGATGTTTTTGATATTATGTTGCTATTGGTTCCTATTTTATGTTGGCATTTGCATATTTGCTGATTATATTTTGGTGGTGAGTCATAGTTGTTGGTAGTGAGTCACAATTGGTAGGGATGAATCACTATTGCTTATGGAGAATCACTATTGCTGGTAGTGAGCTATATAACACACACACTCTTTTATTTTTGTTGAATCCGCCATTTGTTTTCTCTGTTTTTGAGCTCCGGTGAGTGCTACGAAATCCGACATTGATTGTTGATGTTTTTTTATGTGTGGTTGCTACCGATGATGGTTGCCGGATCTTTAGATCAGTGTGGCCTATGGTTTGCGGTGGTTATTGCGGTTGTGGTTGCCAGATCTTTAGATCTTTGTGGCGATTTCACGACATCGGGTGTATTCATTCTTGATCGTTATCGATTCATGGATCTGTGTGGCCTAGGGTTATTCCGATAATGGTTGCCGACCTATGGATCTGTGTGGCCTGATTTGGTTTTGCATGTTGTAGTTACAGACGTTTGTGTCGCTGGTTGATCGGTTTTAGTGGCAACGATGTCTGTGCTTTCACTTTTAATGGTTGTCGAGTGTTGCCATGGTGGTGGTGGGGATGATAATGAATAGGAACTAGATCTGTAACTATGAATAAAAAGCAGATTTGATTTTTATGGATGATACAATAACTAAGAGATGATGTTACCATCATCTATAAATTCTGTTGTGGTGTTATGTACGATGCGAACTAGATGATGATGCTTTCCTCAAAGTCATTTGACTTTTTCAAAGCATGACCACTGTTTCTCAAAACCAGTACATGGTTTCTATACAAAAGCATTTGTGGTTTATTCTTTTCTTGGTCATCTCAATCTAATGTTATTACCTTTTGTATTTGTTGCATTTGATGAAATCGAGAGCAATGATCAGGATGTGTGATTTCATAGCTGATTTGGTTTTTATGATTGTTGGATATTATGAAATTGGGCATTGATGAGGTTGTGTTAATCCAGTAGTATTGTTCATTGGCGTGGCAAATTTGGTGGGTTGTCGGTTTATACCTGTAATGCAACTGCAGCCACGGTGCATTCATGATGTGGTCACGATGTAGTTGGTGATTCATAAATTCTCTGAGCCCGTTAGAAAATCGTTATAAACATTATTGTTTTGGTTCGTTTTGATTTGCTTTATTTTTACGGTTTTTTTATTGTTGTTGTTAGGTTGTGATGAGTAGCATCGACTTGCCTCATGATGGAGTCGTTGATTTTGAGCGTCATTATTATTGTTATGTTTGTTTGTAAAGCTGTAAAACATAACGCTCGCGCATTGCGCGAACGAGGGCATTTAACTAGTATTCTTTTTTTTACATATTTCCCCTTCTTAAGTCCATCAATTACATATTTACCCAAGCCTAAAGTTTAATTACATATATCCCCTTTAACATAATAAATTACTAATGTACCCCTTCTTTTACCCAAACCATAAGAAAATATAAAAATATATTTATGAAGATCATTAAGGGTAAAATAGTAAATCAAAAGGCTATTTTAAAGAAATTGGGTAAATATGTAATATATATGGTTTAGGAAGGGGAAATATGTAATTAAATTTAAGGAGTGGGTAAATACGTAATAAATGATCTTAAGAAGGGGATATATGTAAATGCCCCTTCTTTTAAATACAACCCAATATTATTTTAAGTTGTAGTTATTCAAAAATAAAAAGAGAAGTTAATAATATTAATATTATTTAGGTATATTGGTATCTACTGGTTCCAACTATCACCTTTTGTCTTCTATCGGTCCTAACTTTTGAATTGGCCGTCAACGGTCCTAACTTTTATGACGTTGGCAACCAACGGTCCATCGTTAAACTTTTTTTAACGACGTTAAGTTATTTTCGAATTCAAGAATGATGTTTTAAGCCTTTTGATCCGAAGAATAATACGAGTTAATTGATGTAAAAGTTTGCTCGAAATGACTCTCTGAACGATAAAATTTTTATATCCGATTGTAGCACTGTTAGGTTTAAACACTCGATTGAAGCACCGTTTCGTTGTTCGGAGCGCCGTTTCGAGGTAAAATGACAATAATGTCATTAAAGTTTTTTTTGTCTTTTAGTCATAAAGTAACTTTTATGTTAAATAATTAGGGATAAAATTGAAAATTATACTTTTATTTTTAGAATGGACATTTAAATTGAAACAAAAAATAGACATTAAAAATAGGACTAATGGAGTAATTTTTTGTTTTAGCAATTTTTGCTTCATAGATACGATAACATTAAATTAAAATTGGTTTGTTTTCCATATCTTTAAAATTACAGTAAGTTCCTTTTCATATTTTTAAAATTGCACTAAAAACACTACATTTACACTATATTTCTTTTTTCTTTTCAATTAAATAATACTTTTTATACATTAATCATTACATTTTACCGTTTCTCTCTCTTCCACCCACATATATTTTCTTAAATTTACCGTTTCTCTCTCTTCCATTCATATATTTTCTCTCTCCTCCTCCCACAACCACTCTAAACCACTTAAAACCATTCTATAAAATTTTACCAAACTTACTCACATAATTTTAGCAATTCCACTGTGAATGTTCTAAACAAAAAGATTGATTAATGCTTTTGAGTCCCACGTAAATCAAGTGGCCCGTTCTTATTTTTCTTGTAGGTTTCTGTTTTTGGAAGATTTCCAATTTTATTGGTTTCGCAATTACTTTTTTATATGATAATGAAAGATTTTGTTTGTTTTTCATTAATTTCTATTTTTTTAGTAGTTCAAACATCGGGCTGCACATGCTATGGTCGGGTATCGCGTATATGACTTCGTCACACACATTAATAGCAAAAGTTTATGTCACACACATGAAATAGTTGCTAAGTTAAAGCTGGGGGTTCAAAACTTGCAGGGATAAGGATTACACCGGTTTAGTTGAGTTAAAAACGATTGATCCTGGTGGATTGTGTATTCACCGGAGACTGTCGAAACACGTGAACCAAGAATAAAGAAAGAGATGACTTGGTTTTGGTAATTAATTAAAAAGTTTTACTTTAGACCTTAAAGTAAAAATACAAAATTGTTATTACTTAATTGAAAAAGTTAACTTCAAATGATCAAATTTAGGGGTGTAAACGAGTCGAGCCGAGCCCGAGCCTGACCCTAATCGAGCTTGGCTCGTTAAAATATCCTGAAGCTCGAGCTTGGTTCGAGCTATGATTTTGAGATCGAGCTCGGCTCGTTAAAGTAATAAAAAGCTCGATAAAAGCTCGACAAGGCTCGATTTTGTATAACAAAAACAAGAAATTGAGCAATCAAATGTTCTATTGCCTTCGATGGACGTTCAGTTTTTAAACAATACAACGAGAACAAAAAACTTTTAAATAATTAAAACCAATTTATTAAAGAGATAAATGAATATATGAAGTATGAAACTAAAAAGTTACAAACAAGGCTGAATCAATTAGTGAATAATGATGATGAGTTGATGACGGAAAGGACGACAATCGAATGACCATATGACATGTTGAAATTTGACGGCTGCGACAAACATAGTTGAAGGGAATTGGATTTTTAATATGAATCTTGAAAGTGGACATTTTGAAAAGAGGAAAAACATGAACGAGATAGTTTGGGGAGTTAATGATGACATGAAAATATATTAATTGTTAAATATATGAAAAATAAAGTAAAATATTAGTGGGCTCGATAAGGCTCGTTAAGGCTCGCGAGCTTTCGTTCAAAGGCTCGAGCTCGAGCTCGATTATTAAACGAGTCATATTACAGGCTCGAGCTCGGGCTCGAGCTCGTTTAGGCTCGGCTCGTTCGAGCTTTTTAACGAGTCGATCTCGAGTAGCTTGCGAGCCGGCTTGAATCATTTACACCCCTAATCAAATTAATATAAAATCATAAAAATAAATATGTTATGTGTAGACCAAGAACTCAACTTACAAGCAACTTTAATCACTCGAACAACAAAACCATTTTACAAGACAACAACAACACCGTAATAACTTCCGGTAAATCTCGTACTGTGTGCATCAATGGCGAAAATTGTTGTTACGCTACTGTTTTTCTCTTCCCTCGTATTCACTTCATTCGCTGAACAAACTTTTGACGTTCGTCAACATCTCTCTACCGTAACAAGGTAAACTTTTAATCCTTCGATTCGACTCGTTTAGGGTTTTCGTTTTCACTTCCAAAACTCTATTTGTTTTGCTTAATTAACAAACGCGTATACGAAATTGGATATGCTTTTAGCTAATATGGAGATATCAAGATTGAATTAGATGCTTTTAGATCATTCTCTAACCTAATTGAAAATTGGATATGCTTTTAGTAGTGTTTTCACTTTAAAAGTTGTTTCATGCAAAATGACCAAACACGAGAACGTGTCTTGTCAACCAACGCGTGCATGAGGCTGTGGAGCTACTTAGTCGAGTCTAACAGGTCATAAATAGCTATGTTATGAGTTATGAGTTATGACCTCTCAAGATCTATGAATGTTGTTTTGAATTATGTAATGACAAGTGACAACCAACGAGTTTATGCCCTTCTATTTCGATGTTTGTAACTTGAAATTTCCTGAATTATCTCTAATGTAAGTAACACACGAACTAATAACATTTGTTTTTCATGAAAAAGAAGCACCTAATAAAAGAGAGTGGAACGCTTGAGACTTCCTTATGGTGTAATTAGGGTGAATAAATGCATCATATGTTGTGATTTTGCTTTACATGCCTCACATTTTGTTTAGTTTATATAAACTCGTGTTCATGTTATTGTAAGTGCACAATCCGTACGGACAACAGCCTTTAATGAATTAAAGAAATCTGTTTGGTTTATGTTTTGTTTGCAGATACGCCGCCTCAAAAGAGATAAAAGAAAACGCGTTTGCTTCTTCGAAAATTCCTGACCAGTGTTCTCCTATCCACCTAAATCTTGTGGTATTTCTATTATCTATATTGTTTATACTTTATAGTATACCTTCATGTTCATGTTAATTGTTATATAGTTTCACAAACTTGGGTATGTTGCATAGTCAATCACTAGCAATAAGCCATGACTGAAAGTATCTAATGATCGTAGTGAAATTTGTAATATTTGCAGGCAAGACATGGAACACGTGCACCTACTAAGAAAAGAAAGAAAGATTTGGAAATTTTATCAACTCGCTTAAACTCCCTTTTGCAAAATGCAAAAGAAAAAGGTTCTTCTTTGGAGAATCTTCCTTCTTGGTTATGGGGATGGAGTTCCCCTTGGAAGGGGCAAACCAAAGGTGGAGAATTGATAATCCAAGGAGAAGATGAAATGTATCATCTTGGAATCAGAATCAGGGAACAATTTCAGGAACTGTTTAGTGATGATTATCACCCAGATGTATATCAGATAAGGGCAACACAGGTTCGGGTTTCATAATTTATAGCCATATTATGGTCTGAACCTGGCTCATTTTTTAGTATATTGTTTCTTGTTTTAAGGTTCCTGCTCATATTTTTTAAGTGTGTAGTTAATTACACAAATATCCTCTTTCTGTTTGTGATTTTAGCACATTTGATAGGAATGATAGGACCTAGAGTATATTTTGTTGCAATAACTATAAGAAATTAAAATACAAAATCGACCACCTTTTGAGGGGCGTCGGTCTCTCAGAATGATTTACCTTCGATATGTTGGTTACGGTATTATCATATTAGTACTGCTGAATATTCTTACTTACTATGTGATTGTTGTTGCCGTGCCTGGGTCCAAAAGTTATCCAAATGATGGAATGTTGGTTCATCAATTTGGCTACTTGTAACTTCGTATTTGGTCATTTATGCTATAAAATTTAATACTTGTGATATTTTTTCTAATGATGAAATAGATACCCCGGGCTTCAGCTAGTGCTGTAGCATTTGGCATGGGGATGTTTAGTGGGAGAGGAACGCTTGGAGCGGGAAGTCATCGAGCTTTTTCAGTTTTGAGTGAAAGCCGTGCAAGTGATATAATGCTGAGATTTCATGATTGTTGCCAGAACTACAAGGTATATAATTAAGCTTTTTTCATTGCTTTTTATAAGTTCTGGCTTGTATTACAGACGTTATTTCTACTAGAGGTGGCAGTTTTGACCCATGTTTCTAAGGATGGGTCAATTTGAGTTGTATTTTATCTTAATTACGATAACAATTTTTCTAGCCAAGAAGTGAATGGATCAAATGTGTTGAACTGGTTGAAAGTCGGATGAAGTTTGCTTTTAATGCATACAACCTCGTGAACCATCAAGGTCATTAATGTACTAATATTGTTTTTGTAATCATAATTATGCCTTTGCTAAATATAACTTTTAACAAAAGAAATGGAATATATGTGCTTCTTGTCAACACAACAAGACACATCTGTTTTGATCCATGCTAAAGATGACCCATTCAGACCTGTTAGAGGAGACAGTTCTGATTGTTAGTTCATGTAAAAATAGTGAATACTTGGTCCATGCAATTATGTAAATGGTTTTGTCTTAAGGTGGAAATCTAAGTCTGTCTTATGATATGATTATATGAAATTTTAATCATCTAGGATCCTGAACAACTTTTTTTGAATCTTAAATAGTCGTTTGGCACTAATCATTGTCTAGCGCTGGCCTGTAAGATTGTTTCTGATCGTTTTCCATTTTGTTGCAGGCTTATAGGAAACTTCAGGAACCTGCTGTTTATAAGCTTAAAGAACCTGTATTAGATGAAATCACCCGTTCATTATCAGCACGTTATGAGCTTAATTTCACAGTAAAGGATACTTCCACATTTTGGTTTTTATGCAAGCAGGTAAATTACTGTTTCCTGAGTCCCGTGTGATAGAATTTTCTTAAACTAACTATGTTACAAGGTCGGTGGCCACCTTGAAGTTTTTTATTTGTCTTTGCCATGTGTTACCATCCAATTGGACCAAAAAACTTTTGTTTTTCGTTTTTCCTATGAGTTAATTACATAAATGGGTCTTATGGTTTACTTAAAATAACAAGTTTGGGTACTAAGGTTTTTTTGTTGCAAGTTTGGGTATTGGTCTTTTAAATTGTAACGAGTTTGGGTACTAACACTAACAAGCGTTAGTTGTTCTGTTAACTTCAAAGGTTTTTTAATATTTTCATATTAGAAGGGCTATTTATGAAATTTATTATTTGTAATTTACTTAAAATATTATAAGATAAAAATATAAAATAACATATTCATTTTCTTACTTTATTTTCTTTATAAGCCTATTTATAAGCCTAGTAGCACCAACCTAACCATTTAGTAAGAGTTGGATGGTGACGATTAGGGTAACACGGAGTGTGGTGGTGTAATGAACGGTGAAGAAGTCGTGAAATTGGGACGATGATGGGTTTCAACAGTGGCAAATGAGTGTTAATTAAGGTTGGAGCTTGGTGAATCTGTTGGTGATAGTAATTGGGGTTTGTGATGGATGGTTGTGGTTCGGTGAATCGGGGTGGATGGTAAGGTTAAAGGGTGCCGAGTGGTGAGGGAAATAATACGGGTTGACGATCATGATGAAGTGGTCTCTAGATAATATAACTCTTAATAGCCGAGTTAAGTTACTTATGTTAAAGAGTTGTGAAAAAATATAAGGTGGTGCTAGCTGATGTCTTATGAATATATTAGTGGTGCTAACTAGTGGTTCGTAAAAAAAAGCAAAGAAAAAAATGAGTGTTTTGTTTTAAATTTTATAGTATAATATTTCATGTAAGTTACAAAACAAGTTCATCAATCGTAAATTAATTTCATAAACAACCCTTCTAATGTGAAAAGATTAAAATGCCCTTGAAGTTAACTATAAAACTAACATTTGTTAGTGTTAATACCCAAACTTGTTACAAATTAAAAGACCAATACCCAATCTTGTAACAAAAAAACCTTAGTACCCAAACTTGTTACTTTGGGTAAACCACAGGCACCATTTGTGTAATTAACTCTTTTTCCTATTTTTCGGGTTGTTTTTAGTTAAAATACATTTTCTTTCTAAACAAAACACAAGCAGTCTGTTGGAGCAGCTGGTTGTGGTTTATTGTTTGTCTTTTTTATTTAAAACTTGAATATTCTTCGCTTTTTTATTTTCTTTTTAGACTTTTTTTATATGTATCTTCCGTTGTAACTGATTTTTAAATTACTTTGATGACCTTACGCTGTGACGTGCGCGGCATAATACAACACCACGTGACACATATACCCATAGTTTAAAAAAACGATTGAGGCGTACGCCTTGAGGCGCGCCTTGAGGCGAGGCGGTGATAAAACGATTGTGAGGCGCTGCCTCACATGGTGTTTGGGAGGGTACGCCTCAGGGGGGTGAGGCGGTTAGAGGCGGTCTGAGGTGGTACGTATTGGTGAGGCGGTTAGAAACGGACTGAAGAAGAATTGATGCAGAAAAACAAAATATAAGACATGATAGCTCATTCTAAACCCCCATTTCTTCTTCTTTCACACTTCAATCTGATCTTCTTCTTCTTCGCACCTGTATGTAAAGGAAAATGGGGGTTGATGTTGATGATGAGTGGCGGCTGGTAGATTTAATAAGGGTTTTAGGTTTAATAAACTTTAGTCTTTTGACTGTTTAGCCCCTCTAATTCCAACAAATACATTTCTGACCCTAACTTTATAAATAAACTTCTTTGTTTGATTGTTTGATGCTTACTATTTTAGTTATTATATGATATATAATTTTTATATTTATTTTTTATTTCCGCCTCGGGTTTACGCCTCGGTCCGCCTTGAGGCGTACGCCTCACGCCTCGAAGGGAAAACGCCTCGAGGCGCTTTTCCGTTCTTTTAAACCTTGCATATACCAACTAAGACCCAGCCGCCGCATCACGGCCTCTGCCAAATTCTAATTTACATTATTTATTTAGGATATTATTTTGTATCAAAACTGCAGGAAGCATCTTTGCTGGACATAACCGATCAAGCGTGTGGTCTTTTTAGTAATGAAGAGGTACATCTGTACTTGTTATGAAATATTATCACACAATTAGTTATATTTATGAAAACGGTATCCGAATGTGTAGATGAGTCATGAGTTATTATGTTCCACTCAAATCCTATACAAAAACAGATGTTGCGTGTGCATTTGTAGGTAAAATTGTTAGAATGGGCGGATGATCTAGAGATGTTCATAATAAAGGGTTACGGTAAATCAATAAATTATCGAATGGGAGTGCCATTGCTAGACGATGTCATCTCATCCATGGAAAATGCCATTAAAGCAAAAGAAGGTAATTGTTGTACTTAGTCCCAAAAAGGTCATTAGTTGTTTGTAGTTTAGAGAGTAAGCTTGTTAATATATTAAACATGTTTAATGCTATAAAAAGGAACCCCTTATACTAAAACACTTTTATTTTGTTTTTTAGTTATTTATTTCACTTGTCCTTTTCAGAAGGACATGCACCTGGCAGTTATGAGAAGGCGAGGTTACGATTTGCTCATGCGGAGACATTGGTTCCTTTTTCTTGTTTGATTGGGCTCTTTCTTGAAGGATCTGGTGAATGTTTTATCTGTTTATCAAACGATTCAATATGTATTTGCTAAATTCAGGATTAAATTTGTGACTTTATATTCAGAGTTTGAGCAAATACAAAGAGAAGAGCCCTTAAAGTACCCCCCAAAACCCCCGCAGAAAAGAACATGGAGGGGCAGCACGGTGGCTCCGTTTGCTGGGAATAATGTTTTAGTTTTATATAGCTGTTCAGAAAATGACTCGAGCAGATACTTCGTGCAAGTACTCCACAACGAACAACCTATTCCAATGGCTGTAAGTCTTTTCTTTCCTTTATAGAGGATTAAAGGTAATGTATTTATGTGTTGGCATTTGAGTTGGTTTCTAATTTTATCATTGTATTTTGTATAACTAGAGGTCATTACACCATTCCCCTGTTGTAGTTTTGATAAGTTAGCATCGTGGTCTGATAGCAATATGCCAAACATCTTCCTGTTAGTAAATTACTGGAAATCGAATCTAGCATCATGGACGGTGGTGCATACCTCCCTAACCTCAATTTCTAGCTAGAATCAAACAATTCAGGGACGGGTCAATAGTTTTGGGGACTAAGGCAAATTAAAAATGTGAGGCCTTTTTACAATTTAGTTGGTTTTTCTTTATATGTTAATAAATACATCCGAAGAACATTAAACTTAACTACTATTAGTTTTTATTACACTTGTAAGTAAAGATTTTTATATGTTCATATTAACAAAAACAACGAGTGAAACATATAAGAAAAAAAATTATGTTTGATGAGAAATGAAATAAAAAATAAGAGAAATGATATTGTTTTTATTATAAAAATATCAATTTGATGATCTTCTATTCATTAAATGGGTTGGATTTGAAGGAGGCCCTCCTACAAAAATATATTATCCTATCCAACTACTCCCTTTTCTTGTAATTAACCAAAAAAAGGTAACCATGCTCTGGGACGGAGGCTTTACCAGCGTCCAGCGCAGCACATACATATTTTTGTTAAAAGGTATTAAGAGTAACTAATATATATGTTAACGTATAATATAATTCGTTCTAAATTGTGTCCTATAAAAACCGGTTGCCTATTATTTTTATATAACAGAACCGCCCCTGAAACAATTAAGAGTTGAGAAACCTCATGGTTGGAGGTAAACACAATATTGTCTTTTCCTTAAATGATACTCTTCTTTGTTAGATTGACTGACCTTGCCTATTTCGTATTCCACACCCACGTGTCGTTAGCCTGCCTGCCTTATTAGTTAGCACCAGTTAACTATCGTTAGTTTAGGGCTACTGATAAGTTTGTTTTCAGGATATATTTCCAAAAAATAAGTTCACTTTCAAACACTAACACCCATAGGCCGTATCTGAAGTTTATAATTTTCATTAGCTTGTTGATGCTAACTGATCTTTTATATTTCCTTGTAAACAGGGATGTGGAGGTACTGATTTCTGCCCGTACGAAGTTTTTAAGGTACTTTCCTCTTATTAAGTCTCTAGTTTACCAGTTTTAATTTTATGGTTAAATGAGTCTTTTTGTTTTGTTTATTTTAGGAAAAAATAGCGGCTGCGCACTTGAAGCACAGCTATGATAACATATGCAACGCCTGCAATGAGAAACAGCCGGAAAGCACGTCATATATGAGCCAGTTAATTGAAAAGTTGAGTTGGATTCTGTCAGGGAAGAACAAGGATAAGGCGTCGCCAAAAGTAGAGCTATAAACAGATCAGTTCTGCATTTCACCGGTTTTAAGTTTCAAAACTGGCGTGTCGTTTTTGGAAGGTGGTGCAACCGGTGAATCTTTCTTTTTGTTCACTTCACTGGGGGTAATATAATCAAGAAAATTATTGATTGTAGGTTAGATGGACTTTTCAAATAATTTGATCCATGTGTTGTTAATGTTTCTACTAACAGAATGCTTCCATGTGTTGTGGTTTTATCACCATATCTTTTTTTTAGTTACGTCTTAACACGTATTCATTTTAACACGAACACATTGGATGAAACTGATATAATCATAAAAGAGTAAACAAATACTTTTCTAATCAATTAACTTCTCTATTTTCTTTTTGTTGTTACTTAAATCTACATACGTATATACAAATAGTCATTTAATTTCATGATAAATACACATGTATTTACGTATTATTTATGATTTTGCATCAAACTCGAAATTTTGACGTCTAAAAATTATCAGATATAGGAAGTGAAGCAAGGTGATCATGTGATATACACCCAGGTTGAGGTGTACAAATCGGTTAATTTCAGTTAACTGATTATTTTCAATTATTGAGAAAATCAATTACCTACCTTAATCGATTTGGTTAATAATTGTTTTTTTCCCCAAAAAAATTGGTTACTTTAACCAGTTATTGTCAGTTAATAACATCTTTTCTAATATTTATGATTCTTTTTGGTTTTTTCCCGTTAACCCGTTGATTGGTTAAAATTCGGTTTAAAAACCGGTTAACTAATATTTTATTCATAAAAAATCCCTAATCGATTACAAATCAACGATTATAAAAAAACTAACTTCTCAATAGGTTAATAACCGGTTTTGGTTAACAACCAGTTTTGGTTATTTATCCAGTTTTTTGGGCTCGAACGCAAAACAACAATAGGAAGGCAACGATTGACAGAGGATACAAAACACCACCCGATTCAAACCAAAGAGCCTACTAAACCAAGCTTCTGCTTCAGAAGATCACCACCTAAACTCAATGTAGGTTCCAAAGAACGTCTACCTCCATTACAAATTGAACCTCATGTCCACTACTTTAGAGAAAATAAAAAAACTACCTACTGCCACCTGTTAAGCAAACAAACAAGCAAGATAAAAGATAAAGAAGTTGAGAGCAAGAAATAGCCTAAGGAACTGATGGTGGTGGCGATGTGGGTGGTATGCTATACTGCTATGCATGGTCTCTTCAACCCCCTCATGGGGCTACATCTTCCGGGCATGCTAACCCATCTTTTGAACCCGATTTAGCTGACCCACACGATTCTATTTCTGGTTAAATTATACCAACAGCAAGCAATTTTGAAGTCATATGCTATCATATAGATTCTGGTCTATGTCCACCTGAACAAAAAATATTGCGCAAAAATAATGTGTGTTCTACCTGACGACTGACTATGAACCAATTGTACAAAATCTTCTTGTATATATTTATTGTCAATGAGCAGTAAGAGTAACAACCAAATTAAAGGTGGGTAAGGTGAGTCGGGTCAGAAACCCATGAAATGAGGTCTTCTCTAGATTGAGATCGTCGACTTTGCAGCTGCATCTGACTTCTGTGAGGTTGCATGTGTCCCAAGTTATTTGATGATACACTGTGTGTCATGCTGCTACTGCTAGATGATGGATATAGTGATGATTCAGCAAGCTGCAAATCACTGCCAAAAGGCCTCTTTGGTGCACGTGCCACTGGACTAAGAGGCATCTTCATTCTTCCCTCACCTATAAAACATGATATTTATGTCATGTTAATCAGAAACTACATGTTAGCTGAGAGACTGAGCCCCTGGGGTTAGAGGAAAGATTTACCCCATCCCACCCTCCTTAGAACCTACCAACCAGTAACATCATGAGTGAGATTTTACTTGTGCGTTCATTATTGTAATAAAAAATCAGATTAGGAAGACAGATTAATATCACAAAAAACTAATGTCAATTCTAATTTTTTTACAAAAAAATCTCTAAACCTAAATTTCATATGTGGATATCGTAAAAAGATACACGAAAAAGCCATTCAACTAATTTTAGTATATAAAAGTCCCTAAACTTGTCTAAAGACCTGGGAAAACTTTTTAAGATAATAACTCGTTAACTCTTGATTTGGTGAAAATAAGATGCTATAAAGCTTTTATGTAATAATGTTGAACGCTTCATCAAATATTGACCGGTTTAAAAGGTGAAAAGTCATCACATTAACTGTTTTTCATAAGTACGTGCATTTTAGACAAGTTTATCTGTTTAAGGACTTTGGAAAATTAGAACGCATGTTGGTTTTTCATGGTGTTTAGCATTTAAAAATAAAATTTACCTGAAATGATAGGACTCCAGCGCCGATAATTAAAAGGACTTAACATGTTATAAACAGAAGTCCCGGGGGCATTTCTGTGCCTGAAAATAGGTAGATTTAGCCTATGAAACACACGTGGCAAACACCTACCAACACATGCCAATAGACACACTAACAACCCCAAAGAAACCACCAAAATAGCAGAAAGAGTGAACGGGTGCATCTCAATCTGAAACAATTTATAATTATAACCCCCAACTTTGCTTGAAATTACTTTTCCACCCTCCAACAAAGCAACCCCAGTTGTCCATGTAATACCTCCAGAACCAATCGTCACCTGACTATCTTTTATCTGCAAGCCTTCTCTCAACAGCAGCACAACATATGGTGCTCGAAAACAATATTGTTCTATAAAAGGCTGTGCTGGCACACTAACCCTAGCCACATTCCATGTTTTTTCACAAAATTCACGACCCTTTCGTAAAACCTCGTCAAGTGGTGCATCATCGCTCAAGTTGAAAAACCGGTAAACGACAAAAAAACCTGACATGGCATAAAACTGTCCACGTGGACGAGGTAAGTTGTGTTGAAGAGCACAAGGTTTTAAACTGCAATCGATTGGTTGACTTTGACCAGACCATTCTGACGAGTTGACACTGATTCTTGCAAGTTTACTACATTCTTCCCAGTTTGGCGCACCAGTTAAATGAACCGGAATCCCAGGTTTCCGGTGTTTATCGCCTCGAAAAACAGACTGACACATGGTGCAAGTGTACTTCTGGTTGTAACCCGTCTGTAAACATGGATGTTTTATCACAGCTTTCCCTTTAATGATATTCGTTTTAGTAAGATCATCACTTGTCTTTAACAAGTAAACAACTGATTTATCAAAGGCGTCGTTAAGACCATACCCTGCAAGAGAATAGCCACTTAAACGATGGTTTACGGGCCCAATGTGTAGATTTAAGCTCGTCTTGTTGTTAGCCTGATCATGGCTCTCAAAAGTGACCTGTTTAGATAACAAGCCAAAAAAAATCCCAGTTAATACTCACTAATACAGTAGAGTCTAGGGAGGGTGAGATGAGGGAAAACCTAAAATCTATCACATGGGATATAAATGACTGCTCCCAAAGATACTCACCCAACCCATAATACCTCTTTTTTCTTTTTCAAGAAGTTACACAAACATACAAGAAAATAAGAAAAAAACAAGTTTTATAACAAAATTTAGTAGTGACCTGTAAAGATGAACCGCCCAAATCAAGTGCACCATATGTTTGTTTCCCCAGGTTAGCCCCAAGCATATGGGTATGATAATTTAAAGCAATCCAGCCATAATAAGCTTCCTCTGTGCCACTGATAATTTTAACCCACTCTCTTTCACATACAAATGATGATTGTTTCATAATTGACCAAGCGTTGTTTAGTAGCCAGTCTGAGTCAGCAGTAGGTAACCGCCGAACACCAGCTGTCGCGTAAAGAAACAACGACGTGGTTTTATGTGCGTGTTTAGGTATTTGTTTCTCAGCCCAGAGTAGGAGTGGGTTTATGGCTTGGGTCAAGCCGGTTACATTATGGACAAGTTTGTCAAACCCGGGCTCAGTCTCCTTACGGTTATAAGCCTTCCCGCTTTGAGAACTAGGCCTGCTTTGAGGATCTTCAGGTAGTGATTTTAGTATAATTGGAAGATTTCCATCTTTTTGTTGGTTTATGGATGCTTGATATACATAAACACGTGTTCCAGTGCTACCACAGTCAAGTACAACAAAGAATCGGGTCGATTGTTGAGCCCATATGGGGTATAAAAGTAGCAATCCATAGATAATGCAAGTAAATAACAACAAGAAGAGAAGAACCTTTATGTGTCGAGTCCATTTTCTTTTCACACTAGCCCGTGGTGGTGATCTATCCTTTGAGAAACTTAAACCACCATTTTCTCTTAACTGAGGATTGAGATTTGCTTCCTCTGGATCAAGTTGATTATACTTTGAGAAATCTTGATGCGATGCTGACAGTCTTAAATTATTGTATTTAGAGCCAGAATAACCGAAACCACGAGGTGGACCGCTCAGAGGTGGCAATTCAGATGATGTGTATGAACTTGTAAATGGTTTTGGAGAAGAAAAACGACTTGTGATGGAGGAAAAAACTTCTGTGACCCCACCAAACACCATGTTTGCAGAGATCTAAAAAGCTCTAAGGAAAGTAACAAGCCATCCCAAAACAACTACAGATACTTACATCTCACCTTCAAGAAGCATGAAATGACTTAAAAGATGAAAAATCTTCATGTCCCTATAAAGTAAATGTGCAAAAGTAGTGACATCAACTATCAGATACGCTCATTGACCTGCAAAAACCATAACGTGAGAGCTAAGTACACATGCCGCCTGAAAACTTATCAATCACATCATAGTTAACTTAACATTTAATAATTCCTAGTGCATACATGTTAAGCTTCCCTAGTAAAATATTTTACATATATAATATGATCTAACAAGGTGAGTCACCTAAACCACTATGAGCCAGACCAAACCTAATCCACTAAACTGATTTGAGACTAAGCCAACTAAACTTGAATCGATGCTGAAAAACTGATTCCTACAAACATCTACAAAAACCATGTTGCAAAGTCACAAATTTCACCTAGATAGAACAAAGTTCATCAAAGAAACTTAAAGAACTAACATACAAAAGTGACTTCAACTTTATACAACCAGCTCAGTGTTTGATGCAAAATAAAAACCATAACAAAACCATACCATATAATGCATATCAAACCTAAACTTAATAGTAACAATTTTGACTTTCGAAATTGGAATGTTGGCAGGAGCTACGACTATCCGAGTATTAGTCATAAATTTGTTCCCTTTTGTCGGTCTCAAAACCACAACCAGAAGTTTTCATACAATCAAACTATGATCTCAAATGTAGTCTAGCAGGCACAGCCTTTTCTCCTAAGTTCTAGCTTCACAACTTCAGATTCACATCCTTTTCAACTGTGATTTTAGTGTTTTCAATTCAGTTTAGGTATCAAATTAAATGTCTGATAGAAACACTTCATTCATAATCAGAAATTTTTTCCATAAGATAACCTAATTTTACTGTTCTCAATTCAGTTCAGGCATCAAACAGAGATTTCAAATGTGCATAAGATGACCTATATCCAAAATGCGCAATAACTTAAACCTAACAACCAAAATTGAAACCATGATTGAATAGCTTATAACAAAGAACATAGAGAAGATCGATAAAGTAAGTAAAAAAACCGATCTGAGCGTAAAAAGTAAGCAGCAAATCGAAAACACATAGGGATATGTAAATGCTTACAGATTAGGGAGCAATGAGTTGATAGGTTGGATCTGGAGCGAAGAGTAAATGAAGTTTGAAGGAAGTGAGAGTGTTGATTTGAGTAGTTGAAGAATGAAATTGTGGATCGAGATTGAGTGTAATAGATCGGATCGAAGAAGAAGAAGAAGAAGAAGGATATACGCTCACCGTTTCATGTTGATCATCCCCGACACACACACAACAAAACCTACGCACACTACTTTTTCTCTCAATAAAAGTGAATTTTGACTCTTGATTTTTGGTGGGTTTAAGCCCAAAATGTAAAAAACTTTCAATTCATCACAACCATAGGAGATAAAAAGTTGTTTTTTTAGCATCGATTATAATTTACATTCATTCATACCTCATGTACATTTATACCTCGTACGAAACTTCAACCATCAATCATTAGTTTGACGTTTGAGAAACGCGTCAATTCGTTTCAAGAGGAAACTGACTAGCTCGTAAAACGTCATGACTTGCGTATGTCTGGAGAGCTTAATAATATCCTTGCTAATGGTTTCAAGATTTTGACACTAGTAAGATTTGTACATGTGATCTTAAGGTTACGGAGCTTTTCATCACGCTGACATCTAATGGTCATCGACTAAAGATAAAGTATTTGATAATTAGTATCTAGGTGGATGTAAAAACATGTGTTATTGTTGTTAGGCATACGGAGTGGGGGACGAGCAGTAGTGAGGATGCCTGAATTTGGGCAAGCACATCACCCTCGAACCTGGTGAAAATTAAACTCTACTGTCTCGATAAAAATTCTCCGATCATTTTTCCTAATTTTTTCTCTAATTTTAAGATTTCAACACTAACATTTATTTACTCTTAAAAAACTATTCGAAACTCTACATATATAACACAATTCTATATTCTATGCACACAGTATTTTCAAATCTCTATCAACTCTATACTCTCCATACTTATTATCTTTAAAAAATGATCTGATACATTTAGAGATGAACTTAGATGTCAAGTTCCGGGATGAATTTAGAGACAAATAAGTGTAAATTTGAGTTGTTACCATCGTGCTTTCTTTATCATTGGGTCGTCAAAACACCGGATCGTTGTCAATCCACGATAACTTACTACTAGATCTTAGTGAGCAATTGTATTAATCAAACCAAATGAACCGTTGAGTTTATTTTTATTAACTTTTTTTTATCTTGTATTTTTTTAACTTTAAGGTTATCATGTATTTTTTAAAAACCAATGGTAGTTTATGTTAAATACGTATGTTCTTATCAAATATATAAACTAAAAATTTTGGTGTGTATTGTTCAAAAATTTTGCTCTTGTTTTTATTTGTGTTTGTTGGTTTACTTTTATAGGGCATGTCCTTGATTGAACTAGTGTGGACCTTTCAACACTACTTGTTCTTATTTGGTTGTGAATATATAGTATCACCGGGGTAACTCTTTACTCAAAAACCAGTGCCGGTCCTATGTCTTATGAATTTTTGACGAGCCTGGGGCGAAAAAAAATTTTGGCCCCTAAAGTGTAAAACTAATAACTTTTGATAAAGTATAATAATTCGCAAAATATACATATAAGACGGCAATAATTTTCATAACAATAAATAAAGCAAAGTATTATAGCCAAATGTTTTAGTTTACATACCTAACCGAACCAGACCGATCTCTTAACGTTTTTTGAGGCAAAGTTCTCGATCAAATCTTGATAGTTCATACCCTCTAATATATCATTTTCATTTGCTATCATTGTCAACCCGTTAAGTCGTCTTTGAGACTCTACAAGATCAGTCCTTTTGTAAAAAAAGGCATCGAGTTTCTAGCAATGAAGCCTGATCCTTAGGCAAGGCTCCATGCCGAGTGATGATCATCATGATGTTGCCAAAATCTTTCAAATATAGTGTAAAAAACATGAAATGGTGGATGAAATTAAAATAATAATATCGATCTCCAATTAATTTGTATATATTAACTAGTTAATAATTAGTCATTACATCCGATCGAAATGCATCTGATCCTTACATTTATCCATCCGACCCACTTCCCGTAAAGGCCTTTAGCAAGAGAAATCTTTGCTGTAAGTTTTTTTGAGATGATTTTTGTTGATAGTAGACATATAATACAATAAAATTTCTTTGTTAATATATAGATCGAAAACAAAACAAGTAAATAGCATAAAAAAGGAGAAAAAGAAGCGACCTGTTGCAGAAATTTTGTTCTTTCCCATCTCCAGATGCAGATACAGATCCTTCAGCTTCAAGAAACGCTTAAGCCCTGAAGCCAGACCACTCTTCTCTAAGAAACGCTTTAGCCCACCGTAACCATCGATGACAGCAGCAATTATCCAATCTAATAGCATAGTGGCTAATACAATAACGTACATTTCTTATTTTGTTAGTATAAACATATCGAATAGCTAATCAAAGAAAGTCAGAGATGAGAAAAACGACATGTGGTAGCAATTTTACGTTTCAGAAAATCAAGAAACATCTTCTTCTTCTTCATGAGACGGTTTAGCAAGTTCTCATACAGATGGGTTAGCAAGTTCTTGAAATTCATTCCTTGCTTTTTTTCGTTCCGATCCATATTAGCACCATTTCCAGTAGATAAGTTTCGGTGTTGCCTTGCCATAACTGTTTTAAAGGAGCTAAGAAACTGGAGTGCATAACCGTTGCCGGAATCGGGTTTACCATCAAAGAAGTTACACAGCTTGAGAACTGTGTTTTCTGAAAGAAACCTAACCATCGCCGGAATCTAGTTTACCTCAAAGATGGTACACTCTCGAAAGCACCGACGTACGAAACCGTTGCCGGAATCGGTGTTTCAGTGAAAAGAGATACACATTTAGAATCTCGAAAGATCCGGCGTACGTAACCGTTGTCGGAATCGATTTTTCATTAAAAAGAGATACAGAGTTAGAGAACTGCCTTTTCTGGAAGAAAGCGGCGCGTCGCCGAAATTGTTTCTTTTAACAAAGGATGTAAACAGTTGGAGGATTCACATCTTTGGAAAAAAAAACCGGCTAACGTAATCGTCGTCGGAGCATGGTTTTTCAAAGAGCATATTGTGACATTTATTAGGATCCGGCATATGTCATTGGATTTTTTATGATACGAGCAAAAGTCGTTGTTTTTAGGGTTTTTACCTCAATGATGATGATAAAGGTTTTTTACCTCTGTTTTCCAACCTCAAAACAAAAAAGTAAAAAGAGGAGTGAGTTTACTCACCTTGAAACACAAGCACGATACAATAACAACAACTTAGAAGGAACTGATGATTGCCCAAATACCAGAATTACCTAAGTAATTGAATGTTCTAGAAAGATGCCTTTATAAACACACATGCACTAGTTAGCCCTTCATCATCATCATTGAGCTAAAACCCCAACAATGGCGATTTTTGCTCGTATCGTGAAAAATCCAATGGCATACGTCGGATCCTACAAAATATCACAATATGCTCTTTCATTGAAAAACCATGCTCCGGAGACGATTACGTTAGCCGGTGTTTCCACATATTTGAATCCTCTAACTGTTTACATCCTTTGTTGAAAGAAACAGTTCCAACGACGGTTACGTACACCGGTTTCTTCCAGAAAAGACAGTTCTCTAACTGTGTATCTCTTTTTAATGAAAAACCGATTCCGACAACGGTTACGTATGCAGGATCTTTCGAGATTCTAAATGTGTATCTTCTTTCAATGAAACACCGATTCCGGCAACGGTTTCGTACGTCAGTGCTTTCGAGAGTGTACCATCTTTGAGGTAAACTAGATTCCGGCGATGGTTAGGTTTCTTTTAGAAAACACAGTTCTCAAGCTGTGTAACTTCTTTGATGGTAAACCCGATTCCGGCAACGGTTATGCACTCCAGTTTCTTAGCTCCTTTCAAAACAGTTCCGGCAAGGCAACACCGAAACTTATATACTGGAAATGGTGCCAATATGGACCGGAATGAAGAAAAGCAAGGAAGGAATTTCAAGAACTTGCTAACCCATCTGTAGGAGAACTTGCAAAACCGTCTCATGAAGAAGAAGAAGATGTTTCTTGATTTTCTTAAACGCAAAATTGCTACCACATGTTGTTTTTCTCATCTCTGACTTTCTTTTATTAACTACTAGGTTAAAGAGTTAGAATAATTTTTAAATAGTTAAACTAAACAAAACTTTATATGAAATTATTCAATTGTATATCTCTTAATAAAAATTACAACTTTTTAAATACTTCTTTATGTAAAGTCCATTAATCACAGAATATGGTTTTATAAAGTGTATGATAACCTGAAATTAATAACAATGTCATATTTGTTGATAAGACAGACATAGAAAAACTCATGAATCATAAGGAAAACTTAAAAAAAATGTCTACTATGACTCCAAACTACAAGTCTCTACATCAAACTTACTCAAGGTCATGAACTTGAAGTCTTATCTTCTTTATTACTTTCTTTGTTTTAGCTGTTTCGTGATCTCCAATAGGGAAATAGTTAAACACATGGCCAATGATATTTGCCATAAATATAATAGTTTTTGTTAAAATATATAATAATTATGTATAATTCTTAAAGAATGAATTTTTTAAAGTATTACTTACCAACTGTAGAATCATTCGGAACTTCATTACTTCGAAGGAGATCAAATGAGGTAAATGAGAACCCGTATAAAGATCCCTCAAAATCATCACACTTCCTAATAAATGTTGGGCCAGAGAGGACAATTTATGTGGATGAGGACATAACTTGTAATTTGAGTAATTGTCACACACGTCTGCCCTTGAAATATAATGCAAGAATGTAGCACCATATATTTTTCCAGATTTTGAAAATAGTTATCGTTCAAGTTGGCATGAATATTGGTACCCTAAAAATAACACTTTATAACTTAGATATAAGGTATTGAAATATAAACTTATTTAACTTAGTAGATCAACAATTAAAGAATTGAAAATACCTCTTCATCCATCCGAACCATTTCAATTGCACGAGTCACATTGGGATTCCTATGTAATTTTTGCCTCCAAAGTTGGATTATCCTCACTTAGTTGTTGAATTAGCATTTGATGTATTAAGTTGATTCAAAGAAATGATATTGGCTACCTAATTTGAGCTGTGTAAAAAAAAATATATTGATTCATAATTGTTGTGTACCCCCTTAAGTCAATGTAGGAAAAAAAAACATCAGATTTCTAACCTCGCATCCATGTTTGGTTGAACAGTGATCTAAGAAGTGACATATCGTATAGGTTCTAAATGATTTTTTGTGAGAATGAGAAAAAAAGAAGTATAGGTAAGGATTATATAGTGATAGTGTAGGATGTATTAGTTAAGGGGATTCTACTTTAAAATGAGAATTAATAGGCCACATCAATTCGAAGTTATGGAAAATAAAAGAGTTAAAGTAGGAAACAATATTTTAAAAACTTTTAGATAATATAAATTTTGGAAAATAAAATAGTTAAAGTAGAAAACAATATTTTAAAAACTTTTAGATAATATAAATTTTGGAAAATAAAAGAGTGAAAGTAAGTGATGTGTGAAATATATATATTAAATTAATGTCGTTCACAAAACTCAGGTTTTAAATAAAATGGAAAACCCAACAAAACTCACACAAGCGGCAAGTGTACCGGTCGTGTGTAGTCAAGCTAAGTAAGTCCGAGTATCGTACCCAAGAGACTTATTTGGCGGCCCTCAATAATAAATCGTTATCGACTCCTAACCGATGAAACTTTGTTTATTTTTAATTATTTAAACTATGAAAATAAATACGAACTAAATATTAAAAGTTATCTAAATTAATTAAAACTAGTAGAACTAAAAATTACTTTAATTAAAACTAATAAAAGAAAACTAGAAACGACTTAAACTAAGAAGACAAACTAAACTGATCCGAGAACTGTCAAGAATGAGAAAGCAACTACCTAGGCGGGAATCCTATTAACGACTCGACTACTATTGGTTTCATACAACTAATGGCACCGGATCAAAAAATATAACTATCAAGAACAACCCAACGCTACACTGCCTGCTATAGGTCTTAAATGTATGCTAAATGTCCTAAAATAATTATTTGAAACTTACGGTGTTAAGTTATGGTCAAAACCACACTTGGATGACTAATGGACCCTAAACTAGATCTCCTTCCGGTCTCACTAGTCCATTACCCTAATAGTTGGTTCTATCAACTCAATAAGATAAAGGGATCAATTAATCTAATATGATCTAAGACAAGAAATCACAAGTGACTAGACTACTTAGGCAAAATCCACTCTCGTGTGATCCTAACCTAACCAAACTAGCAACTAGATGAAATCTACAACCTATCTCCTTCCGGTCTCTAGGTCGGTTAGAATACTAATTTATACATATGAAAGCAAGCCCATCTCATAGGTGACTATTCCTAGATCAACCCACATATTGATTCAAACACTAAGTCTAAATCTAGCATGCAATTTTAACCAAAAACACAAAGTCAATAATTAAAATCACAAGAGAAACATGGCAAACCACATATATATTATAACTAGTACGCACGTCACATTCAAAGACAATATTTAGATCAACTTTGCAATAATCATCCATTCCATTAGTTATAAAATAAACCAAAAGTAGTCAAAAACATTAATATTTATCCATATGCCTAGGTAGTATTAAAAGGTTTAGCTACTCATAATCGTCAAAAGCATCACAAAAATAGTAAAACAATAGCAAACCATTATTTATAACGTATGAAAACGATGAATCAAAAACACAAACCGACTGATGAGAACAAACTGAATATGCTTCCAATCACTGTCTTTCGAACCTTGACTTCAAACTTTTTTAGCCGTCCAATTCCTTTCTTCTGTTTCTTTGTTCGAACTCCTTCTTTTTTCCCTTTTGCAATTAAACCAACCGTCCAATAAAACCAAAAAGCTGCTGCCGTCTTCTTCTGCCTTGTTCTAAAAATATATATCAAAGTGTAGGTCTTCTTTTCTTTTCTTTATGTGGGCCCCCTCTAACTCAAATAAGCCTTACGTCTCCATGACCCAACTTCACATGATATATCAATAAATATAAACCAAGTTAGTTAGGATTTTTTATAACTCTCCACGTGAACTTGATGAATTGGGATTTCAACTCTTTTAAAGTGTTATATTTATATAGATATTTCATTTAACTCAACACTTAAAAAAAACTTTACAACTCAAAAAGCATAAACTATCTCAGGGATTCAAGACTTAAAAACTCTAAACCCAAAAACAAAAACTATACAATTACAACTCAAACCTTTAATACTTACTCAAACAAGCACCCATGACTAAAACTTTAGTGATTTTTAATTAGAGTGGAACTCATAGTTATTATAAGCTTTCCATGGTTTTATTGGGTTGAGTCACCCCAACTTGACTTAAACCTTATAACTAAATGATTAAAAAACATTTTAAAGCACAAACAACAATCAAGCAATTTCAACAACATTGCTTATTATTATTCATTTCACAAGTGGCATCAAATAAATTCAATTTCCAACTTACTCCTAGCTAATGTTCCCCATTACATGACATACCCCCGTTATCAAGCAATATCCCGAAATTCATCACCATACGTGATTATGCACGACTTCATCTGTGGGCTTACATATGGCGTGTCCCTTGTGGTCCGTTTCTTATTGGTATTAGGACGCGAGCAAGGGGACCCCATATGACTAACAGGTGGTTTGATCAAGTCAGTAGTGAATTTGTACTTTTAAGCACATTGTGATCAAATTTATTGACTTATAACGGCAGCTTAACTGCGGGTTTTGCTCTTTGAGCTTTTATTTGAATATTTATACCTCTTTTTTTTAGAAGTAAAAATACCAGATGATAGACCGCATAAAGACCCATGGTCTCCGAATCCCGAAATATCCCATCAATACAAGATTTAAGATTATAAAATCATATGCCATGAAATGTTAACCACTAAAACTAGAAGTGTGAAAATTAAAGTTTACTATAAACCACCTTTTTGAAAGCAACTTCATTTTGTATCACACTAGCTAAAAGGCTTGAGTATGACTCAACTTTTTATTCCACTTCAAAAATAGTATGTTTCCCACTAAAAATCACTTAAATTAGGTTTTATAATGCCACAACGTTACTGCCCTTTCATTCATAAAGGTTGAGAGACACAAAAACAAAGAAAATATATATATATATATATATATATTTTTTTTTGAATTTTTTTGGATTTTTTAGACTCTATATTGACTCAAAACAGACAACTAAAACTCATAAATGACCATTTCCCATCCCCACACTTAAGTTCTACATTGTCCCTAATGTAGAAATGGAAAAACACTTAAAAACAAAGCTAAGAATGCAAAAATAAAAGATAAGAGAGGTGAACTGGAAAAGACTTAGCTGGTATTGCGAAACGCGTAAGCTCCAAGTCTTCGTTCCAATATTCAAGTGTTGACCGTATAGCATTTCGGTCGCGGTCAACCTTGCCACCGACACTCCCGAGCTCCTTCTTCATCTTCACAAATGCACACTCACCCGAATGGAGATTGAGTACGGGTGAGAATAATTTAAACCTGCAAAAACGAAAACAAGATACCCGAGCATAAAACTGACTCGACACAACTAAAATAAAATAAAAATAAAATAAAAATAAAATCAAACATAAGATAAAATCTAAACTTACAAACTTTACATATTACGGGTTGCCTCCCGAGAGCGCTTAGTTTTTCGAGTCCTCAGCCTGACTCATCTCAGATCTCACTAGCCTGGCAAACCGAGGTACATGACCTCCTTAATCTTCTCTACTGGCGCTCCACTCACATAATGTTTCAACCTATGCCCATTAACCTTAAACCGCTCTCCATCACTACCTTCAATCTCGATGGTACCGTATGGAAAAACCTTGCTAACTGTGAACGGTCCTGACCATCTAGACTTCAACTTACCCGGAAACAACTTCAACCGAGAATTGAACAACAACACCTGATCCCCACACTTGAAGGTTTTATTACCCTTCAAGTGTCGATCGTGCAACTCCTTAGTCCTAAGCTTATACTTAAACGACTGTGCATAGGCGTGATCTCTCAACTCCTCTAACTCGTGAATCTGGTGAAACCGGTGATCTCTCTCCACAAACTTAGAAAAGCAACGACTAACCTGTGAACCAATAGTATCAATAAAGTACACGGTGTCGTCCTGGTCCTGTGTATGCCGCATGGCTCTATTCACATCAAACGTGACCATCTCATCAGCAACTCTCAAAGACAACTTACCCTCAAAGACATCTATTAACGCTCTCGCGGTAGCTAGGAATGGTCGTCCTAAAATTAACGGGACCCTCTCATCCTCGTCCATATCTAAGATCACAAAATCAATTGGGAACACAAACCTATCTACCTTCACTAACATATTCTCCACGATCCCCCTCGGATACTTCACTGACCTATCCGCTAACTGAATACTCATACGCGTCGGTACCGGTTCTCCTAGATCTAGCTTAGCAAAAACAGAATAGGGCATCAAATTAATACTAGCACCTAGGTCAGCCAACGCGTTATTCACCGACAAGTTACCTATGAAACAAGGAATAGTGAAACTACCCGGATCAGCCCTCTTGGGAGGTAGTTTATTCTGCACTACAGCCGAGCACTCCTCACTCAATATCACAGTTGAGATCTGCTCCAACTTCTTCTTATTTGTGAGCAGATCTTTCAGGAATTTAGCGTACTTAGGCATGTGCTGTAATGCCTCTACGAATGGTAAGTTCACTTTGAGTTGTTTGAACATCTCTAGGAACTTTCCATATTGCTCTTCATTCCTGTGCTGAGCCACTCTACCTGGGTATGGAAGTCTATCTAAGCGAATCTGTGGCTCCTTCTGTGAACTCTCGGATGCTTTCTTCTCGGTCTCCGCTGGCTGTGTTGTACTTGCTGGGCGCAGCCTCTGTTGCACCTCGCCAGCAGGGGCCTCCATCTCTATCTCCTCATCTACATCATCATCAGTGTAAGGGACAGGTTTCTCAACCTTACCTGTTGTCATGCCACTCCTAGTAGTCACTGCCTTCACCTGGGCATTCGGGTTCTTCACGACATTACTCGGTAGCACACCCTGTTGCCTCTCCTGCATCATACTCGCCAACTCCCCCATATTTCTCTCTAAGTTTTGCAATAACGCCCCTTGGTTCTTCAACATCGCCTCATTCTCTTGGAACCTCATTTGATACATCCGATCTCTCTCTTGCGCCTCTTTATATCGCGTATCATCTCTCGCTAGGAGTTGGGCCATCATATCCTCCATGGAAGGCTTCCTCTCGCCCTGACCCATGCCACTACTCTGCCCACTGGTTTGGTCCTGGAATAGACTCTGGGTGCGTGGCTGGAACCCCGGTGGGTTTCCACTCCTCCAACTCTGTTGATTCTTCCAACCCGGATTATAAGAATTACCGAAGGTATTGCCCTGCATCCGGTTGGGATTACCAACAAAATCAACCTGTTCCTGGAGACTGTCAACAGAGATGGGGCAATCAACAGTGTCATGACCACCCCGACAAATCTCACAGGCCTGCTCCTTCTTCTTCTGCAGGTCTTTCACCGCTTTAGTCAATGCCTCAACTTGGGCGGTTAAGACAGTATTATTATCGACTTGGTACACCCCTCGCTGAGCGGAAACTGTAACTCGAGCTTCAGGATACTCAAAGCTACTCATGGCTAAGTCCTCGAACAAGTTATTACACTCATCAACAGTTTTAGTGGTCAAAAGATTACCGCCAGCAGTAGTGTCTAAGATATTACGTGTTGCATGGGTGCTCCATTATAAAACTTCTCAACTAGCGCCCAATCTTGCAACCCGTGATGTGGACATTTGTGCAACAACTCTTTGAAACGTTCCCACGTGTCATAGAACGTCTCATCGGGTTTCTGCTGGTAAGAATGGATCAAGCTCCTCAGACGAGCGGTTTTCGACGGTGGAAAGTATTTCAGAAGGAATTTATCCTGCAAATCGGCCCATGTAGTGATGGAACCGGCAGGAAGAGACTCTAGCCAACTGTGGGCCCGATCGGAGAGAGAAAACGGAAAGAGACGCAACTTGAGTGCGTCCTCAGTAACACCGTTAAGATGGAAGGTGTCACAGATTCTGGCAAAGCGATTAAGATGAGAATTCGGGTCCTCAGACTGCAACCCGTGAAACTGACAAGTGTTGGTCATCATCGAAATGACCTGAGGAGGAATTTGCCAATTGTTGGCAGCGATTTGCGGTCTGGTGATACTAGACCTAGCGCCATCGGCTGTCGGCTTTGCGTAGTCGGCAACAACTCTCCTAACTGGTGGATCTGCGTCGCCCATCGTAGACTCGGTGTCGTGAACGGAATCGGTGTCGGTGTCGCGAACTGAACTTTCCTCCGTTACTGACTCGGTGTCGTAGTCGGGTTCGTCCGTCTGCTGGTCGAATATACGCTCGGGATCGTCTAATGACTCAAACTCAGGTGGACCGGCAGAACGAGTGTGACGCATAAACTAGAACGAAAAGAAAATAAAAAACTATATAACTAAACAACTTAAATAAAAGTGAACTAATCTAACAAGCAAACAAATAGCACGTAAAAGGCAAACTATATCTAAGGTAACAACTAGCAAATAGAGGAAACTAACCTAGAAAAGAAAAAGAGAACTAAAACAAAAAAGAATAAACAAAAATTTAAAGGGTGGTTAGACCCCCGACTCGGATCGTTCTCAAAGTCGCCAAAATAAAGTCCCCGGCAACGGCGCCAAAAACTTGATGTGTGAAATATATATATTAAATTAATGTCGTTCACAAAACTCAGGTTTTAAATAAAATGGAAAACCCAACAAAACTCACACAAGCGGCAAGTGTACCGGTCGTGTGTAGTCAAGCTAAGTAAGTCCGAGTATCGTACCCAAGAGACTTATTTGGCGGCCCTCAATAATAAATCGTTATCGACTCCTAACCGATGAAACTTTGTTTATTTTTAATTATTTAAACTATGAAAATAAATACGAACTAAATATTAAAAGTTATCTAAATTAATTAAAACTAGTAGAACTAAAAATTACTTTAATTAAAACTAATAAAAGAAAACTAGAAACGACTTAAACTAAGAAGACAAACTAAACTGATCCGAGAACTGTCAAGAATGAGAAAGCAACTACCTAGGCGGGAATCCTATTAACGACTCGACTACTATTGGTTTCATACAACTAATGGCACCGGATCAAAAAATATAACTATCAAGAACAACCCAACGCTACACTGCCTGCTATAGGTCTTAAATGTATGCTAAATGTCCTAAAATAATTATTTGAAACTTACGGTGTTAAGTTATGGTCAAAACCACACTTGGATGACTAATGGACCCTAAACTAGATCTCCTTCCGGTCTCACTAGTCCATTACCCTAATAGTTGGTTCTATCAACTCAATAAGATAAAGGGATCAATTAATCTAATATGATCTAAGACAAGAAATCACAAGTGACTAGACTACTTAGGCAAAATCCACTCTCGTGTGATCCTAACCTAACCAAACTAGCAACTAGATGAAATCTACAACCTATCTCCTTCCGGTCTCTAGGTCGGTTAGAATACTAATTTATACATATGAAAGCAAGCCCATCTCATAGGTGACTATTCCTAGATCAACCCACATATTGATTCAAACACTAAGTCTAAATCTAGCATGCAATTTTAACCAAAAACACAAAGTCAATAATTAAAATCACAAGAGAAACATGGCAAACCACATATATATTATAACTAGTACGCACGTCACATTCAAAGACAATATTTAGATCAACTTTGCAATAATCATCCATTCCATTAGTTATAAAATAAACCAAAAGTAGTCAAAAACATTAATATTTATCCATATGCCTAGGTAGTATTAAAAGGTTTAGCTACTCATAATCGTCAAAAGCATCACAAAAATAGTAAAACAATAGCAAACCATTATTTATAACGTATGAAAACGATGAATCAAAAACACAAACCGACTGATGAGAACAAACTGAATATGCTTCCAATCACTGTCTTTCGAACCTTGACTTCAAACTTTTTTAGCCGTCCAATTCCTTTCTTCTGTTTCTTTGTTCGAACTCCTTCTTTTTTCCCTTTTGCAATTAAACCAACCGTCCAATAAAACCAAAAAGCTGCTGCCGTCTTCTTCTGCCTTGTTCTAAAAATATATATCAAAGTGTAGGTCTTCTTTTCTTTTCTTTATGTGGGCCCCCTCTAACTCAAATAAGCCTTACGTCTCCATGACCCAACTTCACATGATATATCAATAAATATAAACCAAGTTAGTTAGGATTTTTTATAACTCTCCACGTGAACTTGATGAATTGGGATTTCAACTCTTTTAAAGTGTTATATTTATATAGATATTTCATTTAACTCAACACTTAAAAAAAACTTTACAACTCAAAAAGCATAAACTATCTCAGGGATTCAAGACTTAAAAACTCTAAACCCAAAAACAAAAACTATACAATTACAACTCAAACCTTTAATACTTACTCAAACAAGCACCCATGACTAAAACTTTAGTGATTTTTAATTAGAGTGGAACTCATAGTTATTATAAGCTTTCCATGGTTTTATTGGGTTGAGTCACCCCAACTTGACTTAAACCTTATAACTAAATGATTAAAAAACATTTTAAAGCACAAACAACAATCAAGCAATTTCAACAACATTGCTTATTATTATTCATTTCACAAGTGGCATCAAATAAATTCAATTTCCAACTTACTCCTAGCTAATGTTCCCCATTACATGACATACCCCCGTTATCAAGCAATATCCCGAAATTCATCACCATACGTGATTATGCACGACTTCATCTGTGGGCTTACATATGGCGTGTCCCTTGTGGTCCGTTTCTTATTGGTATTAGGACGCGAGCAAGGGGACCCCATATGACTAACAGGTGGTTTGATCAAGTCAGTAGTGAATTTGTACTTTTAAGCACATTGTGATCAAATTTATTGACTTATAACGGCAGCTTAACTGCGGGTTTTGCTCTTTGAGCTTTTATTTGAATATTTATACCTCTTTTTTTTAGAAGTAAAAATACCAGATGATAGACCGCATAAAGACCCATGGTCTCCGAATCCCGAAATATCCCATCAATACAAGATTTAAGATTATAAAATCATATGCCATGAAATGTTAACCACTAAAACTAGAAGTGTGAAAATTAAAGTTTACTATAAACCACCTTTTTGAAAGCAACTTCATTTTGTATCACACTAGCTAAAAGGCTTGAGTATGACTCAACTTTTTATTCCACTTCAAAAATAGTATGTTTCCCACTAAAAATCACTTAAATTAGGTTTTATAATGCCACAACGTTACTGCCCTTTCATTCATAAAGGTTGAGAGACACAAAAACAAAGAATATATATATATATATATATATATATATATTTTTTTTTGAATTTTTTTGGATTTTTTAGACTCTATATTGACTCAAAACAGACAACTAAAACTCATAAATGACCATTTCCCATCCCCACACTTAAGTTCTACATTGTCCCTAATGTAGAAATGGAAAAACACTTAAAAACAAAGCTAAGAATGCAAAAATAAAAGATAAGAGAGGTGAACTGGAAAAGACTTAGCTGGTATTGCGAAACGCGTAAGCTCCAAGTCTTCGTTCCAATATTCAAGTGTTGACCGTATAGCATTTCGGTCGCGGTCAACCTTGCCACCGACACTCCCGAGCTCCTTCTTCATCTTCACAAATGCACACTCACCCGAATGGAGATTGAGTACGGGTGAGAATAATTTAAACCTGCAAAAACGAAAACAAGATACCCGAGCATAAAACTGACTCGACACAACTAAAATAAAATAAAAATAAAATAAAAATAAAATCAAACATAAGATAAAATCTAAACTTACAAACTTTACATATTACGGGTTGCCTCCCGAGAGCGCTTAGTTTTTCGAGTCCTCAGCCTGACTCATCTCAGATCTCACTAGCCTGGCAAACCGAGGTACATGACCTCCTTAATCTTCTCTACTGGCGCTCCACTCACATAATGTTTCAACCTATGCCCATTAACCTTAAACCGCTCTCCATCACTACCTTCAATCTCGATGGTACCGTATGGAAAAACCTTGCTAACTGTGAACGGTCCTGACCATCTAGACTTCAACTTACCCGGAAACAACTTCAACCGAGAATTGAACAACAACACCTGATCCCCACACTTGAAGGTTTTATTACCCTTCAAGTGTCGATCGTGCAACTCCTTAGTCCTAAGCTTATACTTAAACGACTGTGCATAGGCGTGATCTCTCAACTCCTCTAACTCGTGAATCTGGTGAAACCGGTGATCTCTCTCCACAAACTTAGAAAAGCAACGACTAACCTGTGAACCAATAGTATCAATAAAGTACACGGTGTCGTCCTGGTCCTGTGTATGCCGCATGGCTCTATTCACATCAAACGTGACCATCTCATCAGCAACTCTCAAAGACAACTTACCCTCAAAGACATCTATTAACGCTCTCGCGGTAGCTAGGAATGGTCGTCCTAAAATTAACGGGACCCTCTCATCCTCGTCCATATCTAAGATCACAAAATCAATTGGGAACACAAACCTATCTACCTTCACTAACATATTCTCCACGATCCCCCTCGGATACTTCACTGACCTATCCGCTAACTGAATACTCATACGCGTCGGTACCGGTTCTCCTAGATCTAGCTTAGCAAAAACAGAATAGGGCATCAAATTAATACTAGCACCTAGGTCAGCCAACGCGTTATTCACCGACAAGTTACCTATGAAACAAGGAATAGTGAAACTACCCGGATCAGCCCTCTTGGGAGGTAGTTTATTCTGCACTACAGCCGAGCACTCCTCACTCAATATCACAGTTGAGATCTGCTCCAACTTCTTCTTATTTGTGAGCAGATCTTTCAGGAATTTAGCGTACTTAGGCATGTGCTGTAATGCCTCTACGAATGGTAAGTTCACTTTGAGTTGTTTGAACATCTCTAGGAACTTTCCATATTGCTCTTCATTCCTGTGCTGAGCCACTCTACCTGGGTATGGAAGTCTATCTAAGCGAATCTGTGGCTCCTTCTGTGAACTCTCGGATGCTTTCTTCTCGGTCTCCGCTGGCTGTGTTGTACTTGCTGGGCGCAGCCTCTGTTGCACCTCGCCAGCAGGGGCCTCCATCTCTATCTCCTCATCTACATCATCATCAGTGTAAGGGACAGGTTTCTCAACCTTACCTGTTGTCATGCCACTCCTAGTAGTCACTGCCTTCACCTGGGCATTCGGGTTCTTCACGACATTACTCGGTAGCACACCCTGTTGCCTCTCCTGCATCATACTCGCCAACTCCCCCATATTTCTCTCTAAGTTTTGCAATAACGCCCCTTGGTTCTTCAACATCGCCTCATTCTCTTGGAACCTCATTTGATACATCCGATCTCTCTCTTGCGCCTCTTTATATCGCGTATCATCTCTCGCTAGGAGTTGGGCCATCATATCCTCCATGGAAGGCTTCCTCTCGCCCTGACCCATGCCACTACTCTGCCCACTGGTTTGGTCCTGGAATAGACTCTGGGTGCGTGGCTGGAACCCCGGTGGGTTTCCACTCCTCCAACTCTGTTGATTCTTCCAACCCGGATTATAAGAATTACCGAAGGTATTGCCCTGCATCCGGTTGGGATTACCAACAAAATCAACCTGTTCCTGGAGACTGTCAACAGAGATGGGGCAATCAACAGTGTCATGACCACCCCGACAAATCTCACAGGCCTGCTCCTTCTTCTTCTGCAGGTCTTTCACCGCTTTAGTCAATGCCTCAACTTGGGCGGTTAAGACAGTATTATTATCGACTTGGTACACCCCTCGCTGAGCGGAAACTGTAACTCGAGCTTCAGGATACTCAAAGCTACTCATGGCTAAGTCCTCGAACAAGTTATTACACTCATCAACAGTTTTAGTGGTCAAAAGATTACCGCCAGCAGTAGTGTCTAAGATATTACGTGTTGCATGGGTGCTCCATTATAAAACTTCTCAACTAGCGCCCAATCTTGCAACCCGTGATGTGGACATTTGTGCAACAACTCTTTGAAACGTTCCCACGTGTCATAGAACGTCTCATCGGGTTTCTGCTGGTAAGAATGGATCAAGCTCCTCAGACGAGCGGTTTTCGACGGTGGAAAGTATTTCAGAAGGAATTTATCCTGCAAATCGGCCCATGTAGTGATGGAACCGGCAGGAAGAGACTCTAGCCAACTGTGGGCCCGATCGGAGAGAGAAAACGGAAAGAGACGCAACTTGAGTGCGTCCTCAGTAACACCGTTAAGATGGAAGGTGTCACAGATTCTGGCAAAGCGATTAAGATGAGAATTCGGGTCCTCAGACTGCAACCCGTGAAACTGACAAGTGTTGGTCATCATCGAAATGACCTGAGGAGGAATTTGCCAATTGTTGGCAGCGATTTGCGGTCTGGTGATACTAGACCTAGCGCCATCGGCTGTCGGCTTTGCGTAGTCGGCAACAACTCTCCTAACTGGTGGATCTGCGTCGCCCATCGTAGACTCGGTGTCGTGAACGGAATCGGTGTCGGTGTCGCGAACTGAACTTTCCTCCGTTACTGACTCGGTGTCGTAGTCGGGTTCGTCCGTCTGCTGGTCGAATATACGCTCGGGATCGTCTAATGACTCAAACTCAGGTGGACCGGCAGAACGAGTGTGACGCATAAACTAGAACGAAAAGAAAATAAAAAACTATATAACTAAACAACTTAAATAAAAGTGAACTAATCTAACAAGCAAACAAATAGCACGTAAAAGGCAAACTATATCTAAGGTAACAACTAGCAAATAGAGGAAACTAACCTAGAAAAGAAAAAGAGAACTAAAACAAAAAAGAATAAACAAAAATTTAAAGGGTGGTTAGACCCCCGACTCGGATCGTTCTCAAAGTCGCCAAAATAAAGTCCCCGGCAACGGCGCCAAAAACTTGATGTGTGAAATATATATATTAAATTAATGTCGTTCACAAAACTCAGGTTTTAAATAAAATGGAAAACCCAACAAAACTCACACAAGCGGCAAGTGTACCGGTCGTGTGTAGTCAAGCTAAGTAAGTCCGAGTATCGTACCCAAGAGACTTATTTGGCGGCCCTCAATAATAAATCGTTATCGACTCCTAACCGATGAAACTTTGTTTATTTTTAATTATTTAAACTATGAAAATAAATACGAACTAAATATTAAAAGTTATCTAAATTAATTAAAACTAGTAGAACTAAAAATTACTTTAATTAAAACTAATAAAAGAAAACTAGAAACGACTTAAACTAAGAAGACAAACTAAACTGATCCGAGAACTGTCAAGAATGAGAAAGCAACTACCTAGGCGGGAATCCTATTAACGACTCGACTACTATTGGTTTCATACAACTAATGGCACCGGATCAAAAAATATAACTATCAAGAACAACCCAACGCTACACTGCCTGCTATAGGTCTTAAATGTATGCTAAATGTCCTAAAATAATTATTTGAAACTTACGGTGTTAAGTTATGGTCAAAACCACACTTGGATGACTAATGGACCCTAAACTAGATCTCCTTCCGGTCTCACTAGTCCATTACCCTAATAGTTGGTTCTATCAACTCAATAAGATAAAGGGATCAATTAATCTAATATGATCTAAGACAAGAAATCACAAGTGACTAGACTACTTAGGCAAAATCCACTCTCGTGTGATCCTAACCTAACCAAACTAGCAACTAGATGAAATCTACAACCTATCTCCTTCCGGTCTCTAGGTCGGTTAGAATACTAATTTATACATATGAAAGCAAGCCCATCTCATAGGTGACTATTCCTAGATCAACCCACATATTGATTCAAACACTAAGTCTAAATCTAGCATGCAATTTTAACCAAAAACACAAAGTCAATAATTAAAATCACAAGAGAAACATGGCAAACCACATATATATTATAACTAGTACGCACGTCACATTCAAAGACAATATTTAGATCAACTTTGCAATAATCATCCATTCCATTAGTTATAAAATAAACCAAAAGTAGTCAAAAACATTAATATTTATCCATATGCCTAGGTAGTATTAAAAGGTTTAGCTACTCATAATCGTCAAAAGCATCACAAAAATAGTAAAACAATAGCAAACCATTATTTATAACGTATGAAAACGATGAATCAAAAACACAAACCGACTGATGAGAACAAACTGAATATGCTTCCAATCACTGTCTTTCGAACCTTGACTTCAAACTTTTTTAGCCGTCCAATTCCTTTCTTCTGTTTCTTTGTTCGAACTCCTTCTTTTTTCCCTTTTGCAATTAAACCAACCGTCCAATAAAACCAAAAAGCTGCTGCCGTCTTCTTCTGCCTTGTTCTAAAAATATATATCAAAGTGTAGGTCTTCTTTTCTTTTCTTTATGTGGGCCCCCTCTAACTCAAATAAGCCTTACGTCTCCATGACCCAACTTCACATGATATATCAATAAATATAAACCAAGTTAGTTAGGATTTTTTATAACTCTCCACGTGAACTTGATGAATTGGGATTTCAACTCTTTTAAAGTGTTATATTTATATAGATATTTCATTTAACTCAACACTTAAAAAAAACTTTACAACTCAAAAAGCATAAACTATCTCAGGGATTCAAGACTTAAAAACTCTAAACCCAAAAACAAAAACTATACAATTACAACTCAAACCTTTAATACTTACTCAAACAAGCACCCATGACTAAAACTTTAGTGATTTTTAATTAGAGTGGAACTCATAGTTATTATAAGCTTTCCATGGTTTTATTGGGTTGAGTCACCCCAACTTGACTTAAACCTTATAACTAAATGATTAAAAAACATTTTAAAGCACAAACAACAATCAAGCAATTTCAACAACATTGCTTATTATTATTCATTTCACAAGTGGCATCAAATAAATTCAATTTCCAACTTACTCCTAGCTAATGTTCCCCATTACATGACATACCCCCGTTATCAAGCAATATCCCGAAATTCATCACCATACGTGATTATGCACGACTTCATCTGTGGGCTTACATATGGCGTGTCCCTTGTGGTCCGTTTCTTATTGGTATTAGGACGCGAGCAAGGGGACCCCATATGACTAACAGGTGGTTTGATCAAGTCAGTAGTGAATTTGTACTTTTAAGCACATTGTGATCAAATTTATTGACTTATAACGGCAGCTTAACTGCGGGTTTTGCTCTTTGAGCTTTTATTTGAATATTTATACCTCTTTTTTTTAGAAGTAAAAATACCAGATGATAGACCGCATAAAGACCCATGGTCTCCGAATCCCGAAATATCCCATCAATACAAGATTTAAGATTATAAAATCATATGCCATGAAATGTTAACCACTAAAACTAGAAGTGTGAAAATTAAAGTTTACTATAAACCACCTTTTTGAAAGCAACTTCATTTTGTATCACACTAGCTAAAAGGCTTGAGTATGACTCAACTTTTTATTCCACTTCAAAAATAGTATGTTTCCCACTAAAAATCACTTAAATTAGGTTTTATAATGCCACAACGTTACTGCCCTTTCATTCATAAAGGTTGAGAGACACAAAAACAAAGAAAATATATATATATATATATATATATATATATTTTTTTGAATTTTTTTGGATTTTTTAGACTCTATATTGACTCAAAACAGACAACTAAAACTCATAAATGACCATTTCCCATCCCCACACTTAAGTTCTACATTGTCCCTAATGTAGAAATGGAAAAACACTTAAAAACAAAGCTAAGAATGCAAAAATAAAAGATAAGAGAGGTGAACTGGAAAAGACTTAGCTGGTATTGCGAAACGCGTAAGCTCCAAGTCTTCGTTCCAATATTCAAGTGTTGACCGTATAGCATTTCGGTCGCGGTCAACCTTGCCACCGACACTCCCGAGCTCCTTCTTCATCTTCACAAATGCACACTCACCCGAATGGAGATTGAGTACGGGTGAGAATAATTTAAACCTGCAAAAACGAAAACAAGATACCCGAGCATAAAACTGACTCGACACAACTAAAATAAAATAAAAATAAAATAAAAATAAAATCAAACATAAGATAAAATCTAAACTTACAAACTTTACATATTACGGGTTGCCTCCCGAGAGCGCTTAGTTTTTCGAGTCCTCAGCCTGACTCATCTCAGATCTCACTAGCCTGGCAAACCGAGGTACATGACCTCCTTAATCTTCTCTACTGGCGCTCCACTCACATAATGTTTCAACCTATGCCCATTAACCTTAAACCGCTCTCCATCACTACCTTCAATCTCGATGGTACCGTATGGAAAAACCTTGCTAACTGTGAACGGTCCTGACCATCTAGACTTCAACTTACCCGGAAACAACTTCAACCGAGAATTGAACAACAACACCTGATCCCCACACTTGAAGGTTTTATTACCCTTCAAGTGTCGATCGTGCAACTCCTTAGTCCTAAGCTTATACTTAAACGACTGTGCATAGGCGTGATCTCTCAACTCCTCTAACTCGTGAATCTGGTGAAACCGGTGATCTCTCTCCACAAACTTAGAAAAGCAACGACTAACCTGTGAACCAATAGTATCAATAAAGTACACGGTGTCGTCCTGGTCCTGTGTATGCCGCATGGCTCTATTCACATCAAACGTGACCATCTCATCAGCAACTCTCAAAGACAACTTACCCTCAAAGACATCTATTAACGCTCTCGCGGTAGCTAGGAATGGTCGTCCTAAAATTAACGGGACCTTCTCATCCTCGTCCATATCTAAGATCACAAAATCAATTGGGAACACAAACCTATCTACCTTCACTAACATATTCTCCACGATCCCCCTCGGATACTTCACTGACCTATCCGCTAACTGAATACTCATACGCGTCGGTACCGGTTCTCCTAGATCTAGCTTAGCAAAAACAGAATAGGGCATCAAATTAATACTAGCACCTAGGTCAGCCAACGCGTTATTCACCGACAAGTTACCTATGAAACAAGGAATAGTGAAACTACCCGGATCAGCCCTCTTGGGAGGTAGTTTATTCTGCACTACAGCCGAGCACTCCTCACTCAATATCACAGTTGAGATCTGCTCCAACTTCTTCTTATTTGTGAGCAGATCTTTCAGGAATTTAGCGTACTTAGGCATGTGCTGTAATGCCTCTACGAATGGTAAGTTCACTTTGAGTTGTTTGAACATCTCTAGGAACTTTCCATATTGCTCTTCATTCCTGTGCTGAGCCACTCTACCTGGGTATGGAAGTCTATCTAAGCGAATCTGTGGCTCCTTCTGTGAACTCTCGGATGCTTTCTTCTCGGTCTCCGCTGGCTGTGTTGTACTTGCTGGGCGCAGCCTCTGTTGCACCTCGCCAGCAGGGGCCTCCATCTCTATCTCCTCATCTACATCATCATCAGTGTAAGGGACAGGTTTCTCAACCTTACCTGTTGTCATGCCACTCCTAGTAGTCACTGCCTTCACCTGGGCATTCGGGTTCTTCACGACATTACTCGGTAGCACACCCTGTTGCCTCTCCTGCATCATACTCGCCAACTCCCCCATATTTCTCTCTAAGTTTTGCAATAACGCCCCTTGGTTCTTCAACATCGCCTCATTCTCTTGGAACCTCATTTGATACATCCGATCTCTCTCTTGCGCCTCTTTATATCGCGTATCATCTCTCGCTAGGAGTTGGGCCATCATATCCTCCATGGAAGGCTTCCTCTCGCCCTGACCCATGCCACTACTCTGCCCACTGGTTTGGTCCTGGAATAGACTCTGGGTGCGTGGCTGGAACCCCGGTGGGTTTCCACTCCTCCAACTCTGTTGATTCTTCCAACCCGGATTATAAGAATTACCGAAGGTATTGCCCTGCATCCGGTTGGGATTACCAACAAAATCAACCTGTTCCTGGAGACTGTCAACAGAGATGGGGCAATCAACAGTGTCATGACCACCCCGACAAATCTCACAGGCCTGCTCCTTCTTCTTCTGCAGGTCTTTCACCGCTTTAGTCAATGCCTCAACTTGGGCGGTTAAGACAGTATTATTATCGACTTGGTACACCCCTCGCTGAGCGGAAACTGTAACTCGAGCTTCAGGATACTCAAAGCTACTCATGGCTAAGTCCTCGAACAAGTTATTACACTCATCAACAGTTTTAGTGGTCAAAAGATTACCGCCAGCAGTAGTGTTTAAGATATTACGTGTTGCATGGGTGCTCCATTATAAAACTTCTCAACTAGCGCCCAATCTTGCAACCCGTGATGTGGACATTTGTGCAACAACTCTTTGAAACGTTCCCACGTGTCATAGAACGTCTCATCGGGTTTCTGCTGGTAAGAATGGATCAAGCTCCTCAGACGAGCGGTTTTCGACGGTGGAAAGTATTTCAGAAGGAATTTATCCTGCAAATCGGCCCATGTAGTGATGGAACCGGCAGGAAGAGACTCTAGCCAACTGTGGGCCCGATCGGAGAGAGAAAACGGAAAGAGACGCAACTTGAGTGCGTCCTCAGTAACACCGTTAAGATGGAAGGTGTCACAGATTCTGGCAAAGCGATTAAGATGAGAATTCGGGTCCTCAGACTGCAACCCGTGAAACTGACAAGTGTTGGTCATCATCGAAATGACCTGAGGAGGAATTTGCCAATTGTTGGCAGCGATTTGCGGTCTGGTGATACTAGACCTAGCGCCATCGGCTGTCGGCTTTGCGTAGTCGGCAACAACTCTCCTAACTGGTGGATCTGCGTCGCCCATCGTAGACTCGGTGTCGTGAACGGAATCGGTGTCGGTGTCGCGAACTGAACTTTCCTCCGTTACTGACTCGGTGTCGTAGTCGGGTTCGTCCGTCTGCTGGTCGAATATACGCTCGGGATCGTCTAATGACTCAAACTCAGGTGGACCGGCAGAACGAGTGTGACGCATAAACTAGAACGAAAAGAAAATAAAAAACTATATAACTAAACAACTTAAATAAAAGTGAACTAATCTAACAAGCAAACAAATAGCACGTAAAAGGCAAACTATATCTAAGGTAACAACTAGCAAATAGAGGAAACTAACCTAGAAAAGAAAAAGAGAACTAAAACAAAAAAGAATAAACAAAAATTTAAAGGGTGGTTAGACCCCCGACTCGGATCGTTCTCAAAGTCGCCAAAATAAAGTCCCCGGCAACGGCGCCAAAAACTTGATGTGTGAAATATATATATTAAATTAATGTCGTTCACAAAACTCAGGTTTTAAATAAAATGGAAAACCCAACAAAACTCACACAAGCGGCAAGTGTACCGGTCGTGTGTAGTCAAGCTAAGTAAGTCCGAGTATCGTACCCAAGAGACTTATTTGGCGGCCCTCAATAATAAATCGTTATCGACTCCTAACCGATGAAACTTTGTTTATTTTTAATTATTTAAACTATGAAAATAAATACGAACTAAATATTAAAAGTTATCTAAATTAATTAAAACTAGTAGAACTAAAAATTACTTTAATTAAAACTAATAAAAGAAAACTAGAAACGACTTAAACTAAGAAGACAAACTAAACTGATCCGAGAACTGTCAAGAATGAGAAAGCAACTACCTAGGCGGGAATCCTATTAACGACTCGACTACTATTGGTTTCATACAACTAATGGCACCGGATCAAAAAATATAACTATCAAGAACAACCCAACGCTACACTGCCTGCTATAGGTCTTAAATGTATGCTAAATGTCCTAAAATAATTATTTGAAACTTACGGTGTTAAGTTATGGTCAAAACCACACTTGGATGACTAATGGACCCTAAACTAGATCTCCTTCCGGTCTCACTAGTCCATTACCCTAATAGTTGGTTCTATCAACTCAATAAGATAAAGGGATCAATTAATCTAATATGATCTAAGACAAGAAATCACAAGTGACTAGACTACTTAGGCAAAATCCACTCTCGTGTGATCCTAACCTAACCAAACTAGCAACTAGATGAAATCTACAACCTATCTCCTTCCGGTCTCTAGGTCGGTTAGAATACTAATTTATACATATGAAAGCAAGCCCATCTCATAGGTGACTATTCCTAGATCAACCCACATATTGATTCAAACACTAAGTCTAAATCTAGCATGCAATTTTAACCAAAAACACAAAGTCAATAATTAAAATCACAAGAGAAACATGGCAAACCACATATATATTATAACTAGTACGCACGTCACATTCAAAGACAATATTTAGATCAACTTTGCAATAATCATCCATTCCATTAGTTATAAAATAAACCAAAAGTAGTCAAAAACATTAATATTTATCCATATGCCTAGGTAGTATTAAAAGGTTTAGCTACTCATAATCGTCAAAAGCATCACAAAAATAGTAAAACAATAGCAAACCATTATTTATAACGTATGAAAACGATGAATCAAAAACACAAACCGACTGATGAGAACAAACTGAATATGCTTCCAATCACTGTCTTTCGAACCTTGACTTCAAACTTTTTTAGCCGTCCAATTCCTTTCTTCTGTTTCTTTGTTCGAACTCCTTCTTTTTTCCCTTTTGCAATTAAACCAACCGTCCAATAAAACCAAAAAGCTGCTGCCGTCTTCTTCTGCCTTGTTCTAAAAATATATATCAAAGTGTAGGTCTTCTTTTCTTTTCTTTATGTGGGCCCCCTCTAACTCAAATAAGCCTTACGTCTCCATGACCCAACTTCACATGATATATCAATAAATATAAACCAAGTTAGTTAGGATTTTTTATAACTCTCCACGTGAACTTGATGAATTGGGATTTCAACTCTTTTAAAGTGTTATATTTATATAGATATTTCATTTAACTCAACACTTAAAAAAAACTTTACATATAAAACATATATAAAAAAAAACAATTAACCACTAAAATGATCAAATTATTTAGCTTATTAACTCCACGACTCTTTAAAACCCAACTATGAACCAAGTAGAGTAGAATTCGACCAAAAGTAATTCAAAAATATTTAAAAGTGTAGGAAATATTTATATATATAATGTATAATTTAAACCACATCAGTAAGAAACAAAATTTTGAAAACTTTTAGATAATTCTTATCTATACTATAAATCTTTTTAAAAAAAAATGATTATTATTTCCATTCTAAACGTGTCTATATGCATGAATTATAAAATCCTATTTAATTTTTTTACAAAAAAAAAATAAAGCTCTAAACATAATGTTGTAGGCATTGTTTTTTAACCCATAAAAAATCACTTAAACTTACCGATTTTAATATAAGTATTAGGTCATGGACTATGTATACACTTTATAAACTTAATCCACATAAACATATGACCAATAAAAATGATATGGTTCATGTTAACATACATACAACCTATGAAATTGGCAAGAAGTTAGCATGTTAGAAGGCAATCAGAGTACATCTATTTGATAACTCTTGTAAATGACATAGTAAGATGTAAAATATAAGAATTAAATTATATAAAAAATCAAAAAAATAAGGCCTTTATTGAATTAGAACTCTTAAACTGTGAAACAAAAAAAAACAAATGCATAATTACTAAAATACACATTTGACACATACTATTTCTATCTTAAAAAATTAGACAATGTGATCTTTTAGCACCATTTGACCCTGAACAACAATTATTTTGTTTTAAAACTACCTTCTCATGACCTTGAACCACATCTTGCAAGCCATCATAGCTTTTAACCAATCCATTTGACCCATCTAAATATAATAAACAATGGCTTTTACCCATTCAAATTATAAAAAACAATCCATGTGTTTAACTCCATCGTTAATGAAAAACACGTATAATACTAAGATGTAAACTACATCTATAAAAATAGGTAAAAAGATGCTATAACATAATATTGTACATATACCACCTGGTTAAGTTTGATTTACTATTGATTCTAATTTGAAATAGAGTTAATCAAGAACATGAATAATAGTTTGAAATACGCACCTTTGAATAGATATTTACCTCAAAGACCAATGAAGTAATCGATACACAAATCCAACAGCAACAATGGAGATTAGTAGCAGGCAAACCAATACCTAAACTTAATCCATACGATTCCAATGGCTACACTTAAAGTCATGTAATCATAACACAAAACCAGTTTTTGATAATCCGGCTGGTTGTAGTCCTCTGCCAATGCACAAACTAAAGAAGCATGTTTTTCAAACAGCTTCCCATCCACGTGAAAACGCCTCACAAGACCTCCATGAGCTAGTGCTTTCTTAAGACAAGCTAAAATGCTGTCATGAAAACCATTGCCTCCCCAAACAGGTGCCTCAAGCATAACAACAACTTCTTAGCTGCAAATAAACAAAAATTTGATCAACTAAAGAAAACAAATTAAAAATACAACTTGTTAACATACCCTGTCATTTTTTTTCCTTTGACTGATTCTTCGCACAAATTATGACCCATAAGAATTATCAGATAATGGATCTAAATATTAAGCATGTTACATTTTATTAACAACTTTAACAGTTTAGTTTTATAAGCAAATGAATGACCCAAATTGAAATCTTCTACTATATATATGACATGTTGCAAAACATGTTTTAATATTTTTGCAGAAACTAAATCAAGAAAAAACATAAGTTTATTTCAAAATAAAATCAGACTTTTTTTGCTTCTTTAGATGTTCGAAGAAACAATAAACAAGTCTGCTAAAATAAGAATAAGTTATTTAAAATTGTAGAAAATGTATAAATTAAGCATATAATATACAAATAATAAAAATTACCACAAGATAGTGAACGAAGGTGCATGTATTGATTCTTGGATGCATAACCATTTGAATTTAACAACAGGACATACATGGAATTGCTTCTAGAGTTTAGATTGCCCATAAGAAGTGAGTCACAAGTCGTAAGAACTTATTAAATTTGCCTATGGATTCTCAACAAACGAAGCCATATCTTTAATTCTAAACTCTTTTGTCTACGATTCCAATGGCTTAGTGGGTTTTTTTTAACAAAACCAGCGACGATGAAGACGAAAGAAGCAAAAAAAAAACCAATTAAGTTTATGAAAAAACGCACGAGAATAAATTTAATAGAAAGAAGGAAAATTACGACCTGTTATATGAAAACCCACAGTCTCTTAATCGATAATCTACTGCCATCTTCACCGATCGTTCAATCTGGCATCATCTTCACACGCGAACCCTAATAGTCATTGTGTTAATGGATAAACAAAGGTGATAGAAGATGATGGATACACGGTTTAACTTGGTGAAATCATCAATGGAAACTGACTGCATACTTTATCATAGAAACTCTGGTTACGATTACTGAATGTGAAAGAAAATATCCTTAGATGTGCAGTAAAAAAAATGAAACCTAGTTTCAAAAAGCTGTATAAATGTGAAACATTAAAGAGAGCAAGACACCTCATCATGGGATTAATGATATTATGCCAAGTAAGAATTTATGGGGTAGGCATGCTAAGAGATTAACACTTGGCAAAAGTAGGTTTGCTTTATTATATTTTATAGATTCGATATGTTTATACTAACAAAATAAGAAATGTACGTTAGTGTATCAGCTACTATGCTATTGGATTGGATAATTGCTGCTGTCATCGATGGTTATGGTGGGCTAAAGCGTTTCTTAGAGAAGAGTGGCCTGGCTTCAGGGCTTAAGCGTTTCTTGAAGCTGAAGGATCTGTATCTGGAAATAGGAAAGAACAAAATTTCTGCAAGTCATTTGTTTTTCTACTTTTCTTTCTACTATTTAATTGTTTTGTTTTAGAGTAAACTGCAGTTTTGGTCCTTATGTTTTGATAACATTAACAGTTTCAATCTCACCTTAATAGTTTTGGTCCCTGCGTTTATATTTTCTAACAGAAATGGTCCCGAACACTAACTCCATTCAATTTTCCGTTAAGTTTTCCTCACATACAGAGAAAAAATGTCATTTCTCCCACTCTTTTGACATGCGAATGAATAAAAATGTTAACCTATATGATAACCTAGATAATAAGGGGGAGAAATTAACATTTTTACCCCTCAGTTGCGGGGTGCGTGTGAGAGATTTAATGGAAAATTGGATGAAGTTAGTGTTCGGGACCATTTATGTTAGAAAATAAAAACACATGGACAAAAATGGTTAAGGTGAGACTGAAACTGTTAATGCTATCAAAACACAGGGACCAAAACTGCAGTTTACTCTTTGTTTTCGATATATATATTAACAAAGAAATTTTATTGTATATACTGTATGTCTACTATCAGCAAAAATCCTCTAAAAAAAGTGGCAACAAAGACTGCTCTTGCCAAAGGCCGTTATGGGAAGTGGGTCGGATGGATAAATGCAAGGATCAGATGCATTTCGTTTGGATGTAATGACTTCTTATTAATTAGTTAACTAAATTTGTATACAAATTAATTGGAGATCGATATTATTATTTTAAGTCCATCCATCATTTCATGTTTTTTACAGCGTATTTGAAAGATTTTGGCAACAACATGATGATCATCACTCGGCGTGGAGGCCTACCTAACAATCAAGCTTCATTGCTAGATGATCGATGCCTTTTTACAAAAGGACTGGTGTTGTAGTCTGTGAAGTCCTGTCAGGCATGACCTATCATATTCCGCTTGGAGGCTTTTCAAGTGATTCCATAATGATTGAAAGAAGGGACAACACTATGCTTATATATGGTGATGTATACGTGGATGAGAAGAATATTCGTGATGTGTTGGTAGAGATTGCTTTGCCCGAGCCAAGAGCATAGGTATTTGGGCCAAACGACATTAACACCGATTGGAAAAAAAGATTCAATTCTTACCATAAAGGTACGTTGATTGTATGCCAACAACAAAAGAAAAAGGTAGTATTTAACTGTAAAAGAGCAGGAACAAGTGAAGCGAAAATATATTACTTCAAGTGATGAATTACAATGAGGTAAAAACCTCTATTTATAAGAGTGCAAACCCTAAAATATGGCCCATGGGCCTGAACTAGCCAATCTAATACAAATAGGCTAACTAACAAATATATACATAACTAACACTACTTCTCAAGTTGGAGTGATATTATCCAAATTAAACATATTTTTATATAAATATTCTCTATACTTTTTTTGTTACTTTTGGTCTAACTCTACTCCTATTGCTTCATATTTATAATTTAATGATTTTTAAGAGACCATGAGTGAGACTGCCGTACTTTTAGTTGAAGTTAAGACCGATGAGTGAAATATTAAACAAGTTTCATATTATTAAAGAAAAGAAATAAAAACTTAACAAATGTGTTTTGAATGCTCATGCAGATCATGTATGATAGAACCCTTTGAGCGGGTCAAACTCCAAAAATTAGATTAAGTAATAACACAAACTTGAAACAATTTTCTTCTCTAATTTTTAACCAAGCAAAGATTACAATTTAAAGGAAAGCAAAAAGTAAACATGGGTCCTAATGTTATGCTAAGAAATTGGAAGTTGCAGATAGTGGTGGTACCATTTCCTAAATACATGCATGCAAAATTAAACGTGGGAAAACAACTTAGAAGAGTTCCACTTCCTTAAGCAATGATTTTGTTGACTGGGTCAGTTGTTGGGTTGGATCCTGAAACGATAGTGGGTCGGGTCTGTTGGGTTGGGTTAACTGTTAGATGGGTCGTATCAATGTACATCTACGTGAATGAAGATGCAAGTGGAAGTATATGGACATTACTTTGGCCAATATTTATAATAAATAAAGATGAGTCAAAACGTGTCGTAATGGGCGGTTAAAATTGTTGAATTGGATTGCAATATATTTGAGCCCATTAAACAAGAAACTAAATACTAGGGTCCATCAATTAATTGAGGAGTAGGGCATTAGTTGATATTATATAAGTTTGCCGTGAATCAAAAAGAAAAAGGAGGCATGCAGAAGAAAAAAAAGGAACGAACAGAAAAAAGAAGGAAAGAAAAAGTTGTCGCTCGAAAACAAAAGATATCAAGCAGGCTTGCAGGCAAGCACGTCAGAAAGTCAACGGTGATAGATTTGATCGATTGAATTAATTTAAACAGGCTGGCTAGCAGGTAGCTGAATTAATTTAAGTTAGATAGCAGACAGTCTGCTGAATTATATCATTATATTTCAATGAACGGTAACTCTATTTGTGTTTCAGTTTTTGTTTCTGCTTTGAACTTGGTTGTTGGCTAGGGTTCTTTGAACCGCCTAGGCTAATAATGAACTAATTGCAAGGCTTGATTATTTGTTTGATTATGTAATGACTTTGGTATTTTTTTTATAATCTAGTAAACGTCTTTTGATTAGATGATGCATTAGACATGTTTGGTTTGAATTAATGAATGTTTATTTGTTTCCACTTAAATCTTGTTGAATGTCTTTTAAAGAATAGGTTTAAGTTAGGTCATGCTCTTTGTGTTAGTGACTAGTTTATGGTTTAGGTGCACTAAAACCATAGGAACAATAAACTGAATTGGGTTGATAAAAATGTGTAGCTAAATTAGTATCCGTGAGGTGATAGTTTAATTTGTAAGTCTAAGTAGGGTGACTTGCTAGGCTCGTTTCTGTGAAGAGTTAGTCTAGTTTTGGTTTTACTACGGTGTCTATACATGTCATTTGAATCAAGGTAATTACCTTAGGTTATTTAATTGTGAGATTAATAATCGGTATAGGTACCAAATCATAATCCTTAGACGACTGTGAGGGAGTCTAATTGCTAAACTGGTTTGCTTTATAACTTGATAAAAACCCGTAGGTTTCTTCTCGAAAAGGGTCGACGGTCTTATAGGTTTTTGGGTCAAGTGATCATTTCAGGATCCCAGTCCATTGTCAAAGCATTTTCTAACAATCTGATAACTTGAGCACTAATGAGTCGGGTCTAGGTGGTTTGCTTTTCATTGTCTGTTTGAATCTGTCTTTCATTTCGTCTGTCATTACTTTTATGTAGTTAGTAAACTAAATAAACCCCCATTTTCAAATAATCTTTTATTTTAATTGTCGTGTCTAGTAAGTAGAGTCTTTTAAAGCTATATTAAACGTAATATATTACATTCGACCGGTCTACTGCCGGTTTTGTGTGAATTGGTTTGCTAGTCTTGGTTTTTATAATTTAAAACTTAGGTGTTATTATTTTATATATATATTTGCACGCATCAAGTTTTTGGCGCTGTTGTCGGGGACTATTGGTAATTGCGTTGAATTAACTTTTTGAGGTTTTACTAGCTATACACGTGCTTTTGGTAATTGCTAGTTTTTATTTTGCTCTGTTTTTCTTCCCATAGAGTCTTTCTTGTAAATAAGTATCTGTGAAATTTGTTGAGGACCTCATTTTACTTGTTTATATCCAGATTATTCGAGGTCCTCCGAACCATTTTGTGTTACTAACTCCTTTATGCATGCGCAGACATATTATTCACAGGAGTTTCTGACATCCCAAGATTTCGGGAGGTTGAGTAAAATAGAGGGCTTGTTGACGAAACTAGTGTCTAATAATGTTAGCTATGATCCTTAACCGCAAGATTCTGGGAGGTTGAGCAGAATAGAGGACTTGCTAACCCAATTAGTGTCAAATGATGTCAATGCTCAAAAGAGGCTAGCAGAGCAGGAAATCCGCGTACAGCAAAACCAGTTGATGCTGAAAAATTCGTATAAAGCTGTAGAGGAAAGCAAGAGGTGTTTGGAAGATGTTCAACATCAGTGGGTGAAACAAGAATCAGGTAATGATCTTTATCCTTATCCTAAAGTCAATACTTTTTATGGAGATTCGGATGAGATCATTCACGCACATCACACTCCTTGGTAGCCAGGTAACGATAACTCTAATTCTACTTATTCTTTTGATTCTTATGATATTTTAAATGAGCCACAAGATAGTTTACGCTTGTCTTGTGAGGATGAGATTTTGCAGGAATCACACGTACAGCCGGAGACTACAATGAACATTTCAGTCCCACCTCCGGTTTGTCAGGTAGAAGCAGTAGAAAAGAAGGGTCGATCCCTTATTGATTATTCATTGATAAGGAGGAAATAGACGCTCAGTTCAATGAGTACATGCGGATAAAGCTTGAGGAGTATAACCAGATGATGCATGCAGAGGATGGCCCGATTAGCCCAGACTTGGAGACGAAAATGGACGCTGAAGTCTCACCTCCAGGTAACTTACATGTGATTTATTCTTTTGATAGTGATTCTGATGATGAACTAGATGAAACAAAATGGGCTAACTATAAGGAATCCCTAGTTAGAGATAAGGCAAAGAATGTTGGTGGTCTGACCCGTTTAGAGATTTACAATCAACGGGCCAAATTGTTCTTAATTTCAATTGCAAGTTTTTAAGTGTTTATCTGGATTGGGTGGAATTAAATGGGTTGGATAGGGTCCAAATCAAAGAGACACCTCCTGATTAAGTTTAAGTGTGGGGAGGTTTCCTATTGGTTTGAATCAAAGGCAATGGCCATCTTCACATCACTAGGAATCGGGTATGAATCAAAGGTAGTAGTATAGGCATGACACCCAGGTAAGAGACGGGCATAAGAAACATAATCCTGAATAGAGTAACGGGTATGGTGTCTGGGTTCTTTGCGGAAGGCAATTGGAATGTTAGGATATGGGCCACCGGGTGGGTCATAATCAGGTGTATTAGGTGTAGCCGATGTAGTGGTTGGGAATGCTGTATCATTGATATCAGGTGGGCACTCAACTGCAGACGTACCCGAATCTTGGCCAAGTTGTGAATCAGGAGCCTTAGTTGTATCCTTTTGTTTCCTGGCATATGTGAATAACACTGGTGGAGGTTCTGTCGGCAGGTCGGATGTAGTAGAAGAGTGTCTGTAGAATCAGAGACCAAGGGAGTAGTACGAACAGGAATGGTAGGAACAGTATTAGATTCGGGAGTAACCGGATCAAGATCAGGGTCAGAAGCAGAGGAGAGAAAAAGGTCGTCCATGGAACCGGCCGACTCAAGGAAGTAAGGACACGACTCATGGAATGTAACATCCGCACTAGTGAAGTAGCGACAGAGGGAGGGGCTGTAGCAGTTATACCCCTTCTAAACACGAGAGTAACCGACAAAGACGCAACAAATGGCCCTAGGGTCAAGTTTAGTGGTCCCCGAGCGATGATCATGCACGTATGCTACCACCCAAAGATTTTCGGTGCAAGCGGAAAAGGAGTGCCTGTAGGGAAAAGGACTGACAATGGGGTTTGTCCATTATGGATGGAGGATGGCATGCGGTTGATTAGGTAGGCTGTAGTAAGAACTGCATCTCCCCAAAATCGATGAGGGACATGTGAATCAATCATGAGTGTGCGAGTGACATCCAACAAATGATAGTTCTTACGTTCGGCGATTCCATTCTGTTGGGATGTATATGCACAGGAAGTCTCATGAATTATACCATGCGTACTGAGATATGAGGAAAAGTCAACAGACAAATATTCTTTTGCATTATCAGTACGAATATTTTTGATTGATGTGTTGAACTGGTTTTGAACATACGAATGAAAATCACGAAAAGTTGTATTTAGTTCACTGCGAGATTTCAACAAATAAACTCAAGTAGTACAAGAATAATCATCAATAAAGGCAACAAAATATGCAAAACCAAGAGGAGTATTAATAAGGGAAGGTCCCCAAATATTAGAGTGCAAAAGTTCAAATGGATTACAGACTCGACTAGACTCTTTTGGGGGATAGGGGCGCCTGGTGTGTTTACAAAGCTGACACGACTCACAATGAAAATCAATAGAAACTGGTAGATCTGGTCTCATTTGTCTCAGAACTATTGTTGACGGATGACCAAGCCGACAGTGAACCTCTCTGATACTTGAATCACATATGTTAGCTGTAGGTTGTGACGTTAAGGACAGATGGTAGAGGCCTCCTGATTCAATACCTGTGCCAATCAGCCGGTTCGTCCCCAGTTCCTGGAAAATACAGTGAGTAGGATAGAACATCGCACAATAATTATGTTGTTTGGTAACCTGGCTTACAGAACAAAGGTTATCTGGAAACTGAGGAACTAACAAGGCAGAGGATAGTGACAGGTTTTTTGAGTTGCTAATGGACCCAACACCACGAACTAGGCATGAGGATCCATCAACGATTCGAACAGAGATGTGAAATACATCTTTAAGGTTGGACAATATACCTCGGTTCCCAGTCATGTGGTGCGATTAAAAGTTATCTTTAATTGATACATGGGTGGTTCCTCATGTTAAAATGGTTGAACGAAATGTTGTGGATTTCTAAGTGGTTGTGTTCTATTCTAGGGGTCATGGTTGAGTAATATTTACGAAATGACTATACATGTAAGATTGCGCAACAAATCTTTTTTATCTCGAATTTTTCTATACTATTATTTACCATTTGTGTTTTTACTCACTAGCTTTTGTAGCTAACTTTATTTTTCACACATTTCATATGGTTTTTTATATTGATTTACTACTATTTACTAAGACATAAAGATGCCTTGGACCTAGACTAATAATAAAGACATTTGCATTTACTGTAGGGGCGTGCTCGGTTTGGTTCGGTTTTTAGCCTCCACCGACACCAAAACTGACATGGTCGGTTAGTAGCATATGTGTACCGATCGGTTTTTCGGTGTTCGGGTTTTTTCACGGTTTTGGTTCGATTATCGGTGGTTCGATTTTTTTTTTGTTTTTAGTTAGCATCCATCGATGATCACAAATAATCAAATGAGTTTCCAAAAGAATGTTATTGTATAAATAGTTTCCTAACAAAATCAAGCCTCCTTAAATTATTATAATCAATAGATAAAGTCTTTCAACTCCAAATGGAGAAAATAACAATTTGGATGGCGCCAAGTTAAAAATTAAAGAATAACACCAAAGATTAAAAAATAACAGTATGGATGGTCACAACTAAATTTATATGAAGTATCAAGTTGACAAGTATTAATATTAGAAGCATATGTAATTATGTTTGCATATATATATATATATATATATATATATATATATATATATTCATAACTAATAAACAAATACTAGGATAGAGAAATTGTGGATTAGTGAGCCATACAAATATGATATGAAATACTAGTGGGCCATACATATCGGTGTCGGGTCGGGTTCGGTTTTTTCACATGAAAAACCGACACCAAACCGGAAATTGTCGGGTTGGGTTTTTTCGGTTCGGTGTTACTCGGTTTTTTGTCCGGTTCGGATTTTTTCGGTCCGGTTTTTTCGATTCCGGTTTGGATAAGTCGGTTTTCTGCTCATCCCTAATTTACAGTTTCATATTTATTGTTTGTCGGTTCCATTAGACAATTATTACCAAAACTTATGATTATCATTATTAGACTTTAATAAATGATACCATGTGCTTTGTTTGCTGTTGATATCCACTTCTATGGCACCCAGTGTTTCCGTCATCGGGTGGGGTGTCACAACACTATCCGAGCATTAATTCTCTCTAATTTGAGTATAATATTGGTATACTAAAAAAAATAATATTTTTGAAATAAATCTTGTGTTCTGGTTTTACCATAGTTTTGTCTAAAGACAGATTGAAACCGTCTGTTTCCCCATTAATATCCTTAAACTAACCACCTGAGTGTTGTTCCCGAACATAACACGAACACTACACTAGTTTAGTATATATACATATCTCAACACATCTATGTGGTTGATTTCATATACCTCTTACATGGTATCAGCCTAACTAAATTCTACCATTTTCTCCTCTGAATATATTAAAGGTTAGGTTTTATGGTTTGGCTTTTACAAATAGGTTTTTGGGTGGAGGTGACAGGAGGTTATAATGTTTTTGGGTGGGGTGGAAGGTTTTAGTGTTTTTGGGAGTGAGGTACTGAGGTATGAGGGTTTAAGGTGGGGATTAGGTGTGTAGTAAGTATATAAAGAAAACTAGGTTAACACCCGTGTGTCCACACGGAGTTGAACGGTAAAATAAAATTATACAATTATATTGAAATGAATAATAAAAATAATTAACAAAAGTAATATTTTAGGTCTTACAAGCTCAAAACACTTGATTGGAGGATACATTAGCATAAGCTTAATTAATAGAAACATATAAACAAAACTAACTATTACATGGAGATACATAGACTAAACTATTCATCCAAAACAATAAAAACCTTCAAGGCTAAACCAGGTCCAAATTTAATTTTATGTAGGCATGTGAATGAATAAACATAAAATAAAATATTAGACTTACAATTGGGAATGACACAAGTAGAAATTTAAAATGCTCATAATCATCAACATCATACGAAGCAGCAAGATCAATAACAAATAACTGTGAAGGCTTGCAACACCCAAAATTTGAACCTTCACTCTTTACAACACCTGCAATTTGAACACATACACTAAAAATCTAATATTAAAAAACACCGCATACAACCATACACTAACAAACACTACAAACAGGTTAGATCAAGCTCGGGCCACAAAACTACGATCTTATAAATGCACAGAAAAGAAGGTATCTAAAACAACTGTTGATATCCACCACAAGTTAAAGTTTAGTCAATTGGCTAATTACCCTAACAACATGAAATTATGTATTAGACCTAAAAAGGTAAATTTGCCTGAGTTGATTTCTAATTTATCTTATTAAATTTTACTTTCAGTATTATCTTATAATGATATATTTATAGAAGATTTAGTGTGTGGTAAGTAGATATGACTTTTTTTTTCAAGGTTAAAACAAATTACCATATTATGATTGGAAAGAAAAATCATACTGGAGTATGCTTTACTCTCCTCACATGCAGTAACAAATATACATTACGGAAACTTGTTTTACACCACTTGCAAGTTTCTGGAATGTGAATGTATGGAGTAGCAATCTGACCCAGCCTCCCATCTTTTGAACTCGATAATCTTTTCTCAAACTCACATTATTCCTTGATTCACTCTATCCACACCTGTAAATCAAATCCAATATTTGACACCAACAAAACTAATACTATTAAAGTTATTGTAAACAATGTCATAAAAGAATTTGAAGTTATTGCCTTCATTATATCATTAACACATTATTTGTACACCAATACAACTAAAAACATGATGTGCAACCGTATGTAATTTTTCAAACTGTTGAAATGTGTGAAAAATTAATGTCAAACTATGGATAAGAATTGCCAAAACTCATGTTATGTAAGATTGTAAAAATACATTTAGAAGTCCCACTATGGTGTAAGGATCCGTATCATTCAATTTAAATTTATATTATGTCATGAAAGCATATAAGAAACCAAAACTACCATAAAATTCATGCACGACAAAGCTCCTCATATAATATACAAAACACATACCAAAAATTTAGAAGTCCCATGATGGTTTAGCGATCCACATCATTCAATTTAAAATAACGATAGCAGGCGTGGAAATTGTGAAACATAAATACCTTAGATGATCTTTGAAAACTGATGAAAAATTGCATTTCAAGTTCCCAATCAACTGTCAAACACTTAAAAAAAAAGAATAAGCTATGAATTAATTGAAAGATAAATGCAATTCCATAAATGAAGAACCTTACTATCTAAAGCCATAATGCCATATTCTATTTCTCGTTGCTTTTGACAACAAAGTAAGCATGCCAAGATCAGCCTGGGACCAAAAGCAGTTTTTTTAAATGGCCAAATTAAAACTGTAGTGAAAATATGTTACCATTTATTCATAATGAAAAAGCAATTGAAAACAAAAATGCAACAAACATAAGAAACACCTTCAAAGCTCTATTACTATAAGTTCGATCGATTAGAAGTTTTTCAGATCGATTAGAAGTTTTTCAGTTTTGAGTGATTGCAAGAACATCTACTTAATGGATATTATATCCTACCTTATATGGTGTGCTATATTTAAACTTCAACTGGGTAATAATCACAAGAAACAAAAAAATAAATTATATAACTGTTGTTGCAGAATTGTAAAAACAAAAATCGATAGTTAAATAATGAACTAAGTAGATTAAATAAATGTACCAAAGGCAATGACAGCGGTGATGTAGAGGTGAAAGAGGTTGTCAGGGATGGTGGCTCATCACAAATAAATAACTGAAAAACAAAATCAATATAACAAACAGAATCAGACCCTGCTTCCAATTTGTTTACATCAGTTACAACATGTATAAGAAACTGAATATTGAAATAAACCAAAGCACATATCAAGTGTATAACTTCAGAGTGACAGTCTCATTTAAACGAAAAATAGGGTTCATAAACTTTCACCTGTAGATTGAACATCTAAACCCTGATTAATCGAACCCTTTTACCTGCAAAATAAGAAATAAGGGTTTGAATATGTTTAATCCAATTCTTACCATGACGCAAATGAAAACAAAAGAAGTTAAATCGTTGTTGCAATAAACTCTAGTCATTGCTTTACAATGAAAATGAAAACTGAAATCGGCTGCATTTGCTTGTTACAATCTAAAAGTTGAAGCCTCAATTCTACCTGCAATCGCTTGTTACAATCAAAATGAAAACCGAAGCCCTAGTTCAGTTGAACTATGAACTAAAACTGTCGTTCAAAGATGAAGACGTATAATCGATTGAAGCAAAAACACCATGAAAGAGTTAAACAAAACTGTGAAACGTGATCAATCAAAAGGTAGATAAACCCTAAATGACGTTGAACAAAAGCTGAACCCACACTAAATGGTAATGAATGAAGGTAGATGATGAACCTGTAACGATATACTTGTGAATGCAATCGGAGAATCGGAGAAGCTCGGAGAAGATGGTGTGGAGATATGGTAGCGGTGAGTTCGATTTAGGGTTTTGAACTGAAGGGTTGAGAGTGTGAGGAGAATAAAGCCTAATGGTTTTGTAGAGAGGAATATATTGGATCCGATTATGCTTTTAATATGGGTAGGTTTATACACGGGTAATAACCAAATCCGCATAAATGGTGAGGTTGAATGTGGTTGCGCCAAGTGGCGTTGTGTGATGCTTTGGCTTAGCCAATTATTAGAAGAGGGGATGGTATAAAGTTGAGCACGTTAACTTATATAATTTGAAATGTTTGGAGTTGCTATGAATCGGTTTAATAATATTATAAAAGTAGTTTAGAATATAAAGTCAACTGCATTCACAAACTTCAAAGAGTTTAGGGGTTAAAGTCCGAAAAATATGAAAGTTAAAAGAAGAGTTATGATATTTTTTAATTGGTATATTAGTTTTTACTGGTCTCAACTATCACCTTTGTCTTCTCCAGGTCATAACTATTAAATTGGTTGTCAATGGTCCTAACTTTTATCATTTTGGAAACCAACGGTCCGTCATTAAAATTTTTTTAATGACGTTAAGTTTTTTCCAAAATCAATACCGATGTTTTAAGCCTTTTGATCAGAAGGATAATACAAGTCGATTGATGGAAAAATTACCTCGAAACGGCGCTCCGAACAACGAAATAATGCTTCAATCGGGTGTTTAAACCTAACGGTGCTTCAATCGGATGTAAAAATTTTATCGTTTAGAGAGCCTTTTCGAGAAAACTTTTACATCAATTGAGTCGTATTATCCTTCCGATCAAAAGACCTAAACCATCGGTCTTGAATTTGAAAAAAAATTAACGGCGTTAAAAAAAATTAACGACGGACCATTGGTTGCCAAAGTGATAAAAGTTGGGACCGTTGACAGCAAATTCAATAGTTGAAACCGGTAGAAGACAAAATGTGATAGTTCGGACTAGTAAAAACCAATATACCTTTTTAATTCAAGTAGTTAGAAGTTGAAGGAGTGAAAGTAAAACAAGTTTTGAGGGCAAGTTGTTTGGTGGCACGAATTGATGTTATGACGGGGCCATATGGTAACATTAACATATTAATTAGCGTTCCGTGTAACATACGAGTTGGGTAAAAAAAGTATGATATTGAATTATATTTCTAATAAAAAACACGTGTAATATAAATGTAATATAAAATTCGAATCTCATGATTATAAATACTATTTAATCCACCGGTTAATATGAAACCAATATAGTTTTTTTTTTCCTATGTGACGTATCTAAGATCATGACACATGAACGAGTTATTCAATTATAAGAATAGATAAATGTTTTAGATATCAAAACATACATATAATAACAAGAGTAAACTGCAGTTTTGATCCCTGTGTTTTGAGACCATTAACAGTTTTTATCCTACCTTAACAGTTTTGGTCCCTGTGTTTTTATTTTTAACAGAAATGGTCTCAAACACTAACTCCATCCAATTCTCCGTTAAGTATCTCTTACATGTGAAGTAAAAATGTCATTTTTCTCACTCTTTTTGACATGCAATTGAATAAAAATGTTTTCCTAAATGATGACCTATATAAAAGAGGGAGAGAAATGATATTTTTACCCCTTAGATTCGGGGCACGTGTGAGAGACTTTACGGAAAATTGGATGGAGTTAGTGTTCGAGACCATTTCTGTTAGAAAATAAAAACATATAGACCAAAACTATTAAAATGAAACTAAAACTATTAATAGTATCAAAACACAGACCAAAACTACAGTTTACTCTAATAACAAATATAATAACAAGGGGATAATTTAACTTTTTACGGTACCAACAACTTATGATGCCCAATTAAATACTTTCTTTAACGCAAATGTATATAACGGTTAAAAAGTTAACGATTGGAGAGATACAAAGTTTACTAAACCGACACATAAGACAAAAGCCCGTCTAGCTCAGTTGGTAGAGCGCAAGGCTCTTAACCTTGTGGTCGTGGGTTCGAGCCCCACGGTGGGCGATTTTTTTGTTTTTAAAAGGGATGTTAACACTTAACAGTCATTTATTTTGACGCTTCAAGCTAAACTCGTTCTGAAACACCATCAAGAATGAAGCCCACCTACTACGGAAAAACGCCTTTCAAGCTTTATTCATTACCCACATACGATTGAACCATAAGGACAATGTCAATTTAAGAAAAACAGTTCAATCAAATAATAAGAGGCATTAAGGGTCTAATCCATCACTTATGTACACCAAAGGAAAAAAATATCCCTCCTGTTTATGTATTGTCCATGACAAAACAAACACAAAAACTCAACTAAACAAAGAATTAAACGTACCCACTCGAATCTTGGAAGGTGAGATAAAGACAAACCTTTCCTTTATCCTACAAACTTTCTTTCAAACTCATCTACCAAACGCTATTCTAAGAACTAATCGACACAAATTGAACTCGTATTATCCCCGACAACAGCACCATCCACCACATCAACCATCCGAGAATAACAACCCGAATCATCATTATAATTGTAACTCTGTTGATTCTCAGCTGAACCAGATAACACAGAATGACCCTTAACCACCATCAAACCAGTACAATTCTGTTTATGTCTCAGTTCCATGTAATCTTTACCACCATTAAACCGCTCACTCCGTTCTTGCTCAACTTTCGTCGTCATCAAAGAAGTGTTTGCGTCTAATCCAGGCTTTGTATCAGTTGAGATCTTTATAGGATATTTGACTTTGACTTCTAAACTTTCAATTAACTGATCACTTTCATTTGTGATCTTGATTTTAGTCTTCCTTTTGTAACGTTGATCGACTATTTTCTTGCTACCTTCTTCTTTAAACTTGATTTTGTTCTTAAACTTCATCGTTTCAGTAAACCGGATTTGCATATTACCTTTGCTTGAATGCACCATACCAGTAACTTCACTGTTTCTTTCTCCTTTGATTTTAAACTCTCCATCAAGGCGTACAAATTCATCTTCACGTTCAATCTCCATCGACGGAACATTAGATTTCACAATCCACGCTTGCACATTCGAATCATCCAACCAAAGATGCAAATTCGCATCCACAAGCCAAAACGAAATGCCATCAGCAACTCGAATCCCAATCGAATGACTCTTATTATCCAACAAAAGCCCTAAAAACGGAGTGAAGTCAATATCATAAGAAGGAAGATTAAACGCCCCAATCGACACAACCGGCTCCCAAAACAACGGATTAATTCCACCTGTAAATATCACCGGAAACGGAACAACAGATCCAACCAATTTCCCATCAATCGTCACCAAAACCTCGCGGTAAGCTCCATGTCCTCTTCCAGTAGTTAAATTATTACTCTCCATATACAAATCAGAAGGGTTCATATACCAAAACTCATCATTTCCATGAAATGAAACATACAGTTCAAGCACTGCTTTATACGCCTTATTACTTATCTCAACGTTTTTCATTTTCACATCATGTTCATCTTCAATCCTAAACCAAAATCCCTCTTTAAAACCACCAGATACTGAAACCGGTACAATCAAATCAGCAGGTTTATCATACGGATACAACGATTTCAACGATCTAAATCCTCGATTTTGACCTAATTCATCCCCAATTTCATCATGTTTAACCGAAATCAGTTTTCGATTCAACCGATTCAAACGATTCAGTTTACGAGCTTGCAAATCTTCAGGAACAATAGAAGATAACGGAAGCGTATCAGGTTTAGCATAAAACAACAACGAGACGTTTACATGATAAACGCCGGTGAACTCATCGTTCACTAGGTTTTCAAGCATGACAGTTACAGTGAAATTAGGTTTTAAAATCAACGACGCATACCTCGTCACATCCTTACGAACGATCCAAAAAATTCCGTTTTCATTCGGTTGAGCTGTACTGGTTCTCAACACCTCAACACCGTCGATCCAAACTCCGGCGATACGATCATACTGTTCACCTTTACATTCAGCTCGAAACTCGAGCACAGCGACGGACCAGTGACAGGTTGAATTAGGTTCCGGCGAGTGGATGACGGTGACCGGAGGTTTGTTGTAGGTGTTTGCGAAGCTGTGGTTGAGGAGGCTGACGGAGCATGATGGAGGTGTGGTGTCGGTTGGGAGAGGGTGAGTGAGCTCGAAGAAGTGTTGAGTGGTGGTGTTTGAATGGTTTGTGGTGGATTTGATGAAATGTGGTGGTGTATATGGTGATGATTGAACGGTGATTGTGATGAATAGTGGGAGGATGATAATGGCGGTGAAAATTCCGGCGAGTTTCATCGGTTTTGTTAGTTAGTTTGTGTGTTTGTTATTTTGTTAGTTAATGAAAGATAAAAAGGTTGGAAATTTATAGGAGTGTGATTGGTTCCTGGTCGTTTGGTGACACATTGAACATTAGTAATGTTTTAGATCCGGTTTTAATGATTTGTTGGGTTAAATTGTAGCCGACCAATTGTATATAACTCTAATGTTAGTTGCAAGCCGACCTTCTCTATTTTCGCTTTTCATTTTTTATTTCGATATAATTACTACTTTGACCTTAGGGATGGAGCTATGAAGAATCCAGAGGTATTCCGGACTACCCCTTAACTTTCATTACGAAGTACAATTTTCACGAGTTTAAATATCAGGATATCATTTTTTCTTACGGTTTTAAGTATTGAGATACCCCCTGAAAAAAATTTATGATACCCTTGAGCGAAAATTTTCCTATAAGGTACCCCTGATATTTAGTTTTAGATCCGCCACTGTTTGGCCTTTAACTTAATTTTGACTTATTTATGATTTTAACCTATTACTTTGGCTTATTATTATTTTAGCCTTCGAAGATTTCACTAATTAATACTTCGACCCCTTATTTTACATTGGAATATTTATAACTTTGAACCCTCGACTTTGACCTAGTTCTTATTTTGACCTCTAAATTTGATCATATTTTTATCTTATTATATGTGATGAATTATGGTTTTACACTGTAACGTACAAGATCCTAAATTTTTACTATCAACATGTGCTCCAAAGTTACAAACTTTTATGAGACATTAAACCATGTTTGTATTTGAGTCCACTCATAGCTTTACAAATTGATAGTTGGATAGCAAGCGGAGATATTCCTCCACCATTGTGCCATAGACCCACAGTTTCCACTATTCAAAAGTCTTGTACTTGTGATTAATTTTTATCTACACTTCTTAAAAGAGTAAATTACATTTTTAGTCAATATAATAAGTCAAATTACGGATTGTGGTCTTTATTTTAAATTTTTGTACTGATTGGCCTTTATATAAATTTTTCTCAAGTTTTTGGGCCTTTAAATTAACGAACATTAAGATTTTCCGTTAAATCCCCTCATGTGTGATGCACATGAGGGTATTTTGGTCATTTTACATATAAAGGACCATTACTATCATAATTATTATCATCTTCATCTCCATAACCACCACCATCACTACCACCACCACTACCACCTTCATCTCCGGCGACCACTATCACCTTCATCTCCGACGACCACCACCATCACCACCATCTAAACTTAAGAACTTATCATCATTGAATCTGAGCAATAACAAGTTTTTGGCAAGCTTTTAATCTTCGGTTCACGGGGTTTAACCGAGTTAAACATGAGTGGTTGCGGGTTTTCGGGTGAGTTTCCGGCTGCTGTAACGAGTTTTCTATGCCTCATTGTTCTTGATTTAAGTAAACATGGGTTTTCTGAATTTCCGGTAAAGTTCCTGTTGAGCTGTATGGTCAGAATTTGTTAACGGGTTCGATTCCAGTTAGTCTTTCACAACTCTCTCATCTGAAAAATGTTTCAGTTTGTGCTTCTCTAAACTCTTTGTTGCTGCATTCGAATCGTATTTCCGAGCATATACCAGAACCGGTTTAAAAGGTCTTGAACTTAACAGACTTGGATCTTTCTCCAAATAACTTAATTGAGGAAATTCCGGTAAGTATTTCCATCATTTCTAAGTTGAAACATTTAAACCTTTCAAGGAACAATCTTGAAGGTGAGATACCAAATATGATGGCGGTAATGTGCATGAGGAAATCATGATGATGTGGTGGTGGTGGTCGCGAAGATGAAGGTGGTAGTGATGCCAGTAGTGATGGTGGTGGTTATGGACGTTGTCGGAAAATCTGCCGGAAAAAACGTGGCTATGAAGGGAAAAAGATGAGTATTTTAGTTATTTACATTTCCAATCCCTCACGTTTATATGTTTGGCATTTTATGTTTTACAGTAATTAAAGAAGAGTTTTAATATTAACAAAAATTACCCATGTTAAAACAAGTTTATTCCTTTATAATAAAATGATTAAAATACCCTTACATTAACTGGAAAAGTTAACGGGTGTTAGCCAAAAGGCTTAAAAGTGTGAGAAAAATTTATATAAAGGCCGGCCAGTGCAAAAATTTAAAATAAAGGCCACGATCCGTAATATAGATTATTATAAAGACTAACAAATGTAATTTACTCCTTAAAATAGAGGATTGAAAGGTAACGAGAACCGGTTTGACCGTCTATAGAGATATTTTGGGGAACATTTGTTTGGAACATTCTAGAAATATCATCATACTATACATACATATTTTTCTGCTACCATTCATTCGTTACGACCCTACTAAATGCAGTCACTAACACCTCGTATGCTCAAAAAGCCGTTTCCCGCACCAACTACTAATTACCGCAGACTCTTAACCACTGTGACAACTGACAAATTCAGGTCAATATCCGTACAACACCCTATACGTGTTTATATTTATAGTTACCTGCTAGACTTAATTGACATAGAAATAAGTCCTTTACATGCATGGCAAAGTCCAAATACTATATAATGTACATGGGTAGTCGTAGATAAATACCTGTCTGACACGCAGTACAACCCGGTAAAACGAACGTTGGTGTTAGTCAATCAAATAAACCAAGAAAATATCTCAATATATTATGTTTACATTATTAGTAGTAAAATGTACAAAAAAAATATACATATAATACGCGCACACGCGAACATTACGTGAATCGAACGTTTTAATATTCTAACGCGTCAATTAAGCGAGTCACCTAGCAAAATGATACACACACGTAAACCACCTAACAATACAAATTAATACTTCCATTAACAAGATTTATTGTATAATATTAAAACTACAAGTAACCAAATTATATGAGAATACTTACATGTTTACCATGTTGCAATAAATAAAAAATATACAACCACTCTACTCTCCCACAACCTACGGCTAGAACCAACCACCCCACCATGTCCCCATGCAACATCTAATCAAACATTGTCTCCCATGCATGCATTACCTCCTAGTTAATACCCATTTAAACTTTCAAGATTTGTCCTTATAAACAAGCTTATCTTCTCATTTCAAAACATAACAAAAAAAAAATCACCAACCCATCTCTTTCTCTTTAATTCTCACGGCAACAACAACAATCATATAACCATCCATTTTGCAATATATCCAAACATGATTTGAGCTAGTTTTGCAAGAGATTTCAAGCCAAGTTCTAGTAAATTTCAAGCTTCTACAACACTTTTCCATCCTTCTCCTTGCTTGATTTAAGTGAGAATCATCTCCTAACCCTCTTCATTTTATTTTAATTACCTACTAGTGTTGTGTAACAATTTTCACCAACAAAACTATACATATTCAAAGAAAGATATAAAAACTAGTGATTTTTAAAGGAAGAAAATGTTATTGGAAAATACTAAATAAAACAAAATGGTGATTCTTAAGTGTAAAAAATGGAAGTAAGAGTTGGTGATAGGTGTTAAAAATATTTCAACTTAGTTAGTTACTCAAAACGTTAAAAATATAAATATGTTTATATTAGTAGCAAAAATGGTTCATGGACTCTAAAATGGTGAATATTTTTACTAGTATGATACTTGAAATGTTGAGGAAATGGGTGTAACTTATAGTATAAAAGATGGACATTTGGACACTAGTCATGGACTATAGGAAAAGTTGGTGTTTTTGACAAAAGACATGTTAATGAAACATTCATGTTAAGACTTTTACTTATATAAAAATCGTGATATACATGGACACAAAATAAGTTTTGACAAAACGTAGGAAAATATTAGTGAGTTAGACTTGTTAGAAAAATGTATTATTTTTGTAAGGAAAATACATTATTTTGTAGTTAAGATGTTTTAGTCAAATACTAAAATGAGACTTTTTACTAGAATATAAAAAGTCATAACATTGTACATGTATATATATATATAGATATATATGTAAATCGGTTTCGAACCACGTGTTGAGAAATAGTAGTAAACTAGTATGTTGAAATAATATATAAAAACATCATTTTTTTGGGATGAATATATACAAGTATGGTTAGAGGAAACATGGATCTAGTAATAGGTAAAGAAAGTATAATTTAGTAAAAAGATAGGTAAATATATTTTGGAGTAAAAACCACAGTGTTGGAATTTAAGGTTCTAAAGGTAAAAAGACAAGTAATATTATTACTACAAGTTAAAGTAACAAAATACATGACAACATTTATAATATTTATTTTTCGATCTAAAATAAATATATATTACCAAGAACATGACCTATCACCAACGGGTCGTCGGGTCAGCAATATAAAACACATAAACATACAGAGTATGTTGAGAGAAATGTTACACAACCAAGTTACGCATCATATTAATCATTAGACCTTAAGGCGTCATAATTATATTATGACGCGGGTAGGTCAGGATACATCGGACTTTGCTAAACATTTTCACACAGGAACTCACGAGGTGAGTCACGTCCCCTATTTTACTGTTTTATTATATTTGGGGGAAAAACATACTTCATTTCAGATATGTGATAACGAGAGAACAAGTGCATTATATCGGCTTTTATGTTTATATGAGACATTGTACATTCAACGCGTAGGAAGTCCCCTGTATTCATTACTATAACCATTAGCAACGCATTCAGCCTTGGAACATATGAATAGTACTATTGGGTTGACACCCCCTGTCATGGTTAGTCGCGCTAACCAAGACCAACATGGTCAAATGATTGCATATTATCCAATTTATTTATCGCGGGTATGGACTCGCGATGTGGGGCAAAAACATTATAAGTGTCAAGGGTTGGTTATAGGCTCATATATTATAAAATGCCACTGTCCTAGCTAGACAATGCTTGTTTTATTATCACCTGGACTACAAGTTTTACAACAAGGAAATACGAGTTTTCCACATTTATTTATTCAAACGCGTGAACTCACCAACTTTATGTTGACATTTTTAAGTATGTTTTTCAGGTAACTGAGCACTACAAGGGTAATCAACAGTAGGAAAACAAGCAAGCAAAATGGAAACAACTTTTGGGGATTTTACTTGTATAACTCAAACATATGGGTCATATTCGTCAAATCCTAAACCTTTTGGTGTATTTTTAAACAATGGTGTCGTTTTGTAAACCTTAACTTTTACATTATATCCAATTGCTTGTTTGTGTTTGCAATAATCATATGCTTTGGAAGCCACACGTCGCACCTCGCGTTTCCGTCTTGGCGGGGTGTGACAGATTGGTATCAGAGCCATTGGTTATAGCGAACTAGGGAACTTAACAAACCTAGACTATAACTTAATGACTCCACTAGGACATTTTATTTTCTTTCGTTGCTTATAGCCTTAGTTGACACCTACTATATTGTACGGATATTATTAACGCAGCCATGTCGTCCCGCGAAGAGCCCATTGACATCAGCGACACAGAGGAGGAGCGAGAGGCTTCGCCGTCTGTACCACCCACTGACCCACTTCCACGAGTTTCAGACGATGAGGCTGACCTCCCAGCCGACCCACTTCCCCGTCCTCGACCTCGACGATTCATTGTACGCAGTACCACACCCGAGCAGCCTGCCTTAGGGGAGAGACCCATCCTGTATCGCAAGAACAACGGACCACTGATGATAAAGAGTGCAAGGAAGAGGGTTGCAGCACCAGTTACGAGCGAGGTCATTACACCGACAGTTCCGGAGGAGGAGCCATCTACACCACTACCACCCAAGAAGAAGCTAAAGTATCGATCACAAGCCAGACGTATGACTTGGATGCCTGAGGCCCTGAGTCGTTGGAGGAGACTCAAGGGGACCCCTTCCACATATGAGGTTGGGGAGTCATCACATCCACCCCACCCCTACCACTCACTGAGGAACCCATGAAGGTTACCATTCCTACATTGGTCGCAAGGACCAATACGCATGATCACCAGATGGACCGAGTGATGGAAGATGTGAAGGAACTGGAGAAGGATGTTGAGAATACCCAGGGGGAGATGGTAGATGTCAGAAGTCAGATGGTACTTGATGGTTTGACTGTGACTGCTCTACGTGATAGGGTTGCCACCCTAGAGGACCGTGCTATTGCGTCAGAGATGTTGGCCAGGATCAGCATTGTGATTGCCGGATTTGCTATGATCTTCGGCATGTATTCTCATTTCTCTCACTAGACCTATTATGGGCGGGTTGTGCCCATATGACATTATAATATGAAAACTTGTATCGATGAGGGTGTGTATCCTCATCCATTTTGTAACCTTTTGCAAAACATCTATCAAGTTTATTTATGTTATGTATGTTGTATGGATGTGTGTTGATATTTATATACTTGTGATCATGTGTTGACATTATTTATATATATTGTCTTATTCTTTTCTTTACATCGTATGTTAGAAAGAAAAACTCATGGCACCACAAAGAAGATCAGCACGTCGAAGCACTGGGAGTGATGACCCCATGAGCCCCGCAGCAATCGAACAACTCATTGCGCAACGTGTAGCATCCGACCTTGCGCAGTACGAGGCCAACCGCAATGGAAACGGAGGTTCCGGAAGCGGTACTGGTGACGGCGCCGGAGGAAGCGGCACCAGAGGGAACCCGAACGGAAATGGATCTGGAGGTATTACAAACGAAAATTCATACCCTCGGGTTAAAAAAAAATAAATAAATAAAAAATTATTTTAATATTCCAACTTTATTAACAAGCTATCCTTTCCGTACAGACACTGGCCATACACAAAAGGGTTGCTCATACAAGACATTTATGTCATGCAACCCTCGAACTTTTCACGGCACCGAGGGTGCTGTGGGCGTAGTCAGATGGATCGAAAAGACAGAATCGGTTCTTGACATCAGTAACTGTGCTGACGACTGCATGGTTAAGTACGCCACATGTACTCTCACTGATAAAGCTCTGACATGGTGGAACTCCCAGGTTAAGACGTTGGGAAGAGAGGCGGCTTACCAACTCACTTGGGAGGAACTGAAAGCCATGATGATCGAAGAGTATTGTCCACGAAATGAACTTCAAAAACTGGAAGCCGATTTTTGGGCTTTGGAAATGGTTGGGGCTAACATATCGGGCTATACCGATAAGTTTAATGAACTCGCGACCCTTTTGCCACACATGGTTACACCTGAATTCAAGCGTGTGGAGCGCTATCTCTGGGGCCTTGCACCCCAAATTCGTGGCATGGTGACTGCATCTAATCCGGTCACGGCCAAGAGTGCAATCGCACTAGCTCATAAACTGACTGATGATACTATTCGTGATGGGTCGTTTAAAAAGGTCTCGGAAGATAAGAAAGTTGGTGACAAGAGGAAATGGGATAGTAAGTCAGATAACAAGTATGGGAATCATCAGTCAAAGAAACAAAACACTGTTAAAGCATTTGCTGCTGGTACTGCTGTTAACACTGTCGAACCAAAAAAGTACAATGGGCCACACCCAAAGTGCAACAAGTGTGGTTATCATCATATCAACACATGTGACAGTATCCGTTGTGACAACTGTAAACGGATGGGGCACACCACACGAAACTGCAGGGCTGCCCCGGCCTAAAGGAACAAGACTGGGTGTTTTGAATGTGGTGCAACGGACCATTTCAAGAAGAACTGCCCTAAGCTAAAGAACCAGAACAACAATCAAGCTAGGGGTAGGGCATTCGTACTGGGAGCAGGGGAAGCTCGCCAGGACCCGAACACCGTTACGGGTACGTTTCTTGTTAACCAAAATCAAGCATTTGTGCTATTTGATACAGGGGCCGATATGAGCTTTGTCTCCACAAACTTTAAATCTTTACTCGGTACTAAAGTTAGTAAATTAAATTCACCATATACAATAGAGTTAGCTAACGGAAAATTAATCGAAACAAATGAAATCATCAAAGGGTGCACAATACATCTAGAAAATCATCCCTTCGATATAGACCTATTACCCGTCGAACTCGGAAGCTTCGATATCGTTGTGGGCATGGATTGGTTGTCGAAGAATCACGCAGAAGTTGTATGTTTCGAAAAGAAAGTTCGTATTCTTCTCCCGAATGGAGAGACTCTATTGGTACAAGGGGAAAAACAAGAGACGAAACTGAAAATAGTTAATTGCATGAAGGCTCGAAAATACTTGAAAAAGGGATACTGCGCATTTCTGGCCCAAGTCGTCGAAGACAAGCTAGAGGAGCGTCGTGTTGAAAACATACCGATTGTTAGGGATTTTCCGGAAGTCTTTCCAGAGGACTTGCCTGGGATACCACCACCCAGACAGGTTGAATTCCGAATCGATTTGGTGCCAGGAGCTGCACCGATTGCAAAATCGCCATATCGATTAGCACCCTCCGAATTGCAAGAATTATCTGATCAATTGCAAGAATTGTTGGATAAGGGTTTCATAAGGCCAAGTTTCTCGCCATGGGGAGCACCAGTCTTATTTGTAAAAAAGAAAGATGGAACCTTCAAGATGTGTATTGACTACCGGGAGTTGAACAAGTTGACCATCAAAAACCGGTACCCACTTCCTAGAATAGATGATTTGTTTGATCAACTTCAGGGTTCTAGTTATTATTCAAAAATCGACCTACGTTCCGGATACCATCAGTTGCGTATTCAAGAGGAAGACATTCCAAAAACAGCATTCCGAACTCGTTATGGTCATTACGAATTTTTGGTCATGCCGTTCGGTCTAACTAACGCTCCAGCAGTTTTCATGGATCTCATGAACAGGGTATGCAAACCCTACCTGGATAAATTCGTGATCGTATTCATCGACGATATATTAATCTATTCTCGAACCAAAGAGGATCATGAACGTCACCTAGCCTTAATCTTAGAGCTGCTTAAGAATGAGAAGTTGTATGCAAAATTTTCTAAGTGCGAATTCTGGATCCGAGAAGTGCATTTCCTCGGGCATGTCATTAATGAGAAGGGAATTCATGTCGATCCTTCTAAAGTTGAAGCAATAAAGAACTGGGAGGCGCCAAGAACCCCGACCGAGATACGTCAATTCTTGGGTCTAGCCGGTTATTACAGACGGTTTATCAAAAATTTCTCCAAAATAGCCCAACCACTAACTGCATTGACCAAAAAGGATGCAGATTACATTTGGGGAGACGAACAAAGGTCGGCATTCCAAATGTTAAAACATAGATTGTGCAGTGCACCGATCTTGTCCCTCCCCGAGGGAACCGAAAATTTTGTGGTATATTGTGACGCATCACACCAAGGACTTGGTTGTGTACTAATGCAAAAAGACAAGGTCATCGCATACGCGTCTCGGCAGTTGAGGGAAAATGAAAAGGGTCATACGACTCATGATTTGGAACTCGGAGCTGTAGTTTTTGCATTAAAAATTTGGAGACATTATCTTTACGGTACAAAATGCACAATCTTCACTGATCATAAAAGCCTTCAGCACATATTTGATTAGAAAGAATTGAACATGAGACAACGAAGATGGATCGAGTTGCTTAATGACTACGATTGTGAAATTCGTTACCATCCGGGAAAGGCAAATGTCGTAGCAGATGCCTTGAGTCGAAAAGAAAGGGTTAAGCCTCTTCGTGTTCGTGCATTAGGGTTGACCATCCATACCAGCCTCACAACTCACATTCGCCTTGCTCAGCAAGAAGCACTCAAGGACGAAAACATAAAGAATGAGTCCATGCGAGGAATGGTTAATCAATTGGAACCCAAGCCCGATGGAACACTCTACTTCATGAATAGAGTATGGGTTCCCCACACCGGGAATTTAAGAGAATTAGTCTTGGATGAAGCCCACAAGTCCAAATACTCAATTCACCCGGGTGCTGACAAGATGTATAAAGATATTAGGGAACTTTATTGGTGGCCGAATATGAAGGCAAACATTGCCACCTATGTCGGAAAATGCTTAACTTGTTCTAAAGTTAAAGCAGAATATCAGAAACCATCTGGGCTCTTACAACAACCCGAGATACCTCAATGGAAATGGGAACAAATTTCCATGGACTTTATCACAAAGTTGCCCAAAACATCTAGTGGTTTCGACACTATTTGGGTAATTGTCGATCGATTGACAAAATCCGCGCATTTTCTGCCCATAAAAGAAACCGATCGAACCGAAAAACTCGCGAGAATTTATATCAAGGAAATAGTATCAAGACATGGAGTGCCAACTTCTATCATCTCTGATAGAGATGGGCGTTTCATATCAAGAGTTTGGAGATCATTACAAAAGGCGTTGGGCACACGCCTAGATATGAGCACGGCATATCACCCTCAAACAGATGGTCAAAGCGAAAGGACTATTCAAACCCTGGAAGATATGCTTCGTGCGTGTGTGATAGACTTCGGCGGAAGTTGGGACGTCCACTTACCATTGGCCGAGTTTTCTTATAATAATAGTTATCATACCAGTATCAAAGCAGCCCCGTTCGAAGCCTTATATGGTCGAAAATGTCGTTCACCACTGTGTTGGGCAGAGGTGGGTGACAGACAACTAAATAGGGCCCGAGTTGATTCAGGAGACCACCGACAAGGTCTTTAAGATTCAGGAACGATTGAAAATCGCCAGAGACCGACAGAAAAGCTACGCCGATCTCAAGCGAAAACCAATAGCATTTCAGGTTGGAGATCGGGTTCTCTTAAAAGTTGCACCTTGGAAAGGTGTTGTCAGATTTGGCAAACGTGGTAAACTTAACCCTAGGTATGTTGGGCCATTTGAAATATTGGCTAGGGTTGGTCTAGTAGCTTACAAGCTCAAACTACCACATGAGCTCAGTAACGTGCATGACACTTTTCACGTGTCAAATCTAAAGAAATGTTTATCTGACGAGACACTCATCATACCATTGGAGGAAATCCATATCGATAGCAAATTGAACTTTGTCGAAGAACCAGTTGGTATAGAAGACTGGAAAGTTCAAAAGCTGAGACGTAGTCGTGTCAAACTAGTCAAGGTGCGTTGGAACTCGAAACGCGGACCCGAATTTACATGGGAACGTGAGGATCAAATGAAACGTAAATACCCTCACCTATTCGAGGATGCACCTACAACAAGTAGCACGAGATAAATTTCGGGACGAAATTCTTTCCAACAGGGGGAGTATGTGACAACTGACAAATTCAGGTCAATATCCGTACAACACCCTATACGTGTTTATATTTATAGTTACCTGCTAGACTTAATTGACATAGAAATAAGTCCTTTACATGCATGGCAAAGTCCAAATACTATATAATGTACATGGGTAGTCGTAGATAAATACCTGTCTGACACGCAGTACAACCCGGTAAAACGAACGTTGGTGTTAGTCAATCAAATAAACCAAGAAAATATCTCAATATATTATGTTTACATTATTAGTAGTAAAATGTACAAAAAAAATATACATATAATACGCGCACACGCGAACATTACGTGAATCGAACGTTTTAATATTCTAACGCGTCAATTAAGCGAGTCACCTAGCAAAATGATACACACACGTAAACCACCTAACAATACAAATTAATACTTCCATTAACAAGATTTATTGTATAATATTAAAACTACAAGTAACCAAATTATATGAGAATACTTACATGTTTACCATGTTGCAATAAATAAAAAATATACAACCACTCTACTCTCCCACAACCTACGGCTAGAACCAACCACCCCACCATGTCCCCATGCAACATCTAATCAAACATTGTCTCCCATGCATGCATTACCTCCTAGTTAATACCCATTTAAACTTTCAAGATTTGTCCTTATAAACAAGCTTATCTTCTCATTTCAAAACATAACAAAAAAAAAATCACCAACCCATCTCTTTCTCTTTAATTCTCACGGCAACAACAACAATCATATAACCATCCATTTTGCAATATATCCAAACATGATTTGAGCTAGTTTTGCAAGAGATTTCAAGCCAAGTTCTAGTAAATTTCAAGCTTCTACAACACTTTTCCATCCTTCTCCTTGCTTGATTTAAGTGAGAATCATCTCCTAACCCTCTTCATTTTATTTTAATTACCTACTAGTGTTGTGTAACAATTTTCACCAACAAAACTATACATATTCAAAGAAAGATATAAAAACTAGTGATTTTTAAAGGAAGAAAATGTTATTGGAAAATACTAAATAAAACAAAATGGTGATTCTTAAGTGTAAAAAATGGAAGTAAGAGTTGGTGATAGGTGTTAAAAATATTTCAACTTAGTTAGTTACTCAAAACGTTAAAAATATAAATATGTTTATATTAGTAGCAAAAATGGTTCATGGACTCTAAAATGGTGAATATTTTTACTAGTATGATACTTGAAATGTTGAGGAAATGGGTGTAACTTATAGTATAAAAGATGGACATTTGGACACTAGTCATGGACTATAGGAAAAGTTGGTGTTTTTGACAAAAGACATGTTAATGAAACATTCATGTTAAGACTTTTACTTATATAAAAATCGTGATATACATGGACACAAAATAAGTTTTGACAAAACGTAGGAAAATATTAGTGAGTTAGACTTGTTAGAAAAATGTATTATTTTTGTAAGGAAAATACATTATTTTGTAGTTAAGATGTTTTAGTCAAATACTAAAATGAGACTTTTTACTAGAATATAAAAAGTCATAACATTGTACATGTATATATATATATAGATATATATGTAAATCGGTTTCGAACCACGTGTTGAGAAATAGTAGTAAACTAGTATGCTGAAATAATATATAAAAACATCATTTTTTTTGGGATGAATATATACAAGTATGGTTAGAGGAAACATGGATCTAGTAATAGGTAAAGAAAGTATAATTTAGTAAAAAGATAGGTAAATATATTTTGGAGTAAAAACCACAGTGTTGGAATTTAAGGTTCTAAAGGTAAAAAGACAAGTAATATTATTACTACAAGTTAAAGTAACAAAATACATGACAACATTTATAATATTTATTTTTCAATCTAAAATAAATATATATTACCAAGAACATGACATATCACCAACGGGTCGTCGGGTCAGCAATATAAAACACATAAACATACAGAGTATGTTGAGAGAAATGTTACACAACCAAGTTACGCATCATATTTATCATTAGACCTTAAGGCGTCATAATTATATTAGGACGCGGGTAGGTCAGGATACATCGGACTTTGCTAAACATTTTCACACAGGAACTCACGAGGTGAGTCACGTCCCCTATTTTACTGTTTTATTATATTTGGGGGAAAAACATACTTCATTTCAGATATGTGATAACGAGAGAACAAGTGCATTATATCGGCTTTTATGTTTATATGAGACATTGTACATTCAACGCGTAGGAAGTCCCCTGTATTCATTACTATAACCATTAGCAACGCATTCAGCCTTGGAACATATGAATAGTACTATTGGGTTGACACCCCCTGTCATGGTTAGTCGCGCTAACCAAGACCAACATGGTCAAATGATTGCATATTATCCAATTTATTTATCGCGGGTATGGACTCGCGATGTGGGGCAAAAACATTATAAGTGTCAAGGGTTGGTTATAGGCTCATATATTATAAAATGCCACTGTCCTAGCTAGACAATGCTTGTTTTATTATCACCTGGACTACAAGTTTTACAACAAGGAAATACGAGTTTTCCACATTTATTTATTCAAACGCGTGAACTCACCAACTTTATGTTGACATTTTTAAGTATGTTTTTCAGGTAACTGAGCACTACAAGGGTAATCAACAGTAGGAAAACAAGCAAGCAAAATGGAAACAACTTTTGGGGATTTTACTTGTATAACTCAAACATATGGGTCATATTCGTCAAATCCTAAACCTTTTGGTGTATTTTTAAACAATGGTGTCGTTTTGTAAACCTTAACTTTTACATTATATCCAATTGCTTGTTTGTGTTTGCAATAATCATATGCTTTGGAAGCCACACGTCGCACCTCGCGTTTCCGTCTTGGCGGGGTGTGACAACCACCGCCAGCAAACGTCCCGAAACCGAAACCACCAAAACCGACAAAGAAACTAAACCATCCAAGAATTGGCTACAACGTATCATCATGAAGAAAGATTTCACTTTTCTAAACATTTGTAAAACCCTGCTCCCTAAGCGTCCAACGTCAATAGTGTTGGAAGCAGGGAACAGGTTTTACAACGTCAGTAGAATGGTTTCCTGGGCCGCCGCAACCAGAAATGTCAACTAATCAAGTTTAGTCTATCTCAGTTTTCATCCACTTGAAATGTGCATAGTTAATTATCGCAGATTCGATAAACCAGAAATGTCAAATTAACAACATCAACAACAACTTGAATACATATGAGTACTTAGTCTTTATCACATATTGAATTGAATTTAGTTTAGCCTCAACTATCCATCATTTAACACGTCTTAACCCATGTTTCAATACGTTACTGTTGAAGTAGAAAGCTAATACTTTGATAAATTAACTTAATTAATAAACTTTGACAACGAAGTAGAAAGTTTATTTATTAGAATTGTTCATTTTTTTTAATACTTTCAAGATTTTTTGACTGTCATACCTATTGAAGGCCTAGGGCAACATATGTCACCTTTGGAATACCGGGCTATCCTTAAGTACCGGTTAATGATTCCTTTGTTCCCGGTTGATGAGCCTTGCCCCGTTTGCCGCAAGGTTTGCTTAGATGTTTTTGGTGATCATACGGTCCATTGCAAGGAGTTACCTGGCTTCAAATACAGACATGATTTGGTTATGGACGTCCTATGTGATATCCTTAAGCGAGCAGGAATGTCGGCTAAAAAGGAGGCTCCTGTGAACTTTCTGACAGATCCGCTAGATGGGAGATCTACTTTAAGGCCGGCTGATATTCTAGTGTTTGGTTGGACGGGGGGGAAACACGCTTGTGTGGACCTTACGGGGGTGTCCCCCTTGGTGGCGCTCAAGGACAATGGATTTGTTGCCTGGCCAATCAACATGTTTTTATTCCATTAGCATTTGACACATTTGGCTTCCTAGCCACTGAAGCAGTGAACTTCTTGTCTAGGGTTCAGCGGGTCATTCATAGCCATGTTTCGACACCTAAGGGCCAAGGTTACGTCTTCAGTAGGCTAGGTTTTGCTATTCAAAAGGGGGTGGCGGCACAACTTGTTGCTCGTTTACCTGCCACTTTATTGTAAATTCTTGAAAGATGTTAAATAGTTTTGTATTTGCTAAGCAAAAAAAAATAAAAATACATAAAATACCATTATGAAAAATTTTTCCTTGAATTTTTTTTTTTAATTCCATTTCTTGGATTTTTGAAGTTGAAGTTTTAGATACTGGATTTTATAAAAAAAGGTTATTGGATTTAATCACCTTCAACTATTGGTTATTAGCCGCTGTCACCCCCAAGTATCACTTTGGTCAATATAACTCCAAACTAAACACTTTGGTGTGTATATCACCAAAAGTTAAAAAAATTAACCAAAAATTAACCAAAAGTGACTTGAATTGGTTAACTTTTGGTGATATGGTGTCCGTAACACCAAAAGCTAACCAAAAAATAATCAAAAGTTAACCAAAAGTGGCTTGAATTGGTTGAATTTTGGTGATACGGACACCAAAGTGTTTAGTTGGGAGTTATATTGGCCAAAGTGATACTTGAGGGTGACAGCGGCCAATAGTCAATAGTTGGAGGTGATTAAATCCAATAACCCTATAAAAAATATGAAGAAACATTAGTTGTTTGGTTTTGAAGATATAACAAGAAGTTGTCCAACGTGTGATACTTGAAGAGATTGTTTTGCAATTACTATCCATCACATGGCATGCAGCTTGATCAACTCGTTTTGAATGGTTTTAAAAATGAGTATTGGATATTAACGGACCTAACTATTAGTTTTTTTGGCCGTTACTGGTCCCAACTTTTGAAATATGTACTGGTGGTCCCAACTTTTATCATTTTGGCCACTAATGGACCCGCCGTTAAAAAAGTTAACGGCGTTAACTTTTTTTTTTGAATTTCAGGTCGACTTTTTATGGTTTTTTATCGGAATAAAAATACGAGTCTATTGATATAAAAATTACATCGAAACGATGATCCAAACGACGAAATTGTACATCCGGTTAAAGAACCGTTAGGTTTAAACACCCCGATAAAACATCGTTTTGTCATTTGGAGCACTGTTTCGAAGTAAATTTTATATCAATCGACTCGTATTCTTTTTCCAATCAAAAACCATAAAACGTCGACCTGAAATTCAAAAAGAAAGTTAACTACGTTAATTTTTTTAACGGCGGGTCCATTAGCGGCCAAAATGATAAAAGTTGGGACCGCTAGCACATATTTCAAAAGTTGGGACCGGTAGCGGCAAAAAACTAATAGTTAGGTCCGTTAATATCCAATACTCATTTTAAAAAAACAATTTTTGCAACTATCTACGTGTTGCAACCCATCTCTGACACATCTTAAATTTTCTTTTAAACCTTTCAATTTTAACAAAAAACCGCTTAATACGCCGCGTATAGAGTTATACGCGGCGTATAAGATCGATATTTTCAGACATAATAAGACAAAAAAGAGATATACGCAGCGTTGTATGCTGTACGCCGCGTTTTGATTGTTTTTTTTATTTAATTAGTTTTTATTATTAAAAAAAGGATTATTATTGTTAAATTCACGCGGCGTATTCATCGGTTTTTTGTTAAATTCACGCGGTGTAAATAGCCTGGCCGTTATTAAAAAAAGGTTTTTTATTGTTATTACATATTTTGCCAAACGAATTTACATTTAATATAAAATGAGTCACAACCACACTATATAAAATGTAAATAAATAAATAAGTTTTATATGATAACCAATCTATATAAAATTGTCGATAAATACATATTTTTAATATTACAAGTTATTTTGACCTAGTGAAACGTCTCGGATGTGCCCATTAGCGGAGTATTTGCCGGTGGGTGCAAGCGAAGTAAGAAGGGAGGTATACTCACACTTCGTATTTTAGTTTGATTTAGCTAACCCATTCTGCTAGATATGAAATGGTGCATGGTGGGCATCCATTTGTACCATTTCAGGACATGGTAGGGTTAACTATGCTGAATGTTCTCCAAGTCCATAAAGCTTTCACTTCATCTTTCGTTTTGAAACTTGGAGATTGACCTAGTGAAATCTCTCCGGTATAATAATACCTGCTTGTTTGGTTTAAGTCATCGTAAGTAGCAGTGAAAGGAGGCGGAGATGGAGGTGGTTCTCCATCTTTCAAGTACATCTTTCAGTGTACATCTTTCGATGTTTACCAAACCGAGCTAACCCGTACTGCTAGACATGAACCGTGTGTTAAACACATTAGTTCAGATAGCATTGCTAGTTCTGTAGTGGTGGGGTTAACTATGTTAAAGAAATAAATCTTTTGACCTGGTGAAATGTCTCCGGTTTATTATATGCATGAATATTTTTTACTTTAACACCGATGTTACAAATAACAGATGTCTCTGTTTTTATATTATAAACCATAAAACGTGATTAAAAATATAATTTTGCAGTTAATTACAAATTATTAGACCTACGAAAATGTCTCCGGTTTCAATACTCAGTTTTATCTTAAACGAGTATGGAAACCGGAGACATTTCACTAGGTCAAATAATTTGTAACATACTCCAAAATTATATTATTTTTCACTATTTATAGTTTATAATAAAAAAGAGGAGACATCTGTAATTTGTAACACCGGTGATATAGTTATAAAAATCATGCAAAACCATTAAAAATTAACATAAGTTTTATATTTATTACTTCTCATGGGATACCACAATCAGAATCATAACCCCGGTTTCATCAGTCATCCTTTTATTAGGAGACGGATGATACCGAAGCTATGATATTGCGGTATACCATGAGAAGTAATAAATACAAAACTTATGTTAATTTGTAATGGTTTGTTAAGTTGTTCGGAGGGTGTAAATAAGCGATTGTGGATTGAAAATCGGGATTGTGAATTGTGAAGTGAGTGAGGAAGTGTTTGTGGGTTGTGTTTGTGGATGACTGGTATGGGTTTTAAGTAGGGGATTTTTTAGAATTTATGTGCCGCGTATAGCACTATGTGGGGCGTTTTAGAAAAGTTATGTGCGGCGTATAGGGCTATGTGTAACGTATAAGGCGCTTGTCACGAAGTATTTCTGACAAAGTACCTTATACGCGGCGCAGAAGCCTCTACGCGGCGTATAAGGTTCTTTGTCAGAAATACTTCGTGACAAGCGCCTTATACGCCACACATATAACTATACGCCACACATCACTTGTTTTTAATTAAAAATATTTAAAAAAAATTAAAATTTCTATAAATTTTTTAATACGTTTTAAATTATTCTAATATTTTTGTTAAATTTTTAATATATTTTCAAGGTTTGTTGTTAATATCTTACAATAACAAAAGATTTAATAATATAACAAAAGATTTACAAACAAAACACATCATAGAAACATAATAAAAATTCATCATATATATACATTAAGTGTTTCCAACAAAAATACATTAAGTTTTAATAAACAAAAAGTAAAAATATCTATGATCCCCCCTGATCATCATCCGTCCGCCGTCTGGTACGCCGCGTCCCGGTGGGGTCGTCATATCCATCAGGGTAAGTAAACGGCTCTACCGACCCCTCATGAACTCTGATACGGTCACGAACAATCCAGTCGAGAAGGTACTCTATCCTCTGAATCCGTTGCTCCACAGACCCTGGCAACCGAACCGCCTGATATAAAACAGGGACATGCTGAGGCGGATGATCCGGCTCCCGCGGGATCTCGTCCTCGTCGGATAACTGCTCCGCCTCCGGATTAATAGGCTCGTCATCCACCTGCACCTCCTCATGTGGTATCGGCGGCGGCTCTACCAGCGGAACCGGGACGTAACGCTCCCGCCCGCCCCTGCGAATCAACACCTGTAAATCAGGTTCGCCCGCCCGCTTAATGCGGAGGACCATCCCCATCGCTCGTACCGAAGCAATCTGCACCCTTTTGGGTTGGAGAGGCGCGAGCCTTTGCGCTGTCAAGTGACCAACATAACCGAGATGATGAGCGACCTGTGTAACAAATGAGCCGCCCATCAGAGACCCCCGCCCTTGCCGAGATACGTACCCGCTAATGTAGTCGGCAAAACAACGGGCGAGGTTGCAGTGCCTGCCTGACAGGAGGCACCACAAGTAAAACACGTTGCGCAGAGTACAATGATCTGTACCCTGCCGACGTCCATGGATGGTACCCGCGATCAGCCTGTGCAGATATCTGTACATGGGATCGGTGATGGCAGTGGCTTTGGTGGAGGCAACCTGGTGACGCCCGTCACCAATCGCCGTCCACCACAGCTGTAACACGTCCTTAGCGGTCTTATGTACCGCCTCAGTGTACAGGGGCTGTCGCATCTCGGCTTCGGTGTATAACCCGATAGCGACAGCAAACTGCTCCATGGATAAAAAATGGTCAATACCAAAAAGACGGAAATAGACCTCCGCCTGAGTAGTATCCGAACCCTGATAAATCGGATACTCAGGGGTATCGCCCGGACGTGGCCTGAAATAAAAAATTTTAATAAATAATTAGAATTTTAAACTAATAAACTAAAAAACAAAATAAATAAACGAATGAGCAAATGAGTAATTACCTGCATATAAACGTACAGTAAAACTCTAATGTCAATTCCCTGTAAGCAGGGAAGTTCATCTCAAACAACCGTGACCACGGGCTATTTACACCAACAATCTCATTATAACGGTCTTCCTCCTGGACCGTTTTTAAAAACTCTCTCCCAACCATAACATTGGGCTCGGGCTGCATGCGTACAAGGCTAGTGTAACGGGTGAACTGTCTAGAGTTTGGCTCGAACTGCAAATGTGGGTAATCAACCAAAACTTGCTCCCCGAAGTCCATAATCTAAATCCAAAATCATAATGTATATCATAATCTAAAATCTAATCTATATCCAAAACTAAAATGTATAAATAAACACAAATACAGTGGTTAAACGGGTGTTAAAAACGTACCTCGTGTGTCGTGTCTCGAGGGGGCCGGGTCGTGTCACGAGTGGGGTCGGGATTGGACGAGTGGGGTCGGCCTTTGACCAGTGTGTGTGAAGAGGTGTGTGTGAAGTGTGTGTGGTGTTTGGGTGTGTGTGAAGAAGACGCTGCGTTTTGCAGCGTTTTTATATAAAAGGCTATACGCCACGTAGAGCTCTCTACGCTACGTAGAGGCGTAAAAAACGAGGAAGCAACGCAGCGTAGAGGTGTCAACGCGACGTAGTCAAATGAATTCAAACGGTCCAAAAGTTATACGTGACGTTGTGCACTCTACGCAACGTAGTAGCACACGGATTGTGATATTCTACGCTGCGTTGTGATCTCTACGCAGCGTTGCATCACACGGATTGTGATCTTCTACGCTGCGTTGTGATCTCTACGCAACGTATATTTTTTACAAAATTTTTTTTTAATTTTAAAAAATTATTTTTAATATTACAAAAAAATAATTATTTTTAAAAAATTATTTTAAAAATTTTAAAAAATTATTTTTAAAAAATTATTTAAAAAATATTTAAAAATTTCGACTAAGTTGTTCTAAGTCAATGAAAGGTGCGGGAATACGCCATTGTTCAGCTATTATGTTGTATTGGTTTAAACGCTCTTCATATAAAGTCGCCCATTCTCTGGCTTCTGGGGTCGCAAATGATGACGTCATAAGGTACGCAGGTGGTGGAATTAGGAAGTTGCCAGACATTTTGACTGTGATCCAGTGATTGTTGTTTATATTAACCAGTGTCAAGACTGGATAATCAAACAGTGGTTCTGGAGTTTCTCTCATCGGAAAAAACGTTTGGCTACCCGTCTCATCTAACTGTATTACAATAAAGTGAAACGTCTGAGCAATAACGAATCCATGGTCAGGAAACGACATCCAACGTTCTGCTGGCGCAAATTGACAGGTGTTAAACCATTCCAACCCGTTACGAACCCGTATAGTGTATCCCTCTTGACGGACTTGGTACTCAAATTTTTTATACCACCAATTCAAGTTATTATCCATCTCGTCAAGCATTCGTTTCCTAATATGGGGCCAACTATTTGAATCCAACTCAAGAGCCACGGCTACCGCCCGAAACCCACAATTACCATCTGGTCTTACGTCTGTGATGTCAGATATGTACGGGTAAGACCATTCAGGTATGTATAACTCGAACTTTTTAATTTTCGCACCGTCCTCTGGTTTTCTCATTTTAGGAAACTTCGGATACGTTGCTTTTTTGGGTTCCTTCTTAGGGGCTTTTGTTGATTTTGAACGTGTATAAGAGCTATGTCTGCACGGGTCAACTGGAGGAGGTTGTTCCTGTGAAGACGTATGCGACGGAGTATAAGAGCTATGTCTACCCGGGTCAACTGGAGGAGGAGGTTGTTTTTGCTGTTTCTTCTGACTAGGGCGACCCAGTGGATCCTGACGCTTTTCGGGATCATTTTTTGTTTTTTTTGTTGAAAATATGGCCGACTTAAGCTTAATTAACATGTCCCATTTTTTAATAGGATCTTTCTCAGAACGTACTTTTTCCTTTAATTTCATTTAACCCTTTTTCAATATCTGGTTGTGCAGTGGCCTCTTTGGACTCTGGCTCGAAATCAAGTTTTCTCCAGAAGGGGTCTATCGAATGTAATTGAATAGACTTGACTGTAAAATAAAAATATCTATTAGTAAATCGATCAAATAATAAGCATAAGTTTTCAAAACCAAGAGTCACTACCTGTACGGTTGTGTTGCTCTATGCTACAAGCACACGTCAAACCCATTGAGGTCTGCAACTGATGTCCACATGAAGAACCCGATTTAATCATCTTTTCTGACTTTTTATGTTCGGCTTCAAGAATATTAAGAGCATCAATGGATATGTTACGTAATAAATTTTTAAAAAGTTTCAAATTATGATGCTTCATAATTTTTATGGTGGACACCTCAAATGATTTCCTAATCTCAACCTCCTGTTTCCTTACAACCTTAAGAACATACCCTGCAATCGTCTCAAACGAATTATTAGACCCGTGCAGGTATCTCTTAATGTCTGCGCGTTGGCTCTCAACTCTGTTTGTTGTATGTTGACCAAAATTGAGACGGTCAGAACTCCAACACGTAACAAACGTTTCTTTGTAAGGATTCAACCAGTTATCCCTGATATACAACCATACCCCTGAAAACAAACAAACAAATACCTTAATAACAGACAAACATAGTTATTAAGAGGTAAATTAAATAATATAACATACCGCGCCTCTCTATCGAGCTTAAATATTCTTCCATTTTCCCACAGTTATAATTGTAATCCTCGATCGTGCCAGACGAGCACAGTTTCGTCCAGCTATAACTGAAGTTATCCCATACTTCATCTTTGAATAGAAACTTCCATTTTTTGGAAATGTTCTGTTGAATGTGCCACCGACACAAGTTTTTGGTGGCTTTAGGGAATACGGTCTTACATGCGTTCATCAGGGCTAGATCCCTATCGGTAACGATCACACGTGGCTGAATGCAGTCTTTTATGACATTTTTTAGCTGTTGAAGGACCCATGTGAAATCAGCCTCTCGTTCCCTACAAATGAACGCGTGAGCGATACAGAACGACTTCAGCGTCGAAGTCATACCAACAAACTGTAAAAAAGGCCATCCATACATGTTTGTTTTATATGTTGCATCAATCAACAACACGTGAGGGAAGGCACGCCACATTTTATACGAGGTGGAATGAATAAAAAAGACTTGTTTCGTCCGTTTACTTTTTCCGTCTTCGAATGTTTGAAACAAGAACCCATTTGAATCAAGAAAATTTTCAAATGCCTGCATCGGGGTCTTGCCAATTTTTTCTTTATCTTTTAAAGACCGGACGTAATTATTTATGTCCTTCACCACGTATAAGATTTCAGGAAACTGATCTCGTAAAACATCCAAAATCTGTACCGGTCGCATGCCCTGACGGTGTAACCGCGCAGCCACGTCTTTTTGCTCGTCGTCCAGCCTTCTAAGATACGGGTGCCCCTCCTTAAATACAATAGGGCGGTGGTTGTGAGCCTGGTTTTCTACAATTAACTTCCACCTATCACTTCCCCTATCGTATCTCCCTAAAAGTTTAAACGGACAGTTAGTTTTCACACTACCCGTCCGCCTAACTGTGGCCTGGCTTTTGTATTCCCCGCCACGACTGCATCTAAGATCAACAGTGCCGTTTCTTGACCGATCAACCACAATAACACACCCATGATCCTCTCTTCTCTTTTTGACCCATTCCTCTAATTCGGTTCGAGAAGAGAAATACTAAATAAAATATAAAGTCAAAGTCAATAATAATATAATTATCTAGTTATAACTTAAACATGTAATATATGATTAATACGTACGTTGTCTGTTACATACGAAACGCTCGCCTCGCGTATGTAATCATCGTCAGACTTCTCGTCATCGGTTTCATTGTTTTCATCGTTGTTTTCCTCTTTGTCCTCGAACGTATTTCGAACGTTGTCTGGTCCGGAGTTGAAATCGTACGAGACAAATTTGCTGTAGTTAGATGCTTCAGCAGAATAAACGGATGCCGGCTGCGTATCGTAATACGGGTCTTCTACAGGAATGTGGTAAGATGGCCCACTCTCGTGAAAATAATATTCCTAAATCAACATAACAATTAAATATACGAAAAACGACATATATTTAAAGAAAAATAATATCTTTTACCGGTTGTTCGTGAAATTCCCGTGTCGGAGTCTCGTTCAAATCAAACGCCGGTTTTATCTCTTCCTCGTTTACGTCTTGAAACGTTGGTTGTTTTCCAAAATTTTGACTCAATGCCGGTTGTTCGTAAAATTCCGGTGTCGGCATCTCGTTCAAATTAAACGTTGGTTCTTCATCCTCCGGCGGATCAAAAAAATTCCACCAAGACATTTTTTGTATGTTTGTGTGAACACACGTATCGTGAAATTATATTTCCAAAATCTTGAAACGTTGTGTTTGTGAATGTGAATTTGGTTTGTGAAGATGGAGATGGCTTGGATCGTTTAAGTAATAATTACAGAGGTTAAATACGCCGCGTATAGACCTATACGCGACGTATATCCTTGAACCTCGTACGAACAGAACCTGCCGCAGGTCATTCCTTCTGTACCTCGTACACATCCGCAGCGTATAGGGCTATACGCCGCGGATGAGGTGGTTTTGTCGTATTATGTTTGTACGTTATCCGCGGCGTATAGATGTATACGCCGCGGATAACGTACAAACATAATACGACAAAACCACCCCATTCGCGGCGTATAGCCCTATACGCTGCGGATAAGGTGGTTTTTTGTTAAAAACCCACCGGTGTAAATAGCACAACCCTTTGAATATCATAAGAGTCTTCACTTTTGACAGCAAGATTGCCTTATTGAAAACACATAGCCTCATAACATGGCAGACTACATATATAGTAGAATGAAAAGGAAACTACACTAACCTGAAAATAACATTCGACAGTAAGAATTTAGAGACAGCAAACGGTAGACCAGACGATCACCAAATAAAGCATTCAAGCAAATAAAATCAACAACCATGATCATCGCAAATCCCTTAAACCTGCATCCACAAACAACGATGAACAGTTAACAACAGTAAAGCGTCAATGCATGTTGCAATCAACAAATCAGAAACCGAAATCAGAAGCCGAAAACCAGAAAAAACATTAAAGAACAACACTGATTCCTAAAAAAGGGAAGAAATTTAGAAAAACCCAACCAAACACAAGAAAACAAGGTGAGAATAACAGTAAACAAACGTAGAAAAAAATATTGACAAAGATGATAAACCACACAAAAGCAATAGAAGATGAAGTAGAGGGATGAAGAAACTGAAAATCGTCCAAACTATACACTGGTAAAAAGAAGGCGTGCGTGCAACTCATAAGAAAGGAATCGACATTGTAAAATAGTATTAAGGGATAATTTATGGTACAAAAAGATCGAAACTAATAATTTTTTAGAGTAAATTGTCATTTTGGTCATTGGGTTTGTATCGATTCGATCATTCCGGTCCTTATGTTTTTTTCTTGTCATTTTAGTGTTTGGTTTTGTAAAAAATTATCATTTTAGTCCTTTCGTCAACGTCTGTTAGATTTAATCCTTAAATCTAAGGGTAATATAGTCATTTTACATTTTAAGGATCAAAATGACATTTTTTTTACAAAACCAAACATTAAAATAACAACTATCTTATATTTCAAGGATCAAAATAATAATTTGATTGTTATTATCATTGTTATTACTATCCTTATTATTAGTGTTCTTATAATTGTTATTATTTATATATATACTAAATGAGAAAGTCGGTTAAGACCTTCTCAACTTACACTTCACCCATTAACTTTCTAATATTTACCACTTTGACCCTCCAACTTAACTTTAACATATTTACAAGTTTAACCTTTAACTTTGACTTATAACCATTTTAGCCTACGAATACTTTATCGATTTACTACTTTGACCCCTACTCTTCTTTGACATGTTTACGACTTCGACCCGCCAAATTTAACTTAGTTATTATTTTGGCCTCTAGGTTTGGATATATTTCCACATTTTAATATGTGACGGATTACGGATTTACACTGTAACGTGCGAGACTTTAAACTTTTGCTATCAACGCGTGTGACAGATAGGGCTGGCAAATCGTGTATACATGTACCTGTTAAGACACGAACACGAAACCTATTACCTGTACACGACACGATATGCTATCGTGTACCTGTTACCATTACATGTACGTGTACATGTTTATAACAGGTATACACGATAAGACACGATAAGACTTGTTTAAAAGCAAGTATTCAAGAACCTGTTTAGTGAAATAAAAAGAAATACCGTGATGAAAGGAAGATAGGAGTTTTTCGCTAGGTATTTGACCAAATAAGATCGTTTAGTTCCTATAGAACCTATCACTAAAATACCCCTAGAGAGAGATAAGACCAAGCGGGGTCTTTTTCCAGTCAAAATTGACTAAGAGGCAATCCCCTTTTTCCGTGATAATGTGAAAGGACTCAATTCCTTCTTTCTTCCCAAGCGAAATGTAGCAGGAACAGCCTTCCCGCAGTCGCATTAAGGGTATTTTTTCTTGAAACTCTTTACTCGTAGCAAGTACTCATTTCTATTTAAGCATGCCTATCTTCTTTCTGAGATTGACCAGCCAGCTGGGTTGGTTTGGCTATTCTTTTCTATTGAAAAGGAGTCAGCTGTCTGCGCGAGTCATCTTCTTCTAGGCTCCGCTGGACGACACGGCATTCTCGTTTAAATAAATAGATGTCGGCCGTACCTGTGATGGTTCCCAAGGATCCAATATGACCACTTCACTTAGGTCTACGTTGCCACTTCTTTTTTTGAACCCATTTTTAAAGATATAGACTATAAAGTCGAAATAAGAAAATTTAATTTTAAAGTTGGAAGAGCTTTAAAAAAAATTAAAAAAAAAGAAGCGAAAGCCTTTTTATTTGTAAAACAAATAATAAAAGACCTTTTAAAAGGAAAGAAAATTCAACATGGGCTCAACAACGCGAGTCAAGTCAAAAAACTCCTCTTTCGTAGTACACTTCTTGCTGAATACCTTTTTTTTGCTTCCTCCAATTGGCAATAGGACATCCTCTCCTAAGCTAAGGAAGTACTTCAATGCTTCATTAAAAGTCAGCATACCTATCTATAAAACACTTATCTAATTTGACCCATTAACACTAACCTATCCGAGCACTTTGAAAAAATACATAATATATGATTGATAACGTTAGGTTTATAATACTTAATCTAACACTAACAATTATAGTCCATCAATGTGATCATACAATAAGTATAAGAGTAAATAAGGTAAATATGTTATATTAAATTATATTTTTAATTTTTAAAAAATCATAACAGGTATTAATAGGTAAACAGGTAAATACCTGTTAAATACACGAAAATTAACAGGTAGATTTGTGTCTACTAGTTTAGTATCTGTTACATGTTAAGGCCTTACCTGTTAAGACCGTGTAGGTTCGTGTCGTGTATTCGTGTTCGTGTACATAATTGCCAGCCCTAGTGACAGATCACACTCGTATGACCCGACCGCCGCAACGTGCAGCCCGGTGTTAAAACTAGTTAATATGAAAGAGTAAATGGTGAATTTCTTTAATGTTATTCTACGCTATCTACATTTATGACAAAATATTTTACCGTTGTCGTGGTGTGATAATCATAATGATTGAATACAAAGCAGATGTGATTCCAATGTAACCCTAAATATACACGATAACAACTTTAGTGCGGAAATGATTGATCAAGATTGGCGGTCGCAAAATCTAATGGAATGGATTTAGGGTTACTTTTCATGTGATCTTCTTTGAGCAAAAGTTGGATAAAAGAAGCATCGACGTAAATATATGAGATTCTACTTCGTATATACAGACAAACAAATGTTTATTGAATTGGAAGAGTTCATGACAACTCATTTAAAACTGATAATAACGAACTTTGAGTTATTTAATAAATGAGACATGTTAAAGAATCCAATTGGCGATCGTGTAGGAACATTTCCGGATAATTCAAACATATCCACACTCAATTTTAGAAAAAAACAGATGTAAAAATTGATATTCAGTAATATGTATTTACGGTTATATAACTCATGGCCTTTTTGAAGGAAAAATCATTGTCAATACAAGCAATGACAAAATAAACGACGCTGCATGCAAATAAATCTCAACTCTTAGAAGGGGACCCATTCGACTCTTAGTGAGCCCTATGTATTACACGCACTGAATGAAAATATTTAATTATATACTTGATAACTAAGATAATGATTTTTAAAGTTGTTTGTTAATATACGATATGAACGAATAAATAGTAATTATCTTATTAATTATAAATTGATTAAATAAGAGGGTGAAGTTGATTGTGGTGATGACAAGTGTCATCACGTAGAAACAATTTACCTTTGTATTAGAGTAACTAGGTTAGACCCTTGGGTATTATGCGGGTTGAATAATAACTAAATTAAAATAAAATTTTAAAATATTTTATAATATAACATATGATTTAATTTATGAAATTATAAACCGGTACTATTATAACACCAAAAGACGATCTATATTTGAAGCATACTAAAGTCTCAACATGGATTAATTATAACTAAAAAGAAAAGATATCAAGGATTATAAACGAAAAAGTATTTGAATTTTTTTAACGTGTCTGGGTTATTTTAAGGATAGTAAAAAATAACAAAGATTACAAATCAAGCTTTTAAAATTAGAATTTATTTTTAAGTTTTTCATAACAAAAGTAACTTTTAATAGTTTGGTACACGGTTCTTTTAATCAAAAATAAAGTGGGTAATATACATTAGAGATTTGGGATAGTATTAGTTGTAAACAAAACTAACTGACTTAAAAACAATGGTAAATCTGATTTTGTTTTTGACATTTTATATAAATAAAGGTTAACTTGATGTATACAAATCTATCATAAAATAGGGAATTAGTTTTTTACTTACACATACGTAGTGCAGTGGATTGGCTTAACAAAAAGACATGTGGCAAATCATTTACTCATTTATTAGTATAGGGAAAAAAGAACGTGTGGCAAATGACATGTTACATTAAATCATGATATATTGATCAGTGTGTTGTCATATCACTTCATAGTATATCCTATTATTATATATATACACAAAATTTAAAAATTTGCCCTCACATGGAACGTGGAGACCACGTGACTTAATTTAATGAAGAAAACTAACGGGAGACGAGATGTGAAATTTTTCTTAAACGTAAAGGACTAAATCTGAAAAGTTTTGAAAAAGGACGACATTTGAAATTGAGTATAAACAAAAATGACGGAATGTGTAATTTAGTCTTATATTTATCAACTAGGTGTAGACCCGTGTGAGAACACACGATTTATATAAGCAACAATCTTAATTCTTCACAACAAAAACGATGCTAAACATTTATCTTCAAATCACACAAGTGTTTGTACAAAATTAATTAACTATAGTAACATTTCATAAATGTTGCAATACTTCCTTATAAACCACATGTTGTGTTTGCTATATTGTTTTTCAGATCATAAATCAAAATCTTCAATCCTTTCTTGCTTTTAACTTTGTATACAGCAAGACTGCAAGAAACAACAAATCAATTAAACACCATAGACTTGAGCTCTTGTCTGAGCATTTTTATAGCTAAAAGGCACAAATATGTCGCTTGACTATAGAAATTCACACATCACGCGGCCTCAAGATATCATACCTGATGGCATATCTCAAAAGTTATGTCACCTTTTTCGCTGCATAGTGACCCAGTGTTGAACACACTTCCTGTGAGCGTACTGCATAAATAACAAACTTATCAACCACGATCAACAAACTCTAAATAAATCATAGAATGAAACTAACGACATGAGTAATTAACCTTAAGATTGCCATTGCAAGAGCATGGTGGCTCTAAAGCATCAATTGAATCTTCCTCCAGGAAAATTCAACACTCTGCTATTGATAATAAATGGTTTTCAACCAATTTGACCTGTTTTGTTTTTAACCTTAACGCAATATACATAACTATAAAAATGTGACAACACTCAGTTACAAAACCCTACAAAAATCAGCTATAAAACACAACAAACATTTGGTGAGAAAGTCTACCAAAACTCAACTATAAAACATTGAAAAACTCTGCTATAAAACGTAGCAACTATTATCCAATTTTTTTCCGAGAACCAATTAGGACACGATTAGGACACAACTGTATGAGAAAATGAATCAGGCTCCACAAGCATACATCATCCTTCCATCACAAATTCAATGTGGCATGTATAAGAGCTAGACAAGTCAGCATTGCTGAGATCATCACAAGTTCTCCTTTAGTATAATAGTAGATGCAATATATGTAAACATAGAAGATTAGAAGTTAATGAAAAAATGAATGGAAATGTGAAAACAAACATCAGGATAGGTTGAAAGAAGATGCCAATATATGTAAGTAGCCAAGTAGGATCCTACAGGTCTGGATTGTAGGTCTCCACAATAGCATTATTCAAAACAACCAAAAAGAAGAGTGTAAATTTAAACCAAACTAAATGTAATCAAACAAAATTTTATCATAAAAAACCAAGACCAGTATGGAAACAGAAAGATATAACAGATAACAATACCTAAGTCATCTGTTGGGGTCCTTCAATTAGCTTTTTAAGAAAAAGTTTGACTGTTAGAGTAAAAAACTACAATTGGACTTGTGCATGTGAAGATGGGAAACTCTCCATACAGCTTTGAAGAAGCTCATCAGCATTATCTGCTCTTTCTGCATATTCTTGTCTTATCCAAATCATCGATGGTTCTAAAATAAACAAAAAAGCATTTATGTTTATAAAAAATGGCAAAAAGTTAATAGCTTATTTAGATTACCTTAGCCTCTGCTTAATCTAATGTGTTCATCTAAAAAGTGAAAAAGTGAATAGTGTATCCTAAACTAATTAACACAAACCATAAGTACCTTGAATCCAAAGATTAAATAATCACAGGACAAAATCTTTTATTCTGGTCAACCAAACAGTTTTTACCATCAGCAGATGACTAAACCTGCAATTTATCACAAAAATTGAAACTATATACATCACATGTATATCATAATTCATATACAAACATAAAATCTAATCAATCACATACAAACATGATTCTGAATCATTCATGGCACCAAATCATATATGGCTTTATGAACAACAGCATCAACTAATCGAAAGTTACAATCTTTAGCAACAATTCTTGATAAACCACAACTCATGTTAAATAAAACTTCCCATATTTTTGTTAATATAATATTATATGTTCTCCATATAACAATCTATTTTTTTTGTTAGTAAATCAATAGCGGATCTGAAAAGCTTGAAACCTCCAACAACTAAAAACAAGCTAAAAACTTAAAATCCAACTAAACCCAATATCAAAACGTCAGTCGATTAAATATATAGATGAAGCAAAATATGAGATCTGTGACAGAAAACTTGAAAATTTCGGTCAAAAAAGTAAGCATTCATACAAACCACAAAAATTAGATGGTTCTAACCTGTAAACGAAACAAACGATGGCGAACAGACAAAGAATCGAAACGTAACGGGTCAAAAGGTCAAGCTTGATAAAAAAGAAGTAAAATAAAACGTGTCAAAGAGTTCAAAAGTTTCCAAAGTTTATTTAAACAAAAAATTCCAGCTAAAAAAGTTCTAAACTCTTTGACTAACTTGATCCAATGCAAGGAAAAGTAAACAATCACTTACAATTAAAATTACCAAACTAATTAAATGGAAGTATAATGCCTAACCTTGGAGTTAAATTTAAACAAAAGAGTGGCTTAAGAGTTATGAGGTCAAATGAGTTGAAAAGATCCCAATTCGCTACGTTAATCTCTTTGTTTCATTCATGACAAACCCATTTTAGATTTCTCTTTTACTTTGACTTGGAATTAAGCAATTTGATTAAATACAGAGAAATAATCATATACATTTAGAATGATGTCTTGTTTAGCCGACTGAAAAATAAAAAAATTACCTTAAAAATAATAAGAATAACGATTACAGTTTTTTAAATTGGAGCAACAATAACATTTTAAGAACTTACCAATTTTATATTCTAAAGGCGAGAAGCCAAATCCTTTTTAGTCACAACATGAGCTTCTTCAAAGCAACATGGGGTGCCAATTTATTTAATCAACTTAATTTTTTTAGTCAACATCATGAATCCTTATACATTTATACGCATAATTAAAGCACTTACAGAGATGGGACGCCACTTTTTTCTCCTAAAATCTCAACCGAGATTTAGATACAATCTTTAAATTATCATATATTATTTCTTTTCTTGAATCTGTAATACAAAATGACCAAGAAAATAAAATAACATCAGTGAAAGTTTTGTAGCTCTATTGAAATACAAAGAAAATAAAAAATGCAATTCAAATATGTTTAATTATATTGTGCCTAAGGTGCAAGACCTACAAACACAATTCTGACTGTTAGGTTATGGCCATGGTGGTCAAGCCTTCTCCATTGCAAAATCAACACATAAGATAAGAAATGATACATACTTCAACATATGACACAAAAGAAAAAAATTTAACCAAGTGTAAAGATTTAGAAAATCTAATGAATAATTCTAACTTTTAGGGGCTACTTTTGGAGGGATTTTTTTTATATTAGGAAATTTAGGTGGGAAATTGAATGGAATTTTAACCATGCATGCATAAAGTTGATAGAGTAAAATTTCTTAAATATAAAATATTTACAAATTGTTAAACATAATGATTATAATTTCTTTACAAATATTATTATTTAACCGTGTGTAACACACGGGTATTAAACCTAGTACTCATTAAATTAGAAAACACACATTAATTTAGGCGAAGCAAAAAATTAAAAATCATACCTAGCCGTCATAAACGAATTTTTGCTTTATATGCTTCTTGGTTTATCAACTTCATGAGAAACATTCATAAACGAATCTTGCTCCAAAAGATATTGCAAATTACATCTGATTGAGAAAAATATGAACTACAAATTAGGGTTAGGGTTTATGGAAATATAGATCTGCAGCAAATTTATACTAAGAACTAAAAATACACCAAATTTACCGGAAGAAGTTATGAAGGAGGGTCGGTGATTGCTGAAACAATAACCACCGGAAGGGCTTCGTTTTTTTGAATCTGTAGCAGTTATACAAAGAACAAAAAATAAAAAGAATCTACCTGGAAATGTTGTCGAGAAGATTGGAGCAGAGAAGAAGCCGGTAGGTTGTTTGTGATGAAATGGTGGAATCGCCGGTGGTTTTGAGAGAGAGAGAGATGATTTGAATGAAGAGTGGTGAGGAAATTTGTATTTTGAAGTTTAGTCAATTTCAAATTAACGGGTCGGGTAGCAATGGAGAAAAAAAAAAGCGGACCCGAGCATTTTGTGACATCAGCATTTGGAGGAAATGGGAGACGTGGATAGCCTTAAAAATCGACACGTCACATTCGTGACATCATATCGAACTCTCCTTTAGTGGAGTAGTAAGATATGATATATTACATCTTATTCTACCATTAATGTAGTATATCATACTATGTTGTTTTGTATCTTAGATGATATTATATTATAGGTTATTGTATCATATTGTATCCTATAAATCTATAATATTATATCATACTGTCTCTTAACATATCATGCATATCATAACATATTAAGTTTATAAATGTTATACAATGTCTTAAAGGATTTATTATTGCATAGAAAGTGAATTTCTTAAAAAAAATCAATGTTAGTTATACGACTATGCTTCAAAGACATATGTCTTAACTGGGTCACCTATCTGTTTCAATTATGTTTTACATTTGAAACAAATTAATGCTTGAATTAAAGCCCCTAAAAAATAAAGGTCCTTACATGTTTTTACTGGTTGATATCATAAAATATTGTTGTGTGAGACTTTGTTGTTCCTTTAATGTGAAAGATATTTGTCATATGCATTTAATGTGAAAGATAATTACCACATTCTTATCTGAATAACTCCAATACTATAAATAGCCATTCATGTCCTGAACACATATACTATATAGCAAATAACAAGTCATGGCTTCGATAAAGCTTTATGTTGCACTCTTACTCATACTTACAATTGTTGGTAAGATCTTTATTGCACTTTTAAAGATGATGTCTTATATATCATGATCACACACACTTCTAGTTATTTAATTCTCATTGTTCATTGATGTATGTATGATTTAGGGGCCGAGATAACGGTTAGTGAAGCGTGTCGTCCAACCAGTTTTCCATTTGATCGATGCGATGAGCCGACTTGCAACAGGAAATGCAAAGCTATAACAAGAGATTCTCATGCTAAAGGCCGGTGCATGTTACAGGATACATGTAAATGTACATGTTAACATTCTTCGACCTGTTGTCATTCGATCAAAGATCATGATTTACCGAATTATATAATAAATGGATATTTTATCTATGATTATATATGAACATGCTATTGCCCCGGCTAGAAAACTCTAATGTTTCCGACAATCATATTTTTTTCGTAATGTGCTTGGAAATTAATGTCATATCTGACAAAATTTTGAAATTTTGAACAGAAAAAGCCTTGTTGGAAAATATTTCTGACAAGTTAACGAAAACCTTTTCGGTCAACTTTCCGACAAGAATTAGCGTTTATGTTTCTTAGAACATCCTGAAAAAACTCATATTAAATATCAATTCCTAATATTTTAATTTTTTATGCTAACTTGGCAAGCCGTTTTTTAATTACCGACAAGTGTCCGACACATTACCAACAAAAAGTTAAAACATTTGTGTCAAATTTCCGACAAAAAGATAAATTAATAAAAATATGTATATTAAATTTTTTTTTTATGTACGTCTTTATTTGTTCACTTTTCTAGTTTTTTTCTATTTTTTTTAATAAATGTCGGTCGTTTAAAAATCAATTATATATTAAAATTTAACAAAAAGTTGGAGTACAAATTGTGATCATGTATAAATTAACAAACAATATAACGAAATGTTAAAATCCACACTTATGGGCTATGGCCTAAAGGTATGATGGTTTGGTTATCCATGAGAGACGGATGTTAAATTATTATTTATATCATTTTTTATGAATTTAGACAATGAAAGATTTGAGCAAGGCAATGCATAAGGTGGCCAGCACAAATTTTGATCTAGCCAACCCGGGTTTCGTCCTATCGTGTGTTATGTTAGAAAATTTTGCTATAATCGTGTGACACAACAACTGTCAACTGACAGACGGTCTAAGGTATGTTTTTCTGAAGAAATGCCCAAGCCAAACTCTAATTAAATCCAATAGAAGTCTAGTTAATTAAGACAACTTAGTTTAATCGGGGTGAGACAACATAACATTCCATTTGAGAAGTCTTATAGCCTAAATACTTTTTAATGAGGTGCAATGGTGGATTATGTTTAATGGTCTAAATACTCTTTAATTAATGAGATGCAATGATTGGATTATGTTTTTCTTAACGGCCAATGTGATTAATACAAAGCTAGCAAGATATTAGAATTACAAAAATTTATGTATAGATGGCCAATTTTTAAACGACAATGATGATAATGTCTCAACAAAGTGACTTGTGTAGCGATATATTCCCGATGTTGTCATCACTTTAGACTATCATCTATGGATGTCTTTCGAATTTATTAATCGGGTTTTTGTTCATTAGGGTTGGGTTTCTCAGGGTTTCAGACGTAAGAAATCAACCTAAAGACTAAAGTCAATTGGTAACCTTTAATCGATATTCAGATTTTGAGAATATTCAGGTACGTAGGCTTAATTGATAGTTGGGCTTAATCAAGGTAAAACATTAAGCTTCAATAAAATTACTCCGTATTTGTTAGGGGGGTGGGAGTGGTGCCACGAGGAAGCCGGCGAGGAGAAGAGAGGTGATCTCGTGGACGAGGTCTGGTCCTCAGCTGGAGGCAAAACGAGGCTGGAGAAGAAGAGGCGAGCTTGCGAGACGGACGAGATTGGCACCGGCTCCGGCGAGGAGATGACGAGCTCCCACCTCGTCTTCCTCCTCGCCATCCACTCCTTGCTCCCTTAGCTCAAAGTCTCAAACGTACGGAGGGATCATGTATATATGCATATTACAATGCGCATTATATGACTATAATCATAACAAAATTAAGTACCGAAAATAATAAAGCTAGTTGGTCTGATTTTTCTTTTACATATAATACATTTTGACGATAGTATATATCTTGATATATAAAGTTATTTTACGGTATAAAGTGTGAAATGACACAATGATAAAATACACAATGACAATATTATTATTAATATTTGTTATTATTATTTATTATTATAATAATAATTATTATTATTATTATTATTATTATTATTTTAACTTTAAGTTTTAGCTTTAGGGTTTCAGTTTTTGGGTTAGTTTTTTAACATTTTTGGTTTAACGTTTAGTTTTTTTAATTAAATTTTTTTCACATATCATTTACATATTTTTTACTCATGTAATATACTGGTTACTAACCTAACACATGTTTATTTACTCTTCCACTCAATACTCATGTACGTTTTTTAAGTACATAGTTAGGGACTATTTTTAAAACATTCTTTGCTTTCGTTGATCTTTTTTCACAACAATGTAATAGTGTGTGATAATTTTTTTTAAGCTTAAATTTTATAGATTCCGATCATCATGTTTGCATTTATTTAGCTTTTTAATACAAACTAGATTTTAGACCCCCAAGTGTATGATGTGACATCTTTGTGACTTCATTATGTGTTTCGTTGCTAACATTAACATGTGATGTCCGTATGTGAGACGGGCATGTTTCTGACTACGTTACATGTTATACAAACACCCAATTATCTAACTAAATCAACACAATGAACACAAACGATTGCAATGCAATAATTGATTAAAAATCAATTACGTACAATGGAGACGATGAAATTACCAGAAACAATTGAAAGTGAATTTGAAGATAACTAAATTAGTTATCTCCAACGATTACAAACCCTACTTATAGCTAATCGCAGGCTAACGGTACGTTTAACAACTTTTGTTCTTGATTAGTTGGGCAAAGCAAGCCCCTCATCTTTCACCAGCTTGTCACTCGATCTGATCCCAAAACTATAATGTTGACTTTTATTTAGACTTTTCTTCATCATTACACGTGTTACATATGTGACATTAAAGTGTGGTGTCCACACACAATGCGACACGTTTTTTTAGCTTCTACATGTACGTGATACGTTGGTAACAATAATGTATGATACATATACAAAAGAAAGAGTATTACATACCGCACGCTGCGTTGTATACTCGTAACGATTAATACAAAGAAAAAAAATTCAACATCTTAAAATAACCAAAAATAGTTAGAAAGTATTAAACCCATGTCTCTTGTGTAACCGACACGACATAAGCACTAACCACTTTCATCAAGTCTAGTTATTATTGACAAATCTATATATGTAGTATAGAAGAAAATAAATTTACACCCGACATTATCAATTATTATACATAACTTTATGGTTTTATCCAAGTAACTTTTGTTTTACTTTGTTTCTGATCTTAATTACTACTAATCTACTATATACGTATCAGCAGAGTTGAATTATGTTTGTTGTTATTGGCTCATATCATCATAATTTGATTATATATGTTTGTTGGGGTGTTAGGGTTGACAAGAAAAAAGCGTTAAATTTATAATTTACGCTTTGAAGTGTTACTCCCCCGTCTCATTTTAAGTGTCATAGGATCCAAAACATAAAGTTTAAGAAAAATTGGAATATTATATAATTTCAACCTATAAAATGACAAAATATCATTAAAGTCTTTTGTTTAGTTATAAAGTAATTTTTTTTAAATAATTAGAGGTAAATTAAGAAATTATAGTTTTTTTAAATGAACATTTAAATTAAAATAATAAAAATAAAAATACAAACATTTAAAATAAGACAGATGAAGTATCATTTAAAAAAGCATATACATCTGTAGAAATAGTAACGACTTTAAAAATTATAATCGTTGCTAATGAACTTGAAGGAGCCTAGGACCGGAGGAAACATCATCACACGAAATAATCTATATTTCCCATATTACCCTTGTAAATTCATTCCACAAAACCGTCGTTTGGTTCTTCTGACTCTTAAACTTCTAGTGGCAATATCGTAATACCTCCCTGAGTTTTGTCATTTTTCATACCATACTCCCTTCAAAACCCATATACACCTTAACCTGCAAACAACTTAACACACGTCCCTTTCATTTCAATGGCAATGAATGAAACAAAATGGGCGAAACATTATTCATCAGATCATGAAATATTATTGGTTGGAGAAGGTGATTTTTCGTTTTCGGTTAGTTTAGCTAATGTTTTTGGTTCTGCTTCAAACATCGTTGCTACATCCTTTGATTCTAAAGGTATAATCCTATCCTTTCAATATTTCTGCTTACATACATACATACATACATACATACATACATACATACATACATACATACATACATACATACATACATACATACATACATACATACATACATACATACATACATACGTTACTTTAAATATATATATAATACCTTTTTATCATTTTATTATTAGATGTTTTGGTGCAAAAATACAAGATGAGTGCAACAACAAACTTGCTATTTTTGTGTATCAATGGAGCTACATTGTTACATGAAGTGGATGCAATGACAATGAAGCATCATCCTGATCTTCGAAACCGAAAGTTTGATCGGATTGTTTACAATTTCCCACATGCTGGTTTTTGTGGAGATGAAAGAAATCTTCGAGTCATCAAGTAAGCTAGTTAGCTACGTCATGAGTACTTTAGTTAATCTGTACCGCTTGTTATATCTTTACATCCCTTAAAACTTTTGCAAATTACCTTATTAGGAATCGTATTGTCTTATACAATTTTTATAGGTTTAAATACAAACAACAATTTAAACCATATATATTGAATAATATGATTCTCCTTTTCATAATTGGAACCATGATAATATCACTTTAGTTCATGTTTCTAAGAAGTATGAAAACCAATCCCTAAATTGAAGTATGATAGTATGTGATGGCACTATATTCACACATCCCAATTGAAATATGAGAAGACCAAATATTGCGAGAAGTGAAAGAAATAGCTAAATTTTTTTATTTTTTTCAACTAAAAACGTTTTTAACATACAAAAAATTATAGAAATGCAATATTTATTCATTAACTATAATATTCAAAAAATAAAATTGAATAAATTTCGTTTATTTGTTAAACCTACACATGTGAAAGTCATGTGTAAGTTATGTTACTTACACATATATGTAAGGTATAAACTAAAAAACATAATTAAAAAATTGAATAAATTCACTTCTTACATACAAATATGTAAGGTATAAACTAAAAAACATAATTAAAATTTTTTTAACGTATGTATTTTTAGGGTTTTAAATTTACCTACATATGAGTAGGTTATGTGTAAGTAGCATAACCTACACATGACTTCCACATGTGTAGGTTTAATAAATAAATGAAATTTATTCAATTTTAATTTTTGAATATTAAAGTTAATGAATAAATATAGCATTTCTATCTTTTTTTGTATGTTAAAAATGTTTTTGGTTAAAAAAATGAAGAATGTAGCTATTTCTTTTTCTTCTCGTAATATTTGATCTTCTCAAATGAATCCTCGATCTCATATATATATGGCAATACGAATTGTTAGCATTGGAATCATATTACCTAGTATGGTTCCAATTGGGATAATTATGTTCGAATTGATTTTTTTAAATTTTTTTTGTAAATTAGTTTATTTTTTTTAACAAAACGATCTTTTTTTTAACAAAAATTAAGTTGGTTTTTTTTATTATAAAATGATTTTGGTTAATTTAACACAAATTAAGTTGATTTTTTTGTTATAAATGATCTTTTTTTTTATAAAAATTGTATTGAAATCCAAACAAATTAAAAATATACATACATGCATTATATGTTTAATTTTAGTATTTGTACTATTTGTACTATTTGTATACTTTGGATATTTTTTGTTTGATTAGTTATAATGTATGTATAGGTTTAATTTGTTTTGATTTCACTCGAATTTTTGTTTAAAAAAACCAAGATCATTTTATACCGAAAAAAACAACTTACTTTTATAAAAAAAAAAAACCAACTTTATTTTTTGTTAAAAATATGACTTAATTTATAAAAAAAATTCAAAAATACATCATTTAAAACTGTTTAGTTAAATAAACTGGTGATGTGGAGTGAAAGAGTGAAGAAGGTGAAACTATTTCGACATTTGGACATTGACTAAGCAAATGACATTATATCAAAAAGTGACGTAATGGGATAATTCCGCTCAATCATTAGCAAGAGAGAGAGGGACGGAGACATTATCAGGAAAATGCCCAAGCCCATTTTTTGCCCATAAGCTAGCCAGCGTGTAGTGGGGTGTGAGGGATGTTATGTGGCGTTTTTACATGAACATAACGCACACTACATAGAGCCTTAGAGATTAACCAACTTTAAGTTCAACTATTCATATATAAAATATTTTTAGAAGTATTGTTGTATCTCACTGGCCGATTACGGTTGATTTTTGGTATGACAACATAAGTCAAATCATTCCTCATGGTTTCCAAATTTTTAAACCGACCCACCCACAATAACTAACAATATATGAAACTTATCTCGATCAGTTTTAAATCAACCGTGCACACCACTGTCTAATTTGTTGTTTTTTGGTTCTAGCAAGCATAGGAATCTGGTTGGTGGTTTCTTTGAAAATTCAAGTCATATGCTGCGTCCACGAGGCGAAGTACACGTCTCCCACAAAACTACAGGCCCCTTTGTAACATGGAACATCGAAGATCTTGCTTCTAGAAGCTCCCTGGCATTGGTCGAATGTGTCGGGTTCAACATCTCTGATTACCCTGGCTACCAGAACAAAAGAGGAGACGGTTCAAGATCCAATGAACCATTTCATTTAGGAAAATGCAGTACTTTCAAGTTCATATTATCCAAGAAATCAAATTGTAGTCGTCAACAACCTCATGAAATTTCGTCAGTACGAGGAAATGCTGGGAACATGATCAGTAACCGAAGGATAACATATTATGGAGACTCTTTTCTTGAAATTTGTCGTTGGTACGATGATTTGTAGGTTACGACGTACGTTGTTGTTGGATGGCTAACCTAGCTAGCTTCTTTTTGTATGCATGAACTCGTGCGCATGTGTAAGATACTAAGATGGATGCGACACTTAGCTTTTGTAATGTCTAACTTGGTTCCAATATTATGATTATATATATATTATATATATAGCTAGCCACATCTTGAACTTGTATGTTCTTATTTAGTATAGCAAAATTAAATTTTTGGTTTGCTTTATGTGGTTGGTAACATTATCTTCCGGATCTAGTTAATTTTGATAGATATTTGTTTTCTACAAGTTACCATCGAAAAATACAATCATTAGCTTGACCTAATGGCAAAGATATTTGAGTATGACCTCTTTAAATTGATGTTGGGTTATAGTCTCACTTAAGATATGTAAAGTATCAATAGATGGAGTGAAAATTATGCTTAAAAAAGATAAAGTGGTAAACAGTTTCAAATAAGAAAACATAATCTTCTAAATCTAGTTTGGTTGATTTAGACACTTGAAAAGTGTTAAAGACACTTGAAAAGTGTTACCAATGAAGTTGTAGCCGGTCTTTTTAAAAGATGAAATCACGCTAAGGACAATTGTTATTTGTATCTTTTTTTATTATATCTAGCTAATAAACTTTCTTGTTTATAAATCAAGAAACAGACGATTTGGGGAAGTACGAACAAAGATCCGTGAGATGAAAAGCAAAATAAGAATCAAAGAAAAACTTAAAACAAAAATTGTTTATATTACCTAGTCATAACACTTATAATCAGGGCCGGTCCTGAGGATTTGAGTGCCCTGTGCGAGACGAGAAAAAAGGCCCCCTGCCCCCTCAACCCGAAGCACCAACTTAAAAACTATATAAACTAAATTTTTAACCAAAAAACAAACGTTTAATACATAAACTAAGAAAATCAAAGTATTCAAATTAATGAATTACGTTTTTGACAGCAGTAGGCTTCCAGCCTTCATTAATCCATAATCCATTTGATTATGTGGACTTTTAGATGTTTAGTTAATTAGTTGTAGTGGACTTTAGCCTTTAGGTGTGGGCTTTAAATCTTTACTTATTTGTTACATGACTATTGACTAAATATAAGTTTTATAAAAAAATTTATATAATACGTACATTTTTTAAAATTTGGTGCCTCCGTCAAACGAGTGCCCTGTGCGATCGCCCATGCTGCACACCCCTCTAAGCCCCTATGCTTATAATCTCATGATATCTTCTAACAACTTATAGTCTTATAGTATATCCTAATGGTTAAAGTCTTAATAGTAGTAACAAAATAAAAGATAAAGGGTTTCATAAATAAACGGACTAAAGTACGTAATTATTAATGCTTTCATGGTTCTTAAACAAACGTATCTCAATATACATTATAACCCAATTTTATATATTTAAATAAATAAATTAATTTGATTTGATTGGAAAAACAAAACACAAAATTTGTCTTCATTGTTTTCCTAAATAAGTATGTAACGTATAGAACTCTCCTTTAATATTATCTTTTAAAACATAAAGCCACGAAAGGATCATCGAAGGCATAAAAAACGTACTTATACTCGTGGTTACAATATAGGTTTAAAGCTCCAAACTAAGAGTGGTCAAAAATCAAACTGACGTACTTTTAACTACTAATTATTCTTGTAAATATACGACGTCAGGCTTCTTGCTAGACTTTTAAAATTATACGTACCCTGATGTTTTTTAAGAAAAACTAATCAATATGTTACCTCTTAAAGGTGCATAAATGAATTTTATGAACCCCCTATGACTCTAGAAAACATCATAAGGTATTAAAAAAAAACTATTCCCTCTGTATCAATTTAAATGTTATGAAACCCATAAATAACATAAAATTTAAGAAAAAATAAATTATTATATATTTTTAATCTTTAAAATAACAATAATACGCTAAATAATTAAGAATAAAATTAAAAATTATACTTATTACATTTAAATTATAACCAAAAAAAATATATTTGAAATGAAAATTTAAAAACAATCAAAAAAGAAATATACAAAATGAGTATATATATTTCCCATATTAACCTCTGCGAAATCATTCCACACCGTCGATTGGCTCTTCAACCTTTTAAACTCCCAGTGGCAATATCGTAATACCATTCTCACTCTTGTCCTCTTCTTCAAAACGTGCACAACCTTAACCTGCAAAAATAACTCACGTCCCTCTGCTCATTTCATTACACACACACACTCTCTCACTCTATATATATACACACACACGTATTATATAGACTATAGAGACACATAAACAAACAAAAGCCTTATCATCAATGGCGGAAATTGATTGGAACTATAAAATGAATGTAACAAAATGGGTGAAACATTATTCATCAGATCATCAAATACTGTTAGTAGGAGAAGGTGATTTTTCGTTTTCTGCAAGTTTGGTTAGGGTTTTTGCCTCTGCTACTAACATCGTTGCTACATCCTTCGATTCTTACGGTAACTTCAATTATCTGTTACTTTACTTTAATCTCTGTTATCATTATCTAGGGTTTCAATAACAAATCAGCGGTAATTGATCGATCGATCGATCAATTTTGTTTGAATATAATTAGTATTTGAGTTTATTTTAGTCGAGAAGGTGTTGTTGTTGTGATTTGGGGATGTAAATATGTAATCATTGGTGGTTTCATTTTAATAGATGTTTTGAAGAAGAAATATAAGAGTGCAAGAACAAACTTGAGATTTTTGTATGTGAATGGAGCTACATTGTTACATGAAGTGGATGCAATGAGGATGAAGCTTCATCCTGATCTTCGAAACCGAAAGTTTGATCGGATTATTTATAATTTTCCGCATGCTGGTTTTTGTGGGGATGAAAAAGATCAACGAGTCATAAAGTAAGTTTGTTCATGAATTTAATTTGTGCTGCTTCATTCTCATGCTATCATACTTGATTTTAGTTAGTTGTCGGTTCGGTTTTGATGTTTTTTAGTTATACTATTGGTTTTTTACGATTGAGAATCAAAACCGAACTGTTAAAAGTTAAAACGGACTAAACCGAACTGTTATGATCGGTTTGGTTGTTGTTTCATTTCATGGTTTGTGCTTTTGTGATAAAATATGTTGCTACAAAATGAAAAATTGTTTGTTTTTATAAAGATGTCGGTAAATGTGAAACACTAGTACAATATCACTTGAGAGTTAATGTTTTGTTTTTAGTAAGCTTGTTATTTAAACAGGGTTATGGTCATGGCCGGCCCTTGGGGTGTGCGGGGTAGTCGACCGCACAGGACACTCGCGTGACGGGGGCACCAAATTTAAAAAAAAAAAAATTATATATAATTTTGATTTTCACTAATTCAAATACTTTGATTTTCTTATGTTTAATTATCAAACGTTTGTTTATTGGTTAAAAATTTAGTTTATATAATTTATTGCGTTGATGCTTCGAGTTAGGGGGCCTTTTTTTCTTGTCTCGCACAGGGCACCCGATTCCTCGGGACCGGCCCTGGTTATGGTGCAGTTTGTTGCGTGTTTACCTGTCATATTATTGTAAAAATTGTTTAGATCTTGATTTAAGAGTAAACATACTATAGATTATTCGAGTTTAAAATAAATTATTTATATATGAAATATTTAAAAAAGTTTAGTTAAATCTCATGGTCCGGTGTAAGTATGGCCAGGCCGGTTTTTGGTATAAACCATAAGCCAAAACTTTCGTCCATGGTTTCACGGTTTTTAACGAAACCGTGAACACCTCTACTTAGTTCTTTGTAATCTTCCACTGTTTTTTTTTGTTCTAGCAAGCATAGGAGTCTGGTTCATGGTTTCTTTGAAAATGCAAGTCGTATGCTGCGTCCTGGGGGTGAAGTTCATGTCTCCCATAAAACTACAGGCCCCTTCATAACTTGGGACGTCGAAAATCTTGCTCTCAGAAACTCCTTGGCATTGGTGGAATGTTCCGAGTTCAACATTTCAGATTACCCAGGTTACAACAACAAAAGAGGAGACGGTTCAAGATCCGACGAACCATTTCCTTTAGGAAAGTGCAGTACCTTCAAGTTCATATTATCCAAAAATTCAAACAGCACTCGTCAACCACCTCGTGAAATCTTGTCAATAAGTGGAAATGATGGGAACCAGTTGATGAGCAGCAACGACTACTTTTGGATTTTCAAAGAGTATTTTGATCATGCACTTTCGACGTTTGGGAGAAATGATGATCATCTGTTCTATTCTGTCCCAATTATGCTGGGGTTCGGGTTTGAAAGATGCAAGATGATGAATCATGTGAATCCCTTGAATGACTACCTAGATCGTTTGACCGAGCTTTGGAATGTGAGTAACCGAAGGATGGCATATCTGCAAAAGCTTTTGCTGGAAATGGATCACAGGGATGGCTTGTAGGTTGTTGTTGGGCAGCTAACTGTTAACCTTGTTTTTGTATGAACTAGTAGACATGGAATTAAGGTGGGAAAATGTAAGATACTATGATAACCCTCCTGGCTTTTGTAATGTCTAACTTGGTTCCAATATTATGACTATTACAAATTTACACTAAATTGACCCATCTTGAACATGTTCTTGTCAAACAAAGTACTTGGTTATTTCAGACAAGAACGTGTTAACATGGACCTGTAAATAAAAAGTTCCGCGCGTTTATGACACTACTAAAAATGTGCAACACACTTAAAAGACGTAGCATAAGGATTGTCAGACCTTTGTCACATCTTATAATTTGTAATCATGTTAAAAAGGTTTTGTTGTGCTAGTGTTATGTAATAAGCAATAATAATTTTTTAAACAAGTCATGTCTCAGTACAATTTTTCAAAAAATGTCATTGTTTAATTTTGACTTTGTGTTGAAGCAAACAATGTAACAATTAAGAACATGTTGTGTGATTATAAAAAAATGGAGTGTTGTAGCGGCGTGGAGATGAGGGTCGAGTTTAAAGTCTTATAAGTCTTGGGATTAAATTTTGATGTTGAGAGTTTACTTTCACCCAGGGTCATTTCTAATGTAATTGCTTCAGGTCTTCACCATTTAAACGCATACTTTTCCTTCTTTTTGTTGCTGCATATCTCGTTTGTACACATCTTCTCTTTGTTTTCAGGGCCTCTAGTGAGTTACAGACAGAGTTGAAAAGGTCAAATCTTTGATGATTCCATCATCTATGATTGAGTTGCGAAAAATTCTGGATAGGTATCCTACATCTAATATGAAATTTTAAGTGCTACGTGATTAAATATAAATGTTTATTTCTACATCCATGCATATATACAAATACTAAATCGTTTGATCAAAATCTTGATGACCATGAACATATAAATTTATATGAACAAATAAACATAAACAGTTTACTTTATTATTGTCGATTTCAAGCCCGAAAAAAAATTTATATTATATTTTCAGAAAATGATCACATTTTTATCGTTCGATTGAGAACACTTAAAAGGTTGAGACGGCTTTGCTCCCACCTATGTGGGTTTCTTCCTGAGCTTGATAATTAAGACGACTCGCTTTCTAATGTTCTGCCCCATTTGAGACTAGCTGGATTTTTTAGTGGCCCGATTCTATAGCGGTAAAAAATTAATTTGTTTGTTAGTTTGTATAAAATAAATTTATGTTCGTATCTTTTGGAATAATAAAAGCCCATGCAAACATGGCGTTGAGAAACCCTGTTGACGCCCACTCATACTTCTCTAACGGGCCACTTATTTGGAAAGAAAGAGTGTTGACTGTGGATAATAGGAAAAATGCAAAGAGTAAAAATTAGAAAAACATATATGTATATAACCTTTATCTTTATAGACAGTGGTGATTGGCACAGGGAAAAGAGTGTTGTATTTATATGAAATGTAATGATCGAGTTTAAAGCCTGCGTCTACCTCTATTTTGCGGTGCTTAAGAGCGAGACTTTCGAGACTCCCCCGTAATAGGAGCTCACACCAATCATTTTCTTTCGAAACCAAGTTGGTCGGAGTCAAAAACTGATCAACCATTCTAATTAAAAACCATTGTAAGAACCTTTAACCATAACATGTCAAACATTTATCAATTTTAAATACAGGTCTCTCTAAGACTCTATGTAATGGTTAATGCCCCTATGGGGCATTTTCCGCCATGTGGATGATGACTAGACAATAGGCATTATATCATAAAGTGGCGTAATGGATAATGCCCCTATAATGCCCCATAATTATTAATTAATCATTTGGATGGTATTGCATTGATTGGATAATGTTGAATTGAATGGATGAGATTGGCTGGTTAAAACTGGGCAAGGGCGTTATTAGTATCACGCCATTGCAAATTTTTTAAAGATAACGCCCCCACGTAATGATATGGGGGCGTTATGGGGCGTTTTTTAGGCTTATAACACTCACTACACACAGTCTAATAACATTTTTGTCCATCTATGAAAACTTTTAAAAAAGTCTAACGGTGTTTAGACTGAAATTATAACAATGACATCAACATAGTGTTGAAATGAAAAAAAAAGTGATAGAAATGGTAGTTCTCACCAAACTACATGGACACAAATTGTATTTACTAAAACACTAATTTTAAAGGTCGTTAAGACCCACTTATATTTTCTTTTATCTTTTTTCTAACTAATTTCTCTTATTCTTTTTTTTACAACTCATGTTTTTTTTTATCTTTTTAATTCTTTAGTTTTTATTATAATACTAGTTTAGTGTCCGCGTTACGTTCGGAAACACAACATTCAAATGATGCTTTTAAGGATGTTCATAAATGCTCCATGCAGTTTTGAGACAAAACCGTGATAAACCGGAACACAAGATATATTTTTAAAAATTAGATTTTTAGTATAGCAATAATACGCTCAAATTAAAGAGAATAAAGTGCTCAGCTTTATGGTGTAGTTTAGTTTTTTTAAAAAATCGTATAAAAATGTTATGTATATTTACAAAACACTAAGGTGTTTAATTGTATGTTATTATTAACTTTATCCATAAGTTTCATTTTTAAACCTTATCAAATATAAACCGACTCATATACACCCATTTTAATAAAGGGTTATAAATATAAATACTCTTAAATTTTTCAAAATTATCCAAAATATTAGGGGATAAAAATGTAACTAGTTTTATTATAATATATTTTATATACATATTTTAAAGAAAAAATCATTATTGTGAGATAAACTCTTAAATAATGTCACGTAAGTTAAAAGCTTTGAAAAGATGTCACATAATCTTTTTTTGTTTTACTATATTAAACTATGTGTAATGGTTAATGCCCCCGAGGGGCATTATCCGCCATGTGTACGATGACTAGATATGGGGCGTTATGCAAAAAATTGATATAGTGGGATAATGGCGCCCACATAAAGCCCCTAATCATTATAAAGAAAGAGAAGTGGGAGAGAGAGAGTGAGAGAAGTGGGGAGAAATTTATGGGTATTTATGGGTAATGATGGGGGCATAAGCGTTATAATCAAAACGGGCAAAAAAAATTTTGCCATATAGTACGCCCCTGCGTAAATGCGTAATGGTGTAGGGGGCATTATGGGCATTATATTGTGGGCTTAACGCCCATTACACAGAGTCTTATATATAGATGTGAATTACTTTTAGGATTTGACGTTGCAGTGTGTGTGAGACATTATGTTATTTTATTTATACCTGACAATGTTATTGTCAAGAAGTAACGCGTTTAACGAATTAAAAAACGTGTTGCATCGCTTCGTGTTACGATGTGTGGGTGTCACAACTCACAACTCGTTCAACGATGTAAAAAAGTGTGATATTACCGTCGTAACGTACGATATATATAAAAAAAATGCTACTAAGACCCGGTCATCACATCGCGATCTGGTCGCAAACTAGTTATACTCTAAACTAGAAAGTTGGAAAATGACAAAGGAATTTACGGGGGTGTTTGTTTGGGTCTGAATGAACCCATTCAGAGGTTCATGTCTGATTCGGTCAGACATATAGGTGTTTGGCTGAGACATCTGAATGGCGGAAGGTCTGAGCGAATAAGAGGGTGGGCGTCTGAACGATTCAGACGCAAGTGAAGGTCTGAACGACGTCTGAACGAGAGGGAAGAAGACACGCGACGAAGATGCGACCAAGAAGCGACAAGAAGAGTGTTGATGAAGTGAAGCAACGATGATGGTGGGCGATGAAGAATGCTGGTGAAGAAGATGAAGAGCACTAGTGAAGAAGATGAAAAGCATTGATGAAGAATGAAAGTGAAAAGGCAGGGGAGGCGGCGATGTGAAGAAAGTGGTGAAAAAAATATGTCTAGGGTTTAATGGCTCACATGTACACAAATAAATATATATTAGTCCAAAACATAAACGACTCTCATACGGATTCGGGTTTAATGTCATGACGACTTGCATATATAAAGATAAGAACGGTTTTGTCTCCACTCCAATGTGAGACAAAGTAAAAAAAAATTAGAATCTCATTCAGATGTCCAACCAAACAGCTCATCTTAATCATTCAGCACTTAACCATTCAGACCTCTTAACCATCAGCACTTAATCATTCAGCACTTGCCAAACAGCCCCTAAATCCAATCTGTGGCTACGTGGTGTGAACATTAACTCCTCCAAATGTTTTTTATGTTTTGGTGAATCAGAATCAATTAATCATCTCTTGGTTAATTGCCTTTTTGCGGGGATGTTGTGGCATAAAGTTGCAGCTTGGTACGTGTAGTATGGAGGGCACTGACAACAGGTCGGTTGGGGAAGTGCTTGAAGGCGACAATGGGTTAGGATCATATAACAAAGTTCTTTATGTTATCAAGTTAGCTACGTTATGGTTCATATGGATAGCTAGAAATGAACTGATCTTTAAGGCGAAAACTCTAACGGTTGATAAGGTGGTGGATGCAGTGAAGTTTTATGGCTTTTCTTGGCGGAAACATCGTGCTAAGATGTCGGAGTTAGTTTGGCATTTATGGTGTAATTTCTCGTTTTAGTAAGGAGTTTTTTGCTTGTATTGCCGCCCTTAACGTCTTGCTAGAGGTAATTTTTAATGATATCTTTCGCCGTTAAAAAAATAATATTATCTCAAAAAATAGTGACAAAAATCAATTGATTACATAAATAATAATTTGGCATTGAAGGTTTAAGGAAATAGGTTGCAAAAATCAAATAATAGGTGTTTACACAAATCAAAAAAACCAATCCAAAAATGGTTTCAATTAATAACATGTGTTAATATAAAACCATCTTTTATTTCTAAGACATAGATACATTCAATATTACAAACGTGTATGTATTGCCATTTATGTCAAACTCATTTAATGTGAAAGATATTTATTTCACATTCTCATCTAACTAACTTCAATATAAGTATGCATTTCTTGAATACTTGATAGAAAGAAATATATCCATAAATACTCTTGCTATATATCAATAAACTACAAGGTATGGCTTCGATAAAGCTTTATGTTACGGTATTGCTCATACTCACAATTGGTGGTAAGATCTTTGTACTCTTGTTAACTTTTATAGATACTATCTTATCATATTTCACATTTATGTTATTTATAACCAATGGTTTTGTGATGGATGTATGGCTGGTTTAGGGACCGAGATGATGATTGGTAAAGCGTGTGAAGAAGCCAATTTGTCGTTTGATCGATGTGATGAGGCCGTTTGCAACAGGAAATGTAAAGACGTAACAAGAGATTCTCACGCTAAAGGTCGATGCATGTTAGAGGATACATGTAAATGTACATGTTGACATTCTTGTAGCTTTCATATAAAGATCTTTTAAGACATGAGACATCATTTAATAAAGGAGTTATGCCGATGAGCATGTTATTGCACGATGCATATCAAGAACAAATCATGCTTATGAAGAATGTATGAATGCATGTATGTTGTATAAATCGTTTTTTAAGTGTTTTTGATAAAGAGAATTTACCCTTTTGCTCCTAGTGTTTTCACCCCTAGTTTTTCCACGTCATATCCTTCATCCCAATTTTTTTAACGGCAAATCTTTTATTAAAGGAGTAGCAACACGTTAGGCTCAGATAATTACAAAACTGACTATAAAACACACCAAATTATATATGACCATTACACCAATCAGAGCCGGTCCTGAGGATTTGAGTGCTATGCGCAAGACAAAAAAAAAGGCTCCCGCCCCAACCTGAAGCACCAACGCACTAAGTTATATAAACTAAAATATTAACCAAAAACAAACGTTTGATAAATAAACATAAGAAATTAAATCAAAGTTTTCGAATTAGTTTGAGCATTCACAAATGAGTCATTTCAATTATTCAAGATTATATATATATTTATGGGCCTACTGCCGCTGTATTCACGTTTTATAAAAAAAATTATATATAATTTTTTTTTAATTTGATGCCCCCTTCAAACGAGTGCCATGTACGATCGACTATACCGCATCCTTTGGGCCGCCCATGACACCAATGTTACCAAACAACATTACTCCTATCAGCCTCTTAATTTCTTATCCAAGAAAATGAGTTTACAATCACTTTCTCTACTACTTCATGAACCAATACGAGGGGTGAGTTAAAGATGTGATCATTATTCGCGTAGTCCATTACAATTTACGGGTTAGTGGCTTAGTGTCGTGAAAGATAAAATAAAAAATATAAATAGTCTCTACACTTTTGAGTAAATTTTTTATTGTTATCAACAAATTCTATTCGTAGTTGATATATGTTTGAATATATAAGTTTTAATGAGATAATAAGTAAATATCATGTATTTAAACTAAACTAATATTATATGCATTAAAACTGAAAGTTCACGTGTGTATAATTGATATATCATGACTTGAATTTAAAAGTCAAATTTGATAAAAGAATTAACAAACTGATTTACCAAAACTTAAGGCCCATGAAGATCTTTAATATTTTATTTTTGATTTCTAATGGCAGCCCACGAAAAAAAAGAGAAGATTAATTGCGGACGACGGCAATTAAAATGGGAGAGGCACTTTTTGACGGCATCATTATTATTACTAATCTTTGATACACACGGTAAAGAGGAGGAGATTTGCGGACGAGGCACGAGAGTTTTACGCATAAGTGTTTCGAAGGAAACTGGAAGCCGACGACATATTTTGGTCAAGCAACTCAAGTTCTTTAATCAAAGTTTGGAGCAATAAATCGGTTAGCAATCGTTTGATTTCTTGTTTTTAATTAGTTTTAACGTCGGTTTTGGAACTTGTTAAACATGAGAACAACCGTTTTATTTGTTTTTTATTTATACTTGATGACTATGAGTAGCTAATTTCATCTAAACTATCTAGATCTAAGATGATGATTGGTTGATTGTTAATGATTTCGAGTTTTTGACATGTTGTTTGGTTGATATTAACGTATAAATTCTTTTTGGTTATTGGTTTTGATGTCAATGATTATTGATTCGATGAATGGTTATTATTATTTTGTTCCTCACATGCTTAGTTAATTGGTTTTGTACTAGTTAATTAGGGTTTTATGTGTTGATCATTACTTTGTGTTTTGGTTAAGTGGTGGTTACTCCTAGGCATAGATCACCATAGGAATAAATAATCTAATCAGTCTAAAATTGGTAAACTAACTAATCTTGAGACCGGGAGGTGATAGATTATAGGGTAGTCTAGGTTATTAGGTTTTAGGGACCTAGTTGCACGAGAGTGAATTAACCCTAATAATTTAATAATTCTTGCTATTCCAGTTAAAATCAATATCATTAGGTTGTTCCTTACATCCCTTACACTCCCGGATGTACTGTGATTTGAGACCGAGAGGTGATCGAGTCAATTGAACACGTGAGTATCTTATTAGGTTAGTGAGACCGAGAGGAGACCTAACCTACAAACCCTATGAGCTTTAGACATTCCTTAGATCCACTAGGTTATGTTATTGAGACCGAGAGGAGATTTGCATAATTTAGGGGCCTTTTAAGTTAGTTGTATTTTTAGAATGGGTTACCATTCAGTCGTCCGAAACCCGAGAGAATTAATATCACCAATAGGATTCCTGGTCTAGATAGTTGCTCGTCACCCTTGCTTTGTTTATGTTCAGTTTTCCATTCCGTTAGTCTCCTATTTTCGTAATTGCTTTAGTTTAATTTTTAGTTTTAATTAAGTAATAATTATTTTTAATTTAATAAAAATTACAACTTTCAAAACCCGGCTAAAACTCGACAACTGTTTATTACTGAGAGACGTCTAACGTGTCCTTAGGTTCGATACTCGGATTTACCTGGCTACACTACGCACGACCAGTACACTTGCTGTTTGTGTGAAGTAGAGTTAGATATTTCTGTTTTATTTTTAAAACCTGAATTTGTGAACCATTTTCCTAATTAAAATATATATACGTTTTCACACATCAAGTTTTTGAAAGATAAAATAAAAAATAAAAAAAGAAGCAGCAGCAGCAGCAGCAACATCGAACGAACAGAAGCAGAAAAGAAGCAGCAGCATCCAACAAACAAAAGCGGAAAAGAAGCAGCAGCGAACCAGCGACAATCTCCATTCTTCAGTCTTCACTCGATTCACGAAACTAATTGTGATATTAGACCCTCTTAGAACACTAAGGTTGGTTTTCTTTTACTTTTGTTGGTTTAATTTGAGTTTAAGATGGTTTTGTATTGTTAATGTTTTATTAGGTTTTGAAGATTTGATTAAAACTTGAGTTTATGGTGATTTAGGTTAATTATCATGGGAAAGGTGAACACTCTTCGTTCTTTTCTCAAAAGAAAGGATGGTGAGAAAGAAATTGTCAATGAAAATCAAATGAAACGTCAAAAAGCTCCGACTAGTGAGTCGGAAAAACAAGATAATCGACAAGAGCCCGGTATTTCTAAAGCTCCACCATCAAATGCTAATGAATTGGATCTTAACAATCTAGGTATGCACCATTTCTCTCGCATCATCATATATATTTTAGATCTTTGTTTTGTTAATATTTATCTAGTTTTTATATGTACATGTAAGTTCAATCATTTGTTTGAATGAAAAAAATAGATATCTAGTATTGTTATTGTTTGACCCGACCAAAATCAAATCTTCAACCAACTGCGAACACAGCGGAGGCTCACCACAACCCTTCTTACAGGCCAAGTTGATTGGAGTCGAAACTCGTCAACCAACTGTTCCAGGGAAAACCCCAGACAGATGCCTTTAACCATGTCACGTAAAATTCTTAGGTTCGGACACGATACCGGGTGATAGCCCGAAACAAACTTCATTACCATAATCCATCAAAAATGACACAAGAGAATTAAACTTAAGTCTCTTGGGAATAACCTAATTCAACTTACCATCTATTGATCTATATTAGTGTGTACAATTCAATATTGAAGTACTTGTTCGATCAATTGTAGCTTAAGTATTTAAAGTTATATATTATAGGGCACAAGTTGTACGATTTTTGCTGAACCCTCTGACTCTTTACTCCATATATCAACTTCATGAGATTTGGTTTTAGAGTTTAATCCTATCTTATAATTATATAAAGCACATGGCAAATTAGGTACAAATCACATAAAATAAAGTGTGTTTTGTTTATAAAAACAACATGTTAATCTAAGTTTGTAAGTAAGCTTTGATAAAATGAGGGTTGGGTCGGATTGAATAACACTTAAAAATGGGTTGAGATTAAAGATACCGTAAAAAGAAAAATATCAAAACAAATTCACCTGTTATGTTTGTTTCATGACGGGTAGTAACGACTAACGACGATAGAAAAAGACAGTTATGAAGAGGGGCGACAAGGACATTTGTGATGGTGGTAAAGAGGGCATGGTGATTCTTATAGCATTGATAGTAACAATAAATACTAATACAATGGTGGTTGTGGTGGTGACAGAAAAGTGATCGCTCATTGCTAGCAAATGTTATTAGAATTACTCATGTTGACCTAAGTGGTGTATGTTTTTAAAAAAAGTCAGCGTAGGCTCTTATGTCTGCGCAACATAAATCATGCGCATACAATGTCATCTGCAGATTGTTTATTTTTTTTAACACGTTTCATTAAAAAACGTATTCGTGAGCTTTTATTGGTGCAGACTTGTCCCAAACACTTTTAAAATCTTTTAAGGGGTGTAGAGGGTTAAACACCATCACCCACTGTCTACCACCACTAAGGGTGTTCAAAGTCGGGTATCCGGATTTCGGATACCCGAATTTTCGGATATCCAAAATTTTTGGATAGTGATTTTCACTATACGAATCCGAATTTCGGATACTCGAAAGTTCGGATACGGATTCAGATAGTATCCAAATATCCGAAAATTTTGATTTTTTTTTTGCATTTTTTGTATTTACATTTCATTCAATCCAAAATTAGCCTTAATGTTATGCAACTAACCAAAAAAGTCTTAAGACAATTAAAGTCAAAGTACAAATATCTAAATAACCAGTTGTTTTAATCAAACATCAACTCTAAACGTTTCAAGACATTCAAATAATCCTTCACTCTTCCATTTGACAAGTCTGCTACTTGTCTCATGACCACGACCTATAAGTCGACAACCAAAAAAACTAACTAAAAATGAATTTTCATAGACATGAATACATGATTATGAAGTTTTTTTGGAATTCGTCATACTTTTGAAAAACTAATATTGAAATCAAATATAATTATGTCTTGGTTATACTAGAAAAAAAACATAAAAAAGACTATAAAGATCACTATAAAAAAGTACAAATGCGTTTACAAAGTAAAAACGTGATCGGAAGCGTGCACCGGTGGGTTGTCGTCATGTCGGAGCGTAGCGTGCACCGGCCTCAGGCTGGAGGGTGGAGGGCGTGAATGTAATTGGAATACTAAATACATGTTAACTTAAGAGTTTACAAGCATAGTTTTATAAATATATTAAATACATAATTTAAAAAAATTGTTTTTAGGATAATCGGATAATCCGAAAATCTGAATTATTTCAAAATAACTATACGAACCCGAAATTTCGGGTATCCGAAGTTCGGATATATTTCGGGTTCGGAATATCAGGTTTTTGGATCGGATTTTTGGATGCAGATATTTTTGAACACCCCTAACCACCACCCATCACCGTCCCCCACCATCCACTGTCCCCCAGCACCACTGTATTATGCATGTTTGGGTCGTTTTGCCCCATTAGCATTAAAAAATGACTAATATAACTATATTAAACATGTTTGGGTCATTTTGACCATTAGAATTAAAATTTAACAAATATAACTAGGGGTGTAAACGAGCCGAGCTGAGCCCGAGCTCGTCTAGGCTCGAGCTCGGCTCGTTTAAGTTTAACCAGGCTCGAGCTCGAGCTCGGCTCGATTCAAGTTTTAATTTCAAAGCTCGAGCTCGAGCTCGTCACAAACTTCTCAAGCTCGAGCTCGGCTCGGGCTCGGCTCGTTTGATGATTTATTATTTTAATTTAATTATTTATATTTAATTTTATATATTTTTTTATTTTTTATATTTAATTTTATATAAACTTTTAATTATATGTATTTTATACATAACAAAATACATATTATATATTTTTAATCATAATTTATATATATTTTAACTAATAATAATATATATTTATAAAATAAATAAAAAAACATATAAATGAAAAGCTCGATAAGGCTCGCGAGCCGGCTCGAGCTCGATGTGTAAAGCTCGAGCTCGGGCTCGATAGCTTAATGAGCTTTTTTCTTAGGCTCAGGCTCGAGCTCGAGCTCGAAAAAGCTCGGCTCGTTCGAGCTTTTTATCGATCCGATCTCGAGTAGCTCGCGAGTAGCTCGGCTCGTTTACACCCCTAAATATAACTACATCAAACATACTGATCATTTTGACCCATTGGAATCAAAATTAAGCGAATATAACTACATTAAACATGTTTGGGTCGTTTTGACCCGTTAGTTATATGCAACCCCAATAGGATCATTGACCAATACGAACAACCCCTAAATGTTATACAAATAGCCACATGGAAGCTGTTGAGGTTGTTGGTGTGCCCGAAACACAACCAGCCTATCTTCTGTATGGGCTTACTTGATGGTTGAAACGTAAGAAAAAAGCCGCAAAAACCCAACAAAGGCAGGTGGTGATGAAGAATGGTCTTCGACACAACAAGTGAAATGGACGGATGCGAAGGAGGTGATTTACGCCAACACATGGATCGGGGTTTCCGAAGACCCGAAAGTTGGTAACAATATTTTAAAGGTTGTTCAAGTATAATGTTGCAATTTTATATAACTTTTACATTACTTTGTTTCTAGGAAATGCTCAACACTGTATCGACTTTTATATTATCATACTTCTATTCGTAAAATTGATTTGTCTCTTCCAACCTATGGTCAATATAAACTTACTAGCAAATGTATGAATCTTAAAATCAAAGTTGGTAAATTTTTCGTAATCTATTACTAAAGGGTTACGGATAACTCGAGCAGTTACAATGAGAAACTTCTTCAAGAAGAAGTCGATTACTACATAGAAGGTTATGAGCAAAAGAACCAAGTGACATACCTCAAGGATATGGCAGAGTCTTCTTCGTCTAACAAACGAGCCAAAACAAGTGAAACCTAATCTCCTTCTAGCGTTGCTCGTGAAATCAACCTCAACGAACCCTATTCCCAAACCAAAGAAAATCTCTCGCTCATGTTTCCCGACTCCCCCAAACTCCCGATTAGTAGAAACAATGGCCCCTTCAATTGTTTTAATTTTGTAAATTAACTAGACTTAAGACCAGGTCGCGTTTGTGGCTTTGTCACAAGCGTTAGTAAAAAGTTTCATGTCTCACACGTTTCAGTGTAAAGTCGTACTGCGCTACATATTAAAAGACGAAGATATATCCAAATTTAGATGTCACAATGATAACTAAGTCAAAGTCGAGGGATCAAATTCATAAATATGTCAAAATAGAATAGAGATTAAAGATGTAAATTAGCTAAGTCTTCAGAAGTTAAAATAATAATAAGTCAAATTGGAGATCAAAGTCGGTAAATTATCAAATTAAATTGAGGGCCAAAGCTATAAAACGGACAAAATATACGGTCTAATAAGCAATGACTCATCAACCTTACTTATTAGAATTGTATATGATATTTACATCTAAGACCTAATTTGATCTTTCTCAATTAACTTGTACTTGTTATTTCATAAAATATACGGGAAAAAAACTTTTTGTTAATAGAAAAAAAACTAAATACCTAGTCTGGTTTATTTTGTATAAATTTGAAAAAAAATTGGTTTAAAGTACAATGTTTTTTTGTATGGAAATGTTTTTTATACCCGTTTTAAATTTCAATGTGATTTTATGACACACTTAAGAAAACTGAATATTCAAGATTCAGACCACGAGGATGAGTAGTTAAATTTAATAATTTTCATTATTTATGGAGTTATTTATTCATTTTTTTGAATGGCTACTATTATTGACAACGCTAGCAAGCTAACATAAAAAAATAAGGACATACAGGGAAAAAGAACATCAATCTTTTCATTTTACATATTTGAACTTTGACCTATTCTTAATCCAAAGATAAGAGGAGAATCTAACTTCGTGAAAAATCTTTATACCAGAAATTTGATTGTCTTCGAAAATGAGGTCATTCCTTTCTAAATACACCAAGAGGTTGTGATCATGATTGCATTGATCACCTTCCTGAGTCTAGGCAATGAGTTGCAAGAGTTGTGAATATTTATAATGTCATCAAACTAAAAGCATATATTGGTGGGAGTTTAAACCAATTTGCGACAAGGTTCCACACTCCATAGGTTGGTTCGCATGCAGTAAGGAGATGTGTCATATCTTCCTCTAGACTATTGTAGATCGAGCATAAGTTATTATCACGATGCGCACCTCTGGTTGATAATGCTTTCTTTGTGGGCATTCTTTCTCTAATGGTTCTCCATCCGAAAATGTTTACTTTAATGGGGCTCCAATTGTTCAATGAGTATCCTGTGATAGGGCTTGTTGTGTAATCGGGTTGTAGTAGTTTCCTCATCGATCTCAGAGAGAATCCACTAACTTGATCAGCATTCGAAGTCCAGTTGTCTTTTCCTTGGTTAACCTGCATGTTTTGAATCAGAGCCATGCGATCCTCAAGTTGTTGAACTTCAGCATCAGAACGCGGATGTCTTTTCCATCGCCACTTCCAGGAGACATTTTTGACCTGCAAATTGAAACACTTACACACAAAAATAGACTTACGAGTTTCGATGGCGTAGAGGTCGAGGAGTAGGTCTTTGATTGGGTTTTCTGAGGCCCAAGCATCTAATCAAAATCTTATAGATGTACCATTACCAAGATTACCCTTCATCTGCTGACCTAAACTTAAACCATGAGGAGCCAACGAGTTTTCTATTCGAGCGATAGAGTTCCAAACACCTGCATATTGCCTTTGGTGAGGCAAGTTTGTTCCATTCCTATGAGACCAATGGATTGCATCCAGATTTTTTGACTCTCAACTTTATATCCCCACAACCACTTTAAGAGGAGAGCAATGTTGTACTCTTTGAGAGGGGTGAGGCCTAACCCCCTTGGTGTTTTGGTTTTATAATTTGGTCCCATGAAATCCAAGCAATTTTTTTTTACCTCTTCACTGCTCCCCTAAAAAAATTCTTCTTTTTGCTTACAATATATCAATGATTTTAGCCGGGGCTTTATATAGAGAGAAAAAATAATTGGGTAAATGCTTCCAACACCGACTTTAGAAGGGTAAGCCTACCTCCAATAAATAATGATTTTTCTTTCCACTTTGAGAGTCTTCTATCAAAAGCCTCAATGACCGGGTTCCAATTTGAAACTCTATTCATGTTTGCTCCCATCTTGAGCCCAAGATTAGTAAAAGGAAGCGCCCCAAAAGAGCAAAGTAGCGTACTTACTGCATTTTGCCTTTCTTGCTCATTAATGTTAATATCATATAATGTAGATTTTTCAAAGTTAATCTTGAGCCCAGAGATCATGAAAAAAATCCAAAGGAGATGTTTCATATTGATCAATTCATTCGCTTTCCAATCACCAAGAATGATACCATCATCTGTGTATAGCAAATGCGAAATCATGGGGCTGTTGTTAGGAGTTTGAAATCTAGAGAATCATTTTTCCTCACAAAGCTTAGATATCACGCATGATAAGACTTCCAAGCCGATGATGAATAGGTATGGCGAAAGAGGGTCTCCTTGTCTAACCCCCTTTTTGGCAGTTGAATTCGAAAGTAGGTGACCCATTGACCAGTACAGACGATCGAGAAGTAGATAGGATGCTTGAAATCCAACGATGTCATAACAGTGGAAAGTTCATTTGGGCCATAACATTCTTGAGAAACCTCCAGTTGATGTTGTCAAATGCCTTTTCAAAGTCGATCTTTAACAACATTAGTTTGGATTTTTTCTTCTTCACCCATGAGATGATTTCATTAACGATTAACTAGCCATCTCCAATAATACATTTCGGAGGAAACCCCGATTGTGAATCTGAAATGACATTGATAATCACCTTCTAGAGACGGTTAGCTAGTAACTTTAAAATAATCTTGTTTATAGCCCCAATGAGTGTGATTGGTCTAAACTTGCTCAAATTAGTCGCATCGGTAACCTTGGGGATCAATATAATAAAAGTTGATCCTGCTTCATAAGGGAATTTGGCCGAAGAGTGAAAGTGTGAGACGGGTGACTATATCATCTTTTTGATGAATATAAAATTAAAATCATCTGGGCCCGGGGATTTGTCGTCACCATAATCCCAAATATGTGACACCCAGCAAATTCAGGATTAACTCCGTTAACCATCCTTTAACTATTTTATTTCATCATAGAATGTTCAGGGTTTGTTTAGTAATTAACGGAAATTAAACTTATTAACTTTGATTATCAAATACCAAATCATCAAACTAAAAGCACTATGTGTGTAAATGTGAAAACAAATCACACAAACCCTTTTTGTCGAGCAAAAGCCCAACCCACCGTCGCCCCCCTCTTCTTCTTTGTTTTTGGCATGTCGAGCACACACCACAAACCCTAGCAGCCACTCAAGATCAACAACTTCATCATTGTCTTTCATCCTCACTGTCCGGAAACACAGCAGCAGCATCGTCCAGTCGATATCATCATTATCATCACCGTTTCATGATAAAAAGCATCAGCAATCAATCTCGCGGTCATTCCTGTTTCATCTTCATCACCGTGAACCATCATCGTCTTCGCCGGCGCAGGGAAATAGAAAACGCAGCAGCCGCACTGTTGTCGCGCCACCGGAAAACCTGCAACTCCGATTATCTTTGTCGCTGTACCAGCCTCCGTACCCTGCTTGAAAAATTAGTACGTGTTTGTTGAACTATTTTTGTTATTCATCGCATCACGGTTTCGTTTTCGGGTTGGTTCCGGTTCGTTTTCATAATACGATTGTTTTCGGTTTGGTCGACCTCGTATATATACGTGATCTGTGTGTATGATAGTGTAAGGGTGTGTGTACCAGAACTTCAGTTTGTAAGTGATGTATGTATATAATTGTATGCGTGATGCTATGAATTTACATGTATATATAGATCAAAAATGGCAGCAACATTATTGTTATATATATGTATAGCAGGGAAACAACAGTAGTTGTTATGTGTATGTACGTGAGCAACAGAAAGAAATTGTAATCATATATGTAAGTGTTCGATCGTAAGTATGTGCAGATATAGAATCAGTGTGTATGGTATTGAATGTATGAAGGTATGTGTGTGTAGCATGATCATCGAATGGGATATATATGTACTATATGTGTATCGTGTGTGTGATGCATGGTACGTATGTATGTATATCAACATAGCAACAGTTGGATAAAGATAAATGTAATATGTGTAGATACGATTGAATTGAATGTATGTGAGTACATGTGTAGGGTTGTACATGTATATATATGAAAGAACATGTCATAGTAGTAAAATGCATGTATGTGTGCATGTACTGATGCGAACATGTATATTATCAAGCGGGTGTTGTATGTAAGAATGGTATGTATATATTTTCAGCATGTATGTATATGTATAGGTGGGTGGTGATTGCGTTAATCTCATACATGTATAATTGTATTAGGTATGAGTACTTGTAAAATTGTATGAATATGTGTATCGCCTTTTTTTTTACTATGTATAGAAACTACAGTAGGCGTATTGTATAAATAAATGTACATAGGGTAGCAGATGTGTATCTTATGCATGTATGTGATTTTGTAGAGAACCAACAAGTGGATATATATAAATATATACGTGTTGTTAAAAAGGGTGTAAAATTAATAATAATAAGATGGTTACTTAGACATGACATGTTTAATATGTGTAAACTTGTGTGATGTGTCATCAATATATGGGAACCGAACCGAAAACTCAAAGCCCTAGAGAATGCGATATATATATATATATATATATATATATATATATTATTCACATATACGCATGAATTATTAGTTAATAATTAGTATTTAATTATTAAGCAGGTCATTGAGTGATATAGGGTTTTAGCTTTTGCTTGCTGTTGCTTTTGCTGTGCGTTTCAAAGGTGAGTTCTTTGCCCGCTTTTAAATATTTTTCGGGGAGAAAACATACAAATGTTTTTAACGCGCCTTCGGGCAACTATTTATAGCGCCTTCGGGCGGACTGTATTTTTATGCCTTCGGGCAGGGCCTTCGGACAAAACTTTATGCCTTCGGGCAATTATTTTACAGAGCCTTCGGGCAAGGTTTTTAAACAGCCTTGGGCTGAGTTTTATACCTTCGGGTAGGGCCTTCGAGCAACGGTTTTAAACAGCCTTGGGCTGAGGTTTACGCCTTCGGGCAGGGCCTTCGGGCAACGGTTTTGATAAAACAGAGTTCTATTGTCTAACTGTTTATTTTACTGAGCATGATTCCACCAAACCTAAAGTCCTTTCCTTTTTTTCGAGATTATTAATATACAGTGGGTATAACGGGGAAATTTGAGTAGTAGTACGGGTTCGGCAGACCCCATCATGCTGGATTGGTTTCCAGGTGGTGCAAATTGTCCTTTAACTTTTGGTCACCCGTCGTGGTGGTAACAAGGCAACCTTATCGTATCGTTCAGTTTAATCTCGACGTGCTCATGTAGTAAACGAGGTGGTCTAGCTAACCAGCAATAGTAATGATGTTTATCGGTTAAACGGTTTCAGTATTTTTATATACTCTTGTTAAATTAAACTCATTGAACTCACCAACATTATGTGTTGACCGTTTTAGTATGTTTTCTCAGGTAGCTAAGGAGCCGAGCACGTAGGACATGCATGCATTGGGTCGTTCTTTGGACACGTTTCAAAAACTAAATTTAATGATTTATTTATTTTATTAACTTGGTTTATTATTTTGTGCGCGGGATTTTGCGTACCGGATTTATTTATGCTTCCGCTAAAGGTTGATTTTTAACATTTAAACTTTGAATTTTGGTTTATTTACAATATTAAACATTTTGTTAAAACGTTAAGTCAGTGTTAACTGTAACTAATGGCTTGAGATCCTGGTATGTCACACTCCTAACGGATACCCCGTTTGTGGAAAAATGAGGGTGTGACAAAATAGCAGACTTGATTTCGGACTCGCCAAATCTTTCGGTAAAAAAAATCTCATCTTCTCAAATGAAAAAGAGTGAAGTCTCCACCCTGATAGGGTTTGAATTATGGAGAAGTTGCCACTTAATCATACTAATCCTGATTTCATGTTATTGCTGCACGTACTAATACAACAACTTAAGTACTTGTCATTAAGTTGAAATCATAAAGCCAAAGATTGATTAAGAATATAGCTAGGGTTTTTTTTATTTACCTTGGAATCAACTTTGTACGTGCCCCAGAAAGGTACGTGATTTAGGGCACGTTTGTTGAAGTCACGGTCGTGAGTCGGGAATGTGACATTTGGACCTCCCAAATCCTAACTGCACCGTGATTACATTATATGAAAACAACTTCTAAGATTTTAATGGTTGATCCCGGATGGCTTCCTTCATTACTTCCAATCTCAGCATCCTCTCCTTCCGTTCGGTCTTCACAATAGCATATCTTTTGGTTGAAAGAAGGTTGTTTCCCTTATCCTCCTCAACCTCCTCAAATTTGTCTTTATTAAGCAAGAGGATCTTAGCACGACCTAAAGTATGTAGTTTGTGTTTTAAATTACCCAATACATGGTTCAACATCATTCTCTACTGTTAAAGACATATACTTCACTTCAACATAACTATTCTGCAAATGGAGAAGACGGAGAATGATGAGGCGCTATGTGTGTTTCTATACATGTCGGCCTGGAGTTAAAAAGGAGGATGTAAAGGTATCTGTTGAACACATAGGTTTTCTAGAGATCGAAGGTGAAACACATGATTATCAAGTACGTAACCTACTATGGGGGCATGTTCTTACCTGAGAACGGACCTTGACAAGAACAATAATAGTGTTATCAAGGGAGAGATGATGAAAGATGGAATGTTAGAAGTTAACATTTCCCAAGCTGAAACACAAACAATCAAAGACTAGCATCGTTGTTAATTTCGTACGGGAAGGTTCTCGTACAAAATTGATTTTGCCTAAAAAGTGTGAGAAGTGATATTTAGACACACCAAAACTGGGTCAAACGAACTCCGATTGAACTCATTCTTGCGGCTTTAGAACCGTGTCGTCAAACCCTTGTCCCCACACCATCCTAAAAACTTAAACCCCCTACCCCACCCCCAAAATAAAACCCTCGACCCCCACCCTCTAAAAACCTAAACCCCACCCACCACCCAAAAGCCTAAAACCCACCACCCCACCCTCAAAAACCTAAACCCCAAAGCCTTAGATTTCATGCTGACTTTGGATCAAACTGCTTTCATTGACAGAGCACTAAAATAAATAGAGACACAGGGAATATGAAAGCTAAAAAGAAATATTTTTGTGTGAAACATACTTGTCTAATCCATTTGAGGAAGACTTTTCTTCTTCCGCTGTGACCCACCCCCTAAAAACCTAACCCCCCCCCCCCCCGCTCACCCGTAAAAAAACAAAAATCTAAAAATTAAACACTAAAAGCTAACCCTAAGGCTAAAACTAAATTTTAGCCTAAACCCCACCCACCCCCACCCAAAAACCTAAAACCCCCTACCCCCCCCCCCCCAAGCCTAAACCCTGCCCACCCCCCTAAAAACCTAAACCCCCTACCCCACCCGTAAAAAAACCTAAAATATAAAAACTAAACCCTAAAAGCTAAACCCTATGGCTAAAACTAAATTTTAAAACTAAACCCTAAAAGTTAAACCCTAGAAACTAAAATGATAAAGTTCGACGAGAGGGTTCCAACGCCGTTTGAATGAGCTAAAACTGAGTTCGTTTGACCCGGTTTTGATGTGATTTAAATCACTTTTCACACTTTTTAGGCAAAACCAATTTTATATTTGATCTTTCCTCTAATTTCGTATTCAAACTTCAATTCTATTTATTCTCTAACTATTTCTCTTGTACGTTAAGTCATCGTTAAGTCATTAACTACTACTTTACTTATCAAAGAGAATAGTCATCGTTAAGTCGTTAACTACTTTACTTATCAATTTATCGAACTACAATCATTAATGCAGAATGTACAAATACTTGAAGCATACATTTTAGAAAGATAACAAGCTATAAACTTGCAACAATACATATGGTTATGGTTATTAATGGTATCAGTAGCATGTAATAAAAAATTACCACGACACCAAATGCGTGTGCATACGCGTGACGTCACGAAACTACACATGCTTCCTTCCTCCCGCCTCAATTCTGTTATTGCGAATCTTATTCTCACTCTCGTTCCATAAACACACACTCACACACATTCCGCCATTAACGCACCTCATTCACTTACACAGAAAATGTTCTACTCTCACCACTTACTTGCTCGCAAAGCTCCTCTAGGACAAATCTGGTACGTCATTCTCCAATAATCATCGTGTTTAGTGTGTAAATTTCGATTCTGATGAACTTAATCGATCTACAACATGTTTCTGTTCATGTTCATTCATGTGTTAGAGAAATTGTGTATGTTGTGTGTGTTTTTTATTGAACGATGCTGTTCTAGAAGTATTTTAGCTTGTTTGATTCGTTTACTAGATTAGGTTTATGATTTTGTGACTGTAATTCGATTGAGTTATACGTATCGATCTCCGACTAGTTTCTGTTCATATTAGTTCATGTATAAGAGAAATCGTGTCTGTTGTGCTTGATTTTGATTGAACGACGCTTTACTAGAACCATTTAGCTTGTTTGATACATCTATTAGATTAGGTTTTTGATTTTGTGACAGAAGTTCTCCAGTTTATACGTAATTGATCTCCGACTTGTTTCTGTTCATATTCGTTTCTGTATAAATGTCTGTTTTGTTTGATTTTGAATGAACGAAGCATTATTAGAAGTATTTTAGTTTGTTTGATTCGTTTATTTGATTAGGTTTTTGATATTTGTGTTTTTGGTCGATCGCGTCAGTATCTTCTTGCTCTCTAATCGTAGAAACCTAGAAATTACAGATGCATAGATTCATAATCGTGTGTATGTGTAAATGATTTTCGTGTTTTTGTACGCAATTTGTGATTATAAGGAGGGCGGCAACACTACATGCGAAAATCAACAGGCGGAATCTCAACAAGCTTAACATCATCAACATCTGGTTTGATTTCATAAATATGAATCTGATTATTCCAGTATTTATCACCACTTATACTGTTTTTCCATTAGGTTTGACTGATTTGTTAAAATCAACAATTGCAGTGACGAAATTTTGAATCCGTCGGTTCCAATGGCTCTTAGACTATCTGGAATCCTCATGGGTAAATTGATTAACACTGTGAATCAATTTCATAGACATTTATGATTGAAATGAAATCAAATTTTCCGATATTGATCTGTGCAAATCTCAGGTGGAGTCGTCATAGTATACGAGCGGAAAGTAAAATTACTCTACGGTGATTCTCGTCTACTTGCTTTGTTTATTGTTTACATAATTACTCTCTGTCACTAACAATGATTCCTGTTATTGTTATTCACAGAGGATGTGACTCGTCTTCTGGTGCGCACTGAAATCCCAATCTCTCTATTGGTTTTCTATGCATGAATTGAGAAACTGGGTAAAATACTACAATGAATGTTATAGGTGGAACTAAATGAAGCATGGAAAGTTAAAGCTAAGAGAGATCCTACCATACTTCCTAAGGGCAAGTCTCAAGCAAAGTAAGTCTTCAATTCCAATCAAATATGTTGAGTTTTAAGCTATGCTGTAGTTTTTCTTTCTAAATCTGCTAGTCAAAACCCATTTAGGTAGAATGGTTACTATCAGAAAAGCATTGGTGACATAATTAACACCGCTGTATCAAGTTAATTAGGGTAAATTATTCTTAAACATTCTATTTATGCTTTGTAGTTCTGTAAGGTACATGTAATGTATATGTTGACATTTGTGGAATCAATGGACTTTGATTCTTTGGATTATTTAAGTTATTGTATTTATGGATATGGTAGATATGAAGCTGTTACGCTTCCCGATAATGAACCAGCAGACCTAGGCGAATTTGAGCAACATCTTCAATTTTCTAACTCAGAAACACTAATGGGGATGCACAAAAGTGCATACATTGACATGGTAAAATTTGTGCACCAAATGGATAAAAGCTGCTATCCCCATAAATGTTACTCCTAAGTTACTAACTAACTAAAAAATGTCTGTTTTTTCGGTTGACAGAATTTTGACAACATTGATGATTCCTACATCAGCCACAACCATGGGGAAGCTGATCTTCCTCATGATAATCACCAAGGTGTACAATTTTATTTGAGATTAACTAGATAATCAGATATATCTACTTGTAGACTCAAGTTTTAAGACCTGTCAAATGTTCCCTGATGATATTTTTTGTTGTCTCAGCTGATGTTGAAAATATCACCCTATATGATCGATTTGATTCATACCAGACTGATGCACGCCACTTCAATCGGTTTGAGAGGTAGGTTATTTACCTGCCATAGAAAGGCAAACTTCTAAATGTGTTATGGGAACTACTTGTGCTTCTAAGATAGCAACTGCATTCTGATCTACTATGAGTTAAACTTGTTCATAATTTAAAGGATAAAACAGGCCATCATTCGTTTACTTCAATCAGTATCAGTTGAACATAACAACTGACCTTATTTAATAGGTTTGACATTGAAGGGGATGACCTTGAAGGGGGTGGCATTGACTTCAATGAAGAGATACAAGAGAAGTTTCCTTCACATAACCACACTGACCTTCCAGATACACTTGTACCCTCTCCACCTGTACAAGAGGAGCCTCAAAATTGTAAGCATCATTTATATCTTAATTTTCAGAGGTGGAAATTTTGACCAGTTTAATGAATGGTACTTTAGCTTACATTCTCCTAAATAATTTTGTTGTATAGAACTAGATACTTAGAGTAATAACATAGGTTTTGTTATCATATTCAACATATTTGCTACTTACTAAAAATGGAGAAAACTATATATTTGTATGGCAACCCAATCGACCTGCTTGTTAACCCGCTGACCCTCTCATCTCATACCTCTAATCTTGGACATCTATATGTGGATTATTACTGACTGTTAGGTTCTCACAGCTAATGAGATACATGAGCAACCTCCAGAACATAATATCAATCATCAATCTGAGGAGGATAAGGTCAGTTTTTAGTCATTCGGTGCACCATAAACTCTAAACATATGCATTGGTTAAAACAAAAAATCAAATATGGTAGGTCCAACATGGTCCACAGAAGCAAAGGCCGTCTAGAAAAAGAGCAAGACGACGCCCATCTGCTATCATGGATTATGAACAAACCATGATTCCTGGTCATATGTATCAATCTTGGCTGCAGGACGCTTCTGATATTGTCTCGAGAAAGGGAAGAAAGAAAAAAGTATATTTCTGAATAATACTCAATTCTCAGTTTATTATTAAAATTCTAATAAACAATAAATATTTTTTCGATCAGCATGTGAGCAGCATTCGGTCCATAAAGATTGAAAGACTCATGGATCTCCCGCCAGTTGCTCTAGTTGATGGCTTGTTTACAAATGGAAATAGGGATATCTATTATCCTCTTCCTTTGTTAAAACAATGGATGAAATTAACCCAGCCTTTGCATGATATACCTTCAGGTGTATATATTATATCTAAGTTCTCGATGACTAACCATGTTATACTCTGTAATACTCATATAAATTATTTTCTAACAATTATAATATACTTACTGATGTTATTTATTGCATTCAGGACAAACCACGCCACCGCATCCACCACCACCATCATCATCACCACCACCACCAGAAGCAAATAATTATCATGACCAAACAACACTTGTAAGGAAAATTTAATTTTTTAAGTGTTGCATTCATGTACTAGTAATGAAATACTTGCACTTTCTCATAATTTATTTTAATCTTTAGCCTTTTGAAGATCACAATAGTGGAGTTGGTTCTGGATCATTGGAGGTATCCGTAGAGAAGGGTAGGTCAGGTGTGAATAACCATGAAATGCCATTTCCACCGGTAGTTGAACCTGATATGGTGGTTACACCTGCAAATTCTGGTATGGAGGATTTTTTCTATTTGGAAATAAATCATGATTTCAAATTTCACACTTGTGATATAAGGAGACATATTTTAATGTATATGTTTACTAACAGGTGGTCAAGTTAAATCCATGAACTCAGAATCTGGACCCGAGTTTATGCCACAAAGCTCAGATATCAACTCTGGAAGGTTAGTGAACAATGCCTGATGCATACATAATGGATAAGTAAATAGAGTCCCATATGACAAACTGATACTATGGAACGGGTTAAATTGGTCAAAACTCAAAAGCGACCAGAAATGTGGTCCATTGAATGCTTTCAACCTCTTAAGTCTCTTTGTTCATTAAATTAGATTAGTATTTTTGAAATTTAGTTTCCTTAATCATATTCAATACATTTTATACTTCTATTCTTCTAACTTCTAAGATACAAAAAAGGGAAAAAGTGAACGTTTGGGGTCACCCCACCCGATCCGGTTTGTTTTGACCCATATTAAAAGTTATCTGATTTTACAAGTGAATGTTTGGGGTCACCTCACCCGATCATGTTATGTTTATGAGGTTTAAATTGTTCAGGTCTAACAAGAAGAGACTTTTCTCGTCGATTAGAAAAAGTGGGAGTAGCCTTGAGCCACTGGCAGAGGAGTTACTTGATCAGACTGATCCCAACTTCAAGTTAGCTCAACTGTCTGAAATGTCACCCGAAACTAATGGTGCACTAACAACTTGATAATTACATGTTTAGTTGTATTAATATATTGCAGTTACAACCACTTAGTTATTTTTACTTGTTCAGATTTGATTGTGGAAACAGGGCCAACACAAACCCAAAAGGTCCCTGTACCTGATCAACCAATGGAGCACATAACTGATTCTATCCGAATGTATGTGAGATTGTTCATTATTAAGATCCTATTTACATAGTTTTATGTGATTGTTAACCAAATATGATGTTTGGATTTGATTGATATGTAATGTACAGGCAGCTGAAGACACATTTTGATACACCAGGATATGCTCAGACCGAATCACTTGACCAGATCGCATTTGGACTGATCAGAAAAAGGGCTGCATGTTTATTTTATCATACTTGTGGTATGCTTCTCAATAACCCATTAACATTAGTACAAGTTATTTACAAATATACTTTTTAAGTATTAAACAGAAATATATTGTTGAACTTGCAGTTTTGGCGTCTCGTGGTTACATAAAGGTACAACAGAACGAACCGTATGGAAATATCTTTATTTCTCGAGGTGCCAAAATGTGACCACAAGGTAAAAAGAAAGAAAGAAAGAAAGAAAGAAAGAAAGAAAGAAATAGCGTGTCATACATACATTATTCTAATGAACTAGTTTATATATGAGGAGAACATGTAATTAAGGATATCCACGGGTTGCTTAGTCTCTGGTTTATCTAACTATTTTTCAACTTAATATAATCACTCACTTTTCTTATTATCTTATGTATGATGCAAGTATCTAACTATATATCAAAAGTTTGAATTTATACATGACATGAGTATGGCCGTATGGGTATGGCATATGGGTACGGATGGACCCATATTTGATGACCCATGTCCCTGCACAAGCTTTCATGTAGTTTTCTATTGCATGTTAGTTGGTATTAATGTTGTGTTTTGCCTAAATTCAAGAGGGGTCAATGTCTAGAATTCAACAGCGTTGGTCAAAGGAACATCTAAGTCTTTTGACAGTGTTAAATTAAGGTAAAGTGGCTTTTTTTCAAACAAGCACTGTCTACATTAAGTATCCTTCATTCGTTTGATTGTATAGGTTGTGATATACATCTAACAAACTCGTCAGAAAGTTGCTTTGATATGCCAACTATACATTATTGATTTAGCATGTTTGTATAATATTAAAGTCTTATGAAGCATATGGGATTCTAGTTTAGGTGTCATGGACTCATAAGTGAGGGGATAGTGACTTGGTGGGACTTGAGTGTGAACCTGATAGTTCCTAATTGTAAATCCAAAATATTGCATTACCGCAAGCGGGCACATGTGGAAGATTTAGTTCATGAGTGCCACTTGTGGTTGCAAATGAGATCAACCGCTGATGAGCTACTCGAGATTAGTTTGATAAAGGTCAATGAGCTTGTGAATCTGAGTCTAAATTGAAGCTCATCTAATAAACAATCCAAGCTTCATATATCGACCTTGACTTATGTTAAAAGCGAGACTTTACTAAACAAGAAAAGCCCATTCTATCTTCTTAGTAAAGCGCTAACGCGCGCAGGGGGTGGTAGGCTTAGTAGGGCTCGAACCTACAATATCACCGTTATGGGAAATTGGAGGCCGTTCGATGGTCACATGCCACTCACCATCATTATGTATATGTTCCATGGGGGGCAGCCAGTTTCGAGTACCTTGGTGCGCTATAGGCCCTACCGGGGGAATCTCCGTAACGATTCCAACGGCCTAGCTAACCGTTTCCTCTTGATCGGGAGTAACCTTAATGTATATAAATACGTATATATAAGTAAAATAGAAAAACAAAAAAACAAGTAAAGCATGAACTCGAATATTTTACCTCAAGCTGAGGTCAAACTTTAGATATAGAGCTCAAATCAAGCTGACCTTGAGGACGAGCCCCATTAAGTTAACAAGTCGAGTTGAGGCTTTGATAACATTAAATTTGATTTGTTAACGATCCTAGTTATGATGCGTTACGATTTTACTATTGAAGGGGTGCATATACAAATATGTTAATTGAACAAATTGACTTGGTGATCTACCGATCCACTTTGGTTAATCATGTTCATATGTTGTCTCTAATGTTGAATGGTTACTGGTTTCCCCAGCGTGATAATTGAGCATAACATACAATTGAGGAGTCATTTGGCTATCTTACGGAGGAAACGTATTATGGTAAGTGTCTGAGATAAATAACTATGAAAGTAGGTTGCAAAGTAAAGTAAAAAAAGTTTAAGTTATATTTAGTTATTTACATAAATGCTTACTTAATTAATTGGGGGAGGTTAAAATATAAAGTGTTCTTTTTTGTGAAAAGTACAGAAACCCACTAGAGCGTGACACGCGCTAGGGATGAATTATCACGCATGATGAAAGTCTCACATAAAAACAATTTTAACTTTTTCGTAAGAATTACATCCATGCGTGATAAATTACACAAGCTATACAATAATCACACAAGTTTATCACACATGGATGAAATTTCATCACTAACATGTGTCGCGCTCGCGCTCTAGTGGATTCCTACACTTTTCACAAAAACAACACTTCGTATTTTAAACTTTTTCTACTTAATTATTTAATTATATACTATATAATAAGAGAAGAGATAGAAAGATATAAATCATATCTCATACAATTTTAACTCATATTTCTAAAATGGACGATATTGTCTTCTATTACTGTACCATTTAGAGCTCTGATTTACTAATTTTACTCATTAATTAAAAGAACTAATTTGTTGATGAACTAATTGTATTTCCTGCTTTAACGACTTAGGTTCAAATCACTGCGCCTAAGATCTGTAATATGCGGCCTTCTGGTGGATTTCTGGATCGTTGGAAAAGCCTAATTGCTACAGCTAATGATCTCCCATTTGCGTAAATCGTACTTAATACTTGTGTGGTGACATATATAAACTGATGGCAATTTTCAAGTTTGTGTGGTTTGTTTGCAGAGATCCAATGCTAATAGTTTTGAATGGCTCAAGAAAAACAGTTTCATGAATTTTTTAAATATGGTTGGAAATTTTTTCTTAATTAGGATGTCATTTGTTATATAACATGTCTAATGCGACTTTGATTTTGATTGTACAATTTGCTTTATTATGAAGAGAAGGGATAATCAAAATGTGTATCTGGTAATTTTGTGCTGAAAGTGAGTGAACTAATATATCCTGCTAATAATCATTATCAACCCAAATCATCAATATCTAGAAATTTTAGATGATGAAACAAAAAAATTGAGAAATAACGATTAATACCAAGTATGAAGACCAATTTATAAAACTATTATCTCATTGATCGAACGATAAAGATGATTTGTATGCTTTATATATATCCACACACTTTAATTAAGAATCAAGCTGTTTGGATTTGGTTATATTACTTGGTTCATATTCAAATATTATGATGAAAGTATCTCCTCTTATTGTTCAATAAATCAACTTGCAATTCAATGTTTTTTTACCATTGGTGTAAAGTTTTGTAATGCAAACTCTCATAGGAAGAATGCATTAGATAAGTTTTAGATAAGTTTGGGACAAATTTTCGTGATATTGTGTAAAATATAAAACTTTAAAGTTATGGTTGTTTGTTACAATAGGTTTGATCGAAATAATATTTTTAACGACTGTTGATTTAAATATTTGATAGTAAGGATTTATGAGTTAAACATTAATATAACGCATACAACTCAATAACAAATTTTAGAGCATGTTTGGTTCTTGGGTTAAACAATTTAAAAACACAAAATAAAAATGATGCATCATGTCATGGAACCTTTTGAATAAGACATGATCGAATAAATTTGCAGTTCAAAAGTACGTATGTTTACGTAGGTTATAACTATTTATATTATAAATTGTTATTTAATCCGTGTGTCCACACGGGTATTAAAGCTAGTATACTATATAATAAGAGAAGAGATAGAAAGATATAAATCATATAATCACATACACAAAAAGATTCATTGATCCAAATGGATCGTAACAATTTGTCAGTTACGAAAAGTATTTAATGCCTCAATAGTATTATTGATTTGATGATCTTTATATGTAAACCTAGATATATAATGATAATACTCTAATCGCATCCTCTAAACATGGTAAGAGATAAAAGATAAATATGACCAATAGTAAACTCTCCTAATATAAATCAAATATCTTCTCCTAATATTCCCCCCAATGAGAACAAGAGTATGTACTCGTGCTCAAACTGGTTTGAAAATCTCGAGTAGATGACGTGGTAGCCAATTGTTGAAGATATCTGCATATTATGAGGAGGACGAAACATGAAGAACACAAATGTGACCGATCTGGACTTTATCTGGAACAAAGTGGATATTCATTTCAATGTGTTTCGTACGTAGATGCTGAACTGGGTTACCTGATAAATAAACAGCTAAAACATTATCATAATAAACTGCAGTGGCCTTGGCACGGGAACACGTAATTCAAGTAATAGATTACGTAACCAAGTAGCATCAGCCACAACATTAGCCACCCCACGATATTATGCTTCAGCACTCGAACTTGATGATGTAGGTTGCCTTTTTTATGACCAAGAAATAAGATTATCCCAAAAAAAATTCAATATCATGTAGGGCGGTGTGAGCTAGGACACCCGCCCAAATCTGCATCAAAATAAGTTGGCAAGGATAGTGATTGATATGTTGAAATGCGAAGACCGAGATGCTGGTTGGAAGTGGATTATTGGGCCACTGTTGTTGATAATAATTGTTTATGCCATATTGTTGTTGTTGGTCACTCCCGTTGTCGCGACAACTATTGTTGTTATATCTCCCACTGTCGTTTTCTCCCTTTGAGCACGATCACATTACCACGCCATTGTCCGTGCCATCGTCCTCTATACTTAAGATCATAGTTGTTTCCCCGGTAATTCGAATTAGGTGGGGGGGGACGTGGTGCTTCAACCTGCTGTTGTGTAGTGGTGTTCGTTGTGGCCGTAGTATGTGCAACGACCAAGTCTCAAGTTGATGATGTGGGGGCTCTATTGGCTTGCCTCTCCTTTCCAAATAAATGTCATTTTGTGCTTCATTCCAAAATGATACCTTTTGATTGATAAGGGTGTCGACAGTGTCGAGTTCCATTGGAAGACCCTGAACCAAATGCAGAACGAGCAAGCTCTCTGTCACGAGGTGTCCTACATCTTCTAGTTGGTTCACGATGTCTTTCAACTTTTGATAGTACTCGTCGAAACTGCCACAACCTGCAAGTGTTTGTTTAGTAAATTTGTTTTCCAAAGACGATGCATGTGCGTTCTTGTTATTGAGAAAGACCTCTTCGAATGTTGGCCATATGACATAAGCAATGGTGTCATCAGCCAACACTCGAGCAAAATTTTCATCAAACACTGTTGTGTATGTCCACTATAGAATAAGTGTATCAAGGGTGGCCCATTGAGCATACGTAGGGTCATCTTAGGGGTGGGCAGAAATTTGAGAACCGAAGCTTTAAGACTATAAAAGTATTCAATGGTATTATTGATTTGATGATTTTTACATGTAAACCCAGATCATTATATATAATGATAACAGTCTAACCACCTCCTCTAAACAGAAAAGAGATAACTATGACTAATAATAAACTCTCATAATAGTTACATCCTACATTTACTCGTTAGTCTTGAGTCTTTTGACTCTTGAGCAATGTTTTTAGACTCGGTTCGATTCGACCGATTGAACTGGTCGAACTGGGATTCATAGATGGCACTGAACTGGTCCATATATGTTCGTTTTTAGCACAAAAAATTGGCGGGGTCAAACTGGAAACCGGTAGAACTGGGATTCAAACGGTTGGATTGGATCCGAAAATTGTTTTTTTTTTAAGTTGGTTGTGCCTTTAAAATTAGACCATCTTTGTTTAAACTCATAGTATTAAACTTACATGTTTGTTTAACATGATTAATGTATTTGTGTTATGGTTTTAGAACTTGAAATAGTTGTGTTTAAGAGTCTGACTTATATTTGAAGTTCTAATACTTTGAAAAATATATATTTATTATTTATATCGTTCAAAACCGATTCAACCGGTCCGACTAGTGAACCAGTAAAACGATCGATTCATTATCCGATCCGATCCTAAAAACATTGCTCTTGAGTATAAAGTTGTGTCCATTAATTTATAACTAGGTTTATTCGCAGGCTCGTGTCTTGTGCGGGTGTTGCTTACTATTAGTAATTATAGAGGTCATAATCTTTCTAACCAACCAATTTATACCCAAACAAACCATGCTCGCAACAATGAGTGAGTTTATATACTTCCGCGCCACATGGCTAGGATTTCGTCATATTTCTCACGTGTAACGCTCTATTATTTTGATTGTTATCAGTCCTACTTGTGAATAGAAATACTAAAAAAAAAAAAAATTTGGTCATTCTCGACTAGTTGAAGTATGCACTCTTATCATAAAAAGAACACACGTGTTAGTTGGTAAAATTTAAAGGAAAAAAAATGAGTTATGAATTTAGGCGTGAACAAAAAGGTATACATAGGAACATATGGTCACGCACAAAAATAAAAACAATTAACAGAGATTAATAAAGGGCACACTTAAAGTTACTATTCAATATATTTAGTTTATCATTAAAGAGAATTAGTTTAGCATTAAAGAGAATTGTTTGAATAAAGATGATTATTATTTGAGTAGACAAAGATGACTATATGTAAACTTATTCGTCGATGGTACATGACTACATCTCATCAAGACTTCATCTAGTTTACAATTGAAGCACCAGTTCAAGATAATTTGATCTCTTGTCTAGTGTGGAAGTCTAATGAAGAAAATATGGTTCATTTACTAATTGGTTGTGAACCTACAAGCCGTGTTTGGAGTCGTGTTGCAATTGTTAGGAACAAAGCGGTACGCGGAAGCGAAACAACACACACGCACAACGAATATCACGCAGAAAGTTAGAGACACGAGAATTTTATTGGTTCGGTCCCGATTGACTTACGTCCACTTTGCAACTAGGTTTTATATTATTGGAGTATTGGATATTAACGGACCTAACTATTAGTTTTTGGCCGCTACCGGTCCCAACTTTTGAAATTTGTGCTAGCGGTCCCAACTTTTATCATTTTGGCCACTAATGAACCCGCCGTTAAAAAAGTTAACGACGTTAACTTTTTTTTTTGAATTTTAGGTCGACGTTTTATGGTTTTTGATCGGAAAAAGAATACGAGTCGATTGATATAAAATTTACATCGAAACGGTGCTCCAAATGACGAAAGGATGCTTTATCGGGGTGCTTAAACCTAACGGTTCTTTAACCGGATGTACAAATTTCGTCGATTGGATCATCGTTTCGATGTAATTTTTATATCAATAGACTCGTATTTTTATTCCGATAAAAAACCATAAAACGTCGACCTGAATTTAAAAAAAAAAAGTTAACGTCGTTAACTTTTTTAACGGCGGGTCCATTAGTGGCCAAAATGATAAAAGTTGGGACCGCCAGCACATATTTCAAAAGTTGGGATCGGTAGCGGCCAAAAACTAATAGTTAGGTCCGTTAATATCCAATACTCCTATATTATTAGGTACTCTCTTAATATACAATTACAATCATGGGTTCTATTTATAATGCTAGATTAGGGTTAGTAAATAAAAAACTTCTTGGTCTCTAAGCAATACCAAAATTAGATATAGCAACCTAGAGCCGGCTACCATATTGTTTCAGACTTCCATATTGCAACAACTAATGGTCCCGGGTCCGAGCTCGACCCGACCGAAGCCTTCACAACCCATTAGCAATATAGATAAAAGAACCTCCCATTTAAGTGTTCACTATTGGGGACTTTTAATGTGCATAAAGTTGGTACGCGATCAAGGAAGCTAAAGAAGTATTTCATGGAATCATCTTAACAACCGCTTGGTGCATCTAGAAGTCACGAAACGATCTTATCTTCAACAACATCCCAATAAACATCCAAAAACTATTCTAGGATATTAGATCTTTTTTATTTTTTATGGATTAAGCATACATCTTCATATGGTACTATAAGTGAAGAGATTGATATACTTTTATGTTGTAATCCCTATTTGTTTTGTTTGCTAGCTGTGACTCGTGTTTTTAATAAAGTTTGCTATTAAAAAAAACTAATTACAAGCAATTCAAATACGAACATATAAAATTTTTAAACTAGTATTATTATTCTTTAAAAACTCAAAAAAGAATTTTAAATATTACACCCATTTAAATGCATTATCGTGTGATTTTTAAATTCATAAGACTCCTTTGTCTTATTTTACATTTTCCTTTCATAACATGTCATTTCATTGCCTTGACTATTCAATTTAATCATATTCATATATTTCTACATTGTCACCTCCATAAAAAAAATAGTAAGTTAAATCAAGCCTTCACTTGAAAAAAATCTAGCATTAAGTCTTAATTTTGACAAAATAATAGCATTAAGAAAATTTTCACATACACTAAATTTATTTTGGGTGATATCAAATTCAAAACCGATTAGAACAACAAATTCAGAATCGATTAGAACAAATTAATATATAAGTTACTTTTAAAAAACATATCAACTTAAAGTTTCAAAATTTTACTATAAAAGAAATAAAAACGATTGAGTAAACCAATAAAACCAATCGCATGTTATTACATCAATGATATCCAAATCACCGTTAGGGAAAAAAAAAGTTAAATTAAGGTGGTTTTGAAAAGTATTAAAAAGGGGAAGAAAAACTGGAATTTAATCCTACTTCCATTTCTAATTCTTCTTGCTGTGTTTTAAAGTCTTCGTCTCTACACACACACACTCTCTCTCTAGATCTCTCATCTCCGACAGATCGCCGATCGTTTCTTCCCAATCACGCCGGGATCCTTCGCCGGCGATTCAATCAAATCAACTCTTTTACAGATCACATCAACCTCTGATCCACAGTCGTTTTGATACCTTCCGCCATCACCATGGCGGCCGCAAACGCTCCGATTACCATGAAAGAGGCACTCACGGTATGAGAATTCTTCCGAGGCTTTTGTTTATTCACATAGATGTATAGATCACACTTGTTTTGTCAATAATCTAGTCCAATTTGCGCATTTTGTTCGTTTTCGATTTTTCGTATCGTTAGCTTCTATGCTTTCATATTGTTCAGATTTGTTAGATTAGAGGAACAAAGGATATAATTTTGTTGTTTAAGAATAGTAATTTAGTTTAATTTAAGGTGCTGTGGTGTTTTCATTGCGTCTAGGGTTTTGATTTGGAGTGATAAACCTTGATATATGTGGTTTTGTATTGATTGGATTTGTTAGATGAGCAGATTTGTTTCAATTTTAGTTATGTGCTTATTGGTTGCTGTTGGTTTAAAGTTTATAATATGTGATGTTGCTGTTGCCCAGCGTAGATGTGTAGATCACACTTATATTGTGAATAACCTAGTTCAATTTACACATTTTATTTGTTTTCTACTTTTTAGTTTCTACGATTTCATATTTTGCAGATTTGTTAGATTAGAGGATGTAATTTACTAATTTTGTTGTGTAATAATAGGACTCTACTTTAGTTATTTATAGAAACTTAACTTAATTTGATGTACTGTGTTGTTTTATTACATCTAGGGTTTTGAGTTGAAGTGATACCTTGCAATATGCTGTTTTGGATTGTTTGGATTTGTTAGAGAAACAGATTTGTTTTAATGTTAGCTTTTATGTGTTTAATTGTATATTGATTGCTGTTGATTTAAACTTTAAAATATGTGATGTTGCAGTTGCCCAGCATAGGGATCAATCCACAGTTTATCACGTTTACTAATGTCACAATGGAGTCAGATAAGTTCATATGTGTGCGTGAAACGTCGCCTCAGAACAGTGTGGTGATTATTGATATGAACATGCCTATGCAACCGTTGAGGAGGCCGATTACTGCTGACTCGGCTCTCATGAACCCAGTTTCAAAGATACTTGCTTTGAAAGGTATTCGTTTGGTTCTTTAGAAACTGGCACAATTGACTTTTTTTGCATGGTGATATGTCAGACTATTAGTCAATAGGAAAGGGTAAGGGAGTGTTTGAAGCTAACTTTTAGGTATGAATCTATAGAAAGTGTCACTGATCAATATAAGTGAACACTAAGATCTTTACAGTCCTGGCTTGGGGGCAGTTGGGTAAATTTTATTTCTGGACAACTTGACTGAAAGTTTCGGCAGTTTATGTGGGATGGAAGGATTACAGTTTCTCATATGAATCATGTTAAAAAGTTATAATATAGTCAAGATCACTCTCGTCCTTTGGTTACATAGCCATTTAGAGATTTGGATTTTCAGTTACCACTATCTTTGCGATGGTTCATTCAGACTATAGCTCTTTTCATACTTTTGATAGAGCCTGGCATCTGCTAAGTCGTTGATTTATAAGTTGTGCACATCATAGACATGAGACATACTTCAACTTTTTTTTTTGTTAGGCTGAAACTGCAGCATTAAGAACTTCTTAATGCAAGTCATGGTGTTTGAAGACTTGGAATTAAGTAGAAAACAGCTATTTGATGTTTCTCCTATTCACCATGTCAAGTTAAAAATACACTATAAGTCAACACCATAAAATCTTGAATGTAATCTAAAACTCACATAAGATATAAATTACATCTAGATGCTTAATATTGAGATTTCAAGTCAATGTTTTATTCTGCTTTTACTTCTATAACTAATGAATTGTTCAAATTTTGAAGCTCAACTGCCTGGAACTACTCAAGACCACTTGCAAATATTTAATATCGAGATGAAAGCCAAAGTGAAGTCCCATCAAATGCCTGAGCAGGTAACAGCAATAAGTTTAAAAATCAATGGTTGACGGCCTTCTTATTCCTTTTTTTTGTAATTTTGTATGCTTTATGATTTTTCCATACTTCTGTCTTCAGGTTGTCTTTTGGAAGTGGATTAGCCCTAAAATGTTGGGAATGGTAACGCAAACCTCAGTATATCATTGGTCAATTGAGGGTACAATGCCATCCTTTTCTCTAGATTGATATTGCTTACTTCTTCTCTTCTTTTAGGATGCAAGCTAAAGGTTGTATATTTGTTTACTTGGTGCTTTTGATAATTGATACAGGTGATTCTGAACCCACAAAGATGTTTGATAGGACAGCCAATCTAGCAAACAATCAGATCATTAACTACAGATGCGATCCATCTGAGAAATGGTTGGTGTTGATTGGAATTGCCCCTGGCTCCCCAGAGGTTCGTTGATTGTTTTATGTGCATGCCACTATTAAATAATAAACTCTTTATGCTGTACTTTTCATCTATTAGGCTTGCAAATAGGCAGACTATGATTTTAGCACCAATGCACCATGTATATTGTTCTCTAACCTGGATGTTGTATATTAGTTGAAGGTGTCGCTTTACATCTCTCTTCTCTTCTTGCTAGCTTTTGTGGCATTAGTAGTTGGAGAAATTTGCCTTTTTTATTAATCTAGCCATATTGTTTTTGCTTTAAATTCTGACATACAAAGTATAAAGTATGCATGCTTCAGCATTAATGGTTACTAAGTAGTCAGTGGATGAATTTTTGAATAGTTATTTAGCCCATCATCTTATTTTGTAGATTATGGTTGTGCAACTTTATGATGTATCTTCTTGTATTATGTTAACAGAAACCTCAGCTAGTAAAAGGAAACATGCAGCTTTTTTCTGTTGATCAGCAGCGCAGTCAAGCTCTTGAAGCCCATGCAGCATCATTTGCATCTTTCAAGGTACACATGTTATCCCTTTTGTTAGTACTATCTGAAAAGTGTTTAGGGATTTTAGATATGTTAGAAGCTTCTATAGGGCTATTTAAGGTTTGTTAATATTTATTTCCAACCACAATGTTATATGTACAGTAAAAAAGGTTATATTTACTACTAATAAACCTTAACAAAACAACAACTTTTAGTTAGGCTTAGTTTGTTTCGAGTCTTTTATATACTACAGAAACTGTTTAAGTTAGGATTCATTTAAAATTTAAGTTAAAATACCCTTAATTTCTCATGGCCTGGGCTTTAATTACTCCTATTTTTGTTATTGTTATTAATATTATTATTATTATTATTGTTGTGGTTGTTGTTATTGTTGTTATTATTATTATTATTTTGGATATTATTATTTTATTATCCATTTAAAATCAACGGCATCAATAATGATCTCGTTTTCTTATGTCTTCTACAGGTTCCTGGCAATGATAATCCTTCAATTCTTATATCCTTTGCAACAAAAAGCTTTAATGCTGGGCAGGTTACATCAAAGCTTCATGTCATTGAGCTTGGCGCCCAACCAGGTTTTATTTTGTCATTATCATTTCTTCATTTTTCTGAGTGGGGTTTTCACTGGTTGTTTGCTTTTACTGGACATACTTTTTAGCTGGTGTCCTGCCTTTGTATGTTATTATTACAAAAGAATGAAGGTTGCGTAAAAAGGATAATTTTGATAAGTTTATACATCTTGTCCACATTAAACTAGATGCATTAATCTGGCTGTAACTTGAAACCCTTTTGTGCTACGAGAAAAGACTAAAAAAGGTGCAAAAGAACTTTTAGGTGATGTTTGGTTTGCAATTTAGTATCCTCTGAATATGGATTTGAAATTAAACTGGAATGGGAATTAGTTTATAAACCCAACCTTTTTGTAGGCATGGAGAGATTCATAATTTTAGGGATACAATTTCTGATTTGAAGTACCCATACTCTGGAACCAAACACATTCTATGATTACTATATGGCATATCTGCTCCCTCAGTTCTAAGCATGTGATTCGTGTGACCGTGTCTCAACTTTATATATGTGAACCTTTATGCTTGATATCTGCGTTAAATTAACATATACTTGAGTAGATGCCCTGATCAGGCTCTCTAATTATTCAAAACCCTTTGTGTACCCATCATTTTGTTCACTACAGTTTACTAATACATTTGCAAATATAGACGGTGGTTTCTTTTTCATACTTTGTTTTTTATGTATGAGAACTAAAGATTTCTGTCTCTACATATACAGGCAAACCCTCATTTACTAAGAAACAAGCAGATCTGTTTTTCCCTCCTGACTTTGCCGATGATTTTCCAGTTGCAATGCAGGTACTGTTTGTTTTTTGACTTTGAAATCACAAGCTTAACTGTGAACTAACTTATGAGTATCTGATTTTGCAGATATCTCACAAATATAGTTTGATATATGTCATTACCAAACTGGGGCTTCTATTTGTGTATGATCTTGAAACGGCCACTGCTGTTTATAGAAATAGGATAAGCCCAGATCCAATCTTTCTTACTTCTGAAGCATCATCAGTTGGGGGCTTCTACGCTGTAAATAGACGTGGACAGGTGCTACTTGCAACTGTAAATGAGTCAACAATTGTGCCTTTTGTCAGTGGGCAAGTAAGTATATCACTATATTCCAAACCTGATGAGTGCACATTTTTCTTTAGTTTGGAATTTGAACCGTTTTGTTAATACTGTAGTTGAACAACTTGGAACTTGCTGTCAATCTTGCTAAAAGAGGAAACCTTCCTGGTGCTGAGAATTTGGTAAATCTATTTAAATTTTCATTTCTTTAAAGTGACGCTTGTGTTTTAAACCACTTTCAGTAGTAGATTAAAAGGTTACATTAAGTTTATGATGCTCTCATGATGTATGCTACTCACCTGGTTTCAAAATATTCACTGATTGATTTCTAATTATCAGGTTGTTCAACGGTTTCAAGAACTGTTTGCTCAAACCAAGTACAAAGAAGCTGCTGAACTTGCTGCAGAATCTCCTCAAGGAATTCTGCGTACACCAGATACAGTGGCAAAATTCCAGGTTTCTATTTATCTTAATTTATTATAGCAATACTGGATGTTACCTTTGAAGGGTTTATTCCCTAGTAGAATGTTCTTTCTCTTATTGATCTTTATTATTGCTTTATATGTTTCCTTGCAGAGTGTACCTGTGCAAGCTGGACAAACACCGCCATTGTTGCAGTACTTTGGAACCCTTTTAACTAAAGGAAAACTGAATGCCTTTGAATCACTTGAACTGTCTCGTCTTGTTGTCAATCAGAACAAGAAAAATCTTTTGGAAAATTGGTTGGCTGAAGACAAGCTGGAGTGCAGTGAGGAACTCGGAGATCTTGTGAAGGTGTTTAAACATGAAATTTTTATTTACACCAGCCAGTTCTTGTTTAGTCGTTTTAATTTATTTTGCGTTCTAAACTTTAGTTTTTCCTTTTACTGTAGACAGTGGACAATGATCTTGCATTGAAAATTTACATCAAAGCAAGAGCAACACCAAAAGTTGTTGCAGCTTTTGCTGAGCGTAGGGAGTTTGACAAGATACTAATTTACTCCAAACAGGTAAGTGCAACTTTTTTTAGCAGCTATAGATGGTTTAGTAGGATTTTACTTCTGTGTGTCATAAACCATTCTATAATTGCATGAAAATTTGTGCAGGTTGGGTACACACCTGATTATTTGTTCCTTTTGCAAACCATTCTTCGGTCGGATCCTCAGGTGCTGGAGCCTTTTCATTTAAAAAAAATAAGTTTACATGTTATTTCATTTGCGTAAAATGTCTTTCCAAATATTTTAAAAGTTGCAATTAAGATTGTGTATCTTTTCACAGGGTGCTGTTAATTTTGCTTTGATGATGTCCCAAATGGAGGGAGGTTGTCCAGTTGATTACAATACAATAACAGATCTTTTTCTTCAGGTATTATAGCCATAAACACACATTTTTTTTTCTTTGACTTTCAGACGCATGCAACAATAATACTATAAATTAGATTGATTTTAATGCCATTTTCCTCATTCCATCTTTTCAGAGGAACTTAATACGTGAGGCAACAGCTTTCCTCTTGGATGTCCTTAAGCCCAATCTGCCTGAACATGCACACTTGCAAACAAAGGTCCATATCACCGACACTAATATATTCACACACACTGACACTTTCTTTTGTATGTTGCTGAGTCATAAATCTAAAAAATTATGCTGTGTAACAGGTTCTCGAAATCAATCTTGTGACATTCCCTAATGTTGCTGATGCCATATTAGCAAATGGGATGTTTAGTCACTATGATCGTCCTCGCATTGCTCAACTTTGTGAGAAAGCAGGTCTTTTTGTCCGAGCGCTTCAGGTGGGCTAATAATTTTTTTTGGAGAGACAATGCTAAGTACATAAGATCTGTAACAATAGTAATTGGAGTGTCGAGAAACTTGTCTTGATTAAAACTGTGTATTATTTGCAGCATTATAGCGAATTGCCAGATATCAAACGTGTCATTGTGAACACTCATGCAATTGAGCCACAGGTTTGTCTTTTGCTAGACTAATTTGCTTAACATTCTGAGGGCTAGCATCTAACTTTTTATTTTCAGTCTCTTGTAGAGTTTTTTGGAACTTTATCGAAGGAGTGGGCCCTGGAGTGCATGAAGGATCTTTTGCTGGTCAATCTAAGGGGAAACCTTCAGATAATCGTGCAGGTAAATAATACCTCGTGTTTCTATGTAAATGGTCAATCTTTGAAGTCAAACCAAGGAAAGCATAAGTTTGTTCACTTTCCGTGCCTCTTTTTTGTGAAATTTAGGTTGCCAAAGAATACTGTGAGCAGCTGGGTGTTGAAGCATGTATCAAACTCTTTGAGCAGTTTAAGTCATATGAAGGCTTATACTTCTTTTTGGGGTCGTATTTGAGTTCCAGGTAAGCTAGTTAGAAGTAATACCCAAAGTTATGCAAAATCTTACTTTGATTGTGTAGGTGTATTAACTAATGTTCAACATCACAGTGAGGATCCTGATATCCACTTTAAGTACATTGAGGCAGCTGCAAAGACAGGGCAAATCAAGGAAGTTGAGCGGGTAACAAGAGAATCAAACTTTTATGATGCCGAGAAGACCAAAAACTTCCTAATGGAGGCCAAGCTTCCTGATGCAAGGCCATTGATTAACGTGTGTGATCGTTTTGGCTTTGTTCCTGATCTCACACATTATCTCTATACCAACAACATGCTCCGCTATATCGAAGGTTATGTTCAAAAGGTACTGAAACTTTGTTGCTTGTCCATAAATAGGGTTGACAAAAGGGCGGGTTGGGTAATGGGTTAAAACATGTTGTGTTCTGTACATGCTGAAACAGGTAGGCTGTGGTGACCTGAAAAACTTATTTTCTATATGATTACAAAGCTTCTATTATGTCAAAGAACAACAATAGTAATATATATTTTTGAATAAAAATGATTTAAGATGTTTTTGTATGAAAAAATATATGTTGGGTGACCTTTGACTCATTTGACCCTTTCAATCTGTTTCATGTTTCACTTTCTTGTTTTACCTGTTAAAATTTATCGTAAACTTAATCAACCTGTTCATAAGTAAGTTGGTCGAAATTGCCACACTTTTTTGTGCGTGCTTTCAAAAAGCTTATGTATTTGTTATGCTGGATATTTAATAGGTCAACCCCGGGAATGCACCTTTAGTTGTAGGACAGCTTCTAGATGATGAATGTCCTGAGGATTTCATCAAAGGTTTGATCCTATCTGTTCGTTCTCTGCTTCCAGTTGAGCCTCTTGTGGATGAATGTGAGAAGAGGTATCTTCTCTGTTTGTTTGAATGGATATATGTGTGTTTATTATGTTAGAAGGCATTCTTATGTCATTTGCTCATGGTTTTCCAGGAACCGACTGCGGTTACTTACTCAATTTTTGGAGCATCTTGTGAGTGAAGGAAGCCAAGATGTCCATGTTCACAATGCTTTGGGTAAAATTATCATAGATAGCAATAACAATCCAGAGCATTTTCTCACCACCAATCCCTACTATGATTCACGTGTTGTGGGTAAATACTGTGAGAAGCGTGATCCTACACTTGCTGTTGTTGCATACCGTAGAGGGCAATGTGACGAAGAACTTGTCAATGTCACAAACAAGAATTCTCTCTTCAAGTTGCAAGCCAGGTAACTCACTTCTTGGGTTTAGAACATGTCGAAAGTTTTTCAAAGTCTACTTTTTAGGCATACCTCCTAGGCTCCTAAAACTTTTGTATTCAAGTGTTTTTTTTAAATTGTTTTGTGATCATAGTTGACAATTTAACTGTTTTTACAAGTTTCAAGGGCACATGTTGAAGAAACCCTATGGACCTCATGCTTTGTTACCTTGTGCGATTAGGCCTTTTAACTTTGTTTTTTCATGATTTTAATCCCTTAACTTACCAAAGTTAAAGAGTTTCTTTTTGCATGATTAAATCCTTCAGCTTTTTAAAATTATCTTTTTGCTCAGTTGGGTAAGTTAAGGGGTTTAAACATGCATGAATAAGTTTAGGGACTTAATTACACAAAATTGAAGTCCTTAGGGTTTATCTCTTAAGCCCCTAGTATTATTAAAAGAAAGCGGACATAAAAGTGTATGTGGGCCAACCTAAACTCATCTCGTTTTGACCCATACTAAATATGACCTGCTTTGGCTTGCTACAAAATCTGCCTAACTGACCGTCTTGCCATCTCTTTTACTTTCTAATACTATATTTTAATTTAGATATGTTGTCGAGAGAATGGATGCTGATCTGTGGGATAAGGTCCTCAACCCGGAGAATGAATACAGAAGGCAACTTATTGATCAAGTTGTCTCTACTGCTTTGCCTGAAACTAAAAGCCCTGAGCAGGTCTCTGCTGCTGTTAAGGCTTTTATGACTGCTGATCTTCCTCATGAACTAATCGAGCTTCTTGAGAAAATTGTTCTTCAAAACTCTGCTTTCAGTGGAAACTTCAACCTCCAAAACCTGCTTATTTTAACAGCCATTAAAGCTGACCAGTCACGAGTCATGGACTACATCAACAGATTGGACAACTTTGATGGACCTGCAGTTGGTGAGGTGGCTGTAGAAGCACAACTATATGAAGAGGCGTTTGCAATATTCAAAAAATTCAACTTAAATGTGCAAGCAGTTAATGTTCTATTGGATAATATTAAAAGTATTCCACGTGCTGAAGAGTTTGCCTTCCGTGTTGAAGAAGATGCTGTTTGGAGCCAGGTGGCAAAAGCTCAACTAAGAGAAGGGCTAGTAAGTGAGGCAATAGAGTCATTCATTCGAGCTGATGATGCGACCCAATTCTTGGATGTTATTAAGGCTTCTGAAGACACTGAATGCTACCATGATTTGGTGAAGTATCTACTAATGGTTAGACAAAAGACCAAAGAGCCCAGGGTGGATAGTGAGCTCATTTATGCGTATGCCAAGATTGATAGACTGAGTGACATTGAGGAGTTCATTCTCATGCCTAATGTTGCCAACCTACATGGTGTTGGTGATCGCTTGTTTGATGAAGCGTTGTATGAAGCTGCTAAGATAATATATGCTTTTATCTCCAACTGGGCTAAGCTTGCTGTCACACTTGTAAGGCTGCAACAGTTTCAAGGTGCTGTTGATGCTGCTCGTAAAGCTAATAGTGCAAAGACATGGAAAGAAGTTTGCTTTGCCTGTGTTGATGCTGAAGAGTTCCGCTTGGCTCAGATTTGTGGTCTGAATATTATTGTGCAGGTGACATTTCTAACTTTTAATTGAGGTAGCAAAATTGGTGATTCGGGTAAAATAACTTTAAACGGGTCACGTGGATTCGACCTAAATCCTTTGTCCAGCTTTTATGATTATAACTTTATAAGAGTAGTGACAGTGTTATGAGAAGTATGCTATTGATAAATAGTTTTTTGAATCAAGTGGGTCAAGCTTTAAAGAGCATAGTTATGTGCATTGGGATATAATTTCTTAAATCACTTTTGACAGTTCTTTTTATAATTTCTTAAATATCTAATGGGTTGAACATGGCTATAAAAACTAGGTTTTTGTGATACTAGTTTAAATTCTTTTTGTAATTTAAGTTCTCATTGAAAGTACACTTTGCTCTACTTTTGACTCATTTGATATTAGCTATCAATTTTTGTGCGCATTAGTTAGAGATAAAAACACAGCCCCAAAACAGCTCATTTGCAAGAAAATGGGCTGGCTTATTCCTTGCATAATTTTGAAGTTTCAACTGGGCTGTTGTTTGTATAGTTCATATCTTGGTTTTGTTCGAGAGGAATTGCAAAGTTATTTATTTCTGGAATTTGTAGGTGGATGATCTAGAAGAGGTGAGTGACTACTACCAAAACAGAGGATGCTTCAATGAGCTAATATCTCTAATGGAGAGTGGTCTAGGTTTGGAACGTGCTCACATGGGCATCTTCACAGAGTTAGGTGTCCTCTACGCCAGATACCGTCACGAGAAGCTTATGGAACATATTAAACTCTTCTCAACACGTCTCAATATCCCAAAACTAATCCGTGCTTGTGATGAACAACATCACTGGAAAGAACTCACTTATTTGTATATCCAATATGACGAGTTCGACAATGCTGCAACTACCGTTATGAATCATTCTCCAGAAGCTTGGGATCACATGCAGTTTAAGGATATTATTGTCAAAGTAGCAAACGTTGAGCTTTATTACAAGTCTGTTCACTTCTATCTCCAAGAACATCCTGATCTTATAAATGATGTTCTCAATGTTCTTGCACTACGTGTTGACCATACACGTGTTGTTGACATTATGCGCAAGGTTTGTGGAACCTTATTGTTTATATATTTTTTTAAAACTCGTATGGTGTTTCTGACTTTAAGTATGCAGGCGGGACAACTTTATCTTGTGAAACCATACATGGTTGCAGTTCAGAGCAATAACGTGTCTGCTGTAAATGAGGCATTAAATGAAATATATGTTGAAGAGGAAGACTATGATAGATTGCGTGAATCTATTGATTTACATGATAACTTTGACCAGATCGGCCTTGCACAGAAGGTTGATTACATTTCATGTTTATTTTCTGTTTGTGTTTATAGGGGTATTCTAATACCGTTGAAACCGACTGAGCTGAAGCAATTCATCCGGTTTCAGATTTATACGTATCGGTTTTAACAGTTTGGCACTCTGACTTTCAGTTTGGATCTTGAAACCAGCTGTGTAATCTGAATTGGCCTTTTAACTGATTTTGTTTAATTTATTTTTATTTGAAATGTGTTCAAACTGTAAAGTTGATTCGTAAACCATCGTCTAAAACTTGCCCGTCTGGCCACCACTTTGAATACCCCTAAATTGGCATCAAGAACGATTTTGTGAAATAATTTTGTTTTGGCAGATTGAGAAACACGAGCTACTGGAGATGAGGCGTGTTGCAGCATATATCTACAAGAAGGCAGGCAGATGGAAGCAATCAATTGCTTTGTCTAAAAAGGACAAGGTTTACAAAGATGCCATGGAGACCGCCTCACAGTCTGGGGATCGTGAACTTGCTGAAGAGTTGCTTGTTTATTTCATTGAGCAGGTATGCACAACTATTTGTTACGGTACATTTATTTTTTTTTTTTGAGAAAAGTTTTACTAAATTTTAACCTTTTGAGAAAAATTTGAGTGAATTGATGATGTTTTTGTTCTACTTGGCTTGTGCAGGGAAAGAAAGAATGCTTTGCTTCTTGCCTCTTTGTTTGTTATGATCTAATTCGTGCAGATGTTGCCCTTGAACTGGCCTGGTTGAACAACATGATTGATTTCGCCTTCCCATATCTCCTTCAGGTAAATCAGTCTCATTTCTTTGGCTAACGCCCAATGGCGTTTAATGTGATCAGATATTCAAGTTTCGTTTCATTTGTTCTTGCAGTTTATCCGTGAACATACTGGCAAGGTTGATGAACTAATCAAGGACAAGATTGAAGCTGTTAAGGAAAGTAAAGCCAAGGAGAATGAAGAGCAGGATGTCATCAAGCAACAGGTATTAGGTTTTTAAAAACATAGTTTTTGTACAATAAATCAAAGTTATTGATGATCATGTATTTTGTTGCAGAATATGTACGCCCAACTACTTCCTCTTGCTCTACCTGCACCACCAGGTATGGGTGGCGGATACGGTCAACCAGGACCACCACCAATGGGTGGAATGGGAATGCCACCAATGCCGCCATTTGGCATGCCTCCGATGGGTTCTTACTGATTTTTGGGCTGGTGAAGAGAAATTTACATGGGTTCCACTTGGTACCAACAACTTTCTTGTGGTTAATAATAGAATAATAATAATGAGAATTATTATGTGTTTTTGTAGGGTGTCGATAAGTTTTTCTTATAATATTCTTCGGGTAACCATAGCCGTAGCTCAGTCATTTTTTGTTGCGGTTGGTAGGGCAGCGTGACGGGTATAATCATATATTTGATACCAAACTGAGGGTGTATATGTTACTCTTTCTGTGCTTTCTGCTTCTGCATGTATTGTTAATTTGTTATGTCATGTCTGTGTTTGACTTTGACCTAAACAATTTCGTTCTGACCCATCTTTTAAATAATCTTGGATTTAGTTTATGTTGCATAGTTCCTTTTAAGTCATTGATTCAGATTCCCGGGTTTTGAATTTGGCAAGCCATCCAAACAGCAATAATTCAGTTTGGTTTCGTCATGAACCGAAATGAGCATTGAACTAGCAGTTGATACCGTTCCAAACATTAATCATCCGGTTTTGTATTTGTTTGTTCGATTTTAATAGTGGGCATGAATTGGTAGAACCGGGTCTAACACCCCTACTACGATGCATTTTCATTACTTGTTATTAGTAAAAAACTAAAAAAGAACTCTTTTAAGTTTTAAAATATATATTTTAGATTTTTCATGAGTATGTAACTTATAGACAAGTTCTTAATGTAACTTATAGACAAATTCTTAGCAAAACTAGTCTATATCAAACGTGAAGCAAAATCGAGCTTAAATTGCCTCTATGGAAAATATTTGAAAGTGTAAAAAAGTAATTAGATTTTCAATCGATTCAAAGTTGAAGATCACTAAAACTTTTTTTTCTTTCTACTTTCATCAACGAAGTTTTAAATTTTAAATGATTGAGGCTCTTATTTTAAAAGCATCGAACACAATTCTTTTTAACTTTTCTTAAAGTTAAACGACTATATAAGTCAAAGTCAAACATTGAGCTTGTCATTCATGTTTGTTTTGTACCATGGTCATTGGTCAATGTAATTTTTCTTTTTGTGATTATAATAATTTGTTGTAGGGTTCAATGATTCATAATCTCTTTTTATAAAGTATTTTTGTGGAATGGTAACTAAACCCCCATGATGGGGTGTGCTTGATATTTCCTTATCATATAACAAATAGGCAATGGCTTCCGTGCATTGCTAATGTGGCTGAGTGTGTAGACGAAGCATATGAAGTTGTGATTATTCGTTTCCGTGGATCAAACGCTAAACCAAGGAAATAGACCATTCTACCATACTCTTCATGTTTCACGTCTACTCTGTCACGTCAATGCCATATCAAACTTCACTCTACTCTATGTCACTCAACTAAGGAAATAGATACCTCCGCTCTATCCTTCATTTTAAATTAAAAAAAAAAACAAAATTGACAATTGCCTTGTCGGTTGTAGTTTTAAAAGAATGAGGTTCAATTAAAAATGATGACAAATAACACTAATAATGTTGGAATGTCTCTATTTCAAGTTTCATCTTTTTTTTAACGTTCATAAAATTTACATACGACCTTATTTTTAAAAAAATTAAACCATAAAAACAAGCACTTATCATTAAAACGTGTATAATATTGATATAAAAAAAATCATGTTTTTTAACTCAGTGTGTAATATCCGTTAGGTCACAGTCTAATTTTTCCGAACTTGCAAAAATTACACAATGGCACAATTTGTACAATAGTAAATAGACAATTGCGTTTTACATGTTACATAACAAAATAACAAAATAAAAGTGAAAACCTCTCAACAAAACGAATCTATTATGTTTTTACATGATAAACAAGATAATAACACAAGAGATCCATTTGTGTTTTGTATGTTATAGTGAAACATTTCACAAACCAGAACTAAACAATTAAAACACAATAACACAATGACACTGGCGAACTTTATAACAAAATGGATCTATTGTGTTTTTACAAGTATCTTACACACCATATCCATTTGTGTTTATACATTAGAGTCAAACATCTCATAGTCAATAACTAAACAATTCGAACACAATAACACAACGACAATAAGGAACTTCACAACATATAATGTGTTATTGTGTTTTTACATGTTTGATAACAAAATAACACAAATAATCCATATAATGATACAACTGCTCTTGATAGGAAGAAAAGTCGAAGTTATTTATGGTTGTGGCACCACGTTTTTTTGTAGATTTTAATCTTCATTTAATTTTTAGATCTATTGGTCCACATGACTTATTAGGGTGGAAGGGGAGTAAGGTTCATGTAGTTTCACTAGTTTTACAATTAACTAATTAAATGCCAAAACACAAGTACCATCACCATACCTTCATCTAACCTAAGTGGTAGGGGTGGATGTGTTATGTAATGTAATCTTAAATAAGTAAACATTTAATGTTTCATTGTTGAAAATGTAAAATTGTATTCGGCAACCAAATGTAGTGTTCAAAAAAGTTTCAAGTTTGCCTAGTTAGTGGGGACGTAAATACCACAAAACATTTTCAAAGTTTCAAAGAAAGTTTCAAACACCCCTTCCACCCTTAGACTTTATAGTAAATTGAGATTTACTAATATAACTTCACTCTTAAAAGAGAAATCAAATCTATTAGCATTGTTGATTTCTAAAGGAGGTGTAACAAAGTTAACCAAAATAATTAATAATTAGAAAGCTAATATATTTTAAATAATAGTTAATCATGATTAATAATAAAAAAAAAATGCTCCAACTTTCGTATAGATATGATAGATATGATCTAAATTTGGTTTAGGACTAATTTTAACAAAGAAGAAAAGGTAATAATTAGCTAATATATTATAAATAATATTTAGTCATGATTAAATAAATAGGCCAGTCCGAGCATAGCTTTTTAATGAGCAGGTTGGCCTGTTAATATGTTTATTATTAAGTCTTAAGGGTTTTCTAAAAATTTCTTATTAAGATTTTGAGTGTCGTTATTTAGAAAGTGTTATATACTTTATGTTTTAATGTTACTATAAAAGTAAAACAGTTTTTTTTTGTTTCGTGTTTCTAGCAACCTTTTTTTTTCCAATGTTAAATATATAAAATTAAGTTTGTTATGGAAATTAAAATAAGAAAAAAAAACACATGTTAAAAGAAGTCATTAGTTAACCCATTTGGAATAATTTGCTGTTTAAATTCTTACCAAGTTCTCATGCATTACTCGTGTACATAAATGAAACGTGACGTTAGCATGATTTTGAGTATGTCTAGGTTTATGATGTCTTTGACATCAATAAATATATAAATATGTATAGATGTGGCATAGTTCATGGCCGGAGTGGTGTACAAAATAACTAAAACTCTAATCGGTTAATAAGCGATTGAGAAATAACCAATTGATGTTTTTTTAACTGTAGATTTGTAATCGTTTAGAGTTTTTTTTAGGAATAACCGTTTTTTAACCGATTCGTTAAGAAAAAAAAAAGAAAAAACCGGTTAATTAACGGAAAATAAATGATCCATCAATAACCGAAAACAATCGGTTAGCTTATTTAGTAACCAGTTAACCAATAATTAAGCAGTTTGTGCACCTCTAAGTTGATGTATTCAACTGATTAACATGCTAACATGGTCGAGAGCATTCGACTCGCAACGCTTAACACCCTTACCAATAACATAACCATAATTAGTAACATCTTAACTAATAAACTAGTGTATCTTCTTTAGTAATTATATATTAATTAATTATGTATTAATAGAAAGGTACAATTTATTATTGATTGCATAGAGGAGCACAATTGCATTTGCTAATTGCTATCACATGAAAAGGGGACCAAAGAAAAAAGCATATATATGTTTGACAAATATTTCAAGAAAATATTTCATGATCAATAACTACAACACAACCCATTTTAATTGCTTCAAATCCACATAACAATCAAACTTTATCCAGCAAATAAACCCATAACATCTAGGAGATTAGTTAACAACTATAATATGCAATTCTAGTAGACAATTAACATGCCATACATCCTTAAGTTAACAACGATAGAAGAGATCGAGCTAGGAAGAGCGTAGAGCACTCGCTTACATATACAAATTAGTCAAACATTAATCGAGTTGAAGTTGAACATGCACTTGTCATGGAAATGGGCGTTGACGAAACTCAGTCGTCAGTCCACAACCCTGATCCACAACAAAGACGTCGAAAGACGTCATACCAAAGTCACCATCCAACATGGAGAATGGTGAAGTGGTGGAACAAGAAGCATAAGATGATGTTCTAGTTGAGCATCTAGCTAGCCTAGCTTTAGCCACAGCTAGATCATGTTGTAGTTGAAACATCTTATCTTGCAAAGACGCTATCGCACCAATACATCCGTATACTGGATCTTTAAGCCGCTCCTCGGCCTCAAACACCAAGGAGTTGACTGCATCTTGTCTTTGTGGCTCGGGGACCTCGTTTAGGATCTTGGTGACATTACTAGCACCAAAGACCTTGTGGACCTTGGCGAACTTTTTGGGCTCATCGGCTCGAAAATAAGGTGCAAAGAGGCAGTGAAGAGTGCACCTCCTTTTCATGAACTTGCAAGCAGCACAAGAAGAAGTTGATCGTGGCTCTTGGCTTCTCATGGATATGATATGCTTTTTTGACCTCTAACTCCCTTTCTTTGCAAAATAAGTATTTGGTCTTTGATAATGGGCGTTGGGTGAACACTATTTATGAACCATCCCAAGAATTTAATTGTATGATATATAACATATAATACAATTTACTTATTTAAGCATACTCGAATTTGTATATATAGTTAAAGCTTGTGAGTCTAAACCAACGTATAACGTATATAAATATTGAAAAAAATAGTTATAGTTATGACAAAAAAGGTATTATATAATCTTCTTCTTCTCTATTATAATATACAAAATCTTTTTGCTATTTATCATTCTTTAATTGCAATTGATAATTTGATACGTAACAAGTTTTATAGGCTATTGATTGCTATGATTAATTTCATATATACACAAACTAAAATTTTAATTTCACATAAATATAATATTTTAAATTTCCTTGATAATATAATAATAATTTCATATATATATATACCTAATATCAATATCTCATTAAAGAGGTAAGTCAAGACTTCGAACTTGGTTATTATTATTACGCCTACCTCCATTATCAAGAAAATATCACATATATCCAAAATAAATTTTAAATTTCATAGCGATAATATTTCACTAAATGCATACTATTATATATGCCAATTAAATTATATTTTTACTTGGTGACTATTCTACTACTACTATTTATATTGTAACATCTTAACATGTCGCACTATGATATTGTCTGTTTTGGTGGCCGACACACCCTCAGGCGTCGCCTCTTACAATTTTAAAACGCATAATGGTAGGGGATGTTACCACACCTTATAAATGGGTGCTTAGTTCTCCTCCCCACCGATATGGGATCTTACATATATGAGATTTCTAACATAATTCTTAACAATCAGAACAAGTTGATACAGAAAACACTTGATTTAAGTGACAATATGTAGTTCTCTTCAATTACCTTATTAAGTTGTTAGCCTTCAATTTTTAATATGATTGTGAACTGCTATTGAAACGATTTAATGGTTCAGTGATCAATTAAAATGAATATTTAAACTTTTTATTACATTAACCACTTACGATATAGGTTTCAATAATTAATTTAATATTTTAAGTATTAAATTGTTTAGTATGTTATCCAAGTAGTTTTTTTTTCATTATATATTTAACTTTCCTCTATTTATAACCAATTTTAATTTCAAAATTCAAAGTGTTATGGTGATTAATTATATGAAGCCATTACACTGATTACATTTTCTTATGAAACAAGTTAACTTGATATTAAAAAAAGACAAATTGATCTAAAATAATTCTAACTAACACATATTGGCTGAAAATAATCTCAACTCAGTTTATTCCCTCTAGTAGTCCCAAATCCAACTTTTTTGGCTTACAGTGGTCCGCCGTTAAGTGCACTTAACGGCCGTTAACTTTTTTTCTATTTTTTTGAATTTCAAACCGATATTTTAGGGATTTTGACCGGGAGGAGAATACGAGTCAGTTGATGTAAACCAATTGTTGCTCCAAATGATTTAATTTTGACATCCGGTTGAAACACCGTTAGGGTTTAAACACTCGATTGAAGAATGTTTTGTCGTTTGGAACACCGGTTCGAGGTAAAGTTTACATCAATTGAATCATATCCCCCTCCCGATCAATATCCATAAAACATTGTTTTGAAATTCGAAAAAAATCAAAAAAAAGTTAACGGCCGTTAAGTGCACTTAACAACGGACCACTGTAGGCCAAAAAAATTGGATTTGGAACCACTAGAGAAAATAAACTGAGTTGAGATTATTCACAACCAATAGCTATTAATTGGATTATTTTAGGCCAATTTACCTATTAAAAAATCCAATGTTTATGATACATGTGAAAGTTATAGTTATAAACAAGCATATATGAAATTTTAAAGTTCTACATAATAAGGGTATATTAATCATTTGCTAATTGTGTTTTAATAAAATGAGATAATTTGATATTTTAACAAGTTCTCATGTGTACATATGATATTTTTAATTTTGTTGGTATATATGATATTTTTAAAATTTGTAGGGTATATATGAAGATATGAAGTTGACCATATTATTGTAATTTGTTTTATATTTTTAGGTCTCAATAATCTAATTTTAATATTAAAATATGTAATTTAGGAACTAATCATCGCTTGTGGTATTTGTTAAGGGGGTGTTTGGTAGCTTCTTAATAGTCATTTAAAGACTTACCTCTTAAACCATTAAATGATAAAAAGATGCTGAATAGTTCAAAGGTAGCCTCTGAAACATTAAAAACTCACCCAATTCATCATATTTTTAAAACTTACCATATAATGGATTTTTGAAACATTAAAAGGTATATTCTTACTGGCTATTCAGAGGTTATTCAAAGGTTTTGATAGAGATATTAGAAGTACGTTGAATATCGAGTTCAAGTTCATAGTTGTTACGATATTACTATTCTTTAGCTATTTGTATTATAGTCTAATGCTTTTAGGGTTAGATCCATAGATACAAAGGTTTGGATAGAAATATTAGAAGTACGTTGAATAGAGAATTATTGTAACAGATTTTTTAATGAGTTTTTGTGTGTTTGCAATAATAAAGTTTTTGTTTGTGCATGGATCTTGTGCATTGAAGTGGTATGGTATCAAAGCTTGGTGTAATTGAGAACCAAATTTAAGGTACATAGGATTGATATCAAGATTTAGCCACCGCTTGGAAACCTCTCGTTGTCGTGAAGAGATCTAGGGACGTCCATGTTTGCCAAGGAGATCCAAGGTCGACTGAAGTTGGCCGAGTGAGATCTAGGGTAACCGATCATAGACGTCGTTAAAGATCTAGGGATTGTTGACTACTTCATGAAGTTGTCGCCAATCTTGGTTATCAATTTCGGGAATCAAGGAACCAAAGCTAAAGCCTTGCGACTAAAAGCTTGTTGTTGTCACAAAAGAGCAAGATGATTGGGTTCTTAAGCAGCTGCCAAAGATCATGAATTCAAAGACCCGCTTGAGTTAGTAAAGGAGATAACCGAGTAATGGTTACTGATAAAGTGAGTCAAGGTGGAAGTTAGCTCTTGAAGATCGAAATCAACGAAACCTGCTTAAGTTAAAGACCCGCTTAATATAAATAGGAAATTAGGGGGTGATTGTTGGAGTAATGTTCCTAAACCGAATTTACTTGTTGATAGAGTTCAAGTGAGATACAACAAGTTAGGTCAAATTCATATTTGTTAGATTTTAACTATTGTTTAGTTATTTAAGTTATAGTCCAACGCGTATTGAGTAAGATCTATAAATACCAATCTTGGTTACACTTTGGATGTATGATCAGAAAATTGAGAACTATTGTAGCAAGTTCCATAGTGAGTTTTCTCTTTGTGATAACAAAATTTTTGTTTGTTTATCCATTTTTGCTTTGAGTATTCACTTTAACTAGATTGATAACCAAGCGCACGATGTGGTGGTTAGGTCTTGCGTATGTGACTTCGTCACACCCATTATTTAAAAAATGTTTCAAGTCTAGTACATGACGGTGTAAAAATGTAATGCGTCACATAACGGATAAATATCTAAACTTAAAGGTCAAAATGATAACTAAGTGGTAAAAGTTGTAAATTGACTAAGTTATCAGGGGTCAAAATGACAATAAACCAAAGGTAGGAGTCAAAATCATAAATATGTTCAAATAGTAAAAAAAATGGTTAGAGAATAAGACGGTGGCACGCGAACATGTGGCCTGTAATACCGGTCTTATAGTTTAGTACTATATACATTTTCATAAATTTGTTTGATTTTTATTAAAAACTAAGCCATTTCTAATAATATGCATAAACAAAATTTTCGTGTGTCATGAGTATAGAAATACAAATTTGTCTAAAAAAGTGATTTCTTACAATTGATGGCTTAGAACATTACGTAAATGATGATGTTAGCTAGTATGTTGATTCATCTCCTAGTCCTCAAAGAAATGGACGACACAAATATGGTGGCCTCACAAGATTAGATGGGTCATGATAGTTGTTCATCATCAAAATATAAAAAGTAGAATCACATTGAGATTGTGATTGTGATATTTGAATTGATTGAAGATAAGAGTTTTCAAAACCAAAGAAGAAACCTCAATACATAAAGTTTAATACATCCACAACAAGTAAGCCTACACAAGCACTGGTTTGGAAACCTACTAGCAACTTGTTGGACCCAACCAAACCACTACCATAATATATCTTCATATTTTTAATAATATTATTTTATGAGTTATTTGATTTTCTATATACCATTTAATGTTGTTATTATTATAGGCATATGATAGATATTTCTAGGTTATATGCTTGTGTGTTACACAAATAAAAAAATTAGTTATAAAACATGTTAATACAAAATTTTGAAAGTTAAACAAAAGGTGTAAAAAATACAAATATTTATTATGACTGAAATCTCAATATAGTAATATATACTGATTTAGCATGTTTTCACATCTTTACTATTCGCGCATTTCACCAACAACATGAGCATTGTATATACTAGTCCTTGGAGTAGTCACAACATTTCGTATATCCCACTGCCAGCAGTACGTAAGAGCACTTTATCTACCATACCAATCTTTGAAAAAATCACATCATATTTCTGTATCACACCAGCAATAACATGACCACTGTTAATTCAATACCATACCCACGCTACGGTTTCAACAATGTTAAACTTTAATTCATTAATTTCCGAATGTTACATTTGAAGCATATATTTTATATGTTATCTTAAATAATCCAATGGATCTAAATATCAAAATTTTCGGCCGTTGCCCGAATTTTGACTTCAATATATATTAAACGCTTACAAATCTTATAAATCCCGGGTGAATTTTACATTTATTTAAGAGTTTGTGCATGCTGCATTTTTAACACAATTGAGAAATTTGGTCTTTTTGATAGGATGTGTATGCTGTATTTTTTAGACATAGTTTGACCCGTTTGGTCTTTTTGACAATATCTATTAATCAAACAAATTCAATAAAATAGTTTTCATGAATCATAACCATGAACTTCCAATCTTGAAGCCATGCATACATCTAAAGATTTTGGAAGACAACAAAGCAAACCTTTGTACCGATGAAACATGGCGTTGGTTGTATCGTTCCTAAGAATTTAGTTGCTTAAAACCAAACATGAAATAACGCAAAAGGAAGTCCTTTGTTAGATTTATTTATTTGTTAGTATTTAGGGTTTGTTATATATCAATCCAACTACAAATCTAATATAACTTTGTAATCTTGAATTCTTCTAATAATTTCCTATGGAATGTTAGATAACATAATTTGTCACTCTGATTATGGTTTCTCAATGGTGGAGTCTACAATGGGAGGGAATCATCGATGGTGGACGGAGAGCTGATGCTGATCTGTGCAATGGGAGGGAAGAAGCGAATGAAATTTTTATTAGGGTTGAAACATGGTTTTAGACTTCTGGTTGCCCGGTATATATGGGTAAAGACCCATGAAATAAAAACCGAGAAACTTTGACATGCTCTAGAGGTTTGCCACATCAGCAAAAACTTCTAAAAAGTTGCCACATCATCAAAAACAATTTTGCTATATTAGATTAGAGGAGATTATTTTGCTAGTCCTTAATGTTAGGACTCTCTTTCAAACGTAAATCCCAATAAAAAAATCACACGTGCGGAACATAAATTAAATAGTGAAACAGAACATACTGATTTAGGGTAATTTTGTCTAATTTGATATTCATCTCTTTCTTTTTTGTGTAACTAGGGTTTATATTATACTTAATTACATAAATAGTTCATGTGGTTTGTCTATATTTCATGTTTAACCTTAATTTTGTGAAATTATACGTATGGTCCTTACTACTTTTCAAAAAGTAACACTGATTGTACTTAGACACTAACTTTTGTTAAGTTTTTTGGCTAAGCAGGTTGTAATGACCAAAATATCATTTGGTTAAAAAAAATTTGAGTATCACTTATGCATAGATTACATATACAAATATTTAATAGTAATATAATACGAAGTAATTCAATAATGATTACTTCCCCTCCTCCATTATCATCATCATCATCGCATACCTAATTACCTATACCATCTTCGGCACCCTTTTGGTTCGGAATAGGTGATGGTTGTGGTTGGTTATTATAATATTATTATTATTGTTTATAATAGGGAAAATGCCATAGAAACATAACCAAGTTTCAGTTTTGTTCTAATTAGGTCACTCAAGCATATTTTACTTGAATTGGATGACTAAACCTTCAAATCGAGCAATTGTTGGATTTTGTTTGTGTCAAGAAAGGAATTAGGGATAGAATGTAGGGGTCGGAATATTTAATATATGTAATTATATTAAAAAATTTAAAAATATGTTAATTATAATAAAAATAAAAAAATAAATCTACAATTCACATTACCGCTTCACATTAGCATAAAAAAATATAAAAAATAATTCCTAACTGAAACGTAAAGAAAAAATGTGAAAACAACATGTTAAAACCTCTAATTTAAATAAAATATAAAGGTGAGTGACCTAATTGGAACAATTTTTAAACTTAAGTGACTTAATTAGAACAAAATTGAAACTTGGTTATGTTTTTACAAAGTTACCCCTTTGTAATATAAGCTTATCTATCATGTAACACATAAGTTTGGATTTAAAACACTTTTAAATTATATAATTTTTATAAAAAAACACGTGTAATCTACCTATTCTAATAATTGAGTAACTCATTCACATGTCACCATTTTAACTACTCCACATAGGATTTTGCTTAGGTGTCATGTTTTAAATTAATTTGATGAAAAATTTTTAGACGGGTCATGGTATGCTCCATATTCGAAATAACCCGATATGTTTAAACTAAAAATTCACAAATTATCATCAATTACCTCCTAACCCGATATGTTCAAATACAAAATTTACCAATTATCATGATCTATATCTTAACCCGATATGTACCAATTATCATGAGTTATCTCCTAACGTTCCTAACGTGATATGTTCAAATAAAAATTTACCAACTATTATAAATCATATCCTTTATTGTACATATGATTTTTGATATGAATATATTTGTAAATATCAAAATTGATTTAATAAGAGATATGTTAAAAATAAATTTGATATCTAAATTGAGTTAAACCTATAAAACTAAAATCCGTATAGTACACGGGTACTAATCTAGTATTCCTATATAATATAGCAAAATCAATTTTGCTTAGTTGTCATCATTAAAAGTGGTTTTCGCTAATGTGGCATCATAAGAGAATTTATCTCACAATAATATTTTTATAATTGAAATATGTATATAACTATAATAATAATATATTATAATAACATTAATTACATTTTAATCCCCTAATATTTAGGAGAGTGTTTAGAAATTTACGATTACTTATATTTTAAATTTTCTCCTACTAGGGGTGTGAATGAGTCATCTTATATTTGATAAGATATAAAAATAAAACTTATGTATAAAGTTGGTAATAATCTACAATTAAATAACTCAATTTTTTTAAAGAGTCATAACTTTTTTACACGACATTATTTAAAAAAATGAGTATAGTATTGCAATACTAAAATAATATTTTTTTAAAATAAAATCTTTTGTTACGTTTTTACCACCGTTTTGTCTCAAAATTGATTGGAATCATCCGTGTCCCATTAATATCCTTAAGATCATCGTTTGTGTGTTATGTTCCCGAACGTAGTACGGACACTAAACTAGTAAATGTAATATGGAAATTGTATCACACAAGAATTACAATTACTATGTAATCTACTGGTTAATATGGATGACAGAGTATTTTAAAATTTAAATTAGAGATAAAATTAATTAGTTATAAACTAAGTAAATAGATAGATAAAAAGATAAATAGTATTAGCAGTTATATTATAAACTAAGTAGATAGATATATAAAAAGTTAAGTATAATTAGAAGGAAAAAATATACTGGTAATATTTGATCCGAATAAGATTCATGGGGTCCTAAAGTCTTAATTAATGAAATAAAAGTTTATATGTGATTTTTCATATGTGTCATATCTAAAATGTTAACAATTAGACAAGTTAATCAATTATTAGAATATGTAGATTTCAGATATGTAATTTTTAAATATATTTCATAAACTTTAAAAGTAAAGATTATATGCTAAAAAGTAATTTTTTTTAATTTTAGTTAAAGAAAATTTTCCAATATAGAAGATAACTATCAAATAACTAAAAGTATAGCTTTTAAAAGTAATTTTAAAAGTAAGTATTTAAAACATTGATTATATAATTAATAATTAACCTAATAAAAGAAAATTATGGACATAATTATTAAATATTTTTCAAATATATACCAAAATAATAAGGAGTCTATAAGTGTGAGAGCGACAATTTTTTTACTTATATAAGAAAACTAGTTTAGTGCCCGCGCTACGCTCGGGACACAACATTCAAGTGATGCTTTTAAAGATATTAATGAACGTTTCAATAAGTTTTGAAACAAAACGTGGTAAACCGAAACACGAAATATATTTTTAAAAATTAAATTTTTAATATAGCAATATTATACTCAAATTAAAGAGAATAAAATGCTCAGTTTTATGGTATAGTTTATTTTTTTTTTTTAAATCCATATAAAAAAGTTATGTGTATTTATAAAACACTGAAGTCTTTAATTGTATATTATTATTAATTTTATCCATAAGTTTCATTTTCACACCCTATCAAATATAAACCGACTCATGTACACCCCTTGTAGTAGAGGGTTAAAAGTATAAATACTTTTAAATTTTTCAGAATTCTCCAAAATATTAAGGGACCAAAAATGTAATTAGTTTTATTATAATATATTTTATATATATATTTTAAATAAAAAAATCATTATTGTGAGATAAACTCTCAAATGATGCCACATAAGCCAAAAGCTTTAAAATTATGCCACATAAGCTTTTTTGGTTTTGCTATATTATATAAAGATTGGCTCAAAGAAATTACAAGTATATATATGATCACTATATATAAAGTAAACAAGATTATGGTCCGAGAAGGGTTTTAATACAAAGTCATTTTTGGTATAAAGTGTCTAAAGGACACAAAGGTAATTAAAGACACAATGTCAGTTTTAAAAAAAGATAAACGAAAAATTTTGTTTTTATTGTGTTTTTTTTTCGTTTATATTTCTTTGAAGGAGGACGACGTAGAGAACAAGTTCTCTGAAACACTTTTTTGAAAATCGATTTAAATTGCAAGTTATGAATTTTTTAAACATCTGTTGTGTCTTTTTGTATCATTGTGTCATGCTCACACTTTGTACAATTTTTACACTTAATATGATAACTCCACACTTATGATAAACAGACGAATAAACTAGCCTTGGGCTGACTGTCCTCCTTGCGCCTCCCATGTAGTGTCGGCTACCTTAAATTGAGCGAAACCTACGCATCCTAATATTTAGACTTATTATATGTATCTTAACTTGCATGGTCAGTGGACCATGCAAATTTACATTTTAACCCCCATGTTTTGGAACTTGATAATCTCAGACCTCATCTTTTTTAACATTTTAACTCAATCCCTTAACTTTGTAAACTTACAAGTTTAATAACAAACAAAATTCAACAAAACCTTAACTCTATAACTTTTCAACTTGACCTCGCGTTATGTCATTCATAACACTTGTAACTAAATCATAAATGTATTGCGTTGTGCGCAGGCATTACATGACATCAATGTCAATAACATAATTTGTGTAACAGAGTCACAAATGGGTTGATATTACACGTTAAAGTCACCAACGAACAAATCACATGCGCGCCACATCATGCACCACATGTTAACAGCAAATGGTTACTAAAAATATAATGTGGTGACTACGTACACCGGCGGATGGGTTAGTGGGTTTTCTTCGAATTAAAGTCATGTTTTCCTATAAGAGGTGAGTTTGGACTACCTAACAATGTATGTATTCGCAGAAAGTATGAAGTCAAATTTCGTAATTGGGTTACTCCAGGTAACTAAACTTTTTTCTTTTCATCGTAAAGACTATTTATACGCAACCAGTTATGACTTAAACTATTAAAGAGCTTAAATTTTTTAGCATTACGAGATGTGAAAGAAGAAGATGATCCTTCGGTGTATTGAAAATGGGAGTTGAGCTTTCAATTTATGGACACACTGGGGACGAGATATTTTCAATTATTTTTTATTTCTTTATTTATTGATTGATTGACATTATGCTTAATTGTTTGTCATTATAAAGTCAAATAACAAAAGTTGTTATTCTTAACCTTTTAAATAACAATTGCCCCCACAACCGAAAAGTAGACTGCCTTTTCAGCTATTAAAACTAACATTTAATTAATAAAATGTAAAACCAAAAAGATAAAAGAAAATAAGCCATAACACTAAAATCATTTATAAACAAGAGTAAGTTATAAAAAGATAAAAGAAAATAAGCCATAAGACTACATTTATACTATATATAGATGTTCATATATAAAGTTATTTTTTGATACAAAGTGTGAGAAGAACATAGTGTTAAAAAAAGAAACAATGACACATAAAAAAAGTTATGACTCATAATATAAATCGAATTTTAAAAAAGTATTTCGGACACCTTGTTTCCCACTCCGTCCTCATTTTAAAAAATAAAAATAAAAAAAATAGTGTTTTCATAGTCTTTTTTTTACTTTCATTGTGTCTTTCGTTGTGTAAAAAATGTATGAAAGACACAATGAAAGTAAAACAAGAAAAGACACAGTGAAAACTCAGATTTTTTTTGTTTATTTTTTTTATGAAGGAGGACGACACGAGGAACAAATTCCCTGAATCACTTTTTTGAAATTCGATTTAGTTTATGAGTTATGAATTTTTTAAACCTCTATTGTCTCTTTATTGAATTTTGTGTCCTTCTCATACTTTGTACCATTTTTACACTTTGTAAGATAATTCCACCATATACTATAAAGTCTAATATTTATAAAAAGTCTAAGAAGCAATAAGAAACATATGACACTTCCTTAAGATTAGAAAGCAGAGTAATATTAGTAATGTATCCATATTTCAAGTTTCAAACTTTTTTTTAAACAGCCATAACTTTTATACACGGAATTATTTATTTAAAAAAATTGTACCATAAAAACGAGTTTTGTTTATATTTAAAACGCGTATAATATTGATATAACAAACAATTTTATTTTTTTACGTTTTTCACCTCAATGTGCTATTTCGTCAGGTTATTGTGTTATTTCATTAGGTCATTGTGTAATCCTCTTAACTGAAGAGGATTACACATTGGTTGATAAGAATTACACAAATAAAATAATTAAAAACAACTAATAGATTTGAGATGTTATGATATATAGTTATGTCAACAATAAAAACAAGTTATAAGATTTAATATATTGAGTTATTATGTATGTTTTAGTTTGCATTCGAAACAAGTTATAATATAGCACAATGACATAATATTATATAATGACTATTAAATAACACAACGATCTAACTAAATAACACAATGACCCGATGAAATAACACAAAGAGCTAAAACGTGAAAAAAATTCGTTTTTATACATCAACACTATATGCGTTTTGAAGATAAAAAACGCTCTTTTTTGTGTAAATTTTATTAAAAAAATAATGTCGTATGTAAAATTTATGAACGTTTAAAGAAGATGGTGAAATTTGAAAAGGGAGCAAAGACTAATAAACACTTGTTTATAGACCATTGATCTTCATTTAGTATTAGTTATAATGGTCTATAACTCTATATGTCTTCTTAACCTTTTTATAAAATTTGAATTTTTCTAGTTGAACCTTATTCTTATAAACGATACAGAACAAATTATAAATCAACTATTACTTTGATAGTTTTATCTTTATCTGAAAAAGAAACTTAGATTAATTACTAAGAAAAAGCAGATGAGAGTGTCTCTCTTTATTTATTTATTTAAAGTGGGTTTAAGTTTTAAAAATTAACAATGCTTCAATATGTAACTAGGTAAAACATATTGACCTAAACACAACCATGTAATAAGTGGGTTAACTTGTTAACCTCTTCAACTGTAATTAGATCGATGAACCTGAACACAACTTGTTTATTAAATAAGCCACCCAAACACAACCCGCTTAATAAATAGATTAAGCTAAACAAAACAATCTAATAAGTGGGTTCACTTGTTAACCTCTTTAATGGTTTCAAGAAAGTTAATACTTACATTTTAGTGATGAAAAGCATTACAATTTACCGTAAAATGTAAAGATTTTTACTTTTTTCTTGGAAATTTGAATTTTAAAAATTTGAAGTTTCACTTATTAGCCGTCAGAAATCTCAACTCAGAAAATTCTCGGTGGTGTTCCCAACTTTCAAACTATTTTTTAGGGGCATTTACATATATCATCTTTCTAAGTTCGTTTATTACAGATTTATCCAACCTATAAAATCAATTACATATTTCCTCTTCTTAAATCATATATATTACTTACATACTCATTTCATTAAACTACACTTATTGAATTACTATTTTACCCTTAATGAGTCTTTTTAACGATTATTTACTCCTTTTGCTTTTTTAATACTATCAATTACATATTTCTCATTCTTAAACTATATATATTACTTACATACCCATTTCATTAAACCACACTTATTGAATTATTATTTTACTATTGAATCTATGTAATGATTATTTACTCCTATCGTTTTTCTAATACCATCAATTATATACCTAATTTCATTATTTCCTATTTATTAGGATTTTGACCATCAATTATTTTGTTTCATTCAAGTGTCACTCTTGCAATCTTTAAGAGTAAAATAAAAGTGAAACACAATTGGGAAAAAACGAATAATATGAATTCAAACGAATAACAAGTGTGATAAACCACTTGTTAAACGTTTTTTTTTGTTTTTAACAATTAATCAAGAAACAAGATGTTAACCTTTTTTTTGTTATTAAACACCAAGGTCATGATACCAAAAAAAAAGAAAGAAAAAGAACAAGACGTTTGGAACCAGAAGAAGATCATAAGGATTGGGAGAATTTTAAAATCGACAATTTACGCTTAACCTTGTATTACAAATCATTCAACAAAAAAACAAGATTACACTTGTTTCGAATGTCAAACTAATGTGAATGTTCCTCTACAAGACCTTAGAAGTGAATGTTTAAAATTTACATAAAAAAAAGCTTGCGCGTATATTTTTTAATGAAACGTATTCAGAAAAATAAACAATATGTAAATGGCAATGTCTGTGCGGCACAGATAAAAGAGCAAACATATATTTTTCTCAAAAAATAATCACTAGGACACAATAAATATATCATCACGTGAGGTGAAGAATCGAGCTCCTTAACATGTACAAAATATAGACACTTAGACACCCTATCTTAAACTTAGAAATCAACCCAATGTCCTTATATAAACGTAAATATTAGTAATCCCCATATGAAAATTGGATTTTAAGAATCCTCATCGCTACCAGTTAGTCAATAATGATCCCAACTTGGTTTGTTCATACCAGCGAATCTTTTTTAAATTGTTTTATTTCAATGGTCCACCATTATAAAAAAACTTAACTCAGTTAAGTTTTATCTTAATTTCAAACTGATGTTTTAGGAATTTTGATCGGAAAGAGGATACGAGTCGATTGATTAAAACGATGCTTCAATTGGGTTGTTAACCCTAATTAATCAAGCCGATCTTCGTTTGGAACATCGTTTCGAGGTAATTTTACGTCAATTGACTTGAATCTCCTTCGATCAAAATCCCTAAAACACCATATTAAAATTTGGATAAAACTTAACGGAGTTAAGTTTTTTTTAACAACGGGCCATTGCAAGATAACAATCTAAAAAGGGACCGTTAGGCGCCGACAAGAATAAAGATAGTTGAAATTATTAATGAACGAATGTTACCCGTATGAATTATTAAAATTTAATTTCCTTAAGACAAAAATACACATAGATGATGTCATAAAGATTGAGTGTTACATCATTAAAAATTGTTTTGTGCCATTATGTAGAGAACTTTTTTCTTTTGTACTTGGTGATGTACAAATCAATAATAGCCGTGTAAAAATCGTATAGGAGGAATGAAGACATAAATTGGAAATTAACAAATAGTTGATTGATTAGCTAGGTAAAAAGATTTATTATTATTAAAAGTATAAACATAAAGTAAAAATGGTCATTTCAAACTCAAAGAGAGGTGATGTGGTGGGGATGATGGAAAAGATAATGGGCTTTGAGTTGGGTCCTGGGGCCTGTTTGTTAATTGGTCTATAAATGGCTACTGTTTGAACACCACGCGCCACCCAATTAGATTCTAACATCAAATCGTCAAGATAGTCGTGGCCCCCTTTTGATCACCTAGGCTTATATTATGTCTCGTGTCATATCATCCATCCACTATCAGTATCATTACTCTACACCCTCCTCAAAATTAGCCTCATAATCCCACTCAGCTGCAAAAGCCCAACCAAAGGTAAATTCAGAAACCGAACCGGTCCATTTGACCCGTACCAGAACTGGCCCCAACCGAATAAAAACCATCAGTTCGAGAGGATCATGACCGGGTTTGATTGAGTGGTTTGGTAAACAAAAAGCTAAACAGCCATTAGTTTTATAGATTTGACGGTTTCACAAATTAAATCAAGCTTTCTTTCATCTTTTCTTAAGCCATTCGTTTGTATTGAAAATTTTCAAACTATAAAAATAGCTCATGATTATTATACTTATATATAACATGTTCTAAAAACATACTAATAATAAAGGTTAAACATTCAGTTCGGCTTACACAACCCCTTTTAAGCTTTAAACAACACTTAACCGGTAAAGCATCACATTGCAGCAAAAATCAAACCGTAAACAAAACCATTTGGATCTCAAACCAACCAAACAAGCAAACATGCTTCAGTTTGACCAGTTTAATCAGTTTCAGTTTTCAACTGTTTATAAACACCCCTACTGGCGGTTTCTAAAGCCGAATTTATTCAATATATCCTGAACCAAGGACCGGTTTTAAAAGATCTAGAACTGAGACCAAACTGGGTCGGCCTTGTACTGGTCCTGCTCAGACCAACTCTGTTGTGTACCTGCAACAAGCAACATTAGCATCCCACCAGTGGCAGGCCCGCAATTTTTCACCAGTGTCACTCGAATGCTAGATACATATATATAAAACACAAAAGTGAGTATCGCATACTACATAAAACATAAGAATTACTGACAGTCTGCCCATCCGCACTACTGCGTATACATCAAGTACAACATAGATAAGACAACGACGCAGATACTCAAAGAAATGTTTGTAAAAGCATTCCGAGTACAATATGTTGCAAAACAGTTGACCAAAGAATCATAGATAACCAGAAAAAACTAAAAAACAATGAGAAGGGAAAACAGACCAAACAACAATCATTCACAACAGAAAACATGGTCAGGTCACTCAACTAGGTGGTTAAGATAAAGTGATATTTCAGTCTAGCTTCAACCAAAGAAGCATGTCATAACTGAAGTAGAGACGTTATTATTATTATTTAATCTGCAGTTTGGTGCATCAGGAATTTTGTCTAACCTTTTGAAAAATTACAAAGAACCACCCTTGAGCTGCCTAGAAATCGTGATGTTTAGACAACTTAGGTATTTGATTGAAGCATGGTCCTATAAAGGTGAAGAAAAGCTAAACTGCACACCGGTCTTGGCTTGATCGTGTTCATGTTGTCTCAATATGTGGCAGTAGTTGACCTAAACAATAAGACCAAAAGTAAACATAGGGTTATACAAAACAAAAAAAGATGATTTGGATAATGCTCCAGCTTTATTCAGTGTCTTTCCTTCTATCACACAATGCAAATTTACATATGATATTGAACATTCACAAATGCCGACGAATAAAAAGATGTATTGTGAGATGAGATTCGTTCATTCGACTAAACGAACAAAAGATATGTTTAATAAATGAAATACAAGTGCATATACAAACTTACTGCTGCCTAACAGTTTGCTAAACTTTCAATTCGTTTACATGCTTCAAAAAAATGTATACATATGATTGCAAATTTGCAAGTAATCATTGACATCCTTGATTGATTTCCACTCATCTTCAAAACTTCTTATCAAAAGTAGACATCTCATTCGTTATCGTTTAAGAAATATTGCAGTCCATGAATTTACCAAGATCTATGATGTCTTATTTTCTAACAGTAGAGGTGGCAAAAACAAGCGAGTCTGGTGGGTTAGGCCATAGTTGTTGAAGGGTCATAGGGTGAGCCTTGGGCATAGCATTAGACACTTAAAAAGAAGCCTTTTTAACCAAGTCGCATAGTATCAAAGTTATAATTTTTAAGAGTTTATCTACCAAGATCTATGATGTCTTATTTTCTAAAAGTAGAGGTGGCAAAAACAAGCGAGTCTGCTGGGTTAGGCCATAGTTGTCGAAGGGGCATAGGGTGAGCCTCGGGCCTAGGTGTTAGACACTTAAAAAGAGGCCTTTTTAAGCAAGTCACATAGTATCAAAGTTGTAATTTTTAAGAGTTTTTAACAAGTTTAGGCTTGTATTGGGTTAGTTTAGGCTGTTTTAGGTTGATTCCAGACTTGTGTTAGGGCTAGTGAAATTGTTTGAGGGCCTAGATGCACCCCTTGTGGGATTTTGACAACAAAGGGTTAGGTAATGGGTAAAATGGGTTTGGGTCAAATTCAGGTAACTTTTTGGTATGTGTTGAAGCAGATCAGGTTTATAAATACCTGGTCTTCTCAGAAACAATATTGTTTCAATCACAAAATATTTTTTGTATATAAGATGATTTGGACCACTTCACTTGCTTCCTTTTATGCTAAAACTTTTTTCACTCTCTTAAGAGAAAAAACATAGCCCAATCAACCCATTCATAAGTAATGGTCAAAAACTCAAAACTGCCACCTCTACCTATATGTTTTCAGAATTCAAGTAAATCTATTAACGTATACGATCAAAATCAAATAACTCAGTTTACATCATTTCTAGTGAATTTAGCATATCGAAAAACCAGGAAAGAAAACTAACCTCCATGCGAAACAATTTAGTTGGTACAATAAGCCCAAATCCAGCAGAGCAACGAAATGAATCTCGATACTTTTGGAAAGAAAAATCTCGGAATGAATTCTCAGTTATTTTGGTAAGACTTCCAGCACAAGCAAATGCATGTGCATGAATATTGGAATCTCTCAACACCTTCAACGGAAGATCAAAAGAAAGATCTGCAAAAGCAGTAGTAGCAAGGTCTCCACCAAGAAAATCCCTTTCACAAGTATCAGAATTTGTATCTTCAGAACTTTTTTTTACTTCCCTTTTGGGCTCACTTGGGCCCAATCCTCTAGTCTTGAAGCCCAATAAAGATGTGGGCCCTCCCAATGTGCAAACAGGAGAGGAGTTCCCACCCAAGAAGAAGCGATCCGGCAAAGTTGTAGGTTTATTCATGAACTCACTTCCCCAAGGAAAAAGAACACCACCAGCAATTCCAAAGTTGAGTGCAGCACGAGCAAACCCCAAGGGTAAAGCATAACGAATGTCAAACTCCTGTTCAGAGCAAATCAATAACAAAATAAGTGTTCTTTAGACAAGTATCAACTTTGTTTAACAAAGATCAAGTAAAACAGAATACGTGTTTATAAGAACGTTCAAGACGGACATTGTTCAACGAGATGCAAAGAACTTCATAGCACTAGATAGAGGTGACAACTTTGACCCATTTGCTCATGAATGAGTCAATTCAGGTCATTATCGTCTATAATGGTTCATAAAGAAAAAAATTAGCTTATATGGAAATAGGTCCAGCTTGTGTTTCCTACATGACTTCCAATTAATCTTTCATTACACAGATCACAAATAACTAAAGGTGTCAGATTGGGTGGCCGGGGGGCAGTAACTAGTCAAAACATGTGACTTTTTGCACTATTGTACTGATCAGATCTAAATGTTCCCCAAACTACTTCCTGTTTCAAGATCTTCTATAATTACCAAACATGGTTAAAATGGGTTTTTATTACAGGAATGAGTCAATACTTGAATAAAGTTACATAACAAGTTTATCATTAGAAAATTGTGGGGGCAACTTGTTAAGCTTTTTGTGATTTTTTTACTTTACACATTTCACCAGTTATTGATATTACATAACTCAAAAGTAAACAGATTAAAATCAGCGCATCTACAAGAAACACACATAAACTTCAAGATAACTAATTTAAAAAGAAATATAAGTTCCTAGACATTCTCCATATAAGATGCTCTCATCATGCATTCAGTTGTATGGACCATGGACAGTGAATCAAGTGTCCTTGCATGCTACAGCCCTTCAAGAATAAAGGGCACACAACCGAGCACCATATTAAAATGCCACAGTTTACCTAAATGCTACCGAGCTCAAATGTTACGTATTAACTACAAATAAACCAATTTACCTGTTCAACTTATTTATAAAACACAAGTTTCACAAATATGCTACAAACCGAACATAAATCAGAGATAACAAAATGAAGAGAAAAGAAAAAAACTTATTTCAAGTAAGGGTGATGGAAAATATGGCATAAAGCATAGCACCACATACCTGGCGGACAAAACGCAAACTTCGATAATCAGGAAAAATGCCACCAACTTGAGAAGCAGCAACAAAAGCAAACCCTCTAGTTGGTCTAAGAGGTGAATTCCTTCTATCAATCTTAAATGTGTACTTCAAATGTGACAGTAAACCATGTCCAAGTTGTCTCCTTATTGATTCTGAAGCCATTTGTGATGGGTCAGTCAATGTACGCCATGAAAGATTGTACGCCAGGTCATGGTTCTTGGTTGATAGTAAGCCCAAAGATAGGCCCAATGATCGCTCTTTGTAAGAGGAGAATTTCAACCAATCTTGAGAAAGTAGGGAGATGCGGGCCATAACAGGAGTGAACAATCTCATGAATCTTGGTAATGATACACCGGCACTAACTTCAGATGTTTGGTCCCACCCATATGATAAAGAACCATCCCAGAGATCTCCATACCCAAATAAGTTTTTAAGCTTGAGCGATCCCTCAAAAGACCAAGATCTAGCCTACATATGCAATCAAATATTTATTATTTGAAAAATAGAAGGAAATAAACCAGAAAGCACATATCATATAAAATATATCTATAATTATATAATAAAAGTTAAGGTTAAGGGCTCTAAGAGCAATGAACTACCTACAAAATATGCTTTTCGTTTAGTGTTCTAAAAGCACTAATTGCAGCTAGGCAACTAAAAATGCTTTTATTTTGGTGGGCAGATTTAGTACATAAGAAGTGATCATTTTTAGATTAAGAGAGCACATTACCGATAGAATAACTCATACAAATCGACACATAAATGATTTTAAAATACCAGTCCATGCTCCACAAAACAAGTTGATCTTAAATGAGGCTATAAAACAAGTTGTCTTTTCATTGGATTAGGACAATCATTAAGCCACCTCATTTCAGTTTAGTAGTACAATAATGCATCATTGTTTCAGGTTAAGCTCAAAGTGGTCAGGCAGTAGAACAGATAAAGCTTATCTTAGTTTAGGCCAAAATGTTTTCGAATTGGGTTGTATCAGCTCCTACATAAGTACCTATGCTAACAAGTATTAGATCTTCTAACTTATAAATGGGAGTATGGGACTCTGGAGTAAATTCAATTGATCATTGTCTAACCAACATTCCGCTTAGTTCCAGCTTAATATTGAAAAAGAAATAATTCATTAACCAGTTGGTAATTCAAGCTAGGAGGGCACCAAATGCCTGGTTGTGATCCTTGATGGGGGATTTCTAGGTACCCACTTAGTTTGTCTAATAAACATGGGTAACAAAAATATGGACAAGAAGCTAAAGGCAGAGAGCCAGAGACTACACTTAATAATAAAATAAAGCAGACTGGAGAGTAACATCATCACAAACCACATTATACTCGCAATATTAACAAGAAACTTGAACACCCTGCAAAGAACTTGTGCTCGTTGGCTGGTTTTTTCATCATAAAGTCAATTGTACTTCATGATTCATGAACTAAAAAGTTCTAAACAAACCCACAGCACGTTGATATTTTGTCAACTAAAACTAGTAGGCGTGTTAACATAACAAACAGTCTAAAACTCAAGAAGCACCCCCAAAGCTGAACTATAAGAGTATTGACCTCATGAAAACAGACTTCCTTCCATCAAGAAACAAAATAAGTGACCTGCATTAGCACAAGCATCCTTTTATTCAATATTATGCAAGAGAATAATGTGGTAACATCATTTGGTCAACCATTGTCACTTTTGGGAAAATCATTTTGCAAGGCATCATGTTTTCTTAAAAAATCATCATATGGTGAATATATTATTTAAACAGATAAGTGTACTAAAATAGAAAAGTGTATTGATACTCACATAGACTAAGAGATCATACCAATTAGTCTCTTAAAACTGTACCAGTCTAAGTTCATACAATAAAAATTATCATGGTCAAAATCTCAGTAGGCGGACATCACCCAGGTAGCTAAGGATTATAAGTGGGTATGGCCATATGAGACATGGATGAATAAAAGAAAGAAAAAGTATTGAAGTTAAGTAAAACATCAAGCAGTCCCCAGAACATGATTTTGCGATCAGCATAGTCAATTGTCATCATAGCCAACACTTAAAACATGTAACTTGATCCTATATTCCTATGTGACACGCATCAACTATACAGTCCACCATATCAAATCAAAGGATAGGTAGTTAATACTGTTTTCTCTCGAGTCTCAACTTAATCAACCTTTTCATATCACTACATGAAACTTGGTTCAGCAAACTTATATTCACATGAAAACTTCCATTGCACTGCCTGCAATTACCAGTCCTTTGTCATAGAAAAGTAGATATATTAGTATGAGTTCAAAAATACTTGGTCATAAATGATTACTTCCTTCTACAAAGTGTTTTTTTAATCAAAATTCAAATACCAAACAAACCAAATTGATATTTAATCATGAATTACACAATTGTCTATCACTGTACATCCAAATCGTGGTACTGCCTAGTGCCTACTAAGAATCTGTTAGGTCTAGGATGCACACACACGAAAAGCAATAAACGGACAAGTGGAATTAAAGTGGTTTGGTCGATGTGACCTACATACACTATGTTGCAACTAGGTATTTCGTTAATCCGGTGCTCAAAAAATTAAAAGTCAATGACATTACTATAGAGAGAGTAGTCTAATAACTTCAACTCTAATTGCCTACCATCACTGTCAATTTCTCTATTTAAGCCTAATACATTCACCATCACTATCAAAACTACTATCATAATCATTACAAAATGCAAATTGCAGTTTACAGATTATCAACCAAACGATCAACATGTTACTCTAATAGCCACACTATAATGATAGTATAATCAGATAAAAAAAATTCAACAAAACAATAGGAACAAACTACCTCCGGTTTGGTAAAAATGCCGATATCACCGGTGATAGGGTTTTTAGTCTCCAAAACTTGAACAATCACATTACAAGTCCCTGGCAGCTCCGGCGGCCCTGAATCAAGCGTAATATTCACGGAATCAAAAACATCAAGCTTCTGAAGCCTGGCATTCGCAATCGCTGCCGCCTGAAGCAACTCCTGCACTGAATTAGCGGTTTTTAGGGCTTCAATTTCAGATTCGATTAACGATTCCTTCGTCTTCTTGTTTCCTTTAATCAACACATCATGTACTCGTAACGGAACTGTCTCTGATGAAATCCGGTGGAAAGTTTCTTCCATTCTTGCTCGTTCTGCTCGTTTTCTCGATTCAGGAGTTAGTACTGGTTCTTCTTCTTCTTCTTCTTCTTCTTCTTCGTCTTCCTGTTCATCATCTTCATCGTCGAAATCATCTTCTTCATCGTCTTGTTCTAGTTCTGTAATCGGAGTGTCTTCTTTCGCCATTTTTGAATTTTGTTTGATGTAGTTGAGGACGTGATGGCTTGATCAAAATATCAAATCGATGTGTGTATGCTCCTTCAGTTTCGCTCACTTTGGGCTGGGTCGGGTCGGGTTATCAAACCCGTTCAATATTTTGTTTGGGCTTGAAACTATAGTCATGTCTCATGTTATTAGAACAACATTCACATTTATTCACAACCCGATCTTATATCTTATTTTTAAGATTTTTTATTTTTACGATATAAAGTAACTAACTAACTACACTGCTATATTTTTCTCCTCCTTTTCATTTCAATCGTTTGTTGGGCTTTGCCTGTGAAGGTTCGAGTTCAAATCCAAATGTTGATGATTTATGGTTGGGATTGGTGACACTAGGTGTTAGATTTAAGCGTTACAAGTAAGGTGTGATATAATTTATTTGATGTTATATTTATGCAAGTATACAACTATTATTAAAAAAATCATTTCAATCTATACCTTTATACAATTATATGTAACCGCCATTCTTTTATTCATTTATTGCCTTTTTCTTATTCTTGTCTTCAAACAACGAGACGACGAGAAGGAAACGGTTAGATGAACCAGGAATGAAAGAAAGCCAATTACCCTATTTCACCATTTTTATTCTTTCGTTGGCTTTCCGTGTCTCGTCTCAATATCCCTTCCATGATCTAGACGAAAGGAAGGCTGTTTCGGTCATTTAAAAAATAGGCGTAAATCTAACCTCGGTTTATGTGAATGACCTAAAATGTTACAAATCCTTTACATGAAAGTAAAACCCTAGACGTTAAGCGATAGTGTTTGACCCGGGTAGTCTTCTCATCGCCTCGTCTCCAACTCTAAGCCAAAATCATTCGCCTTCCACTCTCACCATCATCGTTTTATAACATGGTCATTACATCATGTGGCACAACCTCATTATTACTTTATTAGCAACAACGTTGTCCTTCATTAAAAAATGTTATAGTATGAAATTTGGTTGTTTTTTAAGACAAAAAGTTGAGACCCAACATTCTCACTATCTCTATGCAAATCTAAACCGGATGGCACACCATGGAGTAGGTCAGTCTAAATCACTCAATCCACTGCCACTCGCTAGAAAAATACTAGTTCAGCTTTAGACTTGGTTGTAAATGAGCCGCTCAGCTCAGTGCAGTTTATAAACAAACCAAGCATGAACATATACTTGTTCGGTTTGAATCGGCTCGTGAACCAACCATAATTGTGTCTACCAATGACTTTTATAAATGTTAATTAGACTGCCCGTAATGGGCGTGAAGCAACACAGCACACCACTACGCGGGGACGTTATGGGGGCGTTATGGACGTGGGCGTGTTTAGCATAACGCCGGTGCCCCTCTCTCCTCCCCATTTCTCTCACACACTTTCTCCTACTTCTCTCTCTTGGTCATAATTAAGGGTGATTATCCCACTACGCCACTTTTTAACATAATGCCCCTTGCCTAGTCACCGTTCACATGGCGGAAAATGCCCACCAAAGACATTAACCATTACATACAGTCTTATATAATTAGTAGATAGAGAGGTGCTTGATCTTTAATAAATGTTCAACTTTGATCTTGAACTAATCTTATATTTTATGTGCTTGGTCTTTAATACACGTGATCATCTATTCATTGTGTTAACATGTAATTAACTAGTATTTGAACCCGTGCTTCACGGCGGAAGGTGTATTAAACACTCATTTGCATCAAACTTGTTGTAGATAATAGTTAATCAGTTATAGCATCATGTTTTTCAAAACCAAACATGTAGCTAAGCTATTGCTATGTACATACTTACATTAGTTTTGGCCGTTGTAATGATTACCAAAAGACATCACAAGAGTTTCCATTGCACATATGCTCGCTTTGTGTGTTTCGTGTTTGATTCAGTCTGCGTGTGAAGAAGACATTTTGCAAAAAGTGCCAATTTTCTCATTCCTTCCAAAAGTTTTTAGTAGATGATGCTTGCTAAAAGCTTTGTGACCAAAGTGTTTATTGTTTGATGCCTTTCAAAAGTTTTCAATATGCCAACAATTACCAACAGTTAGCAATTTTGAATCACTTTACATTGTGAATTAGCATCATGTTTTACCTCCAAGTCCAACATTTAACTACGAAACATAATATAACAAAATGAGTCGAAAGGTGCCCAAATTATACTTTTTATACATAATACCTCTTAATATTCAAAATATTTATTCATGTTGACATGCTATAACTTCTGTAATATAAACATGAACAAAATACAAACCTTCAAAACCAAGCATGACTAAAGGCCTAAAACATAACTATTCTAAATTTAATAACAAATTAGTCCTAATAGGCTAAAACCATGATCAACATCATCATTCAATGGAGAACAATACTTACAAATAAGGAAGTGTCACCTGACCATCAAAGTAGTGAGGTTAAAGGCCAGGGGACCATGTGTACTTCAACTCCTAGAAACAAAACCTTCAATTGAAGTTTCAAATATGAAAAAAAAAGCCTTCTAACATTTACCCAACTAACTTGTGAGCACGACCTACTTTTATGGCAATGAGTCAACAACATAAACTGAAAAAAATACCTGAAAAATGATAGTATTAGAAACATGTGGCTTTCTAAGGATGAATGAAACCTAAATCAATAAGCACCAAACACTCAAAACCAACAAACTGATCACATCAAACCTCTAGTACTGTGTTGTTGATTAATAGTAAGCTGAAGTAACTAAATCAGTTCAAATTAACAACAATAGTTGTAATCAACAACAATAATTAATAATACCTGAATTGAATCGGTGGGTAACTGAAATATTCAACTCATGAATACAGCCCTATATAATTTAAGCTAGCGACGTCATTAACATCAAACCATCCTAAGAAAAAAACTGAATTTAAAACCTACCAAACATGTATTCAAACATTTGAATTCAAATTCAATGTAACTTTATATATAAAGAAGAATGATAATTAACCCACTTGAGAATAACAGTAAATTAAGCATAAGCCTAAACGTTGATAAATAAACTGAACAAAACAAAAACAAAACTGGATAGTTTTACCTTTGACCACTTCTAAAACAAATCTTTCTTGACTTGACTTTACATAATACCTTAGATCCACCGAAAGCAAGAAGGATGCAGAGTAACCTACAAGAAAATAACGAATAGATGAAACGACTATTTAAAAATTAAAATATAGTAGCAGACACAAACGGGAAATAAGGGCATAGTTATAAAAAAGCCTAATCCAACATCGACGACGATGGAAGCGACGTCGGCGGTAGCCTAAGGGAAGAAGTGTAAATGCAACGGATATGGGTAGCTCAAGTGGGTTGATGGAGAAGAAACAAAGCAGGGCATTGTTACAGGGAAGGTGAAGAACAACAAATGGGAGAAGAAAGGTTAAACATGGGGAGAGAAATAGAATGAGAAGAGGGGTGTACGTGGATGATGGCGGATACGTGGTCGATGGAGGGAATATACAGTGAAGTACGTGTCAACAAATGGGGGGAGAAAGAACACTGATGCAGTAACATCTTGTACTTTGTGTATGTACGTTTGTAAATTACTGTTAACGTAGTTTTGAAATGTAAATATATAAATTCTTTTTGTATTTTATATTAGTTGCAACTTAATCAACGCAAGTTTATTTGTCAAAAAAATCAACATTATTTCTTCAAAAAAACATAGTTATTAGCTTTATCTAAATATAAAACCGTTTATTTGTAATACTACTCGAATACCCAAACAATAACAAAATATTAATGAAAATCTATACCTTCTAATAAAAGAGGGTTTTGAAGAGGGTATTAGAGCATTTTCCCCGCTAAACTAATAATCTTTTATTTTAATCCATGCATGGAAATAAATGGATAGCATTAAATTACCCATAATTTTCTCCTCTAAAGTTTCAATTTAGCTTATTTACATTCTTGAAATCACTGTGAAAACGTAAAACAAACAAGTTAAACAAATAACTTATTGCAATTTACAACCTAGACCCATGCGTGCCGACTCATACACTCGACCCGGTACATATGAGTGTCACCGTGAATTTTTCTAGAGATCTATCATCTGGATTATTTGTATGCTTATTTTCTTAATCTTTTTGTAAATTAATTAGCAGGATTTATAAGGCACTTAATTTACAAGCATCGATATTTAATCTAGTACTGATAGTGTACTTATAGTTTAAATCTATTTGTTCCAATCTCAAATTAGAGTATGAATGAAATTTGTGTGTTTCTAGTCATATATCTTTTATATAATGTGTAGTTTATTTTCAAATGTTTACTTTTTCGTAAGTTTTAGAATTGTGTTTTTTTTATGTTTTTACCGTGTAACACACGGGATTTAATCTAGTAAGGTAATAAATAAATCTTAATGTAGATACTAACAATGAATGATTTACGAATTGTTAATTTATTATAAAAAAATACAGTTGGAAGATTGTCGCACCATGCCGGGATACATGAACTTTGACGAAAACCCGATGATTCGCAGAGAAAAAGTTACATGACCCAACCTTTAATGCGCTATCAAATGCCACTTTTCAAAATACTTCTAGTGAGATCTGGGTATCGCGTAAACCTATGAACTTCTCTATGATGTACTTGAAAGCATTATAAAGGAGAGATCGTTAGGATGACCCTAGGGCTTTAGTCATAGAAGTCTCCAATGATCAAGTTCGGGTTAGATCGGAAACATTCTTAGCAACTAGTACGGGAAATTAGTGTGTGGTGTGTAGTGTGAAGAGGTAGGAAAGAATATCATATGCCAATTATATTAAGGGCTAGAGTTACATATATCGTGTTATGATTGAAAGAAAAGTGTATCCCACACGTGAATTGCGTGCTTGAGGGCCAACCCCACACATAGGATATTGTAGCAACCTTCATTCCCAAATAAATAATATCATATATGGTTTCGTGATCTAAAGCATAAGGCATTGAATCTTCTTTAACTAATCCGTATCGATAGACAAATCAACTAACATCGAACTTCTTCTTATCAGAGAGAACTTGGCTATAACATATTGCAAACGCATGTACCTTGTTTTCAATCCAAAAAGAAAGAAAAGAGAAGTATACGAAGGAAAACACGAGAAATTAATATTGTCTATGATTAAAACCTTGAAAACACATGACCCTTTACCTTTAAACTTGTAATTCTAAGGTTACCAGACATAAATAAAACCAAATTCGAGGTGGGTTGATTTGTCTATCGATTCGAATTTGCTAAGGTTGACACGATGCCTCTTATACTTTGGACCAAGAAACCGAATATGATGCTAATTCAAGGTGAAGTAATTAGGAGGTTGATCGAAAACACTAGCAAAATCAACGGTTTCAACTAGTGTTTAGTAAGATATTAGAAAATCATGTATAAAACGGCTAACATGTGTCAAAAAGTTAAAAGGGAGAATAAAATTGAAGTGTAATATATATTATCAGAAGACATGGGATGTTTAGCAAGGGTCTTGTCTCCCGGTATATATATCCACCCACATGATATTTTTTCGATGAATATTATTTAATGTTAAGATATCGTCATTAATTTATTATTCTCTATTAATTGATAAACTTTTTTTTTACGACATTAACTGATAATAAATGGTTTTGTATTAATACGAAATATCCATTAATTATTCATTAGTATTTTTATGGTTCTATCATATTCATACTCTTAAAATAAATCTTTTATTATTATTTTATTTATTTACTAGGTTTAATACATGTGTGCTACACACGGGTTAATCTATCTAATAAATCAAAGTTTTAGGGGGACAATTTTATGGGGGAAAAATATTTGATCTATAATAAGAATTTTAGGAGGGAAATTAAGGAAAAATTTTCACAATCATGCATAAGTTGATGAAACTAAATCTTTAAATACTAAATATTCACAAATCATTAAGCATAATGGTTATAATTTCTTTATAAATGTTGTTATTTAACCCGTGTGTAACACACGGGTGTTAAACCTAGTTAACAATATGTATACAAAAATTATAAATTTATAACCATTATTTTTAAAGATTTTGTTTATCAACTTATCCATGTAAAAATTTTTACACATAATTTTCCGTCCCAAACTTCTTATTATAAAACAAATATTTCTCCTCTAAACATGGTCCCCTAAAACCTTTATTTATTAGATATATTTATTTATTTATTTTTAAAGTACATCCTTTATGTTTATACCTGCTGAAGTTTAATGAAGTTTAGATCTGGACATTTTCATAAATCGTACTTATAAAGAAAATGTTTATATCACTAAACCACCGGTCCTTAAAATCGTTAACCATCGGTATTATGACTACATTTTGTATGAATTTAAACATGTCAAAGTAAATAAATTAATGTAATTGATTATCATAGAGCATTTTCCCTACTAGTGTCCACATGTTCTACCATCCTTTAATTCTCATGAGGTCAAGAGTTTGATCTTAGAGGTGCACCATTCGGTTAATTCCTGGTTAATCAGTTATTTTTGATTATTAAAAGATCGGTTATTTTTAGGAACCAGATCAGTTAATAATCATTTTTAAAAAAATATTGATTATTAACTTTAACCGGTTTTTATAGTATTTTATTACTTTTTCGGTTTTTTCCTTATTAAGTTGTGGATCGCTTAAGAAACCAGGTATTCATAAAAAAATCCCTACCCGGTTATAAATCGATGGTTAAAAAAAACCTAACCACTTATCCCTCAATCAGTTAAATAACGATTGTTATTTAACCAGTTATATTGTGCAGCGCTGGTATGATATCACAAAAAAATGGCGTAGTTTTACTAGTGGATTAGGTTGTTGTTAAAAGAGTTTAATAAAACAATTAATGGGTGTTCATACTAAAGATGTCTTTGACCCATTAGTATCATCACATGTGGGTGATGGTTTTAAAGAACATATGGATCTAGATTTATGATTGTTATGTGAATATCACTGCGTGGATCTAGATTTATGATTGTTATGTGAATATGTGATATTGTTATGATCAATGATGCAAAATCTCACTAATCATGTATTGATGGTTGAATGTTCATGATAAAAGATGATGTTGATAATACAAAGGTAATTGTATTGATATGAAGAGTTACACAAGTTATTAAAATGAAAGGATATGCGACTCTTAGAAAATGCCTAAGTGTGTGGTATTTATGCTCATACAACACTCACTTTACATTCAACCTAAAGTAAAACAATTAAGCACAATATGATTACACAAATATCATAAGTTAAACATAATTAAGTATATCTTTCATACGTCACTCATGCTTGCTCGTTAACCTGACGTCGATGCAGGATGTATTCAATTGCCGATGACTTTAACTAAGTTCAACTTTGATTAAAATTGCTTCTTTTGTAGTTTCACCTTTCATGCGCGAGACACCACAATACTCCCTCTAAGATTGCACTTTATTAAAAGACCATGAATATTCGTAAAAACTAATCAAGGTCTCATTTATATGTGTGTTAATTATCTTTAAAGTTTTAATACGCCCGGTAATGTGCATAAATTTAACTATTTTATGTGACATGTTTTACTATATCATATTTTCATAGATTTGTGTGAGGTACCAAAAAACCTTATTATTAAAATAGAATATTTTAGGTTTAAGTCACACTTTGAAAATAATTGGGTTTTAAATTGGGTATATTCAATCGTCGATGACTTTAACTAAGTTCAACTTTCGTTACACTTACTTCTTTTGTATAGTTTCAGCTTTTACACGCGAGACATCACAATACTCCATCTAAGATTGCACTTTAAAAGACCATGAATATTCGTAAAACCTAATCAAGATCTCATTTATATGTGTGTTATTATCTTTAAAGTTTTAATACGCCCAATAATGTGCATCAATTTAACTATTTTATGTGACATGTTTTACTATATCATATTTTCATGATTTGTGTGAGGTACCAAAAAACCTTATTATTAAAATAGAACATTTTAGGTTTAAGTCACACCTTAAAAATAATTGGGTTTTAAGTTGGGTATATTCAATCGTCGATGACTTTAACTAAGTTCAACTTTCGTTAAACTTACTTCTTTTGTATAGTTTCAACTTTTACACGCGAGACATCACAATACTCCATCTAAGAGTGCACTTTAAAAGAGCATGAATATTCATAAAAACTAATCAAGATCTCATTTATATGTGGGTTAATTATCTTTAAAGTTTTAATAATACGCCCGGTAATCTGCATCAATTTAACTATTTTATGTGACATGTTTTACTATATCATATTTTCATAGAATATTTTATTATTAAAATAGAATATTTTAGGTTTAAGTCACACCTTGAAAATAATTGGGTTTTAAGTTGGGTAATAAGGTTTTTCCCATGGTGGTTGGCATCGTAAATGTTCCTGGTTGAGTTAGAACTAGAGTGTCGAAATTAGTATTTGAATACATCCCGTTTTAGAATGGTTCACCCATGTATTAAGAGTAGTTTCTAAACGTTGTTAAAAATCTGTACATTAAATTACATACACTTGTGTAGATTTACCATATCTATCTAATAAATTAGAGTTTTTAGGTGGCAATTTTTTGAGGGTTTTGTTCTATAATAGGAAGTTTTGGAGGTAAAAATTAAATGAAATTTTACACCATGCATAATTTGATAGAGCAAAATCTTTAAATTTTAAAAACTTATAAAATTTTTAAACATGATAATTATAATTTCTTTATAAATATTATTATTTAACCTGTGTGTAACACACGGGTATTAAACCTAGTCTATCTAATAAATCAAACTTTTAGGGGGCAATTTTTGGAGGGATTTTTTTTTTCTATAATAGGAAGTTTGGGAGGTAAAATTTAACTAAATTTTTCACCATGCAAGTTGATGGAGCCAACTCCTTAAATGTTATATATTTACAAATTGTTAAATATAATGGTTATAATTTCTTTATAAATATTACTATTTAACCCGTGTGTAACACACGGGTATTAAACCTAGTCTATATAATAAATCAAGGTTTTAGAGGGTCTTTTTTTAGGGGAAAAGTTAATTGTTCTATAATATGAAGTTTGGAAGAGAAATTAAGAGAAAATTTTCACCACCATGCAGGGTTGAAGGAGCCAAATATGTCCTTAAATACTAAATATTTATAAATCATTAAACATAATAGTTATAGCTTCATTATAAATATTGTTATTTAACATGTGTGTAACACACGTGTATTAAACATAGTAATTCTAATAAAATAATGACGTATTTTACTATTATACCTTTTTTACACACATACATTACGAGTCTGTTTGTTTCACCTCTTAATGGTTCAGTTCAATGCTTAATCATTCAGCATTTAATATTCAGAGTGTTCGTTTCATAAAAAAAGAGTATCCGAATGGTTCAATTAAGTGCTGAATGTTTAAGAGATAGAAAAATACTGAATGGAACTTAATGAAGCATATACCAACTTTATCCTCATCTGTAGTTCTAACTCTAACAACCTCTTATTAATAGAGTCTCTTAATGGTTCAAACCTCTTAATCATTCAGCACCAGCCAAACAGTCCGTAACATAAGCATAAATGCTAGTTAGCACTATATATTGCTCGTTTCTATATAAAAACTAAAATGAATATGGGGAAAGTGAATATGAGGCTGTAACGCATCTAAGCTTACATGCGAAACACTCTAAAACTACGTAGTTTTGTTTAAATCAACATCAAAACTACAATTTCAATTAGTTTAGTTCAAATGATATCTCCTAAATTCAACATCAAAACTACAATTTTAAAAGTAATGCATGATTTTCGAATAGTCTTCTTTGTTCGATCCATTCAAATCACATATTGATTTATATCACCAATTTAAAATAATAAAATTTACTACATTCTCTTGATCCTATATGAATTTCCTTTCGGTTGGTTAAATACATTTTTTAAATGCAATGATTCATTTTGAATCAATAGATTACAGCATATATATTGAAATATAGTATGCATATTATAATCGTAATTGTGAACCTAATAGACGAGAAAGATACGTGATAATAAGGGAGTAATCTAATAGAGTTAAGGAATTCTAGTTAAATCTAATGAATCTATTGGCTGAAACTACGTAGTTTTGATGTTGATTTATACAAAACTACGTAGTTTTAGAGTGTTTCGCATGTAAGCTTAGATGCGTTACAGCCTCATATTCACTTTCCCCAGTGAATATATAGTAATTTATTCTTCTTTAGTCGTTACAAACTTACAATCCTGTACAAAAGTTTACATCCTTATTTATAAACATACATTTAATGAAAAAGCAAAAACAAAATGAAAAGAAACCATGCATGAAATTAAACTTCCTACCTCCAGAGTGCACGTACGGCCGATTGCGTGATTAAAACAAGGTCTAGCTTTTCGTCATGACCCTCCTCCAACATCTCAAATTTCATGTCTTTATTGATTAAGTGACAGGATCTTAGAACGACCTAATATTGATCTACAATCACGTCACATGCATCATTGGTCACCAAAATCATACCAGCATATATGTAGTTTTTGTTCTTAAATTTTGCCCAATTACTATAAATTGATTATAAGAAGCGTTATGAACAGTAAACCAAAAGCGTACACATGGGTAATGCGTGATGTACAAGTGTATAAGGCAGAGAAGCACAGCTTTATAAGGCAAAGAGGTGTGTTTATACGTGGCAAGCAGAAGAGTGACATATCCTCACGTGGCATTGTTCAGTGCATCAAAGGAACGACACATAGAAAGGGGAAAAACGTCAGAACTAGCTTGAAATGAGGTATGAAAAAGTGCGGTACTTTTAAGGATCAGTATTCATAAAGTGGCAAGAAGGAAAGGATAAGATATCAATATATGAAGTGCTGAGCGATATAAGGAGGAATGACGAAAAGTACCGAACCATATATAGGAACCTATAAATAGGTAGCGAGGCTCAGTTGTAAAGTTTCATAATTTTACACCTTAAAAAACACACACAGAATGTATTGTCAAATATTCTAATAAATATTTTATTCTGATCGATCATAGAACAATAGTCGAATGTTAATTGATGGACTTGATCATTATTCTAACAGGGTAATTTGTGACATCTCTTAGGTCACCGACCTATCTTTCAAATTTGCAGGTACCGTTTCTTGGATTCTTTATGCTTATTCTCCACTAATGGTTATGGTAATTGATGAACTGAGATTGTATAAATCTTATCAAGGGGTGATTAGTAGTATTTGGGCAACGTCGAAGTTAGGAGGTGCGTGTCCAATCAGACATTAAACCAATTCCTCCTTCATAGTTTATCCTATTGTAATTCTCTTTGGAAATCATGACTAACCATTTTTTAAATTGTATTACAACTGTCTGAATTTGTAGTGTTCAATACATATTGTTTATTATAATTGTCTGTTTCAAACTTTCCATTTTAATCTGTTTTTTGGGGTAACACTTACATTATTCTTCTTTTTTTTGCAGCTTTGTTGGCATGATTGATTGCATTTGGCTGGATGTTGCATGCCGGTATAGTCGTTTTTAGGTGAGGATGGTTATTGGGCATTGGTTTAATGATCACTTGCATGATGAAATCTTATAATACTTAGCTCATAATGGGGGTGAGAACACTCTTATGAAATAGCATTTTTAGAACTTTTCTGTAACATTTGCGAAATTTGATATCGAATACTTGAAGTTTATGAAACTTATTGTATAAATAATTTTGCAAGTGAAAAACGCTAACAATAATAATAATAATAATAATAGCAATAACAAAATTAAAAAAAAATAAAATTTATCAAAGTAATAATAATAATGTTTGTCAACAATCAAAATTTAACAAAAAAAAAAAGAAGAAACATTCAAATATGGGGGACCAAAAGTGTCAAAAGCCAATGAAACTTTCTCCTCCTTCTCCCTTTCACGCATCAGCACAGTACCCACGTCTCTTCACCATACTCGAAATTTTCAACCAAAATTCAGTCTAAAATCAGACCCATTTCAAGTAATAGCGTATTGAATCAGTCACTAGCTATCAACAAACAAGTAATTCGCATGCAATTGACCAAAAATTGGCCTGAAACCTTTCTTTTTTCTTTGTCTCGGCCGAACTCAAAATCCAAGACCAAATCCATATCTAAACCTCACCATTTTGCAATTAAACTCACACACACACTCACAAACATACCGAGAACAAAACCCCATACCCAGATTTCGCAAAAACGAAGTAAAAATCTCACACGAAGGGCTCAAAGGGCCGAACCCGTTCGTCACTCGAACACGTATGTAACCCGCACCATTTTGTAAGTTTTTTTATACCATTGAACTCGGTTTTGGGTGTGGATTAAAAGCCCTAACATTAATTTTGTCAAAATCTACAAAAACGAGTTCAATTTGGGGGTGAAAGTTCTAGGGCTCGTATGGGTTTTATGGGATTTTTCGAATCTGCTAATGAGTGGTTAAAACATTTAAAGGCGGGTGAATTTACAGGTTAGTCACCCAGCTCAAGTGGCTGGGTGCATTTGTTAAGTTTCAGCAGGTCTCGAGTTCGAATCCCCTAACCCACTTTTTTTGTATATTTTGTATTTTGACCACTAATTCCTATTTTTAAGTGTTTAAACTACCCACTAAACATGTAAAAATTATATTTTTATCATTTTTATGCCTTAAAAACCCAAAAGTTTTCATAAACAAATGTTAACTTTAAAAACTTTATAAAACCAAGTAACAAAACATGTATATATTTTTATAAAAATCCTTGTGAGTGTTCATTTAAGCAAAAATATTCATTTTAATCCTTGTAAGTATCATTTATATAAAATTAGACACATAAACTTGTTTCGTCAACTATTTAAAAACATTATAAACTAAAAATCCACTTAAACGTCATATCGTATTTGTAAAAAAAAAAAAAAAAAAAACCAAGTAAACGACTTGTAATGGCAATAATCTTTAAAGGTATATTATTTACAAATAAATAATATTTTAACCTATTTTTATAAAAACTTATAAATATACCAACATTCATAACTATTTCACAAAACAACTAAAAATAAGAGCTTGACTCGTACGATCTTGAAACCACATATGGACTAAAATCATTATGTTCGATTAATAGGATAAGCTACCGAGGGTTATTTCCGGCTTCCACCGTATATTTTCTTGAGTAGATTTTGGAGCCGATTAATGTGAGTTTACATACCCCTTTTTATATTTATACACTTTTGGGGTGAAACATGTTATATTATTCAAATACACTACATGCACTAAATCTATTTATCAACTATTTGATTCCATTTATGTCTTGGTTGTGCTTTATGTATACGTGTGGTTTTCTATTTTATGATCGATACAATCATTAACTATTGCTAGCCCAGCGACGTCTTAGATCTAAGGGCCTGACAAGCCTTTTTGGTGCTAAAGCCGATGCTAAGTCCGGCTCTTCAATGACGCATTCTAGTTCATTGAAGGAACCAAATTTCACTTAGCTGATCATATACTATATTCTATATTGTTGAGGCTTGATTGTACATTTGAGGCTGTACGTGTTGTTACATATTTGCACTAACCATTGTGGACATGGAATCGCTTATCATTGTGATCTATAAACTATTATCTATGTATTTAACTATGTGAACTCACCAACATTTTTATGTTGACATTATTTTCTAACATGTTTAAGGGAATACCAATGTTTAATGCTAGCTTTGGATCATGATCACCATAGGCTTTTGGACCTAGCTAAATTCTAAATCAATGAACAATTATTAGCTATGTTATTTGTAATTTGCCAAACTTGTGGACAAATTGTACTTTTTAATTTGGTGATACATGCTTATTTAAAACTCTAATTTGTAGCGTCATGTGGCTATGAGCAATCTCTAACACTCACGTCTCGACGATTATCCGCCTTTTATTTATTTAATTGGTCGGGGTGTGACAGATTGGTATCAGAGCCCATGACTGTAGGGATTTAGGTTATTAGAAACGGTGACCTAGACTACGGTATGCTTAGGGACCCTATACGAATTATCTCATACTTGCTTATGTGCTACATGATGCTACATGCTATGTGTTACATGATACGTGCTATTTATGATTTAATGCCATGGCCTTTGCACACACTATGAAATTCTACAACTTAAACCATACTTTAACAAATGAATTCAACATAAGCAAGAACAAATAACTAAGACTAAACCCTTAACTTATTTTCTTCTTCCCTTATCCAAGTTATTCATCTTAAACCTCAGCATCGTTTACTATAACACTAATTAGCTAAGTAACATTTCTTTATCTATTTCTCGACTCAATGTGGATATCATATGCTTAGTGAAACTCTTAGGCAAATGCCTAATCCATTCTCATCAAGGTTTCGAATCAGTATAACGAACAAGATGATGTGTATCTAGACAGTAAACAACTATATCCTGAATTTTCTGGCAAAACGATAGAAAGTTCTATCCAAGGTTAGTGTATCGTATAAATCTCTTAAAGGGACATGTATGCTTACCTGGGGATGGACGTGATGAGCGTAACCCTATACGCTAAAGCACACCTCCTCGAATACGTTAAAACAAACTTAACACTTTGATAAGTCATTAGTGTCCAAAAACAAGACACATTCCTAAGCTTTCAAAATTCTATATATTTTCTTTTCAATGATTCTACGATTATCATTTTATCTAAAGATTTGTAAATATTTTCATGTGTTTTCTATATTACCTTAAATGTTTGCTATAATTCCAAATATATTATTCATATTCCTATGATTTCTAAGAACTTTCTATGATTCTAAGTGTTTACTATACTATGTTTTCTAAGGATTCTATGATATTCTAAGTGGGACGAGGTGCTATTATTATATCAGATATTTCTGTCGGTCAAAGATTTTGGCTACAAAACCGTGTTATTCTACGTTCCATCATCCCATTTGTTTCTAAGCTGCAATAATACCTATGCGATATACTCGCTAGTTTATCCATATAGCACAATTACACCGTTGTAAACCAAATATCTCAAATCAAAACTAAGATATATCGACTAACTTCAATCGAATTATTCAAAACTTCAAATCATATATCAATTACCAAATCTAGGGCATGCTTCTAATCGCAAATCGATTATCGACTCTCCAATCAAAGGTTTGTCATTATTTCTGAATTCTAGTCAATGCTAAATTCCATAATTAAATAGAAGTTAACGGATTCTGCTACCCTTATAAGCTAACGTATTCGAATCGAACGGTTACCCTCAAAATATTTCAACTTGACTTCGATACTTAAATAGTTTCAAAACTACTCATCTAACTATAAGATCCTAATCCAATTTTCTAATCCATCATTAAAACTATAAATCTATTCCCAAATTATGAACTAACCATCAAAACATGTACTCGTTAATCAACTGCGCGATGCTATCCATAAAGTTGTTATCCAAAACCTAACGAAAACTCACTACACAACTATTCTCAAACTCATTGAACTACATGTTTCATCTATACATATGACCACTAATTAAATGCTACGCTCTTAGTTTTTATAAACTAAACCAAACCCAATACATTTTATTTATAAACTCGTTACTCTAACCCAATGTATAACCAATGGACTTTGTAAAACTACTGGTATTCGAATCAATTAAAATAATTCCCTTATTTTCACAAAAAAAAATTTATATGTATAAAAAAAAAGAGATGTTAATTAAAATAACCTTTTGGTTTTAGTATTGTGTAAGATAAATATACATATATATATAATATATGCATTTCATGATAAATGATTCCTTTAAAAAGGGATTAGTTATTCTGAAGTTGGTCAAATATTTACACAATAATTTTCTTGTTTTCTCAAATATGACACAAAGACTTATAGTAAACACCATGTCTTTTATTTTTCAATACCAAGTACTTACAACATAAATGTCACACCCTCAATTTTCCACAAACGGGGTATCCGTTAGGCGTGTGACATACCAGGATCTCAAGCCATTAGTTACAGTAACACTGACTCAATAAATTTTAACAAAAGTTTTACTTAGTCATTAACCAAAAACTCAGGATATAAAATATAGGTTTTCAAAGTTTAGCGGAAGCTTTTAAACAAACCCATTATTTAAATAAACTTGTGCTCAACAGTTTAGCACAAAACCAATAATAGTTTTCAATAAAACCAACAAGATAAATAAAGTTTCAAAGCAAATTAAACGACTCATGCATGATATGTCCTACGTGCACAGCTCCTAGCCACCTGAGAAAACATACTAAAACGAGTCAACAAATAATGTTGGTGAGTTCAATGAGTTTAAGTAACAAGAGTATATAAAAATACTGAAATCGTTTAACCGATAAACATCATTACTATTGCAGGTTAGCTAGACCACCTCGTTTACTACATGAGCACGTCGAGATTAAACTGAACGATACGATAAGGTTGCCTTGTTACCACCACGACGGGTGACCAAAAGTTAAAGGACAATTTGCACCACCTGGAAACCAATCCAGCATGATGGGGTCTGCCGAACCCGTAGTACTACTCAAATTTCCCCGTTATACCCACTGTATATTAATAATCTCGACAAAAAGGAAAGGACTTTAGGTTTGGTGGAATCATACTCAGTAAAATAAACAGTTAGACAATAGAACTCTGTTTTATCAAAACCGTTGCCCGAAGGCGTAAACCTCAGCCCAAGGCTGTTTAAAACCGTTGCCCGAAGGCCCTACCCGAAGGTATAAAACTCAGCCCAAGGCTGTTTAAAAACCTTGCCCGAAGGCTCTGTAAAATAATTGCCCGAAGGCTCTGTAAAATACAGTCCGCCCGAAGGCGCTATAAATAGTTGCCCGAAGGCGCGTTAAAAACATTTGTATGTTTTCTCCCCGAAAAATATTTAAAAGCGGGCAAAGAACTCACCTTAGAGTGCACAGCAAATATAGCAACCAGCAAAAACGTGAAAATCTTAAATCGCTCAACGACCTGCTTAATGATTAAGTACTAATTATTGATCCTAGAATAAATAACCTGATTGTACACGAGACCGGTTCTCAGGCGGGTTATGCTTCACGTGTACGGTTTCGATTTCATAATTTCCCAACAACTCCAGTTGTTCCAAACAAAATGCATCCTATAACCATATACTTATCACATATGTAACTATTATGAAGTACATAAGCTCCATGTAACACATACACATAACCACTACACGTATTTTACTCTTGCGCAACGTCAACCTACGTCTATAATTTGCAAACACTACGACACACACCCGTGTTATTTCATCATATGCATATTCGAACCATACTTAAAACATTATCACCAAGTAGCATTAGCATTATTACCAAATTATCACCAACTTCATAAATTAATATTACTATCTTACTCATCCTCTTACCATATCTTCATACAATATCATCACGCCCGATTACCATACGTCACTAGAATGCATTAATAGACACATGTAACTTATAATCCTAACTTTCGAATCATGATAAGGCAATAGAAAACATAGCCGGCTAACCTACGGCTCATACAAGTACGCAACATTATCATTACATTTCCATCACACATATCTCTTTCTATATTACCACACTATATATATACCACATATCTCTTACATACACATACATACACCAATTACGTTCATACACTCTATACACACACATGCAGATTTTTACACACACACAATCACATGTTATATACATATACATACAATACATATTCACATACAAAGACTACATACACACATGAACACACATTTCATACACACATACACAGATTGCATACATACTTGAAACACACACACCCATATATATACAAACTTAATATTTAAACAAATTATCTCCCTGCCATCATCTTCATTGTCCTTTCGATATATATACATATAGTCATGAATTAAACACACACACCCATATATGTACAAACTCAGTTTTAATCAATTGTGCATACAATTTAACTCACTTAGACTCGACCAAACGCCAGATCACAGTCATGCGCACATCCCATACATGCATACGAACAAACCGAAGTCGAAACGAATCCAACCCATAACCCGAAACCGAAACCGTAAACCCGTACACGAAACCGAAACCCGGAAACGAAACTGTTAGATTACAAGTTGTGGAGTTGTTGTTGTTTACCGATATGTCAATAAGGCTGGACAGAAACGATCGACCCCTCTCACAGACGATGAATGGTGACTCGACAGCACCGGAACTACGATCGGAGATGATGTACTGTGCTAGCGACGAACAATGATGGTGATTAGTTGCAGGAGAGTCGATGTTGATGCTGCTGAAACCGGATAGAGAGGATGGAAACAATGATGATCGGAAAAGAAGGAGCAGCGGCAAGGGTTGCCGTAGGGTTATGTGTGCTGTCAACGACGAAGGAGAAGATGGGGGCGGATGGTTTGGTTTATAAAAATTGAATTTTACACATTAGGTCCTTAAACAATGGTGGCTTGTTTAATTTAGGTTTAAAATTTAATACACTAGTTTAGTTAATTACACAATGACCCCAAACTTATATAAAACTTAACGGAATAGTTAAAGAATAGTTAACGGTGTTAACTTGAAATTGCGGGTTGTCACATCATCCCCTTGTTAAAAGAATTTTCGTCCCGAAAATTACGTTGCGTCATCGCTTGTTCGCAATGAAATGGAATAAAAGAAAAAAATTTAAAAATAAATAAATAAATAAAAATTCTCTGGTTGTCGCATCATCCCCTTGTTAAAAGAATTTTCGTCCCGAAAATTAAATCTTACCTTAGGTGTTAGACGTTGTTACTTAAATAGCTAAGAATGATTGTATATGTGTTTCATTAGGTAGCCACTTCATTAGGTTTAAACCATCTAGAGTAATCATTTGCAGGATCTCAATTGGTCTAATGTACCGTGGGTTTGAAGAGATTCAAAAGTTTCTTTGGGACCCACACTTAAGATTTATAAACAACGGTTTGTATGAAGAATGCTTCAAGAGTTTTAGATCACGGGGCTTCGAGTTGTTATTCAGATTTTCAAGGATCGAGACTTAACTAATGAGTCTAAATTAAAGAATCGTTGTTATTCAAGTTGTTTAGAGATCATTAAATTGACTCAACCGTGTGTAGGTACTCTACTTTATTAAATAAACATTGTCAAAATGAGGTCATCAAGGATGTCATAGACATTTTAAAAAAAACAGATGAAGAATGAATTTTGATATTATTTATGTGTTTGGAAGTACATGTTTTAAGCAAGAATGATAAAGATATTTATGTTTCGTTGTAATCGATGGAACAAGTGATTGTATGACATAGGGTAAAATGTTATAAATGGTTACTTAATAAAGTAGTGTTAAAATAAAAGTGTCTGGGTTACATAAGATGTTTCTAATCCTTTGGTGTACAATTGGTTTTCTCTTTGATGAAATCTAAGTGTTACGATCACAAATGGGCCGTGGGGGGGGTATACGATACACCGAGAAGATCGTTTTTCTGGAATCTTTTCCTTCTACTGCAACTGAAGATCAGTTTTATTATAAGTACCCATTTCATGATATAGGTTTTAGTAATTGAATGGATTTATTTAGGGTTCAAATCAATAAAACGCTAAAAGGGATTTTGATATCTAGATTCATTGGGTGGTAGTGTTTGAATTCATCGTTGAGGTGTTTAAAGATGATGAGAGATAATAGTCTGGTTTGCTAACGGATTATATAAGGACGTCATATTATTTCATTACTTGGATTGTGTAGCTTAACTAATTTCTTTAAACAGACAGTCTCCCCTATTAGGATTTTCATGGTTTGGAACGATTAGGTAACAATTTCTTTCATCGCGCTTTAAATATTTTTGATCAAGGCCGTTAATTACATACAAGGTGGATTTTCTTAAATTACATAAGCTTTGAAAGAAGGATATAGCACGATTGGAGTTTCAAATGACAATGAGATCATCAATGATTATATTTCTTAGCAGATACAATGTATATTAGGATGAACGAAATAAGAGATTGTTATTCTAAACTTTAATGGACGAGGCTCACGCAGAACGCTAGTTGATATCAATTGTTTATTGTAGACAATATTACGCATCATGCGAATCTTTAAAGTCGTGGAGAATTTTCAAATTTATATCGGGGGGGGGGGGTAAGTAACATAAAATAAATAAAAAAATAAATAAAATCACTTAGTTTTTGTTATCACTGTGAACAATGGAGATCTGGAAGTTATAAGTGTCTAGATTTATAGTGAATTGCCATATGAATGATAGATAGAATAGGGTCATTCGTAAAACAAGGTTCAAGGGTGATCGCTTTTAGGCACGCATCAGCGATAGCACTTAAGTTGTGTTACTGTTACACGGATAATCTAGTAAAGAGATTTGAATATATTTCCCGATGTATTGAATATAGAGAATGTTTATGAATTTAAATATCTTGATGGATAAATAAAGTTTTAGATCCAAATCGTGTTTTACAATAATGGAGATGCAAATAGTGATTACAATACCATTCACGATGAGTTATCATGTATGTGAGATATTATGTGGTTGGTTAATTCTAACAAGGAGTTTTGTGATTAAGTCGTAGTGTTATAGGGCTCCTCGTAGTAACCCTTACTATTTCAAGATTTGTTTAATGCTCGATTGAGGAAACCATGATATTAAGTTATAATCGGTGTTGGGTAAGAGGTCATAACACACTGACCAAAATTTAAGAAATTCCATTGTATCATGAGTTTGGGGCATTAACATGGTGAAAGTTTATATTGGAAGGTGGTATTATCATTGTTTACTACACAAGGATAAACTTGATACCCGTATGTTACTTAGATATGGAGTTTTGTTTTTGAGCGAATCTGAGTTTTTTTTTTTTTTTTTTTTTTTTTTTTTTTTTTTTTTTTTTGGTTCTTCACTTTTGGGTTTTAGTTGTAACCCACATGACAGGTTTTGCCAGGATCATCGTGTACCTGCAAATTCACCATTACGTTGCGCACCCGTAATCGTCAATTTACCTTACACAATCACCCCGATTTGTCTCTTATCATGACTTTAATCTTAAGTTTTATCTTGCTTATGGTTTTGTGCATATTTATAAGATAACTTATATTATTCCGAATATAGGAAGTATAAGAGAGGTATGGTATACTTAGAAGCATCCTTGTCAAAAATTTCTACAATAATGCATGTGACAATCTGATCCAACCAGTCTTAATGTAAAACAAGAATATCATATGTATTCAATCTCAAGACACGCCTCTTCGAGTCACAAGTTTTCACGAGTGCAACAAGCACCAACTTGATGAAAATAAGATAAGTGTGACAATATGGAGAAGGTTTAAAAGAATAGAACAAAATACTTAATGAAAGAAAATCACTACGGATAACTTTAAAGTCTTAGTCTTTATGATTTGAGTGTTTCATACTTAATGCGTTTTTGTTGTTACCACGCTTTCAATAGAGTGAAAAAAAAATCTGAATAAAAATCGGTTTTCTGGGCTTACAAAATTTAACGTATTTTGAAAAGAAGGAATCAACAGCTGAATAACTTATGCTTCACTTCACAAACTCTAGAAGGGATACTCAAACGGTTCAAAATGGTTGTAATCGTCAGGCTCATACTCTTGGCCTCTTTACGCCTTGAGAAGATGTCTCAGCCACATTCCACAAAGAAGAATCAGATTTAAGCGGAAAATTTAGATTCAGGTTTGGGATAAGGACAGAGTATTTCGTATAGGAATTCTTAGACTACAAAGATCCTATATCAAGCAAGCACATAAAAATGTAACACGTATAGGCAAACAAACTCTACTTTCTAACTATGATTCTACTGTGCAGCGTGAGTGTAACTAATGCAATGCCTAGTTATAGACTATATGCAATGAAATGCTAGTTCCCTATAACTTATGGCTCTGATACCAATCTGTCACACCCTCAATTTTCCACAAACGGGGTATCCGTTAGGCGTGTGACATACCAGGATCTCAAGCCATTAGTTACAGTAACACTGACTCAATAAATTTTAACAAAAGTTTTACTTAGTCATTAACCAAAAACTCAGGATATAAAATATAGGTTTTCAAAGTTTAGCGGAAGCTTTTAAACAAACCCATTATTTAAATAAACTTGTGCTCAACAGTTTAGCACAAAACCAATAATAGTTTTCAATAAAACCAACAAGATAAATAAAGTTTCAAAGCAAATTAAACGACTCATGCATGATATGTCCTACGTGCACAGCTCCTAGCCACCTGAGAAAACATACTAAAACGAGTCAACAAATAATGTTGGTGAGTTCAATGAGTTTAAGTAACAAGAGTATATAAAAATACTGAAATCGTTTAACCGATAAACATCATTACTATTGCAGGTTAGCTAGACCACCTCGTTTACTACATGAGCACGTCGAGATTAAACTGAACGATACGATAAGGTTGCCTTGTTACCACCACGACGGGTGACCAAAAGTTAAAGGACAATTTGCACCACCTGGAAACCAATCCAGCATGATGGGGTCTGCCGAACCCGTAGTACTACTCAAATTTCCCCGTTATACCCACTGTATATTAATAATCTCGACAAAAAGGAAAGGACTTTAGGTTTGGTGGAATCATACTCAGTAAAATAAACAGTTAGACAATAGAACTCTGTTTTATCAAAACCGTTGCCCGAAGGCGTAAACCTCAGCCCAAGGCTGTTTAAAACCGTTGCCCGAAGGCCCTACCCGAAGGTATAAAACTCAGCCCAAGGCTGTTTAAAAACCTTGCCCGAAGGCTCTGTAAAATAATTGCCCGAAGGCTCTGTAAAATACAGTCCGCCCGAAGGCGCTATAAATAGTTGCCCGAAGGCGCGTTAAAAACATTTGTATGTTTTCTCCCCGAAAAATATTTAAAAGCGGGCAAAGAACTCACCTTAGAGTGCACAGCAAATATAGCAACCAGCAAAAACGTGAAAATCTTAAATCGCTCAACGACCTGCTTAATGATTAAGTACTAATTATTGATCCTAGAATAAATAACCTGATTGTACACGAGACCGGTTCTCAGGCGGGTTATGCTTCACGTGTACGGTTTCGATTTCATAATTTCCCAACAACTCCAGTTGTTCCAAACAAAATGCATCCTATAACCATATACTTATCACATATGTAACTATTATGAAGTACATAAGCTCCATGTAACACATACACATAACCACTACACGTATTTTACTCTTGCGCAACGTCAACCTACGTCTATAATTTGCAAACACTACGACACACACCCGTGTTATTTCATCATATGCATATTCGAACCATACTTAAAACATTATCACCAAGTAGCATTAGCATTATTACCAAATTATCACCAACTTCATAAATTAATATTACTATCTTACTCATCCTCTTACCATATCTTCATACAATATCATCACGCCCGATTACCATACGTCACTAGAATGCATTAATAGACACATGTAACTTATAATCCTAACTTTCGAATCATGATAAGGCAATAGAAAACATAGCCGGCTAACCTACGGCTCATACAAGTACGCAACATTATCATTACATTTCCATCACACATATCTCTTTCTATATTACCACACTATATATATACCACATATCTCTTACATACACATACATACACCAATTACGTTCATACACTCTATACACACACATGCAGATTTTTACACACACACAATCACATGTTATATACATATACATACAATACATATTCACATACAAAGACTACATACACACATGAACACACATTTCATACACACATACACAGATTGCATACATACTTGAAACACACACACCCATATATATACAAACTTAATATTTAAACAAATTATCTCCCTGCCATCATCTTCATTGTCCTTTCGATATATATACATATAGTCATGAATTAAACACACACACCCATATATGTACAAACTCAGTTTTAATCAATTGTGCATACAATTTAACTCACTTAGACTCGACCAAACGCCAGATCACAGTCATGCGCACATCCCATACATGCATACGAACAAACCGAAGTCGAAACGAATCCAACCCATAACCCGAAACCGAAACCGTAAACCCGTACACGAAACCGAAACCCGGAAACGAAACTGTTAGATTACAAGTTGTGGAGTTGTTGTTGTTTACCGATATGTCAATAAGGCTGGACAGAAACGATCGACCCCTCTCACAGACGATGAATGGTGACTCGACAGCACCGGAACTACGATCGGAGATGATGTACTGTGCTAGCGACGAACAATGATGGTGATTAGTTGCAGGAGAGTCGATGTTGATGCTGCTGAAACCGGATAGAGAGGATGGAAACAATGATGATCGGAAAAGAAGGAGCAGCGGCAAGGGTTGCCGTAGGGTTATGTGTGCTGTCAACGACGAAGGAGAAGATGGGGGCGGATGGTTTGGTTTATAAAAATTGAATTTTACACATTAGGTCCTTAAACAATGGTGGCTTGTTTAATTTAGGTTTAAAATTTAATACACTAGTTTAGTTAATTACACAATGACCCCAAACTTATATAAAACTTAACGGAATAGTTAAAGAATAGTTAACGGTGTTAACTTGAAATTGCGGGTTGTCACATCATCCCCTTGTTAAAAGAATTTTCGTCCCGAAAATTACGTTGCGTCATCGCTTGTTCGCAATGAAATGGAATAAAAGAAAAAAATTTAAAAATAAATAAATAAATAAAAATTCTCTGGTTGTCGCAATAAATTATGTCGTTTATTTCCAAATCAATACTCTTAACTATGGTAAAGATTTAAACTTTCAACTTTTTACTTAACTTTTAAAACTACACTACAGAAGAAAAAAAAAAAAAACAACAACATCACCACCTATAAACTTATTTACCTCCATAGTCAATACACCTGATTTACCTAAAGTTGTTGGTCATATAAATTCAAACATCGTAGGAACCAAGTGACCTATTCATTCGAATTATAAATTGGATTATCCACGTTATCAACTTTTCATGAAACTAATTTTTTCTAAAAATTCTAATAAACTATATTATTACATGTACACCACCAACTAATGTTTATGAACTAGTCAATATCAGAAAACTTATATAATTACATCTTACACACATAGAGTCGGTTTTCACAAATTTAAGTGTTACTATTCTAGTACTCGAACTTGACTATCTATACCGATGAACAAACTATTTATATGACCAATGTCTACCTAATGAACTATAGTTTTCTTTTGAATCATCAATCTAATATGCACCACCAACTAATGCTTATGAACTAGTCAATATTAGAAAACTTAGATAATTACATCTTACACACATAGAGTCGGTTTTCACAAACTTAAGTGTTACTATTCTAGTACTCGAACTTGACTATCTATACCGATGAACAAACTATTTATATGACCAATGTCTACCTAATGAACTATAGTTTTCTTTTGAATCATCAATCTAATGTACACCATCAACTAATGCTTATGAACTAGTCAATATCAGAAAACTTAGATAATTACATCTTATACACAAAGATTCGGTTTTCACAAACTTAAGTATTACCATTCTAGTACTCGAACTTGACTATCTATACCGATGAACAAACTATTTATATGAGCAATATCTACCTAATGAACTATAGTTTTCTTTTGAATCATCAATCTAATGTACACCATCAACTAATGCTTATGAACTAGTCAATATCAGGAAACTTAGATAATTACATCTTATACACATAGAGTCGGTTTCACAAACTTAAGTGTTACCATTCTAGTACTCGAACTTGACTATCTATACCGATGAACTATTTATATGAGCAATGTCTACCTAATGAACTATAGTTTTCTTTTGAATTATCAATTTACCCATTATTTTAAACTGATTTTTCCCAAGTACTATTTCTATCGGGTATGATAGCAATACCTTTGCGTATCATCGCTTTAACTTAAGATTTTTGTGTACTTCTGACTCGCACGTGATCGAATGAACTGTGGAGCCCATGCAAAAACTAAAGTAATTACGGGTGCACACGGAATTATGAAAGTTGGTGCATGAGAACCCTAGTAAGTTTTGTCTTGTGTAGTTGGGTCATATTTAATCATCTTATTTTCACTTGATTTGTTTACTTAATTATGTGTAAGGTTACTTTATTCGTTTCGCCCTTTCTATTAATCATAGTTGTACTCGATGGTCATTTAAATAATTCTAAATCCATATACTGAAAACATTACATTTGCAAGTTGACATCCTATGCTATTCCTATATTGAGTAGCAAATAATATTTATTCGAATCTTCATACAATTAGTTAACCCGAACTCTTATAAGTGAAAATAATTAAATAAACAACTCTCATTGAGTCAAAACAAATAACTTCTTAATCTCGTGTATATTAAAATCATGTCTCGATCAAAATGCTCATCTTTTCGTTGATCGAATTCTCATATAAGAAAGTTTCTTACGAACTGGAACTGCCTGAAGAAATGGGTAGTGTTCTTCCTGTGATACACGCTTCTAATGTTTCTAATTAAAAAAAAAGAGTGTTATCCGATGAATATCTTATCTTACCTCTCGTTGAAGTCTAAAATTGATGAATCGATGCATTTTATTGAACGCCATTGGGAATTATGGCCCGTGAAGTCAAACAACTCAAGCGTAGCCGGATACCGATAGGCAAAATTCGTTGGGAAAAACAAGCGCGGACCTGAATTCACTTGGGAGCGCGAAGACCGTATGAAGATAGATTTTCCTCACTTGTTTATCTAGTTCTTTAAATTTCGGGACGAAATTCCTAAAAGTTGGGGAGACTGTAACATTTGCGAAATTTGATATCGAATACTTGAAGTTTATGAAACTTATTGTATAAATAATTTTGCAAGTGAAAAACGCTAACAATAATAATAATAATAATAATAGCAATAACAAAATTAAAAAAAAATAAAATTTATCAAAGTAATAATAATAATGTTTGTCAACAATCAAAATTTAACAAAAAAAAAAAGAAGAAACATTCAAATATGGGGGACCAAAAGTGTCAAAAGCCAATGAAACTTTCTCCTCCTTCTCCCTTTCACGCATCAGCACAGTACCCACGTCTCTTCACCATACTCGAAATTTTCAACCAAAATTCAGTCTAAAATCAGACCCATTTCAAGTAATAGCGTATTGAATCAGTCACTAGCTATCAACAAACAAGTAATTCGCATGCAATTGACCAAAAATTGGCCTGAAACCTTTCTTTTTTCTTTGTCTCGGCCGAACTCAAAATCCAAGACCAAATCCATATCTAAACCTCACCATTTTGCAATTAAACTCACACACACACTCACAAACATACCGAGAACAAAACCCCATACCCAGATTTCGCAAAAACGAAGTAAAAATCTCACACGAAGGGCTCAAAGGGCCGAACCCGTTCGTCACTCGAACACGTATGTAACCCGCACCATTTTGTAAGTTTTTTTATACCATTGAACTCGGTTTTGGGTGTGGATTAAAAGCCCTAACATTAATTTTGTCAAAATCTACAAAAACGAGTTCAATTTGGGGGTGAAAGTTCTAGGGCTCGTATGGGTTTTATGGGATTTTTCGAATCTGCTAATGAGTGGTTAAAACATTTAAAGGCGGGTGAATTTACAGGTTAGTCACCCAGCTCAAGTGGCTGGGTGCATTTGTTAAGTTTCAGCAGGTCTCGAGTTCGAATCCCCTAACCCACTTTTTTTGTATATTTTGTATTTTGACCACTAATTCCCATTTTTAAGTGTTTAAACTACCCACTAAACATGTAAAAATTATATTTTTATCATTTTTATGCCTTAAAAACCCAAAAGTTTTCATAAACAAATGTTAACTTTAAAAACTTTATAAAACCAAGTAACAAAACATGTATATATTTTTATAAAAATCCTTGTGAGTGTTCATTTAAGCAAAAATATTCATTTTAATCCTTGTAAGTATCATTTATATAAAATTAGACACATAAACTTGTTTCGTCAACTATTTAAAAACATTATAAACTAAAAATCCACTTAAACGTCATATCGTACTTGTAAAAAAAAAAAAAAAAAAACCAAGTAAACGACTTGTAATGGCAATAATCTTTAAAGGTATATTATTTACAAATAAATAATATTTTAACCTATTTTTATAAAAACTTATAAATATACCAACATTCATAACTATTTCACAAAACAACTAAAAATAAGAGCTTGACTCGTACGATCTTGAAACCACATATGGACTAAAATCATTATGTTCGATTAATAGGATAAGCTACCGAGGGTTATTTCCGGCTTCCACCGTATATTTTCTTGAGTAGATTTTGGAGCCGATTAATGTGAGTTTACATACCCCTTTTTATATTTATACACTTTTGGGGTGAAACATGTTATATTATTCAAATACACTACATGCACTAAATCTATTTATCAACTATTTGATTCCATTTATGTCTTGGTTGTGCTTTATGTATACGTGTGGTTTTCTATTTTATGATCGATACAATCATTAACTATTGCTAGCCCAGCGACGTCTTAGATCTAAGGGCCTGACAAGCCTTTTTGGTGCTAAAGCCGATGCTAAGTCCGGCTCTTCAATGACGCATTCTAGTTCATTGAAGGAACCAAATTTCACTTAGCTGATCATATACTATATTCTATATTGTTGAGGCTTGATTGTACATTTGAGGCTGTACGTGTTGTTACATATTTGCACTAACCATTGTGGACATGGAATCGCTTATCATTGTGATCTATAAACTATTATCTATGTATTTAACTATGTGAACTCACCAACATTTTTATGTTGACATTATTTTCTAACATGTTTAAGGGAATACCAATGTTTAATGCTAGCTTTGGATCATGATCACCATAGGCTTTTGGACCTAGCTAAATTCTAAATCAATGAACAATTATTAGCTATGTTATTTGTAATTTGCCAAACTTGTGGACAAATTGTACTTTTTAATTTGGTGATACATGCTTATTTAAAACTCTAATTTGTAGCGTCATGTGGCTATGAGCAATCTCTAACACTCACGTCTCGACGATTATCCGCCTTTTATTTATTTAATTGGTCGGGGTGTGACATTTTCAGCTCACATTTATAGTTTGATCTCCAATGTCTTATTTTTGGAGACTAGTATGCGTCATTTCTGTTTTTAACAAATGAGAGTTGACAATATTTCCCTCATGTAGGTCATCATTTAAGGTTTATTTGTAATTGACCAGGTACTCTTTCTGCATAAAATTTTGAATTTAGAGTTGGATTATGTTTTCCTCTTAATTTCAGTTTTAAATTTAACCTATCATCTAGCCATAAAAGTCGAATATAATGTTAAAGGTGGCTGCCTTATCCATATAAATACAACTTTCTTGATGATGATATTAGAGTAACTGAAACACCCAGTTTTCTTTTATCTGTACTATATATAATAGAGATTGGAAGGGTATTTTAAGATACCAAAAAAATAAGAACATATACAAGTGTTAATGCATAGTGTACAAGCCAAATTAAGGGTATTATGATACTTTTAACTTTAATTATAAATTATCCCCTTAATTTAATTACACTTGAAACCTTCACCTTTAATCAAATTATGTTTAATTAATTAGTAGTGTCACTTTTTCCCTCACTTATAAACTTTTTTAATTCTTTTACGTATTTCCACCATATCTATTAAACTATGATGTTTTAGAATTTTCTGTAGGTAACATTGCGACCTCCTCATTATTATCGACGTTTTGATGTTTCTTTTGTTCAATACAACATGTGAATTAAAATGTAAAAGTAGTTAATGCTTTAGTATACAACTATTAATGCTTTTACATAAACTTGGTTAGTTGATTTAAGATGTAGAGTAGATTAATGCGTTAGTGTACAACATTATATTTTATGTATTTTCAAATGATCGTAGCTAAAAAAAGAGAAATTATTATGTATTAAAACGTTTACCTTTTATTCTCCTCATATTTCTTAGTGATTTGTTGTTTTTTTGACCAAATTAGAAAAATTGAATGAAATGTAACAAAAATGAAATTGTATTACTAACATTTTGTTTGTGTTCTTAGATTTTTTAAGAACTGCTTCACGTTTTTTGTTTGGTTTTGGAATTTAAACGAAAATTTTATAAGTTTGCTATGACGGGACCTTACGATAATATAAATGTAGATTAAAGTGTACTTGCACATTATGACGGAGATGTTTAAGTTTTTAAAGCCTGGTTTCAACAACTTCTATAATAGTATTCACTTTCTAGGAAAGTTTACGACGAAATTTTAGTTACACTTTTTTCCCATTTCCTACATGATTATAATTTTTTATGTATTTCTATTATATCATTTAAACTATAATGTTTTTAAAAAAATATATGAAGGTACCGTGACGACATGCTATTTTTGTCAATGCTTCGATGTTTGTTTTACCCAAAATCATTAAAACGTACAAGTATTTATTGCTTTAGTGCACAACTGATTAATGTTTTGACCAAAACTTAGTTCGTTGGTTAAGTTGTACAATTGATTAATGCGTTCGTGTAAACATCAAATTTTAAATATTTTTATGTTGTTGTACTTATGAATTTTAAATATTTGAAAAGGATTGTAAACATCACATGAATTTCATTCATTCATTAATTAACCAGATTAGTACTCGCTTAACTATACATGATTTTGGTTGTATAGGTTTTAACTAAATTTATATATCAAATTTATTTCTAACATATCAACTATTAAATCGGTTTGGATATTTAAAAATATTTTCCTAGCAAAGCATATGCTATAATAATTGAGATGATCTATGATAATTGTAAAACTTTTATTTAAACATATCGGGTTAAGAGATAAGTCATGATAATTGGTAAGTTTTTTATTTGAATACATCGGATTAAGAGATAATTCATGATAATTGATGAATTTTTAATTTGAACATATCGGGTTATTTTGAATGTGAAGTATGACATAACTTGCCTAGAAATCTTCCATCAAATTAAATTCAAGTGTGACATCTAAGCAAAACCATATGTGGAGTAGTTAAAATGTTGACATGTGGATGCGTTACTAAATTATTAAAAATGTTTTTGGATTTTAATATTCCCAACTATGGGGTATTGATCGTTGTCACTCCCTACTAAGACCATCTTTCGCACCACTCTTAACTTAACATTACACATATTGTATCATTCACGTAGTTAAAAGTGTTATATTTATAAGTTGAGTGGAAAATAATTTAATAATTATATATATCCCACCAACACTAACTTCGGTCACCACCTCCAGCTCCGGCCACCACCACCACCAACTTCGGTCATTATCACCACCCAACTCCCACCACCACCACTGTCACCGCCACTATTATTACTCACCACCACACACCCATGCCACCTCCTTCAGTCCTACAACTACCACCATGATTTAAGTGGTTATATGGATGAAATGCTTGCAACTTTTAAACCAAATCAAACTTTGTTTGAACCAAAGAAGAACAAGAAATAGAGGAGAGTGATTCAGATAAAAGCTTTTAACTTTTAAGTTTTAACCATGTAATTATGCAATTCATAATGAAGTAGAGGTTTTAGTTGGAACAAAGATTCCAGTTTTAGATTCATGTGATGAGATGGTAATCTTTCAATTTGCTTCAATTGTTGTGTTTCTTTTTTGACAATCTAATATTTCACCGGGTGGGGGAAGGGGCCATTATGTGTTCTTAATTTGAAGAATTGATGGAATTCAATGGGCATCAATGAATGCTCGATTATAGTGGTGGTTGTAGGACTGTATGAGGTGCAATGGGTTGGTGGTGATGAGTAACAGCAGTGATAGTGTGACACCCGACAAATTCAGGTTAACTCTGTTAGTTAAACTCTGTTAGTCACGTTAATGCAATTATATTTTTCATTTAATTTGACAAATTAAATGTGCAAACTGTTACGCAAATATACATACGAAACGACCACACGAGTTAATACCCGGGCGTTGGTGATCTTAAATGAATACAAATACAGTAATAATACGTTTTAACTGTTAAGTGTGCTTAATTATTGAACTTTCGTGTAACCGCGTATTTTACCGGTTTTAACCGGTTACGGATTTCGGTAACCATTATGGAACAAAAATGAATGGATGAGAAAGATTTTCATTGTGTTTACAAACCGAAACAAAAACGGAGCCCGTGGATCATCCATGAGACCCATGGATGGCCCAAGGCCCATTGTTTTAACCTATTCTAATTAATTAACTAATCAACTAAACCCTAATCCTAATTCTAATAAAACTCACGGCCAAAAACTTCATTTTTGTTTCCCTATTGCCGTCGCACTCTAACACCATACATACAAGATTATTTTGTTGCAAATTGGTTCAATTTTTGGTGATTTCGGTTGTTAATCGAAGTGTTAAAGGCAATACTAGTAAGTGTTTATCTAAATTTTTAATATATGTTGCGAAAATTTCATGTTTTTGAAACCCTAGTTCATCCAAATTGACCAAATTGGTGTTGTGTGGTGGAAATGATTTAGTAATTAGGTGTTAATGGTTAGTTTGGTGATTAGATGATGAAATTGGTACAAAAAGTGTGTTTATAAAACTAGGGTTTGATATGGAATCATTGAAACTTGATGTTGCATGATAAATATTGATGAAATAGGATTGTTTATGTGATTAGATGACAAATTGCATGAAGATTTGTTACTTGGTTTTGCAAGTTCATGAATGTTATGCTAGATTACTAAAAATAGTAACTTTTGTATTCGTGATCATGTGAGATTGCATGTTATGGACGTCTAGTGATTGTTATGGACTTACTAGCATGTTTAGAAGATGTGTTAGACAAATTTTGGTTACTTGAACGTATGAATTCGACTTGGCTTGGGACACTTGCTAAATGTAGAAACTTTTTGACATGAAAATTGACTAGGAAGCATGTTTAGTAATTTTGAATGTATAAACATGACTTGGACTTGCATATGAATGTTTGTAGTTATGTGGTGCTTAGTAAACGTGCCTTGGTCATGAAAGGACATTGATAAGTGCTAGTTGGTTAGTAGAACGATTTCTTGAAATTGCTTTTGTGAAGTCTAAGTGGTGTGTGCTACTAACTAGGATGTCATGATGAAAGTTGCTATTTTGCTAGTTGCACAAAGCATGTAAATACTATATTATGCCTAGAAATGATCATGCTTGCCAATGTGTTGTATATTAGGAACTACAAAGTAATGGTAAGTGTTGATGACTTGTGTAACGTGCTATGGTATTTGTATAATAGTTGACATGCTTAGGATGTTGAATTATGCACGCATGCTTTAAAAGTTCGACTTTCCTATAAAGGAAACTTTTGTGAAATTGGAACTTCTATTTGTTGAATACGTGAAGTGTAATGTGGTATGTGAATGTGATGTAGTCAAATACACCAAATGTAACGTGTTTACACTTAACAAAATCACCAATGGGTCGTGGGTCAACTCGGGTCAACTAAAAATCAAACTTGGACCAAAAGTCAACTAAAAGTCAAACTTGGACCAAAAGTCAACTGAACGTCAAACTTGGACCTAAAAGTCAAACTTGGTCAAATATGGACAAAAAGTCAAACGTGGTCAAAAAGTCAAACTAAACCACATTTGCACAAACCGTATGACCAATTGGATGCATAGGGTACTATGACCATATATGAACACACATTAATGGACCTACTGTTATTTAGGTCGATGCATTACGTTGTGTACTTTAAACTATTTTGCTGTGCAACTTAAGGTGAGTTCACTAAACTGTACTTTTACTATTTTACCCTTTTATGGGTTGAACACGGACGAATACTTTTACGGATTTACGAATTTAGTATGTCGCATGTCTGGATAGAGCAACTTTCATTTTGTTCATGAAAGACCTCATGGATACCTAGTTGACCGTTAGTATTTGTGAAATAGCGGGGGAATTTTGAGTAGTACTACTGGGTTTGACAAACCTCACCCGGGCTAGTCGCGCTAACACGACAGAAGGACCTGTCGAACGGGTGTTGAATGACCTAACATACTTACAGTGCATCCTGCTGGGATGTACGAACGGGCAAAATGCACTTAATGTGTACATACGTCAGCTTCGGTCAGATACATACGCCTCTAGCACATGTGCTGTAGACTAGCTACCTACAATGACATACTTAATTTATATATCTGCTTGCAACTGAACTACTTACTTTTATACTACTGTGTGAACTCACCAACCGTCGTGTTGACACTTGTTAGTCTTTCACTATTTCAGGTCACTGAGGTACAATGCACGTAGGGCATGGCATGGCGTCCTCGCAAACATTTAAAACATTTCTTGCATTAAAAACTTTGTTTTGGGATTTGTAAACTATTTATACTACGTGTCTTGTGTCGAGCGCGTGTTTTTGCGCATTTATCTTCTGCATGGTTTGAGTTGCTTAAACTTACTTATTTATTACGCTTCCGCATAACTGAAAAACTAATTACTCTGATTGTCGTTTAAACTACCACATTTAATGGTTAAACGTTTGGTTTTTCAAAACTCATATAGAGTCATTGGTGTGTAATTAATGACTGGATCCTGGTTTGTCACGCCTCTAACGGTAAAACTCCGTTAGTGGATTTGGGGGTGTGACAGATAGTGACAGATTGATGATGGTGGTGTGTTACAGTAGGTGACAGGCTATGGTGGTGAGAAGGTGGTCGATCGAAGGTGTACATGGTATTGGTGGTGGTGACTGGAGCTAAGTGGTGGTCGGAGCTGGCGGTGGTGGTGGCCGAAGCTGGTGATGGTATCATGGTGGTGATCGGAGTTGGTGGTGGGATATTATATATATATATATATATATATAAGATTAAGTTCATTTGAAAAGACCATATATTGCGAGAAGAAACCAAAATCACTTAAAAAACCTTATCAATGGTTTGGTTTTTTAAATAAATTACTTCCTACATACAAATGTGTAAGGTATAAATAAAAAAAAATCATTAAAATATTTTTTACTTATGTATTTTAAGCGTTTTAAATTTACCTACACATGGGTAGGTTATGTGTAAGTAACATAACCTACACATAACGTTCACATGTGTAGGTTTAACAAATAAACGAAATTTATTCAATTTTATTTTTTGAATATCAAAGTTAATGAATAAATATTGCATTTCTATCATTTTGTAATATGTTAAAAACGTTTTTGGTTGAAAAAATAAAGAATTTAGCTATTTCTTAATATATATATATATATATATATATATATATATATATATATAGGGGAGGGATTTTCTAAAAAGGGCAAAAACTCTAAAAAGGCTAAGAAGGATTATGGGGCGTCGGATCTGGGTGTCAACGGCCAAGATTAACGCGATGGCGTTTTTGTAAATATTATGAAGTTTTGCTGACGCGCGTGATGGAACCAGGGGTAGATTTGTCATTGCGCGTTTCCAACACCATGTATATATAAAAAACACCACGCTTAACACTGACTGTGTAAAATAACACCACGCATATGAAAATAATAATTAATAAAAAACGCCATAGCTAACCTGCTACATTGTAACACCGGAAATTGAATTGAAAACGTCAAAACAATGATTAACACTATCATCACTGTAGAATGAAAAAATGCCATAACTTACCTGCAACAAAGTAGCACCGGAGTCGATATGAAAACGTCATAACAATAATTAACAGATCGATCATGGTGAATCATGGTGTTTTTAACATTCGAACTGATCACTAAAAACACCATGACTCAGAATGTTAAAACCACAATGATTCAAAAGAACAGAAGTTTGATCGGGCGTTCGTAATTAGTAAACGAAAACGTAAAAAACAAACAAAAACATCATCGCTTTCAGTATTCGCCATAGATGAATGATTATTGATTCAAAATTAATAAACGTCAAAAAAACACCATAACTGAACATCGAGAGTGATGACCAGGGAGTGCTAAGAAACACCATGAGAACAGATCTCATATCGCAGCTTCAACGCGTAAAATGACGATAACGCCCCTCCGTGTTTTTTCCCCCTCATGGACACGTGTTTGTTTGTGAATGCTTCCTACACTTCTTAGAGTTTTGAGCCTTTTTAGAAAATCCCCAATCTATATATATATAAATATTAAATTGTTTTCCCCTCAAGTTATAAAACTGACACTTTTAACCCAAACATTAACGGTGTTAGTGTTTACTAATGAAGGGAGTGATACAACAAGTGTAATGTTAAGTTGGGAGTGGTGAGAGTGAGGCTCTTAGTTGGGAGTGAGAGTCTTAGTTGGGAGTGACAGCAGTCAATACCCCAGAGTTAGGAGTATTAAAATCCAATAACCCTTATTAGAATATGAAGATTCAGGAAATACTGTGAATATTTATTTGACTCTCATTTTCTTACGTATCTACTTATTGATTGACACACTCCTCTTTACACCACTCTACATCCAACACGTAGACAAGAACCATCTACTTCATCGCATCTTTTATGCTCCAACCCTCTTTACCTCCAATTGTTGCTCCAGATGATTTAATTTTAACATCTAATTGAAGCACCGTTCGGGTTTAAACGCCAATCGAAGACCGTTTTGTCGTATGGAATAATTGTTCGAGATAAGGTTTACATTAATTGACTCGTATCTATATCCCGGTCAATATCCCTAAAACATTGTTTTGAAAATCGAAAAAAATTAAAAAAAAAATGTTGACGGCCGTTAAGTGCACTTAACAGCAGACCACTAGAGACCATAAAAGTTGGATTTAGGACCACTGGAGGGAATAAACTGAGTTGAGATTATTATCGGGCAATAGGTGTTAGTTTTGATTATTTTAGGCCAATTTTCCTTTTTTAATACAAGCTTTGTTATGAGGATGAATCCATAACAAATTCCTAAGTTGTTTTTACAAAAATACATATTTTGTTCAAATTTATAATGTTAAGGGACTTTAATGTTTAAAAAAATTTTAAGAGACTTTTATGAGAAAAAATATAAAGTATGTTTGTTTTTACATGTAAAAATATATATAGGGACTTTTATAAGAAAAAACAAAAATTATATTGGTTTTTTATGGTATTTGCCCTTGTTTTGTTAATTGTTCTAGGTTTAGGTTATCAGTATTTGACTGAAAGATGGTGAGAATGATGATATTTCCATTGAAGAAGTCCAATTTGAGTAACATTCTTCCGTCGAGACATGAACCCACGATATGGACAGCGACGCCTACAATATGGACAATGGCGCATGAATTTACCCTTTCCTTAACCATATGGATCTCTAATCATTGTTTAACACTTATATTTTCGTATTCGCTAGAACTTTATTGAATCGGTGGTTTCTTCGACTACTTGATAATTTCAATGCTAAATTTATAGTAACCTCACATGTGTAATACTTATGAAGTTTATCAATCACCATGATGCTGCTAACCTAAAATGTTTTCAAAACACAAACATAATACACTTTAGTAAAATTACGTGGATAGCAAAATGTCAAGCGAAATCCTTAAGGCGAACGAAGTGAATAATCGTTCATAGCTCATGCCAAAATTACACGAAACACCCAACGACAAGTGTTGCCGGTAATATTATACCCGCTGCATTGCGCGGGTCCCTACTAGTGTATATATATATATATATATATATATATATATATATATATATATATATATATATATATATATATCGTTCATAGCTCATGCCAAATATTACACGAAATACCCAACGACAAGTGTTGCCGGTAATATTATACCCGCTGCATCGCGCGGGTCCCTACTAGTGTTATATATATATATATATATATATGATGTGTAAAATGTAAACCAATGTTTAAAATGTTAACCAATAAACCAAATCTAGACCACAAGTGTTTTTTTGAATATTTTAATATGTGGACAATATTAATTGTTGAATTTTTTATTATTTTCAATCTTAAATATGTGGTCAAGAATATTAAGATGGGTAAAAGAGTAATTTCACATTTATTTCTCTCTCTTACTTTTCATTCTCTCTCTTTATTCTCCTTTTTACTTGTCTCTCTTCATAAATATATTTTTATTAGTTTTTTAAATGAACAGCTTTTTTCTTTTTTATTTTGTATATATATGTTAATTCTTGGTTTCTTTTATTTTTCCTCGTTTTTCCACCGTAACACATTTGTTTATTCAGTTTACATATGTGTATAAACTCAGTTTTTAATGTGTATGATAAAAAATCATCTTAGGTATAACTATTTATGCATTTTGTGTAAACACTCAAAAGCAAAAACAAGACTTTCACATGTTTACAACTCAGTTACACATATGTATCTTCAAAAACGAGTTTATGTAAAACTATATATGAACAATGCATAACTTTTTATGCGTCTGGTACAATAACTCAAAAGAAAAACAAGACTAACACATGTGTACAACACAGTTGCACATGTGTTTTAGTTTAACTACAAAGCAATAAAAAGACTAAAACACTAACTAACACATGTGTAGATTCAAAAAAATCAATATATGAGAAAATCCATAAACACATGTGTAGATTTGGGTTGTTCAACGTATTCTAAAAAAAGAACTTTTAACATAGATTAGCAACCAGTTAAAGCAAAAAAACGAAAGTCTAAGAAGAAAAACGAACTTTTAACCAGGTTAACACATGTGTTATTCAGTTTACACATGTGTACAAACTAAGTACACATGTGTATATTAAAAAACTATCTTAGGTACAACTATTTATGCACGTTGTACAGCCACTCAAAGGCAAAAACAAGACTAACACATGTATACAACTCAGTTGCACATGTGTATCTTCAAAACGAGTTTATGTACAACTTTTTATGCATAATGTATAACTTTTTATGCATTTAATATAACAACTCAAAAGAAAACAAGACTAACACATGTGTACAACTCATCTCATAGAAAGGAAGACGATTGAACTGATGTTCGACGAAGACAACGGTGTATTAAAAAATATATATATAACAAAATATATTTTTACTAGATAAAAAATGTGTCCTTGAAATTCATTTAAACAAATCAAAATTTTATAAAAATAATTAATAGATCATAAAGTAGGAAGGAATGTCGTTTAAGTTAACGTAAACAAAAATAATATGAAGAAGTTAATAATCAAATGGTTCATTTAGCTTTACAAGGCTGTTAATTTTTTTAGACTTTAAATTTTTTCTAATATAAAAAATTCAAAATAATGTTGCTACCAGACCTTTTGCACAATATCTTCATACTACTGTTGTGGTGTTGTTAATGCTATCATGCTTTACTTCCATGCGTTTGTTACCATTTAATTTCATCATCTTTGTAATTTCTTATTCGTTTGCTCTCAATCTTCGTAATTTCTTCTTCTTTGGCTCTGAATCAGTCGAGTTTCAACTGTTACAGCAAACAAAAGCTAACAAATTGTAACTATAGATCTGGGTCGGCGAAGGTTGTAAACGGATCTGGATCGGTGAAAATGGAGGAGTACATCGGAAGAACGAGTGATTGGCCAAGGTTGTGTTGCTGTCGTGATGCGACTAGGCAATGATGAGTGATTGGCCAAGATGAAGTTATGGTTTTGATTTCCAGTTTAAGACCATGGGTGATAAGGAGAATGGTGAAGATTTAAAATTTCAAGATTTGTAATTGACTTTAAGAGGGAAACTTTAAAATTTTCAAATTCTGACAATAAAGACACATTATGACATATATGAATATAATAATATGAAGGGTAAATTGACATATTTACCCTTGTATCTTTAAAATAAATCAAAATCCAATGAAAATAATGTGTGGATGAGAATTGGTTTTTTAGTTAATATTTTAAGGGTTGGTTTATATTATACATCAATACTATATATATATATATATATATATATATATATATATATAACAATCTCGCTATTCATATCAGAGTATGTCCCAAGTATACGTCTAAAATTTGTCACTCACAGGGACGGATCTAGCTTGAATGGTACGGGTTCACGGGAACACACCGCGTTTCGAAATTTTAATAAGATTTTATATAAAAAAACTGGAGTGAACCCATTAATATGGTTGAAGGTGAATCTTAATTACCTAAATTACTCCAGTTCAGTGGGCGGAAAAGCATATAAGTGTTAGTAAGGTCCTGAGTTCGACATTTTAATATGTACAGGTTTTGTTCTTTTTTCTTCCTTTTTAACAAAACCCATCATCATCTGTGAATTCCTTTTTAAACTTTTTTTTCTTTTCTTTAATTTGTATAAACAATTGCACATTTATGAAACAATTTTCGCTGGTTTTTTGTTTCTTAATTGATTTTGGGATGCTACATTAGAGGGTTTCTTTTACTTAGGTCTATAGTCTCCAATGGTTTTTATGAAATTTTTATTAATTATTGTATATTTATATGTTTTTACTATCATGTAATGGAAAAGGTAAAGGTGTAAGTTGTAACAGATGCATCGTTTCTATTAGTTAACGGTTCATTATTAATCATGATTCAAGTTGTAAACCAAAACAATAGTTTTTAAAGTCGAAGATGTAATAGAACGTTTTCAAAAGATAAAACCTCGTACCGAACGGCTATAGGTAGTTTTCTATTTTTTTAATTTGTAACGACTATCGTATTTATATCCCGTGTGCTTTTACTTTCTAATGTTGTATCGCATTATTATTACGTGCTGAACTAACCCGGCCCGAACTAAAATGTCGAACTGACCGAATTTTTTAATCCGTTTCTATTAAAATTGGAGTCTTAAAAATAGTGAACCCACTGACAAAAATTCCTGGATCCGTCACTGGTCACTCATGTGACTATTTTCACTATAATATATAGTTTTACAAAAGAGTCATTACAACGAATATTACACAACTTTTATTTAAACAAAGATAACTTCCACTGGTCGATCCGAGTATACATGAATATCATATTAGCCATAGCTAAGTAAGTACACACTACATATCTCTACTTTAATTTCTGATATCACTTGTCTCTCATTTATTATTGAGACCACCGTCTCTTTATTCACTGAGAGTACTGTCTCTATTATTGAGACCGCCGTCTCTAATAATTCATCGAGACCAGCGTCTCTAATTATTCACCGAGACCACCGTCTCTATTTATTGAGACCATAGTCTCTAATAATTCATCGAGACCACCGTCTCTATTTATTGACATATATATCAATAAGTGGTAACTATAAACTACTCAAAATTTTCAACAATAATTATCACGTATAATATTAAAACCCACTGGTATATATTATGTTCCAAACTAATATATGTCAAACACATAATGATATTATTAATCATATTGAAACATAACAAATAATCATGTATACTTTTAAGAGATTGTGTACTTACTTAGATTTACAGACAATATTATAGAAAACCCGCGTTCAGCACTCGTTGTAACACCTTTCGATTTATGCTTTTGATCACCTCGTTTGATTCATACTATCACGGTTTCTATATATATTTACTCTTTTATTTCCTTCTCTTGATTTTGATATCCTGCTAATCGCCAAACTTGTTTTTGTAAAACTACCACAACATATCTTTTCTCTCAACTTACTTTACCTTTTTTATTGCTATAGAAACTTAAATATTTGTCAACTATGAATCCTCCATATTCTTGCCGCCTATTCTTGCTTTTAAATTAAATCTTAACCGTCATTCAACATTTAATAATATATAAGTCTCTCTCTAGAATCCTTATATAATATAGCAAAACAAGAAAAGCTTATGTGACACATTTTTAAAGCTTCTGGCTTATGTGGCATAATTTGAGAGTTTATCTCATAATAATGATTTTTTATTTAAAATATGTATATAAAATATATTATAATAAAACTAATTACATTTTTTGTCCCCTAATATTTTGGAGAATTCTGAAAAATTTAAGAGTATTTATATTTTTAACCCTCTACTACAAGTGCGTACATGAGTCGGTTTATATTTGATAGTGTTTAAAAATGAAGGGTTAAATGCATATTTCCCCCTTCAAAACACTTTAAATGCATATTTACCCAGCAAAAAAATCAATTGCATATTTCCCCTTATAAACAACTTTAATTTGTAAGTATACCCATTTTTAATAAAGACATTTACTTAACATTGGGTATATATGCAATTGATTTTTTTAGTTGGGGAAATATGCATTTAGGGGTGTTTATAGGGGTAAATATGCAATTGAATCAAAAATGAAATTATGGATAAAGCTAATAATAACATACAATTAAAGACCTCAGTGTTTTATAAATATACATAACATTTTTATACGATTTAAAAAAAATAAACTACACAATAAACTTATATGGCATAATTTGAGAGTTTATCACACAATAATGATTTTTTTATTAAAAATATGTATGTAAATTATATTATAAGAAAACTAATTACATTTTTGGCCCCCTAATATTTTGAAGAATTCTGAAAAATTTAAGAGTATTTTTATTTTTAACCCTCTACTACAAGGGGTGTACATGAGCCGGTTTATATTTGATAGGGTTTAAAAATGAAACTTATGGGTAAAGTTAATAATAACATACAATTAACGACCTCAGTGTTTTATAAATATACATAATTTATACGATTTTTAAAAAAATAAACTACACCATAAAACTGAACATTTTATGGTGTAGTAAATTTGAGTATAATATTGCTATATTAAAAGTCTAATTTTTAAAAGTATATTCTGTGTTCCGGTTTACCACAGTTTTGTCTCAAAACTGATTGGAACATTCATGAATATCCTTAAAAGCATCACTAGAATATTGTGTTCCCGAACGTAGCGCGGACACTAAACTAGTCTACTATATACTTTAATAAAACATAGTAAGGTTTGTCATTAAATCTTGATTGATTGCTGGCATCAAACGTGCCATACAAAGCACACATCCTTATCTTCATTATACATATATATATATACATATATATACATATATTTAACTAAAGTAATAAATATATAAAATTTACAACTTAATTTTGATGTCAAAAGTTTAACTTTGGTATTTACTCAAAGTTTTTATTATTACTTAATCATACAATAATATTTGAATTATAAGTTTCAATTATATTATTTTCTCTACAAAACAGGATGTTACAGTAACATTTTTTTTAGTATAGAACCCATCCTTTGTTCAGAATGTACCCTTTGTGTGATTAGGGTTACTTTTTAGTGCACTTTTTTAAAAAAAGAATTTGCAGCTCATATTGTTGGTAACAAAGAACCTTCTTTGATCAATAGGTATATAGCAAATGTATACATAACCAATTATTAATGCAGGTAAAAGTATTCCATTGCAAAGCACACTGAACATCAGAACATGAGAACCACTTTTGTTGTAGTTACCTCTTATGTTCTGAATCTTTTGTTAATACAACAAAATTATTAATGTAGGTATTATATGCAGGAAACAAAATAAGGCATTCAAAATGAGCCAGGTATCCATGTTAGGGACTATGAGTGATGCAACTAACGCTTTTGAAGCAACACAAGACCCGACTTCAACACAAAAAACAGGTGGGAGGTGTGCGTGAATTAGTAGGGCGCGTATAATGTCATTAAGACGATGGATCATGCGTTCAGGGTACCCGTTTTGTTGAGATGTTTGAGGACATGAGAATCGAAAAACAAGACCGTTATCTTGTGCAAATCTTTTGAAATTGTTGTTATCGAATTCGCCGCCGAGGCCACATTGAAAAGTTTTAGTGGCGGTATTGAATTGGGTTTTAATAAAAGCATAGAATTTGACAAATGTGGGAAAAGCTTCAGATTTATATTTTAATGGATAAACCCAAGTGTAATGAGTGTAGTTGTCAATTAAAACCATGTAATATTTATAACCTGACTTGCTTAAGACAGGGGATGTCCAAAGATCACAATGTATAATATCAAACGGGCTAAAAGTGATTGAATTTGAATCCGAAAAAGGTAACTGTTTACTATTTGAAAGTTGACATGATGGACAAAAGAAAGATGCAATCGTTTTAGTACAATTAAAATTCAAAAAACGACTAAGATAAGTTAACACAAACAATCCGGGGTGCCCAAGTCGGTTGTGCCATGGAGTGGAGCTGTTTGATGAAAGCAAGATGAAGGCAGGTGGTGTGAGTGGATAAAGATCTCTGGTGCTATTGTGACGGAAAGGTGGCGTCCATCCTGGAGGTCCTTCACAGTGAAACTAAACGGGTCAAATTCGACAGACACAAGATTATCAATAGTAAACTTTCGAACGGATAACAAGTTTTAATAATGTAGGGGGAGTGGATGATGTGATTGAGGTTATAGGTTTTGTTAGGTAATTTATAAAAACCTTTCCCGGACCCATTAATTTGCAATCATTGGCCATTTCCGACAAATATAGGTTGTGAATAATGAGATAAGGGAGTAGTAATTTTACCTGCATTGAACGTGATGTGGGATGAGGCTCTAGTGTCCATGTACCAGTTCGGGTCGGTTGATTGTAGATGCATACTGTTAAGAGCTTGGCCAACATCATTTGGGTTAAGTGCATTTAAATTTGATGGGTTGTATTGATCTGGTGGGCCATAGTGAGCCATGTGGGCATGCTGATGATTTGGGTTTACATTAGTGGGTGGGCCGTAATTGGGTTACTGTGGGTAATAGGGCGCAGAAGGATATGTGTGGGAGGTAGGGGTGGCGAGTCCATTGTTGTTGATATCCCTACTGTTGTTGACCATTGTTTCCCCAATTTTGCTGGTGATTATTGTTTCTTCCTCCTCCATTGCCACTAGATCTGCCGCCACTTCGCCACTGTCCACCGCGACCCCAACCCCGATAATTCGGGTCATATTTATTACCTTTGTAGTTTGATTGGTGTTGAGGCCTTTGCGAATCTGTTGCTGACTGTTTTTGGTTTTTGGTAGTGCCCGTAGGCAATGAAGAGGAGTTCAGAAGAGCCGTTTCCCGGGTAGATGCGGTTGGGCGCGCACCTTGCCTCTGTTGTTCCATGTGAATTCAATTTCTCGCCTCATCCCAAGATGGTTGTGCTTGATTCAACATGGTTGCAATAGTGTCGAGTTCAACTGGCAGCCCCCGTACGAGTTGAAGAACAAGACGAGTTTTAGTGACCGGATGCCCAACATCGGCTAACTGGCCTGCGATGTCTTTTAGTTTCTAACAGTAGTCGCCTAGGCTACCACAACTTGAAAGAGTGTGTCGTGTAAAGTCATTTTCAAGAGCCGCTGCCCGAGAACTCTTGTTGTTGAGAAAAATTTCCTCAATTTTGACCCAGGTTTGTCATGCGGTTTGGTCATCTTCCAACGCATGAGCAAAAATATCATCCGATACGGTGGCATCCATCCATTGAACGATTAGGGCATCGAGTTCATGCCACTGGATGTAGCCTAGATCATCTTCTTTGGGTGGTGGTGTGCCATCAATGTGGTCAAACACTTTGTAAGCCTTAACATGGAGTTTGAAGAGTTTGACCCATTGAGAGTAGGTTATTTCGGTTCCATCTAGGGTGCGAACTTTAGTGTGGATGTTGTTAACGGTATAGGCCTTGTGAAGAGGTTCTTTGGGTGTTTGTGATGATGATGCTTCAACAGTTTCTTTGTCGGCCATTATCTTGGTTGTTTGAAGGTTCACGAAAAAGAAAATAGAATGGTTAGGGTTTTTCAAAGCCGTAGCTCTGATACCATGAAAGTAATCATGATTATATTGATTTGATGATCCTCCCTTTACAATACGTTCATGTATATATATAGATCTAGCCATAAACCCTAACCACCTTGACTATATAAGGCAATAGATATATATCAAAATGATCAAATATCTTCTCTTAATATATTGTCTCCTAATAATATGAACCAGGTTTATTTGACTAAAATGTGTGTTGGCATAAAATTCAAGTTTGGATTTGCGCTCAGATATACTCATAAGGTGGGTGCTTATTAATATGTATCAACACAACAAAAAAAACGCTCAACGCGCGCGTGGGAATAATTCTAATTTAATATATGATCAACTAGGTTAGAACCCGTGGGTACCCACGGGGTTTAACGATATAATTTATTTATATGTTTTAATATATAAAATATAATAAAGATACATAATTGGACGTATATTATAGGAATAAAAAAATTTAAAAAAATATATTAACATGAAAAAATTGATAATGATGAAAATATACTCATAATTAAAAGTATGATTACATTAAAAATGTTGAACTACATGTTTTAAAAAATTTTCATGTTTTCAAAAATGAAGATGATTGTGGTGGTGACAAGTGGCTTAATGTGAGGAGTTGGGTTAGCAATTTATTAAAAGAGAGATTGATCATCATTCTAGCTATTAATTTCAGATGAAACGTTTTGGATCGAACAAACACATACACACTCAATGCTTATCAAAAAAACACGCACACACGCACAACTAACGCGTTAGTTAAATTGTGGTACATGTGACACTACAAGAAAAACAGTCTTTAGCGACGATTTTTTTCGTTGCTATAGCCCTTCGTTTCGTCGCTATAGACTATTGCGACTAATTTTCGTTGCTATAAAGTCGTATGCATAGCCTCGTCGCAATAGCTAAAAAAAATTCGTTGCTATAGAGTTAGTCGCTATATGTAGGCTATAGCAACGATTTTTCGTCCCTATACCCATCGTCCCTATATATTTTCAAACAAAAAGAAAACATAAATTGAAAATCAAAATTATTTATAGGGACGAAATTTTCGTCGCTATAGGGGTTAACCGGTCAAAGTTGACTATAACCTATATAGACGAACTGTCGTCGCTATAGGGTTTACATGGTCAAAGTTGATTAATTTGATTTTGCAAGATTTGATTTGATTTTTGTTGTTCTTGCAAAAAACTGTCATTTTCAAAAGATGCATTGGGGGTTGGATTTTTCACCTTGCATCACCACCCATTCTATTCACATTTCCTCTTGAACTTTTTGAATTTTTTCCTACACTATACAAGAAGATAAGCATACGTTAAGTGTTTTCCTAAAATTCGGTAGCATAAGGACTATTAGATGGATAACCAACATGTTCAGCCATAGTATAATAAACCTTAACAATACTCAAATATCAATTAGACTATACTATTGGAAACAATGATACTAATATCTAACAAAAAATCTAAACGGGTCAAGTTGACCCGAACTCAATCTAATATATATATATATATATACACTTAAAAAATATATCCAACTAAAAGTTAAACGGGTCTAATTGACCCGAACCTAATCTTACATGGTAACAAATGTTATAAATAAAAGTCGATTACTTACCCAATCTTCTTTTGCGTATTTATTATACCATTTGCCTTTCTTGCAATGCATATCTTTCCAAACACCAACATGATTTGGATGTCCGGCTGCTTTCTTCTATAAACAACAAGATTAAGTAGTATTATTAGATTTTAAATAACTAATATTTTATAACTCTAAATTTTACCTTCTCTTGTCGCCATTAGGCGTATGGCTTAATGAAAACTACCATACAATTGCTTTGCCCTATTAGCTTTGTTTTTCTCTGAACGGTTTATATAGTCCTCGGTTTTGAACAAATCCTCAATAACTTGTAGCCACCTCTTTTCACTGACCCATGGAGTAATGCTATAAAAAGAAGCAATTAGAAAACAACTAAAGGTTATAAAACAAATAGTAATAAAAGTATAAATATAAAAGTGACTTACATGCCCACGGGTTTTTTTGGGTTGGGCTACAATGGTGCATGAAATCGAAAAGTTAGTTTACATATATATGATGATAAAGTCTTCAATCTGATACTTAAATACATGATAATAAAACAATCGTTTCATAATTTACTAACACACAACAACTACCAATTATTTTAAACAATTTCATGAAAAGTTATAAAAGTAAAGAAAGTAAAACAAAAACAAGCAACTTACAAGAATTGCAGCCCGACTAAATCGAAAACGGAGGACCATGGGGATCCTTATTCCTCCCATCACCACCATGGTTGCTTGTAACATCCACCATACCTTCAACAGAACCAAATGATAAACATAATCTTAACAATCATATACTTCTACCATAGTACCAAACCACTTATCAGATTACTTGTTATCTCTACTTTCAATTCTCTCAAATATTCATAAGTTTCTTGTTAATGCTAATAGTTTTCTATCACAGATTGTAAACATGATGCAAACACACCCTAAAATTATATATAACTCCAAACACAGCATGATAATGAAAAAAGCTAAAAAAAAATCAAATGTTCATTTCACCATCATAAAAACCTAGCAGCCATCAATTTTAAGCTAATTAACATCCCTACCAATTTCAGCATTCATGGAAACCAAAATCATCAAATGACCATTAAAGAAAATAACATCTTTTTACCTTTGATTTCGCTATCTTAAGTTGGATTAATAGTTTCATTCATTTCAAATGATCCACCAATTTCACCATTCATCTCAACAATAGACACACATCAAAATTTGGTTAGGGCATATCTTTTAATCATGTTTACTACAAATCTACGATTTGGAGCTTAAACACACAACAAAATTGACAACACAAACTAAATGTTTAACATATTTGACCAAAAGTTTACCACAAATTGATTTTTGAAGAACCCATACCTTAAACAGTGTTTAAATTGCAAAGATTTGATGGTGCAAACTGGAACAACGGCCAAAACAAGTTGAAGACCCACGAGATGTAGTGCTCTGACGGGTTGTAAGAAGATAATGTGAGGTGGGAGACGATGAGAAGCAGTGAGATGGGAGATAGAATTTTGGGGAAAGTGAGTTGAAGAGTAGCTTTTGTTGGGGTATTTGGGTATAAACCCTATAGCAACGAAATTTCGTCTCGATAGGGTACAATTTTTAATTTAGAATTTTCTTTTTTAAAACACATATTAAAAGAAAGTCAAAATTAATTTAAATTTGACCTATGCCAACGAAATTTTGTCGCAATATGTATTTCATAGGGCGGGGTTTTTTTAGGTTGGTGCTCTGATTCCCGCTCACCCTATAGGGGCGAAATCTCGTTGCTATAGGGTTGAAATAGTCAAAATTTTAAAAAACCCTATAGGGACGATATTCTGTCGCGATATGGTTACCTATAGAGACCAAACTTTTTGTTGCTATAGTATTAGTCCCTAAAACCCTTTTTTCTTGTAGTGTGAGTTCAATGTAGTGCTACATATGTTACACTAGCTGGTACGTTTGTTACATCATGTTACATTAAAAAAAAACAAAACCGAATGTATAACGTGTCGCTCCAGACATTTTACATTTGTTGCATCATGTTGCATATGTTACATCGAGATACATATTTTATTAAAAATGAATGGATTACGTTTGTTACATCGTGTTACATATTATATAAAAACAACTCCACCGAATTCCATGGATTACGTTTGTCACATCATGTTACAATATTTTTTTAAAATAACTGAATGGATTACGTTTGTTACATCATGTTATATATATTTTTAAAAACAAAACTGAATGGATTACGTGTCACTCCAGACATGTTACATGTGTAAAATCGTGTTACATATTTTTTTTGAAAGTTGATAAAAAAAATATACATATCAGTTCATACACAATGTTACATATGTTATATAGTTTTAATCATGCTTCATACATGCTTCGGTTAACAATCTTTCGTCTTTAACACAAAAGTTCTTTTACCTACAAAAAAGAACATGTTACATAAGTTATATAAATAAAAGAGTACGTACAAATATAATAACTCTTTTTAATTTGTGTTTTTTTTATTAACTAGATTTAATATCGGGTCACGCGTTGCAGCGGTCGGGTCTTGCGTATTTGACTTCGTCACATATGTTGATAAAAAAGTTTCATGTCTCGTACGTCACAACACAAAGGTGTAATGTGTCACATATTAAAATTAAGCCGATGAAAAATCAAAAGTTAGACGTCAAAACCTTAGCTAAGTCAAATTTAAAATGTTGAAGTCATATATACTATATTCATATATACTACTAGTTTAGTGTCCGTGCTACGCTCGGGAACACAATTCAAGTGATGTCTTTAAGGATGTTCATGAATGTTCCATTTAGTTTTAAGACAAAACCGTGGTAAAACGGAACACATGATATATTTTTAAAAATTAGATTTTTAATATAGCAATATTATACTCAAATTAAAGAGAATAAAGTGTTTAGTTTTATGGTGTAGTTTATTTTTTTTCTAAATCATATAAAAATGTTATGTATATTTATAAAACACTGAGGTCTTTAATTGTATGTTATTATTAACTTTATTTATAAGTTTCATTTTTAAACCCTATCAAATATAAACCAACTCATTAGACCTTTCACAATTATAGAAAGAATACGTGATGTAGCCTATAAACTAGAACTCCTTGAAGAGTTAAGAGAAATACACCCGATCTTCCATGTGTCTCAACTAAGAAAATGTTTATCTGATGAGATATTAAAAACTCCACTAAACGAAATCCAGGTAAACGAACGAATGAATTTTGTGGAAGAACCCATCGAAATAATAGAAAGCCAAATCTAAAGATTAAGAAGAAAACGTATTTCAATTGTTAAAGTTAGATGGAATGCAAGACATGGTTCCGAGTTTACTTGGGAACCAGAAGATACTATAAAAAAGATATACCCTCACTTGTTTACAAATTGATTCCGGGACAGAATCCCTTTAAGGAGGGGAGGATGTAACATCCCGTACCTTAAGGTAATTATTTTATACATAATAAATACGAAAGTTATACTTCATATATTTTCATGCGAGTAGTTAACAGGCAATGTGACAATTAAAAATATCAAACGTTTAGATGAGTATTATTTTTATAGTTTTATGAAACGTCATATTTTAAAAGTTATAAGAGGAAAATAAGATTTAAGCTAAATTAATTATAATGTATAATAATAATAATAAATTTCAAATGGTATGTTTTCATAACTTCGTGCTATGTGTGAACATTATCTTTACATATACATGTACGTGGTTGTATCAGTGATTAGAAAAGCATACAAGGGCACAAGACCAATGGGGTTAGTGACCCATTGATAATACAATTGTGTTATGAGCACTAGGTCAGTGATTCTAGTCCTGCTGACCACATGTTGTAGTGTATTTCTCTTTGAAATTCAAGGTGCTGCTGTTTAAAATAAAAAAGAAAAGCATACAAGGATGACTTTGTATACTTTATACACATTTCGCTAGCAAATACGTTGCCACTTTCAAGCTATAAATAATAATAATAATAATAATAATAATAATAATAATAATAATAATAATAATAATAATAATAATAATAATAATAATAATAATAATAATAATAATAATAATAATAAAATGAAGGTATCAAGTCCGCTTACAATTTATAAATAAAGAGTACGAAGTTTGCAATTCATTATTTCAGATACAAGAAGCTAGGAAACAAACTCATATATTATTTATCTATCCCAGTAATTGTTGGAACTATTTTATTTAAAAATAAAATAGTAATTATCTTGTGAAAAAAACAAAATAAAAAAATTGAATTGGTTGTTGTTTTAATGTGAATTCAAACATAAGATGTTACATCTTTGACTTGAATTCATTTGATTATTCAACTTAGCATTTAATTAGATGTTACATCTTTTGAGTAAAGATAACATTTATGATTCAACTTTAAGGCTCACTATAAATACTAGGGTGAACCTAGTTGTGAGACACACTTGAACTCACTAAAACATGTTCTTGATTTCTCTCATTCTTCTAAAGTTCTTACAACACTCTCTTCTTCTCAAAATGCATTTTCGGGTGCTAGAGTCCTCCCCGGCTGTACATACAGCTTCGGCCGTTGTACCCTGGGAAACATTCGAGTTCTCTTGGGAGACTCGGAATTTGTTTTAAGGGACCCGTGTCAATACACGAAGCCTCGGTCCCTTGTTCTTTTTCTTCTTATGTACTTATTACTTTCTTTATTTCCAGTTGTAATTCTTGTATTGTAATTTACCTCTTTATTTGAATTTTGTATTGTAATTGTATCAATATAAGTATCTTTAATTTTTTATGCGAACGGTTCCTACAATCTTAAAACAATTTTTTTTTAATCATCGTTCGTATTAAAAAAAAAGGTCATTGTTCGTCTCAAAGTTGGACTTAGAGAACTTACACGTGACTTCTTTCTTATTCTAATTTTATTTTCAAATAAAGTGAATCATATTTTTCTTACCTTTTGTTGGTATTGATCGAATGTTCATATGACTTGAACTTAATCACATTGAAAAATAATATTTGACTTCGTAACCTTGTGTAGGTTTGAAATATATATTTTCTTCTAAATTAAACTTAATCTTGTTTAAGTTTCAAAGAAATGGCAACACCATCAAACCGTAAGGTTAATGCGGTTGAAGACGATGAAATGAATTCGATTGCCATAATAACCGAAACTTCCGCGTTCATTGCGGAAGTCAATATTGCGGGTGAGAAACCACAAGGTTGGTACGTAGACACGGGAGCTACCCGTCACGTATGTGGTGACGAAAACCTCTTTAATATGTTTAAAGAGATTGCGGGTGATCAAAAGCTCTACATGGGGAACAAAACGACCGCGGAGAAGGGGATGTGATCTTGAAGATGACTTCCGGAAAGGAACTCACCTTAAGCAACACTTTGTATGTTCCCGAGATTCGCAAGAATCTTGTTTCGGGATGGTTGCTCAACAAGTTTGGTTTTAAACTAGTGTGACCAAATGTGGTTTATAAGTCAAAAGTAGTTTTACCTTGATTAAAAACTTTGCGTGGTTTTATCAAGTGGGTGAAGTAAGTTAATCTATTTAATTACTTCGATGATGTAAATGTTTGTTTTCTTTGATGTGTTCAAACTAAAAGGAAACATAACATTAAACCATTTGAAATCTTTCGTAGGTTTCAAGAATATTTTCTTGTTAATTGACTCATAACTCATGTACCAAATCAAAAAGAGTTTTAGTTTCTCTTAAGTTCATAATTAATTGTGATTATTACAACTTTAAATATGGAGTTGTGTCATATTAGTTATGACTAATAAAAATTAAGTTATGAAGTTGTGTCTTCTTTTCTTATGAATGAAATATGAACTTTAAGATTCATTATTATTAAGTTGTATATATAGATCACACATTGGAAAAGAGAGGAAGCAGTTTTGTAATCGTTTATGTCGAGAATCAATTAGCAAATGTTTAGTTTATATAAACAAACAAAACATTAAAATGATTTTTGTAATCAATTATGTCTAACAAATGTGTTAGAAAAGGTTTATATTATATATACAACAAAGCTTCATAATGATTTTTGTAAATCATTTATGTCTAACTAATGTGTTAGAAACATGTTTATTTATATTAAAAAAAACAACACTTTAAAATGATATTGTAATCATTTATGCGGTTTGGAAAATTGGAAGGAAATTTATTATTCTATAATCAAACTCATTAAGTATGAGATTAAATTGGGTGTTTATTTTATAAACACATAAGGCTTAAAAATATATGGTTTTTGTAACCATTGCTATCTAACGATCATGTTAGAAATAATTTATTGCCTAACAATATGAAGCTATAAACACGATTTTAAGCAATCGCTTAATTTCTAACAAGCGTGTTAGACCCGATTTATCTTACATAAATCATTTGGATGTTATCCGGTAACTCGAAAATGTGGGGAAGGTCATACTTCCGGCCATTTATCTTTTAATAAGATACCTCACAAGAAAAAGGATGAAAACCCTTACGAGATATGGATGGAAAGAAAAACCATCATATAAATACTTAAAAGTGTGGGGGGTGTCTAGAAAAGATATTTATATCGGAGCCCAAGGTTCAAAAGATAGGACCTAAAAATTGTTACGTAAACACAATAAGGTACGACAAGTACTCTCAACGGGGTTATCAAATGTGACTATGTGAAGTCAAAAGATAGCATTGTGAACCCACGTATAAAAGGCTTAAGCAAAGAGTGAGTACTCAAGTCGTTAATTGGATTGTGGCTAAAGCCCATGAGATAAGTGAATGCGAAGGAAAACCTAACCTATGTGACTGGAGATCCCAAGATCTAGGTTCAATAGGACAACCTAATTGCATAAACTACGGTCACTGTGGGGGTTCCCCGAACTCAATAAAGGGAGTTAACCTTAAGACTTCCTAGCCCATTCCAATAATGACCAGTGACATAATGTGAGGATAAGTATAACAAATGGTTATTGATCTAGTGAAATCATTATAACCTTAATGCTTTTAATGATTTTGATAATCACCTATGTGAGAGAGAAGTGGGGTCGCTTCGAATGGATTTGTTGGGAGCGTAAATCCTAGAGCTCTCGCAGAACCAGGCTAGTGATCCACGACCATAATGGACACGACAATGAGGGGTTGACCAGACCAAGAATAGTATTGTGTGATGTGTATTGTCGTCTACATAAATGGTGGTTGGTTCAAAGACATCGCGTCTACCAAACCACTAGGAGGCTAAGTATGCATCACAACGGAAGGTTCAAAGTTAACCACTACCTATCCGACAATATTAAACCGCTGAAATTGCATTTTGATACTGAGAGAGTATGAATCGAGATACATGGTATCTTGCTATTGAGAATATATGAAGTATTGGAAATATGTGTGAAAATGTGGTTTCACTTGAGAGAATTGAAATTTGTTTTTTCATGTGGGGGATTGTTGGAACTATTTTATTTAAAAATAAAATAGTAATCATCTTGTGAAAAAAACAAAATAAAAAAGTTGAATTGGTTGTTGTTTTAATGTGAATTCAAACATAAAATGTTACATCTTTGACTTGAATTCATTTGATTATTCAACTTAGCATTTAATTAGATGTTAAATCTTTTGAGTAAAGATGACATTTATGATTCAACTTTAAGGCTCACTATAAATACTAGGGTGAACCTAGTTGTGAGACACACTTGAACTCACTAAAACATGTTCTTGATTTCTCTCATTCTTCTAAAGTTCTTACAACACTCTCTTCTTCTCAAAATGCATTTTCGGGTGCTAGAGTCCTCCCCGGCTGTACATACAGCTTCGGCCGTTGTACCCTGGGAAACATTCGAGTTCTCTTGGGAGACTCGGAATTTGTTTTAAGGGACCCGTGTCAATACACGAAGCCTCGGTCCCTTGTTCTTTTTCTTCTTATGTACTTATTACTTTCTTTATTTCCAGTTGTAATTCTTGTATTGTAATTTACCTCTTTATTTGAATTTTGTATTGTAATTGTATCAATATAAGTATCTTTAATTTTTTATGCGTACGGTTCCGACAGTAATTACTTAAAAGCTAAAAAAGAAAAGCATACAAGGATGACTTTGTATACTTTATACACATTTCGCTAGCAAATACGTTGCCACTTTCAAGCTATAAATAATAATAATAATAATAATAATAATAATAATAATAATAATAATAATAATAATAATAATAATAATAATAAAATGAAGGTATCAAGTCCGCTTACAATTTATAAATGAAGAGTACGAAGTTTGCAATTCATTATATTTCAGATACAAGAAGCTAGGAAACAAACTCATATATTATTTGTCTATCCCAGTAATTACTTAAAAGCTAATGTGAGTTTAATCGTCCTTTTTTTATATGTTTTTATGTTTTAGGCTATATCTGAGCTATGAAATAAGCTATATGAATAAACGTGTATTTATGTGTGTGTATGTTTTATGAGTAAAGATGATTTATGTATGTTTTTAATGTTAAATTAATTATTCCTAGTGTGAGACATGCCATAGTTAAGGTTCGTCTGGCTCATGGTTGTGTTAATCACATGGTGACTTCATGAGGCACCAACCCACGAAGGGCAAGTCCATGAGGGACATATGTTACACCGCAGGACAAGTCATTAAGGTAAGGTCCAAGAGGGACCAATCATATTTACCTCGGGATGTATATATGCTTAGTTGGATCCATCTAAGTATAAAGTCTCACTAGTCAAGTATGGCACATATGTTAGGTCATGAGGACCTGTTAGACCACAAGGGTCATTATGTTAGCCACGAGGGCTATTTATGTGGGAGCCAGTCCCGGTGCCTTATTATACCTCTAGAGACATATATGTTAACAGGCACTGTCATGTCAAGCGTGGAGTGAAGAGTTGACTTGTATTATAATAAATTTATTTTACACCGAAATAATATGTATGTATGTAATTATGATGAATGTTTTATACATGGTTATGACTCACCAATAATGTCCAATAATGTTATTGTGGAAGTCTTTTAGCTCATGATCTAAGTATAAAGTTTCACTAGTCAGGTATGGCACATATGTTAGGTCATGAGGACCTGTTAGACCACGAGGGTCATTATGTTAGCCACGAGGGCTATTTATGTGGGAGCCAGTCCCGGTGCCTTATTATACCTCTAGAGACATATATGTTAACAGGCACTGCCACGTCAAGCGTGGAATGAAGAGTTGACTTGTATCATAATAAATTTATTTTACACCGAAATAATATGTATGTATGTAATTATGATGAATGTTTTATACATGGTTATGACTCACCAACAACGTTATTGTGGAAGTCTTTTAGCTCATCATAAAGGTATAGGTAGCAACATGAGGTATTACCTGGGTCGGGAGACTTAGCTGATAAAAATAAAAAAATAATTATTTCGTAGGAGATAGAGACCAAATCGGATGCCTGGGAGCAATGTCTGTAGTTAGATGATGTTTTGATGACTTCACTATTGTCGAGTGTCCGTCTTTATGTAAACAATGTAAAGTTCGAGTTTGGCCTGTATAAAGTGGTCTTATGTAAAAACTTTCGATGTATATGTATTTATTTTATTATTATAAATGATCAGTCATGATACGACACGTCATACCCTGGGAGTGGGGTGTGACACGCCCATTGGAAATCATGGACCGTAAAGTTAAGCAACTCAATCGTAGTTGGATACCAAACGTTAAAGTTCATTGGAACTCAAAGCGTGAACATGAATTTAGGACCAAATGAAAGCTAAGTATCATCATCTTTTCGTATTGTTTTCTTTAATGGTTTGAGCACATTTCAGGACGAAATTTCTATAAGGAGGGGAGACTGTGACATTTGCACCAAACTCAAACCCGAATGTCCAATTCAAACCCAGATCCGTTTGTTTTCTGTATTATTCGTATTTAAATTCATCGAGTTGTGACGTTTCGTTATTAAATTAATAAAAATTAATATTTTAAAAACTCCATGTTTCACGCCAATAAAGCGGTCGAAATTATTATTAATGAATTATTAATTAAAGTTACTTATTTAATTACTATTTATAATAATTAATCTCAAAAATATATAAATTGTAATTTATGAAAAGAGATTTTATAAATAATATCAAGTTTATTACTAATAAGTCTAAAAATAATAATAATAATAATAATAATAATAATAATAATAATAATAATAATAATAATAATAATAATATTTTATCATCAAAACAACGTAAATATAAACGTCAAATTTATAAAGGTTACAAGTTAACTTGGATAAGTTAGTCGGTTAAGTTAAAGTTTTGAGCCAAAACTGTCACTTTCCAAACTTATATTAAAGTTATAGTTTCAAAATAATAAACAATCTAAACTACATGGGGTTAACCTGTATAAATCAATTCCCCCACCCCTACGCTTTGCCCCGTTTTTCCGGTGGTGATTCCGACCACTGCCGACGTCCCTCCGGCAACCATCAAAATACCATATTAGGTCGTTTTTAACATAAAAATGTGGTAAAATGTTCATCGGTGAGATTCGAACCCAACCAAAGCTATTAGTTTGTTTTTACTACTCTATTGAAACTATTTCATCCAAATCTATAGCACCCTGTTAGTTTTCTAAACCCATTCAACTCAATCGACTCAAAATACAACATGTAATAAATTGAATTAAGTAAACAATCATGTCGTCAATTAGAAACTGATTACAACGTTCAATCGGGTTTAAAACACCTGTTAGTATCCCATAGGAATGCATGAGACTTTATGTCCTCAAATATACTATCCGCAGTAACTCTCATCCATTCAAAAATTCGTTTATTTCTACATTTCTATAACAGCTAAAGTGTAATTGTGTAAAGTAGACAATTGAAGTCTAACACCTTTTGTTGTGACATTGGTACTAACTTGTTAACTTCTTTAACATTATTGTTAAAGTATTAACAAGTTAGTATAACAATATATAGTTATTCAAAAAAACTTCAAAAAAGTTCTCGAATTTTTCATAATTAACATAACAATATATATATATGAGTTAGGTTATTCTACAAAGGATAAAAATGATAAAAAGTGTAAGAAGGATTTTCAACCATTAGATTAATTTTTAATGGTTGATATCAATTTGTGGTAATACATGTTGGTGGAGGGGTATTTTTGTCATAGCCACTTTTGTTGACTTTCTCTCTCCACATGCAAGGCACATGTCAATTCCCCAACTTTTTTAAAACGTTAATAACTTTTACATACGACGTTATTTTTTGATAAAAATTACACCAAAAAAATAAACGTTTTTTATCTTCGAATCGCGTATAATATTAATATATAAAAAAAGAAATTTTTTTTCCCGATTTTTCAGCTCATTGTGTAATATCATTGTGTTATATTATAAGTTGTGTAAACCCATGTTATTTCAGCTCATTGTGTAATATCATTATGTTATATTATGACACAATGAGCTGAAAAATCCAAAAAAGAAATTTCTTTTTTTATATATCACAATGATATTATAATATAACACAATGATATTACGTACACAACTTATAATATAACACAATGATATTACACAACTTATAATATAACACAATGAGCTGAAAAATTTGAAAAAAAAATTTCTTTTTTTATATATCAATACTATACGCGTTTTGAAGATAAAAAAAGCTTGTTTTTTTGGTGTAATTTTTATTTAAAAATAATGTCGTATGTAAAAGTTATTAACGTTTCAAAAAAGTGGGGGAATTGACATGTGACTTGCATGTGGAGAGAGAAAAAGTCAATAAAAGTGGCTATGACAAAAATACCCATCCACCAATTGATTTATCTTAATCCTTAAAAGTAGATCTAATGGCTATAAATCCTTCTTACACTTTGTACCAAAATCAAACTTTGTATATGAACCTTTCTTTTTATGTTTAAGTCACATCTTGAAAATAATTGGGTTTTAAGTTGGGTAATGAGGTCTTTCCTACTATGGTTGGCTTCTTAATTTCTAAATGGTGTTACTAGATGAGTTAGAACTAGAGTGTCAAAATTAGTATGTGAATAACATCCCGTATTATAAAGATTCACTCATATATTAAGAGTACTTTCTAAATGTGTTAAAAAATATATACATCAAATTACCTACACTTGTATAGATTTATCATATCTATATAATAAACCAGGTTTTAGAGATGCATTTTAGGGGAGAGTTATTTGTTCTATAATCGGAAGTTTGGAAGGAGAAATTAAAAGAAAATTTTCACCACCATGTACTTGGGTTGATGGAGTCAAATCCTTAAATACTAAATATTCATAAATCATTAAACATAATGGTTATAATTTCTTCAAGATTGTTATTTAACCCGTCTGTAACACACGAATATTAAACCTAGTAATTCTAATAAAATAAGGATGTATTAACTATGACACCTTTTTCACGCACATACATTACGGAACTGTTTCACCTCTTAATGGTTCAGTTCAGTGCTTAATCATTCAACATTCAGTATTCAGAGCGTTTGTTTCATAAAAAAAAGTCTTTGAATGGTTCAATTAAGTGCTGAATGATTAAGGGACATACAGATGCTAAATGAAACTGAATGGAATATATACGTACCAACTTTATCCTCATCTGTAGTTCTAACTCCTACAACCCTCTTATTGATTAATGGGTTCAGACCTTTTAACCATTTAACATTTGAAAAACAGCTCCTACGTGACACAAGCATAAATGGTAGTTAGCACTATTGCTCGTTTCTATATAAAAACTAAAATGAATATATAGTAATTTATATATTCTTGTTTAATCCTTACAAACTTACAATCCTGTACAAAAGTTTACATCCTTATTTACAAACATACATATAATGAAAAAGCAAAAACAAAATGAAAAGAAACCTGCATGAAAACTTCCTACCTCCTAACTCCTAAGTGCATGTACGGCCGATTACGTGATTTGAAACGAACGTAAATTAAGCTTCTAAACTTTCAAGCAAGCATTGATCTCCGATGGCTTTCATCATTACTTAATTCCAGCCTCCTTGTTCTCTCGTTCCGTCCGGCGACGACATTAATAGCATCTCATTTGATTGAAACAAGGTCCTTTTCGTCACCCTCCTCCAACATCTCAAAATTCACGTCTTTACTTATGATAAGCAATGATGAAACGTACGTTTTGGATAGAACAAACACACACACACACGCACAATGTTAATCAAACAAACAACGTGCGGTTTAGAACTATGATTAAAGTTTAAAACAATTTAGAATTTCGATCATACGCAAGTTGCTTAATTTCTTTTAAGCCTACGTATGTATACGTTGTCATTGCTTTAAGTATACGATGTCATCAACGTCTACTTGTCTTAAAAGTCCAGATTATATATCATCAGATGGTAGTAGAGTTGAGAGAAAAGCTCTAACGAATTGAAGGTGGCCGGCCGGCCGGCCGGCAAGGGTGGATTAAGAAAAGATTTACAAGTGATCTACGGTTTTTTTCTGGCAAGAAGAAACCGATTTTCCAGTACATGACTTTATTTTTAGAGTAAATTACCTTTTGTACACCTGTATTTTGTCAAAAATAACCATCTGAAACCTAATTAAAGTTTATAACAGTTTACTTGCACCCCGAGTTTTTATTTTTTCATCTATTTGTGTACACTTGACTAACAAAATTAGATTTTTTTGTTAATTCATATCAAATGACCACAATACCCTTAATATTAATAAAAGTTATGGACCACCATTTTTTTTCACCAAAACACCAGACTCGTTTCCTTCTTCCCCATCAGCCACAAGGTCATCATCGTTCACCTTCATCTTCATCCCCCATCCATAACTGCCACCATCACTTGGAACCTTCAACCAAGTCGTCAGTCACCATCTCCATCAAAGGCATCTCTACCTGCCATCGAGAAGCTACCATCGTCCATGAGATCAAAGATTTTCGGTCCTTCAATCGCTGGCATGGTCTGGTTTTTGTTCAGTTATGGTTTAATTTGTGCTAAAATGTTCGATTAAGGTTTATATTTGGTGGATGATGGTGATGGTGGTGAGTTTTGGTTCAATTAGGGTTTGATTTTAGTGAGCGATTGTGATGGTGGCGAGTGATATCAGATGGTATGGTGGTTATGGTGGTGATTGTAGTGACGGATTTGTTCGGAGGCAAACAGGGGGTGGCGGTTGTTGGTTGCTCATTGTGAATTTGGTTGTTTGGGGCTTCTATCAGAGTGAGCATATGGGATAAGGATGAGGGTGTGTTAATGTTATTCATCCCTAGAAAGTAGAAACAAGCAACCATAATGATAATGGTGAAGATGATGATGAATATGGATTGTTGGTCTTTGATGGATCTTGTGATTAATGGTTAAGGGTCAAGTGGTGTTGAACATGTGTAGGGACTAGGGAAGATGACGGGTTGAAGGGGTTTGATGGAGCGGCGATGATAATGGTTGTGGTTCTAGTCTCCGACGAGATGATCGATGGTTTTTATAACAGTGGTGTGAGTTGGTGGCTATTGGTGAAATGGTAGGTGGTGGTGTTGTTGATGTCACTTATGATGTTGTGAGGTAGGGATGAGATCGGTACCGTACCAGTACCGAACCGGTACCGATACCGAAAATACCGGTACCGAAAACATGGAAAAGTGAGTACCGGTACCGATACCGAATCTATCGGTACGGTACCGGTTCGGTTCGGTACGGTACCGGTACGGTATAGGTACGGAACAAGTACTTTTAGGTAAATTTTAGGTATTGGTACCGAACCGGTACCGATACCGAAAATACCGATACCGAAATTAGAGAAAAATAGGTACCGATACCGGTACCGAATTTATCGATACGGTACGGTTCGGTACGGTACGGGTACGGTACCGGTACCGGTTCGGTATTCCGGTACCAAATGCTCATCCCTATTGTGAGGGCAAAAAAAGATGGGTGGGGTTAGTGGGGGATTGTTTGTATGTAAAAAAATAATTAAAATAATAATAATAATGATAATAATAGTAATAATAATAAAAAGGGTATTTTGGTCATTTAACTAAAAGTTAAATGAAAAACTTAACTTTGTTAGTTAGATTGATACAAATAGATGAAAAAACAAAAACTCGGGATGCAAGTAAACAGTTTTTCTATTCAAAGGGGGGTGGCGGCACAACTTGTTGCCCGTTTACCTGCCGTCTTGCTGTAAATTTTTTTATGTTTTATATATAAGTTGATTGAACGAAAATTTTTTTTTGATAAAACATAAGTGTACAAAAGGTAATTTACACTTATTTTTAAGTGCTAATACCACCGTAATGTGAAAGTTGCTAGCTTGACTTATGGATAGATCGATGCTTATAAGTTTACGGATTTATGGTAAATTCATCGCGTTTATAAAAAAAATTATACAAAATTCATCGGTTCCAATACATGATTTTTCTAAACAAATTATACAAATTAATAAAAAAGTTTGTTGCATTGTGAAATATATAAAAAAAGTTTTAAAGGAAACATTAGTGATTTAGTCGAGCGGTAATTTTTTTTTAAACAACAGTATATGTGACTCTGCCTGTGTGTGTCATATGCGGTAGAACCCATTTTTTTTTGTTAATGTTATTCATCCCTAGAAAGTAGAAACAAGCAACCATAATGATAATGGTGAAGATGATGATGAATATGGATTGTTGGTCTTTGATGGATCTTGTGATTAATGGTTAAGGGTCAAGTGGTGTTGAACATGTGTAGGGACTAGGGAAGATGACGGGTTGAAGGGGTTTGATGGAGCGGCGATGATAATGGTTGTGGTTCTAGTCTCCGACGAGATGATCGATGGTTTTTATAACAGTGGTGTGAGTTGGTGGCTATTGGTGAAATGGTAGGTGGTGGTGTTGTTGATGTCACTTATGATGTTGTGAGGTAGGGATGAGATCGGTACCGTACCAGTACCGAACCGGTACCGATACCGAAAATACCGGTACCGAAAACATGGAAAAGTGAGTACCGGTACCGATACCGAATCTATCGGTACGGTACCGGTTCGGTTCGGTACGGTACCGGTACGGTATAGGTACGGAACAAGTACTTTTAGGTAAATTTTAGGTATTGGTACCGAACCGGTACCGATACCGAAAATACCGATACCGAAATTAGAGAAAAATAGGTACCGATACCGGTACCGAATTTATCGATACGGTACGGTTCGGTACGGTACGGGTACGGTACCGGTACCGGTTCGGTATTCCGGTACCAAATGCTCATCCCTATTGTGAGGGCAAAAAAAGATGGGTGGGGTTAGTGGGGGATTGTTTGTATGTAAAAAAATAATTAAAATAATAATAATAATGATAATAATAGTAATAATAATAAAAAGGGTATTTTGGTCATTTAACTAAAAGTTAAATGAAAAACTTAACTTTGTTAGTTAGATTGATACAAATAGATGAAAAAACAAAAACTCGGGATGCAAGTAAACAGTTTTTCTATTCAAAGGGGGGTGGCGGCACAACTTGTTGCCCGTTTACCTGCCGTCTTGCTGTAAATTTTTTTATGTTTTATATATAAGTTGATTGAACGAAAATTTTTTTTTGATAAAACATAAGTGTACAAAAGGTAATTTACACTTATTTTTAAGTGCTAATACCACCGTAATGTGAAAGTTGCTAGCTTGACTTATGGATAGATCGATGCTTATAAGTTTACGGATTTATGGTAAATTCATCGCGTTTATAAAAAAAATTATACAAAATTCATCGGTTCCAATACATGATTTTTCTAAACAAATTATACAAATTAATAAAAAAGTTTGTTGCATTGTGAAATATATAAAAAAAGTTTTAAAGGAAACATTAGTGATTTAGTCGAGCGGTAATTTTTTTTTAAACAACAGTATATGTGACTCTGCCTGTGTGTGTCATATGCGGTAGAACCCATTATTTTGAAGAGATGTAAAACCTCGCAATTGACTACTAAATGATTATTGACAGTCAAGCGATAAATTATCTTTGGTTTGAAAGTCTTTGGGATGAAAAGTTCAAATTTTAAACATGAATGAATGTAAAATTATTTAAGGAAAACGACAACAACGGTTATGTTTTATGATTTTCTGTTTCAGTTTCTAGTATGATGTTCAAGTGCTTCAAGATTATTACTTTCCGTTTCAATTAAATTATTGTCCTCGTAGATGTTTGCTCTGACTGAGAAGGTTGTGAACTATGATGGTCAAAGTGTAGAGTAGCGGACTCTTATGTTTCCCACGATTGTGTCTCAAAGGCTGCTCCACATAACAGGGATAACTCACTAGTACAAAAATGAATTAATAGTGCTCAACAAAACTTGAGTTGGTGTGATTTGTGGGATTTAACGCACCAAAAATTCAAAACCAAACCCATTCCGCACTAAAATTCTTAAACTGTTGCGGTTTCTAGAACCGCACTAACTATGAGTAATTATGGTAGATCTGGTGCGCTTCTACGATCGCACCATCAATTCAAAATTCAAAAAATTAACGGTCAATCGTCTTCTTCCTCTGTAATTATGGTAGATCTGGTGTGCTTCTACGATCGCACCATAAATTCAAAATTCAAAAAATTAACGGTCAATCGTCTTCTTCCTCAGTAATTATGGTAGATCTGGTGCACTTCTACGATCGCACCATCAATTCAAAAAAATAACGGTCAATCGTCTTCTTCCTCGTAAATAGCTGAACATATCATATTCTTATTTTCAAATTCAAACCTTTCTCTCAATTTCTTTCATAACTTCAATTTCAAGCACTCTTTCAAATTTATTCAAGTTTTTCATAATCTCAGCTGGTTAAGGTATGTAATTCGTGAATTGAAGTTACTTGTTTTTTTTAACTATATTATATACATAGATTAATGGATATATGTTATTAAATGTAGGTTAAAATTGATTTATATATATTCAAAGTGTTTAGGTCTCATTCAAACCTCAACAAAAGGTATGCTAAGTTTCATTTGTTAAATTTTTGATGATTTTGTTTGTTTATATGTTGATATATGATGTATATGTGTGTATATTATATGTGTCTTTGTATGTATAAATATTTAAAATATAGATAGGTGTTTTTAAATTTTGGTATTATATGTTTGATATATATGCATAGACCATGAAAATTTTAATCTTTATAGTTTTTTGCACGTGTTTTTGAATGTATATATACTTAAGATAACTGTTTAGTGTGAGCCCGTCCAAAATTTATCTAATAGAGATAAATTTTGGATTATCCCCCTTTTTGGGACTGTTTTTTGAATATTTTATCTCATTAAGATGTGTATACATTTTAACGTGTTGACTTTTAAAGAAAAAGTCGGCAACATTTTCCCTTACTCCTTCGGGTTTGCGTTTTAGACACATACTTGGGGAGTTAAGGGGAAATGATGCCGACTTTTTCTTAAATAGTTAACACGTTAATATGTATACACATGAGATAGAATATTCAAAAAGCAGGTTAGGATCTACCGCCCTAGAGCACATGATTACATACATTTACATAACTTGGTTGTTTGTTATAATTTTTTAGATGGATCGTGATACTTGGATGTACAAAACCTCGTCTCTATCCTCACATTATAGGTTGGGTGTTTAAAGTTTTATTAAGGCTGCCAAAGGAAATCAGGAGAAAAATGGAAGTCGGACTATTTCTTGTCCTTGTAACGTTTGTAAAATTTTAAATATTATAATGGCACTGAAGAAATAGAGTTTCATGTGTTACGAAATGGTTTTATGCCTAGATATCACTGTTGGTCAAGGCACGGTGAATCAATAGTTGATTTTAGCACTTCGTCAACCACTTTACACACTAATAATAGTCGTCAACATGATGACCATTCAATCGATCACAACAACGAATCATTAGACCATGATTATCAAGATGATTTTTCAATGGACCCCCTAGTGACAATTTAAATGAAATGTTACATGACATGGAGACTAATATGGGTGATGCTGAAAAAATAACTTACAACAACTATTTGAAGATGTTGAAAAACCTTTATATTCTGGTTCTAGTTTTAACAAACTTGATGCTGTGTTGAAACTATTTAAGTTAAAATCAAATAGTGGATGGAGCGATACAAGTTTCAATAAACTATTAGTGCTTTTGCATGACAATGCTTTCGGAAGACAATGAATTACCAATTTCGACATACCAAACAAAGAAAATGATGTGTCCGATGGGATTGGAAGTTGAAAGAATACATGCATGTCCAAATAATTGAATATTGTATAGAAACATGCATGCAAAAAAACATAAATGTGTTGAGTGCGGTGCATCAAGGTATAAACGGATAAAAGATTCAGATGAAGTTGATGATGATGTCGAAAAAAACGGACCGCCGGCTGAAATTTTGTGGTATCTGCCTATTATACCGAGACTGGAAAGGTTATTTTCAAATGAAAAGGAAGCAAAATTATTGTGTTGGCATTCGAATGAACATGTGAGCGACGGAAATTAAGACATGTGGCAGATTCACCTCAATGGAGAACAATTGATAGGACATATCGTGATTTCGGGAAGAAGACAAGAAACATATGTATGAAGTTTTATGTATATGTTTGCAGTTTTGTGTGTATGTATGCATGCAAAATTTATATACATATGCTAAATGGTTTTGTAGCGTCACACCCAATATGAGTTGCTAATAAACGTGGGTGATTCGCAAGTGATGGTGGCTGATGGTGTTGCGTGGCCGAGCACATCCAATGACCTTCATTGTAGACCAATAACGGATGGTTGTGTCAAGGTCACATTGGATTTTATAAGAAGCTGAAGGTTTATAATGTAAGAAAAACTGAAGAAGTTACGTTGATTGAAGATATGATCCATCAAATTATTCAATGGCCAAGATATGACATTAAGGTATATTTTTTATGGCATATTATAATAATTCATAGTTTGATATATAAATTATTTGTGTTGCATTTGTAGCTTGCGAGTCAAAGGGCATCAAGCAAGTCCCCTACTGCCCCAAGAATGAACTCGAGTCATGGGTCACAGAGTTTTAGAGACACAACGTCACAACTAAACGACTTATTTACTCTATTTGGTTAATTTAATTTGATATTTCATATTGTTACAATTTGTGTGTGATTTTAGGTTAATGAAAGACGTCATGCCTCTTCGCAAGTAAACGAGGATGACACCGTTTTGATTTCATGCTACCGTCCACAAGTATTCTACCGGATTAATTAATTTTTTTTATTATGATTTTTCATATTATGACAATCTGTTTGTTATTTTAGTTTGATGTAGTGCAACATGTTTCACCACAAATCAACGGCGAGAACATCGGGACTAGTTCGTTTTGTCTTTTTAATGAAGACGGTTTATTTCAACCAGGCGGTAGCTTTGTAGATTTGGTTAGTCTTAATGTTTAAATATAAACTAGTTAGTTGGCCTTCGCCGCGCGTTGCATCGGCAAAATCAAAGTGTGAAGAAAGTTAATAATGTATTGCGTGTTACAGCCGAAACTTTCGTTTAAAAGGATGACACTTCTAGAAGACGAAAACCTTAATGAATGGAATAATAATGGTGTGGAAAATTTGGTTCAGAGTGCAAGAAAATTTTCCAAACCACCAAATCTTCAAAAGGTACTTGATCGATTACTCTAAGTCTTTGGAAGTCACCATACTATTTGTCATACTTCACCCCACGGGATGTATCCTGATCCGCGGGCGAAACTTGCAGTCCCGTTAATTGATATGTTGGCGCTATTCACAAGAGATTGGCTTGATTCTTCTGTGGTACATGTTTGCAATGTAAGTTATTATACTTTTAATATTGTACAATAACATTTTTAGATCATATAATTTAATAACTTTATCATACATATAACTTAATGTTTTAGGTGTCTATATGAGGATGCGTCCGATTCGAAATGAGCAATCCTAGATCCGTTACACATACTTGATTGGAAATGTGAAATATATCGGGGTGATGTAGTCCGATACATGAAAGAAATGCATGCGTATCATGAAGATAAAAGATATTTTCTTTTACCATATCTAGCCGTGTATTATATACCTTTCCACAATAATATACATACATATAAACATATTATTTGATTTATAATATCTAACTTTTGTAGTAATCATTGGACCTTAATCATCGTTGAACCGAGCACTTGTTGTGCACATATTGTTGATTCGCTATTGAAGGAACAAAAAGAAGATGCTTATGAGTTTTCCAAATTAATTCCTGAAGGATTTTCAAAGGGATTTACTTAGTCAATGACAAAGGTATGTTTTTTGTCAATTTTATTTTTGAATTGTTTAAAATGACTAATTGAAATAATTGTAGTGTACCCAACAAAAGAAAAGTTGGGAATGCGGCTACATGGTCGTAAAACACATGCGAGACTTTATTGATACTATCCAATATGATTTTATTAATAAAGTAAGTGTTTTGCATATATATATTTAAAGTAATAGTTTATTATGTGTTTTTTGTTATTCTTTTAAACTCTTTGTTTATTTGTCTTAGATGTGGAGGGAAAAAAGATGGTCGAGTATGAGGAGCTTAATTCGATGATCATACACTTGACAAATCTTTGGATTGATAAGGTGTTCCGATCATAAAGTTTCTCAAGGTTAGCCCAAATGTATATAAATGTTTGTTAATCAAAGAACATGATCTAGTATAACATGGTTGAAGTGTTAATAAGAAATGCTCGGCTAGGTATGAGTTTGCTTTGATCTTAATGTTATTATAGATAAACTTAGTTTTGCATGTTATTATATATATATATATGTATATCTAGTTTAACAATATGATTGAAATGTTAATAAGGTCTTGATTAGGTATGAATTTGATATTAATGTGATGTTATTATATATAAGGCTGAATGAAGCAGAAGATGTCAACCGGGTCGTTTGCAATGTGAATGAAGTGGAAGGATTGTTTGTAAAAAGAATGACGCGGCGGGTCGATATCTTTAGGAAATTTTGTTGTTTTGCTTCTGAATGTTGTGTTTTGAACTTCTCATGTATTAGAATACATTTGTTTATAAAATAGCTTTATATTTATATTTGTGAACTTGTGGTTTTTATATATTTTGAGTGTTATTTTAGAAATATTTAATATTTCTGGGTATTAAAAAAACAAATAGAATTATTTTGTAAAATTAATTACAATTGCGGTTCTTAAAACGCACTATTAATATTAACTTTCAAGATATATAAAAGACGAAACTTAAAACGTACTATTAATATGATTACAATTGCGGTTCCTAAAACACACTATTAATATTTACTTTCAAGATATATAAATGACAGTTCCCTAAACGCACTAAAAATGTTTATAACAATCGCACCATTGATAATGTGATAATTATACATAATTCACGTGTTAAGTTTATTTATGTTTTTGAGTCGTTCGAGTCGGTTTTTATCGCATTTTGAATACAACTGATGTTTTTGTGTTTCGTAGGTTCCATGTTGATAAAGAAATGGAAAGCTTGAGAGAAATTGAATCCGTAGGCCAAAACGGGACGCGAAATGGAGTTACGAGCGAGCCGGTACGCGAAAATGAAGAAACCGAACGAAACCGGACGGCGCGACGCAATGGAAGGGGGTGGCCACACCACGTGGTGACAGGGGGTGCCCTAGCCACACGACGTGGTGATGGAACATGTATGATGGGCGCGTGGTAACTGTACTACGCGGTGACGAGTTGTTTCGTCGCCGCGCGACGCGGCCACACGTTTTTAACAGATTGTTTTCGTGATTTTTGGCCCGGTTCACTATAAAAACTCATATTCTTCAACCCTAGCCTCCTAGACTTTCTTGGGGACGATTTTGGAGACAAAAAAAAAACTTTGAAGGTTTCGAACGGCTAAGAAGGTGAAACGAAGGCAACGGGAACGCGTAGGATCAAAGCCATCGTCTTGGGTCTTCCGGGTTTCATCGTTTTCTTGTTTTAACTTTAATTCTATCATGTTTACTACTTTAAAACTTGATTTAATTGTCATGAATATGGTCGGCTAATCGTTTAGAACTACTTAGGCTAAATGATGATTCGTTAACGTTATTTTGAACTCATGTTGGATTGATTTGGTTTATGGTTTATGTTTAGCTAAAAGTTTGAATCTTTATAATTGTTTGATGTGTTATATATGTTTGCAATGATGGAATTGGCATTATTAATCCACGTGTTCTTGGTGATTGTCTATGTCATGTAATAGGATGCGTTTTAGTCATTAACTTGCGCTGTGATTATTATGGTTGATTTGCAATAAAACCATAGGATTAATTATATTAGTAAAATCGGTAATAACGTGTAGCTAACCTAGATATCCGTGAGGTGATAGGTTATTAATAAGTCTCGGTTGCTTGATTTGCTAGGTTTAGGTTTTTGTGAAAATTCCGGCCTAGTATTAATTATCAACTTTGCTTGTTAAGTCAAATGGTTTGGTTCAAATGACTTTAAGGGTCGTATCGTGAGATAGGTCTTTAATGTGGGCCAATTAAGTGTAATATGATTAGGTAACTGTGAGGAAACTTAATCCCATAACCGGTGTGCTAATAACTTAATAGTAACTCTTTAGGTTTTTTCTCGAAAAGGGTCGAGGTTCTTAATTATGGATACTTTTAAGTGAACAAGTTTAGATCCCGGTTCCATAACCGTTAGTCCGATGTGAGTGATAATTGAAGTTAGCGATGATTCTGGCCTAGGTGGTTCGTCTTCATTTCTCTGTTTTAAATCCCTCTTTTAAATCGTCAGTTTCTATTTCTAGTAGGTTTCCAAATTTAGAAAGTTTCTATATTTAGCAGGTTACTGTTTTTAGCAATAAACCCCCCAATAAAATAATCTTTCTAATTAAAGTTCGTGTCATTGATCGACGTCGGAGAACCGATCAAAGATAAAGAGTTTAAATGTCTTATTCACCTCAAATTTAGTTGTGGTAAGTAAGATGTCGAATCCACAAGGAGCTAGTGGATGGTGTCTAATTGTATTTGAACCATTTTCACGAACATAATGTAAATATTAGAAATTTGATTGATTTGGTTATAAACTACACAATATGATTAATCAACAAACACAATAAAGTAAAAATGATCACACCGAGGTTTGGAATTGGGAAGTATGATAAATAATCTGACTTATATTACTCTCTAGTAACCACATAGACATGGCAGATTTAATACACACGTTGAGATGAATAATTGCAAGACTAAGTAATCTGATTCAAGGATAGTTAATAGTCATAGACCAATAATGCCTTAAACAAGATGATATCAACACAATTATCAATACAAACTCATAATCCAATATCACATCATGATGGTTAACGATTCAAAACCGATAATGGACTGATGCAAACATTAGATTATGAAGACATGCATGTCTTTCCTACACACCAATGCATAATTCTCATGAAAACAAACTTTAATTGTTGATGAAACCAAACAACCAAAACATAATTCATGACTAGAAAGAGTAACAATCAGATTGAATGTATCTACTAACCCAATACCAAAACCCAGTAATGATCAATGGAAGATTAGCCTTGCATAAACATGGATTGAAGTCGACAACTATGCATTTGATGTGCCATGATGAAATCAATTGATGAAAATTACTCTATGTCACTTAGAGTAGTTATTCTCCCGTCCTTGCACACACCAGTCGTTCCCCCCTCTGTTTTTTCCCCTTAAGTCTTTTAAAAAACACTTGTAAAATGAGGAAAACCGCTATAAACCGTTGACCGGCGTTCCAAACGCCGGGTTCAGCGTTCCGAACGCCGACTGCCAAGCTAAAACGCCTCTTCTGTTCTGTTAAACGCCCATGAAAACGGTAAGATAGGTTGAGCGGCGTATCAAACGCTGGTAGTGGCGTATTGAACGCTGGTGAGTATTTTTCAAGCCGAATTCCGTAAGTTAAGCTCCTTTTGATGTTTCCATTCCCCATGTGTTAGGTGTATATTCCTCATTTCCATTGCCATTCTACACATAAAAATAACATATCAAAGTAGCATGTCTCAACACAAATCTAATGCTAAATATATCAATTAAATGATCATTATGTCACACCAAATTGAGACACATCAAACCTCCCCAACTTACTTCTTTTTCGTCTCGAAAAAGAAAAGAAACAAAATTTGTTTTAACCATCCCCACATTTATCATTTACTTGCCCCCAAGCAAACTCGTTTGAAACACTACAACCTTCATTAAACAAAAACGATCCCATTATATTTTCACTAGTACTAGCTAAGGTTCAAAGTCATACTCAGTTCACTTTTTATACATTTCAATTCACTACAACTTTGCAGGCAAAATTGTTTAACAATGAATCATGAGGTATCTACCCGGGCCTAACAAACCTTCCAATCTTCTTTATACATGCTTTCACACCCCTCACAATGAACTCTCATCTCAGCTGTATCTGGACTAGTAAAAAAATGTACTAGTTTATAAAGCCTAACACTCAAACCACTAATGGAACATCATTACCATAAGCTTGCATGAAAATCAAAGCTCCACCAACTTACACAAAACATGTACACAAATCATAAGGTCTTTAAACGGGTTGTAATGTTGGGGTAGGGTTAAGGTGCGGAAAAGGCATTTAAAGTGACTAAAGCGACGAAATCTAAATAAGTATATGTTAGAACTTGATAAAAAAAATGAAATATCTACGAAACAACAAACTTGACTACCACGATGACCATTTTGATCATTTATTTCACATTCTTCATTGCTTTTTTTTTTTTTTCTTTTCATTTTTTTTTTTTTTCATTTTTTCATTTTTTTTTTTTTTATTTTTCCTTTTTTTTTTCTTTTTTTTTCTTTTTAACAAATAAGAACCATAGAATCTAAAACTTCAACTTTTACTAACAATACTACACAAAAAAAAATTCAAACAATACTTATTAGATTTCATCACACGGGTTAAAAATCAAAGAGGTTTAAAGAGAGGTATAAGGGTTAAAATGAGGGTTCAGAAATAGAAAAGGTTTAGGCTCAGAGGGGCATTCTAAGGAATAATTTCAGGGTAGGAATAAAAAAAAATGGTTAACAAAAGAAGGGTAATCCTACTGCCTTAATCATCTTTGTGTACACATGTGTCTGGTCTCGCAATGCATTGTTACGCAAGTTCTAGAATGAATGCAACATTATGGTATCACACAAGAGAAGAAAACGAGCAATCAATTCTAAAAATATGTCCTAATGCTCTTAACAAAGGCTCAGATTCTCACACTAAAATTGAAGGGAAAAAAAAAAGGTTGCCGACATGAAAGCATGGATAAAGTCGACTATCTAGCATGTTACCCCCGGTTAGACACTTCTACCAATTCACATGTTTTCTATCATCATTTTTTATGAACCAACCATGACTAAGAACCTCTACTTATGCACAAGTTACTTTAACAGTCTCGATTTACATTGAAAATTTCCGGTTTTTATGCACAATTGAGGCTTTAGGGGCATTTTCCTCAATTTTTCTTTTAACCCCCCATCCCCACACTTAAACCTTACATTGTCCCCAATGTAACTTTTCAACATGTGTGTGTGAAATGAGAGCATCACCCATTTGCATTTCAAAACCCATTATGAAAGACCAATTTCCCAACCTACCTATGACTTACAAAAATAGGCTCAAAACTAACATATTCTAAAACACATAATAAACACAACCAAGCACACTTATTAAAAACACAAACACCAAACATAAATATAAAACTGAAACAGTAAAAAGAAATAGAAAGAGAACATGCACCTTACTAATGAGACTCCGAATGTCGTCCAAAGATGGACTCCATTACTCATGTGTAAATTGATTGACATTCAGATGGACCAGGTTGGTTCTGGTTTGAGCTCCCTTCAGCTGGTGAAGTAGAAATATGTTGCACAGGTAACCAATCTGAGTGATAACTCTGTGGATATGCCTGATGAAGCTGGCCCGGAATGTGTGGACTCATGGTACTATAGTCCACATGTGCAGGTGTCTCCACAAAAGGTAATCCAACATGATAGTCATTGTAATGTCTTATCTGCTCATCATACTTGAACTTCTTGTTACATTCAAGTTCACGTGCATAGACGTTTGCTACAGCAATATCTTTCATTTCCTTCCTCCATTGACGATTTTCTTCAAACTCTTTATTAATTCTTTCCCAAATTCCTCTTTCTCCTGGTGCCCATTTATAAAAACCTGCAGGTCTAACCAATCTTTGAGGAGTTGATGATTCAGCTGGTTCGCCCCTCTCCACTCGGTCATATTCTCTATTTTCATGCTCATCATCATCACCATCTTCATCACTATCTTCCGATTCACCACTCCTAGGTGTTCGATGTGTCCTCCCACTCTTAAAATCCTTCAAAATGTAAAAATTAGGACTTCTAAAGAAACCCCACTCTTCAGTATCAAGGCTGGAGATGGTGAATAGCTTATCCTTATCCATATGAGGTTGAGTATTTGATTTAATAACCCCTGCATCCTTTAACAACCTTGACAAAAGCCGACAATGAGGTAGCCTTTTTCTTTCCTTATCCTCATGAGATTCCCAAACATTTAATAATATCATGTGCCTAAATGATAATGTAGGTCTTCCTGTCATCAATGCATACAACACCGGCACTTCATAACGCCTTACATGTATCTTATCTCCAATTCTTGGAACCACATTCCAATTAAGAACATAAGTCAACAACTTGGGGAGTGGTTTCAAATCATTCCTAAATAATTCCATGTCATCCTTAACCTCATCCACATCAAATAACTCATTCAACATAGTCAACCAATTGTCTTGCTTAAATGCCTGTGTGATGTGAGTTTCAGGTACATACTCATAATCCCTTATCGGTTCTTTAGCACCAGTATCTAACTTGACAATTTTGTTTATCGTTTCAAAGGACAATGTTACCTGCTTCTTACCGATAGTACCTATCAACTTAGTTGTTTGTGGAGGATTTCGACCATCTTCTCTTATCAATGTTGACATCCATTCAATAATTTCATTGAGATAGATCTCTTCCTTATCATTATTATTGAATGTAAGGGCTGCCTCCCATCCCAATCTTTCGAAGCAACGCACTAATCCATATGGACGGAAGTTATCCACTAAAATAGCTCTCTCAGTTGTGACAAGTTTAGCTCGATCTCCCGCTTTAGCTATTTTCTCAAGATATAAATCTTGTCTCCATACATCTGCCAACTCTGACAATTTTTGCTTTCTAGTCCAAACTGGTTTTGCAATCCTTATAGGTTCTTCTTCAACTTCATGAGTCTTGTTTGATTGACCTCTCTTTCGCTTGGCTGTTGTAGCTTTACCTTTTCCTTTACTTTCCACCATTATAACACTGCAAAATTAAGACACAAATCACATAATGTCAGAAACTTGCGTCCACATTAAATTATATTCCTATCAATCCCAGTTGTTTTCCTCTAGAGTTGTTTACTAGTCAATCACTTGTTATATTATTCATAAACTTTATTTATAAATGAAAACTTACTTTCTTAAAACTCTAAATAATAAAACAAGTGAAACCAAAGAGTTAACAACAATAGAATTTTGACCAATAATTCTCTAAACACATAACATCATCGGTTCATTTACCATAGTAACATTTGACTTTCTGCTCATGTATATCCCATTATTTTCTTTATTAACATTAAACAACCCATTCTAACCATGAGAATCTCAGCATATAACAATGGAGAGTGTTAACGTTACCTTCAAAAATACTAGGAATAAAAGTTCATACCTGGATAATGAATACGAACGAAAAATTGCAACTTAGATGAAAAATCCTAAAAATCTCGAAACTTTCTCCCTTGATTTTTCTCTAACAGTGAAGATTCAACGAAAACTAAAGAGCAAACGATGTTCCTCTCGAAAAACTGAGCAATCTAGATGTATGGTTCGTGATTTTTGGTTAAGATTTGGTGGAGTTGCAATTGTGGGTGAACTAGGGTTTTTAAGGGGAAGATGAAGACAATGGGTAAATATGTTAGCAAATAATGTGATAAAATCAGGAGGTTAAGGTCAACCCATGGAAAAAACCCGATCCGAGAAAAAAAAGTAAAAAATTGCCGTTTTGAGCAGCGTTAGACAGAGAAGAAGCAGCGTTAAAAACGTTGGTGGCCTGGTTGTTCTCATTTTTCAAACTGCAAAATTTCTTTTATCTAACTTTTTTTTTTTTTTTTTTACATATTAATAAAAACAATAAACCAAATGAAATGCTTAAATCTAATATTTTTTTTTATCAGAAAAACTATGATTAACTTAACTAAACTTAGTTCTTAATCAAAACTTTTTTTTTTTTTTTTCGGTTTGAAAAATGCGCAACTAACCGAACGAACCCCCTCCCCAACTTAAAATCGAGCATTGTCCCTAATGCTCAAACAACCAAGGTGAACGCTTATAGGTACGAAAAAGAAAAAATAAAAATAAAACACAAAAAATAAAAGATAAAACTTGTACACAAATACAAAAACATAAAAAAAAAACACACAGACGGGTTGCCTCCCGTGTAGCGCTGCATTTATTGTCTACAGCCCGACAATACCTGACCCTTTATTCGGCTTCATATGTTGGTGAGTCCACTATGAAACTCACAACATCCACATGCTTCACATTGGTATTAATTCCATCAATGAAAGGCTTTAATCTATGACCATTAACAACATGCTTTTGACACCCTTGTGCATCTTCGACTTCAACCTCTCCAAATTTACCAATTCTAGTGACAATGAATGGCCCCAACCAACGACTTGTTAATTTACCAGGAAAAAACTTGATTCGCGAGTTGTACATCCATACTTTTTGTCCCACTTCAAATGATTTCTTTTTCAATTTGGCGTCATGCACAGCTTTCATCCTTTCCTTATAAGCAGACGAACATTCGTATGCTTCGTTCCGTAACTCTTCAAGTTCATTCAATTGAAGTTTCCTTTCATTACCTGCCTGATCATAATCAAGATTAACAGATTTCACTGCCCACAAAGCACGGTGCGCTAGTTCCACCGGTAGATGACAACCCTTCCCATACACAAGTCTATAAGGTGTAGTACCAATAGGCGTTTTGAATGCAGTTCGGTAAGCCCATAATGCATCATTTAACCGTAAAGACCAATCTTTACGGTCGGACCTCACCGTTTTTTGTAAAATATCCTTGATTTGCCTATTAGATACTTCCACTTGTCCACTTGTTTGTGGATGGTAAGGGGTGGCTATGCGATGATGAACACCATATCTTTTTAACAATTTACCAAATTTAAAATTTTTAAAATGGGATCCTCCATCACTAATGATAGCACGAGGAATACCAAATCTACAAAAAATGTTGGTTTGAACAAAATCACATACCACGGAATGGTCATTTGTCTTAGTAGCAATGGCTTCTATCCATTTTGACACATAATCTACTGCTACTAAGATGAAGTATTTTCCAAAAGAGTTAGGAAAAGGACCCATAAAATCGATGCCCCATACGTCAAAAATTTCTACCACCAAGATGGGGGTCATAGGCATTTCATCCCGTTTTGAAATACCCCCAACTTGTTGGCATCTCACACATTGTTTAGCAAAATTAAAGGCATCTTTAAAAATGGTGGGCCAATATAGACCACAAGATAGAACTCTATAACCAGTTTTTCTTGCACTAAAGTGTCCACCGCATGCATGAGAATGTGCATGAGCAAGAACATCTTGAATCTCGTTATCCGGAATGCAACGTCGAATAATTTGATCTGCTCCCACTTTATACAAGTCAGGCTCATCCCAAATGTATTGTTTCGCTTGAGCTAAAAAGTAATGTTTCTTCTTGCTTGCCCAAAAGCTTGGAATTTTACCTGTGGCCAAATAATTCACAAAGTTAGCAAACCATGGCAAAGTAGAGACAGAAAATAAGTGCTCATCTGGGAATGTCTCCTTGATGTCCTTCTTCTCTTCATCAAGCACCGGTATTCGTGATAAATGGTCTGCCACCACATTGTCACAACCTTTCTTATCTCTCACTTCAAAATCAAACTCTTGTAACAAGAGTATCCATCTAATTAACCTTGGCTTTGCATCTTTCTTTTCCATCAAATATCTCACTGCACTATGGTCAGAATAAATAATAACTTTACTACCCCAAATGTAAGATCTAAACTTGTCGAGTGCATAAACAACCGCAAGCAATTCTTTTTCAGTTGTTGTATAATTAAGTTGAGCATCAGATAAAGTTTTGCTTGCATAATAAATTGCAACAGGTTTTTTATTTACCCGTTGACCAAGAACAGCCCCAATTGCATGATCACTTGCATCACACATTATTTCAAAGGGAAGTGACCAATTAGGGGATTGCAAGATGGGGGCTGTACTTAAGTGTTGTTTAAGCACTTCAAAAGCTTTAAGACATGCTTCATCAAAGACAAAATGTGCATCTTTAAGTAAAAGATTGCATAAAGGTTTTGAAATTGCACTAAAGTCTTTAATAAACCGACGATAAAAACCGGCATGTCCTAAAAAAGATCTAACACCCTTGACATTAATGGGTGGTGGAAGAGTAGAAATGACTTGTACTTTGGCACGGTCAACCTCCATCCCCCTATGGGAAATTACATGCCCAAGTACAACTCCTTCTTGAACCATGAAATGGCTCTTCTCCCAACTCAAAACAAGGTTTGTCTCGGTACAACGTTTTAAAACTTTTTCTAACTCGCCAAGACAAACCTCAAATGAATGACCAAAAATTGAGAAATCATCCATGAAGATCTCCAAAGACTCCCCAACCATATCCGAAAAGATACTCATCATGCACCTTTGAAAGGTGGCGGGGGCATTACATAAACCAAATGGCATCCGCCTAAATGCAAAAGTACCATATGGACATGTAAAAGTAGTCTTTTGTTGATCTTCCGGATGAATCGCTATTTGATTGTACCCGGAGTATCCATCTAAAAAGCAATAAAATTTCTGACCTGCGAGCTTTTCAACAATTTGATCAATAAATGGTAAAGGAAAGTGATCTTTGGAAGTTGCGGTGTTTAACTTCCGGTAATCAATACAAACCCTCCACCCGGTTACCGGCCGAGTGGCAATTTGCTCACCATTTTCTCCATGTACAACTTGAATTCCCGCCTTCTTTGGAACCGTTTGAGTAGGACTAACCCATGTACTATCCGAGATTGGATAGATAATACCCGCATCCAACCATTTGAGAACTTCTTTCTTCACAACTTCACGCATGTTCGGATTGAGCCTTCTTTGTGCATCTCTACTTGGTTTAGCCTCTGGATCCGTAATGATCTTGTGCATCACTATAGATGGACTTATCCCTTTCAAATCAGCTATAGTCCACCCAATGGCAGCTTTGTACCTCTTTAGAACCTCCAACAACGCTTCCTCATGCTCCGATTGTAAGTTTGATGCAATAATGACCGGCAATGTTTTACTATCCCCTAAAAATGCATACTTTAAATGCTTGGGTAGTTCTTTCAATTCAACTTTCGGTGGTTCTTCAAGTGAGGGCCTTAATTTGGAATTAATATGATCTGGTAAACTTTCCACCTTATGAGTCCATGGTGGTCTTCCATCCTCAATGGCCATCACCTCTAAATCGCACTCATCATCCATCTTGTACTTGATTTCTTCCATCTTCAACCTGTCATGCATGAAACAAGTCTCTATGGTGGTATCTTCACTCACACATGAAGTGTGAGGAGAAATGCACCCGTCAATAATGTCCGCCATAAAGCATTCATTATCAACAAGAGAATTAGATAAGTTTGCAAAAACATTGAACCGTAGTTTTCGGTTCCCAAAAGTCATAACCACCGACCCATCCCCACAATTAATTTGAGCATTTGCAGTTCTTAGGAAAGGTCTACCAAGGATTACATTAGGTTGTTTACCCTTAATACTGGATTCATAATCCAAAACAAGAAAATCAACCGGATAATAAAATCCACCCACCTTTATAATCACATCATTAACTATCCCCCTAGGAAGTTTTAAAGTTAAATCTGCTAACACCACAGTGGTGTCGGCTTTTTGTAACGGCCCAAAATCATATTGATCATAAAGACTTCCCGGTAAGATACTTACACTTGCACCAAGATCCAAGAGTGCCCTATTAATTTTAAAATCACCTACTTGAATAGAAATTAGGGGGGCTCCCGGATCTTTGAGTTTGGGTGGAAGAGAACCCGATAAAACGGCACTCACATGAGCGGTCAAGTCAAGTTTCTTTGGTAACTTGTTGTGTCGTTTTTGGGTACATAGATCCTTCAAGTATTTAGCATAAGATGGAATTTGCTTAATTGCATCAAGTAAAGGCAAATTGATTTTAACTTGTTTAAAAGTTTCCCATATTTCATCTTGTTGTGGTCCTTTTTTACCATAAGGTGATGCCTTTATTGGTTCTACTAACGCGGAAGGATATGGGGCGGTATTAGTCTCCACACCCTTATCCTTAGCTTTAGTAGAATCTTTTGTTAATACCTTTTCGTTAATGGTATTTTGAGAAAACTCGGTTTTTTTAGTCGCATTTAAATCATTTCCAAACTCATGATCACTATCCGAATCTTCTTCCACCACACCCTCAACAAATTGTTGTGGTGGATCAATTTTATTATCATATACCTTACCACTCCTAAGAGTACGTACCTCATTGATTTGCACTTGTTTTGTTGATTTTGAATCGGATCCTTGGTGTTGTGGATTTAACAAGGTGTCACTTGGTAATTTTCCCGATTCTCTTGTAGACACTCCTTCAGCTAATTGACCCATTTGCTTTGTCAATGCACCAAACGGCGCCATTTTGACAGACTGTCGTCGGGGTCTGTGCAAAAACCTACTAAAAACACTAAAAAGACTAGTATAATGGAAATAGGTATCGTATCCACTGAGGAGTCTGTGGTTAACGCTAGTTGTTATTAGTTTGTAAACTTTGAGATTGACTTAATAATAATAATTGAAAATACTAACAAAAGTAATTACTTAAAGATTGTAAAAACGATGGTAAGAAAACGGGATCACTCCGGGATTCAGATTCTATAATTTCTAATAACTTAGCTCTTGTTTTATTAGATACTATTAATTGAATGATAAGCCTCTCATACATTATCAATTACTTATGCAGAATCCAACATCAATTTATTAAAAAGATATTAAACCAAACATGCATAAATAATTATTCAACCAACAAAAGTATAATTGGATTTAAACGTAAATATGTCTCTGTCTGTCACACAGGACTCGTCTGTCACACGAGCTATAATTACGCAAGTAAAACACGTCTGTCACACGGTTACAAATCCAAACTCAACAAAACAATAAACTAAATTAAAAGTGTATTACAGAATCATTCACCCGAAGTGCTCACAAGAGATTTAGCCAAACATCTTAGAACCTCTTCGCGTCGATCAGTTTGTATCAATAGCCTCAAAAGGCTTCTTTGTCTAAAACGTCCAGCCGTCGAACACCAAAAACTGTCGAACCCCCTTTTTTTTGTAATATACGACTAAGTGCCCTCCTTTGTGGTGGGCCTTGATTTCTTTTTATTTAATTTCCTTTAGCCCACTGACCTCCCAAATAATGAACTTGTAATTCTTGAATTCTTGTACCATCCATACTTCACGTGACATGCTTTTGTTTATAAAGAAAAATGCACATCTTAATATACATATTCATGAGAAGTCACCATAAAAATTGCACATCTTAATATACTATAAATATGAACCAATTACGTATACTTTAGGGCATAAAAATATATACTTAAATACAATTAGTATGTGTTAATCACCCACTCATCATATCCCCACACTTACCTTTTGCTTTTGAACTACCCCCTTCAACACACCCATAATTTCAGTCAATTGGGATTTCACCGAATCATCATTGCTTGGTGAATTAACTTGTTGTTGTTGACCCCCTTGAAATTGACTTTGATTTTGGTTTGAGCTTTGTTGATAGTTTCGGGGTTGGTTATTGAAATTTTGATTGTAGCCACCTTGGTTGAACCCTCCTTGGTTGAAGTTCCCTTGGTACATTCCTCTTGAGTAATTGCCTTGAAAGTTTTGTTGACGATTTGGGAAGTTTCCTTGATTGAAATGCCCTTGGTTGAAATTCTGATTTGCCCCACTTGAACCTTGAAAATTGGGGTTGAGTTGATTTGAAGCATTTCCATATCTCATATTTGGATGATTCCTCAATCCTGGGTGATACGTGTTCGAGTTCATATCAAAAGGCTTCTTTTCACCATAGACTTGGTTCACCTCCTCATTTGACCAAAATGCATTGGACACACCATAGCACCATGACCGATGTCTCCACAATCAGCACATAGCTCCAAACCCTGTGACACATGAGACACATCCTTTCCCAAGCTTCGACATATTAAATCCATTTTATTCTCAAGTGAATTAAATCTATCTCTATGGACACTATCATCCACTGATTTAACAGTGGACGATCTAGATCTTCGACTAGCAGATGCTTGAGTTTTTGAACCCTTACTTAAATTTTCAAGAAAATTCCAAGCTTGATCTTCATGTTGGGATAAAAATCTCCCACCACTACTTGAGAAAACCATTTGATTTGCTTCCGGAAGTAAACCATCATAAAATATTTTAACCAAATCCCATTTTTCAATCCCATGATGGGGACATAATCTTAACATTTCTTTAAAACGAGTGAAAGCTTCATGAAAAGCTTCACCGGAGTGTTGGTTAAAAGATTTTATAGCATCTCTAGCATCGCTAGTCTTTCCCATCGAGTAGTATTCATCAAGAAATGCTTGTTGCATGTCATCCCAAGTACGAATACTTCTCGGTGGCAAAGTTACAAACCATTGTTTGGCTCTATCTTTGAGTGAGAATTGAAACAAATTTAATTTTACCTCATCGGGTGTGAAGCCTTGACTTCCAATGGTGCTACAAATTGCTGCAAACTCATAGAGATGTGTGTATGGTTCATCCGATGCAAAACCTCTAAAAGTTGGAATAATGGATAAGTATTGTGGTCGGATCTCAAATTGTCTTCCATTACAATGAGGTGGAACAATTGGTGAAGGATTCATATGAATCGTGGGCCTAAAGTGACTATCAACTCCCATTACTTGTTGACCCATCATTCCTTGACCATGGTTAGGACCTCCAAAGTTGTTTTGAGGATTCCCTTGTTGTCCTTGATTGTTATTCCAATTCTGATCTCCATAGCCTCCACCACCTTGATTGTTTTGATTCCAATTGTTGTTATTCCAGTTGTTGTTTTGGAATTCACCCCCATTGCCTTGCCCATTTTGATTATTATTCCATGCATCATCTTCACCATTGTTATTTTGATTGCCATCTATACCTCCCTCATAATTGTTAAAATTCCAATCGTCACCATGATGAGATCCTTGATTACTAGCAACTTCAAAATACCCAACATCATTAGGTTGCCCATTGTTGTTTTGACCTGGACCTTGATTGTGTTGAAAAGGTCCTCCACCTAGATTAGCCATATTTGATGAACTTTGACTGTTTGATAATGACTGAACAATCCCTTCTGGTGTAGTTAATGGTCCTATAGAAAACCTATGAAGTACTCTGTTGTTTCTTGCTGACCTTTCTATCTCTGGATCAAATGCTAACGGTGATGATCTTCCTGAAAACCTTGTATGCATGCAACTTTACCTATTACCTGCAATACTTAACACACCTAGCGTAAAATAGGAATAGAAAATAACAAGACTAATGATATTTTTGGATTTTTAAATATTTAAACTAAAACTAAGAAAACAAATCAACTAAACAAATAAACACCAAGCGCACTTACTCCCCGGCAACGGCGCCAAAATTTGATCGACGTCGGAGAACCGATCAAAGATAAAGAGTTTAAATGTCTTATTCACCTCAAATTTAGTTGTGGTAAGTAAGATGTCGAATCCACAAGGAGCTAGTGGATGGTGTCTAATTGTATTTGAACCATTTTCACGAACATAATGTAAATATTAGAAATTTGATTGATTTGGTTATAAACTACACAATATGATTAATCAACAAACACAATAAAGTAAAAATGATCACACCGAGGTTTGGAATTGGGAAGTATGATAAATAATCTGACTTATGTTACTCTCTAGTAACCACATAGACATGGCAGATTTAATACACACGTTGAGATGAATAATTGCAAGACTAAGTAATCTGATTCAAGGATAGTTAATAGTCATAGACCAATAATGCCTTAAACAAGATGATATCAACACAATTATCAATACAAACTCATAATCCAATATCACATCATGATGGTTAACGATTCAAAACCGATAATGGACTGATGCAAACATTAGATTATGAAGACATGCATGTCTTTCCTACACACCAATGCATAATTCTCATGAAAACAAACTTTAATTGTTGATGAAACCAAACAACCAAAACATAATTCATGACTAGAAAGAGTAACAATCAGATTGAATGTATCTACTAACCCAATACCAAAACCCAGTAATGATCAATGGAAGATTAGCCTTGCATAAACATGGATTGAAGTCGACAACTATGCATTTGATGTGCCATGATGAAATCAATTGATGAAAATTACTCTATGTCACTTAGAGTAGTTATTCTCCCGTCCTTGCACACACCAGTCGTTCCCCCCTCTGTTTTTTCCCCTTAAGTCTTTTAAAAAACACTTGTAAAATGAGGAAAACCGCTATAAACCGTTGACCGGCGTTCCAAACGCCGGGTTCAGCGTTCCGAACGCCGACTGCCAAGCTAAAACGCCTCTTCTGTTCTGTTAAACGCCCATGAAAACGGTAAGATAGGTTGAGCGGCGTATCAAACGCTGGTAGTGGCGTATTGAACGCTGGTGAGTATTTTTCAAGCCGAATTCCGTAAGTTAAGCTCCTTTTGATGTTTCCATTCCCCATGTGTTAGGTGTATATTCCTCATTTCCATTGCCATTCTACACATAAAAATAACATATCAAAGTAGCATGTCTCAACACAAATCTAATGCTAAATATATCAATTAAATGATCATTATGTCACACCAAATTGAGACACATCAGTCATGTCAGTTGAGTCTTAGTTAGTTTAATTAACGTAGTATATAGAGTCTGTGGGTTGACACCCGGACTTACGTACGCTATATTACATTTGACCGGTCCACTGACGGTTGTGTGTGATTTAGTAGTTTGCTAGTCTTGGTTTTATAAATTTAAAACTTAGGTATTTTTATTAGTTATTATATATATGCATTTGCACACATCAACGATCAGTAACATATATATTTAGTGCACAGTCAATTAGTGCGATTCTAAAACCGCCCAATAAATACATTTTAAGCGCACCAAATATTCAATTGTGTACTAGTGACTTGAGCTACGGGCCTCGGTTTTGGACGAGCTACCGGTCAATTCAAAGAACAGAACGAGGGCTATGACTTGTTAATGCGGCTTACCCGCCTTTTTTCTCTCTAAATAAGCCTCCTAAATGGAGTTACAGACACTTTTATGTTTTTGTCATGTTTTTAAGATGCTATAATGAAGATTGAATGATCATTGATCATTTTCTAGTAAAAGCACTTGTATTTACGAATTATCCAAGTTTTGGGTGAATTTGTGGGTTTAGGTTTTGGATCATCATGGCTATTCGAGGAATCAACGTGTTTGAACCATAATCTTAATCTTTAGTTTCATCCCCCACTTGTTATTCTTTTATTCAGTTGACTAAATTTTTAAATACAAATTCTAATATTTAACATTCATGATTATTAATTTTAATCACTTCCATAAATAACCGAATATCTGTTTCATATTTCAATTTTTTTTACCATCATTTCCATATTTACTCAACTTTTTATATAATAATACATAACTTAAATATAACCGATTATCATTTCCATAGATAATCTCTGACTATTCAAAATTACCTTAACTAAATTTGATAAGCATTCCATTTATTCTTTTATTCACTTTCATAATTAACAGATTGTTTTTATAATCTTTGAATTTATATATTAATGATAATCATTTCTATAAATATAATAATATATCAATTAACCTATATAAGTAGAGTCACAACCCATTCATTTTTTATCACATTCAAAGTATTATCATTTTATTTGATTGCAAACATTTCAAATATGACTAACAATCATCAAGCGGAATCATCATCTTCAAAGAGGATTACCAGGTACTATTACTCTTAAACCACTGGTTATGTTGTATCTTATATGTCTAACATTTCAAATAATGATTTATTTCAAACATTCATCAGAAACATTATAAGTTTTTTAGACTATTGTTAATTACATCGTTGTTCGGTTTTCATGTTATTGTTTTTATCCAGGCTCCCTATCCATTCTGATAATCAACAACAAACTGTTTTCACTAATCTCAAGGACCTGACTCCATCCAATACCGACGTAGCTATAAAGGTTAGAGTTTTAAGATCATGTAACCGCATGAGCTTCAAAAATGATTCTGAGGTTTATGCACTTGAAATGCTCATTGTTGATGCCGAGGTAATTGTTAAATATAACAACTGTTTACCAAACCTTATTTGTTTTTTTATGCACTTACTGTTTTGTTCTTTATCTTATAAAGATTAAAGTGACGTTGTTTTTATTTTTTTACAGGGAACAAGACGACAAGCTACCTGTAGTAATACATATCTTAACAGGTTTGGTCCACTGCTTCAGGAAGGAAGCTCTGTCGTTATAAAAAATCTCACCCTAGGAGAAAACAAGTCACAATACAAATATGTGCAATGTCCATAAAAGATATGTTTCTTCTATGATACTAAAGTAACTCCATGTGAAGATTTCTTGATTTCTCCACATGGTTTCTCTTTTACTTCTTTTAGTGATATCATAAGTCAAACTTTTCAGAACGATCAACCCATTGGTAACTTTCAGATTATAACAGTTATAATATTTACCTCATTTTGTTTTTTTATTTTATAGATATCATTGGAGATGTCAGTTGCTGCTATGATATGGAACCTTTTAAGTCCAAAAGTGGGAAAGAATCAATGAAGCGTACTATGCAACTATAGGATAAAGAGTTTGCATCTTTTCTTTTATAACTAAATAAACAAATATAATAGCTTTACTAACCTTTTGATCTTATATTCAGAGGTAAAAAGATATATGTTACTTTGTGGGATCAGTATGCACAACAGTTCAATCAGTATCTGGAACATAACAAAGATGTTAATCGTTTGGTGGTTATTGTTCAATTTGGGAAGCTGACTTATTGGAAAGGTAATATTATGTGGACCTTATGTATATTGCATCTTTTTCATATGCCAACATCTTAATCAGCTTATGTATTAATTGTAGACAAGGCCTATCATCTCAATTAATAACCTTATTCAAACGTTTATATTCCATCCTGCAAAAGTTGTTATTCTTGCAACTGTTATGGGTGTTGTACCAGAAATCCCATGGTTTTATGATTCTTGCTCCAACTGTACACACAAGGTGGTGTTAGAAACTCCATTGAATAAGATGACCCTTGGTGACCCAAAGGTTTGGATGTGTTCAAGAACCGAATGTCAAGGCAAAACCATCTCTTCAATTCCAAGGTAAAGCTTAATTGATTAGTTAACTTATAACTCAATACATTTAAAATATGTTTCATTTTTAATGAATTATCATTTCCAGGTTTAAAATTCCTGTTCGTGTGAGTGATCCTACTGGAATGATCATACTCTCAATGTTTGATCGTGAGGCAAATAGGCTTATCGACAAATCAGCGACAGAGTTGTATCAGACTTATTTGAATGTAAGTCTTTAAGTTAAGTAATTTTTTTACAAATTTCTACAAACGAAGATTTATTAATTCTTTCATACGATCACTAAAGTTCTATTGTTTCTTCTGATTTCTTTTTAGGGTGGCTATGAAAGTACTATACCAGATGAGTTTAAGATATTAACTGGAAAGTATGCATGGAAAATTGATGTTTCAAAATATAACATCAAATATGGTTCGGTTACCTACGGCATCATCAAGTACTCAAATGATCTGGTCATAACTACTGAGCTAGAGGATCGCTTTGCCGATGATAAGGTACAAACCTATCTTATTGAAATACTTTTAAAAAATTAAGTTACGTATAACCTTTATCTTGATGATGACTTAGAAACCTTCATAGTCTTTTCCTGATGCATACATATTTGTTATTAACGTTTATCAGTTAGTATTTTTGAAACTCACACAAATGCAATAAAATTGTTATTAGTTGTCTATAGTTTCCTAAACAATCTTTTCAATTGCAACTAACATTAATTCATCAAAAACCTAATGTTCACTTTACATCAGTTTTCGGTTATTTTTAGTTTTAAAATCTAACATTATTCACTGGTAACTTTTATTTATTACTTCACAGCATTTAGTTAACAATATTGCAGCTGATTAACAATCATCAACTTTTTTTTAAGGCTGCGGATACTCCGTCTGCTAACAGGCATTCCGAATTGTCAGTTGATCAACAAACACCATCCAATAACACTGTAAGTTATATTCAAAAATGATATATATATATATACACATATGTATATACTTATAATTTAGTATAACTTAAAACACTGATAGTGTTTTGCCACCTATGAAAACCAACTTTATAAAAAATATACACATCAGCTATATATAAATCAAATACATTACATGCTACTATCTGCTTTTGATCACATATATCTAATTCTATAATCTTTTAAGTTATCATTTTAAAACTTCTTTAAATATATATATTATCAAAAATATTAATAAAACTTCCAATGACATTTCCTACTGAGTATGTTACAATTAACATTTACACATACAACTTTTTTTATATACAAAACTAAATCCTACTCAAATATCTACCCATATGAACCAAGTATTATTACTCACAATCAAATCATTTTGATTCTTTACAATCTATTCAGAAGACAAGATCCTAAATAATACTTCACATAAGTAATAAATTATATTGATGCGCTTAACTTCAAATTTTTTATTATATTCTACTAAAACAGGAGAGATATTCTGTGATGGATGATAATACTACTCCTAATGTAATCGTTGACAAGGCATTAGGAAAATGCACAATTGATGAAGATATAACTGATTTGGTTATGGTGGATCGCTACTCAATGAAGCGGAACTTAAAAGAAGTTTATGATGTTGATGGTTCTTCTTCCAAGCTGAAAAAAGCTTCTGTTGACGAACAATTTGGCAAGTGCAAGTTTATAATTCCAAAGTTGGAAAAATTTGATTAAGAAGTTTATGTTGACGCATTAAAACACTTATCGTAATATTTCAGTCTTTTGTTTGATTCATTTTCTTTTGCCTCTAGAAACTGTGTTGTGTTGAAACAGTCTATTTTATTAAGACTTTTTGTGTGACTTTGAATTTTTTTTTCCCATTTACGGAATTTAATGTGTTACAATTTGTTTCTATTAAGCCTTTATTAAATTACTTTACTTATGCTTTTGGTTAAGATCTTATTGATAAGTTAAATACCATTTTTTAACAGATTTTCTCGGTACCATTTGTCATACTTCTTCAAAGGATAGTAGATTTTATAGAAAACAATATCTTGATAACAAAAAGATGAATAATAGATTGTTAAACATTATGAAGTCAACGCCGGCCACTCAAGATTTACCAAAATCTACAAAAGTACCACAAATTACAACAGGTAAGATTATATAAAAAATAATATAATATCAATATTACGGTACTATCATTCTTTTTTTAATATTTCAAATGATACAACTACTTAAGCATATGATAATCGTTTGAATATAAGAAGGATCATGGAATCACGAAAAAACTTACTACCCAACATAAATCGACTGGTAACATCTCTACATAGTTCTTTCTTTTTTACTATATAAAAAACAAAAAATGAAGCGTTTAAAAAGTTTTTGATTGTCCAATGTATTTACCTTGTATGATTGGTCAACATATGTTTGAACTTACACAGGTACACCTATGGTTTTATCTACTCAAAAATCTATTCCACTAGATGGTCATACCATTGGAAACCATAGACCATACCATGATGAAAATTCAACATATAGTGGTAGATCAAGACAACTATCAGACATTACAAATGATATTTAAATGACTTTTACATATTTATTCGTTCTCATATTTGAATTCTAATTACAATGTTTGTTTTTTTATAGTTCAAACACCATTATTAGTTCATAACGTTACACCATCATGTTCGAGTGTTACTCAAGATACTCCGCTCCTTATCAATGTTACATCATCAAAACATAAGGTTACTGGACAAGAAAACATGATGCCGTATGCTGGTGTGTCTATGTTGAATACCATATCTCCTTCAATCATCGACAAGGAGCTTTCAAATGGTACTATTTAAATTCATATGTGTAATATATATATATATATATATATATAATATTGTTTTTTGATACCATAGTAATAATTTTCAACTTTATTGTTAGGTCTTAACAAGGGTAAAGAGAAGGTTTGTACGTTTACTGATATTCAACCTAAAGTTAGGATTAAAACAAACAGAGTTTCGAAAGTTAATTCTATTGGAGATCAACAAAATGAAAATCATATCAAAAGCCTTCAATCCATTATGGTTACTCCGTATTCAAATATCACCAACGGTATGTTTAATTTTTTATTATTTTTCCCACATTCAATAGTAATAATTAAATCTTTAACTAACTTCCCTTAATTTGTAGCCTCTAATACTAATGTTCAATCAACATCATATCGGATTTCTAAAATACATGAAAGAATCTCAACGAAGCGAAGGAGAAATCCCGTTGGATTGAATATACCGTTGTTTCCTACAAATGAGTTGACTTCAATAGATGATGAAGATTTTAAAGGAATAAGTAAAGGTATATCCACTAACTTAATAAACTACGACTATAGTTAATATGTTATGATTCCTTTTTTTATGTTCTAAAAATTATTTGTTGTTACAAACTAGAATATTTGGATCATCATGATCAGCAAAAAGTGTGTAACTCATGCAAAGCAAAGTTGTGGTACGCTGAATCTATTAGAGGTGGGAAAGACAAAAATTCTTTTTCAATTTGTTGTGGTAACGGTAAAGTTGTACTTCCTCCTTACTCACTACCACCAAGTTCATATGTTGATTTGTTTCTTGGTCTTGACAAAAAGATCAAATACTTCTTAAACAACAGTCGTCGTCTTAATTCGATGTTCTCCTTTACTTCAATGGGTGGGAAGATTGACAAGTCGGTTAATAAAGGTAAGGGTCCTAATATATTCCGTTTAAGTGGTCAGAATTATCACTTAATTGGTAGTTTGCTTCCGGAACATGGTTCCACACCAAAGTTCGCTCAATTATACATCTATGATACTGAAAATGAAGTAGCAAACATGCAGGGTGTGGTTAGGTACTTTTTCAACTTAATTTAATATTTTTTTAATTGTACCCTTAAAATTATTGAACCATTTTATAAAATAATATTTATTTTACAGCTCAATTAAAATTGTAGAAGATGAAACGTTGGATGTGGATCTTATACAGCAGATTAAAGTTTTACTTGATGGTGTAAATCCTTTCGTCAAAGTTTATAGAATGGCTAAAACCACCCTGCAAGATGACCCTAATGTTAAACTTAATCTGCAACTAATTGGTAAAAGAGATAAGGATGGGAGGACATACAACCTTCCTTCGTGTTCTGAAGTCGCCGCTTTAATTGTGGGTGATATTACAAATTGTGTTAATAGACGTGATATTATGGTTCAAACTCAATCCGGAAAACTATTGCGTATTAGTGAGCTTCATCCGTCTTATCTTCCGCTTCAGTATCCGTTGCTATTTCCCTTTGGAGATGATGGTTATCGAGTAGACATCCCTCATCGTGACTTGCTGTCTGATGTTAAAAAAAACATCAAGAAACACAACCTTTGTACCATGAGAGAATTTTTTGCATACAGGATTCAAGACAAGGAAGGGGTTTTTTCACTTATCCACAATTCCAAACTATTGTTTCAACAGTTCTTAGTTGATGCGTACACTATGATTGAGAGTGAAAGATTGTATTTCATTCGTGGTCACCAAAAAGACCTTCGTTGTGAATCGTTCGAGAAGCTTAAGCAACTAAAAGGTGCAGGTGTATCTTCGATGTCAGGTGTTGGTACAAAGGTGCTACTGCCATCATCTTTTACTGGAGGAGCTAGATATATGATACAAAACTACCTTGACGCCATGTCAATATGTAAGTGGTTTGGGTACCCGGATTTTTTTATTACCATTACATGTAATCCCAAATGGCCTGAAGTCAAGAGATTTCTTAAAGACACAACCTTGAAAGCAGAGGATAGGCCAGACATTTTATGCCGATTGTTTAAAATGAAGCTGGATAATTTAATTAAAGATTTGAAGGAAAAATCCATTCTTGGAAAAGTTATTGGAGGTAATTTTTTTTTTCTTAATATTATAAGTTGTACAAATTAACAAACTAAATTTTACGTTTTTTTCTTAGTTGTTTATACAGTGGAGTTCCAAAAGCGTGGTTTACCACATGCTCATATTTGTTTATTTATGCACCCGGATTACAAGGTTCCAACGGTTGATAAGGTTGATCCTATTATTAGTGCTGAGATTCCAGATGAAAACCAAGACCCCGAACTTTATACGCTTGTAAAGGAACATATGATGCATGGTCCATGTGGCCCTGATAATTTAAATTCAGCTTGCATGATTGATGGAAAGTGTTCAAAAAATTTCCCAAAGCAATTTTTAGAGCATACATCCATCGACGCCAGTGGTTATCCATTATATAGAAGAAGAGATTCAGGTAGAGAGCTTTACAAGTCTAATGCTCGTATGGACAACAGGTATGTTGTCCCCTATAACAAAACATTGCTAAAAAGATATCAGGCACATATAAATGTTGAGTGGTGCAACCAAGCAGGTTCAATTAAGTATCTGTTCAAATACATAAACAAAGGTCCAGATAGAGCTACATTATTATTGAACCAGGGTGGTAGTGAGGACGGAAAGAGTGAAGATGTTGATGAGATTAAAGAGTATTACGACTGTAGATACATTTCTGCATGTGAAGCTACATGGCGTATCTTGTCATTTGATGTCCATTATCGTACTCCTTCAGTTATACGACTGCCATTCCATCTACCTGGACAAAAATATGTGGTATATGGTGCAGATGATGACATTGACAATGTCTTGAACAAACCATCAGTTGCTTCTAATATGTTTTTGGGTTGGATGGAAGCAAATTCAACATTTCCAGAAGCTAGAAATTTAACTTATGTTGAGTTCCCTACAAAATTTTTTTGGAAGGCAGAACAAAAAAAATGGGATAAAAGGGAAAGATGATTCTCTATTGGTAGAATTCATGCAGTTTCACCATCAGCTGGTGAAGCTTTCTTTTTAAGGGTTTTATTGAACAAAGTCAAAGGTCCACGATCATTTGTTGAGATTTTAAGTGTCGGTCATGAGATTTGTCAAAGATTTAGGGAAGCATGTTTTAAAAGAGGCCTTTTGGATGATGATAATGAATATATTGAGGCTATTAGAGAAGCAGGTTTGTCAGGTAATGGATTTTTTATTCGAGGTTTGTTTTGTACAATGTTGCTAAACGAGAGCTTATCTAGACCAGAATTTGTTTGGGAAAATTCATGGGAAATTCTAGCTGATGGAATACTCTACAATCAAAAAATTATACTAAAAAATCCAGGTAATTTTATTTTGCTAAATAGCCCGTTATTTAGAACATGTTTTATCCATCAAAACTTCTCATACTAGAATATATTTAATATTACAAAAATACAGTGTTTAATATTAAACATTTAACTATATATTATAACGTTTAGTTTATGTTTTTGTAGTTTTATCACTAAACGTAGACCAGATCAAGAACCTTACTCTTTATGAGATTGAGAAAGTCTTACTTTGTAATAATTCCACTTTGAAGAAGTTCCCTACAATGCCATTTCCCGATTCTGAAACTATAAAGGACACCAACAACAGATTGATTACTGAAGAGCTTGATTATGACATTGACACGCTTAAAACTGACGCTGTGGGTCTTATTAACGCACTAACAGATGAGCAAAGACGTGTCTATGATAATATAATGACATCAGTTAATAGTAATCAAGGAGGTGTATTTTTTCTATGTGGTTATGGCGGTACTGGCAAAACTTATTTGTGGAAGACACTATCATCTTCATTAAGAGCAAAAGGAGAAATTGTCTTGAATGTAGCATCAAGTGGAATAGCATCTTTATTACTAACTGGCGGAAGAACCGCACACTCAAGGTTTTCAATTCCTTTAAATCTCCATGAAGACTCTATGTGTTTTATTAAGCCAAACAGTGATGCTACTGACTTATTAAGGAAAACATCTCTGATTATTTGGGATGAAGCTCCGATGTCACATAAACATGCCTTTGAAGCATTAATACGCACAATGAATGATGTTTTGATCCCTGGAAGTAGTTGCTCAAACAATATCGTGTTTGGTGGTAAAGTGGTCGTTTTTGGTGGGGATTTCCGACAAATACTACCTGTCGTACAAAATGGATCAAGGCATGACATTGTTAATGCTTCCTTGTGTTCTTCTTACATATGGCCAAATGTCAAAGTTCTCAAGTTGACAAAGAACATGAGGTTGCCTTTAGGTGTTGCCTCACAAAACATTAATGACACTGCTGAATTTTCTAAATGGTTATTAGATCTTGGAGAAGGGATAGTTGGTCAACCTAATGACGGGGAGTCTATTATTGAAATCCCCAAAGATCTCTTAATCACTGAATCTATAGATCCGGTGTTTGATTTAATTGACTTCGTTTATCCTAGAATTCTTGAGAAGTTACACGACCCTAACTATTTTCAAGACAGACGCAATTCTTGCACCTACAAATGAGGTGGTTCAATATATCAATGATCGTATCATGTCTATGTTACCCGGAGATGAAAAGGAATATTTAAGTTCAGATTCTTTTTGTCCTTTTGATTTTGTAAGTGAAGCTTTTGATGAAAACCTTTACTCACCAGACATTTTGAATGGGCTTAAACTATCAGGCGTTCCTAATCATCAATTAATTTTGAAAGTAGGTGTTCCAATAATGCTTCTTCGAAACATTGATCAAAAGAATGGCTTGTGCAATGGAACGAGGCTACGTGTACTTTATTTGGGTAACAGGGTGATTGAAGCAGAAATTATATCAGGTGCTAATATTGGTACTAGAACTTTTATCCCACGGTTAAGTCTATCACCTTCTGATAAGAAAATTCCTTTCAAGTTCAAAAGGAGGCAATTTCCTGTTGCTGTTTGCTTTGCCATGACCATAAACAAGAGTCAAGGTCAATCATTGTCTAGGGTTGGACTATACCTCAAAGATCCAGTATTTTCACATGGACAACTATATGTCGCATTGTCGAGAGTTAAAAGCAGAGCAGGGTTAAAAATTCTTATACCAGACAAAAGTGGTAATCTTACGGATCACACAACAAATGTTGTCTACAAGGAAATCTTTGCTAATCTGTAGTGCTACATTTTTGTGATGAACAGACTGTTTTTTATGATACTATTTTAATTGATTCTTATTGTTTTTTCATTTTACCATAATTTTGAACATTCTTTTCGAAAGTACATAATTTTTAATAATTCTAGGTTAATCATTTGTTAAATACTACAAAAACATATTTACATTTTTTAGTTTCATCCCGTGGGTACCCACGGGTTCTAACCTAAATTTTAGAACTCTGATGTAACGTAAAGATTAAGATTATGGTTCAAACACGTTGATTCCTCGAATAGCCATGATGATCCAAAACCTAAACCCACAAATTCACCCAAAACTTGGATAATTCGTAAATACAAGTGCTTTTACTAGAAAATGATCAATGATCATTCAATCTTCATTATAGCATCTTAAATAATAGAGACAAAACCCTAACAGGCCTAAAAACAACCACAAGCCAAAACAAAAGTCCAAAAAACATGACAAAAACATAAAAGTGTCTGTAACTCCATTTAGGAGGCTTATTTAGAGAGAAAAAAGGCGGGTAAGCCGCATTAACAAGTCATAGCCCTCGTTTTGTTCTTTGAATTGACCGGTGGCTCGTCCAAAACCGAGGCCCGTAGCTCAAGTCACTAGTACACAATTGAATATTTGGTGCGCTTAAAATGTATTTATTGGGCGGTTTTAGCTCATTGTGTTATTTCATCAGGTCATTGTTTTATTAATTCAATTATTGTGCTATTTCATCAAGTCAATGTATTATATTTTAACTTGTTTTCGAATACAAACTAAAACATACATAATAACACAATATGCCAAATCTAATATCTTGTTTTCATTGTTGACATAACTATATGTCATAACATAACTTCTTAGATCTATTACTTGTTTTTACTTGTTTTATTTATATAATCCTTATCATGTCATTGTGTAATGCTTGTCAGTTCAGAAGATACACAATGACCTGATGAAATAACACAATGGCCCAACGAAATAACACAATGAGCTGAAAAACATGAAAAAAATGTTGTTTTTATATATCAATATTATACGCGTCTTAAAGATAAAATGCTCGGATGTAAAAGTTATGGAGGTTTAAAAACGGGGGTGGAACTTTAAATATGAAGACATTACCAATATTATCCTTTCTTCTTATTTTAAGGGAGTTCCACATGTCAGCATCTCATGACTTCTTACACTTTCTATAAATTTTAGACTTTCTAGTATAACTCTACTCCTACTTGTAGTTTTCTTAAAAGTAGAGTTGTAAAACTCGCTAGGCGATGTCGGGCGGTGAGCTACCTTGGAGCTAGGAATCGAGATTAAAGGTTTGGTATTTTATATGTAAATTACAGTTATATACATACATACATACATACATACATACATACATACATACATACATACATACATACATACATACATACATACATGCATGCATGCATGCATGCATGCATGCATACATGCATGCATACATACATACATACATACATACATACATACATACATACATACATACATACATACATACATACATACATACATACATACATACATACATACATACATGCATGCATGCATGCATGCATGCATGCATGCATGCATGCATGCATGCATGCATGCATGCATGCATACATACATACATACATACATACATACATACATACATACATACATACATACATACATACATACATACATTAATGAGACTAAAAGTAGACATGTAAACAAGAAACTTCAAGTGGTAGTTAAAAAATTAACATGAAATTAAGTAATATTAAGTAGTAGCTAACAAACTAGCTGATTGACCTCTTAACTACAATGAAGAACTGAAAAATCATTGACACTTTATTAACATTTAACAACAAACCTGTCATTATTAAATTGATTTTTCAGTTAACAAATTAACATATCTTTAACTTTTTCTTGAACAATCATTGACCAACATTGTACAAGAAACATGCAATCATTAACAAATAAACAATCGATAAGCAACAAATCAACAATCAGTAGCGAATAAGAAGTGAAATTAGGGCTATCGAACAAGAAATTAGATTTAGAAACAAACATGTCGTCTTTGTCAGTTCCTCTTCTGCCATGTTGGGTTGCTGGTGGTGTTCGTCTTCTGCTCCAGAAGTTTAGATTGTGAAAAATTAGGGCTAGGGTTATGGATTTAAGGTTTAAAACATGTGGGTTATAGCTCGGGTCGGGTAAAAACAATATATTTGAGGTTTAACCCCATTTAAGTGCTTTGACTTTCACCGATCGATTACAACGATTAGCCCCGCCTAGCTCGCGTAGAACCGCCTACCGATTATAGAAAATTGTTGGGCTATGGGTTATGGCCTTTGTCTCTAATGGGCAGGCCCAATTGTTTTGATAAAGCTCATGTCCCAAACCCTAGTGGTTCCCCCTCTATATATAGTGATCACATTGTATTGTAATGTTTGCTACTTCTTTGTTCTTAATATATACATCTAGTTGCCATATAGTGGATGTAGGTCAGATCCGGACCAAACCACTCTAAATCATCTTGTCTTTGTTACTTGCATTTCATCTATCTTGTGTTGATTGTTCTTGTTTGTGTGTGGTCGAGATCCGGTGTTGGTTCCTAACAAAAATCCCCAAGATAATTAACCGATTACCGAATAATTATATATTAATTTGCCGTCTAGGCCGATTTTTACAACACTGCTTAAAAGTATTAAAGGTGAAAAAAACCATAGATTACTTAGTGAGTCTTGAAATATATATATTAACAAATTTACACAATATAAAAAAACACTAGTGTATTAAAAAAATATATACAGAATAACCAATTGTGACGGGTCGAATGAATGTGCAAAGTTCCCGGGTCTTGGAACTCTTGAATACTATGTTATAAAAAAATATTGAGTTGTTATCATGCGTAAAACTCGGGTTATGTTTTGTTTCCGTATGTTCACAGGCGAAGATGTCTTTTAGTTCATTATCATCAGACGGCATTCCGACTTAAAGGGGGTATGTGTCGGTCTTGTTTTTCGTTTGTTGACTTGGTTGGCGTATGACCTACTACGTCATCAACCCCAACCAGAGGTAGTTACGGTGTAGTGATGAGCGCTTTTGACTTTGCTCGTTTGATTATCCGCTTCTCATCTCATCACCTCTATTGCCTTTGTTTAAACATTTCATTAAATAACGTTTCATTATCTAGAAACTTTACTTTTAGGGATAAAAACCTCTTTAAATAGAGTCACTTTAATTAAAAAGCTCAAGATTCATATAAACAAATTCAAGTTCACTTTATTAATACTTTAAAAATAGAAACTTTCAAAATTTACTTTATACAAAATCTAGATCAACAACCCATATTAATGATATATACAAAATTACTAGCTGAACTATTGATTCCAGAATTAGTTTCTGAACTGATTCTAGTCCAAATTAGTTGCTAATTAAACCGACTCTTTTGCAAATCAGGTTTTAAACCGGTTTTAGTGCAAATCGATTCTTGAACCAGTTTTTGAAGAGGGAATTTTGAACTAATAACACACTGGCTGTTCGGTTTGAGCCTTGAAACGGTTTGGGCAAAGTGTTTTTTTTGTTGCATTGACCCGTTTGGAAACTGGCTTTTTCACATGTCTACACGTGTAGTATTTGTAGAGGTAAGAAATTGTTTTTATAAATTTAAACCTCATGAACTATAAAGTATATTTTGAAAAAAAAATATAAACAAACAATTCACACCGGCCAATATGGCTCTTATTTATATATGTTTTTGGTTTCTTAAGATTAGGGGTATATAACTATATATACAAACTTGTGTCGCACTGCATGTGTCCAAATACTAGGTAAAACGACATAAAAAAATCCGACACAAGTAAAAAAAATATAGCTTTGTCAAAATGCATGCATCAACTCAATTTTCCGAGACAAATTTATGTTCTAACACAAATTATTGCTGTAGCATACGTACGTACAACTAATTAAATCGTACGGTTCTTGCAGTTTTTATCATATATATTCTTGTTCTTGGTTCTTAAATAGACGTAAATCTCTCTCTAGCTATATGAACAAATTAACTAAATGGTTGTATACGAGTTAGCTAGGTTTCAATAGATACAAAACCCTCCATTCTTCTTCATACAAAAAAGAGTTGCCTTGACTATTCCACTTTGCATCTCTCTTTAAATCATATCAGCTTTTTGTTGATGCCCTTTGGTATACATATGGCCGCAAAATAGTGATCCGTCCCTCTTAGTCCATCAATGTACAAAAAATCTTTTATAAAGTATAACTTCACATCCTCTATCTTGAGTCCAGGCATGTTTAAGGATATAATTGTTCTACTTATAACAACATTCCTTCAGCAGACTCCTTGTTATACATTGTGACTGACCTACCTTTCACTCTCAGCTCATATCGTCGCTTGTAGGTTGATCGATGTAACAATATATCTTAACTCATGAGGAACAAATATATATTAGAATATAGCCACCACCTTAACATTATAACATTAGTAATGAATTACATATGCTACATGACCCAATATTTTACTGATGTTGGTGTCAAGGAACTTACTGACGGATTTAGCCAAAGAAAGTTCTTGGTTTTCCGTCTTGGGAAGGGTTAACCTTAACATTCCGTCTTTCATCTCCCCCTTCAAATCACTCTTCTTGTTAAAGTTGGCAGGTAAATCCATGATCGCCATGTAGCTTTTGCTATGTGTTTGGGCTTCGATGAGCAAAAACTTTTCCTCGATACGTGCACAAACATCCTCTTTTTCTAGAAGGAAAGTGTGGGTTTTACAAACGATTTGGTGTGGTTGTTCTGAAAGATAATAAGGGGATGAATTATTTTGTTCCTTTAGTAGGGATATAAGGAAACTATAGAAATATCAAGAAGATGTAGGTTTATGTAGATAAATGGATTGAGTTTGGTTAGTAAGAATTAAAAGAAACATCAAGTGTTGGTGGAGCTGAAGCTACCAAAGCCACTCAATGGGTGGGATTTCAAAGAAGATGACTTCAAAACACAGTGGATGAAGAACGGTTCGTTGAAGGTCATTGTAACACGGTACCAATACCCTAGGAAGATGGACTGTTTTGCCGTCTTCTTCTTCCTGGGATTTAGGCTCGTCCATCTTCTTCTTAGGGTATTGATACCTTGTTATAGTGACATTCAATAAACCATTCTTTATTCATTGTGTTTTGAAGTCATCTTGTTTAAAATCTCACCCGTTAAGTGGCTTAGGTAGTTGCAGCTCTACCAACACTTGATGTTTCCTTTCATTCTTACTCACCAAACTGAATCCACTTATCTGCATAAACCTACCTCTTCTTGACATCTTTATAGTTTCCTTATCTATCCCTCCTAAAGGAACAAAATAATTCATGCCCTTTATTATCTTCCAAAACAACCACACCAAATTGTTTGTAAAATCCACACTTTCCTTCTAGTTCTTAGTCAATCTAGATCTCTTGAAAAGCCACCTCTCCGGTTGGACCCAAATCTCAACCACCAATCGGTAAGATCCTAAGTGACCGCACCTTTAATGTCAATCTAACACATGAGTTAGTAAAAATTAATACTTTTTGAATGAATTGAATGCATATATATATATAATAAGAAACTAGCTAATTAAGATGGATTACATACCGCTAAAAGTAAACCTTTGAAATCCATTGTCCAACTTTACTTACATACATAAATAATATTGACATTAATATATAAAACTTAAACCTAAAACTAAAACCGTGTAATATGTAAAGAAGGAAGCAGATACCTTCAAGTTTAACTTAATTTTTCACGGTTCAACTCCATGTTTTTAACTTCCGGGCGGGTGGTGTTTTGATACCATTCGATTCGACGGATATAATCAATCAAGCCATGAACGTACGTTTCTTTTCCCCATCTGTCGGATTTGCGCCACAGTAAGCGACGGAAGCATTGATCGAACGTTGGCGATCAAGGCTGGGTTTTGGTAAAAGAAATCATCATCATCTCGTGTAAATTGTGTGTAGTGAGAAGAGAGTAGTGGTGGTAGGTGATGAAAATAATAGGCCGATTACTTATACGGATAGGGTTAGGGCTAGGACAGCCAGCTGTCATACACTCATACACAATTTTTTTTTCGGTCAGCGAAACGAATAAAGATCGGCTGCTTAGGCTACTTAGGGTAACTCAATGGCGAAAGGTGACCCCAAACGCTCTGCGAACACAGACAGTACTGGGTAGCCGAAGCCCACCTATTATAACCCGACTCCAATTCGGGGAAAACCCACTTATAACTAGTCCGCCCGTAGGCACGACAACAAGCTAGCGGTAAAACCCATTTGGCTCAGAGATCGAACTTGTGTTGCCACAAGTCTCCCTTCATTACCCTCATTTGCCCTTATTTGCTCCTTCCAAACTGATGGTAGTGGGAATAGAACTTGAGTCTCTTTTGGAGAATCTAAGCACCTTACCACTACACCACATTGAAAGTTGCTTACACTAACTTTATTTCAACACATTTTATTTTGAGTAAAATGTGACTACACATATATAATAATACTAGATTAACACCCTTGGACACCCATGGGTTGAATGATAAAAAAAATTATATAATTTTATATTGAAACAAGTAATGAAAAAGTTAATTAATATAAAAGATAAAACATGAATTTATCTTAATTAAGGTTGATGTGGTGTTTACAAGTGACACAGTGCGGTATCATTGCTTAGTAATTTATTAAAAGAGAGGATTAATTAACTAGTTTATATGCCCGGATTAATTAACTAGTTTATATGCCCGTGTTATACACGGGCGGTGAAGACAAAAACTATAACAAAACATGATAATAAGAATACCATAATTTAAATTAAAAAACTTTAAAGTTAATGAGTCTAAGTGTTTTTTTATAGAACGGCGGTTGGTGCAAACGATCTATGACCGAAGCACTCAGAGGTGCAAGGGCCGAGATCGAAACCCCGCCTCTAACACCAACAGGTGTTTTTCATCGGCATTGGGGCTCCCCCATTACTGCGAACGTAGCGGAGGCTTACCACAACCCTCCTTACGGGCCAAGTTGATCGGAGTCGAAACTCGTCAACCAACTGTTCCAGAGAAAAACCGGGCATGAACCTTTAACCATGCCACGTAAAACCATTAGGCTCAGACACGAAGCCGGGTGGTAACCCGGGACGAGCTTCATTGCCAATATCCACCAAAAGTCCAAAAGTAACACTAGTGGGGATAGAACTTGAATCTCATATGGAGAACACTAGGCCACAAGTGTTCGTATTAGAGTAAGAACTTGAGTCTCCTATTGATTTACAAGTGGCAATGATGTCAACCTCTTCTTCCTTCAAAGTTCAATAAAAATGTGATTTCAAAATAGAACATGGATCCTATTTATATAATATGAGAAGAATAATTAAAATATGACAATGAGTGATTAACGTAAAAAAAACTAGTAATTATACCAAATGAAGTATTTTGAAACTATACTTACATGGAATGTTTGACCACCTCAATAGCCTCAGCAGCTGCAGAATTCATCAACAACAACTTCCTTGTTCACATTCTTCTTGTCTAATTAGTATGGGTTGAAACGGGTCATGTTTGGTAGGGATCAAACACAAATGATTTGATATGAGCTGAAATGAACCAAAAGTAATTAACACTTTATCACGTTATGTATGAACCCATTCATAAATTGTACAAATAGCCACATCTGAAGATACTATTATTAAAATATGAGCATACCATATGAGCATCATTTATATACATGCCAATCGCCAAGCTAATCGAGCTAAACCAACTTCAGAATTATATCTTTAAGTAAGATTGAAATCATTAATGTCTACACATAACATGAAATAAAGTAGATTTTAAAATTTGAATGAGCATGATGAAGTATTGTTTAGTTTAAAAGAGTAGGTAGAAAAGAAAAAGGAATCATTTCTTCTTTGGTACATAGCAACGTAAATGCCTTCACATGCGAACACGTCGCCCTGTTGAATCTCCAGCTGACAAAGGTCCAAACCCATACTAAATGCTTGACAAGTAAGAAAAAACATCTTCTTTTATTACATATAGATATAGATTATAGATACCTAGCTAGCTTGTTTTAATTAACATACCACTCATGTATCATCAACAGATCTAAAGTTTGAGTTTTCTTCCAAACTAGTATATTTATAAAAATTATTTTCTATTTTAGGTTTCCGTTAATTCAGATCCGTTACTATCTACGCATCTGGATTTATATCTAACACTTACCACGTCAAGATGTAACACTAAATTTAGTAAAATATTTAATTTTAGAGGCAGCAAATATAATAACTCTTTTTAATTTGTGGTTTTTTTCTTAATATGATGTTCCAAATATCAATCCACAATGGTGAGGACTCTGCTATTTTTAATAATGAAAGAAATCAAGTTGCCAACATCCACATAAGGAGCTCGATAATGCGAATTCTTCATCATATTTAAGGCTTAAGTAGAATAAAAATTATATCGTCATCGTGTCTTTTTTTTAGGTCATTGTGTTTTTTTATCATTGTCTTTTAATATTTATTACAAGAGTTTACTTTAATGATTTAGTTCTATAGCTTAATTTTTATTGTTAGGTTGTAAAGTTTAGTCTTTAATTAGGTTTGTGTTTTAAGTTTCAGCTCACTGTATTATGTCGTCAACATTATGTCTCTTTCACCACTTCATTGTTTTTAAGATTTAGTTTAGGTTTTAGCTTTTAGTGATTAGCGTTAAGATTTAGTAAAGGGTTTAGAATTTGGATTTAGCTTTCAAGATTTGAATTCTACGTTCCCAACTCATTGCGTATGTCCTGTTTTTCCTTGAAAGTTAGAGTTTAGCTTTTAGGTTTTAAGATTTATGGTTTAATGTTTACGGTTTGACGAGTCGGTTTAGAGTCCGTAGCGTGAGATATGTCTTTAATTTAGGTCAATTAAGCATAATTAGATTAGCCGACCGTGAGGAAACTTATTCCCGTAACTGGTGTGATAATAGCTTGATAGTAACACTTTAGGTCTCTTCTCGAAAAGAGTCGAGGGTCCTAATTAGCGTTGCCTTTAAGTGAATATTCTTAGATCCTGCTTCCGTAAACACTAGTCTAAACATGATTGATAATTGAAGTTAACAATGATTCTAGCCTATGTGGGTTGTGATAGTGTGTTAAAAATTGAATTAGGTTAGGTTGTGTAGGTGGAAGAGAGAGAAATTATTATTTTAATGTTAGGTTAGGTTGGGTTGAGGTGTTCACCACAATGAGTAGTCTTACCAGTTCACGCATCCCTTCCTTCAATCAAGTTTCAAAATTCAAACCCTAACCCTAAACCGCCTCTGCCCTCATCAACCACCGCCTCCGCCGCTCATCAACCATCGCCTCCGCCATTCGTCAACCTCCGCCTACACCGTTCGATGACCACCATCCACCGCCTACAAGCTCGTCTGCGTTTGTCTCATCTACACATCTATCATTCCAATTTGTCGTATTTGTCTCGTCTACACATCTACAATTCCAATTTGACGTAAGTCTCAATCTCAATATGAAATTCTATTTCTATTGTAATGTATCTGAGTTTACTTGTGTATTTTTATTTGTTGTAGATGGATCTGAAAAGCATACCATAGATGTGGATATGGAAGATGATAAGGGTTGGTAGGTTGTTAATGTTATGGTTAGAGACAAATGAATTTTTAGGACTTGATGAATTTTACGGAAATTTTATTTTATTTAAAAAGTGGGTTCTTATCGTGTCTTATCGTGTAACATGCTTTTTATTGTGTTTGTGTTCGTGTTTAGAAAAAATGACACGATAAGTTATCGTTTCGTGTTCGTCTTTGGGCTTATCATGTTCGTGTCTTATCGTGTTGTGTCTGACATGATATGTCATCCCTAGTTCAACATGGAAGTGTTGGGGCGCTTATATTTCTATATAACCACTTTTGTTTTGTTTATATGCTTAAGGAGCCTCCTAATTAATTCTTGATATAACAAGGATATATATGGCAAGAATAATAGTAAAGTGTCCTAAGGTCCAAGGTTTGTTAATATAATCTAAGGATTAGTTATAAATCTTTAAGTGTATTGGGGTGTTGTGATATTAAAAAATGGAGTGGAAGCACCAGAGATAATGTTAAGATTGTGGAGACTTTATGTACAGTTAAAGAGATGAAATGAAAGTGTGGAAAACTCATGGCTTGAGATTTAGACTTTGACAGTTACACATTCTACTTCTTGATGCATGCAGCACCTTAGATGTGTAGTGTAAATTTTTTTTTTTGCTATTTTAGTTTAAGTTCTTATCACACATTCTGCAATATATGTTTAGAGTTTCAAGAAAACATAACATGAGATATTGTGCTTGGTCTCTTGTGAAACTGGTCAACATGGTATGTCATGTTACTGTACCGTACCGTAGTTCACTAGGCTTCAAGATTCTTGTTTCTAGCTTGTGGCTTCTTGATTGCGTGGTCGAATGGCCTACGTCATCATTAACTATAGCCGGTCCTGGGAAATTTGGTGCCCTATGTAAATCGTAAAAAATGGCACCACTTATTGCGTCTTTGCGAAGGTCCGGGGGCAGTGCCCTTGGTAGGGGGACCAAGGGGTTGAGCCATGATCGATGTCGTTTGGTCGGTCAAAAATAAAGTAAATAGATTCCTATTTACCCTTAATAGTAAGGATAAGTAGGGTGTCGAACCCACGATGAATTGATGGTTAGTGTCAGTTTATAATCTAAATTAACTAGTTACTAAAACAAATAATAATTCGAATTGAAATTGATTTTAAATTACAAAAGAAAACTTTAATTTCTTGTAAACAATTTAAAAGAAAACACAACCTCCTCCAAACTTCAGGTTCTAGGTTTCACAAAAAGCTCAGTTGTTCATTAGACACCACATAAACATAGCGTTGGAAAATCAGTTAACATAGTAAGTGAAGATGAATTGTTGTCAGCAAACCATACAACTAATTGTGTCATAAATCAGTATAATCCAATTACCCAATTCACTAGTGTCAAATTCCCTCCTTTAGTCACCCAACCCGCTCTAGGTTTTGTCATCAACCGAACATGATTGTAAAGAAAGAAAACTCAAAACACAAATATAAATTGTTTAGATTAACCAATACATCAATCCATTAAGTTTTTATCATAAACTAAATAGATCTAAAACAACCGAATCAAGTGTTAAAACCTATACGAACCGTCCATCTGGAAAAAGCCACAAGATAATTAACCACTCATTTTCATGATGAACCAAAATAAATAAAGTGCAGCCAAACTCCTTCTCTTGATTTCTGCCGTCGAATCCTCTAGTCGAAACCCCCTTTTTAATTTTTTATTCTTTTCCTTGTTCAATATCGGCCCAATATTTCTAGCCTACGTATAATTTGTTTAAACCCAAAGATGGCATGTGCTCAATTTAAACTTCCAGCTCACATACAATATATGTCACTATTCTTTCACGTGAGCCCATCATAATTCATAACAATTCGACCAACTCTTGTATATACTTTCGGAATGGAAATTAAAACCTATTAAGTGTCATACCCCATATAATGTATATTCCCATCTAAATGATAACGATCTTTTAGTCTTTTACCTAGGAACTTAGAAGTGTATTGAACGGTCAAGAAAAGTGGTTGTGATAATAAGTATTGGGCGTGATTTATACTCCGATACGATACGGTGTTTTTAAAACGGACAAGTTAGACTATTTTTTAAACAAGAAACTACTTTATTTTTAAATTAAATTAAATATATAAATATCTAAGTTTGAACCTGAGTCCTTCAAATAATGTTTTTAAAGGTAAAACATCTTCCTCTGAACGACCAACCGAACAAGTTGACGGTAATTAGTTGACTTATGTATATTATAATAAAGTATTTAATATAATTTAATAATATATGTATAATATTCATATAAAGATAGGATCATTACTGAACCACTTTAATTACAAAACTACGGAACCATTGATTTACACATATGTAAATTGGAACCATTGATTTACATACGCGTAAATTAAGGAACCATTGATTTACACGTATGTAAATTAGTGATATTAGAATAGTTAATAACTTAATTAAAGGCAAAAAATAGTTCTTTTTGTTCTCGTGATAAAAAGGTATTCTGTAATGATCTTGACCACACACACACACACACACACACACACACACACACACACACACACACATATATATATATATATATATATATATATAGGGGAGGGATCAAATGAGAACTCCATATTAAGTTGAGAACTTGAGAACTCCCAAAAGACAAGGGATGGAATTTTAAAGTGGAGGGGCATATTTGGAACTTTAAATATATAAATCTTTAAACATTTCTATCTTTTGCATACGTTAAGTTTTTAAATTTTTTTTCGCACCATTGGATCAAGAATTTCAGTATCTTTCATTTGAGTATAAATAACGTTATAAAAAAATAAAAATTTCTCGTTTTTTTAATTTCAATACTTCATATATGTAGTATACGATATTATATGTTTTTAAATTTGGGAAAATGAATATGGTGTTGTTATGCATCTAAATTACATGACAAACCATCAAAACTACGTACTTTGATAAAATAACAAAAGTTCCCTTATATTGATTTCGATTATACCATAACAAAAAACAACACCGTCATGCCTTAGTTCTAAATTTGGATTTTTCTCATATGATCGTATTCACATTGCTAGCAAATACTTGGTCCACGTTATGTGACGTGGTATGAATATGTGCAGCATGAGCATATCACAATACCAATTATAATAGTCATGTTATGTTAATCTGTTTGTTGGAATTGAAAAGCCAAATTGGTGTACAATCGAATTTTAAAGGACAAGTAATTTTTTATTAAAATGAATGACGATTATTGAGTAAATGGGAAAGAGAAAATTATGATCTAAGTGGAGAAGGTCGGTTCGTCCATTAAATAGAATAAAGATCAATGAGTTAGTTTTCTAATAAAAATTAATTTAACTTATTTTATGAAAGCTAGGTAGTTTTAATGGTTTTACGTGTAACTTATGTGCATAACATTACCGTATTGACTATCCTCTTTTAAAGTTTATAGTATTGCATATATGTAGTATCGTATACTACATATATGTAGTATCATACTACTACATATATGTAGTATATGCAATATTGATGCATTGTTATCTTATAGTTTGAATTTCAGGTTTATTTTATTTTGTTATTATATTTATCTTTAATTTATTAGTTTATTATTATCTTTATGTTTAGACATAGTATAAGTATTGGTTTTGTTTTCATTTGTAATAAGTTTTTTTATATGGAATATTATGAACTTTGTTTACGGTCATTTGAGATCGTATGTACACTTTAAATAATTATTAAACTCCCGAGCTATTTGGCCGCTTCAAAAAATGCATCAAGTACAGTGATACTACATATATGTAGTATCGAAAAAACGAAAATGTGATTTTTAAATTTTTTTAATATAAATAAGGTATGGAAAAGTTAGTAACGTCTAAAGAAAAATATAATCAAGTACGAATTCACAATATTACATATATGCAGTATGGAAATTAAAAAAACGAGAAAAAAAATATTTTTTATAATGTTATTTATACTCAAATGAAAGATAAACAAATTCTTGATCTAATGGTGTAATTTTTTTTAAATAATATTAACGTATGCAAAAGATAGAAATATTTTAAGATTTTTATATTTAAAGTTCCAATTTTACCCTTCCTCTTTAAAATTCCATCCCTTGTATTTTTGGTAGTTCTCTAGTTCTCAACTTAAAATGAGTTCTCAATTGAACCCTACCCTATATATATATATAGGGGAGGGTTCATTTGAGAAGAGCAAATATTGCGAGAAGAAAAAGAAATTGCTAAATTCTTCATTTTTTCAACCAAAAACGTTTTTAACTTACAAAACAATGATAGAAATGTAACATTTATTCATTAACTTTAATATTCAATAAATAAAATTTAATAAATTTCGTTTATTTGTTAAACCTACACATGTGGAAGTCATGTGTAGGTTAGGTTACTTACACATAACCTACACGTATGTAGGTAAATTTAAAACGCTAAAAATACATACGTAAAAAATATTTTAATGATTTTTTTTAGTTTATACCTTACACATTTGCATGTAGGAAGTGAATTTATTAAAAAAAAATTAAACAAATGAAAAGTTTTTTTAGTGATTTAGGTTTCTTCTTTTTCTTCTCGCAATATATGAGTCTTCTCAAATGAACCTCCACCTATATATATATATATATATATATATATATATATATATATATATATATATATATATATATATATAGAGGAGAGTTATCCTACATAGTGTTGGAAATCTAAGAAGGCTAAGAAGGATTTATGACCTTTAGATCTCTCTTTTAATGGTTGAGATCAATTTGTAGGAAAAGAAATTGGTGGAAGGGTACATTAGTCATAGCCACTTTTGTTGACTTTCTCTCTCCACATGCAAGGCACATGCCAATTCCCCCACTTTTTTTAAAACTTTCATAACTTTTGGATACGATATTATTTTTTAAAAAAAATTACACCAAAAAAACAAGCGTTTTGTTATCTTTAAAACGCGTATAATATTGATATATAAAAAATAAAATTTTTTTTCGGCACTTGTCTAGTCCTTGTGTAATATCATGTGATTGTGTTATATTATAACTAGTAAAATATCACTTTTATCGGTTCATTCTTAAGTCATTATATAATATCATCTTATTTTAAATATTTGTTGTGTCATATTATGTGTTTAGAAATTATCACCGTGTCACAAATTGTTAATATGTGTTTGAGAAATGTTCAAAGACAACGTCATTTTTTGTTACAAAGTGTGAGAATGACACAATGGTAAACAGAGACAATGGTAAACAAAGACACAATGACACTTTTAAAAAAATTATAACTCACAATATAAATCAAATTTGAAAAAAGTGGTTCGGAGACCTTGTTCCCCTTGTATTCCTCTTTCAGAAAATAAATAAACGAAAAATTAAAAAAAATTAAAAAAATTACCGTTTTTTTTATTTTTTAAATTAGACACAATGAAAAAAGACACAATGAGAAAATAATAGTTTTTTTAAGTTTTGTTTATTTATTTTTTAAGGAGAATGATGTGAGAGCAAGATCTTTGAAATACTTTTTGTGTTATTGTGTAATTATTATTAGATCATTGTGTAATACTTGTCAAATAATATTACACAATTACCCGATGAATGACACAACAACCTTACGGATGACACAATCACACAATGACCTGACAAAAGACACAATGACCTGACGGAAGACACAATGACCTGACGTTAGACACAATGAGCTGAAAAATTGTGAAAAAAAAAGTTCGTTTTTTATATATCAATATTATACGCGTTTTAAAGAGAAAAAAATTCTCGTTTTTATGGTGTAATTTGTTTAAAAAAATAATGTCGTATGTAAAAGTTATAAACGTTTTAAAAAAGTGGGGGAATTGACATGTGACTTGCATGTGGAGAGAGAATATTTAAAAAAGTGGGCATGACTAAAATACCCCCTCTCCTAATTTTTCTAGATGCCACATGTCAATTTCTTATTGCTTCTTAGCCTTCTTAGATTTATAACACTATGTAGGTGAACCTCACTCTATATATATATATATATATATATATATATATATATATATATATATATATATATATATATATAGGGAAAAGTTCAATGGGGAACCCCTTTTTTACCGGGGAACTAGGGAACACTTCTGGGCCATTGGATCATCTTGATTAATTTTGGGTGGGGAACACCTACACCCTCCAATCCTATACATTGCACTTTTAAAAAATAAAAAAAAAACACGCTGAAGTGGGAATCGAACCGCCGACCTCTCGTTTCAATGTAACGCGCTTTTCCACTTAACTAAAACCCATTTGGTGATTTTCAGTTCGCTTTTATTTTACTTAAACTTAACTTTCGCAGTTTTTTTTAACTTTGTTTTATTTTTATCTTTTTACTTAACTATTATTATACAACTTTAAAGGCTAATTTTATGATTAGATTTTAAGATTGAAATTTTATCTAGATTAGTATTAAATTTATTTTTAACTTAACATATTTGTCGTAATTTTTTTAATGATTTTGTTTTAATTTTATTATTTTTTTGTCTTACTTACCATTGTTTAGCTTTAAGGGGTTAGTTTTGGTTTTGGATTTTAAGATTCATATTTTATCTACAGGTAAAAAGCTCCTTTGAGCAAAGCCTTAACGAGCTCCAGCCCGATCTCAAGCGTAAAAAATATTTGTTTTGTTTTCGAGCTCAAACTTTACATTTAAAATTCGTCAAGTTTTAACGAGCTTTTTATATATATATTTTATTTTATTTTATAAGTATATATTCATAAATATAATTAAAAATATTTATAAATTATGAAAAAAAGATTAAATAATATGTATTTTTTATATATACGATATATGATTATAAATATATATAATAATATATAAAATAATTAATTACTAAAGGAGCCGAGCTGAGCTTGAAGTTGAAAAAATTCTGACGAGCCAAGCTTGAGCTTTGGAAATAAAGATCGAAATGAGCCTAGCTTTAGCTCGAGCTTTATTAAACTAAAATGAGCCGATCTCGAGCCTAAACGAGCTCGGGCTCGGCTCGTTTACACCTCTAATGTTAGCTACTTTTATGATTTGATTTTAGGATTTAGATTTTATCTATATTAGTATTAAATTTATTTTTACGTAACGTTTTTATAAGTTTTTTATTTGATTTTGTTTTAATTTTATTACCTTTGTTTTACCTTTTATTTTTTAACTTTAAGGGTGAGTTTCGGTTTAGATTTTTAATATTATATTTTATCTACGGGTGTAAATATTTCAAGTCGGCTCACGCGCAAGCTACTTGAGATCAACTCGGTATAAAAAAAAACTTGTTTGAGAGCCGAGCCTTAACGAGCCCGATCTCAAGCCTAAAAAATATTTGTTTTGTTATCGAGCTTGGGTTTGGCATTCAAACCTCGTCAAGCTTTAAAAGAGTTTTTTGTTTATATTTATTATTATTATTATTATTATTATTAATATTATTATTATTATTAATATTATTATTATTATTATTATTATTATTATTATTATTATTATTATTATTATTATTATTATTATTATTATTATTATTATTATTATTATTATTATTATTATTATTATTATTATTATTATTAGGTACAACTCTAATATTAAAGGTCGGTGACACCAACACATATCACCGGCCTATTTTAAAGTATTTTTTGATTTTACTTTTATGTGTTTATGATTTTGACCCCCTGACTTTGGCAGTTAACGGTTTTGACCACCGAATTTGACTTATTATCGTTTTCGTCCTTGATGACTTAGTCAGTTTACAATTTTAACATGTAACTCTAATTTGAGATATTTACGACTTTGATCCTCGATTTAGCATATAAGTTTGGATACTTCTTCGTCTTTTGATATGTGACTTTACACCGTCATGTACGAGACATGAAACTTTTTTTATCAACACATTTGACGAAGTCATATACGAAAGACCAGCCGTCGTATCGCGCGACCTTGTCTTTATTCTAGTAATTATTCTTTTTCTTACTATTATTATCATTATTATTATTATTAGTACTTTTTTTAGAAATGTAGCAGTTTATAAATATTTACATAAAATGATTCAACGTTTGGACTAGAACCCAGGACCCCCAAGAGAGGCAAAACCTCTCATATTTCTCTTAACCACTACACTAAGAGATCATTGGTAATTATTATTACTATTATTAGTATTCTTACTATTATTATTATTCTTACTATTATTATTATTCATATTATTATTTTTATTATTATTATTACTATTACTATTACTATTAATACTATTAGTATTATTATTAATATTATTATTATTATTATTATTATTATTATTATTATTATTATTATTATTATATAGTTTAGAGTTTAGGTTTTTTTTTACTTTTAGGTTTAGTGTTTAGGTTTTACGATAAATTATTTTGGTTTAGTTATTTTTTTAGGGGGGGGGGGGGTGGGTGGTTAGTTTTTTCTTGAGGAGGGGGTTACGTTTACTCAAAAGAGATGCGTATGTTCATAGAAAACAAAATGTGCACCATAAATTCTCTACATCGCACCTGTAAAAGAGAAAAAAACACGAACAGTGGAGTGATTCGAACTTGTGACATGCTGAACACATGCGATGTGCATAAATGACCGAAATATTTTTCTATTTTGCAAGTTAATTCAATCTCATTAATAAATATTGAACGTTTCATTTTTTTTACAAAGCTACAAGTTATATTTATAAAATACATACTAAAACACTAAACACATACATTGCTTCTTTTAACTTTCTTTTTTTTAATCGGTTTTCTTTTTTTTTTTCATTTAGCTTTTAACATTTAGTTTTATTGTTTAGCGTTATATTTTCCCTAACTTTTTATTTTTTTTATTTAATTTAAGGATTTAGTTTTTATGGTTTTGGTTTCTCGATTCCCGTCTTTTGAAGTTTAGATTTTAATTAAGTGTTTCTTTTATAGCTTTTAAGGTTAGGTTTAGACAGCGATTGTGTGGTGGTTTTTGTTGGTGGAGGTAGTATGTGCTAAAACTAGAATCACATGTGCTATATCTAAAATCAACTCAAATACATGTGCTAAAAGGAGAATCACATGTGTTAAACCTCAAAATACATGTGCTAAAACTATAATCACATAGCTAGACTTAAATCACATGTGCTAACTTTTAACCAAAGACAATTAGCAAGTTTACAAAACCTCAAATAGATGTTCTAAAAATTAAAATTCACATGTGCTAAAACTCAAATCACATGTGCTAAAACTCAAATCACATGTGCTAAACTTCTAATCAAACGCAATTAGCAAGTATATAAAACCTCAAATAAATGTTCTAAAAATTAAAAATCACATGTGCTAAATCTCAAATCACATGTGATAAAGCCAAAATCACATGTGCTAAACTTCCAACCAAGGACAATTAATAAGTTTACAAAACCTTGCTAAAAACTGAAAATCACATGTGCTAAAACTAAAATCATATGTGCTAAACCTCAAATCATATATGCTAAACCTCAAATCATATGTGCTAAAACTAGAATCACATCTACCAAACCTCAAATCACATGTGCTAAACTTCTAACTATGCCTGGCAAAATGGGCGGGTCGGGTTGGGTTGAGGTGTCGGGTCATAACGGGTCCGGGTCAAAACGGGTGTGGGTCATAACGGGTTGATTAAAAAATGGGTTGGGATGGTTCGGGTTATAACGGGTCTGGGTCAGGATTGGTCGGGTCAAAACGGGTCGAATACAAAATTTGTTTAAATCCCGGGCGAATTCAAAATTTGTTAAAATCCATGTAATTAACTGATTTCGACCATTTCACATTACAAACACATTAAATAAGTTATGGCTAAAAGGTTAATATTTAAAATATCAAATAAGTTTCTAAATATATTTTCGGTAAGCAATTGTATTTAAAACACTTACTGTGTTTATTATAATTGAATGTAATTTATATTTTATTTAAAAACTAGATTTAAATTATAAATAGTAGAAAAATGAATACAACTGTATCGCACATTAAGGCAGTGGTTCACTTAATTTGATCCACCGGCGATCGGAGTCTACCGGAGATAAATGGACGTCGCTGGAAAATTTTTATTAAATGTTGTAGCAATATTGGAGATGACGGTTAACCGATTCATAGACTGTCATTACAACAACATTGATGGGTTGCAACGGCTTTAGTTGGCGGTGGTTGCAGCGTTGGTGGTTGACGGTGGTCACGATGGAAGCGGTGGTGCGTTTGTAGTGGCGAATTGTAGGTGATGGTCCCAGCTCCGTCAAAGTTGGTGGTTATCATGAACCATGAGCATAGCAATTTCAGGTTTAACTTTGAAATGTTGACCCGCCGGAAATGTTTGGACCCATCTAAACCCATCTAAACTAGAATCACATGTGATAAATCTCAAATCACATGTGATAAATCTCAAATCACATGTGCTAAACTAGAATCACATGTGCTAAAACTTAGCACGTGTATTTGTGATTCTAGTTTAGCACATGTGATTCTAGTTTTAGCACATATGATTTGAGGTTAACACATGTGATTCTAGTTTTAGCACATGCGATTTGAGGTTAGCACGTGTGATTCTAGTTTAGCACATGTGATTCTAGTTTTTTTATGTTTAGCACATGTGATTCCTAACCAAAAACACATGTGCGATTTGAGGTTTAGCAAATGAGATTCTAGTTTTAGCACATGTGATTCTAGTTTAGCACATGTGATTTGAGATTTATCACATGTGATTTGAGATTTATCACATGTGATTCTAGTTTTAGCACATGTGATTTAAGTTGTAGCACAAGTGATTTGTCGTTTAGCATATGTAATTTGAAGTTTAGCACACTTATTTGAGGTTTTATAAACGTATTAATTGTCTTTGGTTGAAACTTTAGCACATTTGATTTGAGGTTTAGCACATGCGATTCTAGTTTTAGCACATGTGATTTTTTATTTTTAGCACATTTATTTGAAGTTTTGTAAACTTATTAATTGTCTTTGGTTGAAAGTTTAGCACGTGTGATTTGAGGTTTAGCAAATGAGATTCTAGTTTTAGCACATGTGATTCTAGTTTAGCACATGTGATTTGAGATTTATCACATGTGATTTGAGATTTATCACATGTGATTTGAGATTTATCACATGTGATTATAGTTTTGTAAACTATAAACACATGCTAGTTTTTTTCTTGCGATTTCACGTGTCGAGTCGATTTTAACTAAGGAATAATTTTCGGAATGACAATTGTTTGATGGCGATTAATGGTGATAGCGGATGAGGAGAGGTTGAGTGGACGAGTTGGTCTCTTCACTAGTAACTAAAGCGAGGGTGGTGAACCAAAGATGCGATATGACATGTTTAAATGAAACATGCTAATTCAGTTACTTGCTTCGAATTTATAACGAGTCGTAAACATGACTACAGATTCTAAAAAAATAAAAAGACAAAGAAAAGTTAAAAAAGTGAAGCACACAAAATTAGGGGTGTAAACGAGCTGAGATGAGCCGAGCCCGAGCTCGTCTAGGCTCGAGCTCGGCTCGTTTCAGGTTAACCAGGCTCGAGCTTGAGCTCGACTCGTTTCAAGCTTTAATTTCAAAGCCCGATCTCGAGCTCGTCACAAAATTCTCAAACTCGAGCTCGACTCGGGCTTGGCTTGTCTGGTTTTTTATTATTTTATTTTTAATTAATAACATTTAATTTTATATATAATTTTAATTAATTATATTTAATTTTACATAAACTTTTAATTATATGTATTTTATATATAATAAAATTCATATTATATATTTTTAATCATAACTTATATATATATATTAACTATTAATAATAATATATTTATAAAATAAAAAAAAAACATATAATGGAAAAGCTCGACAAGGCTCGTGAGCCGGCTCGAGCTCGATATGTAAAGCTCGAGCTCGGGCTCGATAACTTAATTAACTTTTTATCGATTCGATCTCGAGTAGCTCGCTTTAGTTATCGAGCCGAGCTTTACATATCGAGCTCGAATCGACTCACGAGCCTTAACAAGCTTTTATTTACTTATTTTCATATTTATTTATTTATTTTATAAATATATATTCTTATTAATTGTTAAAACACAGAAAATTAGGATAAGAAACTATATAAAATATATATATAATTTAAAATTCATGTAAAAATAAATATAATAAATAACTAAATACTAGCCGAGACCAAGCCGAGCTTGAGATTTAAAAGTTTGTGACGAGCTTGATATTTGAAATTAAAGCTTAAAATGAGTCGAGCTCGAGCTCGATCCTTATTAAGTAAAAATGAGCCGAGCTCGGGCCCAAACAAGCTCGGGCACGGCTCGTTTACACCCTTACCCAAACCAAAAAACGTAACCCATTAAATAAAAATATACAAAAATACATCACGCTAAAGTTAAATTCTAAAAGGTAAAACGTAAAATTAAATAAAAAAACAAACAACTAAAGATAATACAATCATAATCAGCGAACGTAAAGGTAATAATTCTAAAGAATCGAAATTGGAAACAGTTGAGTTATTTAGTTCAGTGGTAGCAGCAATCTGGTAGTTATACGCGCGTGAAGAGGTCGCGAGTTCGAGTCTCCCTCTCAGCCATCAGCGTTATTTTTTTTAAATGCATTGTATAGGATTGAAAGGTGTAGGTGTTCCCCACCCTTAGATGATCCAAGGGTCTAGAATTGTTCCCTAGTTCCCCAATAAAAAGGGGTTCCCCATTGAACCCTCCCCTATATATATATATATATATATGGGGAGGGTTCATTTGAGAAGAGCAAATATTGCGAGAAGTGTAAGAAATAGCTAAATTCATCATTTTTTTCAACAAAAAACGTTTTTAACATACAAAAAAATGATAGAAATACAATATTTATTCATTAACTTTGACAAACAAAAAATAAAATTGAATGAATTTCGTTTATTTGTTAAACCTACACATGTGGAAGTCATGTGTAAGTTAGGTTACTTACACATGTGTAGGTAAACTTAAAACGCTAAAAATACATATGTAAAAAATATTTTAATGATTTTTTTTAGTTTATACATTACATATTTGTATGTAGGAAGTGAATTTATTTAAAAAACTAAACCATTGATAAGTTTTTTTAGTGATTTAGGTTTCTTCTTTTTCTTCTTGCAATATATGAGTCTTCTCAAATGAACCTCCTCCATATATATATATATAGGGGATGGATCAAGAGAGAACTCCATATTAAGTTGAGAACTTGAGAACTCCAAAATGGCAAGGGATGGAATTTTAAAAGGAGGGGCAAAATTGGAACTTTAAATATATAAATCTTTAAACATTTCTATCTTTTGCATACGTTAAGTTTTTAAATTTTTTTTCGCACCATTATATCAAGAATTTCAGTATCTTTCATTTGAGTATAAATAACGTTATAAAAAAATAATTTTTTCTCGTTTTTTTAATTTCAAAACTACATATATGTAGTATACGATACAATATGTTTTTAAATTAGGGAAAACAAATATGGTGTTGTTATACAGCTAAATTACATGAGAAACCATCAAAACTACGTACTTTGATAAAATAACAAAAGTTCCCAGATATTAGTTTCGATAATACCATAAAAAAAAACAACGCCTTCATGCCTTAATTCCAAATTTTAATTTTCTCATATGATCGTATTGACATTGTTAGCAATTACTTGGTCCACGTTATGTGATGTGGTATGAATATGAACAGCAGAGGCATATCACAATACCAATTATATGAGTCATGTTATATTAATCTGTTAGTTGGAATTGAAAATCCAAATTGGCGTACGACCGATTTTTAAAGGACGGGTAATCTTTCTAAAATGAATGACGATTATCGAGTAAATGGGAAAGAGAAGAATTAAGATCTAAGAGGAGAAAACTAAGTCGTCCATTAAAATTAAATAAAGATCAATAAGTTAAGTTTTCTAATAAAAATAATCTAAGTTAATTTATCAAAGCTGCATAGTTTTAATGGTTTTACGTATAACTTAGGTGCATAACATAACTGTATTCCTTTTAAATTTTATCGTACTGCATATATGCAGTATCCTATACTACATATATGTAGTATCATGCTACTACATATATGCAATATTTGTGCATTGTTATCTTATATTTTGAATTTCAACTTTATTTTACTTTGTTATGATATTTATCATTGGTTTATTAGTTTATTATTATCTTTATGTTTAGACATAATATAAGTATTGGTTTTGTTTTCATTTGCCATAAGTTTTTTTAATATGAAATATTATGAACTTTGTTATTGGATATTTGAGATCGTATGTACACTTTAAATAATGATTAGACTCTTGAGTTATTTGACCAATTAAAAAATGCATCAAGTACATTGATACTACATATATGTAGTATCAAAAAAACCAAAAACGTGATTTTTAAATTTTTTTAATATAAATAACGTATGAAAAAGTTAGTAACGTTTATAGAAAAATATAATCAAATACAATATCGCAATACTACATATATGTAGTATGAAATTTAAAAAAACGAGAAAAAAAGTATTTTTTATGACGTTATTTATACTCAAATGAAAGATAATGAAATTCTTGATCTAATGGGGCAATTTTTTTAAAATAATATTAACGTATGTAAAAGATAGAAATGTTTAAAGATTAATATATGTAAAGTTCCAATTTTACCCTTACTCTTTAAAATTCCATCTCTTATATTTTTTTTAGTTCTCTAGTTCTCAACTTAAAATGAGTTCTCTCTTGAACCCTACCCTATATATATATATATATATATATATATATATATATATAGGGTAGGGTTCAAGAGAGAACTCATTTTAAGTTGAGAACTAAAGAACTACCAAAAATACAAGGGATGGAATTTTAAAGAGGGAGGGTAAAATTGGAACTTTAAATATATAAATCTTTAAACATTTCTATCTTTTGCATACTTTAATATTATTTAAAAAAAATTGCACCATATGATCAAGAATTTCATTATCTTTCATTTGAGTATAAATAATGTCATAAAAAATATTTTTTTTCTCGTTTTTTTAAATTTCATACTACATATATGTAGTATTGCGATATTGTATCTGGTTATATTTTTCTTTAAACGTTACTAACTTTTTCATACGTTATTTACATTAAACAATTTTAAAAATCACATTTTGGTTTTTTTGATACTACATATATGTAGTATCAATGTACTTGATGCATTTATTAAGTGTCCAAATGACTCAAGAGTCTAATAATTATTTAAATTGTACATATGATCTCAAATAACAAATAACAAAGTTCATAAGATTTCATATTAAAAAACTTATGGCAAATGAAAAGAAAACAAATACTTATAATATGTCTAAACATAAAGATAATAATAAACTAATAAACCAATAATAAATATCATAAAAAAGTAAAAAAAACTTAAAATTCAAACTATAAGATAACAATGCATCAATATTGCATATACTGCATATATGTAGTACTTTGATACTACATATATGTAGTATACGATATTGCATATATGCAATACAATAAAATTTAAAATGGGATAGTGAATATGGTGATGTTATGCACCTAAGTTACACGTAAAACCATTAAAATTATGTAGCTTTGATAAATTAACTTAAATTTTATTATTAGAAAACTTAACTCATTGATCTTTATTCAATGTTAATGGACGACTCAGTCTTCTCCTCTTAGATCATAATTTTTCTCTTTCTCATTTACTCAATAATCGTCATTCATTTTAGTAAAATATTATCCGCCCTTTAGAAATCGATCGTAACTCAATTTGGCTTCTCAATTCCAACTAATAGATTAATATAACATGACTCATATAATTAGTATTATGATATGCGCATGCTGCATATATTCATACCACATCACATAACGTGAACCAAGTTATTGCTAGCAATGTCAATACGATCATATGAGAAAATCCAAATTTGGAATTGAGGCATGATGATGTTGTTTTTTTGTGATAACGTCATCGAAATCAATGCCCTTGAACTTTTGATATTTTATCAAAGTATGTAGTTTTGATGGTTTCTTGGGTAATTTAGGTTCATAACAACACCGTATTCATTTCCCCAATTTAAAAACATACAGTATCGTATATTACATATATGCAGTATTGAAAGTAAAAAAAAACGAGAAAAAATTATTTTTTTATAAAGTTATTTATACTCAAATGAAAGATAATGAAATTCTTGATCTATTAGTGCAAAAAAAATTTAAAAAACTTAACGTATGCAAAAGATAGAAATGTTTAAAGATTTACATATTTAAAGTTCCAATTTTACCCCTCCTTTAAAAATTTCATCCATACCTTTATTTTTAGTTCTCTAGTTCTCAACTTAATATGGAGTTCTCTCTTGATCCCTCCCCTATATATATATATATATATATATATATATATATATATAGGTGGAGGTTCATTTGAGAAGACTCATATATTGCGAGAAGAAAAAGAAGAAACCTAAATCACTAAAAAAACTTTTCATTTGTTTAATTTTTTTAAATAAATTCACTTCCTACATACAAATGTGTAAGGTATAAACTAAAAAAAATCATTAAAATATTTTTTACGTATGTATTTTTAGCGTTTTAAATTTACCTACACACGTGTAGGTTATGTGTAAGTAACCTAACATACACATGACTTCCACATGTGTAGGTTTAACAAATAAACGAAATTTATTAAATTTTATTTATTGAATATCAAAGTTAATGAATAAATGTTGCATTTCTATCATTGTTTTGTAAGTTAAAAACGTTTTTAGTTGAAAAAATGAAGAATTTAGCAATTTCTTTTTCTTCTCGCAATATTTGCTCTTCTCAAATGAACCCTCCCCTATATATATATATATATATATATATATATATATATATATAGGGGAGGGTTCATTTGAGAAGAACAAATATTGTGAGAAGTGAAAGAAATAGCTAAATTCTTCATTTTTTCAATAAAAAACGTTTTTAACATACAAAAAAAATGATAGAAATGCAATATTTATTCATTAACTTTGACATACAAAAAATAAAATTGAATAAATTTCATTTATTTGTTAAACTACACATGTGGAATTCATGTGTAAGTTAGGTTACTTACACATGTGTAGGTAAACTTAAAACGCTAAAAATACATACGTAAAAAATATTTTAATGATTTTTTTTAGTTCATACATTACACATTTGTATGTAGGAAGTGAATTTGTTTAAAAAAAACTAAACCACTGATAAGTTTTTTTTTAGTGATTTAGGTTTCTTCTTTTTCTTCTTGCAATATATGAGTCTTCTCAAATGAACCTCCTCTTTCTCTCTCTCTCTCTCTATATATATATATATATATGGCCAAGATCAAATGAGAACTCACTAAATATGTGAGAACTTTGAGGACTATTATCAGCCACAAGTTTCAATGGCAAAATGGTAATATTAACCAATGTTTTTAGGATCGAATCGCATAGTGAATTGGTCGTTTTATTGATTCACTGGTCGGACAGGTCGAATCCCGGTTGGATCGGTTTTGAACCATATAAATAATAAATAAATATGTATGTTTTCCCAAAGTATTAATATAACTTAAAGTATAAGTTAGACACAACTTTTTTAAGTTCTAAACTTCAACACATACATAATATTAATCATATTAAATAAACATCCATATTTTAAAGGTTAAACCCTAACCAAACTTAATCCAAATAAAAAAAAATGCCACGAGTTTAACCAAATATGGTCCAAATTTAAAAATAAAAATCTGAACCGATCTAACCGATTCGAACCGGCGAATCCCAATTCAACTGGTTGACCGGTTTGAACCAGCCGATCCTTGTACTAAAAACGAACATATATGGTTACGGTTCGGCGCACCCCCCGAATTCCGGTCGGACCGGTTCAACCAGCCGAACTGATCCAAACCTGAAAACATTGAAATTAACCTATTGAGATCACTACATATGGTAAATGCCGTTTCCACATTTTTTTAAGCATTCATAATTTTTTTTCACGTACGTCATTGTTTTTAACAAAAAATTTCACCGTAAAATTCGTCGCTTTTTTATCTTTCCAACGAGTATCATATTGACATATTTTTTGTTAAAACAATCCACGTTTAGTTTATACGTGTGTAAATTTAGTTTTCTTTTAAATTACACAATTGAGCCAAATTTAAGTAAACTGTTTTTCCCCTTATCAAAATGGGCACCTCAATAAGTTATCTCACCTTTTTAACACTGAGATTATCCCCAACCCATGGCTAATGTGTTAAATTTAGTTAAACATATGTGTACATTAGGTTTTACACATGTAGATTGTGACACCCCGCCCGGCGGCGGAAAACACCGGGCGCGTCAAGTGAGTTGGATATCAATTGTACAAAGCACATGACACTAAATGCATATTTTAATATCATTAAAGTAATATTGTTGTGACATAAAAGAAGCATTAACTAGTCTTAAAATCGTAATAAAAGCCAACAAATAAATCATGTTTATTTATTCTAGGTCCAAAGCATCCTAAGTATCTTGAACTGTAACCGTCTCAAACACCACCTGAAATACGTGTAAAATAAGTTAGCTAAAGATTTAGCTAGTGAGTAAAACACAGTAATAGTACGTAATACAAAATTCGAGATCATTATAAATATGTTTCGCAATCTTATGTGTATAGCAATATCATCATATATCTCAACCATGACCATAGAATCACATAGAAACAAGAATCCATAGACCCCGCAGGGTAACTTTTAGCAACAAGTCATGAGGAACCACTCATGATACAAATACTGATAACTATCGTTTAACCGTCATTTAACCGTCTCGATATATATAAGTTATCAATAAATGTTTAAGCATCTAAGGGACATAGCAACGTAGCAACAAGCATCTCATATAGTAACTAGTAACCAACACATAGAATCGAACATAGAATCGCCGGGTTAAAATCACCTATCAGGCCATTAGTGTAGGTGGGCTTGTCAAGCCATTAGCGCTAACATCGTACCGGTGGAAATTACAAGCATATATAAGTACTATTGTCTATCACATAAATTTGCATCATGCGGCCAAACAAGATTAACACATCTAATGATCTCATTTTGAAAATAGTAACAAAACAAAAGAAACCGTAGTATTATAGGAACACGTATTTCAGCCCCAAAAACGTAACCAGTAAAAAGGGGTGTGAGTTTACTCACCTCGTAAAGCAAAAGTAATCGAAAAAGTAACGCAGCTACAACGAACCGAGACTTTCCCAAATATTGGTACCACCTAATTAATTGGGAAAAATCGTACTTAGAAACGAAACAATAGCAACAGAATCACAAATCCGAGATCGACGGTTTCGGATTTGGGATTTAAAGTTTTAGATTATAAACTGAGATTTTTGGTACGAATCGTAATCGTAATTTCGTATATATTCTATACGAAACCATTGTTAGTTTTTACAAGAATCTATTTTGGTATTTATATTATTGGTATATAATTTACTTAAAGCAATGAAACATATTATTTGTATACTTATATTAAGATTTATATGTTTTTAAACCTTAGAATAATATTTAACTCAAAATGTGTCATTTAGATTGTTAGAAAATTAAGGGTTAATGTTTAAAATGTTTAAATTATAAAAATATCAGAAACTGAGGCAATGGGTCTCGAACCCGTGACCTCCGCGTGCTTAACCATCACGCCCAACCACTAGCCCAGATTTAATTTGTTGTCGTAATCTGTTTTGAAATTCTTTTAACATTTATTTTCCATCAAAACCCATATTCACATAAACCCTAGAACATAGATTGACCCAATTCGTCCAAACCTGTTATCATGATCCCAAATAAACAGAGGGCGTTTACTCTACGTTGTACGGTGATCATTTTGATATAAAAAAAACTTACTTGGTAGTGAAGGTTTGGTACGGATTTGGTTTGGAACAAGAGTCGACGGTTTGGACCGAAAATCTGAAAATCCAGAATGAAACGGGATGTAATTGGTGTGTTAGATAGCTTTAGATGATCAAGAGGATGATAATGGCTATAGAAATTACCCGGATAGATGCTCCGAAGGTCGAGATTGGTAAATGTCGCCGGAAAAGTTTTGAAGTTTTGATTTTTGTATTGCAGAGAGAAGGTTTGATGTTTTGATAATTTGTAAATACTAATCGGGTGTGTAGGATCGAGCGAGAGTTTGGAAATAACATAATTTTTCGATTGATTGAGTTATTAACGAAAATGTCGTTGATTTCCAATTACCATTCACGACCAAATTGACGCGTTAATAGCTGTAATCGTGCGTAAAAGGATTCGGATTTGGTCAAAAATCAGTTTAGGAAGGTATTGGTGCGATTAATTTTAGTCAAAACGCGTTGAGATTGCTCGCCGGAAAAACGCATGTGGCCGGAAATTGTGAGCTGGCCGGAAACGCGTGAAAGAGGGGGAGGTTGGTTTTTATAAAGTTTTACAGCTTTAGTCCCTGTGGTTTCAAGTTTTCTAAATTTTGAGTTTATAACTTTAATTTAAGTTTCAAGATTTACACTTTAGACACAAAGTTTAGCTTATAAGTTATATTAATTAACTCACTTAACCAAGTTGAAACGTAACGATTATATAAGTGACGTTTTTATAGTTTTCATTCGTTTAAGTCATTAAAAGACTATTTCGAGACTTAGAAGCGTTATTCGTTTGACGTTTTTATTTAATTTTCTTTTATAAAGCACTATATATATACTTTTGGATTTAGGTAATATAAATATTGATTATTTAGTATTCTTTAAATATTTTGAGATATAATGCGATTGATTAAATACGATGAGAATAACGTAAAGATTCGACATATTCATTCATAATCATAATAAACGTTACATTTCGAAGAAATAAATACGAATTACAATTAAAAGATAAACAACTTCGAGTTTGAATCGGGCATCCGGATTCGGGTTCGGGGCAAATGTCACAGTCTCCCCTCCTTATAGAAATTTCGTCCCGAAATTTATTCAAACCGAGGTAGAAGGAGATGAAGCAAAAAGATGCGGATACTTGGCTTTCATTTGATCTTCACGTTCCCAAGTAAACTCAGGTCCACGCTTTGATTCCCAACGAACTTTGACTATCGGTATCCGACTTCGCTTGAGTTGTTTGACTTCACGGTCCATAATCTCCAACGGCCGTTCAATAAATTGCATCGATTCATCAATTTGAATATCATCGATAGGCACAATAAGATTTTCATCAGATAGACACTTCTTCAGATTGGAAACATGAAACACAGGATGAACACCACCCAATTCCTCGGGTAGTTCCAACTCATAAGAAACTTTACCAATTCACTTAAGAACTTTGAACGGTCTCACATATCGAGGAGCTAGCTTTCCCTTCTTACCAAAACGGAAAACTCCCTTCCATGGAGACACCTTGAGCAAAACTGTCACACCCCAAAATCCACTAACGGAGTTTTACCGTTAAATGTATGACAAACCAGGATCTCAGTCATTAGTTACACCAAACGACACTATATGAATTTAAAAACATACGTGTCTCATTAAATGAGAAAATTTATTACAGAGTTAACGTTTAAAAGTTTGCGGAAGCGTAATCGAAATGTAATGTCAAAGTATTAAATGGAAACTAAATGCGCAGTACACGCGCCCAATACAAGATACAAAGTCTAAATAGACATTAAACTCAAAACATGGTTTGTAATGCATGAAAATGTTTAAATGAAAAGCCGTGACTCCATGCCATGTCCTAAGTGCGTGGTACCTCAGTGACCTGTAAAAGTGAAAGTCTAACAAGTGTCAACACGACGGTTGGTGAGTTCACATAATAAGTATGTAATCAAGTATGTTCAGTTGCAAGCAGAAATATAAATTAAGTATGTCATTGTAGGTAGCTAGTCTACAACACATGTCCTAGAGGCGTATGTATCTGACCGAAGCTGACGTATGTACACATTAAGTGCATTTTGCCCGTTCGTACATCCCAGCAGAATGCACTGTAAGTCTGTTAGGTCATTCAACACCCGTTCGACAGGTCCTTCTGTCGTGCTAGTGCGACTAGCCCGGGTGGGGTTTGTCAAACCCAGTAGTACTACTCAAAATTTCCTCGCTATTTCACAAATACTAACGGTCAACTAGGTATCCATGGGGTCTTTCATGAACAAAATAAAAGTTGCTCTATCCAGACATGCGACATACAAAATTTGTAAATCCGTAAAAGTAATCGTCCGTGTTCAGCCCACAAAAGGGTAGAATAGTAAAAGTAGTGTTCAGTGAACTCACCTTCGGGTGCACAGCTACACGCATCAGCAAGGTAAAAGCAAACACAGCATTCCTACTACATGATAAGTCCATAAGTGTGTGTTTGTGCAGGTATGTAAAACCCTATGCATCCAAACAGTTCAATTGTTTACTTGCGATTTGAAAAGTTTGACTTTTGACCAACTTTGACCAAAGTTGACTTTTGTTGACCCAACAACCCGTGGGTGAGTTTTTAATTGTATTCATGTTTGTTTATGTTCATTTAGACAATGAGAGCAATCGAATTCTAGCACATAGTACATATGTTAAAGAATCAAACTTTGTTTTTAGTAAAGTTACTATTTCTAGGAAGTCACATCCGAGACTACATTTTAAGCGAATCCAACTCTACTATAGGTAACCATATAAACATCACATAACTCACATATAGTGTCTATCATGCTCCTTATAAAAGTTCTCAACACTCGTTTCAATAATGCTACTAACTTTAACAAGATTAACTGATCACATTCAAAATATCAAGTTATCCACCTATGACTATGCATATTTGAAACATTCATATTACTTACTTATGAACCTAATAGCATGAAAGCATCATCACCAAGTCATCATATGTCTAATTGACAAGTTACACACAAAACACAAGTGAAACACATTGCAAGTCCATTATTCAGATTTTTCAGCTTTGTTGACCCTTTTTATTTTGTACAGAAACCAACATAAACTAACATGTACAAGTCCCAAATTTTAACTATAGATTAAATATTGTCTTAAGTTCATTTCTTATTTTATATACTTTACTTAAAACCTAAATCAACTATTTATTAAAAATACCTCTTTACATCAAGGTCAGAAAAGACACCTGATTGCACACTATAAAGTTTTATAAAATTTGAACGACCATACAGGGGAATAAAAATACAAATTTTACCAATATAGAAAGCTAAGACAATAAGCTTTAATTTGGTGTAAGAATCATCCAAGAATACGTTTTAATTATAAAGTTATGACCTTTTGAAGTTGACTCATTTTCTGTCCAGATTTTCAGATTTGACATCTGTTTTTGTAAAATCAAAAAGACTGACTTAATCTTCTCTTAAAATTAATTGGTTTAGTTTTCTGGAAACTAGACTCTTTAAACTACAATCTAGGCTCAAGAATGACCCCTTTTGGTTCGGTTTTCAACAAGTTATAGTCCATGTAAGCTCAGGTTACGAATCTGTCCAACATCTATCATTACCGGTTTTGTCAAAAACATGATTAAAGCAATATGATTAGTATCCAAATTTCATTCTAATCATCATACAAGTTCATATCTAACTATATTTAATCATGATTATGTATAAAGTTCCATGTTCTCATGCCTTCATAATCACCCTAGTTTCACAAAAACACAACCATAGATTCTATTGATTATCAATTTATCAAAACATCAAATAACCTATAATCAATACCCAATTTCACATATAGATTATCAATTGAAGAACTTGGATGAACTAGGGTTTTGAAAGATGAAATTTTTGTAACATATATGATAGTTTTAAGATCAAAACTTACTTGTATAGCGTTTACTACTTCAATCAACACCCGAAATCACCAAATATTGAACCAAGCTAGCCAAAAATCAATGTGTGTGTGTGTGTATAGAACTTGCGGCAGCAGTAAAATGGGAAGAGACCAGCCCAAAAACGTTTTTTTCATGTAATTAGGTTTAGGGTTTTGGTAATTTTTGTTAATTATTGTTAAATGTTGAGTTGGGTTGGGCCTTGGGCCATTCATGGGTCTCATGGATGATCCACGGGCTTCGTTTTTGCTTCGGTTTGTAATCACAGTGACAACTTTACCAAACTTAAATTTTTTGTTTCGTAAAACTTTACCGAAACTCGTAATTGGTTAAAACCGATAAAATACGCGGTTACACGAAAATTCAACAATCAAGCACACATATCAATTAAAATGTATTATTATGGTATTTGTATTCATTTAAGATCACCAACGCTCGGGTATTAACTCATGTGGTCGTTTCGTGTGAATATTTATATAACAGTTTGCACATTTAATTCATCAAATTAAATGAAAGGTGTAATTGCGTTAACATGTCTAACAGAGTTTAACTAATGAAGTTAACCAGAATTTTGTCGGGTGTCACAAAAACCATATCACCAATTTCATACTCCATAGGCTTACGCTTTTTATCGGCATAATACTTTTGGCGATTTCGAGCTGCTAGAAGATTTTCACGGATCTTTCGGATCTTATCGGTGGTCTCTTGAATCATTTTGGGCCCAGTGATTTGAGAGTCACCGACTTCGGTCCAACATAAAGGAGAACGACATTTTCGACCATAAAGAGCTTCAAACGGTGCCATATCAATGCTGGAATGATAACTGTTGTTGTACGAGAATTCAATCAACGGAAGATGAGTATCCCAATTACCCTTGAAATCAATAACACAAGACCGAAGCAAATCTTCGAGAGTTTGAATAGTTCTCTCGCTTTGACCATCCGTCTGAGGATGATAAGCTGTGCTGAGATTAAGTTTAGTACCCATAGCATCCTGAAGACCCTTCCAGAAACGAGACATGAAACGACCATCACGGTCGGAAATAATATCAAGTGGCACCCCATGACGACAAACAATCTCTTTAACATAGAGTTGAGCACGCTTTTCAGCCGAGTAAGTTTCCTTGATAGGAAGAAAATGAGCAGATTTTGTTAACCGATCCACAATAACCCAGATGCTATCATAACCATTAGAAGGAGGAAGCTTAGTAATAAAATCCATGGCCATACTCTCCCATTTCCAAACAGGAATTTCCGGTTGCTCAAGAAGACCGGAAGGACGCTGATGCTCGGCTTTGACCCTCGAACAAGTCAAACACTTAGAAACATACAAAGCAATATCCTTCTTCATCCCAGGCCACCAATAATGAGGACGAAGACTCATATACATTTTGTCCGCACCAGGATGAATAGAATGACGACTTTTGTGACCCTCATCTAGAATAAGAGTACGAACACTACCCCGAGAAGGCACCCAAATACGGTTCATAAAATAGAGTACACCATCGGTTTTAGTTTCCAACTGCAAATCAGTACCAACGGTCATCTCATCACGAAAGGTACCCTTAGAAACAACGGCACGCTGGGCTTCAAGAATTTTAGACTTAAGATCAACACGAAGGGAAACACAAGAAAGCATGATGTGTTCCTTACGACTAAGAGCATCGGCGACGACATTGGCTTTGCCAGGGTGGTAACGGATTTCACAATCATAATCATTCAACAACTCCACCCAACGCCTTTGCCTCATATTAAGCTCTTTCTGATTCAGAATGTGTTGCAGACTCTTATGATCGGTATAGACGAGACATTTGGTACCATAGAGATAATGCCTCCAAATTTTGAAAGCAAAAACCACAGCACCCAGTTCAAGATCGTGAGTGGCGTAGTTCTTTTCATGAACTTTGAGTTGTCTCGAGGCATAAGCTATGACTTTACCCCGTTGCATGAGAACACAACCAAGACCTTGTTTCGAAGCATCACAATACACAACAAGATCTTCGTGACCGTCGAGAAGAGTAAGGATCGGAGCGTTACACAATTTGTCTTTAAGAATATCAAACGCCTTTTGTTGCTCAGGACCCCACACAAAAGGTACATTCTTACAAGTTAAGGATGTGAGAGGAACAACAATCTTAGAAAAATTAGCAATGAACCGACGATAGTAACCCGCTAGACCAAGAAAGGAACGGATTTCGGTGGGAGTGGAAGGTGCTGACCAATTCTTGACGGTTTCGATTTTCGCGGGATCCACTTGAACCCCGTTTTCGTTAACAATGTGACCCAGAAACTGAACCTCCTTGAGCCAGAACGGAGATCTTAGCATAGAGTTGCTCTTGCTTAAGCATTTGAAGGATGGTACGAAGATGTTGCTCATGATCGGTTTTGGATTTGGAATAGATCAAAATATCATCAATAAACACAATAACAAATTTGTCCAAAAATGGTCGACACACACGATTCATCAAGTCCATAAAAATAGCGGGTGCATTAGTTAAACCAAAAGGCATGACCGTGAACTCAAAGTGACCATACCGCGTACGAAACGCAGTCTTCGGTATGTCATCTTCATGAACACGCAATTGATGATAACCAGAACGGATATCGATCTTAGAAAAGCACGTTGCACCTTGGAGTTGATCGAAAAGATCATCGATACGCGGCAATAGATAACGATTTTTTACGGTGAGTTTATTAAGCTCGCGATAATCGATACACATACGGAACGAGCCATCTTTCTTTTTGACAAACAAGATTGGAGCACCCCATGGAGAGGAACTCGGACGAATGAAACCTTTATCGGATAACTCTTGGAGTTGACTAGCCAACTCTTGGAGTTCGGAAGGTGCGAGGCGATAAGGAGCTTTTGCAACAGGAGTAGCACCGGGTACAAGATCAATACGGAACTCAACTTGTCGTGCGGGTGGAAGACCGGTTACGTCCTCGGGAAAAACCTCAGCAAAATCCCGCACAACTGGAATATCTTCGAGCTTCTTCTCTTTCGTTTTCTTAACTTCAACACGAGCCAAAAACGCAACATAGCCCTTACGCAAATATTTTTGGGCTTCGACACAAGACATGATTTTCAAACCGACGGGAGATTTCTCTCCCGAGATATTCAGAATTTGACCCGATGGAAGAGGAACTCGAACAATCTTTTCCCGACACAGAATTTCCGCACCGTTAGCGGATAACCAGTCCATACCGATAATAACGTCAAAACTACCGAGAGTCATAGGTAAGAGATCGACACGGAAAACGTGACCCAAAAGATTAAGCATACACCCCATAAAACATGAACTAATATTAACATTGTCTCCGAACTACTTTTTTGTTATTTTTCGACTTAGTGTAATGCGAAATGTGTGATTGAGATTGGTTCTCAGAGTTCTCACACATTTAATGAGTTCTCATATTAACCCTCTCCTATGTATATATATATATCCGTCTTTTAATATGTGATGCATTACTTTACATTGAATCGTCCAGGGTTTGTTAATATGATATAAGGGTTAGATATGTTATTAATCTTCAAGTGTATTGGGGTTTTGTGGTGTTTAAGAGTGGAATGCAAGAATTAGAGATAATGTTAATTTTGCACGAAGTTTGTGTATAGTGAAAAGATGAAGTGATAAAGTGTGTGGAAAACTCTTGCAAGCAATCTGATTTATAGTCGGAGTTCACGACTCAAGGTTCAGACCTCGACAGTCGCACCTTCAAATTTTGGATGTACTGTAAAAGGTTTTTGCTATTTTGATGTAAGTTTTGTTATACTTTTTGCAACATATCCGTTAGAATTCCAAGACAATATAACATGAGATATTATGCATGGCCTCTTACGATAACTTGTCAACATGGCATGCCTTGTTATTGTAGCAGTACCGGGCTTTTGGCTTGTAGCTTCTAGCTTCTTAATCACTTGGTCGAATGACCTATGTCATCTTAACCATGGTCGGTCTTGAGAAATTTAGTGCTCTATGCGAGCCGCAAAAAAGCCACCTAAACGTCTTTGCAGGTAAGGGTGTTCATTCGAATCAAATACGAATTTGGACTTTGAAAAACTGTATTCATACTCGATCCGCATTCGAATAAAAATCTATGAATTTGATTTGATTAGGTTATTCGAATTCGAATATATTCGCTTTTAAAAAATATAAATAAACAAGCACATCCAAAAATAATACAAATGCAACACTAACATAACATAAGTGTAAAACATCACCCAAACAATATGCAAAATATTAGTATATCAACAAGTCTAAAACATGTTCAAAATAGGTCTAAAACTGCAAAATCAAGCACAAAAAAAGAGTCTAAACAATTTTAAAACTTGTAGAAACAACAACCACAACACGAAATCATGTCCATATGCAGAAACAACAATTAAGATTAGGTTATGGGTTGGGTTTAGCTTTACTTTAAGCTTATTAAGTCATATTCATATATAAATAATTAATTAGATACATTAAAAACATATATTAAAAATATATATTTCTTATTCGAATTGGGCGAATCGAATACGAATACTGAAAATCGTATTTATATTCGATTCACATTCGACAAAACTATTCAATCGAATTCGAATGGACTTAATCAAATTCGATGCGAATCGAATTTCAAATAATTCAAATCGTATTCAAATAATCAACACCCTTATTTGCAGGGGTCCAAGGGAGCACCCTTGGTCGGGGGATTCAAGGGGCCAAGCCCCTAGCTGGGTTAAATAGGGTTTTAACATAAGCCCATATGTTATTAGTTTTTATGTTGTTTTTTTTTCATTGGATTCTAAATCGGTTCTGTGTAAGACTTCTAACATCTTTTTGAGCTTGTCTAAGTCCACCAAGTTTGAATATAAAATGGGGTTTTGCATTTTATTCGATTTGTTTTTTTTAATGTTTTAATTTACTGTTAAAATGACAAATGAGTTATTTTTTACTTTTAACCATTCTTCATGAATCCATTACTTTTAAATATTATATAAATTCATTTTATATATATAATATAACTTTTTTAAAGTTCGGTGCCCTTAAGCTATGGTGTCTTGTGTAATCGCCCACTCGTATAATATATTCATTTTATTTGTATGTTTTAAAGTTCTACTATTAATAATATAGTTGCTACTGTTTCAAAAAAATCATTCGTGAGCCCAGTGGCGGACGCTTAGGGCCGACCCTAGTCTTTCTCAGCGCGTAGAGTAATTTATATATCGAAAAATCGAGCAACCCCCGTTTTTTATTACCGATCTCATTGTTATCTAATTAAACCGTTGCCCACTTAGTTTTTAAAAAATACATATGAAGTTTTTTAAATTACAATCATAAAATTTTATAAAAAATTAAATAATATAGTTTAGTTGCTTAATTCTAAGTTAAACTATTAAATAAAATGGTGTAGTTGCGCTTAGCACATTACATTATTAACCCATTAATCCATTGGATCTAACCTAAATATCCCCAATTACTAAAAAAAACTCATCTCGATCTCAAATCCGCATCGATTTGAAATAGATTTTGTTATTCTTTGCTGACTTTTTATATTTAACAAATGTTTTTTAAATAAGAATGTCTTTTATTTCGTGTTCCGACCCGACTCGACATTTAACCGACCCGAAAAATAATGACAGCTAGCTATCTAGGTTATTGAACTCATAAATAAAAAATTTGATCTCGTAGAAAAAAATTTCTGACTACATCAGAGTCTAGTCAAACTAATTGCTTGAGCTTGTTTTCTAAACAAGCTTTGACTACAAAAAATTTCTATGGTCTAAAAATCAGTTTTAATTAATGTTTTTGTTGGACGGCGATTAATTTTTATCTATCCTAAAGTTCGCTTTATGTTTTTGTTTTCAACTAGATATGTTATCACCAGGCCGCATGATGGGTCTGGTGCAGCAGTTCTTATATGTAAGTTTGTCACACGATTTGATATAAAAAGTTCGATGTGATGCTACAGTCTAGTGTCTTGTGAGTTTGTCACACGCTTTAATACAAACGTTTCATGTGTCACACGTTATGTAGTAAAGACTTAGTGCTTCATTTACTAAAAGGAAAAAATTAGTAGAGGCGCGACGCAAACCAAACAGTAGACCAAGCCACCTTTTGTTACTTTGTATTGTAACATATAGTATTTAACCACTAAAAAACTTGAAAAAAACAAAAGCTTTCACCAATGGAGTGGTGTCACATGACAGTCGGTGGTTGGCTGAATGCCACCACCAACTTTGGTTATTAGTGATTATATATAATTTCATAAGAATCCGGTAACTTTAGGATGAGATCGTTAGCGTATCGAAAACATAGAAAATTGGGTATCGATACCCAAAATACCGATATCGAATTTATAGAAATATAGGTATTGATATCGGTATCGAATCTATCGATACGATACCGGCTTGGTTTGGTATCGATACTAAAAATACTGATACCAAATCTTTAAAAAAATTGATACCAATAACGGTACTATAATCATATGTTAACAAAAGGGTAAAGTAGTAATGTTACGAGTCATTGAAGGAGACTTAATAAATAGTGTTACAAGTCATGTTAACAAAAGGGTGAAGTAGTAATGTTACGAGTCGTTGAAGGAGACTTAATAAATAGTGTTACAAGTCATGTTAACAAAAGGGTGAAGTAGTAATGTTACGAGTCATTAAAGGAGACTTAACAAATAGTTCCAACACAAGTCATGTTAACAAAAGGGTGAAGTAGTAATGTTACGAGTCATTGAAGGAGACTTAATAAATAGTGTTACAAGTCATGTTAATAAAAGGGTAAAGTAGTAATGTTACGAGTCATTGAAGGAGACTTAATAAATAGTGTAACAAGTCATGTTAATAAAAGGGTAATTAAAGTAGTAATGTTATGAGTCATTATTGAAGGAGACTTAATAAATCGTTTTACAAGTAAATGAAAGAGACTTGATAGTTATGCGTGGAAAATCGGCCATCCATTCGCGATCAAAGCATTGATTTAGCAAAAGCAACATATATCGGTATTTATGTCACTTGCATCAGTCAATAAAAAAAAGATCATTAATTTCTTCTTTTTATTAGCCAGCAAGTCAATAACAGAATTTAAGCATTACATTTCTGAAAGACAAAATGGAAGATTGGTTAGGTAACTACAAATCATGGTTGTTAATATATATGATCATGTTACCGTATTTCATGATTCCAGGGATACAAGCTGTTTGTGTAGAAGAGGAGAGAGATGCACTGCTAGCGTTCAAAGCCTCCCTTAACAATTCATACACTTATGACGCGGATCCTCTTCTCCCTACTTGGGTTGTTCATGGTGAATGTTGTGAGTGGGAGAGAGTCAAGTGTGACACAGCCGGGCACGTAACAGAGTTGTCTTTGCATAATGTCATCTCGGTTGTATATGAAGACTACGACAGGATTTGGCCGCTCAATATTTCTTTATTTCTTCATTTCAAAGAGCTTACAAGTCTCGACTTGTCATGGAATTATATTGATAACACTATTGTTAACACAGGTATCATGTTTCAATTCCACTGTACGTATTTTGTATCAATTTTTTTTTTTTTGTATCAATTATAATTTTTGTGCAAAGTTACAAGTTTTTTTCCAAACAGGTGTGGGTGAAAACCTAGATATAGTAACTAACATAGGCCATATATACTGCCATAGCATCAACAACTTTATCAAACCTATATTAGTTCATGTAATACAAAACGTCATTAGTGAAAGTCGAGTAAGTGTTAAAATATATGATAATCTGTACGTGATCATTTCTTTATTACATCATCACTTTACACTACAAACAAAATCACGTACGTACATAAAACTTTAGTATTTAACATAGGACATAGCATCAACAGAATAGAACATCCACTCACTATATATATTAGACGATGATTAAAGGAGAAGGTGAAAGAGTTAATTTACGATGATTTTAGGGGAAATGGGTTTACGGATGGGGTGGGGTTTGTTATGGACCTTACTACTGCAAGGTATGGGACTTGTCCCATGTTAATTGTAAATATTAGTTTAGATTTAGCCCATTTAGTGTTAAAGCCCAGTTAAGTGTTAGTTAGGTAGGTTAGGCCCATGGGCCCTTTTTTTAGGGTTCCCACCTCTATATATAGAGGAGTTATTGTCTTGTAACATGATCATTTTTCAAGTAATATTTCAGTTTCTGTTTGTTTACATCCCACATTGGTTGAATGGGCAATTGATGTGGGATTTATAACCCAAATGGTACCCTCTCCCATCAGATTAGTCTTTTGGGATGAGTTCTACCGTTTGAGTTGTAACAAGGTTTTACGTAATTAATATAAGGGTCCGGTTTAAAGAAAGGGTGAAGGGTGGAACGACCAAAAAGGGCATCACGTGATCAAGTTGCACATGCCAAAAACTAACGGTGGGTTTTAACCCCGTTAGTGTAAAGGAGCTGGTGATATGAAGCGATTCTTGAAAAAAGACATCCATGTAATTATTAAAGTTGAAAGACAAAAGGCGCAATTCGGATATATATAAGTTAAAGGACGAAATTTGTAATTTACTATAACTTGTTTAAAATGGCGCGCAGGACTTGAAAGATTGTCAAGTTTAAAGAAGCTGGAGAGACTTGACCTCAGAAGTAATAGTATTGAAAATGGAGTGTTTCCTTCATTGAGTGCCCTTACTTCACTAAAGTATTTGGATATCGGTGATAACGAGTTGGAAGGAAACTTCCCTGCTCATGGCATGTCATTTTTCTTCTCACCTTAATTATATATATGCGCGTAAAATTGATGATTATATATACATGACTTTGCATATATTTTAGAACTTGCTGCCTTGGTAAACTTGGAGGAATTGCATCTGCGCTATTGTGATTATTATGGTAGCTTCCAAGTTGAAGGTAATCAGACATCTTAGATTGTATCCCTTAGCATTCAACAAAATTGCTAGACGATCGAGTCGAATGGGATAAAACGTAATTATTGAGAACTATTTTATTTAAAATCTATAAATTAAATAGCTTAGATTGTTACGTAACATCTTCTTATCCTCGTACAATATTTGAATGGGAAAATTCCCAAAATGTCTCTTTTGACCGTTGACTTTCTAAAATGTCTCCTTTGACTTCGCCATCCATAGGCGTCACGACTATAGTCGTTATAGTCGACGCCTACAGATTCTAACAAATAACAAACTTCCACGTGTCCAAAGTGGTGGACGCCTATAGTCGTTTTCCCGACAAAGCCCATAGGCGTCCGCCCATAGTCGACTCCTACAGTTTTTTTTGTTTTTTATGCGTTTGTGCTGCTGGAAAAACGAAAACAGAAAAAGAAATGTTTTTTATAGAGATGAAATTATATGGTATGAAGAACTATATGGTATGAAGAACTATGATTAATGTAGATTAAAATAGAGATGAAAACATTATTAAACCAGAGAGCACAAGATTTCAAGAAAGATTTGACACACATATCAAAGTTGTGAACGCCAGTATTAGAGCATTCACAGTAGGTTCATTTTCCATATCTTTAAAATTACACTAAAAAACACTAAATTTACACTACATTTCCTCTTTCCTTTCAATTAAATAATACTATTTATACATTAATCATTACATTTTACCGTTTCTCTCTCTTCTACCCATATATATTTCCTTAAATTTACCGTTTCTCTCTTCTCCATCCATATATTTTCTCTCTCCTTCACTCACAACCACTCAAAACCGTTCCATAAAATTTTACCAAACTCACTCACATAATTATAACAATTCCACTGTGAATGCTCTTAGCAATGCAACTATAAAGAGTTAAAGACATTAATGGTAAATAGCTATGAATTTTGAGATCACCATTTGTTGTGAAATCACATTCTAAAATATCATGAATCAAACATTAATGGTAAATTGACAATTAAATCGGCATTAACCGGAAAATTAACTTTGGAAAGTAACCGAAAATTAAATCAAATTAAAATTGACAGTTTTGGTATTAAAGATTGTGTTTTTTTTATTAAATGAGTTGATATAAAATAGTTGTCAAAAGATTTGAATTTTTTTAAAATGACACTATCAAATTTTATAAACTTGGAAAGCTTTAATTTAGGTATTTTGAATTCTGATGTCAAATATCTCAATTTGTATTAAACTTGTTTTTATTAAATGGTTCCTAAATTATAGTTAACCAAAGATTAAGATGCTAAATATCTCAATTTTCGTTTTTCCAGCAGCACAAGCGCAAAAAAAACTAAAAAAAAACTGTAGGCGTCGACTATGGGCGGACGCCTACGACATCTTTGTCAGAATGGGCGGACGCCTATGGGCTTTGTCGGTAAAACGACTATGGGCGTCCACCACTTTGGACACGTGGAAGCTTGTTATTTGTTAGAATCTGTAGGCGTCGACTATAACGACTATAGTCGTGACGCCTATGGATGGCGAAGTCAAAGGGGACATTTTGGGAAGTCAACGGTCAAAAGGGACACTTTGGGAATTTCCCCTATTTGAATAATCTATCTAATAATTCTAACTTTTAGGGGGCTACTTTTGGGGGGATTTTTTTTTATATTAGGAAATTTGGGTGGGAAATTAAATGGAATTTTAACCATGCATGCATAAGTTGATAGAGTAAAATTTCTTAAATATAAAATATTTACAAATTGTTAAACATAATGATTATAATTTCTTTTCAAATATTATTATTTAACCCGTGTGTAACACACGGGTAAATCTAGTGGTTTAATATACGTACGTATATTCATATCTATTTTCCTAACGAGCAGGTTCTAATTATAAGAGGGTTTCAGGGTTGAAGAAACTGAAAATTTTGGATGTTGAGTACAATCAATTCAATGAAAGCCTTATAGCATCTTTAAGGTCTTTTCCATCACTTAAAGCCATATATCTTGGTGCCAATAATCTGTATGGACCATTTCCCGCTCAAGGTTCGTTCGTTATTGCTAACTTAATTAATGTGTTCTTAATTATCCTTTTGTTTTACATGCATGACTGTCTGTTTAATGTGTATATATGTGTGTTGAAAAATAATGATGAATTGCATGAGACTTCAATTATATTTATGTACGTGGAAAAAATCGGCAAATCCGGATAAAAAAACTAGTGTCCTAAACAAGTTTTGTCTGAAGTTCGTGAGAAATTTTGTGGCAATTTGTTGAAAAATATTTTGCAGCGTGTTTTTTTTAACAACGAAGTTTTTGTGACAAAATTGTCGATAGATGCGTTTCTGTGACAATTTTACCATAAATGTGTATAGTAAAAATTGTTATATTTGGTACACACATATTTGTAACAAAATTGTCACAAAACGTATATAGCGATATATTGAATTTTTTTTATAAGTGGAGTATTTTGAAAACTTTTGTTGACAAGGGGTGTGTTTCTCGATAAAAATTGACAAGGGGTGGAGTTCTGACTCATTTGGAAGTGTGTCTGACCAAGATTCTTAGTTGTTTGTCTTTTACCCACTATTTGCCTTTCCCATGTGCGAATTCTGCTGCAACTTTTTCTTTATAAATCATAGTTAGATTTATAGGTAAAAAAAACTTTTTTTTAATAACATTCAATATTCACCAATCATAGTTGCTTGTTTTGTTGGTCAAAAAAGAAAAATTTACAGCAGAACTTGCTTATGGGAAGAGCGAGTAGTGGATAAAAGACAAACAACCAACAATCTTGATCAGACACGCTTCCAAATGAGTTAGAACTCGCCCATGGCATGGCGACTGGACAACTACCCCTTGTCAAATTTTATAAAGAAACACCCCCATTGTCAACAAAAGTTTTCAAAATACCCCACTTATAAAAAAATATTCCGATAAATTTGCCACAAAAACATGATTGTGAGACAAAAATCACGTTACAAAATAATTACCAACAATTTTACACTAAAATTTCACAAATTTTCAACGTAACACATTTGTCACTAATTTTGCCGCAATATATGCACAATTTAATACGTTATTTTCATACTTATCACAAAATTTAATGGTTATTATATTTTATTTTTATAATTTTGTGACAAACTAGCCACAAAGTTTAATATTTATTTGTTTTGCCACATGTTTGTGATATTATTTGCTTTTCTGTAGTTACTTTGTTAACATTTGTGTTAAATATTAGGGTATTTTTTTATTTTCAGCTTTTCTTAAAAATTCATTACAATGGTAAATATTATGTTGTGATAAATATCGGACAAATATTTGTATAAAAAAAGCTACTTTCTAATAGTGACCCTCTAAAGTTCCTCTCTTCACTCTTTGTCCCTTTAATATCCAAAATCAACTTTAAATTGAAATTTTATTATAGAGTAAGCCAAGGGTCGCTATCTCTTGGACCCCGTCAGGGCTATCGTCCCTTGGACTTGCTATCAAGTGTGCTGCCCCTAATCCTCGCCAAGACACAATAAAGGAGCTTTTTTTTAAGACTCACACACCACACATAACTCTTTAGGATGGTTGTAATGGGAAAAGCGATGCAATTTCATAAGCTAAAAGATAGAAAACCACAACGATATTGGAGATCTAATAAATCATTATCTAATATTAACTATTAATGCATGTTTGTTTTACCATGTATGACAGAATTAAGCCATTTGACTAATCTGGAGAAGTTGGATTTAAAGTTTAATGGGTTCAATGGCACACCTAGTATCGAAGGTAAAAAGAGATATATGTACATGTGGATATATCAAAACATTAATTACTTTCTTGAACAATTTATCATTCCTCAATTCTTCAAATTAAAGTACTTACAACACCATGGTTAATTTTTATAGGTTGTAAACTTTTAATGAGATTGAAAGGGCTAGAGAGTGTATCTCTTTTGGGTAACAAATTTAACAAGAGCATCATATCATGTCTACGTTTTCTTCCATCTCTTAAGATTTTAGATCTTAGTTCTAATAAAGAATTGGGAACTTCCTTTCCAATGCAAGGCAAGTAAAATCCTCAACATTAAAAAATAATAAAAATCCTACATCTTATATTCACTGTTATTTATTAACTTAATATATATTTCTTTCATGTAGAATTATCTTTCTTGAGGGACTTAAATGCACTTGAATTGAGGAATTGTGGCCTTCAATCACTCACGTTAAATGGTTGTGTTTTTAAATTGCATTTTTATTTAAAATCTATTTCTTACAAGATCCCTTTCTATATGAAGCCCATTAATATTGAGCATATTTGCAAATGCATCATCCCATAAATCCATAATGAAGCACAAGTGTATCACGCGTCAGAAACAATGTTTTGAAAACCAGACCGGATTGGCCGGTCGAATCAGTTGAACTGGGAACCGGTTCGTTTTAAGGGTTTGAACCGCTTTGAGCGTGGCCCGGCCGACCGGAGCGTAAGCAACTGGTCGAATACTTAAATTGGGGAAAAAGAGGTTGGATCGGAAAATTTTAAAAATCTTCTATATTTTATGCATTTATATTTAAAATATTTATGAAATCATCCGGTTCCTTAAAACCGGTCCGACCGGGTTCAACGTCCAGTCCGGTTTTGAAAATATTACGACAAGAAAAAAATGTTGATGGTGTTTTGTGTAAAGGTGGTTGACATTTTGGTCTAATTAGATGGGGGTATTGGTTTGGGTTTGGGATCTTTTTGGTGTTACGATTAAGCTTGACCCAAGGGGATTTTTACACAGATGAGTTTTTTTTTTATGGTGTTTTTGAGTGATTCAGGTCTGGATGTCAAAATGATTATGAGTGGTTGACATTTTATTTTAAGAAGCCTCACTCGGATATTAGAATAGTTCAAAACACTATAAAAAATATTGTGTGAAAAGTTAACTGGCAATTTACATATTAAAAAAATATCTTTTTTAAGAGCAGCATATCTAGATTTTAAAAGTTTAAAAGAATTTTGAGTAAACTACTATTTTGGTCCCTGAGGTTTGGTAAAAATCACGGTTTTAGTCCAATAGTTTGTTTTCTACTCTTTTAGTCCATTAGTTTCATACAAACTTGCTGTTTTAGTCCACACCACTAACTGCCTTCCATTTGTCTAGTTAAGTTTGTGTGAAAAGACATTAATACCCTTGGACCAAAATAGTAATTTTGGTCAAACCACAAGGACCAAAACAGTAAGTTACCCTTATTATTATTATTGCTATTATTATATTTAATATTATTGTTATTATTATTATTATTATTATTACTGTTATTATTTATATACCATCTAGTTTTAAAGGTCGGTGGTCACTGTTAACCGGCCACGTGTCGCCACTCGACTAACCCACAAATAATTGTTTGATTTAATTATCATTTTAACCTCCAACTTAGATAAATTTATCCAACCTATGAATTTGACCCCCTGACTTTGACTTAATTGTAATTTTTACATGCTATATCATGTTGATCTTCTTGGACATATTCATATTTTTACCACATCTTTCGATATATATATATATATATATATATATATATATATATACTTTTAACCACCATCTGCTAATCGTCATAATGCAACGCGCATGTCGAAGTCGAAAACGTTGTTAATACGTGTAACGAAGTGAAAAATAAAACTATGTCGGTGCAACACACAACACGTGTGTTGCATTAATTTGAGCTGACATAGTTTTTTTCACTTCGTTACATGTATTAACAATGTTTTCGACTTCGACATATGCGTTGCATTACGACGATTAATAGATGGTGGTTAAAAGTATATATATCAAAAGATGGGATAAAAATATGAATATGTCCAAGAAGATCAACATGATATAACATGTAAAATTACAATTAAGTCAAAGTCAGGGGGTCAAATTCATAGGTTGGATAAATTTATCTAAGTTAGAGGTTAAAATGATAATTAAGTTAAACAATTATTGGTGGGTTAGTCGAGTGGTGACACGTGACCGGTCAACAGCGACCATCGACCTTTAAAACTATATAGTATATAAATAATAAATAATAATAAAAATAATAACAATAACAATGTTAAAAATAATAATAGCAATAATAATAATAATATTAATAATAATAATAATAATAATTAACTTACTGCTTTGGTCCTTATGGTTTGGCCAAAATTACTATTTTGGTCCAAGGGTATTAATGTCTTTTCACACAAACTTAACTATAAAAATGGATGGCAGTTAGTGGTGTGGACTAAAACAGCAAGTTTGTATGAAACTAATGGACTAAAAGAGTAGAAAACAAACTATTGGACTAAAACCGTGATTTTTAACAAACCTTAGGGATCAAAATAGTAGTTTACTCAAGAATTTTTGTCTAAAACAAAGTTAGAACCCACATCCTCTACTGCTTTTAAAATTAAAAAAAACCCACAACCTCTAGCCCTCTAGGTTGTAGGACTTTACTTTGACAACTAGACACCAACCTTACCCAATAATATATTTTACTTGTAGTGGCATGAGTATAATTGTTTCATCCTATGTTTTAATTGAGAATTATGTTATCTCTCATGTTAATTAATGAGCTATTCAGGTACCATGAGCAACCTGATGCACTTGAATCTCGATAAAAACAACTTCAATAATGAAATCATGAGTTCCATGGTCGCGTTTCCATCTCTAAAGTATCTTTCTTTGAAGTACTCTTTTGAAGGAGGCATACCTTTTGCTAATAGTACGTGTTTTTCTTATTTACACTAAAATCTCTATAAATTAATATGTTTTTGAAAACGAGATATTCTACTAACTTAGCTTATATCTATAAATTATTAAATTAAGAAGGTTTTACGTATGACCTTTAAATTTTCAAATTCAAATAAATTAAACTAGATATATTTAGTCTCTCTTGCGCGAATAGGTTTTATTTGACTATTATTTCAGTAGCATATTCAATGTTCAAAGAACCTGTTTATAATGTTGAAGCTCACTTATATAATAGTGAATATTAGGATTCATAATTTTTCTTTTTACAAAACTGTTAGCAAAAACCAAACCATATTAACACATCTCCCAACAAATTTCAAAACCACAATTGAAATAAGTTCAATAAACCAATAAATCAAACAAATTAAATTAATCAAAAGAAAAAACTGGGATAAAATAATGATACTCATATCTGTAAACAACAAAAAAAAGCATAAATTTGCCATGGCTGCATACCATCACGGTTGCCCTGCCAAGATACTGATAATCTCAACTTTGTTTGATTTCACTTAGACACACATAGAAATTCTCTCTTAAAACTAATCACATCTTCATCAGAAGACAAAAAATTGAACATATGGACACGGAATCCAGCAATTGAATACCATCATAGTAATTTATTCTATAATGGGCTTCAAAAATGATGTTTGCTTCAATAAAGTCAAAATCAGATGTAGACAGAGAAGGGCAACAACCCTTATAAACCATTTTATTTAGGTGGTGGTGGTTTTTTTATAAAAGGTCTGTGCAGACTTTTATGTCTGCGTCACGTAGACCATAAACAGACATTGTCATTTGCAGACTGTTTGTTTTTCGAAGAAGTTTCATTAAAAAACGTCTGCGCGAGCTCTTATTGGTGCAGACTTGAACCAACCACTTCTAAAATCTTCTAAGGTTTGTAGAGGGTTAAACACCATCACCCAGTACCACCGCCCACTGTCCACCACCGCCCACTGCCCACCACCACCGTCCACCACCACCCACTGATCACCACACCTATTGTCCCCCACCACTACCGTTCACCACCACCCACTGTCCACCAACACCACTATCCACCACCACCATTGTTCATCACCCACTACCGTCCAGTACAACCACCACTGTCCACCACCATCGTTGTCCCCTACCACCACCACCAGTTTATTTTAGCAAACTGCAGCAATTAAAAAACAAACAGTCTTTTTATTGCAGACTGCAGACATTTTCCTACAGAAAAAACAAACAACACCTTAGTCTCCTACAGAAAGTAGCTTCATTTCATCCGAGTGAACAATTGACTCAGGTCTGCAAAAATGAAACCGGAGAAAGTGGATCAGACTCCAACAAAGCCTGTTGCAAGGAGCTAGGGTTTCTGGTTTAAAAACCTACCATCCTACATCCTTGCCAAACCATCTTCATCAGATGAAACTCATCATAGTCAACACCAAGGAACCCGACAAAGACCTACCACCACCGTTACAAACCATCAACTACAGATCTACCACCAACCATGCCATTAATTATTGCTAACTTTTACGGCCACAGACCTGCCATTTAAAAACCATACACACAAACCCACGTTCAGTATCCAACAACAGAAAAAGCAACCATAACCATCATCCACCGCCGATGTTACCCACAAACAGATTCGGTATAATTAACCACAACGATCAGCAACAGTGGAAAGCGAAGGTAGAAATGACAGGAGCGACAGTGGAAACGGTAGAAGTGATGGAAGGTGGAACCAACAATGAGTTCTCATAGACACAAATGAGAAGGTTTATCTCTCTATCTCTATAAGTATTGCAACAAACTTACGCATGTCCGCAAGCAAAGAAAATGCTAAAACATGTCTATGTAATGAACTTACAACCCAACATATAACTAAGAGGGACTAAAACTAAAAAGTAACAAAAACCTTGTGTCAAAATCTTAAAACATAAATGTTAACTATTCATGAAAGGTTGCTCTACTAATATAGAATAGTATATATATATATAGGGGAGGGATTTTCTACAAAGGCTAAAAACTCTAAAAAGGCTAAGAAGAAATCTGGGGCGTTGGATTATGGTGTTTACGGCCCAGATGGACGCGGTGGCATTTTTGTAATTATTTTGATGTTTTGCTGACGCGCGCAATGGAACCAGGGGTAGATTTGTCATTGCGTTTTTCCAACACCATGTATATAAAAAACACCATGCTTAAGACTGACTCTGTAAAAGTAACACCACGCATATAAAAATATTAATTAATAAAAAACGCCATAACTTACCAGCTATAAAGTAACACCGGAACCGAATTGAAAACGTCATAACAATGATTAACGCGCCATACACAATGCATACAAAAAACACCATGGTTAAGACTGGCTCTGTAAAATAACACCACGCATACGAAAATATTTATTAATAAAAAACGCCAAACACCGGGATCAAATTGAAAACGTCATAAATGATTAACACTATCATCACTGTAGAATGGAAAAACGCCATAACTTATCTGCAACAAAGTAACACCGGAGTTTATATGAACGTCATAACAAGAACTAACAGATCGAATGATTATGGATAACAGATCGACGCCCCAGATTTCTTCTTAGCCGTTTTAGATCGAATCAATAATTAACAGATCGAGTCAATGATCGACGCCCCAGTTCGAATGATGAATGATTATGGATAACAGATCGAGAGTGTCGATCAGATGTTCATAAAGCAATCAACTTTCAAACGAAAACGTCAAAACCCAACAAAAACATCATCGCTTCCAAATCAACACCATACGTTAAAAGGACGAAGATGCCCCTCCGTCTGTTTTTACCCACAGGGACGCGTGTATGATGGTGATTGCTTCCTATACTTCTTAGAGTTTTAAGCCTTTTTAGAAAATCCCCAATCTATATATATATAGTATACTATAATATAATATAATTTATCAAGTTCATTGTTTTTTAATAAATAAAAAGTTAGTTAATTGTAACAAAAATATAATTTGCGACCAATATACATACAACTAGAATTCAAAAAAGTTATTATCTTATTATTTTATCGAATGTGATATAAGTTGGGACTAGAAATTATTAATTTTATCAAGATTATTAGGTTATCAAGTATTAATTTATACAAGTTTTATTGTTTGCACCATTAAAGATATGTTTTCTGATTGATTTTTACTTAACTAGGAATGAGAACCTTTGTGGACTAGAATCTAAAGATCCATAATAAGATATAAAACGATAACACAAGAGATTATAGATAACTCACACAACGTGTATTAAGAAAAATAACTCAAAAATTCAATACAATCATTTTAAACCATAACTCGATTTCTCTACATATAATGTCAAACCCTAACTTGGTCAACAAGTTATCTACTAAACCCTAATACACCCCATAAGCCCATTAACAACATTTAATGAAACTTAACATGTCTATTGGGTCCAAGCATTCCACCTACTTATGTTGGGCTCCTTGAGGCATAAATTACCAACAATCACCCTTTAATATCCGACGCAAAATAGGTAGGCCTTCGTCTCGATTCACTAAGAGTTTCTCTTGATCTCTAGCTATGTCTTTCAGTCCCTTCCTAACTCGAAGATTCTTGTGACCTTGCACTAAACTAGTCATTTGTGACCTTGCCGATCTCCTTCTCGATCACAGTGTCTCAAAGAAAGTGTTTCCTCCTTATCAATAAACACAAAGAGCATAACCGCTCTTATACTAACTAAAGATCTAGAATCAGATATAAAATAATAACACAAGAGATTATGAATAACTACTATAACTTGTATTAAGAAAAATAACTCAAAAACTCAATACAATCCTCTCAAGCCATAACTTGGTTTATCTCTGCACATAATGTCAAACCCTAATTGAGTTTATATAGACTAACCTTAACTTCGTCAACAAGTAATCTACTAAACCTTAATACACCCCATAAACCCATTAACAACATGTAACGAAACTTCAGAGGTCTATTTGGTCAAGGACTTTCACCCACTCGTGTTGGGCCCCTTGAATCGTAAATTACCAAAATAATCTCCGAGAACAATTTCAGTGGTTATTTTGTTTCTATCATGTGCTCTCCAACACGAATTCATAAACTTTGGAAAACAAAAACTGTAGTGATTAAAGATATATAGGGTCTGCTTGGTATGAGGTAATGGAATAGACGAGTGAATGGAATGAATGGGGGAAAGGAATGGACAAAGGAATGAAATGAATCATTCCATTCCATTATCATGCTTGGTTACCTTATATGAATGAAATGAATCAACAATTGTTGTTTGGTAGGCTGAAAAAACAAATGAAAGACATACAAATTTCTAAAAATGACAAAAATACTTAGTCAGTTATGGGTCGGGTCTTGGTTCGCGCCATGGATCAGTTCATGGTCAGATACATGGGTCAATTCATGAATCATGGGATGGATCAAGACATGGATTGAGGCATGGGTCGGGCCATGGTTCGACGAATGGGTCACGACATTGGTCGGTTTATGGTTCACCTCATGGGTCGGGTCATAAGTTAGTTCACGGATCGAATCTTAAGTCGGTTCATGAATCGAGACTTGGGTTGGGTATTCGATCGGGGCATGGGTCGGGTCATGATACGAGACATGAGTCAAGTCATGAGTCGAATCATGGTTTGGGTCATGGTTCAGGACATGGATCGGTCACGGATCGGTAGATGGCTCGGGGTCGTGAGTCGGTTCCTGAGTTGGCTCCTGGTTTAGCTCAGGGGTTGGGTCATGGTTCAAACCGTGGGTCAGGACATGGGGTCTTGGGTCGGGTCTAGGTTTAGGGCATGGGTCGGTTTATGATTCTTGTCATGACTTTAAAAAATTATTCCATTCCTTCAAGGAATGAAAAAAATTTGGAGAATGATGGAATGCCAATGATGTATTTTTCATTCCTTCGTAATGATCCATTTCATTCCAATGACCAACCAAACACACTTTTTTCATTCCCTCATTCCCACATACCAAACACTACCATAGTTTTGATCATATATTCCAGATTTACTTCTTCAGTGCCGTTTTTGTTATTCGTGTTTATTGAATTGTCTGTTGTATCTTTGTATCAGATTCAAAACTCCCTATTTTACAAGACTTGAAAGTTCTCAATCTTAGCGGGAATAATTTCAATGGAACCCTACCAATGGAAGGTAAGTACTTTCGATTTCAATTCCTTTTTGTTAAATATGGGAACTGAATTGACATATTGGGTAACGTATTTAAAAGAAATTGATGTTTGATAAATGGCAAGTGTTCAAAGATCAAATTGTAACGCAAAAAAGAAGAAATTGATAAGTTAGACTAGTACCTAATTTAATGAGGTGGCCAAAGCCCAAAGACATATTTGAATGATGTTATGAGATTTACCACTATACATTAAAGCAAAAGACTAAAACCGTTTAAAAAACACATGTAAACAGATTACAATAAAATAAAAAATTTAAAAGAAATAAAAACTGAATCAGGAAGCAACATCCACAAGTCCATAACATACATTAAGAAACGATTTTGTATTTTTGTAGAGAGAATAATAGGACGACAATGCTCAGGGCCGGTCCTGAGATATTTTGTGCCTTGTGCGAGCCATAAAAAAAGCTCCTTCTTGTGTCTTAGCAGGGTTCCAGGGGCAACGCTGTTGATAGCAGGGTCTAAGGGGTCAGAGTCCCTAACTTTAATAAAAATTCAATATTTTTGAAAATTAATGGGTTTATATTCTTTTAGGTTTTTAACTAGATTTAAGACCGGGTCGCGCGATGCAGCGGCCGGGTCGCGCGGTCGGGTCTTTTGTATGTCACATGTGTTGATAAATAAGTTGCATGTCTTGTCCGTCAAATTAAGGATGTCGCATATTAAAAGACTAAAAAATAACAAAAGTTAAAGGTTAAAACGGTAACCAAGTCAAACCGGAGGGTTCAAGTCGTAAATATGTGAGAGTAGAATAATGGGTAAAAGTCGAAAACCGGTTGGATCATTAGAGGCAAAAATAATAATTATTTAACGTAGGGTATTAAAATCGAAAATATGTCAAAGTTAAATTTAGAGATGACATTTTTATAATTGAGATGGCATTTTTGTAATTAACCTTAAAATAATGACTAAAAACCAAGGTCATAACCGACCTTGGTATTTAGTAAGTTTATGAATATGAATATGAATGAATATGAATATGCCTAAATGTTATTTACTATTTTTTTATAAAATACTTTTATATAAAATACTAGGTTTTTTCCCGTGTAATACACGGGTTAAATGATAAAAACGATATTTTTTGTTAATATAGAAGATTTGTTATTAGAAAAGCTAAATCAAATAATTATAAATAATAATTTTAATTTTATATTACTTGATTATTCTATTAAAGATGTATAATTACTATTAAAATAAGTAATATTATTAAAATTACGATTATATCAAATGAATATATTTGAAATCCAAAATAAATAAATTTAGTATTTTCATAACGATTATTCAAATTAAAAAATTATCAAAATCCTACTAAAAGTAGTTATAAGATATAGATAGAGATTAAAGATACAAGTTTTTTTCATTTGTTTTTAAAAAATAATAAAATATATTAATAAGATATATGTTAAATATCAGATTAAATTCAAACCCAGAAACCCAGTTGAAGATCCGCATAAAATAATATATAGGAAGAATGTGAGTTTGACACATAGGAAAATCCTAAGTGGAAATGCTATAATCATTCCATGTGTATTTGTTAACCAATTATTAGAATAGATAGATTTTTATATATGTAATCTCTTTTTACAATTTTGGTGCTTGAGAATTTTAAATCATGTTTTCTATCAGTCTAAAACTTGTAATCACTATGTGACACTGTTCTTAAACTTTTAATATAAAATTCACTTTTATAATCTAATTTTTTATTTCCTTAAACTTTTAATTGAATTATTAAATTATATAAATATAAAATAGTGTCACTTTTTATTAATAGTTATTAAAATAGTCTAACTTAAATAAATAATTTATTTTACTTTAGCGAGTTAAATATATAATTTGGAACTTAAAAAAACGGTTTCAAAAAATTTATAATTAGGAAAAAAAAGGGGAAGAGCCAGTCAACTTGTTGCTTTGGAAATGTAATTTAAAATGACATATAAATTACAACTATACCCTTAATGTCATCATCTTCATTTGAGTTTTTTTACGACTGTAAAAACGCTTGCTAGGAGCCTCTGTGAGGTAGCTTGTAATGTGGTGGTTGCCTTTGGGTGGTCTAACCAATGGGTTTTCCGGTGTTGCTGTTAAAAAAAAAGTAAAAAACGCTTGCCGGACAAACGGAAAAAGAAATTAACCAACTTCTTCACTTCATCGTCTGGAAATGCTATAAAAACACAGTACACAACTCTTAACCGGAAAGAAGAAAGAAAAAACTTAAAACGCTCGCCTCCGATGATAGTGCCCCCGGAAAAATGGTGCTATGTGCGGTCACTCATGCCGCACCTGCCCAGGGCCGGCCCTGACAATGCTACTCCGGGTACCTGAAAGGCGGAAGCCGAAACCTGAACGAATCTTAAGTACCGCCCAAGTAAAATCAGTGTTCACAAAACCGATCTTGTGTGTGTGACTTATGTTGTCCGCCTTGCATAATTCGAGCCTTTCTCCATGAAACTTGATCCCCTTTGACAGAAAGCACAAACTTGAAATTAATCCAATTAAAAGTGAATGTATCAAGTTTTCATGTATTGGAAAAGAACTTCTCACATGTCCTTGTCTCTGTTGACATTTGTGAGTAGTTTTTCACCAAATCCTTACTTGGCGTGATCCAACTCATAAACAAAACAAAACAACCGTACTTAATATACCTCGAATGCAATATTTTGATCAGTCTTATTGATTAATTGCAAGAAACATGAGTTATGGTTCAAAATATCGCCATAAGAATAGGAATTAGGGGACAACTTGTCTCAACTTTAAAAAGGGGAAGAACCAAATGTGTAAGGTATAATCTTAAAAAAGTCATTAAAATATTTTTTTGCATGTATTTTTAGCGTTCTAAGTTTACCTACACACGTGTAGGTTATGTGTAAGTAATATAACATACATATTACTTCAACATGTGTAGGTTTAACATTGTAAAGCAGGACACATTAGTGGTCGGTTTCCCACAATCTCCACTATGTTAATAAACGATATTTAATAAATTTTATTTTTTTTATTTCAAAGTTGATTACTAAATATTGCATTTTAATCATTTTTCTATATGTTAAAAAGTTTTTAGTTGAAAAAATGAAGAATTTAGTAATTTTATTTTTCTTATCGCAATATTTAGCCTTCTTGCATAAACCCTCTCATATATATATATGTGTGTGTGTGTGTGTGTGTGTGTTTAGGTTAAAAGAACAACAATCAACCAATCATAGTTTTTCTTTATTATTTATATTTAATTTTTTTAAAAGGGTGTGATAGTAATTACAAAACCAAGTTATATATTTATTTTAAGTCAAACCTCATTAACTACGTAAACATTAAATTAGAACCATAATAAATTTTACCTACATTCGCTTAATCCGCATTTCATTGACACAAACCATTGAAAATCAAACGCTTTTTAATTTTGCAGTTCAACAACAAAAACTTTAATCTTGATGGAACATGATTAAACATTTTTCTTTTAAATACTTCATCTTATTTTTGTAGGAAAAACTTAGTACTTTGTGTCGGATGAACTACATCATCCTTAGGTATTTATATGCTTATATAGGTAGATTTTGTATATATGTAGGAGAAGTATTATTGAGTGTAACACTACTATACCACATTATATATGTAACACGTGATTTTTTTAGTTCTATGTTGCATAAGATTCAATGCATCATGTGACATGTGTAGGTGTTTATTTATAGCATTCATATGTAGAAATTTATATTTATTATGGGTAGGCCAATATTGTATTATGTGTAAGCACTTATATATTATATAGGTAGAATTTATATTTATGTAGAAATAATTTATTCCGTATAGTCATATTGTATCATGTGTAGATGCTTATTAATAACATGCATATGTAGAAATATGTTATTATGCGTAGGCCAATACTATATCATGTGTAAGAATTTATACATTATATAGGTAGAATTTATATATCGGCATGAAATAAATTATTTGTTTAAGAATATATTGCATCATGTGTAGATACTTATTTATAGTATGCATATGTAGAACTTTTTATATTTATATAGAAAAAATATTACTGTATAGGATTGTTATCCGTCATTTGTAGGTGCTTATATAGCCGATTAAAAGAATAATATCATCTACGCATGCTCATACAAACTTGTGTATATCATGCAAGACATGTCTAGAAAGTGGACATGTCAAAGTCACCTACTCACCTACACATTCATTAATGATTACTAGATAGTTATTGTGTGATAGTTTCAAAATTTTGGTTAACATTCATTTAATAACTAATGTTAGAGTTTATTGAAATTCAATTCATTTAATAAATTTCACTTAATTTAATACCATTTAATATCTTACATTAAAGACTCTTTCATATCATATTGTTTATAATACCTTTCTACAAGGTAAATAATGGAACACATTTTGAACTTACACAAACAAACCTTGAAAACTATAACCGTATGATCATTAAAAATAATGCTGGAATTAAAATTTTTTCTTCTTGCAATATATGGTCCTTTTGAAAGAACTCTTCCCAGGGAGAGTTCATGCAAAAAGGCTAATTAAATATTGCGAGAAGAAAAAAACAAGTTACTAAATTCTTCATTTTTTCAACTTAAAACTTCCTTAATATATAGAAAAATGATTGAATTGCAATATTAATTCATCCATATTGAAGAAAAAAAAAGAGAATAAATTTTGCTTATTTGCAAAACCTACATGTGGAAGTCATGTGTAGGTTATGTTACTTACACATAACCCAAGCAACATGTGTAGGTAAATTTAAAATTTCAAAAATATTAATTTTTTTGTATATACTGTACACATTTGTATGTAGGAAGTGAGTTTTAAAAAAATAAACGATTAATAAGTTTTTTAGTGATTAAGGTGTCTTTTTTTTATCTCGCAATATGGTAATGGGAGAAAATAGAAAACATATAGAAGTAAAAAAACCAAGGAATTTACAATATGGTGGCAAGTAAACATGCAATAAGTTGTGCCGCAACCAATTTTTGAATAGCAAGCCTAGCCTATCGAAAACAAAACATTGGCCTTTAGGAGTCGAAACATTGATATGAATGACCCGCTGAACCCTGATCAAGAAGTTCATTGCCTCTGTGGTTAGGAAGCCAAACGTATCAAATGCCAATGGAATAAAATAATGTTGATTCTCTAGGCAGACTTTTTCATGTTTAGCAATCTTGCGTGATTTCGCCTTTGACGCACCATGTCCTGCAACAATTCCATTGTCCCCGAGCACAACTAATGAGGATACTCCCGCAAGGTCCACACAAGTGTGTTTTTGATAAGGAAAGAAGATACGTAAGCCTCTTTTTTCTCGAAAAAAGACCTTTCCTCCCGTCCAACCAAACACTAGAATATCCGCAGACCTTTAAATATACATCCTCACAAAAGGATCTGTCAGAAAGTTCATAGGATATGACAAGCAATGTTCAGGGCTATGTTATGGCATACAACAATAGGTTAAATTAATTAGTACTCAAGGTTTGAAGGAGTTGAATAAACGAGGGTTGGGAAGTGAGCTACCAAATTGTCATGTTGGTTAATGTGAAAAATACATCTTAGGCAAAGCTCATAAGGTAAAGTTTAGTATGGGTGTACATACTACAAAAGGAGTGTTGGATTACATTTTATGCTAATTTGTGGGGACTTGCTATAACTGAGTCATTGGGTGGTGCAAAGTATTTTCTATCCCTAATAGATGGTTTCTCGAGAATGGTGTGGGTGTATATGATGAAACATAAAGGTGATGCCTTTACTAAATTTAATGAACATAAAGTACTTGTTAAGACTCAAAAAGAAAGAAAGGTTAAAAGACTTAGGACAGACAATGGTCTTGAGTTTTGCAATACTATCTTTAATGGCATTAAGAGGCATTTGACTGTGGCTTACGCACCATAGTAAAAGGGGTTAGCAAAGAGAATGAATAAGACTTTATTGAATAAAGTGAGGTGCCTATTGTTTGACTCTAGTATGCCAAAAAAAGTTTTGATAGAAGATTTAAACACTGCATGAATTTTGTTTAACATGTCACCCTCCTTAGCTACAGGGATGATTACTCCCTTAGAAAAGCGTTCATGAAGAACAAGAGAATATGACACGTTGAAAATAATTGGTTCTTTAGTTTATGCACATGTAAGTGAGGGAAAGTTAGAACCAAGGGCTATTAAATGTGTTGCTCTAGGGTAGACTGATGATTTCAAAGGGTGTGGTTATGGAAGATGGATAAATACATCTTAAAGGTTATTACAAGTAGAAATGTAGTGTTTAAGAAAGATATCATGTATAAAGATTTAATAGGCCAACCATCTAATAATAAAACTGAAAAGGTTGAGAAAGTTCAGACTGAGGTAGAGTTACCAGAGTTTACCACTTAAGAATATGAAAAGGAGGTCCATAAGAGTAATGATCTTGCAGCTTCAGGGCAGGTACAGTTCAGGGTGATAGACCTTTAATTCAAATAGTGTGGAAACTTCAACTGCAATACGGAAAGCAAATATGAAGTTTATACCTCCTGCTAAATATAGGAATGATGTTGATATCATTGCCTATGTGTTTAATGTAGTTTCAATTGAACGTAGTTGTGAACCTATGACCTATGAAGAAGCAATAACATCTGATGAGAGTGATAAGTGGAAACAATCCATGGAAGAAGAAATGAGGTCTTTATGTGAAAACAATACTTAGGAAATTTTTGACAAACCTAAAGACCAGAAGTTAGTAAGATGGGCTAACTTTTGATGATCCACCAAGGTACAAAGCAAGACTGGTTACTAAGGGGTTCACACAGAGATCAAGGGTTGATTATCATGAAATTTTCTCACCAGTGATTTAACATTCTTCCATTAAAGTTGTGTTAACACTGGTAGCATTGTATGATCTAGATTTAGAACAAATGGATGTCAATACAACTTTTTTAAATGCGGATCTAGATGTAACCATTTACATGAATCAACCTCTTAGTTTGAAGTAAAGAGGCAAGATCATAAGGTATGTATGTTAAGAAGGTCATATTGTATGGCCTAAAACAATCACCTAGATAATGAAATAGAAGATTTAATGATTAAATTGTAACAAAAAGGTTTATTAAGAGTTCATATGATTCTTATGTCTACTATAAAGAGGCAATAGGTAGAGGATATGTGTATCTCTTATTGTATGTTGTAATGTTGATGATATGCTGATAGCTAGCAAGTCAAAGTTAGATATTAAAGCCACTAAAGTTATGTTAATGGAAGAGTTTGACATGAAATATTTAGGGGTTGCAAAGAAGATTTTGGGAATATAAATTGTTAGAGATAGATCAGCAAGAACATTGAAGCTAAGTCAGTTTGGTTACATTGAGAAGGTGTTGAATAACTTCAATATGGGTTAATGTAAACATGTAAGTACTCCTCTGGCTTCTCATTTTAAGTTGTCAAGCAGATATTGTCCTAATTCTGCTGAGGAACAAGAAAGAATGGCTTATGTACCCTATGCTAATGTTGTGGCAAGTCTTATGTACATGATAGTATGTACAAGACAAGACATAGGGTATGCTGTAAGTTTGGTTAGTAGATTCTGAAGTTCACCAGGGAAAAAACATTGGGAAGGTGTCAAATGGATTCCAAGGTATCTTAGAGGTACTAGTTATGTTGATTTAGTCTTTGGACATAAACCAAGTACATATTATATAGTAACTGGGTATGCTGATGTTGATTGTCTGATTATGCAAAAGATTGGGATACTGATAGGTCTTTAAAAGGGTATGCATTTACAACTTGTGGTGGATTGGTGAGTTGGAAATCAACTTACAGTGTGTAGTAGTTTTATCATCAACTGAAGCAGAGTATATAGCACTCACAGAGGCTGCAAAAATAGCATTGTTGTTAAAAGGTTTTGTATTTGAACTTGGCATTGAAGTTCAAGAAATATTGGTTTTGTGTGATAACATGGGAGCCATACAGATAACCAGAACTCCCATGTTGACATTAGATTACATTTCATAAGGGATGTGGTGAATGCTAACAAAATCAAAGTTGAGTATATTGATACTCACAACAATGCTACAAATATGTAAACCATAATCTTGGGAGGAATAAAGTTCAGATTTTATCTCGATAAGTTGAAGATTGTTTGACTTTGCACAAAGGTGGAGATTGTAAAAGAATGTTGTGCTAATTTGGCTTAAGTCTAAAGTGCAGGGGTTATTCTGTCATTTGTGATTCCTAGTTTAGATATAGAATAATAACGTTCTCGTAGTTGTGGGTGTTAGGATCAATTACACAATGGATTAACAATAATCAAGAACAAGATACTGATAACAAAGATTGATAAAAAAACTTAATGATAATTTGGATTCAACATAATGCATACAAAATGTTCATATTCTAACTTATATACACGAGATGGTTCCCGGAATCTCTAACCGCCAATAACTGTTTTGGTGGGTAATTTAACCGCTAATTGGAGCGATATTTGACCCGGGATCCATTCACTAATTAATCTAATACGTTAAACATGCCCATATGACTAATTTACATACATACACACTTAATATATATAATGTTTGATTTATATATATACATCTAATTAGGGCTGGCAATTTCTGACACGGACACGATAACACAACACGAAACGACACGGAATTAACAGGTTTCGTGTTTGACCTTAATAGGTGCCGTGTCATTAACAGGTTAACACGATAAAGACATGTTAATTATCGTGTCTTAACAGGTTAAGGATCTGTTAACACGATAGGTCACCTTTTAAAATTTATTTATATGAAATGTTAGTGGAGAATGGAGGTGGAGATGCACTTTAATAGACTGAGTGGAGTTATACTACAAAGTCCAATTTTCCTAGAAAGTCTAAGAAGCCATGAGATGATGACATGTGACACTCTCTTAAAATTAGAATGAAGGGTAAAGATGGTAATGTCTATATATTTTAAGTTTCACCCCATTTTTTTAAACGTCCATAACTTTTACATACGATATTATTTTTTTAAAAAAATTGCACCATAAAAACGAGCATTTTCTTATCTTTAAAACGCGTATAATATTGATATATAAAAAACAAAAAAAAAATTAACGTTTTTCAGCTCATTGTGTTATTTGTCAAGTCATTGTGTTATTTATTCATGTCATTGTGTTATAACACAATAACCTAATGAAATAACACAATGATCTGCAATAACACAATGACCTGATAGAAATATAACACAATTACCTGATGAAAATATAACACAATGACCTGATGAAATATAACACAACGACCTGACGAAAATATAACACAATGACCTGATGAAAATATAACACAACGACCTGATGAAAATATAACACAACGACCTGATGAAAATTTAACACAACGACCTGATGAAAATATAACACAACGACCTGATGAAAATAACACAATGACCTGATGAAAATATAACACAACGACCTGACGAAAATATAACACAACGACCTGATGAAAATATAACATAACGACCTGATGAAAATATAACACAACGACCTGATGAAAATTTAACACAACGACCTGATGAAAATATAACACAACGACCTGATGAAAATATAACACAACGACCTGATGAAAATATAACACAACGACCTGATGAAAATTTAACACAACGACCTGATGAAAATTTAACACAACGACCTGATGAAAATATAACACAACGACCTGATGAAAATATAACACAATGACCTGACGAATATAACACAATGACCTGACGGATATAACACAATCTGAAAAATATAACACAATGTCTTGTCTAATATAACACAATGAGCTGAAAAATATAACACAATGACCTAACGAATATAACACAATGAGCTGAAACTTCAAAAAAAAATTCGTTTTTTATATATCAATAATATGTGCGTTTTGAAGATAAAAAAACGCTCGTTTTTTTGGTGTAATTTTTATTAAAAAATATTGTCGTATGTAAAAGTTATGGACGTTTAAAA